>WUAM01006479.1:0-1289502 GCA_024336885.1 Actenoides hombroni | reverse complement strand
TCCCTCCTGGGCAGCACTGCAGGGCTGGGGCATCAGGCAAAGTTAAATGCAGCTGCCTTGGAGCAAGTCCCTACCACATTCTCTCTTTTGTCAGTGTATTGCTAGATATTGCAGCATTTGATCTGTGCCACAAAATAACAGTCTGCACATTCTGAAATGGAGAGCATTACTTACTGGCAATGAACTTAATTGTTCAGGAAACATCCAGAAGCAGTGGGAAGAAGAGTCAAATTCCTGTGCAATTGGATTTGGGTGGCATGCTGGCAGTCTTGGAGCAGAAGCAGCAAACAGAGAAGTCAAAACAGTCTTCTAAACCTATGGTGTTTTCAGGTATTGGTAATGATGAAATTTCCTTTCTTTCAACTTGAGGGAATCTCTTCTTCCAGTCTAGTCAGTTATTTGCTTTTAGCTTATTTCACCTGCAAGGTGATTTCAGAACAGAAAGACACCCCTGCTTTTTATTATCTTTTATTTAGTTTGTTATTTTTAAAAGAGATGCTTAAAACTATTCAGGGCTCCTTTCTTAGCCATCTCTTCCATCTACCTGAGCAGATGAGTAAAAGGCACTCAAGTAATTATAATTTCCTTTTACTGAAATCTAAAACCCAGTTTTATCTGAAATGTAGGCTGATTGAAACATGAAGAACACAAGTATTCCACATTGGTATAAAAATACACAATTGTAGATAACACTACGTGAAGCCTACAAACCAAATAAGCAGACAAATGGTAAAGGACATATAAACCAAAAAAAATAATCTGGAACCTTCCTGAATTTATTGCTTAGAGGCACTCTATAAATTTCTATGTTGTGTCTGTTAATGTTTCATAAAACATTACAGTATATAAAGTTAACCTGGCAGCTGCATGTTTTCAATGCTTTTATACCTTTAGCTTTTGAAGCTGTGGAGGACATGAGCTCAGAACAGTGTAAGAAAACTAGACACTGGAGTTTTCTGAACTTGTTTTACTGAGACCATGAGCAACTACTGCAAGTTAAACTCTCATTTTCCCCTTCAATAAAAAGCAAGTTTACCTTTTTTCTGCAGGGACTTGGCAGTTACTTTTTTTGCTAGTTTCATGAAACAAGGTACAAACACTTGCTGCCACAGTTATCTAGATGTTGTAGTCTCACCACCTCCTCCGCAGCATGCCGACCAGGGAGATCAATGTCGCCTGGGATGTGCAGATAGGGCCACCCGCTCTCAGCTGGGCTATTTGGCCAGCGCCATTAGAGTCCTCACCATGCACTACTCTGCTAGTACTCCATACCCCACTCTCAGCTGGGGCCTATCGGAGGGACGGATACTGGTCACGAGTGACTCTGGGATCTATTTGTGGTTGTGGCTGTGCCTCAGGGAAACAGTTTAACCACTGGTAGAGGAACTGTTTCTGCAGAGCTGAAGCTTTACCTTAAGAGCTGGTATCTGATGGAGACCTTGAGCTGGGCCTGGTGAGCTGCTACCTGTGAAGAGCAGTCCTGTCTTAAGGTATTAGTTGGCTTTCCAACTTGTTAATTAGGTTGCAGTGCTGATGTGTCATGCTAGTGCCAGTCATGGGGTAAACCACCTCTGTTTATGAAGTTCATCAAGTTCAGTTTTCTTGCAGGTGTGTATGACAAAAACTCTATACATTTTGATTAGTGCATTTCTGGAGTGAAGTGAACATTATTCTTTATATAAAAGAAAAAGGTAGTTGAATTCTATAGCAAGATTCCCACCAAATAGATCTGTCAAGGCTGGGGGATGAAATTAAATATATAACCTGTAGCTCTATGCAGAACTAAGTATTAAATAGGTATTATAATTCAGTGATAGTTCCCTCTTCAGACATAAGGGACCAAAACTGCTGTCTTCATTAATGTCCAGACATTACCTAGCCTTGAAACCACTTAAGCTCTGTCAGCATCTCAGTTGCCATTCAGAAGCTTCCCAAGTGCTAAAAGTCTCTTTTCTGGTACTGCAAATGTGTATTGTGTCAAGTGGTGATGAACCTATCTCATTTCTGATCCACACTAAACAAGCTTCCCTCACTCTTTCATAGACAAATTTCCCCCATGCTCTAGATTCCTACTTAAATGTTTACCAAAAACTACCGTTTATCTGGTAAATTTCCCCATCAAAATGAGGTTTAGCAAGCTGTTTAGAGAGGATGTCCTGCTATAATGTGGCATCTAGCTCTTAATGTTCCAACCCACAGCCTCCTCATAAGAATTTTACTTCACAGTACCCTAACCCCCAGGCTGACAAATTTCCCCAACAGACAATTTTGTCTTTCTCTAGCTGAGAGCAGGGGATGGGGCAAGGTCCAGTCTGGGGCTCTGTCAGTGTGAGCTGTGCCCCTGCTGCCCCCACAGTGGATGTGACCCTGTTCCCTTTGGGGTCTGAGGGCATTGGCACACCCAGATACAAAGACACCTATGTTAGGTGTGGACACCAGTGCTACAGGGACACAGGGGCTGAAAACAGAGGCACTGAGCCAGTAACATCACAGACAACCACTGCAGGGACCATAGACCTAAAAACCAAATAAACACTGTATCAGTAGAGAATGGTATCCATCTACCTTCATGAAGCAGATTCTTTTTTGCTAGAATTTTGGACATGTCCTCCCTAAGTCAGAGTACATGGGACTACAGTGGTATTTCATTATTTATCCTAGTATTGCATTTTACTAACCTTTTGGAAATCAACAAATGAAATGTAGTTCAAGAAAAGGGCTCCAACAGCATAAATAAAACCAGTTGTGTTTGCTTCAGACACAACTAAGGCTCCTTAACTACCTGCTTGATTTAAGTGGTGTGGGTTACTGTCCTTTTTCTCTCTACCATTGTAAAATTCCCTTTTTTTTCATACCTTTTATCTTTCAATGTATTTGTGTTCTTTTTTTGTTGTTGTTGGTTTTTGTTTTTTTTTTTTGCTTGTGCTATCACTTTGCTTTTGCTCCCTTCCTGTCCTTCTGACACCAGCATTTTGTCCTGAGTCAACATTTAGGATGAAACATGAAAGAAAGGATGAGAGATTCTGCAGAACTGAAGGAAAGGGCAAGCACATGGAATTGCAGGACTAAGAAGAAAAAAAACCCTTGTAAATTCGTAATTGTACTGTAGCTGAAACTTGCAAGCAGTGGTCAGTAGAATAAAAAGTGTTCTTTTCTGGTGAGATGGAGAGGAGGAAGAACAGTTTTTTAAAGTTATGTCATGATGTTTGCAGAGTCTTTATTTGCATTTATCCTGTCTTTTAGTGCAGCATCTTTGATATTTACTCAGTGTATTATTGCCTAAAATAATAAACTGTTATCTGTTCTGTAAAAATATTAAAAATACATTAATAGAAAGAAGTGACAAAACTGGGCTTCAAGAACATTATATGACATCTTTGGTATTAACTGTCTTCCTTATTCCATACCTAGCATGAATCCTATATGTCATTTGTAAAGATAGGAGAAAATATGAATATTCAAGAAAAGAAATTCCAAGAACTCCAGCTGAATCCATGGAGCAGGGAGGCTGTGGCCAGAACAAAGCCCTGACTTCCAGAAGGAGGTGCCAGGGGAGGAAATCCCCCCAGCTTCCAGCACAGAGCTCAGGGAAGGGGGAGAGCTTCATCACTTTGCCTCTGAAGGAGGGACCAGAACAGGCACCGTGACTCCCCGAGAGGCTTCAGCTTCCCTGCAAATGCTGGACCCTGTCCTGAGAAAATGAGAGTTTCCACCAATTTTTGTGGATTTTGTGGATAGCTGAAATTTGCACAATCTCTGCCCTTGTGCTTCAGTATATGAACAAATAGTTATGGTGATCAGTGTTATCATGGGTGATACAAGATCAGAAACAAGAGCAGCTTGTGGTGCTTGCAGGCTGGATGGTTGAGGGAATGTGTCATGGGTTTTGGAGCCTTTCACCCTGAGTTTACTGCTTATAATTTGACCCCAGGTTAGGAGTGAGATGAGAAGTGCTAATGGCAGTCCACACAGACACCCACAGCTCTTTTTCATGATGGACAGCCTTCTTCTAGTGAGAATGAGTCAAATTAAGTAGATTACTTTGCCTCCTTATTCATTAAAACATTCTCTGCACCTATCCAAAGCCACTGGCCCACAATCTGCCCAACCCACCCCACTGCACTGCCACAGGAAGGAGCATCCTCAACTCTCACTCACTTCTAGGGTGTGCAGCCACTTGGCACCCTTAAACAACAAAACAAAAAACCACCACCGCCAAAACACTAAACAAACAAACAATACTCAAGCATAATAAATTACAGCAAAGGCACAATTTTCTGAAGTTTCTGGAGTATCATTGGCACACAGATCAGCATGCAAACACAATGGTAAAGGATATCTGTAACCTGCATTTTTATCACAGGGACAAAATCATGCTTTTCATTGTGCTTTTGATGTTGTCAACTCAGTCTTGAAAACAAATATCCGCCCACAGGGGTGTTGGAACTAGATGATCTCTAAGGTCTATTTCAACTTAAACCATTCTACAGTTCTATAATAAGGAGCAACTTCCTTGTGACCTTTCCTACCAGGATATTTAAAAAGAATCAGCTGGTCCACATCTAAAAGGTCTATGAGATCCATGGGCTCTCTGGATCCTTGAGTGCAAGGATGCTGCTTTGTGCCAATGTGGCTCTGCAGCCCCCAGATAAAGCTAGTGGCCTGCAGAAACCTAAAATTGATTAAAAAGATTGTGTCTTTTTCGAGTGAGAGACAAACTCTTTGCTGAAAAAGCAACACTTTTTATTCTGAAGCATTGCCTCCCAGTCATTGTTCTAGAAGTGACTACTCTCTTGACCCTGCCTGTAAAGAAACTTTCCTCTCTACAGAAATGTTCACAATATACCAGAGTTGCATGCTTTTGGTGGCGATCAGGATACTGGATTTCTATGGGGAATACTACATGTAAAAGAAAGCCTATTCTGATACATATTAAAAATAATGCTGAAAAGTTTTTGTTCACTGGGAAACATTCTGAATATTTAAATAACATGCATTATTATTTTCTGGGGAAAATATTATTAGTGCACATTATATCTTGGGTAACTTTATAAATCAATTAAGAGAAATGGAGGAAATGATTTAAGACTGCATAATAATTAATAGCATAAACCAATTTCTCCATTCCATTTATAATTGTATATAAGAGGCTGATGTACTCCAAATTTTCCTCTTCAACACAGAAACTTCTCTCCATATATCCTATGGGAATAAGATGTGATCCTTTCTATGGCACTGAATTCAGATACCTAAAATGAAGTTAATAACATTAATTCCCTATAGATCGTTGCGTAAACAGACTTTCTGTTTGATCAGTAAAAGGCAGATGATGCTTTCCATGTTTCTTTTCCACCGCAGAAAGTTCCATCTCAGACACCACCTATTAAATATGACAAGTCTTTTTATTTTTTTTCCTTGCTAATGATTCAATTCCCTAAAGTAGTGCTTCTCAAACTTTCTGATTCTTCATCAATTAATTATGTTGTAGACTGCATCTTCTTAGGTCATGTGGAAATTCAAAGCTGCCATACCCCAGTTTTAAAATACAGTTTTCTCCTGGAATACAATGTCTGTTCTTCAGAGTGGCTGTTAGCCTCAGAAGAGATTCCTGCATTGAGTATGAGTCCACATTGCTCAGTGCTAATATCAGTAAAGTAAGTTCCAAACCTGAATTGCTAGATGTAATAATGGCTATAAAATTAGCTGTACTCTTCAAAATATGCTGTAGCTGAGTGAAATAGGAAGTGTGTATATAGCTTCTCTATGCTTGACTAGTTTTTTGAATCAGTTATGTGTTTTACTTCATGGATGGATGTCATTACTTCTAATTCTTGGTAGATCTGCATATTTGTGAAGTACTTTATGAAGCCCAGTTAACCCATCCCCCCCCCCCCCCCCAGGCTGCACCAGGACCAGCCCATAATGCTTCGAAACGAACCCAAACCCCAAGTTAGCTGTGCCGGGGGGCGGGGAGGGGACCAGCGGGTCACCTCGGTCCTAGGGACACGACCCCGGGCTAGTGCCACCCACACCGTGGCCACCCAATGTCCCCTGCCCCGGGGGGAGGGGACGAACTGAGGCCGGAGCTGTGCGAGGGACGGATCAATTTTAGAAAGGTTATATCCTACAGTATGTCACCATGTCAAGGATCTCCAGGACATTATGGCCTCTCCCTAGTGCAGCACAGTACTATGGGGAGATGCCTATGGAGATGGCAACCTGAACACTGAAAATGATACCTGTGCAGAAATCATAGTCCAATTATCTTGCATGTCACAACATGATTCTATGACTTCTGGGCTTTATTGAGCCCTTCCAGGTCTAGCCTGGGTATCTCAATAGAAAAGGGAAAAACAAACAGAACAAAGATGGACTGAAGTGTTGTTTTGATCTAAAAAGTGACTAAAATACAGCATCACGTGTCTTCATATTTGATACCGTAAGAGTGAAACAATTCATTTTTTGTAGTTTAAGATAAACCAGCAATGATTACGTTGGAAAAATAGAATTTTGCTTGGCCTCAAGCTAGCAGTATAGAAAGCATATTTTTATACACAGATGCAGCAATCTCATTAGAAATATATGGAAGCAATTTCGGAGACGAGATATGCTGAGATAAAGGAAGGAAGAAAGAAAGAAAGAATATCTGCACTGGTCAGAACTATTTATTCCTATGAATTCTTAATGAAGAACAAACTAACTCAAGTGAATTGTGAATCTTGCAGCTGAAGTAAAAAACACAGGACTTCCTTTCCATTTAATATAGTGATCATCAACTCCTACAACTGCTTTTCAAGATGTATCTTATTTTAATGACAAACGCTGTTATTTTACGTTTTCAAGAACCATAATACAATTTAATAACAACCACTCACATTCAAAAACCAAGTTATTCTAAAAGAAGTTATGCCATGGGCAATGTTTTGTAAAGCATAATTAGTGGACAGAAGTAGTAGCTGGGAAAGTATTATATAATCAAACCAAGATAAACAGGATGAAAAAGTTATTATATATATTTATTTATTAAAAATTATTATATCATTAATTAGGGTGCAATTACAAACCCTGCCTTGAGCTGCCCAGCTGAGGGCACGCTCAACCTCCACCACTGATCATCTCTGACCTGCTCTTTGGGCCTGTTACGGCCTGTGGTCAGTTCCAGCTTTCCACCAGGTGTTTGCACCCTCCAGTCCCACTCTCTGTCCAGGAAAGCAGCACCAAGTGCTGTGTAACCACCTCAGCATTTCTGCTGTAGGGGACCCCACTAGAAGGGGTTGAAGCTGGACCTGCCCAGTGCCTCTGTTCAGATGCCATTTTATTGTGATTGCATACTCTGCCCATGCCATCCTCTCCTCTCACTCAGAATAAGTTTACTTTCATAGTCTTCTGCATTTTGTTGCAAGAGAACAGCAAAATGTTTAGACTACAGCAGAACAATGCAAGCTCATTACAGAAGGTGACCTTGAGTAAGTTTGGCACACAAGAAGAGTAGTGAAAGACCAGAAAGCACTTCATGTCCTCTACCTCTCCCATGCCACATTCAGTCTCTGCTTAAATTCAGTGTGTAGCATCTTCTAGAAGTTTCCTCCAAAACATTTCCAAGGTTATGCTCTACCCTAACTGTACACTGTTTGTTTTTAAATGCTGGCAACTAAATTTGCTTCTTGCTTCAGTGCTAACAAAGGTCAACTGAACCAATGACCAGATTTCAAGAAGCACTGGAAGCTTTATGTACTCACTGTACTCAAAACAAAATTCCTTGCTTCTCCAGTGGACAAAAGCATGCATTTAATAATTCCTTAATTGTCATTCTCTGTGAGAGTGTTAATTGTCTTTGGGTTTTATTATCTCATAACTGGACATGTTAATCTATCCCCTTTCTAATTTTCTACTTAATAGCGTATCAGGTAGCTGATTTGGGTCCTGGAATTAAAAAAAAACAAACAAACATCTTTTTTATTTCCTATCAGTGAATTCATAATTTTTTTGGACTATCGAAAACTTCTTTTTCAGGTGATCCCCCTCTGCTCTTCTGACCCGAGGATCAATGGGAGTTGCTGAGTGTTTGTCATCTTTGAAAGGCTGTCCATTTTTTTCCCAGAGTCTTAACAGAAGTATTTAGGAGCTGAAATGGAGGTGGTTTGTTGCTTTTAAATCATAGCCCCAGATTTGTTTCTGCGTTAAGAAGCACAATTAAGGAGCACACTTGCAGATTCTGAAAATAACTTATGGCAAATGAACCAACAAACTAACTCGAGGATGGGTCTGCAAGACACAGAGTAATTGTGGGAACATGGCAATACCACAAACAGTGGAAGAAAAATGAAACTGTAGTTAATAGTCAAGATGTTGGTAATATGCAGTGGCATGTTAGGGATTTGTGTTTATGCTGCTGTTATCCTTACAAGTTGTCTGTGCTGGTTATCACAGGCTAATCATATGACACTTGGGGGATGGAGATGTAATTAAGCACCAAATGGCATGTAAGCACCTACAAAAATTGAACACAAGAGCAACACATTTTAATGTAATTACAACAACGCTGATTAATCTACCACTGTTTAGATGATCTTCAAAAGCACTTATTTCCCCACAATTCATTCTCTGGTTCTTTATCACGTCTGATGTAAAACACAGACAAGAAACTGTTTTGGCATCAGGATTCTGAAGAGCATTTGCAATTATTCTACATACTTCTAAAAATTAGGGAAGTGTTAAAACAATGTTAAAATAATGCCATTTGACAAGTTGCTAATTATTTGTTTTCTGTATAAATATTAATAGAAGATTTATGTTATTTGTATTGGTAAAGATAAATCTTATCTGATAAGTCTTCTCTTTGCTAAATGACTTAAGAAATGGTTACTTTAATGTGCTTTATTAATAGAATTCTTTCTGTTTTAAAGCATCTGGTTTATAAGGACTCTGCTCATTTTTTTCTTTTCCAAGAGAACAGAAAGCAATAGTAAGTAATCCAAGTAAGTATCTTTTTATGACTGTAGCCATCAACTGGAAACCCAAAATACTGTTATAATGAAGGAGCTGTCCTTGCAGGTTTACATTACTGATTTTGCATGAGGCTTTTGTGTTTCTGGGGAAGAGGGACAGACCTTTTAATAACTGCTTTTTCATATACTGAGGTACTGTCTGATAAACACTGGGGAAAAGAGGAATTTATTTCATGAGTTGATTGGTTTTAAAAGCATTCTTGAAGTTTGCTGAGTTAAGACCAATTCCTTTGTAAGTGCCATCATTACCAGTGCAGTGCTGTATTTTAACAGCTCTCCGTTTGATTACGGCTGTGAACCTTTCAGACTTTCTTTGTCCCTAGGATGTCAGACATGAAAGGGAGGCAGTGTCGTGCTGTTCTTGAATTCTAGGTGCCTTGATCCTTGATCACTTTGTTAAATCATTAGAGGGAGGTCCCTCTGGGAATTATCAGAAGTCTCTACCTACACAGCTCCACAGCAGCAGAATAGGACTGGCAAGTAGGATCCTCACCTCAAAGAAATCAATTTCCTTCAGCATTTTAATGGGCATTGTAGTGGCAAAAGCACCCTGCTCTTCCTAGGCACGTAACAAGATGCAAAACGAGGAGTACCGAAGGACAAGTAGCAGGTTTCCAAGAAAGCCAAGCGGTGACAAATGAAAACCCGTGAGAGAGAGGCAAAGCGGTTAGACAGGACACCGAGGGACTGTGCAGTGAGGTGGATTGGGAACTAGCTGAAGGACAGAGCCCAGAGAGTTGTGGTCAGTGGAGCAGAGTCTGGCTGGAGGCTTGTGACTAGTGGAGTCTCCCAAGGGTCAGTGCTGGGTGCAGTATTATTCAGTATATTCATCAATGACCTGGATGAGGGGGTAGAGAGCACCGTCAGCAAGTTTGCTGATGACACCAACCTGGGAGGAGTGGCTGACACAGCAGCAGGCTGTCAGGGAAGATTCTCTGTGACTTGGTCTAGGTGATCCTGCTCTGGCAGGGGGGTTGGACTAGATGATCTTTTAGGTCCCTTCCAACCCCTAACGTTCTGTGATACATCATCTGACTTTGTTCCCAGCTATGAAGAAAAACACATGCAGTGATCTGGCCACATATGAAAAGCAGAGGAACATCTCTAGCCCTGGCCGATAGCTCTCTACAGCTGTTTGCCTCACTTCTGTTGGTTGGTTTTATTTGCCTAACTCTGAAATATCAAGCTGAAGACTATATTTGCATATAAAAACCATCTGTGATGAAAATCGTTAAAAACAGTGAAAAAATGTTAGACTTATCAGCTCCTGTGAATTTTAATTGGCTTTTTAAGGCTAAAAATATGGAGAATGACTGGTAAGAGATACTATTTTAAAATTATAAATACTGAAAAGATAGAGCTGACATGAGGAAGCAAGAATAGTTACTGTAATTGGATCACAGGGAGGACATGGACCTGGTTGAGTGGTACCAGAGGAGAAACCTAGAGAAGAGAAGGCTTTGGGGAGACCATATCACAGCTTTCAATACCTGAAGGGGGCCTCCAAGAAAGCTGGAGAGGTGCTGTTTACAAGGGCATGTAGTGATAGGATGAGGGGCAATTGTTATAAACTAGAGAAGGGTAGATTTAGACTGGACATTAGAAAAAAGTTCTTTACTATGAGAGTGGTGGAACACTCTGATAATGGTTTTGACTGGGCAGAATTCCTAATGTTTTTCCCTTCATTTGGTTTTTTTTCTTTTTGAAAGTCTTGTCAGCATAGTAATTTTCGAGTTGACCGTGAATAGCAAAAGCTTTGTGCTCACTCTGTTTGGAGGAAGTAAGAATGAGTTTAGAAATCACATGACAATAAGTCTCTTACTACTGAAACTGTTTCTGAAATAACTGCTCCTGTGACAACTGTATTTTTTTAAGCGAACCAGAATACAGCTTAATTTTGAAGATGTTGTTTAATGTATACGCGCAGTTTAGTTTTTGCTTAGCTGAAGTATTTAGTCCTAGAACTTTTTACTTGGTAAAAGGTCAGCTGTCTCATGGATTGGTTTCCGTGAGCTGCCTTTGGTAGGAAGCCAGAGAGAGGGACTTTGGTGCACTTCAATTTGCCTTCTACTGGTTTTTTGTTTTTTTTTCATAGCTTATTCAATTGTAATTTTAACTGGACTTTTCCAACACTTCCATTGTTCTTTCCTTCTGGTTCATCCAGCTCTACACCAGCCCACTGGCCACTGGCAAATTCTGTTGTGCCACAAAATCTTAAGGTACCAACCTAAGAGAAAAAGCATCAACACAGAACTTGTTTGTTAAACAAGTATTGTTAATACGAAAATACTACTGGTTATGAAAGAGACAGCAAGTCATCTCCAAGCTTTTCATCACAAAAATGCAAACATAATAAAGATGACTCCCATCCAGCGCAAGTATGTAGAGAAAACTATTGGATATCTTCACACCTATCGTTTCATCGCCAAGATGAGTTCTTATGAGAACAAAAGCGATAGGCGTCTATGCGAAGACTCGTTTGTACGTTATGTATATGACAAGGTTGATCTGACCCAAGAAGAAATCGACCAGTATATCATGCTGGCTAACGAGGTAGTCAGATTGTCCAAAATTCAGAGGCGCAGCGAGCGAAACTTTTAAACATCTTTGCAATAGTTTCTATCTGTTATCTCATTTTTATTGTAAGTCATCAGTTTCCCTTGACCATCATTAGGAAGATCAGATATCCTTGGAAAATTAATAATCTATTTATATTACATAGATTGTACTAGAACCCAGCTGTTGGTTTCCAGTTATGTTAGGTGCTGTGCATAAGAAGAGATTAATTTCTATCTAGGTAACCCATCAAGAGGTTTACTTACACATACACATAAAGCACCACAAGCCCTTTAATATAAGAAGATGAATGCTAAGTTTTTAACTGTAACTCCATTGCAATCTGTGCCAACAAAAGTTTTTCTTTTAACTTGCTGAGATCCTCGTTCCTCCTTTGAGTTTCTAGAGTCATTTTTGATAAGAAAAACATCCTGAGGTCATACTTGATTTAGATTGAATGCTTTCTTAGTCTCTGAAGGCACAGAGGAAATCCTACAGAGTTTTTTTCCAGTGTGGAAACAACGAAAACCCTAATTTCACCAAAAAAAGAAAACCAACCCAAAAACAACCCAAGATTGAGCAAAGCTGCCAAAGCTGTAAACAAGTAGCTCTGTTTGGTACCAGTACATCAGACTAAGCACAAGTTAATGGGAATTTGAGCAAAAAAGATGTATTTTCCTTCTCCTAACTCTTTTGAAGACATGGCTACTTGCCATGGAGCTTCTTATATATGGTAGATGTAACTTTAGATGTACTGTCTTCTCCAGTGGAGGTGTAACACCAAGCACGCTTCTGTGGGAAAAGATTCACACCAGACTAACTAAGGAACTACAGGGGTGAGCTGAGATTGCGCCTATGTGAGTATTGACCGCTGAAAGGAGAAGAGATTGAAGAAATGAACACGTTCAGTGCTGCAAAACCAACTGAAAAGGACACAAAATGTTCTTGTGTCAAACCTAGGCTGGTAACCAACAACTGAAAATGCTAAAGGACCCATAGACTGATTAAGTCTTGCAGTTGTGAGACTACTCAAAAGTAGTCTTTCATACCAGACATGTAAGACTCATTTTGGAGGAAGCTAGTAAATTTGCTAGGAAGTAATTAACATGCATGGTTTTGATGATCAGGGGATGAAGAGACAGGTTACAACCGGGAAGTTGTGCCAATTCGCATTGAGGACATACCCTTGAGTCTATTCCAGCATCTCCCTAAGTAACACTCTCCCTCATATAAATGGACCCAAGTTGCACCAGGGGAAGTTTAGGTTGGGCCTGAGGAACAATTTCTCCCCTGAAAGCTCTGGCCCAGGTTTCCCAGGGCAGTGGTAGAGTCCCCAGCCCTGGAGGGGTTTAAAACCTTTGTAGGTGTGGTGCTGAGGGACATGGTTCAGTGGTGACCTGGCAGTGCTGGGGCAACGGTTGGACTTAGTGACCTTAAAAGTCTCTTCAACCAAAATGATTCTATGCTTCTACAAAGGTTTGTCCTTGCATTTATAAGCAGAGCTTTTACACACCTCTCCTGCTCCTTCCAGTCTAGCTGCAGAAATCGTCTTAAGGTAGGCATAAAGCAGGCAGAGTGCCAAAAGATTTTTCTATCTTCTACCTACATCTCCTTGAAGCAAAGAGAGAAACCTCAATACTGCTGCAGACAAGATTATTATACAGTAACTTCATTTTCTGTCAACCTAACATTTATGTTGACAAATTAAGGGGGAAGGGATCTGGAGAGGTCATCTGCTCCCACCTCCTGCTCAGAAGCATTCCACTGTTAAAAGTAATAAATCTAATAAAGAAATAAATGTATGATTCTGTGCTAAAAGATTGTCTGAATGAATTAAACATGACAGTCTCTTCAGTCAGGCCAAAGACCATACCTTTCTGAAGAAATACATCCAGCTGATCAACACACAGCGCCTTCAGCTCCTTTTCGCTTTTATCCTTTTTTACCAACTGGCTTGAGCTCACAGCAAGGTTTTGCTATCAGGTTCTAAATATACCTTATAAACATGTATACTAAAATTAAATAGTGCTAAGAATTACAAACTGCACAAAGTAGCTCTGTAATATCTTTTATACAAAACACTGAAAGCTCCATTACCGAGCACACGCTGCTGGACACCACACTCAAAACATCCAAAAATGTAACACAGAAATTAATGTGGCCTCTCATAAAATAACACAAGAGTTTAGAAAAAGTATTTAACAGAGTTTACCTAGTATTTTTTTCAGAGTTCAATCTGCTGCACAATAAGTCCAGTCTGAGGTATAAGATTCACTGCCTCTCATAAATGACTGTTCACAATCCTTTATAGTGTTGATAGGATAAGAGGTGCAGCTGCCAACATCAGTGTAAGCACTTTTATACTAATGTAATGCCTTAACCATACAAATTATGGAATATAAATATAGTCTGGTTCTGGTAGTTAAAAAAAGATAAGGTAATATCAGGACAGACTTCCCTCCTTTTTTTAAAGGAGGTTTGATTTTTAAAACATGCAGTTATGTATGGGACTTGTGCTGACCTCCACATGAAGGAGGTACCAGGTACCAAATCTGTTTCCTGATACTTGAGGAAAAGAGGTTTGGTTCAATAGGTTAAATCTCTGAATAAATAAAAATATTTTAGGCAACAATAATCAAGACTATGAAATTTGTGCATTTGAAGGATATTTCTTTCTGACAACCTGTGAAAAATTATATTGAACAATAGCCTGAGGAACACAATAGTTTTGTCTGGAAGGGACCTTTGGAGGTCATCTGGTTCAACTCCCATCTTATACCAGAGCTAATTTAGTTAATGTTCTTAATTATTCGCACAACACAGCATTTTGCATAGAGTTGGAACTGAGCCCTGAGGATGAAAAGAGGTAAGGATCCTAAAATATTAGGCATCTGTTTCAGCAGGAAAGTCTTGGGCAACAGAGTGGTGGAAGGCAGCTACATTCCTGACACCAATCATCAGTGAGTGACTTTGGAGATGTTCATAATTCAGTTCCTAAAAGAGAAACCACAAAGAACTACATAATAAAGTACCCTTAATTTTGTTTAAATATTTTCTATTCAAAATTCAAATATTAAAATTTTAATAATATTAATATTTTCTATTTGAATGCAGTGTATTTACTGCTCATTTACTTTAGTTAACGTTCATGCTGACACTGCAAGTTCAGGCCTGTAGGTGACTGTTAGCTTTTAGAAGAAATCATGGAATCATGGAATCATTGAATCATAGACTCACAGAATCATAGACTCACAGAATCATAGATTTGCAGCATCATAGAATGGTTTGGGTTGGAAGGAACTTCCAAAGATCATCTAGTCCAATCTCCCTTGCAGTGAGCAGGAACATCTTCCATTAGCTGAAGCAGCCCAGAGTGTTGTCAAATCCCCAAGAAATGTAGGGTTTCTTGCTTGTTCGTGGGATTTGCCATGGTAGAGACTCTATTCACCACATCCACTGGAATGTGTCGGCATGCATCCTGCCACTGCACTCCCAGAAACTGGATCTCTGTGGTAGGTCCTTTCAACTTGTCTTGCTTGATGGTGAAACCTGCATTCAGAAGAATGTCAATGATTTTGTTACCTTTTTCGAAGACTTCTTCAGCAGTTTTACCCCAAACGATAACTATGCAGAAAACTCCACTCTTTTTATGATGTTTCCACCACAATGTTCACTGTCATTCAAAATATATTAACAAAGCTCTGTGCCGTAACATTTTAGCTGGACGATTTCTGCAAAATATCGATCACTGTGTAATTTCCTTTCTTGCTGAATCTGAAAAAGTAGAAAATTTTGATCTTCTTAAGAACTAAAAAAATTCTAGAAGAATATTTTTGGCTGAATATAAAATAGTTTTGTAGAGTTCAGAATAATACAGTTAATGATCTGAAAAAAAATGTGAGGATGCTTGTTCCTCACTTCTAGTTCATGGAGATGAGCTAGAACTATCTTGTGGAGTGAGATCTAAATCTGCCCAGTGTTGCAAACTGAGAAAGCTTTGCAAACTGAGAAAGTTATTTTTCAAAGGTCTTCGATGCTGTACCTTGTACCTCCAGCTTCATGGGGCCGTATCTCATTGCAAAACCCATGTCTATTTAACATCCTCATGTTAAGAGTGCACATGCTTTTAGAAAGAGGAAGGAAGAAGGAATGAAGAAAAAAAATGCAACTGCAATCAAAAAGAATCTAGTGTGATTTTGTAGGCAAATCCTGGGGAACAGCAGAATATAGAGATGTCTAGGCCTAGTACTTTTCACCACAGAACACAAACATCAGGCAAATTATTTGTAAACCACCAAGTAAAGTGCTTCGGGTAAATAATGACATGACAGAAGAATTGGAGCACTGGGACCATACTGGGAGCACTGGGAGCCCCCCCAGACCCCCCCGCTGTAACTGCGCCTGTAACTGGGAGCACTGGGGCCATACTGGGGCCATACTGGGACCATACTGGGACCATACTGGGACCATACTGGGACCATGCTGGGGGCCATGCTGGGGGCCATGCTGGGGCCATACCGGGGCCATACTGGGAGCACTGGGGCCATACTGGGAGCCATACTGGGAGCACGGGGACCAAAGATAAACTGTCACGGAAATTATGATTTTTTTTCAAATAAAAAGCTGAATTCATTATGGTGATACATGCCAACCAAAGAAAGGTTAGTGTATAGTTTCAGGATAAGCTAACTTGCTGTGCTCTGCTGAGTCTTTGTGTCATGTTTCTGGATTTAGTCAATAACTTAACTATGGGAAAGCAACTTAGATTTTGTATGTCTCCCCATCTATTGAATTGAAGACTAATGCTAATCTCAGTGCCTCCCCCCCCGTCCCCGTGCTGAGCACCCATCCTCCCCCAGCTCTGTCCCCTCCAGGCCACCAGCCCAGCGCCCCGATGTCACCCACATCACGGGAGCACGAGGTGAGGACCCCCCGGGTACCCCCAGGCTGGCAGGGACCCATCATCCATCTGCCTGGAGACCACAGGGGGTGGACGGTGGCAGCAGGAGGGTGGGGGGGACCGGGGGTGTCTCTGATGTCACTGTCACCTGCAGGGTCAGTAATTTCACTTTTCAGCTCAGTTCTTCTAACTAACTGCACTGTCTGAAGTTAGCAGCCTGTTCTCACAGAAAGTGTCTGCTTCTAGCAGTGATAACACCTCATGTTTAGAGTTACTACCAAGGATTGGTGTGCAGAGCAAGGCCACTGCTGGATCTTGTGTACCGCATTGGGGGGTGCAGAAAGTGAAAGGCTGCACGTGCAGGGAGGAGCAGACAGGACAGGTGACCCTAAACTGGACCAACACCCGACTCGGGCACATGTGAAACCACAAAGGCCTGCACTAGCCGTCATCAACTAACAAAGACTGAAACTGTGATGTCAAAAATGCCTGCACTAGCCGTCATCAACTAACAAATACAGTAACTGTGATGTCACAAATGCCTACAGCAGCCGTGATCACCTACCGAGTACTGTAACTTTGATGTCCGAAAGGCCTGCACCAGCCTTGATCCTCTAACTACCCCTAGAGCTGCAGGTCTTTCTACAGTCAGTTTGAGTACAGCCAGAGCTATTTCCTTCACTTAAGTGGTTATGTGTGGTTTTATGTATGCCTTTTAATTTACACTTCACTCACTTTTGAGGTTTAGTACTTAATAATTTAATGCTTTCTGTTCAATTTTTATGATCTTGAGGGGTTCGGAAAAAGCAATTGCATGATTTGTGTAACTTTTATTGATCTGAGATTTTGAGAAAGAAATGGTCCTTTCACTAACAGCAGCACTGCCACTGATCCTGTTAGGTGGCCACAGCCTCCCCTGGGATGGCAGCGCCCTTGTTGCCTTGTCGATACTCAAATGTAGCACTTGGCCTTTGGGTGAGTCCACCTTAGATGGTCCTTTTTGTTTGGAGGCCCAATCCCAGGCACATGGTGTCCCTGTAGGTGCCCTCTGCTCTCCCAGGGTCTCCACTTTCCCGTCCAGATAGCTGGGCAGCTGCCCTCCAGCTATACTACCAACCCTTGAGGGACTCCACTAGATACAGGCCTCCAACTAGACTCTGCCCCATTGACCACAACTCTGACTTCTTTCCTTCAAGCAGTTCACAATCCACTGCACTACCCCATCATCCTGACCACACTTCCTCAGTTTAGCTGTGATGATGCTGTGGGGAACAGTGTCAAATGTTTTACTGAAATCAAGATAAACCACATCCACTGCTCTACCATCATCTATCCACCTGGTTATGTCCTCGAAGCAAAAGAAAGCGAAAGGAAGAGAAGAGAGGAAAAAGAAAAAAAAGAAAAGAGAAGAGAAGAAAAGAGAGGAGAAAAAGAAAAAAACAAACAAAAGAAAACAAAAAGAAAAAAAAAGAAAGGAAAAGAAAAGAAAGGAAAAGAAAGAAGAAAGAAAGAGAAAGAGAGAAAGAGAGAAAGAAGGAGAGAAAGAAAGAAAGGAAGGAAGAAAGAAAAGAGAGAAGGAAAGAAAGGAAGCTTCTCTCCAGTCTGAATCTCCCCCTTTTAGTTTAAACCCCTCCCCCCTTGTCCTGTCCCAACAGGGCCTGCTCAAAAGTCCGTCCCCATCTTCCTGACAGGCCCCTTGAAGCTCTGAAAGGCCGCAGGTAGATCTCCCCAACATCTCTTTTACCCTTCCCTTACAGAGCCCCGCAATGGGAAACACAGAGGGATTTCAGCAACACCTTTCTAAACCAGCAAGTGACTTCACTCTTGTCAAGCTCCACCTCAACGTGAGGAGAAACTTCTTCCCTGTGAGAGTGACGGAGCCTGGCCCAGGCTGCCCAGAGAGGTTGTGGAGTTTCCTGCTCTGGAGAGACTCCAAACCCACTTGGATCTGTTCCTGTGTGGGCTGCCCTGGGTGACCCTGCTCTGGCAGGGGGATTGGACTCAATGCTCTCCAGAGGTCCTTTCCAACCCCTACCATTCTAGGCTTCTATGACCATTTTGGTGTTGCCACCAGGAAGCTCTTGAGATGTGGCCTCAGGGTGGGACCAGGAGGTTCCTGGAGACCCAGTTCCTCCATGGTCACCACCAAGCCCTTGAGATGTGGCCTCAAGGTGGGACTAGAAGGTTCCTGGCCAACTGGGTTCAACCCTGGACACCAAAAAGCCCTCTAGATGTGGCTTCAAGGTGGGACTAGAAGGTTCCTGGCCAATTGGGTCCATCCATGGTCACCATGAACTCCTTGAGATGGTGGGTCATTTATGGGTCACTAGAAGTCACTTATGGGTCACAAAGGTCACTTAGGGGTCACTTATGTGTCCCGTGGATCACTTAGGGGTCACTTAGGGGACACTTGTGTGTCACTTATGGGTCCCGTGGGTCACTTATGGGTCACAAGGGTCACTTAGGGGTCACTTGTGGGTCCCGAGGGTCACTTATGGGTCGCTTAGGGGTCACTTAGGGGTCACTTAGGGGTCCCATGGATCACTGTGACTGGGCAGGGGGTGCAGGGGGCTATTAATGAATCCGGAGCCATGTTAGTTCAGATGGACTGAACACAACCAGACTGGGATCTGAGCTGGGGTAGTTCAGATGCTGAACGTGACTGGACCAATAGTACCAAACTAACAGTGCCCTATTAGTGAATCTGAGCCGTGATAGTTCAGCCAGAGTGGACGTGACCGGACTAGTAGTGCCAAACTGGACATCACTCAGAATCTAGCCTAGTAGATTTAACTGGGCCTCTACACAGGCATTTACTTTTCTCAAGTCATTCTTAACATTTCATTTGTAGATGTTTCATTGAGAGAAAATATGACCCTCCTGGTTCTTAGTGAGAAGAGTGGCTGCAAGTGACAAACTAGCATTTCAGATTTGAAAGCAGAAAAAAAAACCACCAGCCAAACTGCATTTTCAAAGCAACTGCATGCCTAAAATACTTAACTACAAGCTCTTCCCCCTGCCCCCGAGGGCACAAATATCATGCACAGGAAGCACCGTGCCAAGGGGCTACAGCTCCCGGCATGCTGAGGGCCACCAATAGGGCGCCCAGGAAGACCCGTGCGCCGGGACTACAGCTCCCGGCATGCAGAGGGACGCCAACATGGCGCACAGGAAGCCCCGTGCCACGGGACTACAGCTCCCGGCATGCCGAGGGCACATACATGGTGCCCAGGAAGCCCCGTACCCTGGGACTACAGCTCCCAGAGCAAAGGAGGCTGAGGGGAGACCGTCTGGCTCTTGACAGCTCCCTGCCAGGAGGTTGGAGCCAGGTGGGGTTGGGCTCTGCTCCCAAGGAACAAGTGACAGGAGAAGAGGAACCTGCCTCAAGTTGCTCCAGGAGAGGTTTAGGTTGGAGCTGAGGAGCAATATCTTCATGGCAAGGGTTGTTCAGGGCTGTCCCAGACTGCCCAGGGCGGTGGTGGAGTCCCCATGCTCCCTGGAGCAGTGACGCAGCTCAGCTGCTGGCAGGGAAGCCTCTAGAGGTGCAGCTTGACTCAAACACATCTGTACCCGGCCGAGGAGTGCTAAAAACCCTGCAGCCAACCAGCAGCACCTGAGCTTCCCTTCCCCAAGAGCTCTGCAGACCCCCTCCTTGCCACCCCAGCACTGCCCTGGGTGCTGTTCCCCAACCTGCTGGCTCAGCAGCTGGTTCTGGTGGGCTCAGCCCCGTGTGGAGCGGGCACATTTGAAATTTGATCTTTTAAAATATCATGTTCAAAACTTGAACCCTGCTTTATATGGATTGCTTTCAGTTTGTTTTTTTTTTTTTTAATTTTATTATTCTTCTGGAAAAATGGTGGTGATCAGAATGTACAAACCTTCTTCAAAAAAAACCCTGCCATCTTGATGTTCCCCTTGAAGTCTGGGAAATACGCACTCCTGACTTCTATAGCCCTCAAAAGATATCTACCTATTCTGAAGGAGAGGCTGAGGGAGTTGGGGTTGTTTAGCCTGGAGGAGACTCAGAGGAGACCTGTTGCTCTCTACAGCTACCTGAAGGGAGGTTGTAGTCAGGTGAGGATTGGGCTCTTCTCCCAGGCAACTAGTGACAGGACAAGAGGGCATTAAATATGTTAGCATAGAAGTGTTACCACTGTCACTGATGGGCTCAGTCATGGCCAGCGGTGGGTCTATCTTGGAGTCAGGTGGCATTTGCTCTCCGACATCGCCTGCAAACGGGAAGTAGAGTATAACCTCTTGTCTATCATAACCCACGGCTCTTTTCTTTTCATCTTAGTCTCTCCCTGCGTGCCGTGCTGACAGAGGTTGGGGAGAGTGATAGAAGGGCTTGGTGGGCACCTGGTGCCCAGCCAGGGTAAACCCACCACAAGGGGAGAGGGTGAAAACCCCCCGACTGTCAGTGAATTTGCTAACCAACTCAGGCAATTTGAAGATAGTAAGAGCAGGAAGATTTCCATACAACATCTAGGTGTGAGAGGGGTGCTGGATTGATGGGCTGAGGCCAGTGGGATGAGGTTCAACAAGGCCAAGGGCCGGGTCCTGCCCCTGGGTCACAACAACCCCCTCTGCAATGCTCCAGATTGGGGCAGAGCAGCTGGAAAGTGCTTGGCAGAAAAAGGACTTGGGGGAGTTGGCTAACAACCGGCTGAAGATGAGCCAGAGTGTGCCCAGTTGGCAAGCCCAAAGGTAATTACCCAAGCATTTTCTGAACAAGAATATTTAATCCCATTTTCTAGCTTTTCCATCCAACTTTTCCTCTTTATCTAAGGACAACTGCTAAACATTCAAGTTGCACCAGGAAACAATCAAAGTACAAGTGCAACCTAAACCCCATCAATTACTTCCCAATCAGATTTTCCAAAAGTTTTCATAATAACAGGTAGGGTAGAAAACTAAAATGTCAGGTACAAAAGAACCTATGTTGCAGCTGATTCGTCGTATCACAAATGATCCTAAGGACTCCACAAAATGTTCCCTCCTTTTTGCTAATCAGGTGAGTATACTGGCTCATCTGTTTCTCTTTCTGTAGTGGCTTTTGCTGACCTCTGAACTTTTGAAGCTGATGGGACGCTGACACCTAGAGAAAATACAGCTCTGCGTGTTTCATACTCTGCATGTTTCATACTCTTCCAGTGTTTGTGAGTTTTTGTATTTGTATCGACCAGTGGCACCCAGTATCACCCAGTGCCACCCGCTGCCACCCTACAGCTCGAACTGCTCGTCCTTCAGTACTGCAGGGAAACCAGTGGCACCCAGTGCCTCCCAGTATCACCCAGTGCCTCCCAGTGCCTCCCAGTATCACCCAGTGCCACCCAGTGCTGCCCAGTGTCACCCTACAGACACCCAGCACCAGTTCCATCTCCCCATGGCCACCTCAATGTCCCCATGGCCACCTCCAGGAGAAAGATCTCCAGAGGAACCATCTCCAGGAGCAACATCTCCAGAGGAACCACCTCCAGGAGAAACATCTCCAGGAGAAACATCTCCAGAGGAACCACCAGGAGAAAGATCTCCAGAAGAACAACCTCCAGGAGAAAGATCTCCAGAGGAACCGTCTCCAGGAGAAAGATCTCCAGAGGAACCATCTCCAGGAGCAACATCTCCAGAGGAACCACCTCCAGGAGAAACATCTGAGGCCTTTCAAAAGCAACTTAATGAGGCAGCTGAGAAAGCAGAAAAGCAGCAGGCTACCGTGAGTGATTCCCTATCCCTCTCCCTCTTTCATTATTTCTGTTTGTTTCTTCTATCTTTTTAAAATCATTCTGCCTTGAAAATTTGCCATTAGCTAGAATAACTTTGCATGTAAAAAGAACTTGAACTTCAAGATACTCTTTTCTTCTGAAAAGTTTGTATGTTCAAAGGCAATAAAGTAGCCTAAAGTCACCCAAGGTCCCCTGAGGTGCCATCGCGGGGCTGAGAGTGATGTGGGGATGGGGAGGGGTGGGATTTGGAGCCTCAGGGGAGGGGTTTGGGGAGGGTGGGGGGCGCAGTTTGGGGCGTTCAGCTCCCCCCTCAATCTGCCCTCTGCCTTCAGAATGAGGCTCTGGGAGTCCCGCGACCTCACCGTCCCCCAGGCGAGACCCTCCGAGCCGCCCCCTCCCCAAATAACCAGCTGGTTTTTGCCTGTCTCGAGTCAGGGGAAAATGCTGGCACTAGAATTTTACACTGAGGTAAGTGCAGGGCTTGGCCCCTGGTCAGGAGGATTTATTCCATTTTTGCACCCTGAGGTGCACGTGGGGCCTCTCCACCGGTGGATAGAGCTACACTAGAGAGATGGACCCGACACTCACTCCTGCTCTGTGGAGGTGACAAAAGCTGCTCAACCTGTAAATAGGTGTAATTAAGGGTGGAACTTGATGGTACCACAGGACTCATAAGCTGCCTTTTTTCAACCCTGTGCCAACAGTCTGTCAGTTTTTGACAAAGTACTGTGCGTTGTGCAAACTTTGCTCATTATAATGTCATTATAATACCAAAACACACCTCCAGCCCGGAGGCTACTCTCCTCCAAGGTGCGACCACCCCTCACTGAGTTTGCGCAGTAAATTTTCTTCAGCTATATCTTTAAAAGCGAAGCGAGAGAAATTTAAAGGTGAAGTTGCTGTTTATTATATACTGTTTTTTCCCTTTTCTCTGGATGCCCTTTATTTTCCTCATCAAAGAGAACTTCTGCTTTCACTGTTTATCCACAAGAATCTGTGTCACTTGCCTTTTCTGGAAGCTACAACTACCCCTATAAATACATTTTGTTGTGTCTTGTAATTATCATCATAATCTTCTCTTGTTCAGTTGTGGGTAAAAGCAAGACATAGTGGGTCAGTGGGGAAGAACCCCTGGATGTAGCAGTGAGAGCACTGAACTCTAACCACTAGACCACCATGTCTTCTTAAGAACACCTTTTGCTTAGAGATTCATTCACCTACATTTTCCAGCTTAATTGCCTTGCCAATTTTTTTTTCTTTTTTCTAGAGAGTTTATTTTTAGCCCCCCTGACTTTACTGATCTGTCTCACAGTGTTGCCCCACAGATGGCTGCATCTGCACAAAAAACAGAGCAGAAGATTGATTGCCTTCCTGACCTCATGGGTAGCGTGAAGGGATGACATTTGCTGTCTTATTTGTAGCTGCCTCAAATGCTGGAGGTAGCAGCTTGAATTGTAAAACCCGTGAAGAACATCGTCGCATCAAGATAAGCACATCCTAAATATTTGGTTTAGATGGGTTTTCATTTACCTGGGAGCGTTCAGTGCTCAGCTGTGGGGAGAGAACACACTATCAGCAGCAGAGGAGTCAGCTGGCAGGGTCTGCTGTCAGGCCTTCACAGGATGCTTTACCTTGGTGCTGAGGGGAGCGTAGTGGCGCGGCAGCCATCCCCTCTGCGGAGAGCCCTACCTGTGTCAACAGGACAAGAGGAATCGGCCTCAAGTTGCCCCAGGCGAGGTTTAGGTTGGAGCTGAGGAACAATTTCTCCCCCTCCAGGGCAGTCCCAGGCTGCCCAGGGCAGGGGTGCAGTCCCCGTGACCCCTGGAGGGGTTTCTAGGCCGTACGGACACCAACATGGTGCCCAGGAAGCCCCGTGCCACGCGACTACAGCTCCCGGCATGCCGAGGGACACCAACATGGCGCCCAGGAAGCCCCGTGCCCCGGCACTACACCTCCAAGCATGCTGAGGGACACCAACATGGCGCCCAGGAAGCCCCGTGCCCTGGGACTACAGCTCCTGGCATGCCTAGGGCCACCAACATGGCACACAGGAAGCCCTGTGCCCCGGGACTACACCTCCCAGGGGGGTTGTGTTTGATACTGGTTTTGTATATATTAGTATAGATTCTTTTTTTTTATTATTATAAGTATTGTCATTTTCACTAAAGCTGTTCTAGCTTCCTTTTCTAATTGCTCTCCCTTATTCCCTTTCTCTTCCCCTCTGGGAAGGGAGGGGGGTTAACAGTGAGCAACTGTTATAGGTCTAAGGGGCCACCCTGACCCTAAACCGTGACAACTATATATTATAAAATCTTTCATTACAGGAGGAACCTGGAGGGACTGGGAGGACCAGGAGGGACCCGGGGGTCCCGAGAAGGGGCTGGGGGGGGTCCCCGGGCCCGGGGAAGCCGGGAGCAGAGGTTGCCGTGGGGCCGGCCCCACGCCCGCGGCGCTTCCTTCCCGCCCTCTAATTATCCCCCGGGAGGGCTGGAAATAACTGCGGTGGCCACGGGCCGGGGACACGACACGGGACACGGGACACGGGACACGGGACACGGGCAGCCACACCAAGACTTCAGCAGCCTAAGCAGTCGCAGCCTTCTGCTCACACACTCACCACTCCTCACCATTGCACCTGGACTGCTAGAGGAAACACTATTGAACACAACGGCACCTAGAACTTCTGCATCAAAACCAAAGGAGCTGTCACACCTTCACTCAAAGTAAGAGGATTGTGGAAACAATATTTTCCTGCATATTGCAATATGATGATGCTTATGATAAACAATAGTTTAATAAACAGGACCAATCCCCCCATCTCAGGGCATCGGGCAGCAAAACTGGGCCATCACCACTGGCAAAACAGCAGCCCCTGGCTGGGTGCCTCGCTCCTGGGTTATCTCCCCAGCTCCCCCAAAGCTGCTGTCCCCAGGCTCGGGGTTTCCCCTGCCTGAAGGCAGTTCAGCATCGGGGATGCGGGAGCTTGCGCGGGGTCCCTGCAGCAAGGAAATAGTGGATTTCCCCCATGACCTCGAATGTAGCAGCCAGACACTTCAAATCTTGCCAAAACTGAAGTATAAATGGTACTGTCTGTATCTCTGGCTTCGTCTTTGTGACCATTAATTCATAAATAGGCCACAAGCCAACGGAGGGAAAAGTTACTCCTTTCACTGACATTCAGACCAGGAGTCAGGTAATTCCCAAACAGTGGGTCTTGTAAGATTTTCTAATATATTCTTTCTTTCTAATAGATTCTTTCTGTCCAAAAAGTGTAAAAAATAAATCCTATGATTAAAACCAATATATTACTTAATATTAATATTAAATTAAATAATAAAGTTAATAATAAATTTAATATTAAAACAAAAGAAACAGAAACCTAATATTAAAGCCAAAAGAAACTAAAACCTAAGAATTAAAAGCAACACTAGCTAAAACCTAATATTACAGATTAAAGAAGCTAAAACTCAGTATTAAAAGAGAAACTAAAACCAAATATTGAAGAATCTATAGCCAGTCCCAGGTACAGCATTTCCTGTTTTGATAGCCTCATCTCCTCAGAAAAAAAATCCAGGTTTGTCTAAGTGAGCATGATATTATAAAAGAAATTAGGATGTCAGAATCTTGACCAAACTAATTTATACAGTACAGCTTATGTATGAACATGTATGGTCATGTTGTGTTAGCAGAATTTTAGTATTTATATTATTAGGAACTGTCAAGCACTTTTTGATGTTGAGTACTGAACACAACACCAACCCTTCCACTGCCCTGAAAATCAAATTATCCTGTGCAGAGATAAGGCCAAGGCCCGGCCCGCACCGGGGAGGAAGGGTATGGGGGGAAAGGAGCCGTGCAGCAGCTTTTTATCACAGCGATGCAGAGGAGAAGGGGATGGGAAATACAAGGAGACCAGTTGGGGATTTAAGGGGATTTTTTTGCAGCCTGCGGAGCAGGGGGCATTGCTGGTTGGGAAAATGAAGAGGGTCTGACAAACCTCATCTACAACGCCTTGCAAAGTCAGTACAAAGACTGAGACCTATTTCTAGCAATAAGAAAACTGCTTACACAATACTATACCCTGTGTAGTATAATCTCAAGAGAAAACACAACCTTCTTGAAAACTTGACAGAACCTTTTGAAATGTGTTGAGTATGATCCACAGTGATGGACAGAGCTAAAATATTTTATCTTGTTAACCATCATTGCTCTGTGGTCTAGTGGTTAGAGTTAACCCAGGACGTCAAATAAGCAGCCCCTGTTGAGAACACACATGTACATCATTTACAAAACCAGCTATCATCTGGTAATGGAAGGGATTATAAGGATGGAAGCCTGGAACTCTGAGAACAGAAAAAGAAGCACTTACAAAACATACCTTTAGGTGACAAGGAGGTTTTAGATAAGTTTAAGTGTTTCAGTCCCTTTGGAAGTTTGGCGAACTGGATGCTCAGAGATGACACACCTGTTGGATCACTAAGGCCAGGGACAGGACCTGAGCACATCCATCACCCACACTTGTATTCCCAAAGCTCACAGCTGCTACCACAGGGAGTGGAAAAATTCAGGAGAAAAAATCCAGTATCTCCTAAGAAGATGAGGCATGGCACAGGGACTACCACCACTGCCAGCAGGACATCAAGGAGACAACAGTCAGGTTGGTGCCTATCATGGGGTAGACACATACACCACTGAATGTTAACTTTAGTTCTGGCTGAGCCTTGAGGTCCCTTCCAGCCCTGACAGCTCTGTGAGTCTAATGGTGTCTCCTGTGCCCAGAGGCAGGGATCACAGCACTGCAGCTTCCCAGGGTGGAGGGGACCTCAAGGATCACCTGCTCAGACCTCTGCTGGCTAAAGCTGACCAGACTAGACAAGTCCAGGCAAGGCAAACTGCCCTGCTCCCTGTCCAGCTGGACACTACCAGTGACCAGTGCTGGGGGCTCCACCTGGGAAAAGAAGTTATTGCTTCTGTTCAAATTGCTTGTAAAATCATCCCTTTTGTAGCTGAGAAACGACACATTTGTTTGTGAGCTTCCATGTTCAGTTCTGCTGCCTCCAACGTCATACAAGTGCAAGTGAGGTGCTGCCCCAGTAAAGGAGGAGGCATTCAACGCTTGTTACAGTAGGTGCTCCTAAGACTTGACATCTGGAGAAGCTGAGAGCTCCAGCTCTCATGTTTTATTTCTATGGGAGGGCTGGAACCCCTCTGCTGTGAGGCCAGGCTGAGGGAGTTGGGGGTGCTCAGCCTGGAGAAGAGAAGGCTCCCAGGAGACCTTTTTGCAGCCTTTCAGTACTTTAAGGGGAAGTATCAAAAAGATGGGGACAGACTTTTTAGAAGGGCCTGTTGCGGCAGGACAATGATGGCTTTAAACTCGGAGGGGGGAGATTCAGAGAAGAAAGAATTTTTTGATGTTGAGTGTGTTAAGGTAAGCCATTTCAAGCTTTTTTGAGAATTACTTGTAGGAATTGTATAGAGTGAAAGGCCAGTATCAGCTTGAGGTTTGAGTAGGTTTGTTTCCATCACAGAATACTGCTGTGGAGATACTCTAGGTCCCCTGTCATGTATTAGGAAGCAAATGGCTTCTGCAGGTTCTTGGTAAACACCTGTAGGGTAGGCTCCTCAGGAGCCAAGCCATGCTTTCACAAAGCTATTTCACAGAAGAAGTTCGCCGTGCTCGCATGGTGGTCCCCCATGATCTCGTGGTGGTTCTCCATGGTGCTTCTCCATCTCATGATGGTTCTCCATGGTGGTTCTCCATGATCTCATGGTGGTTCTCCACGATCTCATGGTGATTCTCCATGGTGGTTCTCCACGATCTCATGGTGCTTCTCCATGATCTCGTGGTGGTTCTCCATGATCTCATGATGGGTTTTTCCATGGTTTCATGGTGGTTCTCTTGGATAAGGGGTCCCCAAAGCACCCCAGACTAACATCTCCCAACTCAAAGAGCTGCTGCTTCAGCCAACCTCTCTGCTCCTGCAGCAGATTAGGACTGGAAGAAATCAGAGGTGGAAACACCTGAAGGGTGGAGATGTTGTTACTTGGCCACACAAGCCAGGAACCACCAGTTAAATACCATCTGACCTCCACAACAACAACAAATCACCAAAAGCCTTTGAGGAATGAAGCCCAGAAAACCCACTGGAGGAAGTAGCTGATTGTCCATATCTCAACTGATCTCTGCTCACCAAGGCGGTTTTATGCGAGTTCTACTGGTTGGATCAGAGAGGAAATGGCTAGGAAGAGGAAAATATTCTACACCCATGTGGTTTCCATCCATGTTAAGAGCATGCAAACATGTGAGCACGGACTTTAAATGGCCTCTTAGATGATGATTCCCAGTCCCTGTGAACTGGTGGGTGCCCCAGGAGGTTGTGAACAAGAGAGGGAAATGACCATGTGTAACGGGTAGGAAATAAACATATTTTTTTCATGGATTGCAACCTAGAGGGCATCTGCTGATTACACACCAGCCTAAAGCAGTAATTTTCTAATACAGACTGTTCCCCAGGCTGCTGGAGGTAACCAATCATTAGCTGCCAACTGCCAGATATTATTTCTGGTAGGAAAACAATTAATCACTCCCCTAAAAATTAGCAGTTGCCTAAGTTCCAGAGATCCAAGGACCGATGCCGGGGGAGAGTTGCTTGGTGAGGAGCTGTCAAGGTTGGTCTCGCAGTGTTCTGAATATTCAGTCTGAAACTTGTTAAAACCACCTGGGAAGAGGGAAAGGAGAGAGGGAAGGGTAGAGGCAGAGAGAAAATGTTTAATTCTTCAGGAGGAGAACTCCTACCAGGACACACAGTGTATGTTACTCAACAAGTCTTTGCCAGAAAAGGTTGGTATATCTTCAACTTCGGGGAGAGCCCGGTCCCGAGCCCCGAAGTGCTCAGCTCCCACCCCTGCCCCATCCCGCCAGTCCTACCTTCCCAGTGCGGGCTGGGGAGAGGAGCGGCACTCCCCGCCCCGTCGCCCCTCGCGTCGGCCCTGGGCCCGCAGTAACCTGTTGCGGCGGGGCGCGTCCCCGAGCCCCCGCCGGCGCGGAGGGCGGCGCGGAGCGGAGCGGAGGGGAGGGGAGGGCGGCGCGGAGCGGCGGGTTCAATTCTTTCCGGAGTACCATGCCACCACAAAATCTGCTTTTCAAGGCCCAGGGCGGTGTTCTGGGAAGTGGCGTGGGGCACTGGGTACGTTTCCAGCCACCCACTGGTTGCTTCCACCATTGTACGTACGTAACGCTTACCTTGGTGGGTATGTGGGAGAGTGATGTAGTCAACCTGCCAGGCCTCTCCATATTTACATTTTAGCCATCGTCCTCCATACCACTGGGGCTTTAACCGGTCCCAGGTCAAGGATGAGTTCCTTCCCCTGCACAGCAAGATCCCAAGGTCCCCGGGGGGTTCCAGATCCCGGGGGCAAGAGGGTCCGATGGAGCCTGGATCCCGGGAGCAGGAAGGTCCCACAGCCCGGGGGTTCACAGGTCTTGGGGGAGTCTGTCCCGCGGACAGAGGGG
Source organism: Actenoides hombroni (assembly GCA_024336885.1). Classification (NCBI taxonomy): domain Eukaryota; kingdom Metazoa; phylum Chordata; class Aves; order Coraciiformes; family Alcedinidae; genus Actenoides; species Actenoides hombroni. Next base: position 1,259,802 of record WUAM01006479.1, on the reverse strand, counting down.
TCCCAGGTCCCCAGGGGCTCCCAGGTCCCGGAAGGTCTCATCCCGGGGGCAGGAAGGATGCCAGGCCAGCACATGCAGCTTGTGCTCTGCTCCCACTGCTGCGTGTCTGAGATGTCCCAGCACCGCACAAGCACCAGTGGGATTTTGTACCAAGAACCTCCTGCCCCTGCAAACATGAGCCCCAAGTGTGGCAACCCACAGCCCCCCAGGAACTGCAGCACACGGCTCTTTGCTTAGGTACCCAGCAAACTGGTTTCTGCTTTCTGCCTCCAGCCTCGGCAGAGCCGGGAACTGGTACCCCATCTTAATTTGCAGCAGGACACAGGAGAGAAATTTGAGAAGGCTGATCCTCAGAGCAACCTGTGCCTGCATACAGGGATCCATCTCTGCAGCAGGCTGGGTAGGAAGTGAAAAGAGGCAGAGTCAGTCTCTTAAATAAATAAATGGGATACACAATGGATAAAGCCAGCTAGCTCCAGCAATTAGGATCTCAGACAAGGTCATGCAGGGAGTCTGTATTATAATAAGCCACATTAACAAAGACACCTGTGGGTATCAGATCAGGTTTGTTTATTACCAGGCAAAATTAAAAAAGTTCTTGTAAGTCAAAACAGAAAAAAGTAAATTATTATCAACTTAACTCCAATCATCATGTCAAATTATTATTGTTGTTTCAACAATACAGAGGTCTGAGTACCTCCAGGGCGCCTCCTGAGAGTCCTGATTTAACTGGTCATTCAATTAGGAACCCACAATTAAAGAAGCACTCAACCCCACCAGTTGTCTGTACACACATTATACAACTACAACAGTTGCCATTTCTATGCAGCTATCCATAAGGCAAATATTTCCCTGACCTTACTTTTAAGTAAAAAACTTTATTCTCTAGATTTGAGTACTCTCTGAATGTTCCATTTAAGGCAATTGGATAGCGCAGCAAGGAAGGTATCTTTGAAGACATTTCTGTAGGAATTTCAGAGTCAGGAGACAAAGAACCACATTCCTCTCAACAAATAGTTAAGATGATTACTCTTCACAATTAAAAGAAAATAATGCTTAATGTGGCCTGATTTTATGTGGCTTTATCCTATGGCTATTGTCTCTTATGTCTTTGTGTGGAACTGGTGGCAATTGAAATGTCATCTCTGGGTGTTTGGTTAGACACTGGCAACATTGTCTTAAGCTTTTAGATTTCAGCTGTGGATTTTTTACCGAAGTTTATGTTTCCCAAGACAACCAGCTAAACAACTTCAGAGTAGACTCACATACCTTGTTATTTAGGATCATTTAAAGAAACAGTATTATGCTTTCCATAGCTGCTTCCCAAAGGCATCTCAAAATTGTTGGTCAGTGTTCCAGGTGGTCTGACACAGGTACGTGTTTCATCCGAGGGTATACCACAGATGCTGCATTTACTGGTAATTCAAATAAAAAAGGAAATAAATTTATCAAGCAAAAGGATCCCACTGTGAAAGATTTCACCCTCTTTCTCTGCTGAGATGGCGCGGGCTGTATGTTGGTTAAAACTGATTCGGACTGACTTGTTAGAAATTCAGCTTGGGTTCTGGTGTAGCATTTGTTAGCAGAGGTCTGTAAGACATCACTCTCATCACCTGCACACTTCCCCTCCTCACAGCAGTGTCATTACTGCGCTACTGCAAGCGTTCAGAGCAGAGATCCGGGATTTAAAAATAAGAAGGGGAAGAAAGTCACACGGTGAGCGTTATGTACATAAGAGCTCCCTAGCCTCTCACCTATTCCCCTAACCTGTTACCCATCCCACTAGCCCCTCACACATCCCACTAGCCCCTTACCCATACCCCTAAAGCCTTATACCTATCCCGTTACCTCTTTACTCATCTAATTAGTCCCATACTTATCCCATTAGCCACTTAACCATCTCCCTAGCCTCTCACCTATTCCCCTAACCTGTTACCCATCCCACTAGCCCCTCACACATCCCACTAGCCCCTTACCCCGTGCCCCTGGACTACAGCTCCCGGCATGCCGAGGGGCAACAACATGGAGCACAGGAAGCCCCGTGCCCCGAGACTACAGTTCACGGCATGCTGAGGGCCACCAACATGGCTCCCATGAAGCCCCGTGCCCCGGGACTACAGCTCCTGGCATGCCGAGGGCACAAACATGGTTCTAAGAAAGCCCCGTGCCCCGGGACTACAGCTCCCGGCATGCTGAGGGCACCAACATGGCGCCCAAAAACAATAACTCCGGGCCAGCGGAAAACAAGACAAGCCGAGAAGGAAAAAAAATCCATTTGGATTTTGGGTATCTTTCTGTGAGTTCCTGCTTCCAGAATGCTTTCTAAAATCCCACTCTTTTTAGCATGGAAAGTAGTTATATAGGAAATCATTTTGTTTGTCTTCACTGTGTTTATTTGTTTTCACTGTCTTTATTTTTCACCGTGTTTATTTTTCCGTGTATTTATTTGTTTTCAATCAGCCTAAAAGCAGCAATTAACAAATTATTCCTAAACCGGCATCACTGAAAGAGTAAAGTCAGGCTACCATTTTTCTATCATTCACCAGGAAAACGCTGACTTCTTTCATACAAGAAACACCATTGAAGCAGATGGTATGTTCTCAAAAGGCACGAGACCTATGCTTAAGTAAATCAGTGCTGTTGGATGTGAAGCCTTACATCGGTAGTCAGCAGAAGTCGTCGAGCATCTCCGTATCCTTGAGCACCATATCTAGGCAGCTTGTAAATACATCCAGGGATGGTGATTCAACCACCTCAATTCCCTGGGCAGCCTGTTCCAGTCTTTGATAACCCTTCTGGGTTTTTTTTCCTAATGTCCAAACTAAACCTCCACTGGCACAACTTGATGCCATTTCCTTTTGTCCTATTAGTTATGACTTGTGAGAGGAGACCATCACCCACCACTACAACCTCCTGTCAGGGAGTTCTAGGGAATGATTCTATAACCACAATAATAATAGCTATTATTAAAATCAGACCAACAAATCAGAGATCCCTCCTAGCTGGGCCTTTGTTAGCATTCATCATCTGGATGATGTCACACCAAGACAGACCTTGGAGAAATACAGCTTCAGGTCGATGAAGAAGAGATGGGTGAAGGCTGGAGTTTTTGGGTAGAGCAAAAGCTGCCGTGACCACCAGTGAGGCTGGATCCATAAACCGATAAAACCCCATTCTTAATTCCATGTCTGAGAAATCTGCATTCAACAAAGAAGAATCTTTAATGGGTATAATTTTTTGAGTTTAGGACTTTTAATTCCACTTTCCACATTCCCTGACAACACTGGATTGTTTGATCCAGTACTCACTGCATGGCAGGGTTAACAGGGCATTCTTCTCATTCTCCCTCTAAAGACCACACAGGACTTGATTTTTCTACTCTAGCTTCTCCTCTCCAAAGTGGGAAAACAACCCCCAAAGACCCCCTAGAGATGCTCCAGAGAAGCTCCAAAGAACCTCCTGAGATGTTCCCAAGGCCTTCTGGAGCCCCTCCGTTGACTCTCAAAGACCACCCATGACACCCAACGACCTCCAAAGACCTCCAGTGGCCCTCAAGGACCTCAAAGACCTCCAAAGACCCCCTAGAGGTGCTCCAAAGACCTTCTTCACATGCTCCAAAGAAGCTCCTGCGATGTTCCCAAGACCTTCTGTTACATCCTCTGGCATCCCCCTGCCACCCCCTGGCACCCTCTTGCACTCCCCTGGCACCCCCTCCCACCCCCTGGCACCCTCTTGCACCCCCTTGGCACCCGGGGGGGGGCAGGGACAGGCTGGCAGGGTGCCCGTGTGCCCGGCAGGCACGTCTGGAGTACCTGCGGGACCAGTTCCAGATCCGGGAGAACGATTTCCTCACCTTCGATGCCATGCGGCACGCGGCACAGTGCGTGGGAAGGGAGTTATTTGTATTTAAGAGGCCAGGCCATTAGAAGCAGCTCTGTGGCACTGTCTGTGACCCAGACATCCTCTGCTGGGGAAAGGTCCCTCTGCAGAGGCTCTTCTGCCAACCTCCCTAAAAGCACCAAGCTGCCAGACCCCTGAGCTCACAGCAGCAGCACCCTGGTTCCTCCAGTGCTCCTCAAGGGCTTCAAGGCTGCATCTGAACTGCATCTGAGAAGGTTTCTCTTTCCTCAAATTGTTCGTTCAGTACATGGACATAAATTTTTTCTCCTAACAGCTTTAAGGGAAAGGACTGCTTGCTTCTACACCTGAACCTGACACTAACATATATACGTTCATGCTGGGAGAGAAGCTGTAGTGAGGGAGAAAGCTTACACTTACAAAAGTTGACTTGAATGGTGTTTCCACCTCTTCCGTGAGTTTATACAGATCTAAAGCCCATGTTGTAGTCTAAACTTTCCTTGTGTTCAAATGAGTGTGTATGAAGAAGTTTACTTATTCATATCACGCGAGTGCAGCTCTCGAAATTTTGTACCGGAGTACAAAATTTTCAGTAGAGCAAACGTTCGACTATCTCAAAAAGTGTACTTTTCCTGTACCTACTTTCGTAGGCAGGGAAGCGGTACGGCCAAACTTTGTATCTATACAAAGATGGTAGAAAACAGCATACAACTAAAATCCAAAAACTTCCAGTATGCGGTGTCCAATCATAATATAATTGGTTGTTTGTTTCTGATTTTATTTTTTCTTTAAGGTGCAAGTGCTTTCATAAGAGATCCTGTGAAATGACAGATAAGCCCTTTGTAAAGACAGTCAGCAAAGTTAATAATTTTAGAAATGTAGCTGAGTGGCTCACTTTTTGCTGTGAAAGGGATGTGTAGCTTCAATAAATGAGAAGATTTATATTTGGCTTGCAGGAAGAATAATTTGATTTAGTTGTGGCAATTGAAAACATCATTGGGAAACAGGGAATTCCACATGTAAACAAACGCCCAGACTTTATAAATTGTAGTATCTCATGTGATTTAGGAGTTATGAATTCTGCTGCCCTCTAAACATCAGGTAAAATGAATCTGTGTGGTCAAAAGGAATAGTCTTATGAAGATGCCTTGGGACTGGCAGTGGCTATAATACTTGACTGAAGCTCTCTATATGAATCTGTGATTATTTGAAGGTGGTACTGAATAAACACGTGTGAAGCCATCCTGATATACACTCCAGAGCCCCAAAGAGGTGAGACCAGCCCTGCTGTTCCGTGAGCACCGTCGTGCAGAAGCCAGAGGAGAAAGCTCTGGGCTGTTAGCAGGGATCAGCCACACTGCTGCAGCTTGTGCAGGGTTACTGATTTACCTTTCATACATTGGCCTTAGAACTGCCATGATTTAGGAGTAATTAAACCTCAGCTGCAGGAGCAGTGTGGGTATGTGACACTTGAGCACATGATGGCTCATCTTCATCTGGCTGTTGAACAACAGCCCCAGGTCCTTTTCTGCCAGGCAGCTTTCCAGCCGCTCTTTCTCAAGCCTGTAGCATTGAAGGGGGTTGTTGTGACCCAAGTGCAAGACTTGGCACTTGGCCTTGTTGAACTTCATCCCATTGGCCTTGGCCCATCAATCCAGCCTGTCAAAATCCCCCTGGATTTAATGAGAGATAGGTTGCATTCACGAGTCGAGGATACAAAGGCTCCGAGGCCAGATGCACTCCAACTGAAAAAAAGATATCGACAGCATATGAAGGAGTTCGATCTGCTTCAGAAGTGGTGCGTGGTTACCAGTCCTAAACTGGCTGTTCAAAAGTAAGTTTCCTTCTAATCATCATGCCACCGATGCTATGTGGAGTAAGTGGACTGCATTAATGTCACAGAGAGCTCGAATAGGGAATCTCGGTTGTCCAGGAATCTTAGAATAAATATGCAGGTTTTAATAATGCAGTAATGGTAATGATTTTTTTCTAAGTGTATGGTAAAAATAGTGTCACTATTTTCCTGTGGTTGGAGATACTTGGTGAACTGGTTATACTGCTTTTGAAATTATCTATTTATGCTCTTGTTATATATTTTGCTGATGTTAATTCATTGAAAATAGTCTCAGGACCTGGCTAGACAATGCTATTGCTTGTTTGAGAGTTTGTGCACTATGTTTAAACCAACTTGCAGAAAAAAACGACTTTATTTCATTCATTCCCTCAATTGACCACCACGCTAAATGAGTTTTAAAATATTAAGTTCAAATACCATAAAAGGACAAGAGCAAAGATTCCAGTGACATTACTGATGAAATTCAGAGTTGAGTCTTGACTGTACTTTCTTTTGCTCCTGCTGCTGAGGTTATTGTTAGCAGTTATTTTACTGAGAGAAGAGGGAGGTGGAAGAAAAAAAAAAATTGCCATGAAAGTACTGTGGCAGGAGGGAAGAGATTAGGGAAGAGAGGCTGTTAAAAAGCAAGGTTTCTTGTTTAAAGCCTGGGATGAAAAACTGAGCTATGAGTAGCAGGGAACAGAAGCCTGCAACCAGAGGAAGCATAAAGGCCAGAACCTCTTTTGTGACAAAAAGCCTACAAGATTTGCAGCTGCCATGTTTCAGACTGTATTAGCACGTATTCAGACAGAAATTTAACCAATCCGGAGGGGACGGCGGCGGCGGGGCCCGGAACGGAGCCCGGTGGGACCGGAGCCGAGCCCGGCGCGGGCACCAGAGCGGCGGAGGCGGCGGCGGCCCCGGTAGCGGCAGCGGGAGGAGGAGGAAGAGGAGGGTGAGGGCCCGGCCCGGCCCCGCGCTCCGCGCTCCCCCCGCTGCGGCCTCCGCGCTTCTCCGGCCTCGCCGCAGGCCCCGCCTCTTCCTCCCCCCCCCTCCCTCTCTCCCAATTTTTTCCTAGTGTCTAGTCTAAACCTACCATGTTTCAGCTTGAGGCCATTCCCTCTGGTTCTGTCACTAATTACCTGAGAGAAGAGACACGCAGCAGTCCAGGTCACAGGCTGTAAGGAATGTCACAGCTGGGCACTGGCAGCTAATGACAGCTATGGGAACTGCTGCGTGCAGTTTGCACAGGTAGACTATCTCCTCTGCTGCGTGGTGAGGTTACAAAAGGAAGTTGAAGAGCTATGATTTTGATCATTCCCCCTATTTTGATATTTTCCCATATTTTGACTTTTTTCCTTATATTTTGAACTTCTTCTGTAATTTGATATTTTTCCCATATTTTCATTTTCCCATATTTTGATATTTCTTTTGTATTTTGATTCCCCCCCCATTTCAATCTTTTTTCCCCATATTCCACTCTTTTTTTACCATATTTCACTCTTTTTTACCGTATTTTGCTCTTTTTTTACCATACTTGGATGCACTTTTCTCTTCACTGATTGCATAGGTGTAGGGTGAATAGATCGAACTGGGACAGAAAAGAGACAAGTTGTCCTCTCGTACATGGCACCAGTGAGGTCACACCTCAAATCCTGGGTTCAGGTTTGGGCCCCTCACTCCTGGTTGCTCTCAAGTTGCACCAGGGGAGGTTTAGGTTGGACATGAGGAACAATTTCTTCCATGCAAGCGTTGTCAAGGCCTGGCGCAGGCTGCCCAGGGTAGAGGGCAATGGCTGGGTTCTTGAAATGGTGAGGCCTGGCAAATCGACTACATGGGCCCACTGCCACAAACACGCCAAGACAAACGCTACATACTCACCATGGTGGAAGCAACTACTGGTTGGCTCAAAACATACCCTGTAAATCATGCCACTGCCTGAAACACCATCTTAGTCCTCGAAAGGCAAATTTTGTGGTGACATGGTACTCCTGAAAGGGTTGAATCAGACAGCGGGACACTGAGAACCAGTGAGAACCAGTGAGGCCCATTGAGAACCAGTGATAACCACTGAGAACCAGTGAGAACCAGTGAGGCCCATTGAGAACCAGTGAGAACCATTGAGAACCATTGAGAGAACCATTGAGACCCATTGAGAACCAGTGAGACCCACTGAGAACCGTTGAGAACCAGTGAGAACCAGTGAGGCCCATTGAGAACCAGTGATAACCACTGAGAACCAGTGAGAACCAGTGAGGCCAATGGGCATGAACTGGAATATAGGAAGTTCCACCTGAAAATGAGGAAAAACCTCTTCCTGTGAGAGTGGCAGAGCACTGGAGCAGGCTGCCCAGGAAGGCTGTGGTGTCTCCTTCTCTGGAGACATTCAAATCCCACCTGGAAGCAATCCTGTGCTGCCTGCTTTAGCTGGACCTGCCTTAGCAGGGAGGCTGGACTAGATTATCTCCCTGCAAGCCCTGCCATTCTGAGATTTAAGCACCCGCCGGCGGGGAGCCGCGGGGCCGCTTACCCGGGGAAGGGGGGGGGTGTGCAGGGAGCCGAGCCGGGCAGCCCCGAGGCGGGAAGGAGGGTGAGGCTGCTAAAACGCGTCGCTTGCAGCCCTCAGGCAGCGTGTGGGGCGGGGGAGCTGCCGTGAAGCGAGCGGCCGTGAGGCGGGAGCCTCGGTGCCGCGCGGCTGGAGCCTGCGGCCGCTGGCCCGGCCGAGTAACCTGGCCAAGCTAAACAATGCTGGTTGATCCAGGCTCAAGCCCCAGAATGTCCTTTGCGGTCAGAGAAGGGTTATTTGGCAAAGTGTGAAGGAGCAGTGGGGTGGTACTCGGTGGATATGGCATTATGCCTTTCCTCCAGCCCTGTGGGTTCTTACAGTATATAGGACATCAAGAAATACTGACAGCTTTTTTTTTTTTTTTTTAACTTTTTGTTGCTGTAAAGAGTACTAACAGCTACATTTTCCTTTGGAGTGAGGGGTCAAGTTCCAGCCTGCACTGTGTCCCCTGCCCATCTCTCTACATGTCTCCTGGCAGTGCCTTGCCAGCTCTCATTTGCGAGAATCAGCAGTGAGTCTGTTCCTTGGCTCTCCCATCACAACCATCTTCCCCACCAAGTGACACAGCTGACAAGCTGCTGGTTTCAATATTGAAATGAGTTTCTCTGCCGAGAAGCAGCCCTGTAAAAGTAGAACTAGAAAGTTTTGTGACCTTGTCACAGCTGACACAGGTGTCATCTCCAACACCCGCCATTACAAGGGCCAGCCTGCTGCATTCTCTGCAGCCAGGGGTCTGGACACCCACATGTTTGCATGGCGCCTCAGTCTGGGTGCCCACATTTTTCCTAGCCACATCCTTTGCCCAGGTTGCAATCATAGCTAGATCTCTAGAAGTAACTGACTTCATAGGGTAAAGGGACACACCCAGATGACTCACCTGACTCTACACAAGGTTTTGTCAATGTCTAATATTGTGGTTTATATTGTTGATATTGATCTTGAACATGTATTTCAGTGATTGTTCTTTAATTACTTCTCATTACAAAAAAACCCCCCAAAACAAGTAATTCAAACTACTTGGATCCTGATTTTGTTTAACTATGTAAATTGTACAGCTTTTTTTCCCTGAGAAAGTAGGCAAAATAAATTCCTACTCACCTGTTGGTGTCAAAGTTTAGGAGACCATTCCATTGGATGAGAAAAACTTATTGTGTCCTCTTTTTCCAGATACTGAATTTATTGCCCTTTTGCCAAATTAATATTAACCTTGGAGGACTTAATAAATTAACTACCTCTGCTTGAAGGAATATTCCCTGCTGTGGATGTAATTCCATGTAAAGCCTCAAAACATAACAAAAAAATTTACTTAACTCTCTGCATTATTCTGCCAACTATTCAAGAGGAAGTTCAATGCAACTTCATTATATTTTGATTCAGTGCAGTGTTGTGCTGGTGGCACCGCTCATATTGTAGCGGGTTGCTTGTTGTGTCAGTGAAACTGTTCTGCGTAAGGTGTCTCTGCCAAGCCCCACACCCAAAAGGAGCCAGTCCTGGGGTGCTGTCACAGGGGGACCCCAGCAGGTGGGCTGGTGGCTGGCAAGGCGCAAGAAAGAGGGCAAGGAGGTATTCGGAACAACTGTGGGTTTTGTGCACGTATGAGAGGCAAGTTAATACAGCCTACACTCTTTCCTGTCACACTGGGCCCCCTTCCCTCCTTTCTTTCTCTTGAATAAAGCAATCTGTTCTTTCCAGTCCATACTCTTGTAAATCAAAGGGATGGATGTTGATGCACATCATAACCAAGTATAAACTTCCTTTTTTTAATTAAACAAGATTCTGACATTTGGTTTGAAGAAGTGTTTGGTTGGTTTTATTTATTTTTTAAAATGCGTGAAGGATGTCGACTCCCGGTCCCGTTCCACGTCTCGTCCCCCGCCCCGGGGGCAGAAATTCCGCTGTAGGAAACTCCAAGGCTCCGTCACGGCCGGGGAAAGCGAAGTCCCCGAGGCCGGGGGAGGGGTCACACACAGAGGGACACTTCCTCTCCTTGGTGACATCACCGCCAGGAGGGACCCAGGCATCCCGGCACCCAAGGATGGCGGGGAAAGGGGAAAGCCCCCCACCCCCAGTGTCGCCGGTTCCTTCGTTCAACTGACAGTAAAGCCAGTGGATGCAATAAACTTTTGGCAAAGAGTGAAAGAGTAAGCAGTGTTGAATGGTAATTGGGACTTGTTGGAAGCTATTTCTGCACTGGTGGGTGCCGATAAATCAAGTGGTGTAACGAGTGCAATGGCCTTCCCTGTTGTTCGCGGTCATGCGGTTGCAGGTATTGCAGACGAGCATCGGCCACATGCTTGGAAATTAATACAGGAATTGCAACATAACTCGACGCCAGCGCCGCCCCCAGGGGACCGCTCCAGAACACTGTTTCCCTTGCCCTTGCCCTTTCCCGGCCCCTCGCCGCCTCCACTACGGCCCCGGCCCAGCGGGCCCGGCCCACCTCGAATTACCGAGGCCTGCGCGTGCGCGGTGGCGGCCAGCCACCGGCGCCCTCTGCTCCTCTAGCCCCGCTCCGAGGCCGGCGCCCGCTGATGACGACACCTCACCTGGCGCCCGAAGTCCTCAGGGACAGGTGTTGGGAACATGTGTTGGGGACGCATGTCGGGGACGTGTATTGGGGACACGTGTCAGGGATGCGATGGGGACACACATCAGGGATGTGCATGGAGACGTGTGTCTGGGGACATGTGCTGGGGACACGTAGGGACACATGTCAGGGACACATGTCGGGGACATGCGTCAGGGACACGTACCGGGGTGCGTTGGGGACAGCGCGGTGGGCTGTGTCTGGGGGCATGGGTGTTGCTAGCTCAGCCGTTCTGTGCCACACAGATCCCACCTTTGCACAAGCCGTAATCATGGCTTCTAGCATTGGATCGCCTGGCATCGCCTCTATGATTTTCTGACAGTCCTCATTGGCATTGTCCCAGGCTAATTGTTTAGCCAACGTGTCCCGGAGATGGGCATCAAAAACCTGTCTTTCAATTGACACCATGAGTTTTTCTACAAACTGTAAAAATGGCTCCTTGACTCCTTGCCTTCCGAAGTGCTAAAATAACCCCCAAAAATGAAATAGGAAATAAAAAAAAAAGAAAAAAAAGTATAAGCAGTGCAAAACACCCTGTTATTAAAACATATCAATGGAAGATGAAGCCACGCTGAGCTGAAACTACCTTTCTGCTTCCTGGTGGGGCTGGGTCAAAGATTCTGGTTTGCATTTCACTAGGTAAAGCTGAATAAACCGGTAGGATAATTAACTCTGGAACATCAGGTCCTAGAGAGCAGAACTTCCAGTGGTCCATCTACCTGCCCTCGGCCCCCGAGCGGGAGGTGCAGATCGTCAGCACCGCCGACCCCTCCTTCCCCTACGCCATCTACACCCAGCGCGTGCGCAGCCGGGGGATCTACGTGGAGCGGGTGCAGGGGGACGCCGTCCTGCTGCACATCACCGAGCTGCAGGACCGGGACGCTGGGGAGTACGAGTGCCACACGCCCAACACCGACGAGAGGTACTTTGGCCTCTCCTGCCAGAGCTGCTGCCACCACCAGAGATCATCCCACCACTGTGGGGACTGCACCTTCCACTGCCAGAGCTCGATCCCCACCCACCAGAACTTTGGCCACCTCCAGACATGGAGCCTCCACTGCCTGAACCACCTCCTCCTCCTCCAGAGATTGAGCCTCTCCTGCCAGAGCTGCTGCCACCACCAGAGATCATCCCACCACTGTGGGGACTGCACCTTCCACTGCCAGAGCTGGGATGGCTGCAAGCTGCTCCAGGGGAGGTTTAGGCTGGATATCAGGAAACATTTCTTCACTGAAAGGGTTATCCAACATTGGAATGGGCTGCCCAGGGCAGGGGTGGAGTCGCCAGCCCTGGAGGCATTTAAGTGATGTGTGGACCTGGTGCTCAGGGACATGGTTTAGTGGTGAGCTTGCAGTGGTGGGTTGAAGGTTGGGCTAGATGATCTTGAAGGTCTCTTCCAACCAAAGACATTTGTCAGGAACCACCCTCAGTGGGGCCAATCAAGGCTTCAAGGCACTTTAAGTTTTGCTTCTGACTTCTTGAGCAGCTTCTTCAATCTTCTCTCAGTCCCTGAGGCTCATGGTCTCAGCCCCACTACCTGCTGGGGCTCGTTAAGATACAGAAACCCTAATGAGCTGTGTCTCTGCCTGGGATTGTCCTCAGGTCTTCCAGACTGGTCAGGCTAATTGGAGTTTCTCCCAGTGGAATGGTGTGCAAAGAGTGAGTGTGCAAAATCGAGTGTGCAAGGAGTGAGTTGCAAAAAGCGAGTGTGCAAGGAATAAGTGTCCATAAAGTGAGCGTGCAAGTAAAAAGTGTGCAAGGAGTGAGTGTGCAAGGAGTGAGCGTGCAAGTACTAAGTGTGCAAGGAGTGAGTGTGCAAAAAGTGTGTGTGCAAAGAATAAGTGTGCAAGAAGTGAGTGTGCAAGGAAAAAGTGCGCAAAAAGGGAGCTACCTACCCCTAGAGCTGTGATGTCACAAAGTCCCGCACCAACCATGATCACCTACCTGCTTCTGGAGCTCTGATGCCACAAAAGCCTGCACTAGCCATCATCAACTAACAAATACTGTAACTGTGATGTCACAAAAGCCTGCACTAGCCATCATCAACTTACAAATACTGTAATTGTGATGCCACAAATGAATGCACCAGCCGTGATCACCTACTTACTCCTGGAGCTATGATGTCAAATTCTACAGGAGAGTTTATGCACATCCCAGAGGCATCCAAAATGCAATTAAAACAACCCCATGTCTAGTCAATTTATCTGCATGCATCCTCTAAAAATGAATGAAAAATCTTTCTAGGGAGCTTTGAAAGATCTCAGTCATTGCTTTGACAATGATTTTTATTTTTTTTTCAGTCTGATTCTATCTGTTACTTACCACAGCTTGCTGCTTTGTGATCTCTGTACGTGTAGAACCTACATTGAAATGAAACACTATCCAGTAGAAACCTGGGTTTGGGCAACCAACTTAGCCAGCAGTTCAGAACACACTGTGAAGGAAGCTGTTGCAAGGGAAGAGCTTAGCCAAAGACTAGACATAAAGCAAAGAGAGCTGGTGAGTAACTGGGAAGAGAAAAAGGAAGGAGCAGGCAGCAGAAGGAAGAGCATGTTGTGAAATATGCTGGTAAAAGGGAAGTAAATTTCTCTTGCTAACCTCCTGAATCTGAGAAAGGACTATAGCCGTCATGAAGGTGAGCCACTGATCACTTGGCTACTCCGGTGCTGGGATACTGGGGCCCACACCATCAAACTGAGTGGCAAAGAAGCCAGACAGTTGGGACTCCTGGCCAGAGATGGAGGCATTGATCAAGAGCTCTCAAGAAACAGCAACACTATCAGTCTCTGGAGAAGACTCTTGTCAGCTGTAAAATCCAGGTACCCCTATAAGGAGGACATCGAAGCAAAGTGAAGAGGCTGCTTCCCAAGGGATTTATGCACTTCAACTTTCATTAGGAAAGGGACAAAGATAATGCAGGACAAACACAACCTCCAGAGTTTACTACAAAGGAAAAACCAACAACAGAACAGAAAGAGAAAGAAGAGGAGAAAGAGAAATAAAGAGAAAGAAGTAAGCATAGCAGGATGCTCTCAGACCTCTTTGATTTGGACTAAATCTTACCCAGATTAAAGCCTCAAGACTTTTATGTTGTTGATAGTTTTATAAACTTTGCCTTCAGATCCCCCTTTTTAAGTCTGATACATCCTAGTCTTCTTAATTTCTCATCTTGGAAAGCAGTTATATATTTCCAGCCATTTTATTACCTTTTTTATATCTTATATGGACCACCTTGATAAACTAATAATTTGGTTATAGTGAATAAGTATGACATGTAAATGATGTATATGTCATTGTTTGAATACCTTAAAAATACTTCCCATTTTTCAGACCAAATTTTTGTCAATTACTTTGGCTTTTTGGCTTTCATGTCACCTCCTTCAAATAATTTTTAAAATAATGTTTTTCTTCTCTTCATCTTTCTGGGAACATGTTTTCAAAGCATCTGTTGGCAGTGACTGCTGGATAATGGGTGTTGTGTTGAGAGAGTCACTGAATGGCTGTTGTGCCAACATCAATATGGTTTCTAAAGGAGGGGGGATGTGTGTCTGATTTAATCAGGGTATGCATAAAGTGATACTGATTATGTCTCCCTGAAGTCTGAACATCACTTGTCAATCACGGTTATTTTTCAAACCATTCAGATGCGAGCAAAAATCCAAACCTGAATAATTTCTTATTGTTTCCTACTGCTTTGTAAAGGTACAGAAGAATGAAAGCAAACCAAATAAATTGAGAAAAAGTTATTGGCAATGATGGGTGATTATTGGGGATAGTTAAAAATAAAAATATGTTGAAATGACCAAGTCCGCGGGGCCGGCGGAGGTCTCGCTCCCCCTCTTTCCCTCTCCCTCTCTCTCCCCCACACACATCTCCTAACGCGCCACCTCTCCCCCACGGGCCGGGACTCCGGGTGACATTTCTCCCGCTCTCTCCCACCTCCCCCCCTCCCCATTAGTGGCGGTTTGGTTGGTAGCGCGGGAGCGCGCGCTAGCGGGGAGGGCGTGGAGCGCGCGCTGGCTGCGAGCGGGAGGGGGGGGGAACTGGCCCCTCAGAGGTTCTCGTTCAGCTTTTTGGGCTCCGTGACTTTTCCCCTCCCCATCTCTTGGGGTGAAAAAGGGGATGGGGGGATGCGCCGACTGTCTTCCAGTGGTTGTAGTGGGAAGGAGCTGTGTCCACGTTGTGTCTGGTGTAGCTCCCACGCGTGACGCCTCGGGGTGGGGGGGGGCCTGGGGTGGGATTTGGGGGCGGCAAGGGCGGAAAGGGAGCTGAGGGGGGGAGGAGTAACTGAATATATTATCAGTCTATAAAAATAGCTTTGTAGGTAGAGAAAGTGGGTTTTAGAACAAGAACCTGAGGGCTGGATGGTTAAAATAGGGGAGCAGACATTGCTGATTCACCATACCAGGGTAAAGAGGACACCCAAACAACCATGGGAGGCAACACCAACCGGACCCTTGAAACTGCATATTCAGTCAGAAGGTGGGCAATGGTTCTGTTTAGTGCTGTGGGATTATTCCTGGTATAATAAAAACATCTCCCCCGTCTTGTTCCTTTCTCTCACCATTGGGCACATTTTGTGGATACTGTGTTTTGGGTTGTTTTGTGGCATTTTTTAAGTTGTTTTTCTCTCTTCCTGAGAAAATATTTTTCAGATCTAGAATATGTTTTAATCAATTCCTTGTTTTCTTAATTGTCGGAAATGTTGCTACAGTTTCCTGGGTAGCAGTGGCAATGTGGTCTGTTCTTTGTCTTTTAGGCTGTTGTCCTTGAGAACTCACAGCTTCACATGGCCTGGGAGCTGTCTCGAATTAATGATTGTCCTCTCTTACACTTCCCGACAATGCGCAGGTTTTTTCCACTGCTGCAGACGATGGCAAATTTCCCTCTGACTTAACTTTACCTTTGCATACTTATCTGAATTGAGTCAGAAAAGGGTGGAATTTTCTTCAAGATGACATGGCTTAGTTAAAATATCAATATAAAACACAAATGACAGTATGTACACCTTGCCCTATAACAACAGGCCCTGCTTAAAGTTTGTTCCTATCCTTAGAAGAGCCCTTTAAGTATTGAAAGGCTGGAATAAGATCTTCCCAGAGCCTTCTCTTCTCAGGCTGAACAGTTCTAACTCTCTCAGTCTGTCCTTACAGCAGGGGGGGTTCAGCTCTGATCATTTTTATGTCCTCCTCTGGACCCCTGCAACAGGTCAATGTCCATCTTGTCCCCCAATTAGGGGCTCCAGAAGGTTGAAGAAGAGGTTGATCATCCCCAGAGGGAGGGAGGATGAGCCTTGTTTGGTGTGGGGGGCACAAGCTTGTTGCTCCCCCCTCTCTCCTCATCCCCTGTCCCTTAGTGAGTTTGTTTTCCACAGGGACATGGGAGGATGGGCTGCCAGCATTCCCACTGCCGGGGGGAGAAAAGTGTTTTTCAGGGGGTTTCCTGGCCCATGAGGGACACAGGGGAGTTGTTTTCTTGGAGCTATTTTCTAAGGAAAAGAAGAAATTTGTCTTCTAAGAAACATAAAGTAAAAAAGTGTTATTAGTTAAGTTGGGTTTTTTGGGCAAAGTTGATTACAAGAGAGTGGTTTTTAATGCAAGTGCGGGTGGGAGCCCGGACCGGGCCCCGCACCTGCAGCCTCCGGAGCATCCCCGCAGCCTCCGGAACGGCCCCCCGAGCGCCGGGGCCGGCGGACATGTGTTGGTGAGCGGGGGGGGCGGCACCTTCTGTCCACTCTGGAATTGCTCAGAGGTTGTAACCCATCCCAGGAGAGCAGTGCTTTCTGGCTGCCTTTGCTTTGAAAGGGCAAATAAAATGATAATAGTGCTGAGAGCGGTCAGACTGGATTTAGAATGCAGAGTTGGGCTCCCAGGTATCTATTCCCATGTGATTGTTCAGATGCTGGAGAGGAGCTTTCACAAGGATGCCAAGAGCAGGGAGAGTGTTGTGCATCTGTATCAGAGGCTGGGGGGGAAGAAGGGTAAAAGTGAAACCTAACTAAAGCAGAAGGGAACCTTTCCAACTCCCCAACCAAAAAACTGAAAAAGGGAAAGGCCCAAAGGAGCAACCCTTTTTAACTAAAAAAAAAATAGTCCAGTAGACATACAGCCCACACCACCATGTGCAAGACTCCTTGTTAAATTCTGTGGCATTATGTTTTCTCCCTTAATTAGTTATTGAGTGTTATAGGTTTATAGGGTTCTCCCCGTGGGAAAAAAACACACTTTTATAACAAAAAAACCACGGATAAGAAAGAATTTTTTCCGGTGGTGTCCCCCGCGCTCCAGGGAGAGCACCCCGGAACGGGTCCCCCCCCCCCGTAAGCTCCCCCCTCGCGAAACCGACTCCCCCCGCCAACAAGCCCAGGCAGAATCCTTTCCAGAATCCTTTCCCCCCCTAGAAGGACTCAGGAATCTTTTCCTCTCTGAGAAGTTCCCCTAGGATTCATGGCACACCGGACCAGCAGACATGGTACCAGCTCGGTGTTAATCAATACCTGCCTCATCATACGAAACACATGTATTAATTCTGAGTACACAAACACCCTTTCTTCACTTCTTTTCCAATTTCTACCTATGTACCGAATCTGTCACTGAACACGTGTGTTGGTGATTCCCCTCTCTGTGCATCAAAATGTAATCCTTCTCACTTAATATTGGGCACCAAGCTAATCCATTTGTCTGGTGCCATAGTAAAACTTCTCTCACTGAGAGTCAATCATTCTTTGTATTCCTCTTGTGATTTCACTTGGCTTTACATGGGATGATTGTTTTCCTGTCACTTTGGAAGATATTGTCTATATTAGACAAATTTTCTTCTTCACAGTGGAAGAAGAATATGGCAAAGGCAATTTGCTGACAATTCTTGAAGTTTTAAGAAACCAATTCCACTGTGACAATGAAATGAAATGTAACAAACCCCATCTGAAATTGGTAAACACAAACTCCTCCTTCTTACTATGGAACTTGGTAAATACAACTTCATCCTTCTCATGATGGAACTTGGTAAACAACCTCATCCATCTCATGGTAGAACATGGTAAACACAACCTCATCCTTCTTGTGATGGAACTTGGTAAACACAACTTCATCCTTCTCATGATGGAACTTGGTAAATACAAATTCATCCTTCTCACTGTGGAATTTGGAAAATAAAACTTAAATTGCCCTGTGGCCTCTATAGGTGTCCTGTTCCCCATCTCACTTTCCTTAACCTTGGTGGAAAAGTTGCTTGACTTTTACATTTCCAGCTTCCTTTGTGTCAAAATACCCAGAGGTATGCAAAAGGGCATCCATAGCTATTCTGGCACACAACTATAGATATGTAAACAACAGTGACGGCACTTTCAAAAGCATCCTGACCCAAACCAGGCAAGTTTTGCCATCCACTTCACTAGGCATTTAGGATCATGAGCTCTGCACTGGAGGACATACACATGCCTAAAAAAGAAACAAACCAGTCAGGATTTCATTCCTGGAGCAGAAAGCAGGAAACCCTCTAAATTCATCCTCCAAAAGGACCAGGTACACAGGCTGGCCGCCATCCCAAGAGGAGAAAAGCAGGTCCTGGAGAGAATGCAGCCTGCCTTCCAGAGCCACTTCCCAGGAGTTAGCTGTACTCAGTAAAGAGCTTGTGAGGTGGACAATAAACAAATGTTAATGGTGTCTATTTCTTTTACACAAAAATATGACTGTCACATCATTGTCACTGATACCAAGTTTCATCAATTCTACAGCCTTCCCTTCACATGGCTAACATTTTCAGTACCAGCAGCTACACTGATGCCCACAGGAGTTACAACATTCCAAGTTCCCATGTGAAAAAACAAAAGGTGAACTACATTTTAAGGGAGGAATGGAAGTTGGTGAATGGGTCCCAGAGAGAAGGAAACCACTTGATTTCACTGCAGCTTGAAGGAGTCAGAGCTCACACCAAAGTTTTCTGGGTTGTTAGAATTGCTTCAAAAAGCAGAGCCAAGGCTTAACCTGCAGCTTCATCCCCTGGTGAGCAGTGCAAGATCACAGATGGTACCAGGGTGGTAGAGAAGCCTTAGGTGAGGGGCTGCAGTGTGTGCCACGAGTTGTTTGATACTTCAGGGGTGTTCCAATATGCAGATAAAATAGCCTTCGCTTGAGAAGGGTGATGTCCACCAGCCAGGCTGCCCAAAACTGACTTGGTCAACTGCCTGTAGGTCCTTCCATAAGGGTGGCTTTGGAGGTCTGAAGGTAGAACTGTTCTTGCTGCTTTGGTCACTTTTATCTGAGGGGAAAAACTTGCCGTATTAGGATCTGAGAATCTTTTGGAACTGAGCTGCAGCAGCTCTTGTTGGCAACGTGTCCCCCTTCGCACCCGACAAACTTTGACTTGAATACCAAAAGCAGGAAAATAAAAGTGCATGCACATAATAGAAATTGTTAATTCATTGTAGTGATTCATTCTTATTGAGGACTAAATTTTATGGTTGATATCCTGGGTTGTCATGTTGTTTTGGAATCTCCAGAGGGAATTAGAAGAGAAAGTAAACATCATATCTTGAAATCCACAGAATATACATTTAGGGAGGAGTCCCAAATATTACTGAGAAAAAAAATTGAAGATGTCCCAACAAGGCCAAACTAGGAAGGACGAGGTCGGACTGAAAGGAATCAAGACCAAACGTGGAGGAACTAGGCCAAACTGGGAAGGAAAGGGCAGACTGGGAAGGACAAGGACAAAGTGTGAGGACTCAAGGCCAGAGTGGGAGGAACTAGGCCCCACTTGAAGGAATCAGGCCTAACTGGGAAGGACAAGGCCTAACTGGGAGCAACTAGGCCCCGCTTGAAGGAATCAGGCCAAACCAGGAAACATGAGCTTTTTATTTGGGAGCTACTCAGAGTTGCTGCTGTGATTGGGGCGAAACCTGCAAAGTTCTGGAGTGTGCAATCACATCTCAGCTCCAAACCACCCTGTCATGTGGAGGAGTTGAAGGGAACAGGATCTTTTTTACTTTGCCATGGAGGGGAGATTGCTGATGTTGCTTTGCGTTAGTTTCGGTACCAGAAAAGTCTGCAAGACTTTTCAGCTTGCAACTGAAGTAATTGAACCCCATGTTAAACTTTGGAGATGGTTCCTTTATAGTTATGGTGCCTACTTGAGTGCATCATTCATTCCTCTCACCCTTCCCTCTACTCCAGTGTGTGTCTTATAATATGTGGGGCTTCCACTGTCATCACTTATGGTTGTTTTCCAAATGTGGTAAAATGAAGGAATGATGGAAAAGTGAAATCTCTGGTTAGAAATACACTTCAGCTGGATTGAGACAGTTCACACAAGATGGAATTGTAGGTTTGTGTGCAGGCACTGGGTTCCAGGGGGGATATGTAAACGCTGGTTTGGCCTGGGCTTAGTCTCTGAGGTTTCTGTAATGACAGCAAGCCTGAGACTGTCAAAAACTTGTTAGTGCAAATAAGACACCATATGAACATGGGGTAGGGATACCTATGGTAGGCTTCAAAACATTCCAGAGGTTCTCAAAGGCCAAGCAGACAAGTTAGCAGAGTCTTTGTGCTGTTATTACAAATGCTATTTTTCCAAGAGTAGGAAAAAAAGATCTTCTGCTGATAGACTTTGAGAAAGAAATTCCTCAGATGTACTCAAAAAAATTCTGTATTCATTAACTTTTGAATTGTTGCCTTTATGAGTAAGTACAATTGAAGAAATAAATATAATGCTGAAGCAAGATATGAGACCTGATGGAGCTGAATTTACACCTTAAAATAAACCATATGATGAAGTACTATGAGCCAGGCATGAGAAGAGGAAATGTACTGAAAAATTAGATGCCCTCATCTCCAATTTGCAATCCCAACTTCAGTTGTCACTAAAACCTCTGTTTCCAGGGAACATTTCTCTGACCAGTACTCAGAAAGTAGATTCCCTCACCCCCCAATTTGCAATCCCAACTTCAGCTGTCACTGAACTGCAGTTGTCATTAAAACCTCTGTTTCCAGGCAACATTTCTCTGACCACTACTCAAAAAGTAGATTCTCTCACCCCTCAATTTGCCCCAAATTTCCCCAAATTTCCTCAATTTCCCCCCAAATTCCCCCAAATTTCCCCCAATTTCCCCCCAAATCCCCAAATTTTCCCCAATTGCCCCCCAAATTCCCCAAATTTCCTCAAATTCCCCAGAATTTTCCTGAAATTTCCCCCCAAATTCCCAAATTTTCCCCAATTGCCCCCCAAATTTTCCCCAAATTTCCCCAAGTTTCCTCAAATTCCCCAGAATTTCCCCCAGATTTCCCCAAAGTACTGCTTATTGAGAGGTATAAACAACTGTTAGAAATCTGTATTTTCTTATAACAGATACTAAGTGATTTGTATTGTCTTCCCTGATTAATTATCACCCCAGAGATATGTGGGTATTCTTCAGACAAACCTCTTTGTCTGTGTTCCATAGATTCCATGTGGCTCACCTTAACAACTGCCTTCCCTCTCTGAGAGCGGGTGACTTTTTAGGCAAATCTGACTCTTTCCATTTTCTCGTGTTCCGTACGGGTTAGAGTGGGAGGGGGGGTTGGTGGGGGGGTGGGTGGTGTCTGTGGGGGGTGCGTCCCCTTGGGGGGGGGGCGTGGCCATACAAAAGGGGGCGTGGCTTATCCAGGGGGGCGTGGCCATCCCCCAGGGGGCGGAGCTTCCCCTTCTCCCACTCCTAACAAATAAGGGGGGCGGTTTTGCCTCCGGAGCTATTTTGGGGGGGGTCTCCTTTCCCATGGAGGCGCGCCGATGTAAGAAAGAGACACTAATCCATCCACTTCATCTGAAGACAGCTCAGAAGTACAGCAGCCAATAATAAGCTAAAGTATTTCCTATGTGAGACTTGATTGTACTAAATCCCATGGCTCCAGAGTAGCAATGTACCAGATTTTCCTGAAGCCTTTGGCATCACTGAGAGCAAGTTAAACCTTGACAACAAAAGAATTCACTTGTCTTCTGGAGAGGTGAAGAAAATTTATAATCTCTCAAGAGTTTTTCCATGCCCATCCTAATTCCCTCAGCCACCAAACACCACCCCCCCACCCCCACCCACACCCCAGAACCACAAAAATATCACACAATCCACCCCCCCCCCACACCTGCCCCCCCACTCCCCCAACCCCCCCCCCCCCCCCCCCAGCTCGCCCCCCCCTCCCGCGCCGACGGGGCGCGGGCACCTCCCGCGCCCCCCTGCGCCGCAACGCCGCGCCGCCCGCCCCCCGGGAAAGCTTCAAAGGCCAGACAAGTTCTGCCACTGGCTATTCCATATGGGCTGCACAAAACCTCCAATATATCCTCTAAAAATGGATTAGCCGGAGTTTGCTATTCATTTATTCCACTATCCCATTTTTCAGTGTTTGATAAAAAGCCTAATCAAGGGACAGAACTCCCAGCTGGAGACCTAAGGCCACCAACACAACTTCACACTCATTTCTTCCTCACTCCCCTACCTCCCCCTGATTTTGTTCTTACTACTGTTACATTGTTTATTAATGACTATTGTTATTATTATTGCCTTTATTATTAATAATGATTACACTTCTATTAAGTATAAATTAAATAAGAGTTATGATTCTCTGATTTTTAAATACGATTCTATATCTTAAGTTAAAGGTTTCAGATGAAATTTTATTTTTTTTACACTTTTATTTTAGGTATCTCTATTTACTAATGAGTAAAAGGTTAAAAATTCAGATTTCATCAGTCCCAATTAGAAAGAAAACAGGTGTACTGTATTGCGAGAGTAGATCTTTAAGTGGAGCTTCGCATATTTTGGGTTCTACAGGAACACCATGTGGACCTATAGACCTTTATCTGGGCAAAGATCTCTGCTGAACCAGCACTGGAAGATGCCTGAGATATGTGTGAGCCAACAAAAGGCATGTGCAACTAGGTGATGGAGAGGTGGGCAGGCACATACATTTACCAGTGGAGCTACACTTACCATCCCAACTAAATTCCACTTAGGTAATTTTTTACCTACAGTTGAAAAATTCACCTTTTGAAAAGGTTATCTCAAGGGGGAAATTCCAGTTCACAAGGTAGAGTTTGTCACCTCTAGGATCCGATGCACCAACAAAACTGCAAAGAGGAAAGATAAACTGGATGTTGATTCTGCTTAGGCAGAAAGATGCTGAAGTGGACAACCTAAAAAAGCCCCTTTTGAGTCCTCCTTCCCATAACAACAGGTGTCTCCCTCTTATCTCCTGCTGCACTTCTCCTGCCTCTTTCTTGCTGGATTTCATTATTCTCTGGGGAGGGGGTGGGGGTCTTGGGGACAACTTTAGCTTTTCAACACTCCCATACACCTCTCTGCTTGGTAACTTTTCTCCACTTAAAAAATAATTTTAGAGCTAATGGCACCTTGTCTTCTGAGGACACCCACGGGAAGTTTAGACCTGGTTGGATCTGCTGCAGAGCTTGAGTTTTGGTTGAATACTTGGTACTGGTGCTATACAAAAGTGGCACAAGAATGAATAAGTGTGTCCTGTACCCCAAGATTACGTTAATTCCACTCCTGCCCACCCCCCTTTATTTTTAATATAGTGAGGCAAAAAAAATCCTGGGCAGGATATAAACCCAATAATATAAACCCTGTTCATCATTCAGCTTCTAATTATGCATCTGACAAACATCTATAATATATATCAAACCTGTTATGCTCAAAGAGAAGAAGGAATTTCTCTGTGTCTGGTTTATCTGCTCTGGTGAGATCCCACCTGGAGTACAGTTGCCAGCTCTGGAGTCCTTAGCACAAGAGAAAGATGGACCTGTTGGAGCATGGACAGAGGAGATGGAACAGGATCCTTGGACACCTAGTTGTGCCCTTCCAATTCTTAAAGGGTGTCATGAGAAGGACAATCTTTTTAGCAAGGTCTTTATCTTCATCAGTGAAGATGGTAGAACAGTATGACCATACAGCTGTTCACCCGTGGCTTCTCCCCCTTCCACACCTCTTCCTTTGGGATGGGAAGGAGAATTGGGAAAAAAAAAGGTGAAATGCCAGGGGTTGAGGGAAGGGAAGGTTAATAAAAAACAGAGAAGAAAACAACAGTAATAACTATAGTACTAATGAAATTATACACAAAGTGATTCAACAGTAATAACCATAGTACTAATGAAACACAGATACACAGAGTGATTCACAGCCAGTTCTCCTTTTGCTCACGGGCAAAGAGGGAAAGTTTAAATTGCCTCTTTCCATTGTCACCCTCGGGGGGGAGGTATCAGGAATCTTAGGTTCCCTGGTCACATGCTGCACCCAGGTGAGGACTATAAGAGACAGGGAGCAGAGGGTTCCCAAAAGAACACAAGCATACACATTGAAATGAGACCATTGTGGTCATTTTTAGAAGCAAGCCAACTCTGGACCAGATCTTATTTTTTTTTTTAAAAAAAATATTTACCCTGTCTCTTTAACAATGTGTTTAAAAGTAGGACAAGCATAAATTCTGTCTCTGTCCTGTCTCAGTGGTGGCTGTCCCTCAGTCAGTGGTAGTCCAAATAGTCCAGCGTTAACTTCCAAGACCACTAAATCCACCACAGTCAGGATAGATATTAAATACTTAGAAGCATACTGACTAAATTGGCGGTGCTCTCAGTCTGAACGGGCTCATACATCTTTAACCGACAGTTTCACATCAATCTCAAGTAGGCATGCTGAACAGCCTCCAACAACGAAGTCAGAGCTGTTTTATGTCTGGAATAAAAGAATGACAAAAGTAGTGCAATAGAAACAGATTTACAACTGAGAGACAGTTAATCTGGAAAGATTAATCTTGATAGGACTAAAGAACCCTGTAACTCTTCTGTCTATGTATATTCTAGAGTTCAAACCTTCACTATCACGGACTTCAAATTTTGATTTTCTTGTTTCATTAATGATGAAGTTTCTGTTCCTTAGTAATTATCATTGGTAATTGACTGCACACTCAGGAGAATACCTTTCTTTTTTTTCTGACATGGCTGGAGGCTTTATTTTTTTCTTCATAATTATAAGAAAAATGTATGAATATGTAAAAATACATTATTGGTTTCTTTATTCTTTTGAATATATTATTGATTTAAATGTATTTTGCCTTCTTTGTGATGCCTGTGGCAATATTTAGCCGCCCCCCCCGGCGGGGGCCGGCCCAGCCCCACCCCCCCCCCCTCAACACGAGCAGTCAGGGCTGGAACCGAGAGGAACCGTTTATTGCGGCACGGGGCTGGGGTCCCCCCGCCCCCCATGCAGCAGGGGGGCTGGGGGGGCATCGCTGCCCCCAAGGCACTTTGGGGGTGTGGGTGCACTGGGGGGGGAGCACGGCAACCCCTCGACCCCTCCCCCCCCCAACCCTGCACCCAGCCAACTAAACTGTGCCTTCTGACAACTTCCAATGCCTCATTCCGGTGGCGAGAAAGGACAGATTCCCTTGTGGGGTTAAGCAGGGTCTCTGCAGACCCCTGCCCTGCTCCCCCCAGAAACTCCATTCTGTCTTTAATTTTCCTGCTTTTGGATTCACCTGCCAGACCACACCATGTGGGGAGCAAGCACATCAATTTTAGTGCCTCATTAGTTTTTTTTTCTCTCCATAACATCGTTATATAAAAAATAAAATCTTCTGATTTCATAAGAAAAGCAAATAGTAGTGACAATTTCTACTCTATGTAGTAATGAAACATTCTCTCTCCCAATGTGAAAGGTGATCTGTGTCACCACTTTGCAGTCAGTTTCATCTCTGCTCTTCAGGAGTGCTACATAAACTTTCTGCTCTCAAACTGAGCCATTTGAGAGTGGAAAAGGAAACATCAAAAAAATTATCAACTGCTCAACTCCTTCCTCAATTTATGTACTTGTAGAGTGGTTGTGGTAAAACCAGTAACACCCTCTGCATCACTTGGCCCTTGCAAAGTCCTGGACCATATATGTAAGCTTATATCCAGTTTCATCCACACACAGAGATGTACCAAAACATTTCTGTGCTGCAGTTACAGTCATTCCTAAAGCACAGATGATTGATGGTTTCCTATAGCATGAAGATAATAATACAGGATAGAAAATAAGGAAAGTATACATTGTCCCATACAAACTATCTCAGCATCTTGAGAGCCTCAGATGTACCAGAGATACATGACACGTTACTCAGAGCTGTGAGTTCTCTGAGCTGCTGCAAAAATCATTTGAGGCCAAGGACAGTCTAGGGAGGCACAGAAGCTTACAAGCTGGACATTTTTTTTAATCTGTAAACATCTGAAACCTACATCACATGGAATAAATAGTAAGTAGAAAAAAAAAGTCCTTTTTCACTTCAAAAGGGGATTCTTTATGTAGTAAAATACAAATGAACAGTCTTTTTAATATATTGCCAATTATATTAGTCTAAACTTCTGCTACTTATTCAATGTGTCATAGTTTTTACCTCACCATTTTTCCACATTTTAAATTGTCATAATCCATTGAAGACTGAAGTATTGTTTAGACCTCATTGCACAACCTAAAACTGAATCTGCTGTGCTAACACTGGGAAGCCACCCAGGTTCTGCACACTTGGTTATCTTTCACCCTCATTATGAACTCTGCCTGCACCCGCACACCCACCCTGCCCGCGCCCCATGTGCTCAGGGTACCCACCCATGTGCTCAGGGCAGCCACCCATGCGCTCAGGGCTGCCCACACACCCACGTGCTCGGGCTGCCCGCACCCTGCCTGCACCCGCACCTCTGGGCTGCCCGCAGCACTGCCTTCCCCCACGTGCCCGCGCTGCCCGCACGCTGCCTGCGCCCACCCACGTGCCCAGGCTGCACACAGCCCTTGAAGGAGAAATCTAATTGGTAGAGAGGGTGCCTACATCTGAAAGCACTGACCAAGTCAACTAACCCAAAATGTTCTTTGTTTATATAAGTTGTTTATGAGATTCATATTTTGTCAAGGAAAAAGCTTTGAAAAAGAAAGTTTAATTAGGTGTAGCTAGTTCAAGAGATAAATACAAAAAAGTTAGGTCAGAAAGTGCTTTCCTTAAATTTGCTATTCAGCCCTTCCTCTCTAGGATCAGAGGGGAAGGGGGCGGGGCCTCGACGCCGCCAACCCTTTTGGGGAGCAGTGGGAGGGGATTGGAGGGGACTGGGGGGGACTGGGGGGTACTGGGAGGGCCTGGGAAGGGGCTGGGGGGGACTGGGGGGGGGCTGGGGGGGGGTGGGTGGGGTTGGGGGGAGCTGGGGGGGGGACGGGGAGGGAGGAGATCGGAGGAGCGTGGGGTAGGGAGAGTGTGGGAAAGGAAGAGTAGATGTAGTTAAAAAAAAAAATAAATTCAATATAATCACACTGATTTTTTTGTTGATAAAGCTTAAAATATGTATCCACCACTGTCACCAAATTATAAGGAAAGACAGCACTGAAACTGCAGAAGACTTTAACTTGTAGTGATGCAGAGATCTCAACACAACTGCTTCAGCTAGAGCTGCAGCCAGTCAGAATAAGGGAAATGCAGACCCACCAAGGGTGTTTGAGGGCTAGACAGATTCCAGTGTGGCTGGTCATTGGACTTCAGACATGTGCATGGTCTCTAGGTGTGGGACACTCCTCTTCTCCACAGCCCATGGTGCTGGGATGATCTAGTTTGATCTGCTTCTGGCTTTTGCTGCTCATCAGAGATCTCAGCCTGTTGTGCCACATCATTTTCTGAGGTGATTCTAGTGTCAACTACAGGATCTCTCCTTAATTTCCTCCATCTGCTCATTGCCTCCATGAACTTCCTTCTCCTCCTCTCACCAACAATCTTCAAGTTGCTCACTTACATCAGCCAGGGACCTAATGTACTTTACTGAAAGTCAGTAAAACGACGTCTGTTTACACCAATTTACATCAGACTATTTGCAATAATTCCTTTCCTTTTTGAAAAACATTTCACAGATAATAATAAAATTACATAGAAATTAAGTAGTGAGTCATTACACCCTGTGGAAGCAATTCAATAGATACTGAAGCAACATCCATCCTGCTGTGGTTAATTATTACTGAAGTGGCAATATAGAGAAATTAAAGTTTTCTTGTACCTAATACTCTGTGAAAGTTCAGCTCAAATTAAAACCAGCTGTCTTTAAAAGAGTTTATGACTAAAAAGTGTAGTTTTATAAAGGGCATAAGACCCAAAGAAAAAGGAGGGAAGGCAGACATAAACAACAGCCCATTCCCATGCCTGACCACCCTCTCTGGAAAGACATTTTCCATGGCAAAGGCTCAGTCACCCAACAGATGTAGCTATAGATATAGATATACAAAAGTGATTTACTGTTTGTTTCCTTTCTCCCTTTTGCAGTTGGTCCCTTTTTTTGGTGGAATGAGCTGCAGTGTTGCTGGAATCAGATTTCAACAGCCAAAGCAACAATGATCTTTAAATTCAGCCTGTGCCTTATGAAACTTTTTTTGCTGTCCCCTTTGTGATGCCAACCTGTGTGATTCTGGGTAAGTCCCTTACCTGCTTGCTTCTGGGCTCCCTCTTTGCCTTACTTTAGTGAATTTACTGAGTATTCCCATTCCAAACCCAAACCTTTCAATGTCCAAATGATGAAAAAAAAGTTATAATAAAACTGTTCTCTGTGCTAGACAATCTGAGGAAAATGGTACTGTTCCTGTCAAATAGGAGACAGCTCTTGTTCTGTTTTGCAATTTCTTAGATAAAAAGAAAAAATAGTTTATCTTAAGAAAAGAAAGGGTCTCTTCCACCCAAGGTATACCCACACTGTCCCTCTCCAAAGTTAGGTGGAAGGTGTCCTGTGGCCACTCCTGAGGTGTTCTCTAAGTGCCTCAGTTGTTTTCTTTCTTGTGTTTATTATGATGTAATGGCAAGGCTGGTTTTTTGGTGTTTGTTTTTTTTCCTAGCAGCTTTAGGTACATTTTATTCCTAAGGTTTCCTCTTGCTCCAGCAGCCCTCGGTGCCTTTGCAAACCACACCTGAGGCAGGGATGGAGCTATAACGCAGCAGCTCTGTCTGGAGCATGCCCTTGAAAACGAAGCTTTGCTGCTCCGGATGATCACAGGATCACAGGGAATTCACCCTCCACCAGTTCAG
Organism: Actenoides hombroni; assembly: GCA_024336885.1. Taxonomy (NCBI): domain Eukaryota; kingdom Metazoa; phylum Chordata; class Aves; order Coraciiformes; family Alcedinidae; genus Actenoides; species Actenoides hombroni. The sequence goes on along the minus strand of WUAM01006479.1, from coordinate 1,230,895 downwards.
CACTCTGAATCCAGCCTCACCTGTGAGCTCCCCTGGGACATCGTCACCCTCAGGGCCCTGCATGGACGTCGCTGGGAGGTGAGTGTGAGGGGCAGCAGCTGCCGAGGGCAGGGGGCTCAGTGTCACTCTGCTCTGCCAGGGTAATGATAACATTCTTTTTTTTTTCCCCCTCCTGAAAACGTTAGCGGATGACAAAGTTCCCCGAATGTTGCGAAGAACCCTCCCCCAGCTGTCCCTGAGCAGCATGAAGTCTGCCTGCCTGTGCATTGGCCGCCCTGTGCTGCTCACCTCTGCTGCTGGGCGCCAGGAGGTGAGGCTCAGTTTTGCCCCTGAGAGGGCTTCTCTGCTGCTTGTAGAGAGTTCCTCTTGTGTTCAGTAGGGCCAACCCTCTCATTTCGTGGGCTCTTGCTGCAGGGCTCCTTTTTGCCAACACCATTGATTGCCTCTGTTGCATAGGCTAAGAAACACAGGCCTGGCCAAAAGCAGCTCCTGGCACTCATGATATATGCATTTTAGCTTAATATTATCAACGCATGGCTTGGAAGCTTAAAACAACAAAAAGAGGAGGAGAAAAAAAGTTTTATCACCTCCATTGCTAGCAAAGGAGGGAAAAGTTCTCCATAGTTTTGTAGGTGGTGGGGGGAAAGAGTTTTCATGGAACAAAGCTGTTCATCCATTAGATATCTGCATACATGAATAGGATACCAAGTTAAATCACTATTGACAAAATTATGTTGAAGTTGTATTCACTATACATTTATAGTTAAATCAAGGTTGTTGTTTCCACAGCTGCAGCTCACATCCTTATGCCCTTAATATAGTTTTTCACTTTTCAACATAACCTTAGTGCAAAAGAGCAGCAGGTAAATATAAAGGAAGGAAAAGGGTCTGTTGTGTGAGTATTTCAAATCATTGCACAGGTTCCTGGATGGTGTAACTATATTGTTTCACAGATTTGTACCTTCACACCTTCACAAGTAGTATCACAAAAAGCTAGAAATTAATTTAGCAGATACAGTAACATAACTTTGTCCTTTGTATTTGTATAAATCATCCTCACACAGCTTATTCAGAGCAATATAAACTATTACAGGTACGTATTCTGGTGGGGAACCCCGGGGTCAGCAGCCCACCCTGCCCCTTGCTGGGGGGTGGGGAGTGCACCGGGAGCCCCCGGTGCCACCGCCACCGCCCCGTTAGCGACATAGTTTTTTTCGGGATCACAAATTTGCATATAGGTGCCTCTGTCCAAGCCAGATGTCAGGCCTCTCTCCTGCAAAAAGATACGGAAAAGCCCAGATAGATGAGATAGATGTAACTCCAGAAATGGAAGCAACACACCTCAAGAATAAGTAGAATCTGTGCAATAAGAAAGGAAGGAGCAGAGGCACATCCTCAGCCATTAAACTCCCCACACTACAGCAAGAGAGTGATTCCTGCTACATTGGGAACTGTCTGTATGTGCTGGTACACTGGCAGTCAGAAGGAAGGAAAGTAAATAACATAATTTCAGCATAAATCTTTGGAGATGTCAGTAGCACCCTCAAGAGGGGACACAGCTAGGGAAGGATGAATGGGGAACCAGAGATGGAGACTCCACAACCTCCCTGAGAGAAGCCCAACAGGAAAGGCTGAGGGACTCCCTGCTAAGTGTACCAAGCTGATCCTTGGAAAAAGATGGCTTTCCATGGATCTGGAAAAAGCAGAAAAGTCCTGTAGATGGTTATCTCCACACAGTGGTTCTGGATCCTAAGCAATAGCCTTGTTCCCAACTATTCCTGGGACCGAGCTCCAGTGACAGCACTGTCCCTGTGAAGCGTGCACTCTAGTGATGCAGGAAAGGCTGTGCCCTACAGGGCAATGATGCAACTGATTGCACTGATCCGACCGTGAGGAATTGTGAGAGAGCAGCAGCAGCAGGAGCATTGAAACATGGATCCTGCAAGTTCTAGAAAGATTACTAGAGCACCCTTCCAGCTGACTTCTCTAAAAGGTGGTACCCACAAAGGAAAGATACAGCTGTAAATGTTGTAGGGCCTCATGCTGCACTCAAGGCTCAATAACCCAAAATAGGTCTCCAATTATACAGATGTTTCTGGAAAGATTGAGCAAGTTCATTATTGACACATTAACAGGGATTTCCATCCTTGTTATAGCTCAAACAGCTGTCTTTAATGATGAAGGAGTACTTGAGTGAAGATATCTGCCTACTCTGATGGCAGCTAAGTCAGCAAGGAGAGGAAAATAGGGGAAAGTGACTGAAGATGTGAGAGAGTGACTGTGGAAAGCTACTACTTGCCTTGATGTCTGGCAGAATTCTCATGAACTTCAATGGCATGTTATAGTGCATCTTATTATTTCATATAGAGTAGAAATGTTATTTATGTTATTCAGAATACTTTGCCTTTTTTTTATAACTCCTAGTTTTCAGGGGTTGAAATACCAAAGGTATCCCATGGGGAGAAGATTACCTCTTCTTGCAGCTGGTGTGCTGCCAGGGTAAACATCACATGCCCATGCAACAGGGAACTTGGATCTGTTTTGAGAACAGCAGCAACCAGGAACAGGTTTGCATGACACTGTCCAGAAATTCATTAAAGAAATTACCTTCACAGGACGTTTCATAAAGGTTACCAACAGCTTTCTGGACATGAGGGTAGCTATGTGAATTATGATATTTAACCAGACCAAAGCAAAAATAGTCCTAGTGATTAAATCAGTGGCAGTTTCCACCACCAGTCTGCCTGGGAAAGAATGCTAGGGGTTATTTATATTTTGGCTTTTTTAGTATCCGCTAGGAGAAGGGCTATCAGTTTAATCCAAAGTAACATAGGCTGAGAATTGAATACCAGGAAGGAAGAGAAAGGATAAGATAGAGAAGGACAACTCTTTTTGCATTTCTTTGACATAGGTTGGAAAGACATTCCTGAGAAATGATCCAGCTGACAATGCTCAGATCAGATTCTCCTCGGAGGCCAATTCTGTTGGCTCAGAGGAAAAGGGAATGGGTGCAAAGGCAGCAAAAGAGTATTGGACAGTTCAGTCATCATGGCTTCACATGGTTAATTTTCTATTAAGCAATGGACAGAATCTGATTGTGTTTTTCTTTGACATCTAAAGGACTATAAAATCTGCTTGGATATGCAATACTGTGTGAAAGCAGAGCCAGTACAAATCACATCTGGTTATTCCCTTCTGTTTAACATTGTGCCTGAATTCAGACACATGGGGTAGCTCTACAAAAAAAATCACATTTAGTTTTTCCAGCAAATACGTCTCCCATGGGCTTGAATCTGCATTTCACACACACAAAAAACCCACTGTAGACAACTCAGGTGTCTGTCAAAGCAGCAGCATGTAAACCAATCTAAAGATGAGATGGTGAGAACAGAGAAATGTGCTTCTGGAGCCACAGCAGATGAAAGAGCCCCTGGGACTCAGCAGGAGCTCTGAAAATCTGGATGTGGCACTAGGAGAAGCAGTTTGAGCAGCCAAAGAAACCAGCCCAATCCTGCATAGGGTTGGGCTGTTAATAAATATAATAGCTTGCCAAAGCCGGCTATAAATAGCGATATTAGATTCCATCCCTGAAAAAAGAACATAAGAAATAACTAAAATATATAAGCACAAATTTTAGAAAGACCAGTACAACTACACATTTTTTTTACATTGGCATGTTTTTGGTTTTAAACGGCATCTCTCACCCTGAGCATCACAACGGGAGTGCGGCTGTTGCAGCATGACAAGTTTTGAAAATTCAAACCCTGTGGAATTTCAAATACATCATCTCGTTGCTTTCTATATATATGATACTCTTAATGTTTTTGATCAGTAGATCTGAAAACAAAATCAAGCAACAAAACCAGTTTACTGATCTGTTAGATTACTTGTTTAATATTTTAACTTGAATCAGGAGTAGACCTGTTGAGAAAAATTCTGAATGGTTTAGTTGATTGGCTAGTATTGAACTTTACTAAATTTGTAAGAGCATTTGTTCTTCAGACTAACAGTTGCTTTTCTGGATGTAGATCTGGAATACTTTTGAGCATAATGTGACTGTAGTTAGATAAATTAATGTGAAAATGAAGGCATGGGGTGCTTCTTGCTCTCTTATCATGAGCATTGTTAAGTCAGTTCTATCTAAAATACATGTGTTTGATAGACTGTAGTCAAGGAGCTCATCAGGACATTCAGATAACATAATTGCAGTTGTGTCTCCTGAGGGAGGGAATTTCACCACAAAGTTGACACCTTCAAGCCATCCAACCAAATTACAACACCACCACCCCAAAAAAAAACCAACAACCCAAAACAAAACAACCAAAAATCCCAACACAATCAAAACCAAACCAAACCAACCAAGCAACAACCAACCAACCCCTCCTCCCCACCAAAGAAAACCAGAGCTCCTACACACATGGAATATTACAACTCTTAGAAGCTACTGTGCTTTTACAACACCCCCAGCAGCTCCAGCACTGCCCAGAGCTGGGGAAGGAGAAGCAGAGAAATGAACCCTCCCAGAGGTGCCTGGGGTGTTCAGTGCCCCCTGCATCCTACACAACCTCTCCTCTCTGCACAGGCAGAAACTGGCAATGAAAAGAAACCCCAAAATCCCACCAAAAAGGCAAAAAGAAAAAAAAAAAAGCCCCAAACCCAACACATCTCTACTCTCAATTTCCCCCCTGGGTGCTGAGTCAGTGGAAGATAGATTTTGGGTCTGACCTAAATAACTATTTAATATAGTTCTCTGTTACAGGGCATGGTTTTTCAGATGTCAAATGTATGTGGGACTCTAATGAGTTTTGGCTAAGATGCCTGATGCTTTGAAGAAGCTGAGCTTAGAGAAGTGTTTCATCTTAAAATTAGCATGTGGATATTGCTAGCAAATACATCTGACCAATATCAAACATTTATGTTAGAACTATAAGAGGTCTTGGGCCTAATTAGCTTATGCTGAGCCCCTCTTCTTAGGAGTGTCTCCCACTTCAAGGCCACAACACTAGGGCCAATGCTTCCAGTATATAATCCAGGAGGCTCATGCCATATCCTAACTACAACAGACAACAATCAACTATTATTGCATCACAGAAAACAGAAAAACCTGCATAAAATAGGCACGATAGAAATTTCAATAGTTGTAATCTACTAAAAAATCAGGCATTTTAGAATTGTACATTCTGGGCTCTAAATAAAAGGATTTTTTAATTTTTTAAATTTTTTTTTTTTACATTTACATGTGCCTCCCAATACAGCTCAGTTCTAAAGTCCCGATAAGCAATTGAGTGCAACAGGCAAAGTAATTCCCCACCACCAATACCAAATTGTTGCTATCCTCTAGTTGCTACAGGGTATATAGATCACAGGAGGGTACAAATGGGTGGAAATAATAATAAAATCACATACTGACCACAGCAGCACGCTCACCTTTAATGAGGACATGCACAGCAGATTCCTCATTTCCATGCAAACCCAGAGCCACAGTGACAGGCATGCAGCTTGTTTTGCCACTCACTGTGCTGCAAAGAACAATGGGGCCAGGCTATACTGACAGCGGCTGCAATTACTTTCAGAATTGTGAACTTCTTTTTGTTCTCTCTTGTTTTTTTTTTTTCTCATCAAGGAATGTATTTACCTCCAGAGATGCTCATTAAGAAAAGAAGTGGTGGGCTTGGTGGAGTAGGAATGGTTGGAACTGATTATCTTAAAGGTCTTTTCCAACCTTGATTCTGTTACTTGCTATGGCAGAGATAAGCTGTGATGCAGGGGAAATAGAGCTCCTCATGCAGTGCACACAGGTTCTGTGTCCCTGTTCACCCACTTTTCCAGTCCCTGCTCAAGAAAATACTCTGATCTCTCTGCAGCATCTTGAAAAACAGTAACTAAAAATGGTAGTGGTAAAAGGCGCAGCTTCTAACAGCACTATAAAACACATTTATATATAGGGATGTCTTGAAGTTAAAGGTTATTAAAACGATCTAGCAGACTTTTACAAAGAACATTTTCCAATGCAGCTCTGGCCTCTCCCAACTGTCACAAAAACAAAAAACAAAACAAAAACGGTTTTATGCCAATTGTATAGAATTACAGAGCCCTTGCTGTGAATGCTGTGACCGAAGAGGCAGCATTCCTTTCTCATCTATGCAGGCACTGTTTAAAGAATGCCACAAGGCAATGTTTCTCTTGTCATACAAAAGAAATATGCAGACCCCAAACTGATTTCTCTGCTGACATCCCCATAGTGGCAAATTTATCTTCATTTGAATCTTAAATTAAAAGACCACTAATCAATACCTTTTTATATCCTATAGAGAAAAAACAAACAAGCAAACCAGAACCGAGGTGGTCAGTGCTGCAATCACTGAAAATGCCTTCTATTTACACTACAGTGATGATGAAGTTTGAGTTTGTACAGCACGTGTTGTGACTACTGATGCGCCACTTTGCCTGGAGCACAGACCAGCATCTGCTGAGGGCTGTTTTTTTCTGGTATTAACAGTCAGATGAGGCAGGGCTGTGGAGAGGTGGAAGGTCTGTGCACAGCAGAGACCAGAAGCGGGCTCAGCCTGCACCACCTGGGCTCCTGCTGTGCAAACAAGCTGGATTTTCATGGGATCACTTTCTCCCCCCCCCCCCCCCCTCCCGAGACCCCAAACCAACTCTCTCCCCCCCCAACCCCCGTCTGGAGACCCCCAACCAACCTTGTGACCCCCAAACCCCCCTCTGGAGACCCCCAAATCAACTTTGTGACCCCCCCCCCCCCCCCCACCCGCCCCCCCCCACAAACCACACCCCCCCCCCACCCCCCCCCCAACCCCCCAACCAACCCCCCCCCCCCCCACCACCCCCAACCCACCACCAATCCCCAGACAAGGTCCCAACCAAAACAAGCATCAAAACAAGATTCTTTAACTATTTCCATGGTCTAGATAACAATATGGTGCAGAGATCTGGGGTTTTTTTCTGCTCTTTTCCTTGGTAGCTTGAACTGCATCTACTCAATGTTACAAAACCAGGCAGCGACTCTCACAACTGAGGCTGAGGCCATAACAGAGCACAAGTACATGTATGTTTATAACATATGCACATCTCTGCCATGGGCTGGCCTTGGTTCCACGGCTATGGGATGACAGCAGCCATGTAGGCTACATACATTTTTTAATTTCTCCATTAAATTTCATGGCAATTATTATGGTCAGATGAACTTTCTAAAAAGCTCTTGGGAGTGATCAAAACTTTTTTGTGAATGGCAATATGCTCATTTGTAATGAAGGATGGAAATGTGTGTGCAGACTCATGCACTGTATTTAGAACAGAAAATGAACACAAGTTTAAAGACCCTGCCTGATATGGCAGCCAGGAGATTTAGAAGTAAAATGGACAGGGTAATGATCAGACAAGAGGCTGTCTCACACCAGGCTGAATCCATACTTGGAGACTTCCTCTAAGCAGATGACTATAGATTGGACTAATGGTCCAGTGCTGTTCAACCTTAGGCCAGCTCTAAAGTGAAGATACTAGGTTTTTACCCCCTAGGAATGCTACAAGGAGAAAAATTCTTCTCCAAATGCTCTGAAAACAAATGTGAAGGTGGTAGGTATGAGGTCTCAGTGGGACATGAGTGTGAGCAAGGTGTTAGTTGGTCAGTGACATCAGACACTGCTGTGAGGCAACTGAGGTGTTTTTCATGGCTGCGTTATCTTGTAAAATGCATGACCTACTCTCTTTGTTCTGCCAAGTGGGAAGTGCCTACTGCCAAGGCAGTCTTTTTGGCTTATAACCTCATAAAAAAAATTACCTTTTGTGTAGAGAAATTGCTCTGTCAAACAATTTTGTATTTTTTTAAATATATCATTTCCTTATTCTTCTGTGTGCTTCTGTATCTAAAGTAAGTGTCTCTACAGCTATAAAAAATTAAGGTTTGTCTGAAAAAAGAATTAATTCTTATAGACCATTAGATATAACTAAGAAGAACAGGTGAGCTTTTAGACTCTTAAACCCTTCATCTATCCCTTAATCTAGTGTTCTTTCCAACAAGACTGAAATCCAATGTCACACTTCCATTATTAATCCCCAACTCTTCCAGTTCAAATAGTAATTTGCTACGTAGCAACTTGACAAATGTTGCACTGAAGGTACATAGAGTGTTAGAGAGGGCTAAAAAACTGCCTATCCTAGGAGGCAGGAATGGTGGATAATTTCCTGTCAGTAAATGCAAGTCACATTTCAAATTGTTTTCCAGAGTGTCTGAGTATTACCAAGGTTAGGAAGGATACTCTGGCAAGCTGAATGACACAGAGACAATTAGTCAATTTTACTTAGCAACTACTTAACTCTTAGTACAAGAGCAAGTAACTGGCTGTCAAGGAATTCTCTGAAACTAAGTGGCACAACTGAACTAACTGAAGGCTACACAAACAGGGAGTTTCGTCTCCAAAGGTATTTTCCCAGACTATTTGTCTTTTTCCTTCAACAGTTCCCAAACTTCCATTTCAGTAACCAAATTGAAATGAAATCACACCTATGTACGCGTCATTTTGTAGAAAACCATATGAATTGGCTTTGACATATCCAAATGCAGTTCATATTGAATCTAAAAATTCATTCTTTAGATACGACTGGAATCAAATAATTTATCTTTTTACAGGAGAAGCTGTAAAATTTACAGGATATTCTTTACATTTGTGTGCATCAAAATTGTATCATCCACTTTTACGTCACATAACTCCCGAAGATGTGATGAATCGTTCGTGTTTTTACAACGATATAGCGAGGCAATATGAGATCTTGTTGCAAAAGTCAGCTAGGGGGTGCAGATCACCTCTGGTAGAAATGGAACACATTTGCCCCCCCACTTGCAGTGTTTGCCTGATCATTAGGGAAATTCAGGACAGAACAGAGAGGGTGAAGACTTCTGAGCAGATTTAAACCCACTCTGAGTTTTCCTCCTCTCAGATTGCTTTGCCGTTTCCACACTGAGTCCCACGTTCAGGCACAGGGGAGTTCCCTAGATCAAAATCTAGCTATTCTGCCAGCCTCTCATCAGTTGATTTCTTTGCCAAGCTACTTTAGGATTACATCCCTCTGCTGAGAGGTTAAACCTGCCTTCAAGTGGTCAGATGAGTTGGTTCAAAGCAGGAGGAAGTTCAAACTGACCTTCACTGTAGATAGTGTCAGCTGGCACTGATCTGCTCCACCACAGAGGAGCTCCTCAGCTGCTCCTACATCAAGCTGGCAATGTAGGGGTGCCATCTGGCTTTTGAATTTCCTGAAAGGTCCTTAATTCAGCTGGTTGAAAAGTACCCAGTGAATAAAGCAGAGAGAGAAGTATGAGACTGGGAAAATGTGTCTCATTTTGCTCCTGATCTGCCTGCAGTTGGCACTGTGAGTTGGAGGGGCTGATGCTGCATGAACTTTTGTGTATTGAAGAGATGCTACATAGTAAGCAAGGCAGGGTGGCATTTTTTTAGGGAGGAGAGATAATAAATGCTGACCAGCTGGACAACCCTTCGCCAATACATTGGATCAAGGCACAATGTGACTGTGTTGCTCCTAGGAAAGCATGCCTTAGTTTAGTGGTCAGGTTCTTCAGAAAGAGTAGAGGGGATGGTGCACCAGACATATTTTTCAAAATGAAGGGGGAAGCACTGATTAAAGAGCTCTACAGAAATACAGCAATTAAACTAGGAAATTAATTCAGAAAAGTAGACATCAAATGCAAAGATCTGTACCTTCCTTTGTTGGCATGTAAGTTCTCGGCCCAGGGAGGAGAAAGAAGTGAGTTTGTTATTTCATCGCTGTGATCTGATCATCACCCAACCTTGCGACTCATCAATCCATATTTTGATCCAGTGGAGAAGAATAACATTTTCATTCTGCTGCCCTACCTGAAGCAAGGCCTTTCCTACCATTTTATAACTAACCAGAACCAAAAATTTGCAAGTTAGTCATAGCACAACAGTTCCTTTTCTGGAGGTTACACCCCCCTGAAGAAAAAAAGCCTTCCTGAAGTGCAGCTGTAATATGTGGTGCTTGAACCCAGTTTTCTCTGCCAGGGATAAACCTTTGGAGAAACACCTTTAAATTATCACACAGAATTTTCAGATGCCTCAGGAGCAGTTGCTCTCCCACATGCACCCCTGTTCCTCTCCTCAGTAGGTAGCTACCAGAAAAACAGAGAGATACAGATGTCTCAGGTCACTGAAAAAAAAAAAGTTTTCTCAGACTGGGGGAACTGGTTTATCAGCTCCCAGCCTCCTTGGGGGAACTCCCCTCCCCGTGGCCACAGACCCCTCCATGCTGGCCCTGGCTCTGGTGCCAGCTGCAGCACTGAGATTTGTCATTTGGTTCCCTTTGCCCTGAAGGAGGGAAGGCTTTGCAACCTGCACGATACCTGGGCACCATTTAATGGACTTAAGAAACTGGGCTGCATCTGGGGTGGCAATCCCCAGAATGAGAGCAACAGTCACCTTCCCTCAGCACCTTTGTTTTCTCTGTGGCACCACAGGTACAGAGCACAGTCTGGCTGGTTCAAATCAACAATATAATAGTGGAGAAACAGAGTCAGGAATCCAGAATGCTGTTGTATGTTGCTTTTAATGTACAAATGGCAGTGGGCACGAGTTGCTGGCAGTGAAACCCTTAGCACCTGAGGAGGTGATGTGGATGTAGCCACATTTCCATCCATAATTTCCAGGCTTTATAATAGTCGCTCACAAGTAGAATTACTTATAAAAATGAGTATCTGCTGGCAGTAATTCACTGTGGCTTTCTGTCTTCTATCCTGAATGTATGTGAAGGGGAGAAAACTTAGATCCAGTTGAAGACCCTAATTCCATTAGGTCTTTAACAATCCCAAAATAAGAGGCTACATCTGGAATAATGGATCCTCTTTTGGGATCTCTCAGCTCCAGAGGCATAGAAATAAACTGGAGAGAGTCCCAAGTAGCAGGGCAGTCTGAACTGCCAGCCATTCCACTAGAGTTATCAACAAAAGGAATGTCAGGGTTGGTTTATGGAGTAAGCTCATTCACAATATGATGATAATATATTTAAAGATAAATATGAGAACAATCCAGACAACGAAGAGTCACGATCCTGCCAAGAATCAGGTGCTTGATTTCAGGTGTATTGACAACAGGGCTGGAAGTGGAGGAAAAAAACCTTAAAAACTAAGGATGGATTTCTGTTACTGCAAAAAGAGCATGGATTTGAAAAATAAAAATCAGACTGTACTAAGATTCCCATTTCAAGTCCTGACTGACATAGCTAACACTGGAAATTTAACTCTTTCCTTTAACAGGAGAACCAGGTTCACTTGGGAGCTTTTTAACATCTGAAGTGTTTCAAAAGCTGATTACCCCAAAGTAGCCATCCAACTTGACCCAGCTGCGTCTGCACAATTTTTAAGAGGGGAGATTAAGTTTGTAGCTTGTAACATTTCCATTGCTGTGCAATGTTGCTTCACTGGAATACAAGAAAAATAAACCAAATGTAGGAGATATTTCCCTTTAATCAGACCCATCCTCTTTTTTTTTTTTTCTCCAGTCAATCTTTGGAACCAACAACTTGCAAAGTACACCTGGTAACACAAGGACACTCCAAAACAATCCTGACTTGGCACCTATAGATGGAAAGAGGCTGCACCTTGTTAATGCCAAGAACAACAACAATAATAAAAATAATTATTGTTGTAATTTATTTACTTACTAAAATGCAGGGGTCAGAGACTAGATTTTTTTTTTTTATATAATCCTGCAGAAGGCAGCAGCACATCATTCTAAATCATGCTGGGAACTTTTTAATCAAATTGGATTTAAAAAGTATCTTTATATTAAGTGCATGTACGTGGGCCTGAATCAGCAAATTATTCTGTCATTTTCTTCTTTGTATTCTCTCAATCGATATTTGGCCATGGTATTATGGTTTGTGAAGCCATCATACAGAAAAAAAATCACATGGTTCATTGATGACAACACCTTTATTTTAGAACACACAAAATAAATAGTTGCAAGAAAATATTCCTTGTTTTACTGAAAAAAAAAAGTTGTTTTCAAAACCAATAAATATTTTAAATTAATTGAAATAAAGGAACTATATCTAAGTGTGTGGAGGAAAGTGGAAGTCATGCCTGACTGATCTGGCATCTCTCCAAAGGCACTTCTTCAAGAACAACTAATTCCCATCTTCCTTTTTAAAGAAGGGTGTTGAGTGAAGCTACTACTAGTGACTCTATGTGGTTGGAACCTGAGATTACAAATTATTTTCTAGCTTAGATTACAAATTCTTTTCTTGGTATCTTGAGTCTAGTGCAGGAGTAAAACTTCTTGGCATCCCTAGCAGCTCAGCTGATCACTTGAGCTGCAATTAAGCAGCAGCAGCTGAACACTAGAGATCATGCATATGCAGGGTGGCAGTTGTCCTTGAATGGAAGTGTTCAAAGCAGATACTGGAAAATGATCAAATGCTGTGAACTAATTTCTAACTTGCAGTGTATTTGGGAACATTTTGTTTATTAAATGAAGAACCACTCTGCCTTATTTTAGTGTAGCTACACGGTGAGTACATTCCTTCAGACAGACTACCAGCAGCAAAACAGTAATCGGGTTGTTAAAAATCCACAGGGCCCAAACCAAGAGGCACAGTCCTGCCCTCACAGCCTGCCCTGCAGGAACGGGGCTCTATAACACCTCTAAGCTAGACCTGAAATGGCTTGCAGTTGAGTCTGACTACACCTGGCCTAGACAGTCAATTGTTCCTCTTGAGTAAGGTTTATTTATGCCCTATATATGAATTACTCAAACCAGAGAATTTTATTACTGGAACCAGTAATGGTTGAGGGGACCAGGAGGAAGCCTGAACCAGGACTCAATGTAAAAGTGTCTCTATTGTGTCAGTCCATGTATAGAAAGAGGTAAATAAAATAGGTTTTTTTAAATGTGGCAATTGATTGTGAAAGCTTTTTTATTGGCATGAAAAAGACAAAATTGGTTGGCTGAAGAACATGTTGTCTATATATAAAAAAAAAAAGTATTGCTACTAGAAATAATGAGCAATGCATTACAAAAACATGCCGTTCCTACATCTTTTTTTCTTCTAACCATTTAGAAAGATGGTCATTAAAATTTTCAGGCATTACAATGAGAAATGAAATCATTTGCTATGCAAGACTGTAATAAACTACCTCATAAAAAAAAAAAAAAAACAAAACAGCAGCAAGTAATCAGTCATGTTTTAAGTTTCTCTTACCTCATCACAATTCCTCTGTGACATTTAAGGAATGCTGATACACCCCCCATCAGGCTTGGTGATTTTGTGGATCCTTCCTGCCTCATATTCCATACTCTTACTTTTGTTAAGCTTTAAGGTGGTACTAATGAAGAAATAAATATAAATAATAAAACAAAAACAGACTGCTGTAGGACTTGTCATCTCAGAAACTTCTAACAGTCTTTACATGTTTGAGTAAATAATTCCTGACTGTGTATAAACAAAAGTTTATGACTGATCAGAGCTGGTTTAATTAACATAAGCACACAAGAACATAAAGTTTTGGAAATTCTTCTTCAAGGCTTACAATCTCCCCCTGTAAAGCTGCAACTTATATGAACAATTTACATCAAAACTAGACGAACATCTGAACGCTGCTCAGAAAGGCTCAAAACACCTAAAATTTGGGACATGACCTTCCGTCAGGGTGGAAAATGTGAGTAAATTATGTCAAATTTTGTTTATTAGTGTTGCACCAAAGCGGGGTTAGTGGGGTTGGGACGGAGGTCTGCCAGGGAAATGGGTTTGTTGGAACACACTTAAAACGTTTGGAAAAGGTATTTACAACTGGTTGTGCCCCCTCATCATCGCATCCTGCAAAGGAAATGCGTTTTGCCCCTAGGGGTGGGGAAGAGGAGGCGGCAACCAGACGCAGCAGTAAACTCATTAATGCCAAAATGCCCAAAGCAACCAAGAATTCAAACCCCAAGGAGACGGGGAAGGGAGGGAGGGAGGGGGGGGTGATGCGGGGGGGGGGCAACAAAAAAAAAAAATCCGGCTTTTCTTTTCTCTGCCGCCAAAGAGGGTTTTTTAATTCTCCGGCGAGCTCTGAAAGCGACTTTGGTTGTGGAACCCTCACCCAGGCCGCCCAACGGGGTGGGAGGAGCTCTCAGGGTGGATCTAAAGGAGGGTTTGGTGGTGGAACCCTCACTCAGGCTGCTCAAAGAGGTGGGAGAAGCTCTCAAGGTGGATCTAAAGGAGCTTTTGGTGGTGGAACCCTCACTCAGGCTGCCCAAAGGGGTGGGAGAAGCTCAAACAGAAATGCAAATGAGGCAGCTTTCCCCAGTAAAGAAGTATCTATGCAATCTCATACATTATTATTTTTTTTTGCAGCATTTATGTTAGTAGTTATGATTTCCCTAACTATTATCAGTATTCAGAAGGACTATATCGTAATCATAAAACCATAACCAAGTAGTTACTATGAAATCTTCATTACCCTTCCAACCTTCCCAAACCATCAAGTGGAAAAAAAAACCCAAACCAACAACTCGAGGAATATTCTTCCAGCACATTTCTCCCATTGCTCTAGAGCTGCTTGTAGTGTCTAGTAAGTGCATGGCATACCCAGTGCGCTGTCAGGACTCCTGTTCTATTCCACATCTCCCAGAGTACTCTCAGAGCCCTTGGGAACAAAATGGGAGTTTCTGCCCCATTTGTTCGGCGACACTGAAGTGTTCTGTGTCTGGTGCTGCTCAGCCTGTTCTTGGTGAGCTGTTGGGTGTTTGGCTGCCCCAGGCCCGGGGATTGGGGGATGGGGTGGTGGGGGGGGGGCAGTCCCGCCCCCCCTCCCCCCCACAGCTCTCCCAGTTCTCCCAGGGCCGCCCGGATCTGACCAGCAAAGCGTCGGGCGTCCTGGGGGCGGGACAGGGTCAGAGGAGGGGGGAGGGGGCGAGGAGGGCGAGGGGGAGGGGAGGGGGAAGGGGGAGGGGGGGGAGGGAGGGTGGGGGGGGGGAGGTGCGGGAGGGGGGGTTCTCTCAAAAATATTGGGTGCTTCACTTCCTTCTCCTTCAGAGCAGCCCAGAAGCAAGGCTTTCATGTTTAGAGTCATGCAAGGCATCCTCTAAACCTTTGGAACAATAATGTCAGGCCCTAAACAATTCAAAGGAAACAGCTTCCTCAACACTGGAATCCTCTTTAGCATGGGCAGCTGGCTCTCAGTGGAGTGCAGCTTCCCATCCTGGGAGCACACAAATGGTCACTGCCTTTGATACTCTTCCATGACATCTAGACATTTGCAGTCAAGACCTTCAGCAGATGTAGACTTGAAGGAGACCTTAGTGAACTCAAGCAGTAACATGCCAGGTGTAAACACAAGGCCTGGCTTAAATATTACAAAACTTCATTTTGAAATAGCGCTTAGTCTTTATGGACATACATAGGCAAAAAGAGCTGCTATTCCTCTGTACTGAGGCAATTTTTCTCTTCGAGGGGCTGGGCTTTGCTAATATGACCAGGCTTCTCAGCAGTACACTGAACACGGTTTTAGAGTTTCCAAATGTTGCACTGTAAATCACATACAGGCTTGGGTCACACACACTCACACACCCCTCCCTTAAAAAAGCTGTTTCAACAGGCGGTGTGTTCCTACCATTTTAGCAAGCATTGCTCCTACCATTTTAGCAAGCACACTAGACAGGCCACATGAATACAAGAGCGAGTTAAACTATATTACAAGCCCCCATTAGATGCGTCTTTCAAAGTGGTTTGGGGGATAGGGGGAAACACAACTCGCCACTGCTTAGGTTCTTTAAAATCCAAAGGAAATTGTTAAATAACCAAAATTATAAATTTCAAACTCTTTGGGTAATCAATGCTGATGAAAGCATCTTAGTCGAAACTACATACATAACCTATTGGATCCTTTTTTGCAATTACTTTAGAATAAAATTGCCAGAGTTTGAAATTCCATAAGTTAAAACTATTTCATATATGTCCTTCCCTCTTTCAACATGGCTTTTTTCTTCCAGTTCATGGGAGGATAGTGATGATGGAGCTCTTGGCTTTGTGTGTATGTTTGTGGTGGAGGTGCCCTCAGACTTGTTGAAGTTGTCATCATAACACAGTGTTCTGGTATCAGACCTTCTTTCCATCCTTGTCCTTAGATTTTTGGTTAGTTTTATTTACTCCATGTTCACTGAGATATGGAAATTAACAAGAGCACTCATATTTAGTTGAAGCAGCTGTATAAGAGCAATCCCTGATTGGCTAATGGTAACACACACAGGATTACTTGTTTCCTTGAGGTTGTCAGGCACATTTAACCCATTATCAAAAATAAATACACTGAACAACAACAAAAATCCCACAACGTAGAAATATGGTAAATTCAGTAATTTGTTTCTATTTGATCTCTTTGTATTTCATTTCTTCTTTCCCAGAACTTTCCCTTCCTTACCAATTGTCCTGTGGTGAACACAGAGTTCTGGGGAGATGGTTTAGGGAGCAGGCAGTGCTGGTGGAAATGACAATAACCCATGGGGTTAGATTTAGTTAAGGGGAAGATGCACCATGAAGGCAGGTCAATCATGGGTGTTTCAAGATTACTGATGGATAACCAGGCCCTAGCTTTAGTTAAAGCAATTTCAATCTGGAATAGGGTCATTTCCGATTTATCCAGGTGAGGCAGGGGTAAGACTCAGAATATCTGAATGTTAAACAATGACTAGAATACAGGGGACTAAGATGAGTGTTTGTAGTAATGTTTGAGCAACAGCATTTCCTCATTTCCTGGAAGTATTAAGTTTTTATTATTTTTACTTCACTTTTCTGCTGACTTTTTTTTCTATGTGTGTTTTGTTTGGTTGTTTTTTTTTTCCAGGAGATATTTTCAGTAGCATAGGAAATTTAGATCTTAACCCTTCAAAAAAACCCTTTACACTAGTAGCTATAGTAAACAGTCCTATTTTTTCAACTTCATCAGAGTACAGAATAGTTCACTGCCATTATAATTTTTCTGCTGCTTCTACTTATATCCTACTCCATATCCAGCTTTGAAATTGATTGGAGTTGCATGCCTAACAATGCTCACTGAAAATAAAAGAAGAAAAAAAGAAAGGAAAAAATAGTAAAGAGAAAAAATAAAAGATAAAAAATAGAAGAAAAGAGAGCAAAAAGAAGAAAAAATATAAGTTATTTAATTTATTATTTTCATGTGTTTGACTCACCTTATCTCACAACGTACTGTAGGACGTGGTATTAAAGGACTTTTCCAACCTAAAAAAATCTAATTCTATGATTCTATATTCACTAAATACATGCACAGTTTGGTACATTTTAAAAATTAGCTCAGTGGACACAGATCTTATTGTCTGTACAAGCTATAATGTCAGGAGACAGTCAACTTCATAAAAACTGTGGCAATGTAAATTTGTAAATTCATTAATTTGACTTAGTTAAAGAGAGAAATTTTACTATTAGGAGGTACATTAGAGGTACCTGAGAATGAGCTTTTTTTTTTCTTTTTTTTTTTTAATTTACTTTGAAGAGCAGCACATAACACAAGAAACATCACACTGGAAACTATTTTTTTGCTCACTGCCTAATAGCATTCCCAGGGTACCATACCTTTCATGCTTGTGGCAGTGAATGTATTTCATTCCTTGTTGCTTTGCAGTCCTAATGAGGGTGTCCAGTGAGTACTAAATAGAACTGCAAAAATTCTGAGGTAGTAAAATCTAAAAAAGAAAAATGTGTTTATTTCCCAAGGTTTCTAATACCTGGCACAGCACCTTAAACAGCACTGCCATGAAAAAACAAACAGGGAACACAGGAAAAATAAACAGCAGTGTATAGAAAACATGGAGTCACCTTTCTGCTACTGATCACAGGAACCCATTAACACCAAAAAAAGCCCGTGCCCTGGTGCCACCTCGCGTCCCCACGGCGCCCCAGGGCCCGGTGTCACCTGTGTCCCCAGGGAGGTGGACCTGGTGGTGGAGGTGGCCCATCCCCGGGTGGCCCAGGAGCACGGCGAGGCCATCCTGGCCCACGCCGACTTCATGGTGGGGACACTGGGGACACTGGGGACACCGGGGGACACGGCGGGGGTGGGGACGGCGATGAGGGGACGGGGGGGGACGTGGGGACGCTCCAGTGCAACTCCCAATGCAGTCATCTGAAAGGAATTAGCAATGGAATGAGACAGATTGGTTTAATGTAACTACTGAAGTCAAGCTTGTAACTTCCTAAGGTGGGAAAGGACAATTGAAGTTAGAGACCAGGGTAGTACATTTGTATGAATTCTTGCATTTGATCTGGTCATGGATGTTTATGTGACCATGACACAAGTATATGCTTTTAGTGTAATTTTTCTGTTCTTCTGAGTTTTTTGATAACAAAATCCATGACCAGAGTTGTTAATAGTCTGGTTGGTTTTTGAGAACTCAGCAACAGAGGTGCAAAAGGCTGAATTACACTGTCAGGCTACAGATTCATCCATGACGTAGGACTGGATTGATTTCTATGGCCAGTGTCATCATAACTAGGTGTGACTGTCACTGCTTGGGCTCTGCCAAGGAGTTAGAAAGGTGGTCAAGGAATAACTGAACTGAAAACAGACTGAAGACAGCAAAGCTTCCCAAAGGACAGCAGAAGAAAGTGTTCACTTGCAGTTCACACCAACCCTGGCACGAGGGAGGGCAGAAGAGATCCCCAGACTCCCTTAAGCTTGGAGACAAAAGTTTAATAGTCAGTGGCTCCACTGCTGATGTTTCAGGGAACTTCAGGTTTAAAGATGCTAAGGATGGTTTTAAATTTTAGGATCAGGATAAATTCTGATTGCTTCCCTCTCCACTTTTGGACCATCCTGATGGAAGCTCCTCCTGGACGAGCCCTAGCGGCGCCGAGGCCGGCGTCCGCGCAGGGCGGAAGCGGGCGGGCCCGCGTCGGGCACCACCCCTCAGGCAGGTACCGCATCGGGAAGACGCGACGGGGGGCTCGGCGGCCTGTTCGTACCCCCAATGGCGGTACGCTTGCCTCGTACCGCCTCGGCTCAGCTCGCAGCCGGGTGCGTGGAGGTAGCGGCTGCGCCTCGGACCCCTGCCTCGGCCGTGTATTCTATGTATCTTCAGCTACCTGCAAAATGTATTAAAGCAACTTAAAAATGTGCAGCGTTTACTTCATCAGTGAAAATTTTAACTCTCTAATATTTGTGATGATGAACTTCAAAACTGTTTTCAAACGCATTAAGGTAATAGCAAAAAATGGAGCCCATTCCTGTACCAGAGACTATAAAAGATGTTGGGCAGATTTGGAAAGAATATTTTCCAGCTTCTTGCAATAAATTCCAGAAATCAGCAACTGGGTTTTTCCTGCATAAAATTGCTTTCACTGAGGATTTTTAAAAACTTCCTTGATAGTTCTTTCTCAGTTTTTCTATGCTACTTTTCCTTTTACTGATAATATTGTCACTGTGTATGAAGAGAAAAACCACTAAGTTCAGTGGCATTCCGTTCTAATATAGTGAGTGATGCAGTTGAGACTAAAAATAGTATTATCTTCCAGCAACCATATACATTTTCATAAGAAAGTTTGTAAATACCCAGCTCTGGACATTGTATCCACTCTACAAGCCAGGCACTTAGAACCTAACTGTTGGCATTTATAATTTATGGGGCTTAAATCTTTCTTTATATATAAATAGGCTTTAACCCCTGATATAGAGCCGTAGACCTTCACTGAAAACAGTCTTCTGTTTTTAACCTTCCAAACAACTGTTGCTCCCTGACAATGTCATTCTTTCCACCACCTCTCATTAGCTCTCTTTCTAGGACTCCAGCTGCTTTCTGTATGCTAGCAGAAGCAGTATCTTTACTGCTAAATTTCTATTTCTTTTATTCTTTTTTTTTCCCCTTTGTTATAATTCACAAGTCTGGAACTTGAATCATTAAACTTTAGCACAAAGCTGTTTTACATCAGGTGAGATTTCCAGAGATGATGTTCTATAAACAGTGGCATACAAAAGACCCTTGATACTGGCTTTGTATATATTTTATATTTTCATTATTATTAGGTGGCTAATAAGCCAAAAGTTTATTTTCTTTCCTTGTCTGAAGCCAGAGAAGGCAAAAGTTATTGGTAGATATGTGGTAGCTGTGTCATGCGTGCATTTAGTTTACTCATGCTGGCTTCACTAGAGTTAGTCTGCATAAAAACCGAAGGAAATTGAGTTTCACTCAGTAATCCATTAAAAATGACAACCATATTATTTGGTTATTTTGAGGCCTTCAAAATTTTTAAAATAATTATATAGCATGTAATTTCAGATGTGCACAGGCAGGAGTCTTAATTTTCAGTCAGTAAAACATACAATAGTCTGATGCAGATTCCAGCTTTCAAAGAGTTTTGTTGTTCAAAAAATATCCTTATCTGGCTAGATGCTCTTCCCTGAGAAACATAGAGCTACATTTGTATTTCAAGGACTGCCCACACCATCTTTCACTCTGGTTCCTCAGAGTGTGGAAGAAGACAAGGGAAGAAATGTCAGAACAGGAGGGGGGCGACGGGTACGTGGATTGGGTGCAGGACCGTTGCTCAGGCTGGAAGGGATGAAAGAACAGGGGAAGTGAACAAACATCACCTTCTTGTGCAGTTGTTAGCGAGCTGAAGGCTGCCTTGGAGGGGAGCCTGGCTGCTTCCCTGACACCTGGGTTTTGTATTTGCAGGAATTGCAGTGGGTAAGTACGGAATCATGTATTTTTTTGTTGCCACAATGATTAGAAAAGCGGATCACTGTGATGACACAGAAGGTACAAGTGAAGTTCCTGTCAGCTGGAAGAAAAACGTGAGCCTTGCTCTATGCAGTTTCATAGTTAGGCCTCCCAGGGATTATTTTTTCTCTGCAAGAGGGTATAATAGATAGGCTTCATTCCAACATCTGCAATGGTATGATGAGCCCACCAAGGGCTACCACAAGAGTAACAGCATTCTCCTGGTGTAACAAAGAGGAATTGGGATGGGCATGGGGACATGGTTCTTTCTTCAAGTTTGCAGATGACACCAAGAAGCAGGGGAACACTTCATAAATTTGAGGGTTGAGGGACCCAGACCTAATGAAGGAATAAGACCAACAGGAACCTTATCAAATTCAGCAAAGACAAGTGTAAAGTCCTGCACGTGGGAAATGGAGCTTCTCAGTGTTACAGGCTGGGAATGGACCAGTTGCAGATAGTTGTGCTGAAGAGGTCCTGGGAGTCAAAGTAGGAAGCGAGCCAGAAGCCCTTAATAGAAGAAGTCATAGTCCCTAGCAGCATACCTAACCCCAAAAATATATCTCTATTGCTCGAAGTAGCTGTTTAAATACCCTTTCTTATCTTTCATTCAACTAACAGAACCCAGCCCGATATATAGGCTAAAAGAATTCCCCTATAAAAGATGCCAGCATGTCTGAAGTTCTGGCTTCTGCAGGATGTTTTTCTTGGCTCACATACGAAAACAAGTTTGCAGCTTGTAACTGTCATGGTGTTAATCCACAGCAACATCTACAATCAGCTGCTACTACTGCACATGTAAACAGGTGAGAGGCAGTGCATATTTTTACCTATTTTATGAAATATATTCCATTATATTAAGAGAGGTAGGTGAATCAAACTCATACCTTCCTTCACAAATTGAATTTGATACCAGATGGCTGGCACAAATTAGGATGTGATCTGATCCAAAATGTTTCATAATAAAAAAAGGAAAATTAGCGAACTAAAATTAGAGTTTTCTTTGATGTCCCAAGTAGAAGAGTTGTCACTTGCTCTTGGTTCTACACATATTCAAAAGAGAGGAGCAGAAAGACTACCAGTGGTGATTACAGTACCAGCATAATCACACCGGATTATGGAGATGAATTACATTAGAGCTTTTACAGCACGGTTAAAACCTTCTGACAGTAAGACACGTGCTAAAACAACAGCTGGAGAACAGCTGGATGCTTGAGACAAATGCTATGCCCTGAGAGTCACTGGAGCAAGGTCAGGAGATCCCAATGTCATGGACAGCTTCAGAAAACATGGAGTCCTTTCTCCTAAAAGGTCTTCAGTTTGATCTCTGAGGTGCAGGATATGCTTGGAATGACAGGTCTGAAAAAATCCAACTTCCAACAGGGCAAAACCTCAAACTAGGCAGCAGAAATACAGGAAGATGGACCACTGAATAGTTGTCACTAGGATCTGGAGAGACCAGGGACTGAGAAAGTTAAGTATGTTTTCCATTAGGATGTGAAATTAAAACAGGCATTTTCATCAGCTGGCACCCTCATGAAACCCAACCAATATTGCCATGCTGACAGCAAACATGCCTTTTGCAAAAGAAAGAAAAAATTTCATATTTAATTTTCATACAAACCAAGATATACTGAATATGTGCTGTCATCATTAACCCATTATCAGAGTGCTTTAATGTTGCAATATAAATCATTACAAGATTTTCATGTATAGAGGATGAACTAGGCAACGGACTGGAATACAGGCTGGTACCCAGTGGCAGCCACCCTACTTCCCAATAAACCATCCTACTGAAGACCACCCCTTCTGCACCATATGCAGCAGCCACAAGGCCAGCACTGTTTTTACAACAACTAGCACTACTCCAAAGGGCAGCTGTCAGACAGTGGAGAGTGGAGCACACGCTCTTACCCATCTGAATTCCTGAGAAGGCAGGCACAAACAGACAGACATACAGTTACAGTTTTGTTTGGAGTTCTACTGAAAGAAACTGACAACCCTGACAACAAAATGCTGGCAGTCACTTAAAACAGGTAAGAAAACGGCAGGGTAACAAACTCAGCGTGAACCTTTAAATATTCTCCTCCTCTACAAACTTCTTCTCAATCCTATAGAAAAATGCAAGCCATGTTTCTTTATAAATATTTTAATTCAACTCTCTCCCCTCCCTCTCACCGGGTCACTGATGCAGCTCAAAGTCAAGTTCTGCTGAGCCACTAACATCTCTTTTCTTACCACTATCCATCTTAACTCTGGTTTTTTTTTCTTTTCTGCATTGTTTTGCAGCACAGGCCCTTGTCTGCACCAGACCCTCTTTAGTTGCAAGAGAAATCATCACCTTTCCTTGACACAGAAAGAGTAGAGTAGCACTGGAGGAGTTGTCATCATTTCACTCACTTAACCTCCTTTGGGAGTTCTGGTCCTGGAATAATTTAGAGTGAAATTACCATAAGATTTAAGCCAACAGCCTTAAATTCTAGCCTACATGTAACCACCAGCACTGGGCATGCAAGGCCTAAGGCAGATACAGCAGTAGTGAAATTACACCAAGAAAAGTTTCCCTGTTCACATGCACAAGGTGAATTTATTTAAATTGCCTTCACACAAAGGGCAGGAAGGTCTTCAAAAGAGATGCAGTCACAATATTCTGTGATCACACAAAGGTTATTGTCTCTATTGCTAACACTGTTAATAAAGATGAAATCTACCATTAGAGGTAAATTGCGTGTCTTGTTGCAAGTGTAATTCCGCTAATCTGTCTATTATTCTCAACATGACTAGACATACAAATTGAGAAAATAACAATTATCCAGGGATTATTGCTTTCGAAGTTGGTACAAACATGATTTTATTTATTTATTTTTTCCAAACTGAAATACTTCTATTTCTCACTAGGAATAAGTGTTTTAAAACAAAGTTTGTAAACTGTTGCATAATGATACAAAAGGCAATAACAAATAGGAAAGGACCAGAAGAAAGAGAGCTACAGAAAAAATAAGGAAACAGCAACCTAAACTGGTTGGCAAGTTATAAAGACTAAATGCGTGTAGGTAGAGTTAGGTAGAGTTTATGTTCTCTTGCACTCTGAGCACTGCTATCACTCAGTGCTTGTCACCCAGCTCACAGGCAATTTCACGCCCTTTTTTTCCTGTGGGCACCCAAATCTAAATTCAGGGTTTCAGGTAACAGTTAAGAAATGGATGTAGACCTGGCATAGCAATAACAACAAATACCAAAAAAAAAATGAAAGGAGTTTGCTTTTCTGTTACACTTTCCTATATTAAAGCAACCCTTTGTGAGTAGAAAAGCAGCCTGAAACGAAGCATTCCTGTGCCAGCTGCAAGGTGACATGCTGTGTGAAGTGATTTATCATTTATTTTTAAACCAGACGTGGCTAGGATTCTATGATTCTATGTTTGTATTACATAGTGTAACTGCACAGGACATCCTTTGATTCTGGGCAAAGTGAAGCTCACCCCATTTGTGTGCACAGTGTTTGTGTGTTGAAGAAGTGTCATCCTCTAACATCATGTACAGAAACATCTACCTAAAGGAAGATAATCTTTAATGAAATTAAGATCTCAGTGTCCTTAGTCTGAGAGACCTTTAAGCAGCTATTGAGAAACATGAATAAAAGGATAAAAGCCAAGTCAGTAAAGGAAAAATTTGTCACTTTAATAGTTTGCCCAGCAATTAAGAGGAAGAGAAAGTTGCAAGTCAGGCTGGAAGGAAAAACGGAGAGCTGAGTCGGACAAGCCAGAGCACTGCACTGCAAATTATTTTGGACTTTAAAGGTTGCAGTTTGGAAAGAGCCAATGTTTGAACTGTTGAAATACAGAGAAAATGAAGTCTATTTTCTGAAGCTCATGGTGGTGAGCTGATTTCAGCTTCTGTTATGATGCTGCTAGCACTTTTACATACAAAGTTTGGGTTTTTTTCCCCAAAATCAAGAATTAGAATATAATAGGTGTTTGCAACCAAAAAAAACCAACCCAAAAACCAAACCCAGACTGCCCTAGAAACCCCTGAATCTTGGCAGCTACTGACTTCTGATGGCCCTGATGTGCATCTCACTTGTCATCAAAGAAACAACAGCCAAGGTACAGAAAACGGTTGTCAGAAATTTGCTTTATCCCTTTTTTACTTGCATAGATTGAGAAGAATGAAACTAATTGTAGAAATGTAGAAAATAATGTTTGTAATTAATTGTATGCTTAGTTTGCTTTGTTTGTTCTACTGTCAGGTGTGCTGTCAAAGCTGGGTATGAAAGGTGAAAATCCTTATGCACCCTTGAATCTTCTGGCTGATTTTTCTGGTGGAGGTGTCATGTGTGCAATGGAGTAATGAGAATTCTTCCCTGCCCAGCTCTAAAATTTAGCTTTTATCATATATAGACCTCTAAATAATAAACAATACCTAAATAATTCAAAATGCTGCCTAAAATATTGCAAAGGGTCATCAGAATACTGCTTATCTTCTAGATAATTTGGACTAGCTGAAAAGAACTGGAAAACCTAAAAACTTCACTGTGAAGCAGGAAAAAAAATGGGGGTTTTTTTTGTTGACCTTTGAGTTATCAATGGGGGCAGGAGGGTGTGCTGCACATCAGTTGAATTTGAACAAGGAACAGGAGATGTGGTGTGAGGTAGTTGGGTGACGTAAATGATGGAGAGGGTAAAGAAAAGAGCAAGGAGGAGAATTACTGGGTGATGTTGGACTCACTGGTTGATTCCTTTAAACTGCTTGGCAATTATTTCAGAAGAGAATGTAAACAGATTGATCTGAGGGTGGTGAAAAGGTCTGTAGGCCACCCAAAAATGAATTTATGCTAAATTGATATGCCAAATGATATGTTTTGGGAGGGGTTAATTTTAAAATATTACTACTTTACTGTGCTAAACTACGTGTGCAGGTGCACCTGCGGTTGTGGTGTAGACAGTTGTGTTCACTTTAAAGATTTTTAAGATCCCTTATATTGTTATCATAATTCATTAGATCTTTGCTGATGATCTGTATACAGCTATGGAAGGAGTATCATGTATAATTTAAAATCTTGAAAAGAGTGTGTGACAGGAAATTTCTCATGATCTGCACTGTTTCTGGCTACTCACCCAGAACAGCCTGTGTCTCTGACTGCAAAACATCAGAAGGCAGAGAGGACAAAAAAAAGATTTCAAGTACATTAAAGCCTGGTTTTAAAACCATTATTTAAGTGCTGTCACTATATACAATATACTGTTTAATACTCATTTAGATTGACCAAATAAGGTTGAATACTCATTTATGACTCAGTATTAATGGATTATCCTTTGTGACACTTTCCGAGGGATTTAAGAAGCAAGTTTGTTCCCTTCAGAAAAGGCAGAGTGGTCAGGGAGGAGGTTTTTATGCCCCTCCTGCCCAGCACCAACCCTCCACACAGCAGTTGTTGTAGAAGCCCTGCTGCATGTGAGGCAGTTTGAGAGGATGACACCAGAAAAAGAGCGAGACCCGAGTGCTTCCCTGCTCAGCTCTGGCTTCCCTGTCACATTGCAGCACCGGGAGGCGGTGGGAGGGCACGGGGAGGTGACCGGGTGGCACTGCGAGGGTACTGGTTCATACTGGGAACCACTGGGAGACCACTGGGAGCCACCAGCTCAGAACTGGGTCCGCTGCCAACCGCGGGAAACCACCGGGACCTGACTGGGACGAACTGGGCTATACTGGGAAACCACCAGCTGGGGCAATGGGAAGGAACTGGGCGGAACTGGGACGAACTGGGAGGGACTGGGACATACTGAATTCAAACAGCCCAAGTCTAGGGTTTTTTTCAAAGGTTATTCATTTTCTTTGACATTTTTCTGGCTGCCACCTCATGCAAAAGATCTCTCCATAGATGCATCTGTTGCGCTGTTTCTCACATTGTTATGGTGAGGGTTTCAAACTGTGGAATAAGTGATAAATGGAAAGTGTTTTAAAAGAGTTAATTAGATATTAAGTCAGTGCTCTTTAAAAGAAACCAAGTGGTTAGGCAGGGCTCATCTTTCCTCTTCTGTTTCTTTCTTCCATTTTCTCTTAGCTTTGATATTTTAGTCTGCTCTAATGATACCAAGATGAGTTGAAGGACCCAAAGGCCAAAAGCTTGTTTTTCTAATCAAGGCTTCAAACATCTCCCTGCACCTCCTCTCCACAGGCCATTTTTGTAGGTCTTTCTTGTCTGCAGGAACAGTTCATGTGTATTCTGTGAGTGGACTGATATTTTTATTCTTTTTTTACTAAGGTCGGCAGAGCCTCCTTTGAGCCCTGCCAGGGAGTGTTGTTTGTTAAACACGACCCGGTGTTTGCTCTCAGAAATGGTGTTTATCATCAAACAGAGCAGTTGAGCGATAAGTAGAAACCAAACCGATGGTTGGAAGCGTAAATATCTCTCGGGGCTGGGGAGGACGAATGAAAATACCTGTGGATGGCAGGATCCCCCTCAAGTGAGGGGAGGGAGGGTGGTCTGAGGGCTCTGGGAGCTAGTCCCAGTAGCCTGATTGAAAGTGGAATGTCTTTATCAGACTGGTTATGGCCCTTATAAAATGTCTCACCAGCTCATCCAAGTCTTGTGCTTTGAGTATGGTCCTAATTAAAGCAGGTTGGGCCTTTGGGGAAGGAAGGGCTGCAGAGCATTTCCTAAAGCACTTTCTACTTGTATTTCGTTTTGAGAAAATATACTTGAAGGATGATGCTGGAACTAGGATCGAGACAGATTTGGGTCGAATTGCACGTTTTATTTAAGGAATGGGCCAAAAACTCAATGATTCTAAAGGAATCTGAAGTCTGTGCTTATAGCTGAGGACTTGCTTAAGGCACTTGCTTAACAGTGAGGTTCTTGTATTGGGAATGTTGGCCAGACTGTATAAAAACTGCCTCTAACTGTATTCATGCTTTTCAGTTTATGGTGAAGCTTCAGCTTTGATGTCAAAAAGTGGACTTAGAAAAAAATATACTTAAGACTACAGGCAGGATGACTGCAAACTACTTCTTGCTTTTGGCCACAACTACAAGTGTCCCCAGTCCCTTCAGAGCAGTTGCACTAACCCACACGCAACAGTAAATTGAGAGTTACTCCAAGAAACAGACCTCTGGGACCAGCAAGAAGGATGCTTGGCATCAGCCCTAGGATGCAAACACACCACAGCCCCACAGCCTTCCCAGAGTCCAGTGGTACTTCAGCAGTTTGCCAAAAGCTTGCTGGAGCAGTGAAGAAGAAGGCAGGCTGCTGGTAGGCAGAGCCCCTGGACAAAGTAAAGGGATTTAGTCAAATCTGCATCTGTATCAGCAGAGAGGAGAAACACCAAACACGAGAAGTGCAGCACACGCTTCTTTCTCCTTCCAATCATATAAAAAAACCTACAAGAAACTGAACTGTCATTGCCCTCGAATTCCAAGCCCCGAACACCCTGACAGGCCCCTCAGCGGCATGTCAGATCGAGCCAAAACCACATTTGGTAGGAAGTTCCCTGGGGAATTTTCTTCTCTAGCTAAAGAGTGAGTCCTTGCTAAATCTGCCAGTGATTTGCTGCAGAATTATATGAAGCAATAAAAAGCACTTTACCTTCTCTTGATGGCAGTTCTTATGGGCTCTACATGTTTTCCAGCTGACACAGGAACACATATATAGGGTGGCAGAAGCTTGTGTTTGACCATGGTTACTCAACACAATGACAGCCCAGTCGAAAAATATTACCAGGAAAAAAAAATAAACAAACCCAAACAACAGAACAGAATGAAGCAGTGCATATGCACGGGTCTTAATAAACAGATAGCTGTTTGGAATGCATGAAGTTCATTGGCTTTAAAGGATGGAGCTAGGAGTGTTTCTCATTTCAGACATGAGCATTATCAAAAATTCACTACATCTGACTATGTGGTTTGACCTTTCTGTTCTAGTTGGTTTTTTGAAATGCCATTTACCCCAAAGAGAGAGATTGGCTCTTGTTACCATAGCTCAGAGTAGAACAGATCATGGTGAGGGCGAAGTGAAACTTGTGTCTCCTGGCCCAAGGATCGTTAGCAGCGCAGCCTTTAATTACTGAAAGCCAGTGCCCCGCGCGGCTGCGGCTGCAGCAGAACCAAGCCAGCTCCTCCTGGCCCTCTCGCCTCGGGCTGGCAGCTCTTCCCTGAGCAGCCAAAATCCCGCCAAGGCCATGGCTGGGCTGCAAAGTTATTGTCTTTCTCTTCCTTCCCTTTCTCCTCCCTGGACACAGTGAGCTACCCTATCTGGTGTGGGGGGAGGATGGTTCCAGTCTTATCTGTGGCATTCAAGGCCTGACTGATTTTTACTGCACAATCTTGGCCTGTTTAGGTCTAATGCCAGGGACCGAGGGGAGGAAGTTTCAGGCCTGGCCAGCCTAAATCCAGCCTAGCAATGGGGGAAGAAAGAGCCTGAGGCATAAGAATGATATGACCTTTTATGTGAGAATTGGTGTATGCTGTCCTAAGATCCTGGGTGGTTTTTCATTTTTTTTGGTGTCACTAGAGCTTACGTTTGGGATTCAGTGGTACTTCTCTAGGGTGTGACTGGAATGTTTTCCTCCAGAAGGCAAGGATGCTGTGTTAAGAGGATGTATTCTCACTTAAACTTCCAAAGCAATGCCACAGCTGACAAGGTTCATGAGGGAGAGATTCAGAACAGAAATAGTTTTATTCTGATTGCCTTCCTTTTTCTGGCATCCACTCCTTGCAGCAACAAAGTACTGTTTAAATTCTTTCTGTCTTCCATAATTCTGAGGCTTTCAACTGTACCATTTTTTTTCATTTGGGACACTTCAAAATTTCACTTAGCTCCTAGTACCATTGTTGCTCAAGCTACCATTTAAAATGTAATACAAGTCTGCTTCATCAAGTCTCTGATTAGAACTGCATACCCTGAGCTATTTACTCCCCCAACTCTTTATAACTTAAAGATTGTGAAATTTGGACTGGATCCAAGGGATATTTTTAGGCAGTTCTTTCATTAGGGGTGGGAAGGCCTGTTAGGCATTTAAATATCCTTTTTATTTAGTTCAACAAACAGAAAAATATTCAAATATTTTAAGAAAACTGTAAACATGGAAGAAAATTAGAGCATTAAAATTTTGGCTTTTTAAAAGCCTTTTTTTTCACTTTTTTTTCTTCTATTTCACATACAAAAGGAAGAGCTCAGTCAAAAAACAATTTACAGCTGTTTGGCACTACTGACAGCAGTGAAGGAATATGGCTGAATGTTTCTGGGCTGAGATTAGCTGAAATCTTATCATAATGGCTGATTGCACCATAGTATTCAGGCAAAAGTATATAGTGTAACAGTATGTCAGTTATTTTGCCTAGTAATCAGACTCTTCATTTTGTGCTGCAGAAACAAATGCCTTTTTTCTGCCGAACTCCTTTCTGTTGACCGCGGCCGCGCTGGGTGCCGAGATCACCGTTGCCCATCCGAAGGGCTACGAGTTGTCGAAGGCGGTGCCAGCCGAGGCCGACAAGCGCGCCTCGGTCACCGGCGGCAGCGTACGCTACACCAACAAGCAATCCGAGGCGCTCGAGGGCGCGCAGGTGATTTGCGCCAAGGCCTGGGGCCCGAACGGCCTGCATGCACCGGCGCCGAATCACGGTCAGCACAAGAAAACATATTAGGTGTCTAATTTCTGATTTCATGGAGGTAGCAGTCAAGATTAGAAGTGTGCTGTCAAGAAAAGGGGCATGGGATAGAGTACCAAGTGCAATATGAGAGGGACAATTTGAAAAATAGCGTAAGCTTTCTTGCACCAAATTCTAAATGTTTAGCCTGAGGGAAAAGTTAAACATAAATACAGGATATAAGAATGAGCTTGGCCCCATAAGTGTGGAGGAAAGAGTTTACCAGCCACGGGGTCTTCAAGGTAAAAACCAAAACAACACAGAGACCTAAACAAGAATCCCAACCTCGTCAGATTTCTTTTCAAACATGGCCATGGTGGTGCATTTTTCTCCCTGGTTTATTTCTTAGAAACGTCTGGACCAGTTTTTGCTGAGATGGCACATTTCCATGCAAAGGTTTATAAGAAGCTGAAGTTGTTCTGGTGGGGAGTGGCAGTCAGCTGGACAGTATGGAATTATGGGTGAAGGGTGAAGTTCTATAACATTCAAAGCTAAACATCTGCAAGACCAGGCTTCCTGGGAAAAACATAAAAAAGGCCTCATACTGTCCTTGGCTTGTGTACTTTGTTAATTTAAAGGCTCCTTCTCATTCTGAAGACCCTGAGCTCTAAACCTACCCTGGAAATTGCAATTTGGTCCATCTGTCTTTTGCCTTAGGTGGCAGCAGCAGCTCTGGCTTTTTTTTTTTTTTTTTTTTTTTAGGAAAAGGGAAACAGGTGAGATCCTGCTTGGTAATGAAACCAAAATAGGTATGGGAGAATAGAATGTTGAATGTGTAGATTGTGGTAATACTTGATTTATTATGATGCCAGTTCTGATGTTCTGTTACAATTATCCTACGTGGGTGTACTTTCGTATGTTAATGACATAAGCTTGCATGGTATTTATGGCACACAACATTGAAAATCCTTTTTTTCTTGTAATATTTAACCAGTGCAGTCAATCATATTACAAAGCATTTTTCCCTTTGACATTAGCTAGGATTATATTTTATATATTTTTGCCTTTCTCCAAATACAGTCTTTATATTAATTTCTTAACCTATGTGTTTATATATTTTATTGAATTCTGGAAGATTGATTTTCAGCATTTGATTTGTTGCAATGACTTTGGGCTGGCTGCTCAACTTAACCATGGCTGCTACCCTTGGATGGTGGCCTGACTGTTACTTATTTCCCTGAGCCAGGACATCTTTCATGGCAGCATACCATGCTGATTCTCCTGGATAGCTGATGGGTTTGGAGTGTTTCTTGTGTACATGTAAAAAAATACCTACCAACCCACACTTCTAACTGTAATGCTTAGACATAGCTGGAGAATGTGTTATGAATTTATTAAGGTCCCAGGTCTTGCTGATTTTGATAGTGTGATCAATTTTTAGCTTCAGAATGCTAATCTGTGTTAGATATGGAGTGATTCTCCCCTTCTCCCCTGTTTTCTCAAAATGTAATGGATTTGAAACACCCCCTAAGCTTGTAAAGATAACGATTCATCCAACCAATAGTGTCACAGGGTTCAAAAGATCAAAACATGACGTTAAAATTGTCTCCCCCCTTCCTACACCTGCCCTTGGGGGCTTTAAAGGGGTCCTCATTGTTCTAAAGCATGACTGGCCGACTCGAGCTTAATAATGTACCGCAGATATTATCCTAGGAGTATACCCCCCGCCTTTGAATGGCACGGCGCACACCGAGATCTACCCTGGCCTGCCCACCCTTTCCCCCCGCGACGCTCTCCCCGCCCCCTGGGCCTGCAAATGCCCCCCCCCCGGGGCTACTGGGACCCCAACTGGGGCTACCGGGCCCCCCTCAGTGGCTCCCGAGCCCCCCCCCCCGGGCTCCCTCCCTGGCCCCGCCCCCTCTGCCCATCCCACACCCGAACCCCCGCCCACACCCCGCCAAAATCCCTTTGGACCTCTTGAGCCTGATTTGTTTTTTGCAGCCTTTGAAGCTCAACATTTGATTTCTCCAGCCCAAATATTCACTTTTTGGTGTAGAAATGGCTCCAGAGCAATGCAGAAGTGGGTCACTTGCAAGCCAGCTGATCAAAAGGGAATTGTTAACCAGTAGAAACCAGCATTCTGGTGAATTCTCTTCCTGGGAGCTGTGGTACCAGTTGAACTGCTTCAATAGTTCAGCTCAGTCCAAGAGTTTCAAATTTGGAAGTGAGTGTCAAAACCCACACAATTTGTGTGGATGAGTGTCAGGCAAAATACTTTGGGCTTTTTTGTCTTAAAAAAGGCTGATCTGACATAATTTCTTTCTATACACTTATCCAGCCTGCTTCATTTGGGTCAAAATTATTAAACTAAACTATTTGTATAAGAACAGCTGGAAAAAAACCCACCCAACTCTGTATTTAGGCTTCAAATTAAAAATTTGGGAGTTCCAATTCAACTATATCTAGAAGAGCACATATCCACATTCATGTTGATACGATAGAGAAAAATCACTATTCTACGTTACCTATTGGAGTGTGATGGTAGACATGGACTATGTTTACCAGATAAAGCAGTTCTTCTTTTTTTTACATTTGAGTACTTTTTAATATTTAAACACATCATTTTAAAAAACACACATTATTTTCCATTCAAGCAATAGGAAATTGCACCTGTTTCTTGGCCTCTTCAGCAGCCGATAGCCCCCGCAACCACCGTCTTCGCCCCCACTTAGGTCACATTCTCTCCCCAATGGAGCCCAAATCCCCCCAGAACGAGGCCAAGTTGCCCCCAAACGAGGCCAAAATCCCCCTAAATGAGCCAAATTGCTCCAAAATGAGGCCACAATCCGCCCAAAACGAGCCCACGCCTCCCCACAACGGGGCCAACACCACCCCTACACACACCAGAAGCGCCCACCACCGCTGTGGGCGGACGGTGGGCCGAGGCGCTGTTGCGCGGAGGGGGGGGGGTGCGGGGTGGGACGAGGGGGGGGGGGGGGGGGGGGGTGGGGACCGGGTGACGCTCACGATCCCCGGCGGTGCCGCGGCGGGGTTAAACAGCCCCCCGGGCTGCTCGGCCGCTCCCGGCCCTCAGAACCTCTCCCGACCTTCGCTCACCGGCGGCGCGCGCGTCCCCCGCACTGCGCGTGCGCGGAGCGGCAATTACATACTTGGCTACTTTTATCTAAAAAAACCACACTTCTGTTAGTGGCTAACAAATACCTTACACTTAAAATTAATTTCTTGTTTGGTAGACCACAGTAAATTCTTTAATAAATCTGTTAGTTGTTTTTAATTAATGAGGAAAAACCCAGCCTACATAGGCATCTTACATAAGCATGTGAGGAGAGTTTTACTATATAGTCTACACTGTGACTATTGCTGTTCCTAAACCTAAGCAAATGAATTTGACCATCATGCAACTGGAATCTACCTAAAGTTTTCCAAAAGAACCCAAATGAACTCAGCTCCAATACCAAGCCTCAGACTTCACAGCCCAGTGACATGGGGCTTGTACCTGGCTTCAGAGGTTAATGAAATTCAAAGACGACTGAATAGTCTTATAAAGAATAAATTAAATCAGTTCTAAAAGAATTTAATTTATTAAAAAATAAATTAAGTCAGTTCTATCAATGTGAAGCACGATGGTTCCCGAAAACCTCTCAGCCCCGAAGCCCAACGCGTCTATGACGAGTCCCACGCAGCCCTCCAGGGAAAACTGGAAGCCGGGAGACCCGTGTCTCCCCTGGACGGACCAGGAAGCGGAAGCCCACGCCCAGAAGGTTCTGAAGGCGATCAACGACTTCCCGGAATGACGCAGACCCTATTCCAGCCCGAGGGTTCCGAGAGTAAGCGGGGCTTCCTTCAGATTGGCCCTGACGCAGCAGAAGGCAGCTCTGCTCTACAGCAGGCTGGAGCAATGCAGAGTAGTATGTGCCTGTCAGCCACTGCTTGACACACTCATGATGCTAGTATTTTACTAGTAGAGATACTCCTAGAGCAGGAGTGATGTTAATGATGGTTTAGAGATGGTGATGAACAAAGTTGGTAAGAAGTAACACAGTAAAGAAAAAACAGACTTTGAAACCAGCAGAGTCTTTCTTGCTTTTTTCTTGTTTTTAAATACCTATTAATAAACAGTACTTTGCTTTACATGCAGTAAATTATCAAAGTTGTAATTTGAACTTCAAGTTTTGATTTGATCTGTTTACCAATGTCCTAAATCCAAGGCAAGAATGAAATCTGAGGTCTGTGCACTTCAGGAGCTTCACAAGACACCCATCAGAGACAGCTCTGAGTTCCTGAAACAGACCTCATTTTTCAAGGCAGTAAAAATTAGGGAGGTATTCTTGATTATTTCCTTGAAGAACAGGGTGGATCTTAGTAGGTCTACCCTGCTGAAAAATGGGTCTTGCCCATTTTTTTTAGCCTGTCACTCTGAGAATACAGTCACTGTAGCAACATCACCAGTCTTCTGGGAATGGGCCACAGACATCTTCTTGGCAAAGTCATTTCTTAATCTCTGGTGATAGCAGGTTGTGTTCCTGCTACAGCTGATAAAAGCAAAGCAAGTGAAAATTTTATGTCATTGAGTGTGAATACTAGCTCTAGTCTGGCTCTGGTAGCCAGACAGCTCAGTCAGTTAGACACCAGTCCTGTTACAGCCTCTAGAGCTACATGATTGCTCAAAAATTCCTAACCACCATCTCTGTCCACATTCATTGTTTCCCAGTGCATACACCACAAGTAGTATCCCCCTGGCTGTGCTTTTTGGGCCTGTATGATGGGCTCCCACTGTTAGATCTTCCATTTCTCTAGATGCATTTCATGGACAGTCTAGTATTTCAATTTAAACCAGACTTCAGAGGTAAACCCAACGCTGGTGTGGGAAGCCCATAAACCAGTGATACGTGGGATACTTATCAGCCATGGCTCGCGGGTAAAGAGGGCCCGAGAGGCCAAAATAGAGGAACTTTTGGGGTCAATCCACCAGATGGAACTGAAACATAAGAGATCCCTAGACCCAACCTTGGAGGCAGAGTTATTAGCGTTGAGACGAGAACTTTGCTCACTATACTCCAACCACCACCCACCCCGCCCAAACCCCCCCCAGATCTCGCCCCGGAATCCTGCCGATGCCTGCTTGGAATCCTGGGGAGCCGCCCCCCAAATCCTGGGAATCCCACCCATGGATCCAGGGAATCCCACCCCCCAAACACCCCCCCCCCCAACACCCCCCCACACACCTCCCCCCAAACCCAAATCCACACCCTTCCACCCCCGAACACCACAGCATCTCCCGCTCACGAGCGCATCCCCTCAAATGAACCGCACCTAGGCGTTGCCTCGTCTATAAATGCCTTCTGAAGTGCAGTTCAGTTAGGCTGAGAGTTGTCTGGCTTGACAGACTAATTCAGTTCAATACAGGCTGGGCTTGTGAAATGTGCCCTAATCCTGGCAAGATCTTCTTCATAATCATGGAAAAATCAGTAGCAGTGGAAGTGGTGATAGAAGAACATCAGAACTCATTTGTTAGCAAGGTAGGTAAGCTGCAACAACATTTAAATTTTTAGGAACATTCAACCCTTTTGTGTACACCAGGTGAGAAAGCTGTGAAATAATGGCCTTGGGGCATTGACTTTGGAGTTTTGGCTCCTGGTTACAGCAGCCTGGGCTGGACAGGCAGCCAAACCCAGGGGTACCCATCACATCTGAGGGTAACACTGCCCTGCAGATGATGTGTTCAGCAGCACTTGGCACATGGGGGGGCTGTTTTCTAACTGATAAATTCCTTGCTGGCCCCAGCACAGCCACCACTGAGTGACACTCTGCAAAGCTCCTCAGGTCCCTGGTCACATCTGGGTGGAATCAAATCCTAACCCTGCTGCTGCCTCCTCCTCTTCTAGAACCTTCCCCTCACTCTTCCCAGAAACCCACACATTGTGGCTGCTCTACTGGAGCTGTCGGTGCTAAACTCAAATTTAATTAAGTAATTAATTCATTGAAGTAGCTGCATCTTGACCTGCACAGGTAGGAGCTGGGTTGGAAGAGACCTTCAAGATCACCGTGTCCAACCTATCATCCAACACCACCCAAGCAGCAACTCAGATAACACTCAAGTCCCACACATACACCCTTTCATCTTATTATGCCTTTCTTCAAATAAGAATCCCATTTCCTCTCAGACCATCTCCCCTTCCCCTAGTCTATTCATAGAGCAGGAGAGGGAAGACAAACTATGCTTCTTTGCTCAGTCTTGGGAAAATCAGATCAACAATATCACGTTGGAAGCTGAATCCCAAGCGGAAGAAATGGCGTTGCAGAGAGTGCAGGGGCGTGCTCACCTCCAAAAGCACGTGCCAGGGGGGTTGCTGACAGAATTATAAGTCAAGAAGTCACCTCTTTTTAGTTTTATTCCACCGTGCTCACCTCAAGGCACGGCATCTTCCTGCAAAAGTTGCTAAATTTGCTGGGAAAAGGACTTTATTCTTCAGGATGGGAAAAGCTGGAAGATCAGAATCGTCTGTGGGGCAGCAGAGAGTCAGCCGGGGGGGGCACTGGGGGCCGGGGTCCTCACCCCGCTCCCCCGCCCCACAGAGGACCAGGGGGGATGGGTGGGGGTCCCTACGAGGTACTGGAAGTCGCAGACCAGACCATCCTGGGGACTGTCCCCTGCCAGGAGGGTTTTGCTGCTCGATGTCAGGATGTTGAACTTGCGAAACCTGCGGGGCAGGGCGAGGCTGCGGGCGGGGGGCCGGGACAGAGGGAATTTGCCTAGACTGTTGTAAGTGAACAAGAAGTTTCTGAACAGAGTTTCTGTTCTGAGAAAAAATCCTGGAGGTTTCATCATTTAGTTTTGGTCCATCCAAGAAGGTGAACTAGATTATTAAAAATAAAAATAATACAAACCAGAAAACAGACCAACAGAAACACCAGCAAATAAATTCTGCATCTCACATTGCTCTAACTCTCCTGATAGAGTTTCTTTATGTTAGTTCTGTCCATTGGTTCTCCAATTCATAGATTTCACATTACTACTCTTCCAGATAGTTCTTACAGATACTGAAACATATATTTCATGTGGGACTGAAGAAGAAGGAATAGAATCAATTTAGTATAGCTCCATCTATTCCTGCTGGAGAGCTCATGTAGACTAATAGCATCTCTGGTTATGTCAAAGGCCTCTAATAAATGCCATGGTTAAAGCATGGCACTAGACTTTGGTACACAGCCCTTGTGATCTTTGTAAAGAGTTGTATAGATGGAAATTCAAATTTATGCCCTGTATGTTGCTAGTCTGGGACAGGCCGAATGAGAGGGAAGAAACATTGCACGCTCACAGGTGAGTATATAACTAGAAAATAAGTTCAAGACCAGTGTATTTTTACTGTTTTGGTTGAAGAAGTTACTACTATTAACTGGTAGTACATGAGAAAGTTCTAAAAGAAATTGATTTGCTTACTAACAGTGTTTTCTTGCCCTCACAAACCTGCACACTGCTTACCAATAAAAATGGCAAACACACAATTTTCAAGCCACAGGTTATTACAGCTGTGTCTCCGTTGAGGTGCTGAGGAACTGCAGATAGCTTTCCCATCAAAAATAAATATAAAACAAACCCCCAACCCCACTGAGGTGCACTTCTAATATCCTCCTTACATTAACTAAAGACTGAAGATGAGGGCTGAAGCAACGTGTGTGCAACACCCAGCATCCCCCCAGAAATGTTAAATAAAACTCACCAGACTTTACAGTTTTTTCTCCCCAGTTTTTTTGATCATCAAAAAACTCCTCCAGACCTTTGTGACACAAAGTGGTGTGCAGGAACTTCAACTGATGGAGTGGCTCAGCCTTTCCTAGGTTCTTGTGGGATTGATTCAGCATCAATCTGCATAAAAATTTAAGAAAAACTATGTATGATAAGAAAAATAACATTCAGCTAAATAAGAATATTTTTTTTGAAGGGGCAGTTCCTTAAGTGTGCTTCTGACAACAGCTTTGGGCTTTCTAGCCCTGCCGGTGATGCCTGCCCAGAGACAAGATCTGACACAGTAGGTCACGTGGCCAGCTCCTGTCTGTGGCCATGAGGGTTCTGCTGTACAGAGAGCAGAACTGTCACAAGTTACATGAGACTTCAGGGCTTCCAGGAATACAAAGTCAGAGAGGACAGCGCAGAACAGAAGAGAGACCAGCACGGAAACAAAACCAAATTGGAAACTAGCACCAAAGTTGAACTGTGTGCTAAAACCACTGCCCTGTGGGATCTCTGCCTCACTCAGATATACCCCAAAAACGGTATGTCAAGGTGCTCAGAGGATGGCAAATACAGCACAGTAAATGCCTGTCTAGGGGAATAAATAAATAAAGATGTAGATTTGAATCGTTCTAGAGCCTCAGCTTCTTGGCTGGATGCTTTCACCATGCTATTATTAGTTAAAAGAGGGAAAGAAACCCTCC
The DNA here is from genome assembly GCA_024336885.1 of Actenoides hombroni. Lineage (NCBI taxonomy): Eukaryota > Metazoa > Chordata > Aves > Coraciiformes > Alcedinidae > Actenoides > Actenoides hombroni. Next base: position 1,192,097 of record WUAM01006479.1, on the reverse strand, counting down.
CAGTGAGACAAACCATGATGTATCTGGGCAAGCAGTCCAGCAGGATATCCAAAAACCCCGGCCATTCTCCCTTTCACCTGTTTTCCAGCCATACCTTGGTTGGGGACAGTGCTTCAGGGTTCTGGATGCTTTTCAGAACAGAGGGTTTAACTAGAAGAGAGAAAAAACAACAACTCAGAATGCCACAACAAATGTTAAATAATTTTATGGTGTAGGACAATGCCTGACCACTGCTTCATTGTACAGAGTCTTTTGAGTAAAGCTGCCAAATCTGAATCTCTACTAGACTTACTGTTCATAGCTGGATCCCTTTAAAGACTTTTTGGCTTCTTCTAGTGCTGTTGCCTAAATATATGAACATGATCTCTACAGGTGAGTTTATTTAGAAGACCACTTTTTCAGTGACCAGTGAGGGCTAGAACAAAAACATGCATTCTAGGGCAGGTGATACACTCAAATACATAGTTGTGGTTGTCTTCCCCCCCATAGGAGCTGTTATTGTGCTCTCAGTTTGTTAAAACACACACCAGCTTACAGGGGCACAGATGTAACAACTGCTAAACTCAGTCATCCCTTTGATTTTTCCACAGCAAGTGTATCTATAGTGAATACATTGCTCTGCACACATTTTGTCTCCCCAGAGCAATCCCTAAACAAAGTGTTTCAGTTACCTGGGATAACTAAATGAAGACATCCATTAATATGCTGGTGGTAGTTGTTGGGAGGAGGTAGTGAATGGATTGGTGAGTTGTTTGTGTAAGTGCTCAGGCGTATTTTTTACATGCCTAAGTTTAAGAGTGTGCCGATGTGGCAAATCTGCTTGGTTTCCTGGTTACAATCTTGCTTATAAAATATGGGGAAGGCTGTGGAATGCAGGCCAGTGCTTTCTCAACTTACAGTTGGAGAGGGACAAGGATAGGAAGACAAAGAAGTACCTTGAGAGTAGCATACAGGCAACAGTCCAGAGCAAGGAGCTGAGAGGGACAATTTCATATTGCACACTGCCTGCAGCCCCAGCCTCCTCTGACTGCTGCACGGCCACCAGCAGCAGAGGGCAGTTGGAAATGCCCATCCAAGTGCCAAACATTGCAGGTCACTGGCACAACATGCTCAGGATGGCCTCTCCAGTGTGCCTGTCACTCCAGGCTCACCACGTCTCCAGACCCTAGGGCTCCAGTCTCTCCAGGGCACTCCACAGCCTCTTCTTCCTGGACTATTCCTTCTGAACAGTTATAACCATCAAATAGACTCATGAGCCCACTTCAAATTTGCAGCAGTAAAATAAGAATGAATAGTATCACTTTCAGCATCAACAGTGACAATAAAAATGTAATGAGAGCAGATTTAGTACTAATGTTCTTCAGTAGCATGTGCTGTTTACTACTACTACTAGCAAAGCCAACATCTTCAAAAAGCAAGGGTACAGAGGATACACTGAAGATTAAATCTTATTTTGTCATAAAGATCAACAATTACAACACCTAGTTCACCTACTGCACCTTAAACCAACAAATCCAAGTGATTTCAGAAGGATTTGTATTTATTCTCTCCAAGTTACAAATGCACTTGTCTGTGGGGTCTCTGCACTCCTTGCTCTGTCCCACAGTACCCATAAGCAGTTATTTTATATCATCAATCCCATCATTCTAGTAAGCACTTCCACTCTCCTCTTTGTTTTCTCCAGAGAACAGGACAGGGAGGTAAGTGGACCTTGTTGACAGTCCATCAGGCGACAAAAGGCTGTACCTGCCAAGCTCAAGCAAACCTCATTGCAGCAATTTAGTCATGGATTCTCTTGTTCACCCTGCCCCTACATGGGAGGCTACCATGATTTGGGCAAGGCTGCCAAGTGGAGCAGCAGTGCCTGTGCCTTAGCCAGTCGGGATCACTGCACTCTTGTTTTTCTACATCCTTAGAGCCAGGAGACACAGGTAGAACTCCTCTCCCCTGCAGCAGTGACCCAGGGTGACAAGTGATGGTAGATGAGCCAAGAAAGGGTCAGGTGCATGACAGACTGAGTCTGTGGAAAGGGTTTCCCAACTCCCACATGAAGGGTCACCTGAGGCCTGGTGACAAAGGGACAGAGCTGGCTATGTGAACTGAGCCTGCACTGCACACTCAGTGCAGGTGCTGCATCCCAGCCAAACCAACTTATTTAACCTCCTGCCCCCCTTTAGGGAACGACAGATCTTTTGACTTCACATCTGTTACTACGCTCTCTTTGTATTTGAAAGTTCCAAGTAACCTTGTAATAAAAGCAACCAAGTACTGAGGCAGTTCACTTTCAAGAGTACTGAGTTTTTCCGTAGGCGGTGTAGAGAAAAAAAACAGCAGTTTCATTCAGCCAGGAGACACAGGCAACTCGAGGCCATCAAATCCTTTTTTGAATGGTGCCACCTTTGTGACCCACAGAAAGCCTTCCTTGAGGACTCTGCCGAGCTGCTCCACTGAGCTGTGCCAGGGCATCTTCCTGCAGGAAAGCTCTGCTGTCTGATGGGCTTTACTGAGAAGGACCCACCATAAATTGAAGCTTCTAGCCCCTGTTCTTGATTCCACAGCATTTCCAGGGTGTTTGGGAAGAGGTGTGCAGTCTGTCTCTCATTTGGCTTGTCACCTGCAGGTAAGGCAAGATGAATACTAGAACCTTTCACAGACAATTTTTGTTAGTCCTGCAGGGCAAGGAGCTTGAAGATGACTGTGCACGTGATCATACAAACTATTTCTCTCTGTCCAGCTCCCACTGCACTGATGTTATCCTGGAAATAGCATCTGTGACTAACTTGGTGTCAGCTGCAGCAAAGGCCAGTCTCAGTTCTGGGTGGAGGTGGCACTCGTGGTGGGTTGAAGCACGTGGATGAGCAAGAACTACATTTTTTATAATATTCATCCAAGAACTCAAAAACCACATCAGGAGCATTAAGATTTGCAAACACACTTCTTTCTGAACTACTCTGCTACCAGAATCCTGCACAGCTTGTGTGATTCTCTAGGCTCTCAGAAGCCCAAGTCTCCATCACTGTCACTACAGATGTCCAGATACAGGTGAACTCCCTCTGGGTGGGCCACTTCTACTGCCTAACATTCAGTGGATTTTCCCCTCCAGTCCCAATGTGACTAGCCAGAAAAGAATCAGCAGAAAGCAGTTGTCCTATGGCAGCATAAATCTAGAGAGAAAAGAATAGTTAAACCAGAGTGAATATCACTACTAGAAGGGATGCTTTACCAAGACCATTCTTACCCTGCCAATTTAAACCAGCCAAATGACAAGGAGTGGGAAATAGACAGCAAGTATCTACAAGGATTAGCAGTGGCCATTTGCAAGTGGTATTTCCCTAGACAATCAATGCACTGAGTGCTCTCCTCTTGAAGCTGTGCTACTATACAGTGAAAAAGATAAGTATACTGGAACCCAATTCAAGCAATCAAATAGCAGTAGGCCTCTATAACCTGAGAGTTAAGATACTTTGCTGCATGAAATAATGACCTTGTTCCCATCTTTGTTCACCTATGTGGTACATAGTAACTTAAAATTAGATAGAAAATAGTCATCCCATTATCTCCAGTTCAGCTCGCTTTTTTACGGTTCACCTCACAAATACAACTTCACTGACACAGAGGGGAGCAGCAAAGTGCTGGAGAGGCAGGAAGGTATGGCAGACATCACAGTAGCTGGGAAGTGCTGTGCTTAAATGTTTTTGTGATGGCAGTCCTTCAGTCAAATGATTTTTACATGAGATTCCCTTTCCTTTGTGATATTCTAGTGACACTTCTTCTGCCTTGGGATAAAAGTCAGTACTGCCCATGTCTTTTCCAACCTGCCCTCGACAGACGGCCATGTGTTCCCGTCCTGTGACCCCACCCCCGTGTCCTCCCTGTGTCCCCATCCTCATGTCCCTGCATCCCTGTGTCCCCATTCTCATGTCCTGCATCCCTGTGTCTCCATCCCTGTGTCTCTGTCCCCATATCCTGCATCCTTTTGTCCCCATTGCCATTCCCTGTCCCCATGTCCCCATGTCCTGCATCCACATCCCTGTGTCCCCATCCACCATGTCCCCACGTTCCCGAGTTGTTCAGAGTAGAAGAAAATGTAGAAGGTAGGACTGAGGCTGGAGAAGGGTCATGAAAATATGTGTAATTCCAGGAATTCTATCCAGCAGAAAGCAAACCTGATTCAGTGCACATCTTGGACAGTTGTAATCCAGGATCCAGACAGATCCGAGCTTCGGGAGAATGCCAAAGATATAAACCTTGAGCTAAGAAGCAGTGCTAAGAAAAGCTATTTATTCATTATTGCTCTTATCACAATTGTAGTTAATTGTTTTTATAATTAGGGAGAAATTGCTTTTTCGGACCAAAACTAAAAGCGTTTACAGAATTGCGTATGTGTTTTTCCAGTTATGAGTACACTCTGAAAAGCATATTAGTTGAGAAGAATTGCAGGTATTCCCCTTAAAAAAAGAAAGAAGTTGCTTTTTTCTGAGCAGCAAGGAAAGGATTGACAGAATTACTTAGGGGTTTCTTCTGTCAACGAGGACTCTCTGAATGAACTCTTAACTACATTCTTATTTTCAAGTCTCCCATGGCAATAGATAGTGGCAGTTTTACTCTTCAGGCAGCCTTGTTTCACACAGTACCACTCTAATGTTGGAAACACTACAGTAGACAGGAAAATGCCTGAGACTGGCAGGCTGGGAATTTCTTGGTTACTGAAGCCCTTCACAGCTGTGTTTCATAAAAGTGAAGGGGCACTGTAAGTGAAGGGGGAGGGTGATTTATGAAAGTTGCTTTATAAAGCAGAATTATTTTTTAGTGTAGTACCTTCAGGTTCTGCAGGACTGTCAACTGGAACCTGAGGAAGGGGAAAAAACCAAGCAGGAACTAAGCTGTGATTCAGCAGAAGCTATTCCCAAACTCAGAATTCTTGGGTAATTATTAGGTTAGACTCCAAGAGAATATGTATTTCATTAGCTAAATTAGGCATTTCTAGAAAGACTTGTTTTCCCTTCTCTCAGTAATGGAAACTAGGTGGGACTTGTTGCTCTCCCATCTAGACCCATGCTGTGAGGTCTGGTAGAAAGCAACAGCAGGTTGTTGCATCCTCCAAGAGCTCATACTGCTGGTGAGATGATGTGTGTGCAGTGTGCTTTGGAGAACTGGAGCTGACAGCAGAAGAATGGTAGTGCCAAGAGGTGGAGGGTCTCTTTCCATCACTGCAGCTGAACCTGCTCCAGAGCATCAGCCTTCTGTCTGAGATTGTAAGGTTTTTCCCATATGCTACATAATGTTCACTTCCACAATTCACCGAAACTCACTAATTCTCCATGTGACAATGGACTTCCCAATCCACACATGAACAAAGAGAGGATCAGCAAAGTTTTACATATGTAGAGATGCTTCAAAATAACAGAAATAACATGAAGTTGTACCCAGAACATCTCTGGTGAATATGCAACTGATAATTCCCAGTTCAGTATCTAGACAGACATTACACGGTGCATTCTGTGTGGTGTTGGTGAGCTGCTAACTTTTCTCTGGATGAAACAGGGAGGAGAAAAGGGAAACATATTCTTTAATTGGAAGAGAAAAACCAAGCAGTTAGGTAATATAATACTAAGGGGGAAAAAAAAAAAGCAAAATAAAAAAATAGAGAAGAAATGAGGCTAGCATCTGGGTGTGGTTTTCTTGGGGTTGAATCAGAAAACTGTTAGATGTCTATTTCTTTTGAGAAGGGAAATAACTGAAAGTCTTAATTCCAAATCAGAAAAAAAAAAGTAGAGAGATCTATTATTTTTTTTTAATCAAAAAGCAGCAAAGGAAAAAAAAAGACATGTAATGATAAGAACATTCCCATGGTCAGAGAATGAATCAAAAGTGTGTGTGAAAGTTTCCCCTTTGAGAAAGCAGTTCTATTTCCACTGAAATGGCAATCCTTTCCTCCAATACCTACAGGAAAGCTTATTGTACTATAAATACTTTACTTTCACATAAGTCCTCATTTAAAAAGACCCTGAGGACAACCTCATTAAGTGAAAGAAGTACTAATAGGCTGTTTGATACTAATAGGTGAATCACGTTGTTTAGGAAGGAAAGAGAAGGGAGTTTTAATGTGTCTTTAGGAAAGAGGTGAAGGCTCAGCTTGCAGATGCCTGCTGCCCATAGCAGCTGCTGCTTCTACACAGCACCTCCAGCTATGCCATGATGACCTGTATGCACTGCATTTGTTTCTCGCCATCCTGGGAAGCCTGTCGTGTGGATCAGCTGGAGCCAAAGCAATTGGTCAAGCCCTTGTTCTTTCAAAGCAAAAATGTGTATTCTTGAGACACTATTTTTGCTGGTTTAATGGGACACCCCCATCAATGTGTTTTGCAGCGTGCGAGCCCCACGGTGCACAAGAGAAGAAGTTTGAGGCAGAGTTAGTAACTTGCTCATCCTCAGCCAGCTTTTGGGGTTGTTTTTTTTATTTGGGGTTCTAAAGGCTTTTTTTTTTTTTTTTTTAATTTTCCATCTTTTTTTCAGGATAAATTATCTGCCTCTTGATTAAACCTTAGCTCAAATTCCTAGACAAAAAGCAGCTGTGTGCATGGACATTTTAGCTGGCTATACCAGGGGTGAGGGAAAGCAGGGTGAAGACCACTGGCTTTTTGGATGGGGTGCAGAGCTTCATCTGGAGCACAGCATATGATCCTGGTTCAGTCAGGGCTTTAAAGACTGTAAATAAAGTGTGTTTCCATTTTAAAGTAAGCACAATCCCAGAAAATAGAGAATGCTGGAAAATTACAGCTAAATGTTGTCACTCATGATCATACCTTATAACAGGGCCAATATTTATAACACTGACAAAAGAAACCCCCAAAAACCCCAAAAAACTCAAACTAATTCTTTTGTATCTTTACCCAGAAGAAAATTATGCTATAGTATATATATACCAAAATATATTTAAAATCATAAGGATTTGCTGAGCAAGTATGAGTGTCAAGAAGGCAATTTATGAAATCTCTGAGAACTTGCATTACATGGCTATTTTTTTCCTACTAGTGTCAGTGTGTCCAAAGTTAAAATTTAAGACTCAATAATGTCCCTCTCCATTTGGTTATGCTTTTGTGCATCTTCACTTCTCTGTTTTGCACTATTCAAAACCGGATCTAATTTTCAAGGAAAGATTACTAAATTTTGAAGTTGTGTAAAAATCAGTCTCTGTAACTCTATTCATAGATCATTATTATTTTGCTAGCTTGTGGTAATACAAAAAATTTAAGAAACCATAAACCATACTTCCATGTCTGGAAAATCCTCCTCCTCTTAGCAGAAGCAGTCCCCAGAACTGAAAGAAATTACTCTTCTGGAGTTTAGAACCAGGTACTGAAAATCACATGGTTTTGCTTGAAATACTTGAAGAGCTCTTTGATGAGCTAAGCCTTACAGGAATCAGATCCTAAGAGTCATATAAAAAATTAAATTTGTCTCTTTTTTTCTGGGAAAAATGTCATTAGAATTAATGAAAATTTCCATTAGTGGTGCCTTTAGGACTTGCTGTAACTAAAATACTAACATAAGAAATAGTAGTTTAAAAACGTGACAGTATATTAGTTGTGAAGTAATACAAAAAAAAAAAAAGTCTAATTTAGCCACAATCTCACTTTTATTTTACCTGCTTTGCATGTTACCAGCTGCATATTTTTTTGATTCGTCTGACACTTTGATCCCCTGGGACACTGTTCTTCTCAAAAAAAGGAGCAGAGATTTTCTTTCAAATCGATCCGATTGCTTTCCTTTCCCCCACCTGGCCCCCATACCTGTTCAACGGCATTTTTCCGGCAGCCCCACCTGGTTGTCGGAGGGAAGGGCGTCTATCTGTGTCTCTTCTACATTCACAGATACACAGATGTTAGGGTTTGGAAGGGACAACTGAGGAGTTTCCACCTGGTGCTCACCCACCAGCCACACAAACTGTCAGTACATCCTGGGTGATTACAGACCAGAGAGCCCTACCAAGAAGAGAGGAGATGCACCCAGGCTCGCTGAGATGCAGCATCTTCAGGTGTATTTTGGTACCCACTGGCCATGGAGCAAGGGCCTTAACCCAGCACTTGGCCATGACCATTGACAAGAACTCTGGGGGGGGTGGAAAATTGCCTCTTATGGGCCTAGTATCTTAAAACAGTTGAACCAATTACTAAACTGGCATTTGCTGTGTCAAGAGCTTTTGCCTTTACTAGTAGAAGTCATTTGATGCAAACTGAAAAGTTTGATTTGTTTTTTTATCAATCACAAAATGTTACTATTTAATGAGATGAATTGCATGTCTTTAATGGGGAAAAAAGCCAAATGACAAGCAACCAGAATTAACCTGTTGTTCTATGCTGATTACTGTACCTTAACTTTGGCAGTAACAGGAGCTGATATGACAGATCAGTACAATGTTGAATACCATTTGTCTTGTAAAAGCAAATGGAGACCAGTTAAAAATGGGAAAGACAAAGGTGCCCTTTCTGCTTATTACATTACAGAGCTGATCTGACATGTGCAAAAACTCTTACTCTGCAGAGGAGTCATGAGTGTCCACACACAGATGGACAGGAAGAACCTCAAATCAGTAATATGATCCAAGTAGAATGGCTCACAACTGTGAATTGCTGATATAGGTGTTTATATGAAGCACAAAGCTCAGTTTATGGAAAGCATTCATAGGAAGATATCTGTGGTGTCATCCTGGGTGACAAAGAGAATTTAAGATACGAATTGTTTATACTTTATGAACAGCTCAGTCAAGTGCAGCTCGCATTAGCCCCTCTACTGATAATGAGGTAGCTGTAGTTACTGATGAAATGGAAGTGGTCAGAAAGCCACCAGGAGGGAGTAGATTCTGCTCCGCCTGTACCGCGGGCCCGGCCGCCTGACCGCCAGCCCGACGCGCCTCACAGCCGCCCGGCCCCAGCGCCGGCCTCCCCTCCCCCACCCCCCCCCCCCCCCCCCGCGCCCGCGCCCGCACCCCCTCCCCCCCCCCCAACCCCCGTTCCCCGCCCCGCCCCATCCACACCGCGCATGCGCCGAGCAGGCCACGCCCCCCCTCCCGGCTCTGCCTTGCGCAACCTGATTGGTCACCTGCAGGAAGTGCAAATGTAAGAGTTTGTGTTTTTCGTGGTGCTATTAAGTGAGCATTAATTCTGAGCAATGATGGTATAGTGGCAAGTTGAACATTTTCTTATGTTGGTTGTAAGGAGAAGCTAGTTCTAATGATAATTTTAGGCAGGTGGGGGACACATCTGAAGGATTTTTTTATATTAAAAATCCAAAAAGACATTATCCGTCTCTGACAGACTGACTTTCCTCAAACCCTTTGGGTGGGTGGGTTTTGGCAGCTCCCAGCCTGGTCTATTCTGCAGCTCCAGGGCTCGTGCAGAAGGGTTGGGTGGGAGGATTTGACACGAGTGACCAGCTCTCAGCTTTACAGAGACCCCCCTGCCAGGGCTGCTGGGATGGCTGTGGGTTGCTGACATTGGCCAGTGCAGAGCTGGCTCTGTTTCAACCTGAATTCCCTCCAGCAGCACTGGAGGGAGCACTGGGATGACAAGATGGATCTGTTCAGTGAGACCAGTGGGGCCTGGACTGGAACCAGTTACACCAGTAGGGACCAGTTAGACCAGTGGGGACCAGTGAGACCAGTGGGATCTGGACTGGAACCAGTTACACCAGTGGGGACCAGTTAGACCAGTGGGATCTGGACTGGGAACAGTGATACCAGGAGAGACGAGTTAGACCAGAGGGGGCAAGCAAGAGTAGAGGTCGCTGGACTGCGAACCGTTAAAAAAGCGGAGCCCAGTGAAGCCAGAGGTACTTGTCAGTACCATCATGAAAAACCTGAAATAAGCGTCACTCAAGTTGTACACCCTACTCTACACCCATCATCACTGCTAACTGTAAGCTCTTTGGAACATGGTTTGACTCAATTTACATCTTTACAACACCTAGTACAACACAGTTTGTGTTATCAGGGACATCTGTGCAATACAGCAGGGAAAAATGAGAATTTCTTGAATCAGTTTCTGGTCATTCAGCCTCGAGTAGACTATAAATTTATAATTGTTAAAAGAAAAATGTTCAGAACACTGTTTATGTCCAAAATACTAAAAATTCAGTAGAGCAGGCAGAAATTAACAAATTTATTTACTTGGGAAAAAATGAAACTCTTTTCAAAAGCAATCAACTCCGATTTATATCCAGAATACCACAATATTCAGCACAAAGGAAAAAAACACTTGAATATTTTTTTTAGCCATACTAAAATAAATATTCTTAAAAACAAGTGCCATGGCCCTTTACAGGGATATTGTTGGCATGTAATTATTACCTTTGTGTTTGCTAAATCTCCCTTTTGCTATCCCACTGTGACACTAATTCTGTCTAAGCATTCTAAAGGTGACATAAAAAGTCAAGTTCTCACATCCATGGATGTTCAGAGCACTTTTGCAGGGTTTACCGTTTACAGCATGCTTGAGCCTTCCAGGCTTCAGCACGAAAAAAGTAGCAACAGCAAAGCTGACTGGAGAGGAGAAGATACATGAAGAAGGGAATGGGAATAGATAAAAGGAAAACAGGCAAGAGGTTGGGGTGGTGACAATGAACAAAGCAGCAGGGGTTAGTTAAAGTGATAGTTACTGAAGAAAGGAACTGCTCACTCTATTATATCTGCTATGGTGAGGTATCAGTGAAATCTTGTGTGGAGATCATAGTGGAGGTGAGGGATTAAGAAATTACCTGCTTTCAGGAAAGTGATACAATTCACGAGACCTGCACAAAAACTGCAACCTCCTCCTCCGGCGGGTCATGGTCCTATTGTACCAACCCTCCCCATGCCAAGGGAAGTTCAGGCTGAAAATGGGGCCAGTCCTTTAATAGGAGCCTGTATGAAAGGGGCTCCACTGTGGATATATTAGATGGTTTGCTGAACAGGAAAGAAAAATAATAAGGAGAAGAAAAAAGAAGGAAAGTGGCACCGTTATCTTGTTACTGGGCTGGTGCCCGCGTCTGCTTTTATCAGGCAGCTCACCTCAACAGCCAGCCCACTGACACATGGTGGTGCAAAAGGTGAGACCTTGGGGGGAAATTGCTATCAGTTTTTTCCCTCCCTCTAACAACCTGCATTTCTTTTTCTATTGAGCTCTTGGCTTTCGGCATCCTCTTCATCTGATCTATCTTCTTAGGCTTTTATACTGCAACTATTGGGACAGAGGAAATAAATATAGCAAAATCAGGTCTGGGGGGCATGTCAGAGCTAGCATAAGCATAACTCTCATGTGGAAGAATAGGGACATCGGGGATATGGGGACATCGTGGCCATGGGGACACCGGGGACATGGGGACACCAGGGACACCGGGGACACCAGGGACATGGGGACATCGGGGACGTGGGGGGATATGGGGGACATGGGGACATCGGGGATATGGGGACATCGTGGACGTGGGGACATGGGGACATGGGGTATATGGGAGATATGGGGACATCATACCTATTGCTCTTTTCCTATCTACATAGTTTTTTTGCAGGCTTCCAGCCATTGCAGCAGAGTTATTCCAGTAAGACCCAAGATTCTGGCCTGCACAGAAGCCCATTCAATTTTTTTCAGATAAAAGTGATTAGCAAAGTGGGGCTGACTCACTTCTTCTGTTCAGGTACATCAGTAGGAACTCAGTGCAGAATCAGTGTGAGAATGCCAGTATCCTATATATGCATTTAAAGGTGGAATCAGCAGTGGCACTGACGTTCTTGGCAGATAAAATACTCAAGCAATAACCACAAGCCCCAAGGTGGTGCTCAGAATCCACACCCTGACTACCAAAGAAAATAATGGTAACAGGTTTGGGGTTTTTTCTGAAGTTTGGTTTAGATGGTTTGAGAAGAATCAGCTTTCTGGGAAATCAGTCCAAAGAAATGGTTAAAAAGCCAAGGCAACTCCAGGTAAGCTGTCTGAATAACAGAAATCTGGGTTCTTGGGTCTGACAGATCAATTACATCCCAACAGGATACCCAGAAACCTGAGTGCTGAAGTCAAGCCACCACTGAAAATCTGAACTCGCAGCCAGCTCTTTCCCCATGCTTTCCCAAACACCTCTCCTGGCAGCAAACACTGATCAACAGAACTTGCCAGACATGCTGCTTTACAGGAATTTTAGTGGGGAAGATGGGTTGAGGAGGAAAAAAGGAAGTAGGGGAATAGGATCAGTGAGACCTGCACATTTTTACACGTGTGCACGTTCTGTTGCTCTGCAAGTATGCCATGGCAATGCTCATAAGATCACTGTCTAGAAGGGTCATATATCTTTACGTTGAAGGAAAACAAAGAGTCTTACAAATCCATTCAACTAAAATTCTCTTAGGAACTTAAAACATGTTTCAGTTTATACACCTGCTTGTGTGCTTATAGCTATGTAGTGAAAGAAGAACAGTGCCAAGTATTTTATATTCGTCTGGGAAGACTGCTGAGAACAGATAAGCAGATTTGAAATTTAGGGGGAGTCACACAGGCACCTGCTACAACAACCAGACAAGATTCAGATGGCATTTAATGCAAGGAAAAAAAAAAATAATTAATCTCTTCCCGCTAAATAGGTTGTTAGAAACTCAATCATGGATGGACTGGGAAGAACTATGTAAAATTGAAGACAGAGAAGCTAAAAAGGGGGGGGACAAGCAAGATGAAAACAATAAATGTGCTGTATTTCTGGCCACAGCATTTTTAGGACATGCTCATCAACCAATTACTTCTGTACCATTTACTTTATTGAGAGAACCACAGAATTTTGCAGCAACTACTTGTTCTTTACTCCAACTGTAATTTTTCTTGCTTTAAAACATTTCTTTAAGCACTGGAATATTTTTTTTTCCAATATGACAGAAAAAAAAAAAAAAAAAAGAACCTCCTAAAGCTTTTGAGTGAATTACTTTCTCTCATCAGACACCACTGTCAAAAACTACAGTGATCTCTGACATAGTCCCAGGGGCACATGGATGCCCAGAGAGCAAAGATTCTATTGGAAATTGGTGTTTCTGAAAAAAATACCCCAACCATGGGAAGGCAGAATCCATGTTGAAATGAAGAATTAAACCATGGAATAGAAAGGGATCATAAAATCCATCAGCTCTGTGCTCTGGCAATGTAGACTCTGGAGGTTTAAAATGGTACCTTGGGGGGGGGTGGGAGGGGAGGGGTGGGGGTGGGGGGGGGAGGGGGGGGTGTGGGGGGGGAGGATGGGGGTGTTGGAGGGGAGAGTAGGGTGTTGGGGGGGAAGATGGGTTTTTTTGAGAGGAAAGTGAGGATTTTTGAGGGGGAAATGGTGTTTTTGGGGGGGGAATGGGGATTTTGGGGGGGGAAAGAGGGGTGTGGAAGAGGGAAGAGATTGGGTGGGAAATTGGGGGTTTTTTTGAGCCAACTTCAGCAGCAGAGCCCCAGGCAAGGGATGAGAACTGGAGAAAGGTAGAAAGAAATCCCTTGGTCTGGTGTGACCCCTTTTGATTCTGAGCACTGAAGCACCTGGGTGAGGTGAAGCTGCCTCAGAGGCTGTATCGTGGCACAAAGGGAGCTGGAGATTTCCCCTAGATATTATTTACATGTCTGGGAGCTTTTAGGAACAGGCCCCACGTGTGATTTTAATCTGCTCAGGATAAGAATGAGAAGAAAAGACTAAAGTTTAAAGACAGGAAGCCAGCCATGACTGGCACCAGTGCAGTTACCTCTTGCTGGACTTTATCATGGTGCCAGGCAAACCCAATTACACTGCTACCTGACCTGAGCTGGTAAAGCCTGAAAGGTACTATGCTACCTGGCTTTCCATGTGGACTTAACTGGTATGAAACTGTATATTAGCCTGAGGGGTAAGTACCTCTGTGTTACACTGCAGAGAACAAGCACTGAGGGTGCTTCCAGAGCTCTGGAGAAGCTGGGGGGCAGCAGGAAGGACTCCAGGCTGAAAACAGCTGATGGGAAAAATGGCAAAGAGATCTCTGGGCGTAGAAGCAAAGAGAAAGGGACCAAGAGTCCAGAGCAGAGGAGAGGGAAGGGCAGCTCTGCAGGAAAAGGAGATCCCAGGGAAGCTGCGAAACAAAGGAGCCTGAGTCACGTGGATCTGTTTGGAGCTGAGAGTGGAGACTGTTTGACATTTTCCCAGTATGTTTTAATTACCATTTAATTTTGACATATTTCAATTCCTATTAAAATGTAATCAATGCAGAATGTAAAATATGAAGACCTCACAAGGAACCTACCCTAGCAATCTGCTTCCCTCCTTATAAAGCAAGAAAGTAATAAAAAACATTCAATAAAATCTGACTTACACTTCCTATTTAGGAACTAAATAGGAATGCACATTTTTTTTTTAATGAAGAATTCAGTCTGAACAAGAAAGTCACTCCTTACTTCCCAACCTCCTGACTTAATCAGAATCTAAAGCTACTCCAAAGCTAATTGGGGGAGGAATTAGGGAGGGAAAAAACCCCCAACACTGATATTTTCAAAGCAAATTCCATCCCTTTGTAGTCAAAACATCAGCAGCATAACCACAGTAAAAGGGCTGCTGGAGAAGGGAAACAGAAGGGAGCAAGTTTGCAATCTGCACGTGTTTAACATGGGTGCTGGACTCAGGGCTGTGCTGTCTCTCTGCAGCCCTTTGAATCTACTTCTCTCTTTGGCCTAGAACTCTCCTTTCCTTTGTTCTGAAAACTTATTCCTTCCCAGTTGGTGTTTAGAGGAGTTTTTTTCTCCTTGTTTCAGGCTTAAGATAGGAAAAGGCATTTTAAGAGTAGTAGTGAAGTGCCTTGGCTGAGAGCCTGGGATTTGTCCTTGTGAATGACATGACCAGAGCCAAGCACTCACTATTGGGTGTGAAAAGGAAAATAATGATAGTTCTAAAGAATCCTGTTAGAAAGATAAGGGACTTAAGCTAGCAATGGGAACAAATTCTCTCCTCACTTCCTTGGGCTGGGAGATACTAACTGGCTTTACTGACCTTGGCTGTACTGATTTTGTTGTGACTGGTATTAACTTCTCTTCTCTGTCTCCTGTCCCTTTTTCATAAAGGAGGGTAACGGGGGGTCCTTGTGCTGTTCATTGAATAGTGTTAGAGATCCAGTATCTGCCATGGGAAAATAGAGACACCTCACCAAGGGTGGCTGGGGTTTTGTCACTATTTGGCTTAGCAAGAGTTGTATTATTGCAGAGGTGATGGTAGTTAATGACATAAATCCAAATTGCCTCACTGAAAATTAGCTCTTTATTAAATTAAGTGAGAATTTCGAGGGCTGTTGAATAAGCTCCCACTTACTGGAAGAAGCAGTGGCAGCAAAACCACCTTTCTCTCCCCCCCAAAAAAAAAAAAGAAAAAAAAAAGAGGATGTTATTTTGCTGAAGAAATAATAGTTAAGTGACTATGAATATATGTAGTGTAACTCGAGGGCTTCAATGACACTGAATTTAGATTAGCTTAGAAATGACCAAAAAGTCAACCTTGTCTGGAAAATGTGGTGAAATTCACCAGTTTAACACATAGGTGGGATCCATGCAAATGTGCAGTAAACATAATGTGCTTATACTCTTTCCAGCTTCTCTCATGAACTATCATAAAATATATTGGTTGTATATAGTTTTACAACCTTTATTGGTTCAAGCCACTGAAGAAAACACAGAGACAAACAGTAAATATTTCTGCATTCATTTCACAAGGGAATAACTAGGGCTGACAGCAGGATGATTGGCATTTGCCAGCTACAGTGCTTATAAGGGAATTTGGACAAGCTCTGGATGGCTTTTAGACAGCAGAAGTCAGCTAAGATCTTTCATTATAAATGCTCCCCTACTGCTGCAATATTAAACTTGACTCTGTGCTTTTATTATTTGTACTTTTACTACATTAAGACAGACACTATTCAACTTAATTTATGTCTGACTCAGCCAAAATACTTTGTGGGGGTCTCCTTGGTCCATCTTGACAGCAAATATACCACACATGAAGGTATTTACTATACCTTATTCCAGCACATCTGGACAGTTTCATGTTCAGATGCTGAAGAAACCAAGGGGACACCAACGAGGGGGGGATGCCAACGAGGAAGAGGGCCAATGAGGGGACGCTGACAAGGGGACGTTAACGAGGGGACATTAGCGAGGGGACACCAATGAGGGGACATTAATGAGGGGACACCAACAAGGGGACACTGACGAGGAGCTGTTAACAAGAGGACGCCAGCAAGGGGACACCAACGAGGGGGGGATGCCAACGAGGAAGAGGGCCAATGAGGGGACGCTGACGAGGGTCCACCTCACTGCAGGGCTGCCTGGGGGCTTTATCCTGAGCTCTGTAAAGCTCGTGGCAGATGCCCAAGGGATCAGGGAATACTTCTGCCTCTCTGGGCTGCTCCTGTCTGCACAGGGGCTGTGCCTGCAGCATCGCAGCCTTTCAGTGCTGCCCTCAGCATCCTGGGCTGCTGCTGGAGGAGCAGTTCTGGGGGTGCTTGGCTGGGGAGGGTCACAGGGTGTCAGGGCTTGGAAGGGACCCAACCCCTAAATTCTGTGATTCTATGATCAGCAGGGTGCCCACCACAAAGCCCCAAGGTGATGACATCAAGTCCTTGCCAGTTTCTCCAATCAGAGACAGTAGCATTTTAACTGCAGTACCATCAGTGGCGGAACCGACTTGGATTAGCTTCTACCTGAGGTCTCAAAATGTTGGTGCAAACACCCATTTGGCACACAGCTAGTACCAGCCAGAAAAAACACCCAGTGCCTGCAAGCCCTCCCCCCGCGGGTCCAGGCGCCCACCCCAGCTCCCGGCCTCCCCAACGGGGAAGCCCAGGGGGGCCACGCCCATGCCCAAGTTCCCCCCCCCCGGCTCTGGGGCCACCCCCAGTCCCGCTGCACCCCAACTGGGCCACTCCTGGGGGCACATCTCAGTCCCCGTTCCCCCCCCCCCGGGCCGGGGCCCCCCCCCCCCGCGGCGGCGCCCCACCCGGCACCCCCCCGTGGGCCCCCCTCATTAATCCTTATGGAAGCTTGGTCCCGAGACACAAGTCCCCAGGAAAAGGAGCTGGTAATTATACTGCTTGTTCAACTAGTTGGCAATTAGTAGAACACATCACATACTGAATAGCTCAACGGAGTCACTCCTGTTTACCCATTCATGGCAAAATCAGTCAACCCTTGTCATTATGCGTAAAGCCAGCTGCTGTGGCAGCATTAGGCCTACAAGTTAGTAGAGACTGGTGCTGCTTTTTGTGCAACTACTTTTGCTCAGGCTGTCCAAAAGCTACAGACCACAGTATGAGATGTCACTGCAGAAGTACTTTATAGATTCTCTTCAGCTCTTCTTAGACATTGATATTACACAAGACTACACCATGCAAGGTCCAGTGCTGCAGAGTTCTTGAATAGAGAAACACCATGGACTGTCTCAGGTTCCTAGTCTTACAGGAGACCACTACCTGTTACATTCTTTCATAAAGCAAGTCTCTTTGGTACAAGCACTTCTTGCCCCAGCCACATTTGCCCCCTCCCAGCGGCATTTGCACCCCAACCGTATTCGCCTTCCAACCTCACTTGCACCCCCCAACTGCATTTGCCCCCCAAATACATTTACCCCTCCCAGCAGCGTCTGCCAACCCCACACCCACAACCCCCCCCACCCCCCCCGCCCCAAACACCCGCGACCCCACACACCCCCCACACACCGCGCCCACCCAACCCCCCCACCACGCACCAAAGGGTCTGATCCCACTCCATCAGAAGCCACATTATAATGGTTTTCTGTGGGTCTTGAAGGTGCTGAACACATCAGAAAATGGAGGACTGAAAGCTGAAACTTTTTTGGTCTCAGATTTACATCAATCTGTTATGACTCTGCAGGACCATTTGCAGGTTAAAAACATAGCACATACAGATTCACAGGTTTGTTCTTGTCTAGAAAGAAGCTTGTTCCTACATTTCTACATCGTTCTACATGGGGATTCAATGAAAAAAACAGCAAGCAGAATAAAGAAATGTGGACTTTTATTGTCATTGTATCATAATGATACTGAAGGGTAGAAGGGAAAAGAATGGAAAAATAAATTTTTTGAAAGGACTGTTTGATTCTAAGCAAAAAGGGTACAACAAATAGGAGATAGTAAGAAGTAAAACATAAAATACAAAACAAGAATATAAACTATCTTATGGCAAAAAGCTTGAATAAACGAATATTTTATCATGAGATCTCAAGTAGAAAAGAAGGGAAAACATGAATACAGAATGTGACAGTGGAAATGCCACTTGAAGGTGGTCAGATGGCTCCCATTAACTCCCATGGCCACAGGCCTGGGTTTTTGCATCCTTTCTTGCTGTTGACATCAGTGTTTCTTGTATATTATTGACCTGCAGTACGTCAAGAGGGGACAAATTGAAAATGCTGCTGTCAGAAATGTGTATGAGTCCAGAAAAGAGGACATACCCTTTGTGTGTCAATGAACATGCTAAAGCTTTTTATATTTGTATGTGAAACCTGCTTATAATCCCTTTATATGAGTTCTCTTTAAATTTTATTAGCTGAAATTTAGTGCTCTTTAAAGTGATATCAGCCAGTGCATTATGAGGGTAGATGACACAACCCTGCCAACACACCTACATGAATAACTCCCACGTTTCCAGTCTCTGCCATTCTTGCAGGATCAGGTGTTCGTTCTGTGGGATTGTTGCTGGAGCAACTTTCCCTGTTGCTTTAGACTACTTGGAAAGCAGTGAGATGATGAAGCTGATGGTGATGATGGAGGTGGGAACTGAAAGGCAGACAAACAAGAAGACACAACCTTCAAACAAACAGAGCAGACAACAAAATACCCCCAACAACCCCAAAACATGCAAATTAACCCGTGTCTGTGTTTGTTTTATGCAAGACAGCTTGCAATTAACATTTGAAAAGGTATGTATATTTCTTTCACATGATTCCTTAACTACTGACTGTGCACTGTTTGCTATTAACTGTAAATATCATGTGTCAGAAAGGGAATAAACATGTATGGTATAAATGTATGGTATAAACTGCAACTGAAAATCAACCATATTTTTTCACTTGGTTTTTTTTTTACAAATCATGCCACATGCCATATGCTCAGTGTTGGGCTAGACTGCAGCAGCACTACGTTAACTGCCTTTCCCTAAGGTTTCGTTGGGAGACTTTTCTGGAAGCAAGTGTTTTTATAGCTCCTGGGTTCAGCATCTCATAGTGTGTCTCAGGTAGGTGTAAAAGCCTGGTCTCAATTGGCAGGGCTGTGTACTTATCAGGCTGTTAGAGAAAGGTGGCAGGATGGGGGAGCTGGCCCAACTGTAATGGAGCTGGAGTCTGGAAGTGTGCCCAGCTTTGCCTGCTGATATACAGTCTTGAATGTGTGCCCTGAGCCCTTCCTGGGATAAATCACATGTGAAAATGGCTAAAAAGGCAGTAATTGTCTTTTCCAAGTTACAGACACACACAGGATGCCTGAGCTTCAAAAGGCTATCTGTTAAGGGCATGTTAAGACAATTTTAAACACAGCAGGGGATATTTTACATCTTGCTTATATTGTAGACTTTGGTCCACCTTGAGCTAGTTAAAAATTTAGTCAGAATATGAATCACTTTTTAAAATAATACCCCTTTGTGTTTTACTCTCTAATGGCATTTCCACACTTCCAAGAGCTTTGATCTTATTGACTGGCACTGCACTTGCAGGATCCTCTCTCTCATCTGTTTAATCCTTTAGGTAGATGGGTGGCTTGGTAAATAACAAGAGGCAGTTTAATATCCTGATAGGTGCACTTGTGTTCAATGAAGTCCCTGCTAGCACCAGAGGGTAAACTGGAAACAGAGGGTGAGGAATAAAACTACAGCTCTAGGGATGGTGAAGGTTTAAGAGAGAGAGAGAGAACGAGAGCAAGAGAGAGAGTGAGAGAGAGAGGGAGAGAGAGAGCGAGAGAGAGAGAGAGCGAGAGAGAGCGAGAGAGAGTGAGCGAGAGAGGGAGAGAGAGCGAGGGCGCAAGAGAGAGAGCAGGAGAGAGAGCGAGACCGAGAGAGCAAGCGCGCGAGAGAGAGCAAGCGAGAGAGAGCGAGAGCAAGAGAGAATGCGATAGAGCGAGAGCGCAAGAGAATGGGGCGGATCGGCCCGTGGACCTGAGGCGGGGGCGCGACGGGGGGACACGTCCCGGGGATGTGGCGCGGGGAGGCAACCTGGTGGGCAGCATGGGGACACGTCGCCAGGACATGACGCGGGGATGTGACGCGGGGACACGACACGGGGACACGTCCCGGGGATGTGACACGGGGACGTCACGCGGGGACACGTCCCGGGGACGTGGCACGGGGGCGCGATGTGGGGACACGTCCCGGGGGTGGAGGAGAACAAAGAAAAACTTTTCCAGGAAAACTATTTTTTTCCCAACAGATAGGACTTTGAGGCTTGATGTCAGAGGCGTGAGCGTGAGGATGAGCTGGGGAGAGCTGGAATGTGCAATTTTCCTAGGAGAGGACAGGAGGTTTGGGACTCAGCACTTGCCCCACGCTCCCTCCTGCTCCTGCAGCCGTGTGTCTGGGAGCTTTACAAGCAGCCACTGCACGGGGTCTAATCCAGGAGCGCCATGTATCCCATTGCACCAACACCTGCCCTTCCTGCCTGTCCAGGCTGGAAGCAGATGGTACACAGGTGCCTTTCATCTGCCCACCAAAGGAGGCTTAGGCTTTACTTTTGACTAGTACTATCAACAGCAGTCTAGACTTAGTCTGGGGTAGAACTGGGATTATCCTCTGGCCTGAGGTTGTGTTATAGAGGAGGTAGGAAACTTCTTTTTCCTCATGTCATCAGAAAGCCTGTCTTCATTAATACTTTTGTGTATTTATTTTACATATTTAACATTTTTGTAGAGACAATTTCTAGTCAATATTTTATTTTCATATGTTTTTAATGATAATATATTTTAAGTGAGCTGTAATGCAAGCAAAGTAAACCTTACTGAGTGTATGTTATCAACAGAATTGCATTTGACTATATATATACGGTGTACTTAAAAAATACTTCTGTGGAAAAATATTGCTAGCACTGCAGTTTCTATAAGTTTGGGACGAAGGCAGAGGCTTGAAATCTGTGAGGGAAGTTTAGCAAGGGACACTAAAGACAAACACCAGATTGAAATCCTCTCACTGATGCTGCTGATGTTTTCCACGTGCATGATGAGCCGAATCTGGCCTAACACCAATCATTAGGTACGTGTTTAGGCTCTTGATAACAGGTTCACATATCACAGTGGGAACATAATGCATTCTTCCCAAGCTTTACAGTGTTAGGAAGCTCCTGAGGACTTGCCAAATATTTCCAAAGGACTTTATAAGCAGATCTGCCTTAAAAACAGTTCAAAAGCACAGATGTGTGCTAAACCCGAGTCACACTGGAGGCTGCTTCGTGCAGCTAAACCTAAGCAAAGGCTGTTGGAATAACCTAAGTCAGGATACAGGCACCCACTAAAAAACTATGTGCAAGTGCTTCTTGAAAGTGGCTTTATATTCTATTTTTTAAAGATAGGTTATACCTATATACATAGGTGACTTCATTTTATAACAGACTTCAGTGACTTTATAATACCCTTTCTTGCACTGAACATGTAACCACCACAAGAAGCAGTGGGCTTGCACTTCATGTAAAAATGAGCATGTAGCTCTTCTCAGAAAATTTTAATAATTCCCTAGTGTAAGTATAGTGAATATAATAGTAGTGTAAATAGGTAAGTGGATCAATTTTTTTAAAATTAATTGAGTGGGAAGAGCAATCAGTGCTTTGTAACGATCATATTTTTTTCTCCCTTTTGCTGGCTCGGGAGACTCTTCCACTCACATCTCCTCTTACTCAGGTCTTAGCTCTGTAGCGGTGCATCCTCCCTCATGATGAATCCTTACTCAGATTACTCACCTTGCTAATCCATCAAACTATTGCTTTTTTTGTTTGTTGAATAAACTTTCTGCCATTTATCATTTAGATTCCAAGAAGCATCACATCTGGCATAGCAGAAAAAATGGATACCTACTTCATGCATCTATGCAGTGAGTGAGGGGTAGAACACCGTTCTCTGTGCCTTCCACAGCCTTAGTAACATGGATCCTGTTCTGCAGGGTTTGAGGACTAATTAAGAGCACCAAAGGACAAGGTAAAAGGCAGCTCTTCCATTTGTTTGGCTGTCAAAAGGTGTTCAGAGGGTTGGGACGCCTGGCTGCTCTCACAGACCTCATCACAGAACAGACTGAGGTCTTCAAACTGTTTTTTCCAATGAAAATATTTTTTTTTCTCACAGGCTTACAAAGAATAATGCCAATTAATTCCAAATGGAAAGGTGAATAACAGTTCACACCAGAGAAAAAAGCTAGCTATGTATTTCTGCCTTCACCATCTTTTTCAAGTTCACATCATCTTGACTTAAGTTGGGAAATAATTTGTACCACATTGTAATGGATTTCACAGTCCTTTTCAGTCTTTTTTTCTGCTTGGTTGTTAACTTACCAATAGCTTAATTAACTCTTCTTCTACTGTATTAGAGAAGTCTTAATGAATTAATTTTTCTGTCTGATGATGCTCCAGGGTGATGTTCCACTTCAGCACAGTGTCCTGTAGTGAATGAATGCATCAACATTTGACCACGCTGTAAGTTTTAAGAGAATTTATCTCAGTATTAAACACATCTGCAGCTGAGGGAATTAGGGAAAGGTTTTGTCTTTTTCCCAAGCTCCCATTCTATTACTCATGCTAACTAAGTGAGAATCACCTCTCTCTTTCCCCTGGGCCATTCCTGCCACCTTAGCTCCCCACAGAGGCAGCCTGAGGGGTGGTTGTGTCATTAAATGTGCAATGCCTTGATCTCAGCTGCACGCTGGAGCTGCCTTGAGGAAATACCTGGTGACTCCCTGCAGCACCTCCAGCCAAGCCTGAATCCCTGTGGCACTGACTGCAGAGCAGGTGGAAAACCCCTGTGAAAGGAGCCCTGGTAGAGCAGAAAGCTTTCAAAAATCAACTGTTTCAAGGTTTTAAGCCACTCTTTCGGAAGTTATTTCCACCAGTCTCCTATAGAATATGTCTCTCTAACCAGAAAAGTCATGAACAATTACCACCTAAATTAAGTGTAGTAAAACACACAAGTCTCAAGAGCTCCCTTGATAAGACTTTATTTATGCCTGCTCACCTCCTGCACTTTGCATCTCTCAGGAGCAGTGAACACAACACTGATAGAAAGTTCTTTCTCACTGTTTGAGATCCACAAGAGATGGCATCTTGAAGTTTAAACAAGACTAGGCTTTAAGTGTATTTTTCATTTTCTCCTGATATATAGCCCCAGCACACATGTATCACCACAACACTGCAACTATGGAATTCTGAATTCTCTCATATTCTCTGGATCGATGCTCCTGTCTAGTATACGTTGGGGTTTTTTACAATTTTATATTCTTTTATTATTTCACTTTAACTCTTGATATCTCACCTCCCAGATCTAGCCATAAGAAACATGCTGCCCACCAGAGATCTGAGATGCTGCAGAAAGGTGCCATGCTACTGTCTCAGGCTCCCTACATCTTTCGAGGCAGGACACAGTCAGAATTTACCTGGGGGGGAGGGGGTCAAAACCAGCCATAAAGTTCTAAGGTTGAGGGGTGGCAAAAAAAAAAGGTACCTTAGGATACATCTGAACTTGGCTGTGCATTGACTAACTTTGTCTGATTTATTTCAGTGGAGTTAAGATTTGTTGAACCCAACAGTTACTTTTCTTAAAACAGCAACATAAAAACCCCCACCCTTATTGTCACCATGATACTTCAGTGACACTGAAGGACTTGAAATGAAAAGAAAAAGATTTCTGAAATAAAAGAATTATCACTTCTGCACCGAATCATGGACGAATAGAAGTGGATAAAGTTATTAGATTTTCTGAGACAGCAAATGTGAAATGAATGGGCTGTCAGATGATATGTTATTATTAAACAATACAGATATTTATAGGCACTCTTAATGTAAAGGACAAGTAGTGTTAATACGGCTTGAGAACTAAGTGGACCAGGTTATCACTTTGCAAGAGCCAAGAAGTTGCTTCTGAGGCAAGACCGACAGAAGAGATTGCAGCCCACAGAGATGACAGGTCACACCATGCAGAATTCTGTCAGTCAAGATGAAGCCTTGTGATTTGGAATTTGTTTCCGCTGCGGATTGTTGCTTGTGTGTTCATCACACAATAGACAATGATAACTTTTCCGTGTAAGTTGTAGAAGCCTTCCCCAGAAGACTTCATGAATACATGTGATTTGTCACGAAAGTCAGCAGTGCACATCCCTTCCCCTCGCTCACCCATCTTCCATCACACATTTTTTATGCATTTAAAAAATAATATTCCACATCCATGGGTAGCTGCATGATCTGTATAACCCTCCAGCCTCCTCATATTTATGAACTTTTGAACTTGGTCTTCTTCAGCTGATTAGAAAATGGGCATAATGGGGAATCTCATTTTTAACAATGGTTTCATGAGAGTAATTGAATAGCATCTTCCAGCTGGAGGTCCCAGAGTACTTTGCAAAATGAGGCAGGGTTATTATTGTTCCACAAATAATAGAGAAAGTGGAACAGATAAATTTGGGCCTGCTTTTAAAAATTAAACACCTTTGAAGTAGGGTTCTGAGCCCTTCAGATTTCATATCCAGACTAGTGTGCATCAAAGGTAAACAAAATCAAATTGCTTAATAATTGCTGAGGAAAATTAGGAAATCACTGCAACAGAACAGGAAGATGCTTGGAAAAAAACGCTTTGGCTGGCTAGGATTCCTGTTGGAGGTCTTGTGCATGCTCTTTATTTTTGATACTTAGGCTGAAGTTTCAGCTCCCTTGCATGAAACTCTTTGTTCTTGGAATGAACATACAGATGAGGCAGGTCTTGGTTGTAGGTAGGAAGCCAGGAGAACAGGTTTGAGCAAGGAGGACAAGCAGTGGGTGACAGATGAAAAGAGAGCAGATCTTCTGGTTTACAGCAGGTGGAAACTGATGTGAAGGATGAGTTCCAGTAGCTTTTTTTGGTAAGTATACATGAACACTAGCAAAGTCTCTGTCTGTAACACTGACTTCTGGTCCCATAAGAAATAATCCTAGAAAGCTCTACAGCTTGAGTAATACTGCATAGGATTGTTAGTGAGTGTTGTTTTCACAGTGACAAAGTGCAAACCCAGAGCAGGTCTGTGCTGGATGCTGTCCAAATACATACCCCTGCTCCAAAGAGTTGATGATAATCCCAGGCCAGTGAAGCTTGTGACAAAAAAAAGGAGAGAAGAAGCCAATGATGGAAGGATAAGCAATTTATGTTCATGGATGATGCTCAGAAAACATAACTCATGCTATGAAATTAATGAGATAAATAGTGCAGGATCAGTCAATTCTGTCTAATGATAACACCTTACAATATATAATATCCCCTTAGGAATAACATATACATATGAGACAAAGACACAACATTTGAATGCAGAGCTAGAGTTCTAAGTAAGTTCTCAGATGTATTTTCCTCTTGGTCCTGTTATAAAACTAATATTGATTGAAAGTTTTGAAACCAGATCTGCATATTGATGTCTTTCTTACCATCAAAATAGTTGACTTTACTCATGACCGACCGGTTCAGCAGGAACCGGCCCGGCGGGATGGTGATGGTGAACGGCGCCGAGGTGCCCACGTCGAGCGCCCGCCCGATCCGCACGTTGCCGACCTCGATGCCGCCGGGCGCCGTCGAGCTGCTGGCCCACGCCTCGACCGACGCCCGGGACACCACCGCCGTGGCCCCGAGGACCACCCGCACGGTCGGGTCGGCCAGCCGAGCGGTGCGGGCGACCACCGAACCGGTCACCGTGTCTCCAAATCTCAGTTCCAGTTATCTCTAATCAATAGTAGTTTTAATCTTGCTTGTTTCTCAAGAGCATCACAGCCATGATTTCAATTCAGATTTGATGTCCATGGCTAACAGATAAATTTTCTATGTTTATAACTACACGAGCACATGCACTCGGATTTTGTACACAGTGGAGTACAGTAAACCTCAAATTCATGTGCTGGCTCATTTAATTTGATAATTACCTACATTTCCAAAGCCACAGAGGCAAAAGCCTTACAATACAAGGGGTCTACAGTCAAGGAACAACGACCCATGCACCTTTAAAACAAAAAGGGGGACAACCAACAAAATCAACCGATGGCCTTCATGATGCACTTTAAAGAAAATCATGCCCTGGACCTTAAATGCTGTCTGGTGTTTTTATCAATTCATCATTTAGAGAAAGTGGCTGTGAAGGACTGCTGTTTGTAAACATGATGGATACCTTTGATTCCACAGTTCCTATAAACACTTTGATCAGGATAAAATAAAAGAAAGGGATTTTTTTCTGAGATTGAAGTAGATTCACAGAATAGAATATTATTTTTGTCATAAGAGAAGGGGGAAGTCTACTGATCAGACACAGATTTTTCTATCTAAAATAAGAGCTGGAAAGAAGCAGGAATACACAGGATTATGATAGACATTAGGGTTACTTAATAAAATGTCTGGCTTATTCACGAAGCCAACTGGTAATTTAAGGCAGGGGGAGGGAGCAGGCAAGGGGCTGCTCTCAGCTTTTCCTCTCTTGATGGGTCCTTTTTTATTAAGGCCTACAGGAGGTTCATCACTTTCTTAGAGGGGGGGAGGGGGCAGTAAGTCTCTGTTCCCCAGTGCTTCAGGCTCGTTGTGCTCTTGCTATCTGCAGAGCAGCTCCCTGTAGAGGACTGGCAGGACACCCTGTCCTTTAGGATGGAGCAGAGACCCATCTTTTTCCCTTGATGCAAGGATGTTTTGTGGTAGCATACTGCAGTCAGCTGATGCTGACATTGTTCTCTCACTGCTAACTGGGTGCATATTGCTCTCACGACTTGTTCTCTTCAGGATGTATGGAATTTGTCAGGGTTGCATCAAAAGACAGTTCAGGAGTTAAAATTGCCAGAAAGTAAAGTTGGCCCCGAGCAAAGTTAACACCTGCTTGCATCCAGCTGCACAGCTCCATGGGTAGGGCCAGGACATATTTGATTATAATGACCTCAAAATGATCATTAGAAAGTTGATATACCTAAACCTACTTTGAAAGTTGCCCTGAGACTGTGTCAGGATGGGTATTAGCAAGACTCCTGCATTTCTGAGGCACCTCCTACATTTGCAAACTTGTTAAGCTCATGATCTGACCTCATGAAGATTTTGTCTAACAGCAAATAATGATGATAAATGTAGTTACATTTGCTGCAGTGTTTTCTTCTCCTTGTTTTCGTCTCCTCTTCCCCCAAACTTCTTCACACCCCTGTCACTTGCAGCACTGGGATCTCTAACTTCTGTTACAAGAGCTAACAAGTCCTTTATTATAGTAGAAATATCTATCCACACATTAAAGTTACTTTAGTGAGTCTCAATTTATTTATTTTTAGTTCATAAATAGAAAATATTCAGAGTAAATTTACTACACAGTTATCAACTGTAGTATATAATGCTAAATACTCTGTACATAAAGAACAACGGTTGTGGTCTATTGAGTCTGAAACCTACTGACAACAGCTGTAGGGGGCAGCTCTTCAAGGGATCTGAGCTGTTAAATCTTGAACCAAATGATAACAGCCCCTGACAAACAGTGGTGGGCAGAGGGTTGTTTACCCTGGAGCATACTGATGGCAACCCCAGGAACTCAGGGGTAAAGAGG
The DNA here is from genome assembly GCA_024336885.1 of Actenoides hombroni. Classification (NCBI taxonomy): domain Eukaryota; kingdom Metazoa; phylum Chordata; class Aves; order Coraciiformes; family Alcedinidae; genus Actenoides; species Actenoides hombroni. The sequence goes on along the minus strand of WUAM01006479.1, from coordinate 1,164,330 downwards.
GTGATTGACCAGGGTGACTGAGAGCTTTTAAGAGGTGACAGTTTATGGGGGTTCTCAACCAAGCACTCAGCAAAATAAAGCCAACTTCATTTTCTGCAGAAAATAAAAGTTTGATTGATACAGGTAACAAAATATGATCTATTCAGTGCCCAGATGAAAACCACAAATATTTGGATTTTTTAAAAAGTAGCCCTATAGCACTGCAAGTAAAACAAAACATTCTGTGGAATGAATTTTGGCAGAAAAAAAATTCCAAAGTACATTTCCAAAGGACATTTTTTTCAAGTAAAAAATCTACAATTAACATCACCTGAAAATGTGCTGAGGAACACAAAAAGTCTTGAAAGCTGAAAGGAGGCATTAATAATTGCATTTTAGGTCCACTGCCTACTGTACAAGAACATACACATAGACAAGCTGAAAAACAGACTGGTGATTAACTGGGAAGTATGATTTTTTTTTCGCCTTTGGAATTCTTTTTATTATTTTCAGTCCTTGCAATTGATCTCTATCTTTATTTGAGGCCACACTCTATGCATTTCCTTCAAGCCCCGCCCCATTCCTTCCGCCCCTCCCCATTTCTTACCGGCCACGCCCACTTATACACGCCACGCCCCTCTCCTTCACTCCCCGCCCATTTTCTTTATGCCCCACCCATTTCCTCATAGCCCCACCCACTTCCCCAAAGCCCCCCCCATTTCATACCCGCCCCCCCCCATTTCCTTCAACCCCCGCCCCCCCCCTCCCCCCCCCACCCACCGGACGGTCGCGTTTGCAGCAGCAGCCTTTGCTTTGCTTCCCATATTTCACAAAATCATCATTAGCAGAAGCTCTGATTTTCCCACTGGCAGCCCTGGGTGTCTCAGACTCCCAGTGTGAAGTCCAGCAGCCCTCCTGCCTTCCCAAACCATGCAACAGCACATTGGGAAAGTTTCTGCTGAAGTAATGGCAAAGGGATGTCACATCATGTCCCTGTGGAGCAGGGCAGCTGTGTAAGTCTCGGGTGTTTCTACCCCAAACTGAGAAACCTATTTGTAACTATTCTGAGAAGAAACCCTCCACAGTTGCCACAGACATTAAATTACCTTCCTGGGCACCTCTTTTGCCATTAACATTCCCCAAGTTCATTTTCGCCATTCCCAGAAAATCCTCCCATTCACATTACTACCGCCTTCTGCCCTACTGAAGTACCCCTTCTTTCAACATCTTCTTCCTCTATGTATTTTAGAGAAGCTGCCTCTGAATATATTTTACAAACCCTAAACACAAGTTCAGTAGTCTTAACTTTTTCAGCCAGAAAACACCATTCTACTATAGTAATAAGGAAAGCATGGCAATCTCCTCAACATCAGCAGTGTATAAGCAAATCTAGAATTACATTTCATGCATATCTTTCGAACCCAGTGGTTCTCTCTGTTTTACTTGGCCAGAAATGTTGGGTTTTTTGTTGTTGGGTTTTTTTAAAGGAATGCATATTTGTTAATGCACAAAGTATTAGCTGCAGCTTTCTCGTTGCTTAAAATCTCAATGAACAAAACCCTCTCTCCTTCTGGTATGAAATATTCAGCTCACTCTGCAAGTTTTGTAAAGACGACGATGCCCAATAGGCTTCATAGGATATTGTTGCTATTAATATTCTTGGGCTAGATGCTGCACTTAACACCCTGTTTAACTGCACTTTCACTTATTCCAAACCCCCATGAGCTGTACAGAAACAAATCAGCCCTCCCAGAGGGGCACGTGGGGTAACCTCCTCACCCCATAACCGGCCTGGCCCCCCCGTGTGCCCCCTGAGCACCCCAAATCCTCCTGTAACCCCCACTCCGAAACCAGACTGACCAACCACAGACCCGTCTAGGGAGCCCCAAGTCCCCACCATGTCCCCCCACCCCCTAACCCGCCCCACCCCCCCCCCCCGGCCCCCCCACCCCCCCCACACCCCCCCTCCCCCCCCACCACCCCCCCCGCCCCCCCCCAGCCTCCCCTCTCCCCGCGCAATGCCGCCCCGGCCCCCGCCACCGACCCTGGCTTGCACACCCCCTCCTCTCACGACCCTCCTCCGTTCTGGCCCCTTCCCCAGCAGGCAGCTAGCAGTGTGCAGCATCTCCTGTCTCCCCCCACTTCTGGCCCCTGCCCCAGCAGGGCGCTAGCAGTGTGCACCATCTCCTGTCTCCCCCCAGCTCTCTCCCGGGCCCTTCACCATCACGCAGCTAGCATGCCTGCTGCCACAACTCTGTGCCTTCATCAGTCACAGAATCAGGGTCAGGGTTGGAAGGGACCCCAGGGATCCTCCAGTTCCAACCCCCCTGCCATGGAGGGGGAACATGGTGGGGGGTTGGAGCATCAATAAAGATGTTGCACAGAAGTGGTCTCAACACTGAGCCCTGAGGAGCACCACTTGTGCCTGGCCTCCAGCTGCATCCACCTCCACTGCCCACCACTCCCTGGGCCCAGCCAGGGAGGTTGCCCTCTCTTCAGACTGGGCACTGCTGGGACAGGATGCTGGCTCCAGTGGTCCTTTGCTCTGAGCCAGTATGGCCAGTGCCAGCCCCTGGTGGCAAGCACAGAGCAGCCAGCAGCACAGGTAGTTTTGATAATCTGGTGGCAAAACATCAGTTTATGCCAGAGATGGAATGACGTGCCAGTAAGTGTAATTACAGCTGCTGGAAAGCACTAGAAGGAATAGGCAGACTGCACTCACCACCCTCAGTATAAACATTTTTCTTCTTTTGTTTAGACTACAACATTATTATCAAAAACCTTACAACACCATGGAGCTAACATTTCTTAATGGCTTGCCTAATTTACTTTCCTAGCTGCAGACTGGCTACATTTAAATTTCTGGACTTGAAAAAAAAATCAAGTTAAGAGATGAGTTTACTGTGTAATATTATTTTAGCATTCCCCTTGATAATATCTGCTGGAACCATTTGTTCCTGCGGGCGGATTGATGTGGGGGGGTCTGACATGAGTCCGCCGGCGGCCGGGTGCTGCCATGTGACCGGCTTCAAGGTGGAGAACTGGAAGCAGAACCTGCGGGCGATTTACCAGTGCTTCGTGTGGAGCGGCTCGGCCGAGACCAGGAAGCGCAAGGTACCGGGGGCGGCTCGCTCGCATCCACCCCCCTTCCCCTCCCGTCCCTTCCCCACACGCGCTCCCCGTCCCTTCCCCTCCCTATGATGATGATGGGCTTTGTTTTGTTGGTTACTTGCATCAGGCCTTGCCTGACAGCAGCAGGTACATCCCAGTGCAAGAGCCCAGAGGATACCCAGGGATCAAAGTCTAACTGCCAGACTTAACTGCTAAGAAATGCAGATTGGGATAGCTCGACAACCCCCGAGTCCCCCCCTCGCTTACGCTCAATCTCGCTCCACGCCGGACTCCCGATTGCCCCTAACTTTTGAATGCGGGGAGGGATTTAATCCTTAAGCAAAGAAAACTTGTAAGAACTACAATTCTTCTGTGCCCTGGGATACTTTGGTCACATGATGAAAATCAGTTATGTAGTTGACTTGCTTAACACAAGAGTGGTGAGTGAAGCCAGGTTTCTGTGAGTGCAGTACTGCCAATAACCCCTAAATCTGGACTGTGAGGCAACACAGTGAAAGGGACCTGCAGCCTCCAGCAGTACAGACCAGCACATTAGTGTAGATCACCAGTGACAACAGGCTGGAAATTCAGAATGATGGATCCCAGAACCTGCTGGCATCAGTGAGAGGGAAGTCTCAGGCTGGAGCAGGACAGCAGTCCTGGGGAGAAATGGAACACACAGGGGTGCAGGCTCTGGAGAGCTGGGCTGGGCTGGTCCTTCCACGGATCCCTGGTGCAGGGGAAGGGGAAGGTGGTGCCACCCGAGCTGTGGCCATGTGCACAGCCTAACAGAGGAGTAAAGGACAAGGCTGTTCCCATGTGACAAATCTGCTTTGCTCTTTTCAACCCCAACTGTACAAAGAGGAGCACAGCAATTTCTCTTCTACAGCTCCAAGTTTCAGATCTCAGAGCAGCAGCATAGTAAATAAGCTTTAGAAGAAGTATGTTCAGAAATGGCAATATCTGCATAAAAACAGCCAAAGGAAATCTGCTCCAAGTCCTCACTTCTACAGATGCATCAATTCACACAGGTCTCCTTCTCCATACAGTTTCTTTATCACCATCTTCAACATGTATCTCTTCTGGATCTTCATTATCTTCCTCTGCCTCATCAAGCAGAAATTCCATACTCTAAAAATCCAGGGACTCAGATTATTGCTTTGATTTGCCATGCTTTTTGAGAACACATTTAACACACAGAGAATGAAACCGAGTGACATTCACAGTTCCTACCTGCACCTATTCCACTCTGACAATAGAAGTGCCTGGAAAAGCCAAGCTGCTCTGGAATTTGTATGCAAACAGTTGTGCAGCATACAAATTAATAACCTGATTTCATCTCAACAACTTAAGAAAATAAGATTTTTTTTTTCTTGGAACATGCTCTTTTTTTCCCCCTTGCCCTCTCTTTATAGCAATATGTTCTGGGAAAATGGTGTGATGCCCATAAAAACAGTCTCTCTCTGTTCCTGATGGATAGTTAGACTCAGAGTGACTCTTTCCATGGCTGTTTCTTGGATGAAGCCCATTCTGTTTCTGCTTGCAGGTACAAAACTGCTCTAAGGAGAGGAGAATCCTATCACTCTGCTGCTTCTGCTCCTATCATCTATATAAACAAACGGTCTGAAGTAAGAAAACCAAGCAGCCTCTGCAAAATACTCCTGCTACAAAAGCATACATTTTTCAACATATAAGAAAGAAAATAAGCACATTTTTATGTATCTCAACTATTATCTACTCAATAGCATACAGAAATACATCTTGATAAAGCTGAAGTGTCACATATCAAGAATCTCTACTGAGTTGTAGTTATTTATATACTAGTACATAGAGTTAACTGCACAACTTGAGTTTATAAAAGCAACTAAGATAAAAAGTAGAAGTACTTTGTGAGGGTAAAATTCTATGGAGAAGCAACACAAATACTACATGTAAGACTGGGGTTTCACTCAATGAGTGTGGCAAAATTATAAAATCAACAGTCACTACCCAGTTAATGAGATTTCAGAAATAACTACTTGTGTGCTCTACACACCTGCACGTGCTCATGCTGGACACCTAGCCTAGCAACACTTCATTTAAACATACCACTCAAAACTCACCGTCGGAAACACCCGTTAAGGCACCTTTTACTTTGGAACATGCACTAAAACAGAGGCGACTCAAAAAGCATTTGTTGCTCTTCAGCCCAGACGTACATCATCTGACAAATAAGAACTTCAGCAAACGACTGGCTATTAATGCTGTAACAGAGTTGTTGATAAAAATGTTGGGGGACTTAGGGACCCTGGAACTGACCCATGGAGTATTCCACTGGTTACCAGCAAACAGTTAAACATGAACCATTAAATACCCTTTGGGCCTGTGGGTCCAGCCTCAGTGCTTTGTTTAGCTAAATTGCACTGCCTTCTGAATCAGAAAGCTGATTGAAGGTGAACCTGTTTGACAAGTACAGCAATTTCTAGTCCATTTTATAGTTTTCTGCCGTTGCTTTACAGCCTTTCTCAGGGAACGGTGCAGCTGCAGGGTTGGCTCTGAGGCTTCCTCTCCTAAGGGGCACATGAGTGCTAATTGCACATTTCCATCTCACAAAGCAAGTTGATTAGACCCAGTTGTGAGGCCTCGTGCATTGTAGAATACTCCTCCACACACTGATATCAAAGAGGATATCACCTGTACTATTGAATATCTTCTTCATTATTATGAGAACGGGTGTGCTCATGCACAATAAAACCCTTCAATTAGAAAAGAAAGCCATGCACCAAAGATATGAACAAGTACTGGAAGAAGAGCAACACTGGGCTATAAAAAGGAATAAGATGGTGGCAGAGTAGGTTTTACCTGTCAGCTTTTGAATACAAGTTTGTTAAGTTTGTGATTTTATGACTAAGGCTTTTCTTGCTGCATAGTGAAATCATACTTCTGACAAAGGATCTCATTTATTTCTTTTTTTTTCTCCTGGCAGATGGAACAAAGAAGGGATGCTGGCTTTTGGGAATGGCAACCTAATCCACCTCAGAGCTCAGGAGCACCTGCACTGGGATACCTGCTGATTTGAACATGTGTCTGGATAACTGGGGCACTACTAATGACAAAATTGCTCAGTGCATGCTAGTTGCCACAGTTTTTATTAATTAATCAGTGATCCCATGCTCAGTGTGATCAAGGCTTACGTAACACCAGCTCAGATAGAGATGGGGAGTGCACTGTAACTAAACTTTGGAAACAACCCATGTCTATGAGGTGTTTGCAGCATTTCAAAGCAGATCAATTCCTTGTCATATCACCTTAGTGACCAACACAACAAAAAAAACCTCTCCAAGACCACAGAGAGAATGGAAGATCTAATAAAGGAACCACCATGAGTAGAGAGGAGGAAGAAAGGTGCCAAACTCCTGCATGACCCTGGATAACAGCCTGAGAATCCTGGGACACCAATTTCCTTTTAGTTATTATCTGCAATCCCACTTCTAATATACCTATTTCATTGTCTAAGAACTTCCTAGAAGAATAAACTAAGGAATTTTATGTTGGGTAGGGACCTGTCAAACAACAGTCTAGAAATTCAGCATTGTTTCCTCCACATGAGATATGACTACACAAGCAGGTGATGATGGTTAAAAATTTAGTCTATGCATGCCAAGGCTCCTAGGATAGAGTCAATTAATGAATTTGTGTTTTTCTAACATCATTGTTTAAAATAAAGTCCTAAAGTTTTCAAGTATAGCTTAACCTTGTGTCTCATTCAGTCACATACTATGTCGGTTCTTGTACTGCAGTTAATGAAAAAAAAAATCAAGTAACTGGCTTTTATTACTTATTTGATCAATCATCAAATTACTTAATTTAGATTTTTTCTCTGGCGTCCTTTGTCCCCTTGATGAAACCCTTCAACTGGGAAGGGACTTCAGGAGGCCTTTTTTCTGCTTATCAAAAAGTCACATGAGATTACTTTGGACTTCACATCCTCTTTCTTCTACTTCCACACTAACACTTTGTGAAGCTTGAAATCATCAGAAGTGCTTCTAAAATAAAAAGAGGTTCCTCAAACTAAGCACAGGACTACAAAGACAAGATCATATTTTACAGAGTAAAATGTAAAAATATGTTTTTTATTTAGATATTTAATTTTATTTCTTATGCTTCAAAGACCATAAAATTTAGTGGATGACATTTTAAAACACTGAAGCAGCAAAATTGTTTTTCTTCACAAGCTGAAGTTAGAAATTTGTTTTCTCTTCATTCAGTTAAGTTTTAAATCCCTGCAGTTCCACTGGTTTTACTGTAATTTTTTTTTTTAATTTGCAGAAAAATAATGAACAACATAATTTAGCCCAAACAGAGATTGTTTTGCCTTTGTTCCTTTTATTCAGGTATATGGAAATCCATGAGTACATTTTTCAGTACAGCCCTGGAAAAACCCAAGCCTGGGCTGTGATGGCACCTGAGGTGCTGTTTTACTGGGGAAAAAAAGCTTTTTTTTTAGGATCTTGCCACTGTAGTACTTGCATATGCTGTGATTTAAGGGCAGAGGGATGGTCAGCGTGATGTTGAGGTCAGTAGTGTTTGCTCTGGTGGGTGCTGAGATTCTGGCTGAGCAAAGGCTGACACATATAACTTCAGTGTCAAGATCTCACATTCCAAGGAAAACAATGATAGTGTGAAGTTATATGCTAATAATTGACTGGAATCTTGAATCAGATAATACCAAATTGTTTCCAAGTTCAACCAGGTGACTAATTTTCCAAGGAACTGTGAAAAGTCCCAGCCAAAGGAATTTTAAATTGATCACTTCATGCCTTTGAAGTCTCATGGCATCTGTTTCTGTTACATGAGATATACTGCAATAAGATCAGCCATCTTTCCCAAAATGTGAGTTCCTATTTACAGGGATATTAAAGCTCCATAGTTGGATCAATAGGGAGATTAAAGATCGATAGGTGGATCAATAGGGAGATTAAAGATCAATAAGTGGATCAATAGGGAGATTCAAGCTCCACAGATGGATCAACAGGGATATTAAAGATCAATAAGTGGATCAATAGGGTGATTAAAGATCAATAGGTGGGTCAATAGGGAGATTCAAGCTTCACAGGTGATCAATAGAGAGATTAAAGATCAGTAAGGCAAAAAAAACCAACCCTACAGAAGTAGAAGATTTTAAGGCATACTAACTGAGCAGGCTGAGGAAACTGGGCTTGTCAGGAGCACCAGCTAAACTGGAGGAGTGAAGTGGCCAGAGTGTCCTTGTACATGCTGCAGAAGAATCCTGGTGTCTCACAAAAGACTGCAGCCCTCATGGAAGGTATGGGAGGCTCAGAAATGCATGAGTCCAGCACAAGAAACAAGAGTTCAAAGACAGCTGGAAACTCTAAACCTCCCACTGAAACTCTTATGATTCTCCAGCGCTGTGCAGCTTGGGTGCTTTCCAGGCTAGTACAGAGCTAGCTCTTGGAGGATCAATAGCCAGATGTGTCTAGAACATCCTGCATTGCCATAATCACACATTGCCCTGGGCTTCTCTATGAGGGCAGACACCCCCAGCCCATGTCTCAATGAACTTTCTTGTGATTTGTGAATCTCCCATGTCCTGGCTGGCAGTGGGGGAAAACCCAGTGGACAGACCAGGAAAAATTAGTGAGGCTTCTGCTGTGATGTTTTAGATTAGAGTGGCATTCTTCACCAGGGGACAGGACATGCCATCAGGCAAATGCTCTGAGACCATCTCAGTGCAAATACAGCTGGGACAACTTGTGTCACAACAGAGGTCTCCACAAAGCACACGTGGTTAAGTGTAACAGCACTTGTCCATCAGCCTCTAGCCAGCACAACTTTATGATATTGACAGTACCCTCAATGAAGATAAACTCAAGACATGTTTCTTTCCTTTCCTTATAAGGCAGCTTTTTGCTCAGATGCTCAGCTGAAGTCAGTTAATTGGGGTCCTCTGAACTTAAAAGCTTCTGGCAAATGCAGTTGAACATGAGCAAGAGTAAGATACTGTGAAAGACACTGGTAAAAATTCTGACAGCACTTTGCTGAAAGACAAAAAAAATAAGAGTGTGGATGAAGATGAAAGTTTTTGTAAGTATTAATTTAGCACGGTTTCTATAAGCTTCCTTTATTTAACAGTTAGTAAGTATGAAAAAGAAGGAGAGAATTACCAAATCTTCTGATGGTTCAAATTCAGGTCTAGACAGAACCAATCTACATTTCAGAAGATGTTTACAAATATCTTTGAATATCTGAAAATAACAGCTAATAATATGCTAAATTTACATTAGCAGAAAAACATAAAAAAATATATCTGGGTAGTGATTATATTTGAGGGGCCAAATGTAACTCAGAAGTGGCTTAATGTCTAATAAACAAGGTTGCTTTTACTTTGTTCCTGCAACTGCTCTGATAATATGGTGAGAGGATAAGCTTGAACCAGAGGACTCCACTGTGAACTTGCACATGGACTAAACAGGAGCCCCTGGACAGGCCACTTGCTGTGTCACACTTCAGTTTCCTGACTGAAAAATGCAGCTAATGCTTCCCTGCCTGGCAGGGGCAGTAGGAGTGGCGAGACCAACGGGTACGTGCCAAAAGCGAGGCCACGGGTAAAGGCAGTTGGGGGCAAGCTCGGCCCCCACACCCCCCCCCAGGGATCTATCAGGCCGGGGGTCAAGGGTCAGGGGTCAAGGGCAAGGTCAGGGGTCAAGGGCAAAGGTCAGGGGTCAAGGGCAAGGTCAGGGGTTAAGGGGGTGGGGGGGAAGAGGGGCTCCGACCCCCCCTCGCAGGAGTGGATCAGGCCGGGGGTCAAAGGAGATGAAGACAAAGGATCTCAGAGCAGTGGCAGGAGGTACTCAGGAGCCTCTTGGGAACTCCACATGCTTTGTTACTGCAGCAAAAGCAGGCCGAAGAGAGACAGGCAGGGCTCCACTTCTTGGTTCTGACCAAACCTGCTGTCTATAGAACTCCTCTAATAAACTATAAAATTCTCCTCCAACAGGCCACACCTCTAGGATGTATTTGGTAGCATTTTCCCATAGTCGTTCAGAGTACATCTCTGCCAGTGACTCTCCAGGCAAGGCAATATGGACACACAAGACAGAAAGAACACAAATGCCTCTCTCCGAGCAGTCTAATATGTACATGAGGATTAGTGTTTGGTGTAAGCCTTCCAAGTATCAAACATTCTGTTCAGTTTCTGAGCATTCCAATTTTCTTCACAGAAAGAGGACATGCTGAGAGAAGTCTGTGTGCAAAATCAGAAGGAAACCACAAAAAAAAGATACCCACTAAAAGGAGCGGGAAAGCCTGCTCGCCGCGCTGGTCTTGCGCGCTCCCTTCCCCGTCCGAGGGCCCGCAGGGCGCAGGCAGCAACAGCATCGCGTGAAGGAGGCTCTGTGCGGCCCCGCGGCAGACGGCGATGGGGCGCGGTGGGCTGGAGCCGCCGGCAACCGCTGCTCACCAGGTACCGGGGCTGAGATCAGCGACGGCAGGGAGGGGGTGACGTGGGAGGCTCTCGGCGGCTCGGGGCCAGGGGAAATTTATCATTTACTATTTACCTTTATGATGAGCTATCTGCTGAGGATGTGTCGTTCAGGTCATACTGTGCTCAAGAGAGGATCCTCTCCCAAGGGTTTTTCCAGCAATATTGTGGCTCAGATACTCATGGCTTTGTCTCACAGCTATTCACTATGCATACCACACCATTCTCCCCTTTTACTGTCCACTGCATTGGTGTTCTTAGAATAAGACAGCTCATGTTTACCCCTCTCCTATCTTTAAATTAGTCTGTAGTCTCTCAACCTTTCCCTATTTTATAATTTAAAAGAAAAAAACATATTTTAGAAAGAATAATGCCAAACTCTCCACCTGAAAAACTGTTACACCCAGTTTTGCAAACTCTTTTTTTTTAAAAAGATAAGTCCCCTGCAGATCATGAAAATATGCTGTTTAAGTAAAAAGGATGCTGTTCTTGGACTCCTTTTATTTAGTTATTTTCATATTTATTTTTGTTGTGACACTTAAAGGTGGTTGAAACTGTTATCATACTGTTATAGTTTTGCTATTCCACCCAGCCATTTTCAATTGGTCTTCAAGTGGAAGAGTGGATTTCTTTTTTCTTCCTCTAAGCACCGCCTAATCACCTGTTCCATATTTCAGAGGTGATATACACAAGTAGTGATCACTGTGATGCGATGCCATGCATTTACCCATTCATGTTAATGGTAGTGATTTTAATCTTTTTTAAGATAACCCTCCCTTAAAATGTAATGCTTATTCCATGAACCAGGGGAGAGTTCCCACACAAACCCCCCCATCCTGTGAGAGTGCTGCCAAGTGGGTTTGGAATCCAGAGACTCAGGACTGAGACTCATATCACTTTATCATCCCTTCTAGCAATAATGCTTTGGCAGGGGCAGGCTGCACTAGACATGGTACCTCATAGTGCAGAGAATACTTCTAATTTGGGAGTGTGTGACAGAAATGTCATACTGACTTTCTAAAAAGCAGCCAGCCAGGATTATATTTAGCCAATTCTTTTCACACACTAACATTTATTCTGTTGGGGACAACTGTTAAAACTATGATTATCAATGTTCTGCAAAAGAAGAAATGCTAACAATATAAAGATTAAGGGGAAGAGAAGAGACTGATGCTGGGATTATAGTCACATAAATTTAATTTGCCTCTTACATAACAATGGAAAATAAGGAAAAAATGGAAAGATTCCCTGCAGGGGGGCTGGACCTTGAAAGGTCCCTTCCAACCCAACCCAGTCTATGATTCTATGAGATATCCCAAATGCCAAGCCAAAGGCCTAACTTAAAGATCATCTTTCCTTCAAATAAACATTTAGAATAGTTTAGCTCAACACTGCATTGCCCACACCATGGAGATAAAATACTCCTGCCTGTTATGGTGGACACATCAGCTTTGGTCATGATGTCCTCTTCTGTGTGCAGAATGCTCAACAAAATATTTATGTTAAGAGCCATAAATTAGATGTCCAAACCTTATTTTCCAAAGCATTTATGATTTTAAACTCACCTGCTGTGGATTATGAAGTATTATCAATGAATGCTTCTGACGGAAATCAGTTGCAAAATTGTTATGATAAGATTTTTTTTTTTTCTATCCCTACATACACACTTTTCTATCATTATAATTCCACTAACTGAAAGGGAGTAGTTTGAGTTTTGTCTCCTGTGGGAAGCACAAGTTCTTCAGCCTTAAATGTTTTAAATTATGCATCTGGTCCACTTACTTGAGCCTGCATTTGAGCTAATGACTTGAGGCTTTATCTGCCAGCTCTGGGAGCCCTGATGCAAGGGGTAAGTACTCCCTGAAACTCACAGGAAGTAAAGGGACTCAGAATTTCACATTAAGGCTACTTAGTCTATTTTTTGTTAAAGAGAACTATCAGTGAGTTTCCCGATCATAAAGCAAAACCACAATTTACATGTGTAAGGTAAAAGAATAATTTGTTTCATCATTATAAAAAATCATCTGATGACCCTTTCTTTCATAGACTTAAATTCAGCATCATGATTAACCATTTTGAGAAGGATACTGTTTCTATTGCAAAACCTGGACAAACATAGCCAAACCTCTGAAAACTCTCCCTTTTCCTACATTCATTTCACCTTTTCATCAGCCAAAATTGCTACAGCTTTCAACCTCACAAAGCAATATTTTTATCTAATAGATCAAAGTCCATAAAGCTATTTAACTGTACACTTTATATGAGAACAGACCTCCACTGAAAGAAATATACACTAAACCAACAAAAGACAATTAGAAACACAACTAGGGAGACAGAACATAAAGTTGTAATGGATTTTAGGCACTCCTGCAATGTATCAAATTAAGGACTTTGAGTTGTCTATGAGTATCAGTGTAACCCATGTACTAAATATAAAAACCTCGAGTCACCTGCAGCCAGCAGACTGTCAAGGCATTGATGGTCCAGATGGGGAAAGTCCCTGTTCCTGTTTCAGATATATCAGCTTGGTCTAATTTGTAGCCATTCAACTTCCAGCACCAAATGCAGGGTAGTCCTGAACAGCTCTAAGACAGCAAATGCTAGCAATGCTTCACACGCAAAAGCAAATTAGACAGAGATCAACAGAAAAACAGTTATCTATCATGTAAATATTCCTCCTCTCCTGGACAGCTTGCTGGAAATTAGAGCAGAGAGAAGAGCCCTGCAGAAGTTTATAAGCAGAACAGGTGGCAGAAAGTAAGGGGTAATCACACATTTTAAATTAAAATAAAAAAGTCTCTGGAGGCTATACAGCTTCAAAATCTTCTGCTAGGTGCAGGAAGGCTTCTCCTGTGCGATACAACGCATCAGCCACCTAGGAGCCATGCTTTGTCAGGCAGCATCCAGAAAGCTTGCTTGTTTAATCAGAGGTGCCCCAGTTATGTTAAATATATTTTAAAATATGCCTTTCTGCTCCTTGGAGTGTCACTGAATCCAACTGAAATTCAGTGACATCACTAGGGCAGGTGCAATTGTCAGGGGCTCTTAACTCTTACATTTAGACTGCCTAGGTGTCATTTCCTCACTCAGCCTAAAATAATCTGTGCAGTACTGGGTGCCTTATATGCCCTGTAAATGGAACTGTGCACCTCACTTTCAAAGTAGTCTGACACTGACTGTGTCTACTAGACTATGTGCTGGTACTGATAACCTGTATTTTACCTACTGGTAGGGAAAGCAGTTTAGTCTTTGCTTTAGATCCACTCTAAGTAGAAACTGACTGTAAATGTCAACTGTCCACAGATCTGGATGGATCTCTTAATTCTGTGGTTACTACACTTGGCTATTAGCTACAGTAGTGGAGAGCACATCCAGGAGAAGAAAACTGCACTCATCATTCACCTGCATTTTACAGTAAATTACTGGCAGCTGTCCAGGAGAACACTGCTTTTTTTTTAAAAAAAAAAAAAAAAAGTCTGTGTTCTCCTCCCCCAGGAAGCTTGCGCTGAAATCTATTTTCATAAAACTTCTGGTTTGTATGTCCACACATAAAAGTGTGTTTTACCATCCTAGAGCAGAAATTCTTCACAAATAGCCTGTACTCAGCAATCCAGGCTGCAAAGGAAGGAGCCCTTCGCATGTCTGTGTCTCCATAACAATGACCCAGGAGAATTAGCTATTGCTCTTTAGCTTCAGTAGAAAAAAAGTAATCTTCCCACCAAAAGGAGAAAGTGCAAGTTGTGATTTGTAAGACAGGCTTCAAAACTTTACAAATTACCTACTTTTAATTACAGTTTCAAAGTGCACTTGGAGGCGAGCAATCTGTAAAACATGATTTCTTTCCACTCAGCTCTTCTTAATTGAGCCATTTTGTATATATACACACAGCCTCAGCTGCCATATTATTTGTTGGTTTTAACACACAGCTGGAAATTTGCTATTTTTTACCTCCAGTCATTACTGGGGGGAAGAATAAAAATGGCTGTTCTTAAAACACTTGCTTCATTCTTTCAACTAGCAGCTTTGTTTTCTACTGAAGTGAGCAGAAGTGCAGCTGTTAATTTCAGAAAATATATTCTTGCCCTCTCACTAGAATGAATGGGGAGGAAGAAAGACTGTCCTGTCTCCAGAGTCAAAAGAAAAACCTGGGCGCGGAAGCAACAATAATTCCACAGGCAAAAGTACAGCCGGTGTTGGGATGAGGTTACCAGCAGCAGAGAAAGATGATTAGGGGGTAAAGTGTCTAAAGGCCTCACTCTAAAGTGAATTGCTATTAAAATGACATCTGGAAGTCATTGAAATCCCACAGGAGTGGTTAAATGGGGGGGGGGGGGGGATAAATCCACCGGGTCTGAGTTGTAAGGCGCTGAAAGCTATGTTCCATAGGTCTGTTTAATATTTGCTTAACCCAAATGGTGCTTATGCACTAATTACTAAGGCTGTAGCCAAAATGCAAAATATTAAATAGAGGATTCAAATGATACAGAGAAAAATGTACTGCTGCTTTGTTTCCCTACTACTGATTCCAGTGCCTCTTGACCTTATTATATGAAAATAGGAAACAATTCCTGTAAACCAAGGTATAGACTTAAATGCAATAAAGCCCTGAATTACTTGGACAAATTGAAGCCAGGATGCCTCCTCATGGGCAGGAGAAATCATAAAGCTGCTGACAGCTTGCAATGGTTAAATGTTTAGTCTACAAGCTTAATAAAGGTTCTGGAAACAAAGGCTAGAATCAATTTTATTGCAGATGGCTGTGATGGTTTCAGTTAGGAGTTAAGTCAGCACATTGACATGTGTATGAAACAATATTTGGCTACTTTCATATATTACTGAAATAAAGCAACCTCATGCACTAACTGCCAGCAATCATAGCTAGTAAAATCCAGCTCTGTCTGTTACAGTGCCTACAGCTCCCTCTCAGCTCAGCAACAGTTTCTGATGCCTACCCAAGGATGGAATGGATAGTTAAGCAGGGCAGGCTCACCCTATGTGCAGCTGGGAAACTAAAAATAGCACAATTGGGATATGATTTATAGAACTAATTAGTTAATGTAATACATTCCTAATTTATGCATACCTGATAAGATATTATGAAACTGAAGACCAGGAGTCTTGAGAACAATTATGAAATCTGTACCCACAAAACCACCACTCCACCCATCTAATTCTGTTTTTCTTTAAACTTTGAGAAAACTGTCTTAGCTTGTATTATCTGAGAGACAGGCACCACCAGCAGCAGGCTGGAGATGCTGCTGAGTTCTTTGGGATGCTTTTCCTCAGGGCAAAGACTCTTTTTTTTTTTTTTTTTCTACTCTCCTGATCAGTGCAGCATCTCAGCATCAAGGGTCCTGCACTTCCCTCGGAGCAAGAC
Organism: Actenoides hombroni; assembly: GCA_024336885.1. NCBI lineage: Eukaryota > Metazoa > Chordata > Aves > Coraciiformes > Alcedinidae > Actenoides > Actenoides hombroni. The sequence goes on along the minus strand of WUAM01006479.1, from coordinate 1,148,383 downwards.
TGCTCAAGGGAGGAAAAAGGTCACCCAACGCTGTACAGCTCCAGCTGATGGTGGCTTCTGTTCCCCAGGTTGCCCCAGGGTATTTTTGCCTTTGAGCGCTTCTCACCCTGAAGCACAGAGCTGTCTCACCTACCAGCAGAGTGACACTGATGGGACTCTGAAGGCTTCTCCAAGGACTCTGATCTCCAGTACAGTTGGGTTGTGCTTTATTACAAATAATGCAAGCACATTGCCCCAGAAGGACTTCAGTGGCTCTGAGAACATGTTCTCTTCCTAGCTGACTGGGAAAAGATGTGACCAGGAGAGCTACATTTTATGGCTCGTTATGAATGGCAGGGATACTGCTGGAAATGATGTGGTTTTGTTACATAACACATAGAGGAGCAGATGCTGGGATAGGAGGATGGGACTCAACAAATACTTTTATTAGTAGGTGTTGAGCTGTTATTTTCTGAACGTACTAAAGACCACTAGCAGCAGAATCTCACACCACCAAACCTACAGAACCAGCCTACTGAGAAGTCAAGTAATAATAAATTGACATTATTCACTACATAGGCAGTCCCCTGCCAGGCAACAACAGGGGAGTGATGCTCTATTACACAGTGATAAAACAGGCTACAGAACAGTAAGAACATGCAGCTGCTCTGAAGCTTCTTTTTTTGCTAGTTCCTGAGAAATTTATTCTGCAGTTAATCTTGGCAGTGGATGTACAGTCATACTACAGCCTAGAAATGAACAGTGGAATCACTGGGTTAATAAAATAACCCAAATCCCTCTTTTTCTTACTAATTTTAAATCGAAAAGAAAGTAAAAATATCAACATTGTCTTCAAGATGCACATTTAAATGTCCAATCAACAGCAAAGGGAGAAAAATAATTCCAATGTTTGACTTTGTGGAAGGCAAAAAATCTAACACCCTCTTTGAACAAAATCCTATTAGGGAGCTACAATCTTTGCAGGATTAGATCTCTAGATATCATGAATTCACTTTGCTCTGTCACAATTCGCTTTAACCGAACTTGGAGCAACTGAAAGACCATTTATTACAAAAGTTATGATGAGGGGCAAAGTCAGTAAGTAATGAGCTTCTATTATCTTACTCCAGCAGCCCTGCCGTTCCCCAGCCCCCCTCCCCCCCTCTGCCCAGCATAGGATAGCATAGGATAGCATAGGATAGCATAGGATAGAATATAATTAACCAGGTTGGAAAAGACCTTCGAGATCATCGAGTCTAACCTATCACCCAACACCATCTAATCAACTAAACCATGGCACCAAGTGCCATCTCCCTGGGCAACATATCCCAATGCCTGACCACTCTACTTGTAAAGAATTTTTTCTAGTATTTCAGGACATTTCCTCTTATCCTGTCACCTGATAATAGGGGATCAGTGTATCCCAAAGTGCAGGAAATCTAGTAAGTCAATTAGGAGATCTGCATGGTTGAGCAAGGAACTCTTGGTAAAACTGAAGTTGAAGAAGGAAATATATAAAAAATGGAAAGAGGGGCAGGCCACCTGGGAAGAATATAAACCTACATTACATCTTTAAACAGCAAGGCAATTCTGTTTTCTCCCAACCTATTAGTAACGTACCCTGTTGCTTTAAGACATTACTGAAAAACTCTGATTGATTGGGATGGAGTCAGGATGTGAACTTGAAGCAGAAAAAGGTTTGATGTAATGCTGACCATACAGGGAGTTAATTCCAAGGAGTTCTCCCATGGTACTAGTGGGAATAAGCTGTGAGAGGTAGTGTGGCATCTGACAGAGCACATGGAAAGAGGAAACTGCTCAATCCTTGTTGCAGGAGGGAATCCAGAGCAAGTTTGAGGTTGCAAACAACATCTCCATGTCAGGTAAGGGTGCCCAAGACACCATTCACCCAAAGCAAGGGGTAAGGCTCACAAGATCCAAAGATACTCCCTCAATCCATGGCAATGCTCTTGGATGGCATGTGCAAGGGGAGGGTCAAAGTAGGGTACCAAGAGTACCAAGCCCGGCCCACTGCTCTGCCAACAACCATCTTAGAGGAGCTCAGAGGCAGGGTCTGATTGATACCTCAGTCGAGGGTGTGCTGTGGTCACTCTGATTGGTTGAGGGAACGAGGGCTTTGGGAACCTCTGGTCCAATATCTTCCACAAATTATTCACAGTTCTATAGGTGTACTTGGCAGAGAGAAGAAAAAAAACCATACTTGGCAGAGAGAGGAAAAAAAACCAAAACAACACAACTAAAAAGTCATGAGGACTGAACTACTCCTCCAGCATCCACAGGGTCTCCTGTGGCAGTGCTGAAGCACTATGAGCCCATGAGAAGTACCCTGAATTGCAGATTGAAAGTGTTCTGGTCACACTGACTATCATCTGGCCACCCTGGAGCACTGACTGGCTGTGGGGCTTGGCAGCACCTGTGTTGCCTGCCCTGGATGGCAGGGAGGACTCCCAGCCCCACAGCAGTGTCCACAGCTCCCCCAACCTCAGCATTTCTTTTTTTGCAGATGGGGCCATCTATGCCCTGGGGGGAATGGGTGCAGACACCTCTCCCCAGGCACTGGTCCGTGTCTATGAGCCCGCGAAGGACCACACATTTGATATTTAAAAAAAAAATAATTACAAACTGATTATTTCTAAGTAATCAGTTAATTATGTATGGCAAGCAAGTGGCAGAAAAGCCATTAACATTCCAGTTAAAACCATGCCCATATGCCTTCTGCATCATGTTGAAACAGCAAACGTGACTTCATGGCATCTGACACAAGAATGGCACTCCTCTGGTACAGCCATACCATCAAATCTTGATTGTATGTAGAAGTAATTTTAATAAAAAATAAAAAAAAAAAAACACTCACAACTATATGCACAAACCACCCCCCCCCCCCCCACAAAAAAAAAAACAAAAAATTTAAAACTAAAAAAAAATTAAAAAAAAAAAAAAAAAAAAAAAAAAAAGGAAAAAAAAAAAAAAAAGATTGCTGCGAGTTTGGAGACCGGAGATTCAAAAAGTGAGAGGAGGGACAATCCCAGCAAATGGAGCGGCCCTCACCCACCACAAACAGCCCTCGCATTCACTGCCACTTGCCCTAATACAGTGGAAGAGTTCAGAAGACTATTGTTGGTAGAAAGTTCAGGAGCACAGATAATATTCTCATCAATCCCTCAAATAGAAAGGAAAAACACAGATAGGGGGTGGAAAATAAACAACATAAACATATGGCTGAGAGACTGGTGTCACCACTGGAATTTTTGATTTTTTGACCATGGGGAGGTTTATAGGGCACCTGGTTTGCTGGCATCAGACGGAGTAAGAAAGAAGTGAACCCGGTGGAGCTGGACTTTCTGCTGCGCTTCCCCTCCAAGGCCGGCGTCACGTCCCCCGTGGACTTCCTGCAGCCCCAGGGATGGGGTGCCATCAAGGTTGGTCTGTGTGCTCACCCGCCGTGCCGAGGTGATGCCAGCATCCGGGGTCCCTGTTTCACCAGGCACCCCAAGGATGGTGCTGGGCCCCCAGATGTGGGCAGGTCTGGCAGCCTGGCAGGGCTGGGGGAGGGACCCAACTGACCCTGGGGACATCTATAGGTACCCAACCTACCCTAGGGGGCATCTATAGGGAGTCAGGACCCCCTGGGGGGCACCTATAGGGACCCAGGACCCCCTGGGGGGGCATCTACAGGGACCCAACCTACCCTGGGGGGCATCTATAGGTACCCAGGACCCCCTGGGGGGCATCTATAGGGAGCCAGGACGCCCTGGGGGGCATCTATAGGTACCCAGGACCCCCTGGGGGAAAACAAGCCCCTTGTTCCTGGAAAATGAAAATGCGTTTTCAGGCTCTTCAACGTGATTTCACTTGCTGCTTTCGATTGTGTAAGCACACATAGTGCCTTTTCTAACTCGAAACAGAGCCTGACACAAATCTGAGAATGCAAAGACAAAACCCTTCTATGATGTGTTTCCTCTTCAACAGCAGTATCCTCGGCTGTAAGAACTGGAGAGTGGGTTTTACACACAGGAGTGGGTGTGTATAAATATCTGGGACTCACCTCCACAAGTCCTCAAAGACAAAAGTTTGGAAATCGCTGCTCTATCTACAGTAGAATTAATGTTACAGGACATCAGGACTTATGTAACACTTCTTTCAGGTTTAGATCCTCATAGAACAGTTTCAACTTCAAAGGGGTTGCTATAAGAACATCATCCAGAAACATGGGAAAATTAAATTTACCTTGTGCACAGCAAGCTAATTTTCCTCAACTGCAACCATGACGAACAGGTTGTACTTGGTGCTCCGAAGTTACAGAGAGAAGGCTAAGGAGGTTTTTGTTATTTTGGGCCATATTGTATGTTACCCTTGGCAGACACATAGTTGAAGGAGTGAGGATTGTTTGGGGGAACTCAGAAGGTATTTTTTGATCTAATGTGATTGTACTGAATTTCTTTTTGTACTAGACATGTACTAGTTGAGGTTAATTAGCTAAGAGTGTGAAGACCTAAGCGGGCTGCTGTCCCAAGGAACCCAAGTTTCAGTCACACTTCCCAGAGGTCTGTATGATCCGACTTTTCAGGTATTACAAACTATGCCAAGTCTTTCAGTCAACCATAACCACTAATTACTGCTTTTCTAGACCAGATGTTTTAATAATGGAAAATATTCTTAAAACATTTTCAGGCATTCAACTATTTGATGGGGAAAAAACCAATCTGAATTAAACTTTCAACTGCATTACAATATGGTGGATAGAATAGGGAGATGTCGTCTGGCTTCCCTCAGGATTGCCGTCGGGTTTCCTCATGCTCGTCTTGTGCTCAGTTCAAGGTCATGTTGGGGTCACCTCATGATCATCTTGGGGTCATCTCAGGGTGGTCTTGGGGTGGCCTCAGGATCATCTTGGGGTCATCTCAAGGTGGTGTTGGGGTCACCTTAGGATCATCTTGGGGTCACCTCAAGGTGGTCTTGGGGTCACCTCGGGGTCATCTTGGGGGCACCGTGCAGGGTGAAGAGGCTTCTCATACCTTCAGGAGGCTGGGATGAGCTCTGTGGCCACATAGAGATGGGACAGGCAGGTGCCTTTTGAGGCCTGAGACCCTGTGAGACCCCAGGTCCAGAAGAACACCATTGATTCTTGGCCTCTCCTTGGCCTGGCCTTTGTGCCAAGTGCCTGGGATGCAGAGGGACCATAGGGAGGTGCCTTGGAAGGACAGTGAGGTGCTGTGTGGCAGTGGCCCCAAACTAGTTCTGTTGTAGAGCATAGAACTTGGTGTTAGCACTGAGCTGCTGGAGAAGTCTGGGTAGTCCAGAGCGCTGCTGTGTTTTCTGTTGTGTTCCTGGCACGGCCAGTGTCTGGGCTGCAAACGAGTGGTGCCCACGTGCCCTGGCAGTGACAGTCTCAGGCTGTGACACCAAGTAATCTTTGTAGGTTTCTCTGTGTTGCCCCTGGGGATCAAACATTGGGACTGTTGTTCTGAACATCTCAGAGACCTCTAGAAGAAAAATGTCACAGTGCAGAACAGCATGTACAATAACTAAAAACAGAAAAAGCAAACAGCTTCATTCATGGAAAGATCTTCATTCCCATGCATATTACTTGCATTCTGTTCACAATATGAACAGAATATTGCTTGAAGCTACCCTTAAAATAAGAGCAAAAGCACTTTGATAAATGGACTGGAAAAGGCTTTCCAGTTGCACTGACAATTTTACAAGCACATCACCATCAGGGCCCAGCAATTTAATGCTCTTCCCACCTAACCATCTGTCCTACAGTGAACATTTTAGCCATTTAACTTCAGAAATGAAACTTCTAACCAGTAATGTCTCTCGTTAATGTAAAAGGTGCAATTATTACTTCTGCATAAGCCAATAAATATCATCATCCTTGTTAGGTACATGAATTAGCTCTGAAGCTATGCAGAGTATAATTCTTAAAAGGAAGCAAAATGATTGGAGAAGATCAAAGTGAAATCTAGCCCGCAGTATTCAAGTGGGACAGACCTTAAACTTCATTCACTACATTGACTGATGTATTGTGTTGTCAGTTATTGCTGAGTAATTAAAAGAAATATTATTTGTGCCTCATCTGTTAAAGAAAACCGTCCTTTCTTTGCTCCAGAATTGTCATTTAAAAGGAAAAAAAAAAATCTCAAAAACATACTAAAATGAAAAAAGAAAGACACAACCAAAGTCTGTCCTTGAACCAGAGTTCCAGGGAATTGAAATTCATGTCAGTGATAGCAGAGCTTGAGCAGAGTGGACTTGGAAGAGAACCCAGACCTGGTCATGTGTCTGAGAAGTCGTAGAGCCTGACCCGGGGGTGAAGTGAGGCAGCAGCAGGCGGGGGGGGGGGTTCCTAGGTGGGGGGGCTCCTCCCTCTCTTGGGTTATGAATTTGGTTTGGCTACAGAAAGGGTCTGGAGACACCTCGGGAGTGAATAACTGGAAAAAGAAGGAATGAAAAAAAAATGCCAAGAAGTTTAGCTTCAACACTGGACACCTTGCATGTCTAAGCACCTTTCATTAGCAGGTCCTCAGCAAACCCAGCCAGTTAACACATCTGACAGAGGGCTGAGAGGAGACACACACAGACAAAAGTCTTGGCTAAGCAACACTTAATTCCAAAGTGCAGCACAGCCCCAATGAGCAAGTTCTCCCAAAAATGTGCCCAAGACAAACAAGTACTGGAAGAATTACTTTACAATCCTTTAAGAAATATCAGGTTCAAAATCCAAAGTAAAGAAGTAGTAAATCAGAAAACTGTGGAAAAAGAACAAAACCAAACCAAACAAAAAACCCCCCAAACATCAGAACAACAACAAAAATAAACCCACAACAAAAACAAGTTAAAACAAAACAGCCCCCTCCCATTAGCTCATATCATACATTAAAAATAATGTATTATTTAATTCTTCAAAACCCCCCCATTAGTAAACCCCCCCATCCGTAAACCCCATCATCAGTAAAACTCCCCCCATCAGTAAACACCCCCATTAGTAAAACTCCCCCCATTAGTAAAATTCTCCCATCAGTAAAACTCCCCTCCCATCAGTAAACACCCCCCCATCTGTAAAACTTCCCTCCCGTCGGTAAAACTTCCTTCACAAAGGTAAAACTTCCTTGCCCTCCGTAAAACTCCACAACCAGGGAAATGCCCTACTGTCCCTTTATTCTTTCCTCCATGAGAGCATGTAAAATATTTTTAATGCTGCCTTTTTCTGTCAATCTGCTGGGTACTGTTTGTGTGCATATATTAATAACTTGTGCGAGTATTTCCATGATCAGAGTTTAAGTAAATTAAACAGCTTTCATAGGTTAACTTGTTCTGCTAATAAGTCATAAATCCAAAAGCCTGCTCCTCTCCAGTGAAAGACCTTGGTTAGAATCCAAGTGGTCTCCATCTCAAGGCACAGAAGAAGTGGGCTGGGCAGAGACAAGATGAGCTGAATGCCAACAACAGGCACAGGAGGAGATAGGAGGAGAGGAAATGGCTTGAAATAGTGCCAGGGGAAGGTTAGGTTGGGGAGGAGGAACAATTTCTTTGCTGCAAGGGTGGTCAGGGATTGGCACAGGCTGCTCAGGGGGTGCTGGAGTCCCCATCCCTGGAGGTGCTCAAGAAACGTGTGGGACCTGCTGTATGCTGTCCGTCCCCGTCCCCACAACTAGCCCTATTTTGTAATTCCCAGGTAAACCCAGATAGGATGGCAGCCAAAGCAGCACTAGATTGTAGCAAAAAAAAAAAAAGACAAGTGTTGTGTCAGTGTCTCCCTCTTTGCCCCTGGAGAGAAACAGGTACGCAACTCCTGAATGCAAAATTAACTTGAACCCTGGTAGTGTACTGTTGTGCCATTGCAGTGATGAAGAGGAGAACCCAGCGTACAACTTCTGTCCCCCTCTTATGCCTTCTTACCCCCCCCCTTAACACCTCTCCCCCCCTCTTCTAAAACATTTTTTCCCCCCCTTTTAAAACTCTTTTACCCCCTTTTTAACCTTCCCACACCTCAATTATCACCTTTCCTCCCCAAAACACCCCCCCCCCCTCCCCCAGCCCCCCACACCTCCTCCCACCCACCCCCCCCCCACCCCCCCTCCCACCACCCACCCACCCCCCTCCCCCGGGTGAGTAATTAGGTCGGCTTATCTCCAGCTCTCAACAAACTCCACAGCTTTACAGCTTTCCCTGATATAAATATCAACTCAGCAGACACTGGAGCACGGCCAGAGCTCTGGGAGGATCACATCTCTGACCCAAGCAACAGGATTTCTTGCCTGCATCCCCATATTGAACACAATGGTCATCAATTCTCTGCAGCAATCAAAACACCCCTCAGGAGAACGTGTGGTCATCAGAGAGTGTAAATATAAAATCAAGGTCAAAGAAGGTCAGTAATTCTACCAAACAGTGCCACAAAATGACAGCCATGGGTCAGCAGCGTCTCCAGGGGAACAGAGCTACTTAAAGGGCGCTTACAAGAGCAATCTGATAAAGATCCAACTCCGATTTCCTTACATGGTCACAATCGCTGTTCCCATAACAGAAGTCAGATGCCCCAGAATGAAGATTTCTTTGCAGAAAAATGTCTCTCTCTTTTAATGGGGAGACACAGCCCAGCCAGACTCCTAGAAGGACCTTCACAGCATTTCCTCAAGAACAGGGATAATTCCCAAATATCCCTTTGCAGACTAAATTCAGGATGTCTGCGAGCAAAAAAGCAAGCAGAGGCATGGCCTCCAAAATCCTTCAGGGGGATCAGGCAGCTCAGGTAAGCGTAGAGCAGGTACAGTGAGGTGTGTTCCTGAAAGCAAACCCAGCTGAAATCTGCTGCTCAGAAAAAGATATGCATTCATGCAGTGTGTTATATATATTTTAAAGTACTGTAAGAAGTGCTGTACTTAAAAAAAAACAAGTGAGTTTTTAGGAATTCTCACCTTTTACCAGTGAACAGACTATCCTATAATCATTACCATAATACCTTATAGATGTACTGACTCTTGGTCATTAATCACTCTAAAGGATAGTACTGTGTCAAATAAGTCTTACTCAGATTACTTTGACTAATATCAGTGTTTGCTTAGATGAATTGCAGGTGGGATTTTCAGCAGCAGATGCTGTAACAGGACTCAAGCTGGTGGAAGAGGGAGTCCCAAAAGAGCACTTGGCTCTGCTGGCAGTTCCAATGGTTCCTCTACAGATAATACTGCCTCTGATCATCAGCAAATACCCAGCAGGCCCCCAGCCCCTGAACACCTTCTACAAAGCCATGCCCTTCAGGTAAAAAAACTCCCAGACTTCATTTTACACAAGCCTGGTGTGTCCAAATCAAATGTATCTATATGGCACTAAAATCAAATAATAAACAGGTAATTCCATTCTCTCTCCACACACTTAAACTTTTAATTAAATCCTACATCAGTCTGACCAATCTTGTATGTTTTATGACTCTAAGCCCCTTTCAAGACGGTACCACTGCATGCACTACAGATAACAGCAGTATTTTTTATATATATTGTTGACCATGGAACAAGTGATTCTGAACTCACCTAAAAACATGAGCAGTGCTGGAGCAAGAGGGAGGTTTCTAATGCCCCAGTGGCTATCACTTGAACTTGTGCAATAACAGCTCTTGCTTCAGGTCCTGGAGGCCATCCAGCAGCAAGAGGGGGGCTCTGGGTCATCCTGCTGCTGCATGTTTCCAGGCCAGTCCAACACCAAGTGAAAACAGGAGCCTGAAAATGCCTGAGCAGTATTTTTGGATAGTCTAACTCCACACTGTCCCTCTGTGCTGGCACCGGCCCAGTAGAATTCTTCTGTCTTAGACTTTTAGAGTGAAGCAAGTATTTAGCTTGTAGTTAAAACAAGTAGCTGCAGTTTATCTCAGATTTTACTCCTGCCTTCTGTGCACATTTAAGTCTCAGCCCTGGTGTCAGCAGCATCTTCATACTACTAGGGAGGTTGAAACACTTGGTCTAGGAGATGACCAGGTTCCTGAAACGAGCAGAACTGATGTCTCCCACTAGGAAGAAAGAGCACCTACCTTAGACATCTTCCTCTTCTCGGGAAGAGGGAAGCTAATATTCTTTCCATAACTAAATACCCTACTTACTGTCTTTGTTAGCAGCTGTCACCACCAGCCCACCACCTACCTCTCCTTTCACTGCTTTTCAAGTTTGTTTGTTTCTACTTCTTCCCTTCTGCAAATACCCTTTCTAAAATGGAAAAGAACACCCATTGCTTTCACCAGAATGAAACATTTAACTTAATGGACTTCAGAAAGGGGAATCACTCAGAGGGCTTGCTTGAAGTTTTATTATGCTTCTGGATCAAAAGTGTAGTTTGAGAGCCCTGTACTTCCATGAGAGGAAAACTGAAGCATAACTATGACGGCAGTAGCAGAAATAATGTACCTTGGAAGCATTTCCTACACAACACGTGAGGGTTTAAAACAAACACTTTTGACCAAACACTTTTGGATTTGCACTGTTTACTTCTTTTTTTTTCAAAATAAAATTAAAAAGTAAAAACTTATTTCACTGAAAGGAACACATGCCTTCTTTCTCTTTTTTTTTTGACATAGAAGAGACCTAATATTTGACCACCGCTAAACCAGACGGTGTTACTGACAGGCTGCTGCTCTTTCTGCCCCCTCTGGCTCTCTTCCCTCCCACCACAGTGATGCTCAAGAGTGAACTGTTTCTGATTGAAATGTTTACCAGCTCCCCTGCACAAACCTATTTGCTCCCAAATCATTAACCCTGCTTCAAAACAAAACTAAAGACCTATTTAAGAAGCATCTATAGGAACCAGGTCTAGCCAAGAAACAAAGCTAGAACCCACATCCAAAGCAAGCACACCTCTAACACAGCTCAGACAAAAGAATGAGAGCTTGTCCAGGCCTGAGCTTAAATAGAGCTCCTGGACCCATGGATCAGGTGTGTGGGTACAGGCCCCATGTGAGGCTGGTTGGGGCCATTAACACCTGTTGGCACCCTCAGGATCGTTATTGTGAAACAAGAGCATAAGGTATTCTGCTGTCAATCACAGAGAGATCCACATAATTCAAAGTAATACTACCATGCTCTTATAACATCTAGCATGAAAAAAGTTAGAACTGGCTTACAAACACTGCACATAGAGTGGGGGGGGGAAAGAAAAACAGCATGACAGTGATAAATTTCACCTTTTAATAAAAAAAATATTTTGCTAAAAGGTATTTTGAGCATTTCTCTTCCTAGCAGCGACGCTTCTTCTGGCACTGGTGGCCACCCACGATCCGGTTCTCGTCGGCCACAGCGGCTGGGGAGGGAAAGATGGGGGCTCCCAGTTCCTCCCAGTTCCACCCAGTTCCTCCCAGTTCCACCCAGTTCCTCCCAGTTCCACCCAGTGGCTCCCCGTTCCTGCCCCTTGCCACCCAGGTGCGTCCCAGGTCCATCCTGGAAGGTCTTCTGGGCCACCCACCACTTCCATGGGTCACTCTCGTAGCTCATGCATTTTACATGCAATCAGCAGTATATAAAAAATGCAGTGACTAAGAAATACAAAAATAACTATTGCAAGAAGGAACAGAAGGCCAAGCCTTCCCTCAAAAGGAAACTAGTCACTTCATTCATTTCTCTCCTTTTATTGTCACATTTCTTGTGTTTGAGGTTACACCACAGCTCAATTTTAATAGAAAAGTTCTCCAGTGATTTGGGCAAGCTCCTGCCACCATCACCATCCTGGCGGTGTGGGGGGTGTGTGGTTGAAGGGGGGGGTGGGGTGTGCGGGTGGGGGGGGGGGGGTGTGATGAGGTGGTTGTGGGGACCTCAGGAGGGATTTGGGGGTTTCAAGAGGTGGTTTTGGGGTCTCAAGAGGGGTTTTGGGGGCTCCAGAGGGGGTGTGGGGGGTGTAGGGGGGGTGTGGGGAGGCAAGGGTAGGGGTCGGGGGTGGCCGGGTGATTAAGGGGGGGGCCGTGGGGGGCCAGATCCTGTTACATTAGGAAGACTCCGAAATGGGATTTTCCTTCCTTTATTTTGCAGTAATGAAGATCAAGATCTGAACCATGCAATTGCCTGATGCAAATCTCCTTGATGTGGGAAAGGCAGCTCTTGGAGTAATAAACTGTCTCTCCTGAGTTTGCTGGGTTTTGCAGGCCAGGATTCAACTGCATGCACAACGGGCTGCCCTTCTACTTGAAACACCAAGAACCAGCAGCAGGAGGGTGAGCCTTAGTGTGTGCGGTGTAGCGCTTGGAAGGCGACGGCGGACACCGAGGTTTACACGCGCTGGCACACTGTTTCGGTTAGGGGTGCGCTTAGGGTTAGGGTTAGGGTTAGGGTTAGGGTTAGGGTTAGAGTTAGGGTTGGGGTTGGGGTTGGGGGGGGGGTAGGGGTGGGGGTTGGGGGTGGGGGGGGGAGGGGGGGAGGGGGGGGGTGGGGGGGTGGGGAAGGGGGGGGGGTGTTCAGCAAAGTCTTTGACACAGCCTCTCACAGCATCCTCCTGGAAAAGCTGGCACCCCACAGCTTGGACAGGTGCTCCCTTCACTAGGTTAAACCTGGTTGGATGGCTGGGCCCAGAGAGTGGTGGTGAATGCTGCTGCATCCAGTTGGCATTCGGTGACCAGTGGTGTACCCCAGGGATCAGTACTGGGCCCATCCCTCTTAACACTCTTTATCGATGACCTGGATGTGGGGATTAGGCGAAAAATCTATTCTTCAACTACTGGAGCTGGCCCAACTGGAAGTTGGGAGCTGGGTTAGGCAAAAGGTGTTGATATCTTCTGTAAAATTAATCGACTATTCTGCTAATAAATCTAGAAGTTTCTGTCAGTGTCTTCAGCTCTGTGCATGTTCCCAATTTCTTTGTACTTAACAGAATAGTTAAGCTGAAAATAATTGTATGTGGCAATGCTGAATGTGCTAATGCTGAATGTGCTAGGCACAAGGCCAGGTAACCACACAGTTGTTCCCACTGCTCAGCACCCTCCTAGGAAACTGGAAGAGATTTAGTCAATCCCATGCTAGTGCTCCACAGCTTTCAAGTAAAAGGGACAAGCTTATTTTCCTATAACTTACAGGAAAAACATTACAGAGTGGCTCGGTTTGCTTAGAGGAAGCCAATTCCCCATCACACAGGTGATGGCTGCAGCAAGGAGGAGACATGGCTCTGCAGATTCCGACCAGAGAGAGAGAGCAACAGGAATCAAATACACTGGCGTTGCAGAGAGCATCAGCAACAAGCATTTGGAAAAGCACATCTTCCTAAAAGGAAAAATGCAATTCCAAATCTTCTTACCAAAACACTGTAATCCCTGGAACACAACAATGAAAAATCTAAGGATAGAGTCACTGACTGCATTTCATGTAGGTTTTGACAAAAATCATGTAGAGATTACAAGTCCCACCTCAAAAAACTACCCAACGCCCCAGAAAGTTTTTCTTCCTGGAATTCAGAGCTATACTAATCAGGAAACCTGGAACTGAGTGAAGAGTAGAAGGAATCCCACTTCATAAACCAAACTAAATGAGCACAAGGGAAAACTTCTTAAGTAAGAAGATCTCTAACCTGCAGTTTAGGGTTGTTTTGTTATTTGTTTGCTTCTCTTAAGTAATAGAGAAAAGGAGAAAAAAACAACAGTTATATATCAGTTCAAAACTATGTTCTCTCTGTCACCCCCTATCCCAAGAGGCAGGGCACCCTGGGAAGGAGCATCAGTGTGTTCAGGTGTATGCAGACTGAGTAAAACAGTCCAGGTCTCCACCTTGCAAGCAGTAAGACCATCAGACTATCCATGCAGGATATCTGGCGGCCCTGTAAACAGCATCTGTTCAGTTCTATGTATTTAAGGCCATGCATAACTTCTGGCGCCAGGTTTCTCTTCAGAAGAATAACAGAATCATAGAGCCACTGTGAGTTGAAGATCTATTTATGTCATAAACACAAAAGAGAATTTTAGGTAAATGACATGCAAATTAAAAAAAAATATTTTGTAAAGATTTTTTTTTTCTCCTTACTTCATTGATACATTTAATGATACCACCTGTTCTTTAATAAAAGGAATTTGATACTTCTGACATTTTGGCTATTTACTTGGTGCTGATACCCACAGTTTTGTTGGTAGGCCACTTCAACTACAAATGCAACCAGCCTGTGATTCGATGGTTCTGTGGTTGAACAGGCTTGTTACCAGGCTGGAGAGATGCAAATGGGTGGAGGAGCCTGGCAGGCTCAGCATCAAAATCTGAGACCCTGGGGATTTGAAATAAGAAGGAGTTTTTCCCCCCTGAGGAAAGGAAAATCAAAGTCAACAGCCCAGCAGAATCTGCCCAGTGGAGACAGGCAATTTTTTCCTGAAGCTTCTTTGCAATTCTGTGGATTATTAGAATATAAAAAACTTCAGTGTTTTCACAGCAGCAACAAAAAGGAATTCTTCCATCCAATTCATCAGCCTGACTGGTTGTCCTGAGTTTCATTCCAGTTTGGTTTGACTGCCAAAGTCTATTGCATTGAGGCTTAAAGGTAGTGGTGGAATTTAGACATTAATTTTGTAATCACTGGGATATTTAGGCCTATGCTGAAAGCAGAAAATTTTAAATCCTAACATAGGAACTGAAATCTGTTCCCACCCAAAGGTGCAGTCTTAGTGACAAACAGCCCACGTCTCATAAATCATTTTCAAGCATTTCTGTGTGTTAAGAATAAAAAAACAAGAACAAACGTGGGAGTAGGCTTCTGTATTTTGTTTCTTATCTACTTGCAAAGACAGACTGAAAACATGATGCTACTTTTGTATTTCACCAATACTGTGATTTTCTATAACAGACATCTAAGTCATAAATAATTTTTTCAATACTTCATGCTTGTATCTTGCTAATGAACAGTTTTCCTCCATTTTTCAGCCTTCATTTGATTTGCAGTGAAGTATGCTGAGAAGACTGAAAGGTTATGTTTACCTGCTCTGCTCTTGTGTTATTTTACTCTCCTGGGCACCTACAGAAGCAGCGTAGTGTCTGGCCTGCTCAAACTTTGTAGCACAGTGGAGAAAGCTCAGAGTCGTTACTCCTTGGGACAATCTTTTTTGGGATGTCAGCACCTGCCTACAACAGTCATAAATAGATGATAGTGAAATATTTGTCACATGTTAGTGAGGACACAATTCAGTAAACAAAGCAGTAAAATTAATTATTACCTGCAGAAGATTTCTTAAATATTTACATAGATGTTTTGGAATTACGTTGCAGTTGAAAGTACTGGTTGGAAATACTGAATAATCAGAATGCATAAAAATGTTCAGGTGATTGTATACTTGGATTTGTTCTCCCTTATGAGAATAAACAAATTAGAGGCCGGGCGCCCCGCCCCCCCCCCTTGAGGGGACACGGGGCCCGTGGGGTGTCCCCAAGGGGTGTCCCCAAGAGGTGTCCCCAACAGCGTCCGGGTGTCCCCAGGGGTGCTGGAGGAGAGCGAGGACGTCCTGGTGAACGTCACCTTGGTGGCCGAGGAGCGGGCGCAGGAGAACCTGGAGCTGCGCAAGAAGAAGCCGCTCTACGTCCCCTACCAGGATGAGGACCCGGCCACCGCAGCTCCCCCCATGAAGCTAGATAAAAAGCATATACTATAAATTTACCCATTCTGCACTATTCATGGACAGAAAAAAGGAGAAAGCCATTTTTATGTGTAGTGACACTTTGTCATGTGAAGAGAGCATGGCTAAATTATAGCTATTAGACTGGTGGGGTTTTATTGCCAGACATTGTATAGGAACTAACCAAAGGTCTGTTATTCTTAAAACAATTTCTTATATAGTTTTAGCCAGATGTCATTTTAACCAATTTTAATAGTATCAGCTGTATTTTCATGAATATAAAGCAAAAAATTCTTTTTGCAGAGTTCCAGTTGTCCCAGGAAGGGTAAGTCTATCTCAGCAGACCGGGAATCATACACAACTTGATTGAGGATATATTAACTCCTCCAAGGAGCTACTCGTTACAAAGGCACTTAAAGAGGTGTCAACAGCCAGCTGCCATGAAATGAGTTAAGGCTGTGCTATCTGCTGCCAGCGTCCCACAATTTCATTTTATCATGATGGTTTTCTAACTGCCATTTACTGGTCTTTACAAGGAGTCCAAGAAAACTGTTACTCCATTTAAAAGAAATCCAGACATAATTCCCCAATTATTCCCTGAATTTGAGCTGCAAATTATGTCCGCATTTTATGTAAGCAGGACAGTATGAGGAGACTAGACATGAGCTATTTAAAATGGACAACTGGGGCATTACCAGAAAAAGAAAAAAAGATTACACCGGGCGTCCCGGCCTGCCCGCACATCGGAGGCGGGACACGTGTCCCGGGGGAGCGCGGCCTTGGCCCGGGTGCGAGGGCGGGATGCGAGGCGAGGCCCGGCGCGGGCGCGGAGGGGCTGCCGGGCGGTGAGCTGCTGCTGCTGCTGCCGCTGGCACGGCTGACACCCCCAGCGCCATGGCCCACGCGGCTGCGTGCGGTGGCGAGCCGAGGGATGGGGACCTGGGGACAAGCGGTGGGTTATCCAAGAAGTATCCCCACTTTGCTACCAGAAGCAGGAATGACCTGATAGTCAGAGAACAGTTAACTCAGTATTGAACCGCTTGATGATGTCTCATGAAGCACAACTGCTTTGTAAACAGGTCAGCTACACCACCTGTCCCAAAAAATACCAAGGATAAAAAACCAGAAAAACAAACAAACAAAAAACCAACAAAAAACCCACCAAACTTTAACCACACACAAAAAAAACCAATACCAAGAGAAAAATACCTCTTTTCACTGACTCAACCCCACAGCCATGCTCTGACATCATCCTCCTTCTCTCCTCTTGTGTTATATATGCAACCACTTCTTTATTTCAGTGGAGCCAAGACTGAGAAACTACATGCAGAGTTAAGTCCCAGATACTCCTTAATATCTACCAAATGCAGGTAGGGCACTTGTAAAGGGAACAGGGCACATTTTCACAGCTGCAGCCTCTGCCATTTATCCTCCATAGCAGAAATTGCTGCACTTCATGGAATCTAAGAGTGATCTAATTGTTTATATAGTGTTTCACTTTGCCTGAGGGCAAAGGCAGAGTGTGCTGGTTTTGTCTCATAGCTCTGTGTAAACTGTTTGCAGAAATTGTCCATTCCTTTCATAATGCAGATAGGTGACTTATGAAAAAAAAATAAAAAAGCCAGGCTGTTTTTTGCCTGAAATTCATTGCCTTCAGAATTCAACAGTTTCAAACCACTGTTCTCAGTGGGTTTGATGCACATGAGGTCACAATCTGAGCGTATGAGAAGTGTGGTGGGGGGTAATCTGAGAGGCAGAACCTGGGGAATGATGGGGCAGCATCTTCAAAGGTGATTTACCATTAACAAACCCTTACTAATTGTATACTGACTATCAACTTCCAAAGCCTTCAGCATGGCCATATTTGGCAGTCATGTATAGAGGTAACAAAAGAAATACTTTGGGCAATAGATTCTAATCCTAAATAAGACCAGGTAAGATCAATCAGTTGGAATTCCTGTCCAAAAGTGCTATCAAATTCCTAGCAAATAAGTAATTTGTATAAGTACTGTAATTTTATTTACTTGCTTTAGACAAACCACGTGTAGATTGTATAGTAGTAGGAGCATGTATGAAGACTTCAGAGGATGTCCTGGTGCCTCCTGAGTAAATAGCAGTGGCATTTGGAACATCTGACTGAGAAAGCATCTGTTAAACCCTGACTTGAGGCAATCCAGAAGATAATGAGCTTCAGGAGAGTGCAATTTTGCCTTCCTGCAATTATTATTTCTGTGTTAAGCACACAAACTCCAGAGTCATTCTCAGAAGATATCTGTGTGAAGCTGAGATCTAAGGTAGATATGAGGTATTTAGTGACCAGGCTGGCACAGGAGCCCATTGCCTTGCTTAGATACGCAGCTTCCACCTACAGTTAGGGGTTATGATTCGATGGACATCCACACCAAGTGCCCCTCAGTGTCTTTGCTCCTCTTCTGCCTCTCCCATCTCATTGCCCGACCCCATCCTCACACAAGGCTTCAGTTCATCATCCCCTGGGCACAAGAGCCAGGCTCAGGGCACATTCACCCCAGCAGCTGGCTGTGGAAATGAGCAGGAACCATCAGCACAGAGCCTCTGAGGAGCCCCAGAGCCCTTCCCACAGCCTGTCCCAGGCCTTCTACAGCAGAGCTGCTATTTTCCTAATCATAACCCACAGCTTAGAGAAGTCAGACAGGCTTAGACATGACAATTATATTGTCTTTGGCTCTTGGCTTCTGCAGACACATAAAGCAAAGAGATTCAGGACAGCTGTAAAACACACTCTGAGAATTTATGTATATGACAGGCTGGAGTAAACTCCTGGGAGCAAATAGTCTCTGAGCTGTAGCAGCATCAAGATGCTGGTTGAGCTTTTTGAATACACAGCCCATTACTAACACCCTTACTTCCACCATTTCGAGTTTTGCTTTTGGTGCCAGAGAACTTCTTGGAATATTTAGTATTTTGAACATAAAACAAGGACATGTGGGTGAACAAGAGCAGAAGAACTTCAAGTTTAATCATGCTAAAAGTGTTCTGACACGCTGTCATCTCCATCCTTACCAGAGCAGGAAAATACACATAACCAGCTACACTTTGAAAGAGAAGGAAGAGTATGAAAAAATCCTTAATCTGAAAAAATGGGGCTGTGAGTTTCAGATCAGGAAAAAACATAAGATATCACTGAGGAAAGAAAAAACATCAGATAAAAATAATCATATATCATGGTGAGCAGGAAAGTCAAGTAATGTAAGAGAAGTGAATTCATTCCTTCAGGGCACAGCATCATTTCAGCACAAATATTTTTGTCTGCACGAATTATTTGCTCATCATCTTAAAAAATGAAAAATTTTTGCATTAAATCTTTGTGGTTGTTTGAAGGGAGCAGCAAGAAGCACTGAGCTTTCTGCCCTTGATGTGCAACACATGAAGGGGTAGGACAGATTTGCCCTCTGGGAGAAAACAAGATGGTGTGGAGCTGAATGACTGAGGCATTTCTTCCCCTGGTAGGATGCATATGTGCATGGAATGCACACACATCACAAATAGCCCCGACCCCTAGCAAGTCAGCAGCAATTTTCAGCTATAAATTTCCAATTAAAAGAAGCCTGTATCATAACTCTCAGAGTTTTCACATTTAAAAAAGCTTAAATGTATTATCTTTATAATATTTTTTGCTGTTTGCAAGCCAAGACCTAAAGCACCAATGACAAAATGCTACAATAAAGAATATTTTCGCAGAATTTCCAGTCTGAAGTGGGAACACAGTAAAAACAAACTATCAGTTCAAACTCTTTTTCCCACAGGACTTTCACGACCCAGTTTGAAAACTCATGAGATTTGGGTGACACTGAACCCTTGGGGGTTTGGATTTGTGTTTTTTCTTTTAATCTGTAAGACAGCCCTCTCAAAGATGGATAAATGTTGCAAAAGAAGCATTAACTCAGACTCAAAATGACTATTGAAATCTGGTATTTTTGACCCCCTGATATTTATGAATTTCCATCAATGCTGATAACCTCTCACATACTCTCATCTCTCACATGCACTTTTCACATAATGCCAGTACTGATAAATGAGAAAGGGGACATAAGTCCCCTTTTCCTAATCACTAAGTGTCTCTCCCTTATTCCTTCTCTCTCCCCTTTGGGGAAGGAGGGGGGGTTAAAAGAGAGCGGTCTGTTATCAGTCTGGGGGTTGCCCTGACCCCAAACCATGACACACTGTTACATCCAAATACACAGATGTCATATGAAATTTGCTACTAGCTAGATTAAGAGTAATGTGCAAACCAAGGTGGAAAAGAATTCAGTGCCGAATAAAAATATTTTTAGCCTCCACCAAACAACAAACCCCCTCCTGTGCTGGGGCAAAACAAAGCTCCAAGGATGTCCCTGTGTGTGTGTTAGACCTCAGCTCTGGAGTTCCTGCTGTTCTCCCAGGTAACTAGTGGCTGATGAGCCCTCTGTAACACAGGCTGCCCTTGCAGCCAAGGCTCACGTGCAGGTTGCTGCTCTCAGGAGGCTGGCAGTGTTGAAGAAGGGTTTGCATCACCAAAATCCCTTTCAGAAGCTGTTTACATCACAAAGGTATTAAGGTGTTGTGCTGAACTATTTTTAGTAGATTGTCTAATTTATCCAGGCTAAACTCGATATTCCTGCTAACTCACATCTAAGTAATTGCCGAATATGAGCCAGAGTTCACTTAATGTTTTAACAGGAAAAAATTATTTTAGTATTTTAGAAATGCAGATATGCCAGATCTATACTCTGGAAACAAGGTGTACATGTATGTTGATGAGTAGGCTCCCTCCACTAATTCTTCCACAAATGTAATAATGCAGGCACTGCCTCAGACTAGATTAATTTCTGCACTAGTTAATGTAATTAGTGTCTTGATCTAATTCCGTTAACTATGTCCCAAAGTTAGTTTTATTCTTTACAGTTCATCATTTATTTATCTCAACAACATTCCTCAAACAAACAAACAAACAAACAAAAGTGTCTAATTGTTGTACAGATGGAAAATAAGAAATAGATATAATAAGTGGGTTTTCCTGCTGTGCCTCAGTTCTCCAGCTGCTGATCTCCCAGGAGCACTGTGAAGATAAATATGTTTCTATTGAACAGATGCTGAAGTATCACAGAGGCCCTTTTTGTGATATGACACAGAAATCCACATTTGAACAGTCCGTCCATTCTGGTTTTCTACAGAAACTTTCTGAACTGGTGAAATGAAGGCTGAGCTTGTCCCCTTTGCCTTTTGCTCTAGGTGCTGGCTGCCAGAAAAAAAAAGTGCTAGGCCCAACTAGGCCCGGCTAGGCCCAACTAGGCCCAGCTAGGCCCGGCTGGGCTCTCAGCTCGGGGTGTTATTGTTGTGGTTCTTCCTCTCTTGGGGGGTTCTCCCCCTCAGCGCACCCAGGAGGGCTCTGTCCATCCTGCCTTCATCCCATCCCTGTGTCCTGAGCCTGGTGCCAGAATCCAGCGCCTGAACACAGCTCCTGGCTGCTGTGGGGCCCAGGCTGGGACTCTCCCTGTCACGGTCAAAAATGACAAACATCTTGCCTTAATTCCCTCAGGACAGAAGCTCGCCCGGAATTCCCTTACTGAGCCTTCTCTTCCCCGTCCCGCTCCTTCGCTGCAGAAAGCCCACGCAGCTACCTCCTTGCAAATAGGCTGTGCAAGGTAGATCGGAAGAGCGGCGCGCCGGGCAAGAGTGTGCAAGCCGGTGTAGATCTCCGTGGACGCCGCAGCATTAACCAAAGGAAAGGTGCTAGCCATAGCCTGTTACAACCTGAGTGGTCAATCTGAATCAGTGCTGCTAAAATCTCAAGCAAAACATTCGCATGTTGTTCCCTATAATGACATAGAGCAAAACCTGGTTTTATAATTTGTAGAAATTCTCTGAAGATAATTTAATGTTAGAAAACAAATGACTCAATTTTTATATAATTAACTATATACAATAACTAATATTTTACTTTCATAGTGAACTTATTCTATCCAGCATTGACATTGAAACAAACAAACAGGTTCTAATGGTCACAGGTAGCAAGGTTTAGAAATTTCCTCATTTAAACAATATAGCCAGACACCAAAACCTCTTTGCATTATATGAAGAGTAGTTTGGCACCAACACAATTTAAAATTACGACTCACAAAATGTGCTGCCACATCACAAAGGTAGTTTTCTGCAGTCAAGTCTGATTCTTAAAGACACATGCTAATAGGAGCAGGCTTGGGTAAGTCTCACAAATGCAGAGAATCAGAATCAAAGAACCAGAATCAGAGAAACAGAAAATCAAAGAATCAGAAAATCAGAATCTGAGAATCAGAATCAGAGAAACACAGAATCAGAGAATCAGAAAATCAAAGAACCTAAGAATTAGAATCAGAGAATCAGAGAGTCAGAGAGTCAGAGAATCAGAATCAGAGAACCACAGAATCAAAAACAGAGAATCAGAGAATCAAAGAATCAGAGAATCAGAATCAAAGAATACTCATCCATCTGACCATCCATCCCTTACCTTCTTCCTGGTTCTGGCTAGCATGACTTTTCTGCATCTTTGACTGGTCAAATCCCATCATATTGTTTAGCTATCGGGTTAGTATAGAGTTGGTTCGATTTTTCCCTCTTCCCAAGGAACAATACCAGATGATCACATGACCCTAAAGGATGGCTCTAAAACAGATGCTATGTATTTTTCTTTTCCTTCTGCAGTTGAACTCCTGCCACCAAAAAACAGAGCAGTATGGATAACAGAAGTCCCAGCCTTCCTTCATTGACTTCTGCTTCATTCCTGCCTTCAGAGAACTTAAGTTACTCAAATTATGTTTCTGTAAAGCTACATTCTCTGCTAACACTATTAATTATTTGTCACAGTTTATGCCAAATGTGATGGAGAGAATTAGGAACTGAAGATATAGCCTTTACAAATGAAGCGAGACCACCTTACTTCACAGAGGCTTAGAGATTTTCATATTAGAATGTTCTGACAAAATTCGTAATTGACTGAAGTCTTTTTATAGCAGCAACAAACATACTGACCAGGGACAGTTTCCAGGCTACCCTGTCTCTACTCAGTTTCTTGACATAGCCATGGCTCTAGTTGGGCTACACATGATCAGGGTATGGTCTGCCTTTACTCTGGCAAAATGCAAATACTCCACAGTCTCCACTGTGGGGGTTTGACTTCACAGAGGATAGCATTTCTAACTCTCTTTCCTCTAACACACTGGACTCTGTGACCAGACCAGCGCTCATAAAACTAGCTCAGCTCTGGTTCAGATGAAAAGGCCAGGGCAGGCAATGGGGCTCATGGTAGAGATCGAAGGGAGGAAATTGAAACCTGAATTTAAGCCACGCTTTGGAGTGATCTAAAGCAGCCGCTTAGCCCAACAGCTCCCTCATTTCCTGCCCCTCACAGAATTTCTACCCTGACGTTTGTTGACCTTGGCGTCCCTGGGTCTTTTGTGACTTCCTATCCAGTTTGACTGGTCATATTTATTGCTTAGTAGTAGTCTGAGAGATTCAAAGACCAAATTAAGGACTTTCCCATCAAAAGTAATAAAAGGATCTCCAGTACATAATTGGTTTTATTCCAGTTTGGTCCACAATGCAAAGTTACCATGCATCCCCCTAACAAGAGAGGCAGGTAACTGTTATTTCAGAATCTTACAGTGACCAGTCCTTTGATCAGGGGTCCCCCTGAGTGGTCACCAGGAGTGGTCACCGTGAGTGGTCACCGGGAGGGGTCGCTGTGAGTGGTCACTGTGAATGGTCACTGTGAGGGGTCACCGTGAGGGGTCGCTGTGAGTGGTCACCGTGAGTGGTCACCGTGAGTCGACACCATGAGGGGTCACCGTGAGTGGTCACTGTGAGCTTGCACCATCGTGACTACGCCGTAGCGGTCACGGAGAGGGGCCCCGACAGGGTTAAGACATGACTATTTTATGTGCTATATATTATCCTACAAAAGAAGTGCAGTGATGTCTAGCTTCTAAAGAAAATCTCTTTAAGGGCATCAACACACTTCAGCTCACAAAATCCCATTCAGCCTTCTGAAAAAGGAAAAATAAGGCAGCACTACAAAAAATAATGTGTCTAACAGTCTGTCCCTGGGCCTGGGGACAGTTTTGCTCATTGATTTGCAACCAGTGGTTTGGAAACTCTGGTTAATGGGATGGAATGGGAAAAGCACATAGGAAGATGGGATGGTGCTGCTCAGTGCCTAATGGATATAGTCTAGATAACTTCTGTGTTAAAAAGCTGTAGGATATTTGTTTTTCATTCCCATTTTCAAGAAGTACATTAAAATACTTACACATTATGGAAAACAAAGCAACAAAAACCAACCCAACCTTTGTTCCATGATATATGTAACATACAAGGCTCCAGAAAATTAGGAGCAAGCAGAGAGGGGGAGAATTACTGGGATAGTATATTATTAAGAAACCATGCATATCTGTGGCTCAGAAAAGCATTAAGGACAGCTGTAAAGCCATTTTTACCCTTTCTCTCTAAAGATGGCTTTTACTTACTTGAAAAGGATATGATTTCAAGCTGCACTAAAAGTTTGCAGGCAGAATAAGCAAACATCAGCATTAGATGGGTCTGTTCAAAGCAAAGGGTGATAACCATACAGGACATTTTGTTTAGTGTCGGTTCCAGCAGAGGCAGAGGGGGCGGATGGCGGCCCCGGCCCCGGGGGCGGGGGCCCCTCCGCGGGGTGCCCCGACCCCCCCGGCGCTGCAACCCCGCTGGAAGCGGGTGGTGGGGTGGTCGGGTCCCGTCCCCCGACCCCGGCACGGCCACCGAGCCGTGGCCATCAAGGAGCTGATCGTCGTGTTCGGGGGAGGCAACGAGGGGATCGTGGACGAGCTGCACGTTTATAACACACACAAAACAGCACCAAGAAAATTTCTTAATATGTTTGAGTTCAATCAAATTGAATTGGTGATTAAAATACAATGAAATAGTGATGCTTCTAGCTTCACCAGCAAAAATCTTCCTATGAAAGTTGCCTGTCAGAATGGAAACTGTTATTGTAAAACAGAAATTGGACTGTTGCTCTACTTCAAATTCCAAATGGATATTGACTCCGCCACAAAAATCAAGTGTTCTAGGAAATGAAAGAAGAAAACCGCCAGCACCATAGTGCTTTTCTCCACACCTGATCGAGTTTAAGAGAATCACAGAAGAGTTTGAGTTGGAAGGGACTTCTAAAAGCCATCTAGTCCAACACCCAAAAGGGTTTCCAAGAGGATCTTTAGTTACAGAAGGGTCTTGCTCATCTCTCCATGCACAGCATACTGCACAGACAGAGCTGTGATAGATAGACAACAATCTGTTAGTTTCCAGGCATGCATTTGGTAGCTATTTTTATTGAAAATAACATGTAATTTTTTGATTAAAGTTATACCATGAGGTTTGGGTTCATTTTTTTCTAGTGTTAGCTTACCAAAAGGCTGCACTAGTGAAATAAAAGGCAACAAGCCTCCTCGTTGTTGGCTTGATATTTCATGAATGCCAGTTCAAATAAATAACAAGAGCTGGTTAATAACTCCAAAGAGAAACAACTGCGGTAGAAAAGCTGAGCTCAAAAAGGTGTATGTTACATTGTACAGCCTAATAAAATGGGTACTTGTATGTGCCAGGCTTCCTCCTGAAAACAATTAACAGTAGGAGCTACAGTCTCCTTCCAAAAGCTCCAGGATTTGAAGCATGAGTTGAGCAACAGTTCAGCTCATACGTAGTCTAAGCTCTGCTTACAAATAACTTCTACAAATCACCCTATTCATCTAACTGTACTCATCATTAACTGCAATAACGGAAAGCAGAAAAATAAATAAATAAATATAAAACAATCTCAAATCACATATACGTTGCGATTATAAAGCAGATGGAAATGTATACATTAGAACCATCTTCTACAGCAATTTAGCAATAGCATGGTTATAGCAGGGAAAAATGTGAATGTTCAGGCCAATGAAAAGTCACCAACATTATCAAAGGGAAATATTCAGCTTTTGATAGTTATGCAACTCCATTTACAGGGTGCATTCTTAAACCCTCTTGCTTGGAGAGTACAACAGCAGGATATCTGAAAATAAAATATCAAAAAAAAGATCTTGTTCATGTTACAAAGCCTGGCATTCACAGATGAGGGAACTCCAAAGTGCACACTGAAAACATGTTTTAACTCAGATTCATTCTGGTTAAGGTATGCAACAATACAGACTTTTCATATAGTTGATGGAGACACGAAGGCATCTCTAGAAATAAAGACACTTCACCTAAAATTAACCTTCAGAAGCATCTTTCATGCTTCACTATGTCCTCGTGTTGAGCTGACGTGTTTGCCCTTGCTGTCGGTGCTCCAAGCTGTGACTGTGCAAGCAGAGTTAATTTCATGACTACACATCTCATTCTCTTTTTCACTAGGATTTAAATCCTCCCAAAGCTTCTTCCTTTGAGCAAGCCTGGGGAAATCTGAAGGATCTGGAGAACTGGCTCCTGCAGAATCAGCAGCGGGAGGTTGCTGGGAAGACAGGTTGCCCTGACAACAAGGAGTCCACAACCCAGCGCCCAGGTTACTGGGACCCCCCCAGGATGCCCAGTTGGGGGGGGACACACAAACTGGGGGACCCCTGGATCCCAACTGGGAGGGGGCACCCACTGGGACCCCCCCCAAACCCCAGTACCCAGGTTACTGGGACCCCCCCAGGATGCCCAGGTGGGGGGGGACACACAAACTGGGGGAACCCTGGGTCCCGCCTCCAGCACTGGCGCGGGTGCTGGCAGGTCGATTTATTATTTTTTGATTGAAATCTTTGAGCTTGTGTGTATCCAGGTTCCTTATGTTGAGAGTTCAGTAGAGATGCCTTTCAGTGGACTGGGGTTTGATAATGTCTACCTGTGTCAGGTACTGTGCATGTGCAGTGAACTCTCAGCAGCATATTGACTTCTGTCCACCAGAAAAGCAGAGATACCTTGAAAGAATTCTGAAGATACAGAGTATCACCAATGCACCACCGTGCAAACATCCACCAGATTCAGTCATACTAAGTTACACCTTGTGATTTATGAAATGAATGAAAAATTCCCCAGCTTTGCCTTTCCCCTGCCTCCAAGTGAATGTCTCTGAATATAAAAATATCAGTATGATCAGCTGCCTTCCTCTTTGGTCCTCACAGTACATACTGAAGTGTTGCAGTGTTTGTTTTTTCTCTGGCTCTCTCTGTTTTCTTTTTTTTTTTTTTTTTTTAGCTTATGCCTTTTAGTGATTGTAATGAAAACACTTGCATTTCACATTCCTTTTTCTTGCCCCTCTCTTGTTCTTTAATCCAGCTCACATTACTCTAGCAGTAAATTATTATATATTATATGATATAGTAGGCAAATACATGCAACAGACTAGCTTTCTGACAGACAAGAGCCTGTGCAGAAACTGATACACTCCAAACCTCTTGATCTTGGCCCAGCTTTATTTTTAACTAGCTTTTTCTGCCATCTGGCCCCAATGCTCCATGTCACTCGCGGAGTTCCAAGGAACTTCACTAGTGGGAAGTGGGTGCCCCCCCATCCAATCCCACCAGGTCCTAGGCTAAATTTGCATTGGCAAGTAAAGGAAAATTTATGTCCAAATTAAAACATAAAATAAAATAAATAATTAAAAGTTCAGAGCAGAAAGATAACATAAATTCTTTATGTCTATAATTACAAAATCTTTTTGTAATTTTCAAAATAGTTAATTTTTAATATTAATTTTGATATTAAGGCTGGATACTTCAAAGAAATGCCTGTAGTATCCCTAACATGGGTAGAGAAGTGCTGAGGGAGGACGAAGTTTTTAAAGAAAACAACTACGCTCATTCCACAGGCAGACATCACTTACCAGTATTGGAACAGAGATATACTAAGCACACCAATACACCCAGCGTGTACATTGAAGTATTTTCTCTTATGCAAAATAATGAAAATAGAAGTTTAAGGAAATACCAAGTATTCAAAACCACCGTGTGAGCCTGCGTATCGGAAGGCCCCCGCGCCCACAGAGACCTACACCGGCTTGTAAGCGCGTGACCGGGACGGGGAACGTGCGACTGCAGACAAGATCCCAGCACAGACACCTCAGGGTGAGAATGGGCATGGAAAGGAGCCTCTCCAGACAAGATCCCAGCACGGACGCCCCAGGGTGAGCTTGGGCGTGGAAGCAAGCCCCGGCCGACAAGAACCAACACAGACAGCTCAGGGTGAGCTTGGGGCAGGCCCCTCTGGGAGCAATGGTGTTGAAGCTCTGCAGCTCTTAGAGCATGAACAAGGCAGGTGCAGATTCTCTAATACAAGTCCCCGAGGTGCTGTAGATGATAAAGCCAAAGCTCTGTGGAAAACAGTTGGAAAATGGACTAGTTGAGGGAAGAAATAATTACATTATCCTTGTGCAATCCCTGTTGCGTTTATTTGTGGTTTGGTTTCGTTTTGTTTTCTATAAATATGGCTCAGGCCTAGATTTTCTGGTGATTCTGCAAAAAGCCAGTGGCATGGCCGATTTGCTCGGATGGGTTTCCTTTCCCTGTAGAGCAAAACAAAACAAAAAAGCCCTTTTGCTGCTGAAGTAACTTTGGAAGGTTTCAGCAAGTTCTGTTCTCTCTCAGTAACTGAATTGTGATATAAACTGATCAGCATTCGAGCTGGTCAAGTTCTGTTCCCTCTCAGTAACTGAACTGTGAAATAAACTTTTTGCTTCTGTCTGTGTGAACCATCATCCCCTCCCACTTTGCTACACCCTATTCCCAAATGTGGGAACCCCACCCAAAAGTGCCAGTCTCCTGTTCAGACACTTTGGTTGGCACGTGTGTAGGTGGAAGGGAGAACACGCGTGTCTGCAGCCCAGCCCGAGCGGGCAAAGAAAGACTCTGCTGTCCTTTCTGTGCCTGTGTTTGGCCATCAGCACAGTGTTGGAAGGAAGGCAGTGCAAGTCACCATGGTGACTTTGTGTCTTGACCTAGACAAGACAGCCTCTAGGTCAGAAGATTAACACTGCCTGTTGCTCTCAGCCCTGTACTGACTCCAGTCAGTTACAATCTACTTTTTTTTCATCCTGTGGGCTATTGCTGCTGACTTTTCCTGTCATCCCCATATGAAGAATAGCACTTCATTAACATTTTGCTTCTTCCTGGCTCGTCCCTTGCCACTGCCCATTCCTGGGGCTTCAGAGTCTCCAGTCAGTAAGATATGATCTCAGGAAGGGGGGAATATATTTTTCTTCCTATATTTTTCTTTAAAAAACACATCACTTTTTCCATATAAATGTTATTATGAACATAAATACATTTATTTAAATTAAAAATCAAAAGCAAAGCATATAAAAATGTTGGGGAGATCTGATGTGTCCTGACTCTCCCTTCACTGACAATATAGGTACCTAATTGATGTGTCATGAAACATGTTGTCAGGTTAAAATTAATGAGCCAGAGTCACTAGCATGCTCTGGCTGTTCTGCACTGCCCCAGCTATAGAAAGACGTAAATCTAGGCTGATGGGTCAGGTGAACACCATTTGAGCTTGCTTTGTATTTCTAAGGAAGCAGAAGAGAAGTTGGAACACCTAACCCAGGCTGTTCCCACTTCCCTAAGTCAGGGTGCTTTTTAACTGCTAATGTTTCCAAACATATTGAAAAAGGCATTAATATGGAATCATAAAACCTACATCTGCAAATACAAAATCAACGCAGTTACATGCTTGCTTTACCTGTGTCTGTATTTCTCCAAGGAGAGATAATTTTTATCCAGTTTTCACTTAAAACTTTCTGCTGAAGTTTGTAAAGGAAAAGCAAGATTTAAAAGCTTTGTTACCATTATTATTACTATCCATGGGTAGATATGTTATTTGTTATTAACAGAGCCCGTATTTCCATTCCATAATAAGAACTTTTTAAAGAGGAGAACAGATGGGGAAGTTAATAGAGAAAATAATAAAGAATAATAACATATAATAATAGGAAAGAAAGCAATCAAATGTGTGACCTCTGATCAGGTTAGTGGTGAGAGGACAGGGTCAGTCTAGAGAAGGAGTCTTCTCAGAGGGTCATACTCCATTACTTGTTTTTTCCCAGCTCCCAGCAGTAACTGGTTTTCCCTGGTGCTGGCTCTCCCCAAAGAGAGGAGTTTGGTGGATGGGGAACTCCGGGGGCAGTCGGGGGGGCCCGGGGGCCCCCCCTGGGGTTGGGGGGGGCACAGATTGGGGGGGGGGGGGTGTCCCTGGGTGCGGGACCAAGGCGGGGGGAGGGTCCTGCACCTGCCAGCGGGTGCGTGTCCCCTCCCCCCAGTGTCCTCTGGGTCACTCGGGTGACAGGACCCCCCCGGGCGGCAGGACGCCCCCCGCCGCCCCCGCGCCACCGCACGCGCCTCGCCCCCCCAACAACTCCTCTTGCCTGGAAGGAGAAACTGCCACATCACATCAGGCAGCAAATCCAGAGGTAATCAGAAAGGTTCCTGAAATACATGCACAGCTGCTCCAGTCTTTACCCAGAAGTCAACTGTTCTGCCACAGTATCCAGCAGGGCAGCCACAAAGGAAGGTGGCTGGAGCAGGTGAGAAAGGACAAGTAGAGTGTGGCAGGGCTGGGGAAGAAGAACAGCAGGAAGGGCAGGGATTGACACAAAATTTAAGATCAAAAATTATTTCAAGCTCTTTTTCCTTTTATAAACCACTCAAATTATTAGCAAGTGTTGTCCTGGGTGGTTCTGATAGCTACGGGGAATTTACAGGTCTATACATAGAAAAATATTAAACTTGGATAGTTAGAAGTATGAGGCATAGAACAAAAGGAAATTATAATGACCATGATGTCATGTGAGGAAATACTGTGTTACATGAACATTGTACTGTTCTAATTCAAGAGTCTAATGGAGGGCTACAAGGATGATTAAGGGATGGGAGCATGTCTTATGAGGAAAGGCTGAGAGACCTGGTGATCTTTAGTCTGGAGAAGAAAAGACTGAGAGGGGATTTAAGAAATGTTTATAAATATATGAGGGCTGAGTGTCAGGAGGAGAGGGGCAGCCTATTCTCACTTGTGCCCTATGAAAGGACAAGGGGAAATGGATGGAAGTTGGAGCACAGGAAGCTCCATCTACTGGAGAACAAAGCAACCAGAGTAAGACTCTTGTAAAATCATCAGTTCTTTACTGGGTGAAACAGTTTTTACTTGGACATTTTGATCACATTCAGTTCATTGATTAGCATTAGGTGAGATCGTTTGCAGTGGCAGTTTTCAGAGCTTGGCATGAATAACTCATCTCCTATGGCATAACGTCACATAAACATTTTCCCATCATGTCAAAACCTTTGTGTTTGTTTTGGTATTCAGGCCAAGTAAAATTACTCTAAGCAGAGAGGTGACTTTGCTGTGGAAGCAGGCAAGGTAAAAGCATTGGAGAGAGATACAGCAGTGACTATCTGAGCTCTCTTAATCACCTAACCTCATTAGCTACACTGCAGCCTCATCAGCAGGTGAACAGGGGTAAGAGGAAGCTGCCAACACTGTGCTTCTAACGTGTCATCCTCAGCTGCAGGTTGGTACCTGATATATGAACAGCAAGGCTGTGTCTCAGCGAGTCCTCACTTATGAGTCTTTGAAGACTAAACTAAGCACATACTCTGCTAGTGCTAATGGTTCAGGAAACCAAAAGTCAAAAAGGAGGTACCAGTTAGACAGATAAGACAGTATCCACAAGCCCAATACAAAATCAATTGAGAGCATTGTTGCAGCCACAGATTCATCTCACCACAACCTCAGAGGCAGCTTATTCCAGCAGATGAGCTTTACCTGTGAGCTTTATGAGGATTACTTTTAACACGAAACAATGTAATGAATCTGCAGTCTTCCTGAGAATTTTTATTGATCCCTGGACATTTGGAGTTCTGAAGCTGCAGACCCACCCAGTTCTATATGAACATATAAAATTATTCCTTGCTTATGTATTACAGCACACTGATTGATTGAAAATGCTCTTTTCAGTCCCACCACACTGACCATATTATACACACAGAATAGAAAAAATGGCAAAGCAAAGGCAAAGCAGGTGCCATAAGCTCTGTTTCTCCCCCCCCCACCCTCACCCAACCCCCCCCAAAAAAACCGAACCCCCCCCCCCAAATTCCCCCCTTTTCCCCTTAACCTAAAAACCCGCGGGCCGAAAATGGGGCAAAAAAGCGCGGATTTGGTTAAAAAAAAAAAACACACCTTTTTTTTTTTTTTGGTTAAGTGGGTGGCGGGGCTGGGGAGGGGGCCCGTTTTGGGCGGGTTGGGGGCGGAAAGGGGCTCGCGATGGGTCCTTGCCTTTTCCAGAGCACTCAAAACTGGGCATACAGACCTACCTTACCTTCCCCCTGGTAACCAATGTCAGGACATTTCTACAAGCCACCCACACTCACTCTGAAAGAAAACATTTGTGGCAGTGGTTCTTATGTTGAGACAGATCCTTGATTGAGAAGGATGGACAGGATGAGTGACTTGCCTTGCTATACAATGCATTGTCCTTTCAAAACTATAGACTCTTCCTACCTTCCCCCAAGATATCATTAAAGAAACTGCTGTGATTCCCCTGCCCATCATGCAAGCTCCATAGCTGATCCAGGCTTCTGGGTGACCATCCAAACAAATTCTGACCATGTAAAATGACTTGCTGCAGGAACTTTGAGATTCCCTTACAGAATTTATAGCCACAATTACCTATAATAAACCTAAACCAAACAAATATTGCACATCAGAGCTTATTGTTCTGTTCTCATACTAGCAAAGCACAGTGTAGAGCTATGTTGTTCAGTTTCAAGAGGCAGAGCTTCTTCCATTCAGTGTAGAAAGGTGCTCCATAGTCAAATTGTGCTGCCTGAAGTCTCCAGAAAAATGGTACCATAACCCAAGATCCAGCACTGCCAGGTGTCTCAAACTTTGGAAGGAAAGTCCTGTCCTTTGTAAAAGAAGCAATGAAGCAATTTCCTTCATTTCAGTCAAGCTGCTTACGAATAGATTTCAGTTTCATGTTAATTTCACCCAAACCCAAAATTAGGCTCCTTTAGGGTAGAAAGAAATTGGGAGGGAGTTCACGTTAGAAGAACCACTTCTATTTGTACGCTTCCTTCAAAATGCTCATTTTTAGACTGTACACCTTAGAGACAGAAAGCAAATTAGTTTAGTTACAGTGGAACTTAACTATCCTTTTCCTTTCATTGACCAGTGTGAAGCTTTACGTGTACGTGTACTCCAGCAGACACCGGTCTGTTTCCAGCACAGTGTCTCCTACTCACTAGAGCTAATTACTTTTGGCCAGCTATGCTCTTCGTGCCTTCCTGTTCTCTGTTGTACTGAATGAGAACCATCCTTTAGCACAGCACCCATGGAGAGTGACTGTCAGTCACAGGAAGCAGCAGATTTAGAGCAGGAGGTTGTCCCCATGCTCCAGCAGGACCTTTCAACCTACCTGACAGATTTCTGTCCTCTCCAGACACTACCGACTTATTTGAGCATCGCCAGTCAATGTAGGAAGGTGAGGCCAAGGTAAACCCTTCCTTACCCATAAAACTCAAGTGAACTTATGTGGGAATCTGAGCAAACACCAAGTTTTTTGTCTTTGTTGGTATCCCAAGGGAGGGGAAAAGAAAATAAAGGAAAAAAAAAAAACGCTCTTGTTATTCAGAACAGGCAATACTTTTAGCAGATCGCTGTCAGCATCATGAGCCTGAGCTGCCAGGTTATGTTCTAGATTAGTTGTAGTGGTGAGAAAAATCATGTGAAGATTGTTACATTTATGAAACAAACCAGATTACTTTTACCTAATAATCCATGTTCAGACAATTTAAACACAATACAATATTAATAACAACATGACTTTGAAAAAGCCCAGAATGGCTGAGATAGAAAGTTTGAGGAATCTGAAATTAGCCCATAATCTTAAATCTTATATTCATTTTCTGACTGGATTAAAAAGATTCATTTATTATAGAATTAGCAGCGGAGGATGTCGAGCTTAGCGTGGCTCAGCAGAGGAGATGAGGCGAGGGGGGGTGGTGGTGGAGGAAGGCGGCCGAAAGCCTTGGGAAAGGATGGCGAAGCATCACATGATGCGGATATACGGGGTCAGAGCAGCCGGGCCAGTGCCGGACGCCTTCCCGGCAGCCACGCTGCAAAGATGACTCTGGGGTTTTTTTGGGGTTTTTTTTTAACGTTCTAGGGTGACAGAGCTGGTGGGGTGGAAAATAATATTGAGTCATTATGCTCAAGTGTCATCTGTTCCATGATCACAGTGTGTTTGTCTCTAACATGCCTGTCAGATTTAAATACTGGAATAGACTGGGTAACTGCTCACCACTCTGTGAAATAAGTATGATTATTATTATTTCAGTTAGCCATATCCTATCCATTGAATTCTTCTTTTAAGGTTTTCAGGGGTGCAGGGAGGGAAATGAGGCAGAAAGGCAGGACTTGTTTGCCAGTATTTGAGGACTCAGGAAAGTTTGTGAAGAATCTCTGGGTTCCATGTCCTTTCAGAAATTAATTAACTACTTGATCTTTTAATGCTCCTGAAAGTTGCTAGAGGAGTACCTAACTTGTCAGGATTCGCTTGCTAAGCACATGAAAATATCTATTTTCAAGTCGAGCAGCATGCATAATGAGGAACTGGTACTGATAGCTGTGAACAGGTGAGAGTTAATGGCAGACTTCTCTCCATTTTTATAAAACAAAATTTGACTGGGTTTTGTTGTTTTTTTGTTGTTGGTGGGTTGGTTTTTTTAAATCCTTTCAAGTGTAATGA
Organism: Actenoides hombroni; assembly: GCA_024336885.1. Lineage (NCBI taxonomy): Eukaryota > Metazoa > Chordata > Aves > Coraciiformes > Alcedinidae > Actenoides > Actenoides hombroni. The sequence goes on along the minus strand of WUAM01006479.1, from coordinate 1,114,034 downwards.
CAGTTTATTTCAAATGTGCTTCTAAGAATTACTGTTAAGTTATCACTTCAATGCACTTTCACACAAAATCTTGCAGAGAACCTGCAGAACAACCAAAGGCAGAAGATTACTTGGCTGAATGCAGCCTACCTGTGACTCAGCTGTTCACTGGACTCCACTCGCTGTTTCAGTGCAGAACACATCATATGTTTGCTTCATCTTATTCTCTTCCTCTCATGAGCATTTATGGGTTCTTCAAAACTTTATTCCTTGCCACAGTATTTATTGAGTCCTGGAGTTTACCAGCATGAAAAAACCCAACAGGATTAGACAATTATCTGCGTAATAAGAACATCCATGGCTATATTAGACTGGATAAAAATGTAGAAGGACACAAACCTTCATGCTTTATTATATAATCAAGGAACTTGAAAGAAGGAATCATTTTGATCTTCACAACTGAGATCCTGACATTTAATTAAAAAATGAGATGAGCACACGATGTGCTGAAGCAAAGGTCTAGCTTCTAAGTCACAGCAACATACATCATAACAGAGGTAGCTTTCCAGAAGCCACTTGGACCCCTCATAAGTCACGTTTTGGACATAAACTGACCACACACAACCAAAACTCCAGACAGTTAGCTTAGCTAATTTCAGTCTTAATTTCTTCTTATAGAACAAGACATAAAAAAGACAGCAATATATTATTAAAAAAAAAATCCCATCCAATCACTTTGTACTTGGTCTAAGAGAAAATCTGTTGTCATCTTTACATAATGCACAGCTGAATTTTGCTTAGATACTAAAAGGTATTCCATCTCTGAAATACCCTTGAATTAAATATTTCAGATTACAAAACCTGTTTGGTAATTTTTCATAATTTGGTGGGGGTGGCAGGGGGGCACCCCCCGCCGGGGGCCCCCCTCCCCCCCCGGCACCTCCTCCCTGGGCCAGGAGCCCCCTCCCCGCGCCCCCCCCGCAGCGCTGCTCCGGCCACTGCTCAAGGCCAAGGGCAGCGGCTGGGACGGGACCCAGCGCCCGCCCCCCCCACGGCGCCTCAAGGCAGGATCGGGCCCCCCCCCCCCCCCCCCCCCCCCCCCACACCCCCCCCCGCCCGCGCCCGCGCCCCACCACCCCCCGGAAGTGCTATATCACAATATGTAAACAGACTAATATGTCATACCTGAGCCATTGAAATGGTAACAGTAATAGCCAAATTCTCAACTTGATAACCCAAAGAATTGTAGAGAAAGACAGTATTTGGACTGGCAAAATAGACATTAAAGTGTTTCGCTAAATAGAAAAGACTCTTCTGACAATCTAAAACTGTCATTGCAAAACGATTTAAAGGTCTTTTACTAACAAATGCAAGTGGTTAACACTGTGCCCGCCGCGCCGGCTGAGGCCATGGCTGGGTGCTGTGGTCGGAGCACCGCGCCCAGCCCTGCCCCCATCCCTGTCCCCTCGCCTCTGTCCCAGCCCCACAGGATGAGGCCATGGCTGGGTTCTGTGGTCGGAGCATCACTCCCATCCCTGTCCCCATCCCTGTCCCCTCTCCTCTGTCCCAGCCCCACAGGATGAGGCCATGGCTGGGTTCTGTGGTCGGAGCACCAATCCCAGTTTCGTCAAGGTCCAAATTTAACTGAGGTCCCCAAATCATCCCAGCCACAGAGGGGGGAAAAAAAACCTCAAACCAACCAACACAGCCACAACAACGAACCACAAAGTCACAGAAACCAACTCCCCATAAAACCTCTCCTGATGCAGGTCCCAAGCCATGGCAGTGAGTGAATGGAGATGGGGCAGTGGGGCAGTTGCACACCCTTGCTCCTCCACCCACACCTTGGGAATGGCTATTTAAAGGAATGGTAGGGTACCTTCCAAAACATGAAATACCTCCTCAAGAACCATGCCCATTTATCTCCTTATCCATGTAATATTGATGGTCTATTATTTAAGAAACTGAATCTAATTGAAACAATATTTTTAGGGGGGTTAGGGAGGAAGGTAATAAGTCATTAATTGAAAACCACTAGAGAGAGAAAAAAACAAATACCATCTGCCTTGGAGGGCAATATCATTAAGCTCTGGGCACTATGGAAGGATTAACAAATGTTAAACACAGAAAACATGATATAGTAGATGATGAGGATAATAAATACGTTGTGTCTTACAGAGTCTATGAGATCATAATCATCTGTTTTAATGGGAATGTTACTCAAGGAGTTGCTTGTGGGGAATACTCTGCTGTGAGGTGGTGAAATCTGGTGACTTCCAGCATTGCTTATGGCCAGTAGTTTTCAATCTGCTAGCCAGGTTTATTAGCTGAATATTTCAAAGAGGAGGAGGGTGTGGGGCTGAGGGCTCCTGAGGGGGGTGGGGGGGATTGAGGGACACACTCTGCACCTCTCCTGGGAGCTGGGGGGGGCCTTCCCAGGGGAGGGAGATGCACTCCCAGAGCAGGTTCTTCATCCCCATCCCCTCCTCCCTGTGGCTCCCAGCCCCTTCCCTGCCCTGTTCAGTGACACTGGGTGGGTGTGGGAGCTGAGGTGGGTGTGCACAGGAGGCTCTGCCACATCGTTTTCAGGAAAGTTAAAATGTAGATTCTAATCTCAAACTGATATTTCAGTTCTGGAAACCTTATGCTTAAATGTTATCCTCAAATTCAGGTCTAGAAAAGGTAGGGAAACTTCAAGGGTGGAATTAATCTGAAATCAATTTACATGTTAGCACAGTGAATTATGGAAAAAAAAGTGTTGATAAGAGCCTTAAGATTTCACAGAGAAACCCAAATTACTGAAAAATTGCATTACTATGTAATTCAAAACAAAAGCAAAACCACACACAAAAAATTCCAACCAACCAACCAAAAAACCCCCAAACAAACCAACAACAGAAAAACCCCAACCACCACAAAAAACAAAAACAACAACAAAGAAAACCAAAAACAAAACAAACGAGGAAGGATAAATAGGGGATATTTTTACATCTTTACCTTAAAATTTTGTTCACCTGAAAATGCTGTAACTTACGAGGAAAAAAAATAGATGAAAACTCGGACGGTCCTCTCGGGAATGAAACTAGTCAGTGTGCAGGCAGAGATCTGCATCTGCAAAAGCGTGCCAAAACAGAGACAATGCCTTCAGGAGCATTGAAGTGGGTGAGAGGCAGGCAGGCCCCAAGAGCACCAGGTGAGCCCAAGCCCTGGAAGGGATGGATCATGCACTGAAGCGCACTCAAAAAGCTCTGGGGGTAATGGTGGCAGAGTGGGTTTGGGTTTCTGTATTGACGTTTTTATCGACAAGGAGAAGCTTGGTTGTGTTTGGGGTGTAGATAACCCTGCCGTCATTGGTTGCAAGCACCTAGCTCAGACTAGCTACCTCCAGAGACACATCTTCTTTCCAGGACCTGCTGCAGAAGAGGGTCATGTCTTCACAACTTTATCATGATCTGCAAGAAACAGACTGCCCTGTGAACAAGATGTCCCTGATGTTTTGTTCCAGGGTACAGATTTTTGTGACTGACTCTGCTATGATCTTGTGTACTGTCACTGAGGAATGTATAGGTCTATAAAATATTTAATTTTAAACTGAAGCATTTTTAAATGTCTGAAATACTGCTTCTGTTCAAAATATTTTCCATGGGGGAAGACCTGACCTGATATATTTGTGGTTCTCACCAAATGATACCAGCATTGTTTCGACAAATCTTTATATTAGTTAGAGCTACATTGCAACCTACCTTAATTTATAGACTGGTTTTACAAAACAAAAAAAAAATTCTAGTGGGTTTGTTTTGTTGTTTTTTTTTTAATATAAAAATTATCACAAAGTAGTGCTAAGGCCTTGCAGCAGACTGAAAATTGTAACAAAGAATTTAGCTTTTAAATACTTTTCCACTTAAATTTACAGGCCTTTTGTTCAAACAGCAGAGATGTGTATATCTGAAACTGTCTTAGTGTGCAGTGCTTGTCTTGTCCATTATGCCACTACTACATTTTATTTTGCTTTTCTTCCCTTAGGTGACAGCGGTGCCGCAGGTCCTGCCACCATTGCTGGTGTCTCCGGTGTGGCACCTGCTGTGGGGCAGCACCGAGGGTCCCGCGTGGTGAAGCGGCTGATGAGTGGCAGCCCCGCCATCTCCCCGCTCTGGCGGTGGCTGGGAGCTCACCCGGCCCGGAGCCCACCCAGCTTGGGGCCCCCCCAGCCCAGAGCTCACCCAGCTAGGTCCTGGCCCTGCTGGGAGCTCACCCGGCCCAGCTCCACTCCCTGCATACAGATTGTGCTTCACTTCCCCTGTCTTGTCTGCACAGGAAGCCATGGAGAAGAGCTCAGCTTGGGTTTTTGCTTTCTATTGGTGTCTCAGGGGGATGCTTTTTTTTTGTCAGGAGGTGGAAATCTGGATACCATGTGCTTCCCCTCAAACCCTTCACCATCATGAGGTGGTAGTTCGGACCTTCAGTGGGCAAAGCTGGAGTGATCTGAGAACAAGAGTGGAGCTCAAATCCAGAGTGTAAAAAAGCAAAGCTACTTTTCATCTAACTGTTCTTCCAGCATCTTTCTGTCTTTTCACCAGTTTCATTCCTCTCTCCAGCAGCTCTTTGTCCTCTTGAAGTGGGGGGCAATTCCCACATGGCTTGCCCAACAAGAAAGCATGGCTCATGCTATGGTGTTGCAATGGGCAAGACAAGCTCACCCACCATATATGAGTCTGAAGAAATACCACCTGAAGTTCTCTCAAGTGGGGATTTTGGGAAGAGCTTCCCAAGTTTTCCTGCAGACCTTGAGTTCAGGCTATTGTGGGAAGAGCCTTGTAATGTGCTATGTGAAGCAGATCCTGCCAGGGACTCACCCCAGTTGAACACTCAGTGCCCTCTGATTTGCAGGAATGAAGCCCCATAATCCACATATTCCCATAAAAGACTCTGAAATGACAATTTTTCTTTTTTCCTTTTTTTTTTTTTTTTTTCTGAAAACAGGAATAGTAACAGGACAAAAGTTATAAGCCATCGTAAGCATTTCTGTAGCTCTTTCATCTGTGGATGTCAAACAGTTTTTGAGTGCTGAGAAAGTTAAAACCTCTCAAGCAGTGTTTGTAGGTCAGAAACACGCAGTTTCTTTCACCTATTGCTTAACTGCTGTCACCTCTGAATGAGGACAGAGAAGCTGTTCATTGCTCAAGGCAACAACGCCTTGCACTTTAGGATGTAAGAGACTGACATGAAAATTGAAATAGCTTTTTATTTATGTTAAATGAAAACGTTTCAGATTTTTCAGCAGCAATGTGTTTGTTTTTGCTGTTGTGTTTGGTCTGGGGGTTTTTTTGTGTGTGTTTTGAGTTTTTTTCCTGATTTTGTTGCTTTTTGTTTGGCTGGTTGTTTTCTGTTGTTTGTAGTGGGTTGGATTGTTAAGACTGTAAGTCTAGCTTAAACTATCTTGCTGTTAGGAGGGATGAGCAAGGGGTGTCTCAATTCACCCAAATGTCACATCTTAAAGTACTTCTGCTAAGGTGAAAACAAATGTATATTGCAGACTGAAAGAAATACTGTGCCACAATGGCTCTTTGGCAAGCTACCAAAATATAAAAGGCTTCCAAAAAATCAATATCAGAAGTGTTTTATATGGTGTAATATTTCCTTTAGCTATCTACAAGGCACAGTTTTTATATGTCCATTATCTTTTCACTATAAAACCATTAGAAAATTTCATAAGCAAGACCTCATAGCCTCATCCTTTTCCCACGGGCTCGTTGAAGTCACATTCCTTGAACATGGGTGAGCATCTGCTTTTTTAAGCAGGTTTTGCATATTGTTGACAACTTGATTTCATTGTTGCTGATATTTTTCCTTGTGATTCACAATATTGGCACCTAGTCTTTTACACAGGCCCATTTTCACAGAATCAAAGACTCATAAAATGGTTTGGGTTGGAAGGGACCTCGGGACTGCTCATGGTTCTGGAAAACCCACTCTGGCTGACCCTGATTGAGCAGTGGAGTCAGCCAAGGAGATCTTTCCAGGTCCCTTCCCACCTCTGCTGTTCTCTGAGCAGCTCTGCGGGACAGCTGGCAGAAGGTTTCACTAGGTAATCTCACTGCAGTCAGCATTAAAAATTAGCTTTTTTTATTCATCTCCTTGTTTGCTGTTACTGTGGGCCAGTGCCACAGGGGTCTGAACCTGAAACTAAAATTATTTATGGTTCACCACCTTTCTCTGTATCCTGTGTGAATGGAGATAGGGACAGGGTTGTAGTGAATGCAGAAACCAGGGAAAACCTTTGTTTTGTCAAATATGAGTGCATGTAGAGGCTGCCTGGTTTGCATTTAGACATCAGACTAAGGGAGAAGTACACTGCATGTCTTTTCTGAGGGTCTGAGGAAGATATTTTATCCTTCAGTTTTGCTTTATTTTAGATTTGTGTCAATAAAGCACTTCCATATTACTGGAGAACTTGTCATACCACCAGGTGAAAAAACATTTGTAGTGATCACATGCACAGCTCTGTAAGTATTTCCATTACTTCTGACCAATACAATGGAAACAAGGCATAAAATTTGATTTAATTCCCTTATTCTGAGCACAGATCCCTGTTTGGTGTAGGATAAAGTAAGCCAGTACATACTATCGAGTGATTAGTAACCTATATTCAACCCTGAAAATAAGTCAACATATTGTCTAACAGTAAGTGTAACTTCACCACTACTTAGAGCATAAAGATTCCTCTCCTTTCTTCATGGAAAAAACAAATGTTACTTCATTGCCTTGATGGAGCCTTCAAACTCCAATACTAATTGAGGCAGACAGTCATTTGAGAAGAGAAATGCAAATCAATTATTTGAATCAGGTAAGGTTTGGACAACTGAATTTCTGGAGAGGGGCAGAGAGGAAGGAGAGAAGAAAGAACAACAATTTGGCACAAATAGAACTGCAAATCTCATAGCAATGCTTGATAGAACAACATTGTCCAAGTGCTCTTAACTGTATCATTACACAACCTTAGAATAAATAAAACATCATATTTCTTCATAGAGGGAAGGTACTCAAAAACACTGAAATTACTTAAGCCATTCAATTATTTTCTTTGTCCAGAAATTTAGTAGAACTAGTAGGAATGTGAGTTACCTCCAATAATATAAAAGACATAATTAGTATACAGCATTGCATGGTGACATGAGAAATCGTAGTGTAGGGAATGTTGACTCTTTGCCACTATGATGTATTATCTAATTTACACAGGTTAAAAAGAAAAAAAAGGTAAGGGGGAAATCAAGGAGGTGACAGCTGGGTGGCCTTTTGGTCACTCTCCTTGCTTCTGCTGCCTGTGTTCTCAATTGCATTGAGTTGCTGCACTGCTAATTAAGTATTCTTTTTCTCACTGTTGCACTCAGATGAGACCCAAGACCACAGGCAGGGTTTCTACAAGCAGTGTCTGAGGTGGTGGTCATGACCCTCAGGCCATTCAGTCACCTGATGTTTTAGTTCAAGGACATTCCTGAGCAGCATATAAGGAAAATGAGTGGAAAAATCTCAGCATATAGAGATCAGGCACAAGAAGCAGTGAGCAAGACAATATGTAATTGATCAAGCAGAAAGGCAGCTGGGTCCACTGAGGTTGGGGTGGGACAAGCAGGGGTCTGAAACCTTTCTCCTTCAGATTCTAGAAAAGGACAGGCCATTTACCTCTGTACATTCATCTTTGATGTATCCCTCTGGGATAACTTGGGATGATCCTGTATTAACCATAATGACCTCCTGTTATAATATTACAAGTACTAATATTTGCTCAGTTGGTTGAGACCCCGGTCAGGATCAGTGTCTTCTTATGCTGGGTGCTGTTTCCATACAAACCAGGGCAGCAGCCTGGCTTCATTATTGGTGTTGCTATATGTAGTATGGTCAGAAAAATATTTAGCCAAGCAGAAATATAGAGACAGCACTTGATATTGCAAGATTGTTGTGCAATTACACAGATTCACTGATATTAGGGGTTGGAAGGGACCTAGAAGATCAACCCCCCTGCCTGAGCAGCATCACCTAGACCAAGTCACCCAGGAACTGATCCAGGCGGGTCTTAAGTGTCTCCAGAGATGGAGACTCCACAAGGCCAAGCTCTCAGGTACTGGAGCAATCCCAGCTAACACCTTTCCACATTCACTCTCGTACTCCAACCCCTTCATCCCCACGTTGTCACAGAGCTCAGTGTGCCTGGACTTTGGGCTGCTATAGGATGCACAGCTAAGTGGGGGGCAACCTCCACACTAAACTGGCTGCACTGGAGGGAGAGACCATCTATCACCAAAGCACCAGTTAAGACAACAGTGAAGTTTACTAAAGACTGGTCAGGCAGGGAATAATTTGCTCTAGTAACATCTCATCTTTCTCACTAAAGATCAAAGCAACCAGACCTCCTCTGAAATGTGTGAAAAAAAAATACATTCAGTCTAATTTCCAAGTTCTAATATTATAGAATTTGAAAAGTTAGGAAAAAAATGAAACTTGAAAGTATCTTCTCTCAAAATGAATAAGAATATTTAAAGTACAGCTTTTAGTAATAATTTTACTGCTGCTTATCAGTTCCTCAAGCACTGAGTTGCAAAATCTGTGTTTACAGGTCATGCCATGGGCTGGTCTTCCTTGCTGGTATCACTAAAGGTGATAAAATATGCATCCTTCTCCTAGACCTTACCTTTTCCTAGGCTAAACCTCTGTGTGCTGCATCAAAAAATCCCTCTTTTTTTTTATTATTATTATTATCCTTATCTTAAAGCTATTGTGAATACAAAGGAAAGGCCCCAAAATAAATAAAGTATAATATCCAGCTTTAAAACTTAGTTCCAGTAAACCATCATTCCAAGATGTCTACCTGTTCATGCCTTCCTGGTGCTGAGGCTCATGACCACGGTTTAAAAGTCTGGGATGTCCTCTGCATGTAGCTGATCAAGCTGTTACTTTCCCCAAGTTTTTTTTCTACTGTTTATTATTTAATTGACCATCTTTGAGGTGTTATTTCTCCCTCGTCTCTCTGAGCTATGCCATTAGCCCATGCCACCTCCAGTAGCAAAGCAATCACCTTTGGCCCAGGAATTGAGTCCTCAACTGTTGGTGGTTTGTAGAACACCAAATATCAAACTAAGAAAGGTAACTGGATTGAAGAGAATCCCCTTAGAAGGAAGTTAAATGCAGAAATCTTTTTACATCCTTGTAATCAATCTGCAGTAAGAATGCAAACTTTTACTAATGATTTGTCTTCAGACTATTTTCTCATACTTTCTTAGCACAGCTTTTCAGAGTTTGCATATCACAGAGTTAGTTGTGTGTGTTGTCTCTGGCAGGGGCAGGTAAAGGTGCATTGTGCAGTGCTGTGAAATCTGCAGTGTGAAGCTGCAAGATCTTTGGCACAGAGCTGATTTCCACCCCCTGAGTCTGAGGCTGGTGCTCTGATCCATGCCTAGGGTGACATGATGCTAGGACAATGAGCAAATGACAAGGAATGCCAGCCTCCAAAGAAATGATTATTAATCTGATGCTTAGGTTGCACAGCAACCAACTAAATGTTTCATTTCAAATCAGCTATTTGCTCAGTGAAAGAACAAGTTTTACTAGGTTCATCCTTTATTCACTGAATAAGATTCCTTACTCAAGAGTTGTCATGACCCTTTGCCTTCAACAAGATATGTCAGCTTGTCCTAAAAGTAACACTACTGCTGCAGAAGGACCATTATGGAGCCCAGTAATGAGACAATAAAGTTCACCTTACTACTTCTATGTCACAGCCCCAAAAAGTCTGTTCAGAAATCCTCAGTGTCTCTGCTCATGCCCCTGACTAGTGCTTAGACCACTACTGGCTCACACAAAGCCCTGCCTCAGAAGGCAAATGTGCCTGACATTTGCTGCCACTGCTTCATCCCAATTTGACCCTGCAGCATAAGATGTGTACTAATGCAAACTAACACCTCTGTGAATTCCTTAGCTCTGATTCTGCTACTGGTGTAAAAATTGCACTGCTGCAGGGTCCAGAGCCCTTGTCTGTTTCAGTTCAGATGCTTATATTTTGTGCCACCATTTAGGTTGTCTTTATGCTGTAAATCACAGTGATAACCTACAAAATTCCATGGGATGCAAGCAAACTTTTGTAATAAGCATTCTTATGTTTTCTACTGTATTGGCAGCTGAGGATTTTTTCTGTTGTAATTACCAATTTTCCTTTTTTCTTATGTTTAATTAATGTAAAGTTGTGACTTTAATGACATTTTGAAGACAATAACCTGACCTTTTGATGGAGAAGCCAAGACCAAAGTCTGAATTCTGATAGGCACAGATAGCAAACTGACATGCTTTGTACATGCTTTTGTTGTTGTTTTATTGAAGCAGCTGTGGAAGTGCTTTCTATAAAGGGTGACAGAATAAAGACAGAAAACTATCTGTCAACCATATAAAAAGCAAGATGATCCCATATATATTTTAAAAATAGAAAGTAATTGAACAAGAATGTTTTAAAGAAATTCCTGGTGAACCACAGACAAGTAGCAGACTCCAGATGCATTATATTTTATCCAGCTTTAGCCAGGGGGAAATAAAAGGGATATAATCCAGTATCCTCCCTCCATCCCATGAATTTTACCTTATAGTCTTTTAGGATCTAACTGGGCTTTTCCCAACACAGAAAAGTCTAGAAAGACTTGGCATTGAAGTATCTTTCCATCTATTCCATCTACACTGAATGTAACTCTGTATTTTGGTCCTAGGTTGCTCAGAAACATCCATTTCTCCCTGTTTATAAGTAGCTGAGATTCAATTCTTCATATTCAATATGCTTTTCCGATTGCATCTTGTTGCCTACAGTATGCTTTACCTTCTACTATGACCGCTTTCTGGGTTACTCAGAAACATCCATTTCTCCCTATTTATAAGTAGCTGAGCTTCAACTCTTCATATTCAATTTGCTTTTCCGAATGCATCTTGTTCCCTACAGTAAGCTTTAACCCACAGTTTTCATACCTAAAAGTCCTTTATGGTAAAAGGTAAGATAACAGCATTAAACAAACTAATATTCAGGTCGAATTCTGGTATAAATCTGATTTAACTTGATTACATCAAAACTCTCACGTTCCAGCAAAAAAAAATAAATTGAAGTTCCTTTAAAATTGTTTTACCCTCTTGCATCAGATCACCTTTTCTCTAAAAAAAAAACCAACCTGACTGTTTTAATGTTAGTGAGCCACAGGGGCTTCAGGCTGCTCCTTGGGTGTTCCTACCCTGGTGCCAGGTCTTGGGCTCGGGAGGAAAGGCAGCTGAGGTATGTGAGTCTTACTTAGGCTTGGCAATGACCAAGGAGTTGCTGAAGAGGTGGAGACCTCCCTTCCTTGTCACATGGCCCTGGGTCACCCACACCTTCTGGCAGAGCAGTGGCTCAGGTAAAGCTGGGACAGATTCAGGGGTAGGGAACAGGACAGAGACTAACATATATACACACATATGTACATATCAGGACACATACAAAGTAGATCTCCTGATCTGGACTAAATGACCTTATTCAGGTCATTAATTAAACCTTCCCTAAGCTACATTTGCTAGACTAATTTCAGACTAACTTAGCTGAATTGATTGCTGCATGCATTAAGGGTGTTAGTAAGACAACACATTGGTTCACAGGAGGATTTTCCTGCAACACGGCCAAGCAGAAAGCAAGAGAAGCAGGGGGACTGATATAGATGCTCAGCATTTGCAGTGCCATGATGTGATGTATTCATTTGAGGCATGATCTTGAAAATCTCTATATTTTCTGGAAGCAGAATTTCAGCAGGCCTATTCTTTAGGTTGGGTCCCCAAGAATTTAACTAGATTCTACACTATAAAATTTCCAGTCTTGCCATCTTTATAGGAATGGCATTTTCTGATTTACACATCTAATCTTAGGTATGTATCTCAGCAATAGCTTAGCATCAGTTTTTGGTGTTAGTTTAAACGTGTACATCACACTGTGGGGGAAAACACAAAAGCCTGCCTGAAAGCACAAAGCCATATTTTTTAATTAATTTGGTGTATTTTGGTATTTAGTCCACCTGGCAAAGTTTACATGAATAAATTTTGCTCTAGATCAGTATCATCACTATTCAGACTTCAGAATTGTCCTGAGTTGTTCTTTTTTTAATAGTATTTCTTGTCCTTTTTTTTTTTCCCCAGTTAGGAGGCTGGTTCTAAAACCCTTCTAACAGATTTTAGAGAGTGTAGGTTGAGTCTTCAATAAATGGCAGTTGATCTAATCAAAAGATGAATGAAGAGGGAAAGTAGCAATTACTCATTCTCAGCCCCACATATGCCTCCGTGTCACCTACTTATAAAAGGTGGAATATTTTTCCAGCTTGTAACATCACTGTGTAAAAGGAGATCTGCAGCTTTTCAAACTTAGCTACAATAAAATGATTCTCAATAAACTCAAATTCAGTAAAGTCAGAGCTTGTAGGGAAGCCAGGAGTCATTCACCAGTGACGGAGATTTTATCTGTTTATTACTAGTCAAGCACAAAAGGCATCTTTTGGGCCAATGGGGTGTAATGATACAGCAACTGGACACCTCCCCCTCTGCCACCAACACCATCAGTATCACTTTTTGAACACTCTACCTAGGACCAAGAGTGCCTTAATGCACTCTTTGGTCTACCAAGTAAGGAAAAAGCCTGTGCTGACCACTTAAACTGGGACTGAAATAAATTCTCTTTGCTTCACTAATCTGGTACAACTGGAAGAGGTTAAGCAGGTGACAAACTGATGGCATAGGAAGAAGAGCAACAGAGAGGCCACAAAGCAAGCAGAAGGAATACATTTTAATGCTTTGGTCTGGCACAGCTCCTTCATATTTCCGCTGTCAAATTCCAACGTCACACCTCAGTGGTTGTGACTGTATAGAAGATATTTCAGATATTACTTATGCAACAAGGATATTAACCTACATTTTTTTCTTCTAACATATTATTTGAGCTTCTGTATATGTCAATTGTTAGATTTGGTTGGAAATAGGAGTGTACAAAAGAATAAAGCTAATACAGGAGTACTAAAATGCATGCATACCTCTCAGTTATGTCAAACTTGGCAACTGCTTTCCATACCTGCTATAACCACGACTATTTTGTCTTCAGCTTGAGCTACAAAGTCTCTCTGTCATCCATGCCTTTTCATGAGTCCTGTCATAACATCAAACTGCAAAAGCTCCTGAATCCTTACACAATATTGAAACGGGCATCTCATGCCAGGTATCACCTCTCTACTTCTTGACATCAGATTATGTACCCAGGGACTACGTTACTCTTTGAAATTGGCTTTTTCCAGCTGCTCTGAAGAGAAAGGCACCAAGACTCAAACTGTAGAAATACCTATATAGACAAGGAAGGTTGGTCATTAGGTATCTGGTGTAAAAGACTTATGATCACAATCACAAGTTCATGTTAATTTTCTTCTTCTGCATTCTTTCTTAGTTATTGTCATTTACTGCTTGGGACAAACTTTGCCTGCAAGAGGCAAGGCAAAAAGAAAGAAAAACCCCAATCCTCTTCCTATCTCCCCACAAACAAACAAAACTCAAACCAAGCCCCTCTTGTACATGATTTCCCTGGTGCTCAGAACCAGTGTCCTGGTCAGTGGGATGGATCCCTCTTGCACTCCAGCAGCTCTGGGGTCTCTCCCACCCCGGCCATTCCGTGGCTCTGGGGCTCTCCCAGTGGGAGCTTCTCATCCCCAGTTGGCATCATGATGCCAGCAGCTCCTGGGCCCCTCCAAACACTTCCCCCTTCCTTCCTCCCCTGGCTTTCAGACACCTGAACCACCAGGAGATCTCAGGCAGGAGGTCTCAGAAGGTCTCAGATAGAAGCCCACTACTCCAGTTTGTTACCAGCCAAATGTATAGAGAAACCAGTACTTCAATATGTCCACCTATTACTGATGTCCTGTAGTTATTAAAACCTCATTAATTCCTGAAAACACAGGAAAGATGCTGCCTTTTCTCCATAGGAAATAGCTACAGAGGAAAAAATACGTTTGTTCTGGTCCCTGTGTCTGTTCTAAAAGGTCAATTAAATGTCTTCATCTGAACCAACGGCTCATTTGAAATTCACAAAGTCATGATGTGTTCCCGGCACATGCTAAGCTCCCAAATAAAAGGCATTTCAAGCCTTGTAACACCCCCGTACTCATAAGGCACACTACTGTTTTTAATTTTGCTCGCTGATTATTTACTGTTTACTCTCTTGCTTTACTGCCCTGGTGAAATTGCTGTTAACTGATACCCCAAATAGAGAGAGACAAAAAAAAAGGGAACACAATTCCAAAAATGCCTGGTCCCTAACTAAATCAGTTATTTGTGATACAGATAGGGAATTATAATAAAATCAATAAACATAAGCCACTAAATAAATTCCATACAATCAACACATAAATAACAAAATCATACTGTGATTAAATTTTCATATTTCTGACAATTTTATATATTTTTTTTACATTAGCCTTATAACAATTTTAAAAGCAGATACATGAGTTATTTCTAATATATATGTACAACATTAAATAATAAAATATTTATGCACTAAGAAGCATCCCCCAAGGTGCTCAGAAGTGAAGTGAGCCAAGATTCTTGGTGATTCCTTGCCTTGCCTCAAAGATTGGGTTTCTTCATGTGGAGCAAGGAGTGAACAGAAGTCAAGACAGGAGGCTTACTTTGAGGCAGGAAGGGAGCCTTACCCATGCTTAGCTGAAATAGCCAGGTACATATAAAGAAAGGCAAGAGTAGCAAGGCTCTCAGGAGCTGAGGCTCTGGCAGCAATTCCAGCAAAAACCAGATAATACTCACACTGCTTCAAAAGGCATCCAAAATTAAGATTATTGACCTACTAACCATCCTGCTTAGCCCCTTGTTTAAACCAGTTCTGCTGTCTGAAAAAGTACATGGGGAAAATTGCACCACCAACTATTGAAAAGCCTTCAGGGGCAATCCAGGGGATCACAGACCCTTCAGCCCATCCAATGGGGTGAAGTTAGAAGGAAGGAGCAGAATTAGTAGATAAAATAACAAAACATTAAAAATAACTGAAAATAATTACTTTCACATTATTTTTACATGCAAAAGCTGTTAATCTGATAGAAGGACTCCAAATACAGGAAGCTCTATGCAGAACATTATGGAACTGGTATGTTTTACATCTGTGAGCACCCCAGAAGTAGAGATATTCAAACAATTATAAAGCATGTGGCAGTGGAGACACTGTGAGAACATATGAACACAAAACATAAACAATGAGGAAAACAGAGACAAAATGTCAAGCCATATCTGGTATAGAAGAATCTACATGTATTTGTTAGATTAACATGCTAGCAGGGGGGAAAAAAAAAGTCAATGAGAACAGTTGAATTGTGAATTATTACATACTTTATCAGTTCTAATCAAAGAGTAAGATAATTAATATTTGTGCAAGGTAAATAAATGGTGACTTGTGAATTGGTCACTTTGCTTTTCAGGACTGTTTAGCTTTGGCTTGAAATGGAAGGCTAAAAATACCTCACCTCCCTGTGCAGCCTGACTACTTTTTCAGTAAAGAAATTTTTCCTAATAGCCAATCTAAACCTCCTCCAACTTGAGGGCATTTTCTCTTGTTCTATCACTTGTTACTTAAGAGAAAAGAACACCTGCTTCACTGCAACCTCCTTTCAGGTAGTTATAGAGAGCTATAAGGTCTCCCCTCAGCCCCTTCTTCTCCAGAAACATCTATTATGGGTGAATCTAGTTCCCAAGAAACCCTTCAAAAAAGGTCTAAACAATATGTATACAAGTATTCATACAAGTATCAACTACTGTAGCCTTTTCTCTTCTCCACCTCCCTTGCTTTTTGCAAATAAAGTCTTTTCTTCCTCCCTCCCTACAATGATATTGATTTTGTAATTACTTATCGGCCAGGGTCAACTGTAGACATAAGCAAAATAAGTAGTTGCTCAGATCAATGTGCTGGCAAGGGTAACAAAATGTTTATGACGCTACCCTTACAAATCAAGCTGTGATCTTCTATGTATATGAGTTCAGGCACTAAGACCTTAGGCAGAGCATGCTACCTCTTGAAGCAAAGTGCTAATAGTCTGTAAGCATGTTATGTTATCATGTAAGAAAAGAGTAAGTTAAGTCCTGCTCTTACTTCATAGCTACAAGCTATAGGAAGACTTCAGTTCAGAGAGTGAGACTGAGAGAGCAAAACCCTCCCAGGTAGATCAGCAGGGGGTAGAGACCATATAAGCAATATTTTGTTGGTGGTTTATTGTTAGGCAATGTTTTATTGCTCTGGGCTAGAAATGGCATGATGAATCCTTGTATGTAGAGTCACACACGTGCACACACATGCTTTTTCCATTCAGCTGTTGCTGACTGAAATTGCCAAGAAACCATTCAGGAGGTTTCTTTTCTGCCCAGTCCTTGCAAAGGGAAGTCTACCTGAAATAAGAAAGGGTTCAGCATACAGCTAAGAGTCAAAAAGAAGTCTCTGCATTTGCTGTGTACTGTTTATCCAAGATGGACACTGGGGGTGTTTCCCTCGCCTCCCTCCATTGGAAGTGAAGGGTAAAATTCAGAGAGCAGAGTTAAGCCACTGCTTCTGAAAACCTTGCCCTTGGTACGTTCCAGTGTTTCCCTTTGCACCCTTCTGAAGTGGTAATTTATTTTATTAAACAAATATGCTACACTGGAACTAAAATAACTTATTGCAGATATTATGGCCAGTCCTTTGAACATTTTTCTATACATAAAATGTAGGAGGAAAAAAAAAACCTATTAAAGGAACAGATTTCAATCTGATGGACATGTGCAGGAAGTATCTGGCTGGCAGAACTAAAATGTCCTTGGAATTTTTTTAAGGCATGGATGACAATTTTATAACTTACCAAAATAACCCCAAACCTAACCCATGACAGTTGTATCCAACATGGTGAAAGTTATACTGGAGTTCATCTAAAAAAAAGAGTATAAAGTGAGATAAGAATTTTTTAATTTTTTATTTAAAACACCTTTTTTTTTATATATCTTACCCCCCAGATATTGAATCCACTTTATACGTTTCAAGATCACCCATTTTAGAGATAGAGAGCCATGTTCTCCTATTTACAATTTCTCTGTAAAATAATGGTTGTGGCTTTCAATATTTTTAAGAAAGCTTAAGTAAAACACTTACAGATAATTGATTAAAATACCCAGCCCATTTTCACGACTAAATCATCAACATGAAATCCTTTACATGTTGATGTTCAACATGAAGTTTATGAAATGCAGGAAACGTGCACTTTGTGACATGTGCTTCGCTCAGAGCAGCTATTCAAAGGTGAACTTGCAGAAACACCTCACTAGAAAGGTCAGAAAACTCACTAACTACCCTCCGATGAGTCTTTTGAAAATTCCTACTAATAACATCACCTCAGAACTTTAGGTGGAGAGTACCGAGGGACCCTTCTATGCTACGTAACTGGTTACTACTGTAACAAACATGCAATGCCAAAACTATCATTTAGGCTTTTTAGGTTTCCTGAAGCATTTTTCCTTCCTATGAAAAAGCAGATGTTCTAAAGCTACAGCAACAGTAAACTCCCAATATACGCTCAAAGGCTGAAACTTAATATTTAAAATGAGCTGTTCTAGTACAGAATGTCTCCATAGTGACCTCTGGTAGATGAATGGGAACAGACCAAGCCCCACCTGGCTCCAGCCTCCATCAGGGAACTGTAGAGTGGGAAGGTCTCCTCTCAGCCTCCTTTTCTGCAGGTTAAACAACCCCATGTCCCTCACCTGCTCCTCACCAGACCTGTTCTCTAGACCCTTCACTAGCTTCATTGCTCTTCCCTGGAGCCATTCCAGCCCCTCAATGTCCTTCTTGGAGTGAGGGCCCCAAAACTGAGCACATGACTCAAGGTGTGGCCTCACCATGGGTCTAACTCTTTCAGGGATGTTGGTCACACAGAAATATATCTGCTTGAAGATAATCTGACCTCAACCAATTCAGTTCAGTGAGGCTTGCTTAAGTCTACTTGGAACACCCCTTGTATAAATTGGAAAACATAGAAATATGTTCTTCAAAGTGTCTGAGGGAGAACACTAACATATCCTATTTAATGGCATTATAGAATTTTCCACTGTATGTATAGCTAAAAGGCCTGTTTCTAATAACATGCAGGAAGAGTGAGTCATTAGAAAGCAGTTCCAGCTTCCTGAACCAGTGCACTAGAAACCTCTGTGGGAAGATGAGGTTGCACCTACAATATTCTTGTGCTTCAATTTCAGGTAGCTAATTTTGCAAGTGGAAGCTGGCAGGACACTCTCACCGCGTGCACGCAGCATTTCCCGCACAACTCCTGCCAGCTCTGGCAAAGCACACAGCCCTTCCTTCTCAGGTACAATACTCCAAAAATGTCCTAATGACCTAACGCTCAGTTGAAAGTTGAAAAATTTCATCAGTGCATGCTGGTGACTGGAATAAGAACATCTAAAATGATCAGGCAGAGTGAAAGTACAGAAGTAGCAGAAGTTAAATCAAGGACAATTTCCCCAACACGATATTTAATGAAATATATTCTTCCTAATAATAGAAACAACTTTTATAGCCCCACATTTTGATAGACATTACACAAATATTTTCTATTTTTAAAGTTTGAAATACTCTGAATATTCATATAGCCCTTCTCTCTGAAGCAAGTTAAAGATTTGTCAGAAGCCTTAGTGCTGACACATATGAGCATCAAACTACCCCATGCTTCTGATCAGACATTGTCTGCTCATATTTGGTTTGGGAGGACCCTTTAACCCTTCTTAGTGATGGGATCATCCTATCTGGCAGGATCTGTGCTTCATCATACACCCACACACATTAAGGACAAAAGGGCACATACAGGCATGGGCTGAGGTCCATGGTGGAGTATGGTGGGACAGCTCACCCTCCTGGAAAGTCTGGCTCTATCCCACATTCCTCCATATCCCTAGGAAGGACCCGGTTTTCTTACAATGCAGAGGGGGACGGGACATTCTGTGGAGTTAGTCCCAATTGTTTAGGACTCCTGGAAGAGCTGAAGGACCTCACATTGGGAGCCTTTGGGAAGGAATTAATTCCTCTCCCTTTTTGGTAACTTACATTATGTAGTGCAGGGTGCCTTTGTGATTATTAATGCATGTATTGTGAAGAGCAGAGACCCTGGCCTGCTTAGAACACAGGTCTTCCCTCACTGCTCGTTCCATCCACAGCAGCAAGTCCTCTGATGTGGACAGAGAAAAGTACCAGTTTTCTACCCCATGAAAGCAGTAAGAAGTTAGACTTCTAAATCATTCCCGAGCATTTTGTAATACTTAGATTTAGGGTATACAATATTCTAAGGAGACTCCACCCAGCCTTCTGGTGGTGGGAACAGGGAGACAACGAGGTCTCATTGCCATGAGGATGGTGTGTCTCCTCTCAGGCCTTTGTGTCAGGGACATCGGTTATGGCCAAGGTGACAGAGACCCCATGTTCTGTCAGGGCCTTTCAACCAGCCCAGTGCCCTTGGCCACCTGTCCCACAGCACATCCTACACTGTCCCACGCCTCTGCCTGTTTCCCTGCAGGCTGCAGACAGCCACTTCTAATTGTAAAACAGACAACTATGCTAATTTTATGGAAACTAGTAATAGCTATAGACTTTTACAGTACAAATCTGTGTTATGTTAGGCTGTACAAGCATCAGTGTTATCATTATTGCATGCATGGACACTTAAGACTGAACACTGAAAAATAACATTTTTTATGGTAGATTTTTTATCAGAGATCAGTTCCTGTGTTGAAATCATAATATTTTGAGAGATCACACTTTGGCTAATGCACCTATTTCCCATGATTGAGTTGTAAAAACTATAATGTGTTCCATTTGTCTGCTCTTTCAAACAGCTACATTTTCCACGTGGGTTTTGTCACCTCTAGTGAATTTTGCATGTGCTGCTGCCTATCAATCTGATAGCAATACAGGTTCTGATGGATTGGCATGTCCACCTCATAGTTTGAAACTCTTACATAGAGTAAAACCAGGTTATCCATTTGAACTAGAAAAGAATGATCAAAGATACCTTCTTCACCCTTGCCCCCCTCTCCGTCTGCCTCCCCTCCCTGTCCCCATCCCCTCTTCATATTCATCCCTACCCTTGTCCCCATCCTCATCCCCATTGCTGTCCCCATCCCTGTCCCATCCCATCCTCAGCCACATGCCCACCCCCATCTTCCTCCCCCTCCCCCTCCCCTCCCCCACCCTCCCCTGCCTCCCCCTCCCGTTCCCCTCCGCCCTCCATCTTTCCCCCTCCCCCTGTCCAGTCATGTACACTTCCCATAGAAGTGTGGGAGATTAGACTGTCCTAAATCACAGCAACCAAAAATAACTGTGGATTTTTTAAAAGGAGGTAATCCCACATTATTGCATGAAAAATAAAAGCCATGAGGTGTGGTGGTTTTTTTCTGGAAGGGTTTGGATGTAGAGATCTTTTGAAAAATCACACCTGGCATGTCATAAAATGAGGGGATGGTGACTCCTGTTTGAAAATCTCATGGCTATCCTGCATGCTCGGAAACAGCCCTGGGGAGAGCGCCAGGTAGGAAGGTGAAGGGAGCAGGGAAGGGGTGCTGGAGGTCTGTGCATCATCTGGTGGGCCAGTACAGCTCTAAGTAGTGCTGGGAAGGCTATCATCAGAAATGAGCTGCCTCTGCCTGTACTGAAGCCCAGAAAGGAGTTATTCTTCTTGACACCTAAAAGGATTTCAAGGTGGCCCTTGGCTCACAGAGAGATGCCACCCTCAGCACCTGTCACAGCCACCACTTGGGTATTAAATGTAGGTATTTACTCAGGGCAGAGAGCCAGGAGAGGCTGCACGACAACCAACAGCCTCAGGGAATCCTTCCCAATGATTCCTGAAGTCAAGCTGCTCTTCTTATGTGGAAGGAAGTGGGCCCAGGGTACAGCATATAGGCACAGAGATAGACATTTAATTTGTACCTGCCCTGAAGGGGTAAGAAAACTTTGCTGAAAGCCTCTGCTAATGATTAAGTTCACCTATGATATAAAATCAAGCAAGCTAGCTAATTCTTGAAAAGTCTTTAAAGAGCTGCAGAAGAATTTCAGAATAACTGGGTGAAAAACAGCTCATATAAGAAATAGATATTTTGGATAAAAGTGATGGAATTTAAAATACCTTTTGCTCCACTAGAAGGTCTGAAGTTATTTGATGCTCAGCTCATAGGAGCTCAAGGCACAATGTGAGGTGAATAGAGCATTGAAAATTGAAGAAAGATTTGTGAAAAGCATCCCAAAAAGAGAAAGAGTAATGTGTAGCCAAATAGGCAGATATTTATGAAATAGTTTTTATCAGTTTCCAAGAGTATGTGAAAAAAAAGCTCCTTTAATGAATACTTATCATTGACGTTTTAAGTAACAAGATCAGGTAAGAAAGCTATCATGTTTCCCCAGCAGTCTCAAAAACACTTGAAACTTCTACTTTCTGAGGGCTTTTAACTTTACATATTTTTGCAGGTGATGAGCCAGATTTTGAAAACCCTGATGATGTTCGATGCACAGATTGGATGTGGAGACGGCTGACACAAATGGCACCTGCGAAATACCGCATATACATGGCTGTACATCGGGACTTGGAAAAGCGTGAATCAGTGAGGGACAGGACTAGAAGTCTGAGAGACTATGAGGACGCGACTTATTGTGCTTCTCAGTGCCAGATAGCCTCTGTTAAGATGGAGGATCTTAGGGAGGTGATGCTGCTGCCATCCTGATTCCCCACTCTATGCTGATTCAGTCATTAAAATGTGCATTCATCTTCCTCCTCCCCAGACCTAGCTGTGCACAGCGGGTTTAACTAAATTGCCAATAAGAAAGGAGCTTAAATCATCCTCAGCCCTGACTGGCAGCCTGGAGCAGATGCAGCAGCCCATCCCGAGGCAAAGGGAGCCTGCTCAGCGGCAGCTTTGCACTCCTGCCTGTTCCACCAGTAGTCCTTTAAAATTTGCAAGTCTTTTAAAAAGAAACAATCAAGTTTTGATTTTGTTGCTTTTTTTTTTTAATAAACACCACTTACTTTGAGGTGTTTGAAACACTCTGTCCACTGTGAAAGGCTTTGTGCATGTTTCTTTAGTATCCATACACAAACTTCCATTTCTTTTCCTATTACTGCAGCAAAATGGTTGAATCTTTGTCTAGTTCAGTCAGCAACTGAGCAAAAGAGGTAATCCTAAGAAATATTGCCCAGAGATCTGCATCTCCAAGAAGTGTCCTGCTCCCAATGGCCACACTCAGGTGCTCTTACAGCCCTTGGCAGATGCCCTTTTGACTCGCTTTGTGGAGAGAAAGCATTTGTTCCTGGCCCTGAATTCCTAGGAGTTACATGGTTATGCTGACCCTCGAGAGTTCGAGTCTAAATAAACTGGGATACTGGGAGGAGGCAAAACCATAGAAGAGGGAGTGACTTGCGAATGATATAATTTAATTTCTGATACCCTGTTCTGTGGGTTCCCTAACCAAATATATTAACTGAAGAATACTTGTAATAAAGCAAACTAACCAGATTTTAAATTGAATGTAAATATTTTTTTTCTTCAAACTTCCACACATTTGGCTTGGAAATTTTTACTTTTCCAGTATAATATCCCCACAAATAATCCCTAGAAAAGGATTAAATAAAAATTCTGGCCAATACTACCTTTTCCTTAAAAGCTCTGTCTTTAATGGGGAATCATCTCTTGCAACATTGCCCTTTGGGTTTGTCCTTAGCTAGGGCTCCAGAGCTCCTCTTTTCCCTGTACAGTGACTAAGTCTTCTTTCAAAATCTCTTCTCAGCAAGTACTGTCTCTGGCCAGGTTTGAAGCCCCCTCCTGAATCTTTGCTCCCTCCCCCGAGGCACATTTTCTGTCCCCACAATGCCTGAAGGTGCAGATGGCTGCAAACCTCCATAGGCTTTCAACTGAAGTGCTCAGTGTAGTGTTCATGTGTTAGTTTCCTAGAAGTTCCTCAGTAAACAGTTAGGCTGCCTAATAAAACATACCTCTCTACAACCTCCTTTCATAGGTTGTCTGCTTGGCATTTCTAGACCATTATAATAAAAGGTACTAAGAAAGACATCCAAAATGAGATAAGTAGTCACTTAACTTCTAAACCTAGGAACCAATGTCTGTTTTTTCTTACACAGTTAACACAAAACCACAAAGCAATCTCTATTTCCACTATGAAGATGAGCCAGACTCCCAAACCAATGGGGGTAATGGGGTGGGGCAGGGAGATAAAAAATTTGCCAGTCTCTCATGAGCAGAAACTGTGCTCTGACATATAGATATGCAACAGGAAAAAGGGAGATCTGTGATTTTGGACATGCCCATCATTTTGAATATCTACTCTACACCCATTCAGTTGTGACCTATTGTCTGAAAAAAGCAGCTTATTCCTGTAGTTATGCAGACTGCATATTTATCACCAGAAGCTTCAGAAATATGTGGGTGTAGTCAACATCTGTGATTTCTTTTGCTGAGTGTTCTGGGCTGTTGCAATCTTCTGAGAACAGAGGCAAAGCTAAACACCTTTCACAATGTATGTAAGGCAAGAAATGCATAGTTACAGTAAATGCAATTTGTGCTTGTCTCATCTTTTCCCTTTTTACAATCCTGAATAAGTATTAGCATTCTTTGGTGAATGATTTATTTCCAAACGACTTTGTAACTTTAGTCCATTCACAGAATGTTTTTTTAAATTCCGCCATATCCATCCTAAGAATCAATGGAGAAAGAAATTCCATTTGTGAGTATAAGTCTAACAGGTTGCGTGTGATAGGCGTACCGTTAAGGATAAGCTTATATTCTGCCATCTTCCCAAGAGTTATCAATCGTTGCGTTCTTTTGGCTGTATGGTTCTTGATCTTAAAAGAGGCCACCACAGTTAAGGAAGAAAGAACAGCAGCAGCAGCTTCCCCTCAGCATTCTTGAGCCTGCTTCTTCAGTGTGGTACGTTTCATTATGGGCTCAAATATGCCATGGAGGGGGCTGGAGGGAAGGAAAAGAGCAGGAGGAAAAAGCTCACATCTGTGGTAAGGTCTCTGCAGGGGGAGAAAAAAGGCAAATCCTGCCATTTGTGGAAGGTATTCATGTGTCGCCGGCTGGCTCAACAGTTTTCCTGCATGACAATAATTTGTGCGTTTCTGCACGCAAGCCCGTTCCACTTTTGTCTACCCAGAGAGAGAGAGGGAAGAAGTTAGAAAAAAAAATAAATACTGTGCATAGCAGAAGAGCCCATGAAGCAGCAGCTCCAGCCTGCTGCTCTTTGGAGATGCAGATCCACAGTCACCTTTGGGGCTGGTAACCCACAACTGCTCAAAACTCCCTCAGAAAATCTTTCCTACGAGGCCAGTGCTGTTCCTCAGCCTGCCACCCAGGGCTACCCACCTGAAAAGGGGGTTCCAAACTCATGCTGATGTCTTGGAGACAGCCGGAGACTGTCTGAAAAGGAGCTGGGGACGAAGCTGCCTGTGTGGGAGGAGTGTCTGATGTGCAGTGCGAGCAAACCAGCCCTGTCCTGCTGCCTTCTCCGGCGCTGTTGTTTTTTCCCTTTCCATTCCAGATGTTCCTGGTGGGGCTCACGGGTGGCAGGAGTTTCTAAAATGCACTTATAAGAGGCCAGAGGTGATGTTTTGGTAACGATGGCTTCTCCAAGTGGGGAAAACAAAAGATCAAAATTATTGTAACTCTTGCAGCTGTCTATAGCAATGAGCAAATAACAAGTAAATATCCCCACTACCAACTCATGCTTTTACAACTAGAGTGAAATGAATAAGGGCTTCAAATTCAACAGATATGTAGCAACAAAAGCACCTTTCCTGAAGGGAACCCGGCAGAACTCTCTGTACTGAGGAGAAGATGCCAAGGTCCGAGACCAGAACACAAGGCGTGGAGAAGAGGGTTTATGGCTGGGCGTGGATCCTTAAACTGCAAAACTCAATGGATTCTTTTTTTCTTTCAATAACTCAGACCACAGTTGGATGACTTATTTGGGGATGGGGAGGGCACCTAGAGGAGGAGACCTGGGGCAATCTCATTGAACTTTCCTATTAGCATAAATTAGTGGCAGGAAAAACAGAATGTTGTTTGTTTGGGCACTTTGTGAAGATCTTTTATGTTTTTAATTGCACATACATTGCATACTGTAGTATGCTGGAGTCCATATAATAGTTATATATATAAACATATGCTCTCTACTGGAATCTTTTTAAATCAAATACTATAATATTCACACCACCTTGAACATATTTGGAGAACTATTGCTAGGATAATATTTTGAAAACCGAATTAAACAAATTTTTGAATCTTACCTACAACAGGTTTCTGCTTTTTATTGCCTATCTGTAAGATCTGTAACAATCTTATAAGTGGCTAATTTTTATAGTTACTGTGCAACCAAGCTAATTGAATATCTGATTGTAGAAACCAAAATAAGATGATGACTGTTTTGCTCTGCATTTAAAAAAAAAAATGTTATTTTAGTTTTAGATTTAATGGACACATAGACAGGGAAGACTTGACAAGTCCTGCTTGTTTAACATTCAGCTACAAGCTTGCCAAGATAGGTGAGATTTAGCAACCCATTCCAGCAGTGGAGAGAGTGAATTTCATCCCTGCTGCAGCAGCAGTGCAGGCCCAGGCCTGCCCACTACAGAAGGCTACCTGCCCAGAGCTGGGACCTGGGCCAAAGGAAAGGTTCTCATTGGCACCAAAACAAAGGTTTCTGAAGGAAGAAAGCTTCTTAGGGTAAGAGTACTTCTTAATAGATGCATTATGCAAAGTTGAGCTAGCCTGTAACTAAGTACAACCATATTAAAGGCTCCATGAGAAAAACTTAAGATAAGTGTACTGGTCAAAAACTGCACTTGGCACATCTCACGTACACCAAGTAGGTATCACTTTACTTAAGTGAATTTAATATGTAGCTAAAAATATACTTCATAAACATCTTTCTTTGTACCTATGTTTATCATTGCCTGGTTTTAGTTCATGATTTTTCTTCCCTGGAAACACAGCAAAGTAAATCACAGCAGAGCAGATTGAAGCAGTGTCAGCCTCCCAGTGTGTCAGTATCCTCTCTGTCTGCCTCTTCTCCTTGGGTCAGACGGTCTCCAGGGGCTGACACTTACAGGCTTTCAGGGCAGACTCTCTGCCAACAACTTCTCTAAAAACTTCCAGTCAAGGAGGGTAAAGATGATGTTTGTCAATAAAAAAAATATCTGTGTGTTTCTCTGGAGAACTGGTGGGATTATCTCTTCACCTCTGCTCCATCTCAAAACAAAACAATCAGGCTCATTTAACAGAATTAGAGAAAAAGCAAATCACAAAAAACAAGGCGAACAAAATAATGAAAAGTATGGTTGATTCTTAATTGCCTAGTACTACAACTTACATACCCTCAAGAACAGTTACTTACAGCAATGCAAGATCCATGACAAGTTCTC
Organism: Actenoides hombroni; assembly: GCA_024336885.1. Taxonomy (NCBI): domain Eukaryota; kingdom Metazoa; phylum Chordata; class Aves; order Coraciiformes; family Alcedinidae; genus Actenoides; species Actenoides hombroni. The sequence goes on along the minus strand of WUAM01006479.1, from coordinate 1,087,539 downwards.
CCATCCTGATTTAAATACATATAAACAACAGCACAGGTTTGGAGCACAAGAGAGTCAAAATACAGCATTTTTGAGGTATGTGATCCGTTTCACAGAGGAGTGGTAGTCCTGGTACTCGACTGTGCAGCTTTATGGGATATTAAGTGATAGGATGTTTGCTTTCCCCTTAAAGAGATCAATATTGTCAATGAACATTATAGAGAAACAGAGCTGGAGACTTCTTCAGGTGACTGCTCTCTATACTAATTCAAGGATACTTCCCATTTTTGGCTGTCAAGTGTATGGAGAATACACACGATAAAAGCGCCAGCAGGGTGCCCAGGTGCCAAGAAGACAGATGGCTTCCTGGCCTGTATCAGAAATGGTGTGGCCAGCAGGACTAGGGCAGTGATTGCCCCCCTGCACTCAGCATTGGTGAGGCTGCATCTCAAATACTGTGTTCAGTTTTGGGGCCCCTCACTACAAAAAGGACATTGAGAGGCTGGAGTTTGGTGTTGGTCTCTTCTCCCAAGTAACAAGTGATATAACAAGAGGAAATAGCCTCACTCCCTCTGTTACATGAATTCTTGAGGGAAATGGCTTCACTGATCATTGACTCTCTAACTGTTGCATTGCTCTGGAAGGCATCTCTGACATGCAGCAGACTATGTCTGTAACTGCTCTGGTGGGAGGATAGGGAGAGAATGATGCCATTTTCAGCTCTGCATTCCTTGCAGACTTCACATGGACATTTTTGTCTCCTTTGAGTTGGAAAGGCACCACCTGTATCTGTTAATCTGATGACACGCCCAGTTTGGCCCCCGTTTAGCCCCATTTACCCCCCGTTCAGCCCCAGTTTATCCCAGTTTCGCCCTGTTTAGCCCCACTCCGACCCAGTTTGGCCCCAGTTCAGCCCCACTTCATCCCAGTTTGACCCCTTTCAGCCCCAGTTTGGCCCCGCTTCCCCCCAGTTCAGTCCCACTTTCCCCCAGTTTCACCCCGCTTAACCCCCCTCCGCCCCCGTTTGTCCCCCGTTCAGCCCCCTCAAGGGTGTCACATGGCACTTGGTGTAGGAATGTGCAAGGCAGAGTGGGCCTGGAAACTTCTGAGGTTTTTTGATGATAAATGCACATTTTCCCTGACTGGCTGGGCTGGATAACCAGCTGTCTGCCTTACCACAGGGATGGCTTTATTTTTTTTTCATTAATAAGACACAATGCCAGGAGACAAGACACTTGTGCTAGACTTGAAACACCCAGTAACATTGTCATCCACCTTTCCTGGTGACCGTGACGTTTTTAACTTTTTGGTTTTGTTTTAAAAAAGTTTTATGCTAATATAAGTCTTGGCTTCTAACAAAATAATCGAGATACAGACAATTAGAAAATATTGTCCAGCCTTTTAAGCCATCTAGCTATGAATTCTGCACAAGTGAGGGTTGGGCCCTACACACACTCTGTAATCTAGTTAGCTGACTGTGTTCTGTGACTAACTGACAGTTATATTTTGACAGATCCCACTGAAGTGAACCCAGTTACCATCTGCCACTGAGGCCAGTCTGGGACTTCTCCAGTGCTTGCTTCACAGCATCAGTGGTGATGGTGATGTAATTGCTGTCAGAAGAGTTGGATTTGATACTGATTTTGTATATATTTATGTATATTCCATTTTATGATCACTTTTTTTTTTCCTTAAAGCTGTTTTAGTTTTCTAATCCGTAAGTCTCTCTGCCTTACTCCCTTTCTTTTCCCCTTTGGGAGGGGAGACAACCCTGCAAGTGTGACAGCACCAGGTCCAGAGCCCAGTGCTGGTGAAGCATACGTTTAGGTAACATCACCTCCACCCAACGGCATCTGTAGTCAGCTTTTGGACTTAGTTCCTCCCTGCCTTAGATTTCATCTAGCAGCTTACACAAGGATGGTAATGCAAAGAGAAATGTTATGGCATGTAGAAAAAGCAGGCTAATAAAGAAAGCTAACAAATTTAATTACTTCACAGAATTGCTGAGCCCCCCTGCATCTGTTCCTGTGGGGGCTGCCCTGGGTGCTCCTGCTCTGCCAGGGGGTTAGACTTGATCTCCAGAGCTCCCTCCCAACCCCCACCATTCCATGAGTCCATGATCACAGTCCCTGCAGCATCACATGCTGGGATGCAGAGGCACCCAGGACCTGCTTAAAGCTGGTGGAGATCTCCTGGCTGCTGAAGGGCAGGGTTGGATGGAGAGCCCTGAGGAGCTGAAGATGCCTCTCAAAGAACAATGAAGGCAGAGCTGCTGGCTGCTAACAAGAAGGAAATGTGTTATTTTTAGCTATCCAAGAAGGTGGAAGGTGGAAAAAAACCCAACACAAGAACAAAGAAAAATCTATAGTCCAATGCAGGAAGCCAAAAAGCAACGCCAAAAACAATGACAAGCGGACTCTCTGGCAAGGCAATTCTTTCACTAAAGGGAAGGAGGGGACTTTGTAGTTGGCAGAGACCCTGGGGAATAACTGATTCAGGATCACCAGCTTATTTAAATTTCTTGGTCATCAGTGCTAGCATGAGTATTTGTGATGACCATATCTTAGCCATACCAGCAGGACTGTGTATGCATTATGAATATGCTTAAGTTCCACCCTGAACAAGTGGTTTTGGTATTGCAAAGGTAGACATGGAGTAGCCAGTTATGGCAACAAGAAAGATGACAAACAAAATAATATAGCTATTTAACTTACTATGGAAAAAAACACTCAGTATAAATTGTCTTGGCATAATTCTGTAAGTGGGCTGCAGAACATGAAATGGTATAATTCGTAGAAGATGAAAAGTTTTTTTCTTTAATAAGTTAAGTTTATTTAAAACTAATTAAGAAGGCAGTACCTTGTATTATTTTTTGTAGCATTAGTTTTTCTCCAGTTCTATTATTTGAAGCCAATTAAATTAAAAGCATAAATGTTCCATGTTAATTTTCAGGTTAAGTCTGCCTAAGCCAGGCTTTAAGAAATAGGAAAAAAAAATTGAAATATACAAGGGTTTAAACTTACAAAGCAATGTTATTAATTGTTTGGGTTTGGTTTTTAACCTACAATGTATGAATCTGATTACTGTATGAGAGGAGCATTCCTTCATAGATGGCTTTAATGTAAGTTGCTTGTTAGGGAGAACCTGACATTTCTGCTCCTGGTTTAACCCAGGTGCAATATCAGCTACTTGGAAGAATGGCTTAAAACACAGATTCTTCCCACAGTGTAAAACAATGTGGGTTGCCAGGAGACATATGGAGATAAAGCACAATAATGGCTTGAGACAAGTGCCTCAAATTAGAATGCTCCCACAATATCTTTTAAAAGGTCTCCAAAATTCAGAGTGGGCATTTACAGTATTTTTACTGTCATAGTTTTTCCACTTTCTTTTCTTGATATTAATATTTCTTGCATACTGTTTCATTTTGGGAGATTGATCGTAATAAAGATAAGGAAAGTTAAAAGCAGAAGGTTTTTTAGGGGTGTGAGGGAAGACGAAATTGTGATTCTTCTTATTTCAACAGGCCATTCAACTACTTTTTCTAATTTTTATCCCTTCAGGATACCACTGTTTTCCACTTACCAGTATGATCTTTGAATTCCCTAACCACTTCATTCAAGTAAATGGGAACTGTGCATGTTTGTGTCAAGGTTAAATGTAGATGTGTAGGTCATATTATATTCATGATGGCTCAGTGCAAACAACTTCTAAAGGTTTAACTTGGAACATACATCACTGAAATACTTTAAGCAGATTAGTTCAGGAGGAAAGCCTTCCAGTGCTTTGCAGCATATTTTTCTGACTGATCTGGCAATATTCCAGCATCACAAACAGGTACTTATTTGTTCACCTGTGCATCCAGAACAGAACACCTTTCCCCCTATCCAGGCTGTTCCTCTGGGGCAGAGCACTGTAGCATCCATCACCAGTTTCTGTAGCTCATAACTATTCTGTACTAATCAATTTCCAACTTTTCTGGATTCACTTGCAAGTCACTCTAGTGCCATTTGCTTGCTGCCAGCCCTAGAATATGGGCAGTACCATAGGACCACAAATTACAGACCTGCCCCTCTGGAAAGAGTTCTCTCTCTTTTACCATTAAGTTTTAACAGACATTGTATTTTCCAAAGAAGTCAACCACAAACTTATTTAAAAACATGCTCTCTGCAAACACATAGTAGATTACAAGGAGGGCTGGAATTACTCGCTTGTGTGTGCACCACCCACGAGCAGTGACTTCACTGCTGAGCCCAGCTTGGTGTCACCCAGCTTTCCACACACTGCAGATTATTATGCTTAATGGATCCAGAGATTTAGGAAGCTGCTTTATTTCCCTGCCTTCGTTGTCATGTGGATTTTAATCCCTTAAATCATCCTGCTGGGTTGAAGAGGAATGTGAGGAACTGTGTGGCTCCCTAAAATCTTCACCAGCAATCCAGAGGGTGTTTGTTTCCTGGCTGTGCCCCATTTGAAACAGCAGAAGCTGGATGGTGTTTGCAGGGGATCTCCACAATTGAACTCAAATTCTTCCCTGAAATGCACCAGCATTGCCCTTCAGCCCCTGGCAAAGACACAGATCACCTGACTGGTGAAGAGAAGAAAGTGAAAACCTGGGGAAAACCATGGATGGCCACAATGAAAAAATCTGCTCAGACAAGTTTCTCAGGAAAGGTGATGTAATAGGTACTGTAGAAAAAGCCTAGCTCTTGACATAACTTATTCTCCTTCTAAGTAATTGTGGCTGCCAGCAGGCTGGGAGAAACAAACTGGACAGTTGGGAATACAGCTGAGCAGATTGTTTTGTCCAAAAGAAATAGAGTAGGTGTAACTTGTTTAACTGAAACTTGTCCTATTAACTAAAGCTGTGCAAGCAGTGGACAAAAAAGATGAATTTTTCAGCATGTGCAGTCTTTTCATATGCTGGATCAGTGGTTCCTAAAGGGTGGGCTTCAGAGTCACAGAATCACAATAGTTCCTTGTAACATCACAGTGAGCAGCCGTCACTCTCATAAGATAAATGTCACCTTTTATAAACTGAAGTTACTGTTCGCTTTTCCCCACTCTCCTTATAGCTCAGCTTTGACCTGGTCTGAGTCACTGACTGCATGGGAAACGTTTCTTCCAAGGTTTTATCAACTTAAAGAAAAATAAGTAATTCAGGGCTACAGCTGAAGAATTCCCCATCATTTCAACAGCAGTATCCTGAGTAAATGGCAGGAGGCTGTGGTGGTCCAGTATGCCTCAAGTCCCACAGTGACAGGTTGCTGCTCATAACCAGCACTAGATTATGGACCCTACTGTGGTCCTACTTAGGCCAACAGCAAAACATTCACCTTCAGAACTTCCTAAGTAATTCTGCAAGCAAGAGACAGGAAGGGGAAGAGCTGACTTTCCACTGGAAAGCCGCCTTGGGCCAGCTGATTGTACAGACCCATTGTTTTATGTTTGTGCCAGCATGGAACATGAAGGCTTTTTGCAGGGTTGCTCAAGTACGGCTGAATTGTGCAGCTTGCTGAATTTACTATTTAGAAGACCTTTACCTGGATTATTTTAATTTTAGTAGTGAGATGGAATACCTTAATGAATGGAAAGAAGCTTCTGTCCTCCCTTTTTACATTTTATGGTAAGTAGCAGGAAAGAAAATAAAACCTGAAATGCATTTCTAGGACATTGCTAGGCTGAACAAAAAAAGAATTGTGGAGTTAACTACCAACCTGTTTCTACCTGTGTGCAGTCTTTTTGGGTTTCTTTCCTCTTTATTTTACTAGAAATGGGAATATGGCCTCAAGAAATAAAAAGCAACACAAAAACATCACCGTTTGGCATTTAGCTGTATTCATATCGTATCTGATTACTCAAAATGTTACCTGTGGTGAAATGTTAACAGCTGTAGTTTAAGGATTCTTGATTTTTTTCCAGTTAAAAGACCTTTTGTCCCCTATATCACTGCTCGTTCACTAAAGCTAACTCTTAACTTCAGTTTTCTGCACATTTCACTGAATTTAAATGTAAATAATTTATTTTTTTTTAACTCACTCCCTTGAAGTTTTGTCTTTTTCCTGAAATTTTAGATTGGATACCTAAAAGGCATTAATAATTTTCCCTTGTATGCAAGCTCTGTGGAAATTGCCATGTGTAAAACTTATTTCAATCATTTTATGTGAAAGCAGACTTTGAGGACAGTGTCTTGCTGACAGCTCCTCTGCTTGGTCCCTCTGCTTGTCCCATTGCAATGGGTACAGAACTGGTGGCAGCATAGATACTCAGTGGGAAGCCCTCCAAAAGGGAAAAAGTCCACAGTTTTGGCTTCTTTGTCTGTCCCCACAAAAAAAGTCTTAGTTTAACTTGTAGTGCCTGTACAGGATTCACTGTCTGTATGTAAGACACCAAACAACAGCAACAAAAACAGGACCCAGGAACAAAGGGACATTTAACTACCCCTGATCAGTATCTTAAGAATGTTCCATGTGTACTACCAACTTGGCAAGAAAACTTTCAGCCCAGTGATCCTTAGCTAAACTACCTTCATTGTAATACTAAAACCCACAACCACAGATCAGAAAGTAATGTCAGATAACAGGTTAGTGTGGTACAACCTCTCTCTGGTGAACTCATGATGCGTTTCATCTCTTTTGCTGTTTAGCTCCATGCCTGTAAGCATCCCCTCCCTCAAGGTGTGTTCTAAACTAATAACTGAGATCAAACTAGTAAGTTTGTAGTCAGGCAGACATCTCTGCTCCATTTTTAAAGAGACACCACAGGTACCCTTTTCCAGACATATAAAACAACTTCCTATTTGATAACTGGGTGGAAAGCCTCTGCAGCATGAGTCAATATGACCTGAAAGAACACTTCTAACTGATCCCAAATCCATTAACCAGTATGACCTTGAGTGTTTGAGCAAGATGTACCAACCAGACATTTAAGAGGGGAGGCTAGATCAGTCACTGGTTTTTCATGGCAAAGGTGGGAGAAGGAAATATATATATGTTGTTTTAGCTTATTTCTAACCAGTTGTTCATTGAGATAGAGAGGATCCTTCCCTCTTAGTTTTTAGCAAAGGCTAGGATGTTGCAGTGATAAGAGCCAAGAGACTTCCAAGGTGAAGCTTTTGTGCATTCCCTCTAAAAGTGGCTTATTTTAGTGAGATTTCAAGGCCACAAGAGTAAAGGCTTTGCTGTTTTTGTGTGTGTGTATAAATTCTTAATCTAGTCTGTTCCAATGGTTGGGTTTTAATTTTTTTTTAATGTTAATTCTGGTCTAATTACTTCACTCACCCAAAAAAAATACAGTCATGAGGGAAACCTGAATACTCTAATGGTACCATAAAGTTATTGAGTAAAACTAATATAAGACTGATAGCATAAATAATAGCTGCTACTCCACTAAAAACAGATGTTACAAGGAAAAAAATTAAATTGCTGACCCCAAGTCACCACACTTGGAAAAGGGACAAGCAGTGTAATTTCTAGGGTGAGAAATAGCCATCTAGGGTGGACAAATAGACCCAAGCAGGGATTTACAAGCAACAGCCCCCCTTTTACAAATGGGGGAACTGAATTGTATTTTGAATAAGCATCTGAAAAGTCTGCAGCAGCATTGGAAAAGCCATCCACGTCTCCTGACTTCACAGGTTTGCCACCCAGGGACTAAATGAGCAAAATAGACCTCAAAGCAGTCACAAGGGAATGCAGAAAGCACAGACGAGATGCCAATTAAACAGATACTAAATTGTACACACCACAATGTGCAGTTAAAGCAATGCTCTGGTTCTCTGCAAGTCAGGGATTCTAATTTGAGCCTGCCTTTTTAAGAAGCAATTTCCTCTAATGTTGTTTCAAGGTAAAACTTGAAAAAGCAAGTAATGTGTAAACTGTTGAAATACAGTTCATTGTGAATACAGCCAAAGAATAAAATTACTGAAAAGAAATAGTGGCTTTTACTTTGAAAGTGTGTCAAAGCGGAGCTTTTCTTATGTGTAGCTGCTGTTGGCTGCAGAAACCAAGTCCTGAATTTCCTCAGTGAGCTAACATGCACAAAGATGTTAACCACACTGCTCCTTGCAAGATGCTCACAAGCTGCCGTTTTGCCGCTGTGGCACAGGAAAGGTAATGCCAATCCAGGGCAAGAGCTGAGGATATGAAAGCCAGGTGGACAGTTGTATGAAATGGGGCTGTACTGGCATCATAGGGATAAGGAGAAAAAACAACCTGTGTTGATGGGTTTGGAGGCAAGCAAAACATAAGTGCTCTCTTGGAAGTGGAAAAACTTTATACTGCCTAAATCTTAGGAAAGTCAGTCCACAAATAGTCCAATTCTGTTTGAAATTATTTTTGTATGTTCAGATTTTAAATTCCAAGAAACAAATGAACCACAACATTGTTGATGCCAATGTTTCAGAAAAACTAAGAGGATACAAAGTAAGCTATTGAAAGCTTACTGAAATCGATGTGAAGAGTGTTTGCAGGATTAAGCAGATTTAAAGCATTTCTTTTCCCTTTTATCAACTGGAATTATTCCTCAGTAAAATTGGACTGCCAGTGACATGATGACAGTTTATCTGGTGCAAACTGGTGTAGCTTGTTTGGCCTCAATGGGGTCATGCTGAAGCAAAGCAAAATAGCAGCTTTCCTCCTCCTAGTCTGCAATTTGCTCATGCTAATTTTTAAGGATAAGGAAAACTTTTGTTTTCTTACAGATTAGCAATATTAAATTCATTAGCTAATGTAGATTCAAACGGAGCATCTATAATTGTCTCCAATCCTTTTAAATAATATTTAAAGGAGGTCACTCAGAAACCTGCCAGCATTACCTTAAGCAGTGATCTCACAACAGGGAAAACCAAAGCAAAAACTAATATGCAGCCTTGTGCTACTGCAAACAGAGTAAGAAGGCATTACAGGCAGTCCTGCCTCTACCAAAGTCTCAATTTATTATTGACTAGAGTAATATACTCTCCAGTCGATCTCAACACTACTGCCTGCAAAAGACAAGAAAAGACATATTTTCTTGATGGTTTTTTTCTTTTATCTCCTTATAAAGTGCTTCCCACTAGCCTGCTGGTTAGAAAAAAATGATTTACACTTTTAATTTTATTTATTGTAAAACTCAGTGCATTGTAACTCAGTTGGTTTTCCATTCACATAACTATCCTGGACTCTCTTTAAAGCAAAGAATTTTCTTGCTAAAATAACACATCCCAAGAATTCAGACATCACATAGTGTCATATTTATAGCCAGGTAGACAGACAGCTAAAAGGATAAGGACACCAAAATTAATCCTTAACAACCTACTTACTCTGAAATATCATTAACCAAGCACAGCTTAAAATTTCTCAGATGTAATGACAGCTTTAGTTTTTACTGGCATTATTTTTATCTTGACACTTGCCAGTCTTACTGAACTGACAGATGACTTCACAGTTTGTGGAAGATTATATCCCAACTGGGAAGGCTGGTTGCCCACTGCTCCTGGTTTCTAGCTGAAAGCCTTACCTCCAAACACAACTTGCAGGGAATGGGATCACTCCACTTGGGAGAAAGGCAAGGACCATGGTTTTCTCCAAGCACAAACCACAATCTTCCTGCTGGAAGAACTTCCCTGCCAAGTTCACTACAAGTTGCAGCCCCTCCAAAAGGCTTCTGGAAGTAAACTGGGTTTCCTTCCTTTTTGGGATTCTTCCATTAAAATTTACTTAGTCCTCAGCAGAGTCCTACATCTCTCTAGATTCCTGACTTTGAATTAATTTTCCTTAATTTTAATCACATTAAAGTTATTTTAGGCTGCATCAATCTAAGCTAGTTGCTTAGTGTTCTCTGTCATCACTGAAAGAAATAGTCTTCTGAAGAATAAAATATCTCGCTGATCTTAGGCAGGTATTTCAAGCTGAGATGAATCACCTTGCAGAGATTCCTTACTCTCCAAACAGTGAAAAGAAAGGGCTAATCAAATGGAAAATTCAACAAGGCCTCATTTGATATTATTTTCCATTTCCGTGTGAACTACTGTCATTATGGGTTGTTGTTTTTTACCTCACTTTCTGTACTCACACATATTCATCTGAGGTAGCTTGAAAAACAGCCTGCAACTAATCCTATGTGCCTTCAAACAGCTAATACTATTGAATTTAGCAATGCATATATTACAAAAAATGAATGTATAGCAGGATAAGTTGGTGTCCCATCCTTGTCCTCTCGTGATGCTTTCTCTTTTTACTTTTTCTTTTCACATTTTAAAATGTCTCTTTCTTAGTAGCTTCTATTGCTACATTCATGGCCTTTTCAGAGAATTTAGCAAACTGACTTTTCTGCTCAGCAGTACTAACAGCTTTACTTTGACCAATAAGTATTAAGCTATTCTCTATTACTATTTATCTAGCAGATGTTCATACAGTTTTGATAGCAATCATCAGTCAGACTTACATAAAAAAAATAAAAGGAAGTTTATTTTTAGTACTATTTAAGAAAAAAAGAGAATCCAAATAACCTCGATGAATTAAAATCCTGCTCTGTAAACTTCTTCAGGCAACACTTCATTATTCTCCCCAAATTACTCTTCACAGTATTCCATCATTAAAGCATCTAACACTCTTCAGCCCATCACCCTGTGAACTTCAGAAAGGCAGAAGAGCAGGGTGTGAATTCCAAAAAGGTCCCAGGCAGCAGTGCCCTGAGCACAAAGGCTGATTCCTATCAAGTCTCTTTGTACAGCTCTGTACTGGCTGCCTCTGTAGCAGCCATAGAGTCCCCTTGCAGGTGCACTGCTCTTGAGGCATTAGGTCTTTCTTATGCTGAATCAATGTTTGAAAGATTCTAGCTTGATTAAACTGTTCAAGTTGTATTGAATGTGTGTGTTGTGAAACACATTAACCACAACCAAATAGGGAGCTATATACATACTTCGCTGTATTATATATCTTGGGCTTAACCTCTACCTTTTTGCTCGAGATGGATAAGTATCCACCCTTCTGTTGAGTAACAAAACAACCTGTTTTATATACAACTCCTTTTGTCCCACGACGAAGCCACGTTGGGAGATTATTAAAATAACCTCAAACACGCATACGACCGGGTCACAATAATAAATAACCTTTTTGACTTTGGTACATTGCACCAAACGAAACAGATCACACAACCAGGATCAAGAGGCAGAAGAAGCATTGCACAAGCAACTGGCAGAAGTTAAAAATCTGCAGGCCTTGTTCTCATGGGGGATTTCTGCTTACCAGAAATTTGCTGGAAATATACCATAGCAGAGAGGAAACAGTCTAGGAGGTTCCTGGAGTGTGTAGAAGAGAACTTCCTGACACAACTGGTAAGTGAGCCTAGCATGGCAGATGTCTTGCTAGACCTGCTGTTTACAACTTCAGGAAGTCCCTCATCTCACTGAGAATGCAGACTGCATGTGCTACTCTCAATTCTTCCATCTCTGGAAGAGTCACTTGAACCACAGTGGCTCCCAAACTCTGCAGGTGCTCCACAGCTGCACACAGAACAGGCAAAGCACAGACAGCAGACCTGAGTTCACCACACTTCATGGAAGGGCTGCAAATCCCCTACTCCTTGAAAAGTTAGAGACTTCACAGGACATTATAAGTGCATTAACAGTAACCATCAGCCCACAACACCATTCATAAGAACACTCATCTTGGCTTAGCTAGTCAGTGATGCAGAGGAACTGTATTTATTTCCTTCTTTTTGAGTAAAGAAAAACCCTTTCAAGGCTCTGCATAACCCACACACAACCAACAAACCCATCTGATTTCTCCAATAAGAAAATAAGGGGTTCAGTAGGACACCAGTCAAGCAGCACTGCCCAGAATCCCTGAGAGCAGACTCATTTCTGGATAAACAACTGCAGGTTGAATATAAGACTGTTTCTTCCTATGCAACCACAGCTCTCTGAAACCTGGACCCACAAAACATTCAAGTGTTTAAATCCAGCAACAGCAGACTGCTGTCAAAAACCAAGGGAGTGAAGGTGTGCCAGTTAGACTTCCTTAAGAATTCTGCTACTGCATTAGGTCCAGTGATTAACAAGATTTTACAGAACTGAAGATGTTACTGCCTACCCATCACATACAAAAAGGTAGAAAGGGAGCAATGAGAAAATAGAGCTGCTGGGCTTTGATGCAGAAGAGGGTTTTTTTTTCCCCCCTTGTTAACAAGGCTCCCAGTAGACCAAATGAACCAGAATTCTTTAGAACTTGAATGTACTGCTTTAAAATTTTCTCAGCATTAGTAATTGAAGATTGTTTGACATTACCACTGGCATCATTCCCAGGATATGTATTGCACTGAATAGAGAATGACAAATTCTATTTAAAAAAAAAACAATTTTTTTATAAATCCCAGGAGTCCAAAAATTAAAAAATAAAAAAAAAAAATATTAAAAAATAGTGAAATAAATTTTACTTCTAGTAATTTAAATACATTATAACTGCAAATAAGGATGCACAAACAATCTTTATTGCAAGTCTGTCTTTTTCTCATCAAGAATTAATAGTGGCATTGAACTCTCAGCATTATATACTATTGCATATGTACTACAAAGTTGCATATTTAACTCTGCCTAGCTCATCTACAAAAGCCTTATCACTGAAATGCCTGGAAACACCTTTGTTACAAGCAGACAGTAGCACACAATTCCCCTGGCTCTGTTTACTTAGAATGCACAGTCACCCAAAATAATCCTCAAACAAAGGAGGTGTTTATCCCTCAGGATCGTGGGTGGGACACAGCTGAATTCAGCTAAATGTTATATTTTTCATTCCTGAAAGAAGAATCCCACACGTACAACTGTCATGAGGGTAATGGAACACTGGAACAGGCTGCCCAGGGGGTTGTGGAGACTCCCTCTCTGGAGATATTAAAAACCCACCTTGGATGCATTTCTGTGTGATCTGGTCTAGGTGATCCTGTTCTGGCAGGGGGGTTGGACTAGATGATCTTTTGAGCTCCCTTCCAGCCCCTGACATTCTGTGATTCTGTGACATATAAGCTTTAATACTAGTAATGGCACTATATTTATTAGTGATCTTACACAACCAGACCCTCTTTGTTGGTCAGTACAAGTTAAGCACCTATAACTGTTCTTGAATATCTGCATACAGGCACTCCTAAACTGAGCCTAAATAATTATACTAGAAAAATCTATGTCAGATAATCCAATATTTATTAAGTCTAAATGCATAAACTCATCATTAGTGCTATTTTTATCTTCCACAAGGCATGCTTAACTTAATTTAGTATCTCTGCTTACATCTGTATCAGTTTTGGAAATCAAAGAGAAGGAGGCTGAGTGCTTGTGTGGATATGTAATTTCCTCTTTGAAAACGGAATGGCTGTGAGGACTAAGTGACTATCCAGCACAGCTCGGGAAGGATGTCATACTGGTTAGAGGAACAGGGATATGGAAAACCGAGGATATCTTACTAAAATAGGTGTGTTGAGGGACATGGGAGGAGCAAAGTCGAGGGGAAGATGATATACATACATAGTCTAATGTAAAAGCAAGGTAGTTACTGCTGCACAACCATTTACTTGATTCTCTGGGTAACAGAACTGGGAAGAGAAGCACTGAGAGCCAACTGAAGAGATTACAAAAAACGTGAATTCAAGAACCAGCAAGTCCTAAGAAACAACCATGGAAAGAGAAGCATTGGCTGTAAGATCTTTATTTCTTCCATAAAAGAGGAAGGACTACATTATCTAAGCAAAGAACTTCCAAATTCTATTAAGCAAGATGGTTCAAGCTATATCCAGGGTGGCATACAATGTAACAACTGGTACAGGAAAGGGAGGGGGAACATGAAAGAAATGTAAAATACTACTAAATGCAAAAGCTCTTGCTTTAGCTTACTGGAAAGCATTATGGAAGAATTTGGGGCATAAAATTAGCTCAGTTAGAAATTTTCTAAATTGGAAATAAACTGGCTTTTAATTTTTCCACATCAGAATCTTATGATACAAGAGACCTCTGGAACAAGGAGGACAGTTGTATAAGCTCAATTTTTCTCCTTCTCTTTCCAACTAGATTAGTGGGGCCACATTCGGCCTGAACCGACAAATGCTTTTAAGTGCCTCAAAATTGCTTTTTCTTTTTAACAGAATGAAATATTTCTCTGGCATAGTGTTATCTGAATCCAGCTAAGCAATACAACAGCATGTTTCACTTGCTTCAGCTGGCCATAAAGATACAGTTAAGGATCTCTGCGCAACCATCTCTGTGTTTTTGTTTTTAAGCTCCCTGGAGGGACACATATGAACCCAACATAACCAGCTACATTGCAAAGGCCCATCCTTGCAGAACTGTTTTATTTCCTACATTACCAAAGCATTTACCACAAGTTCCTAAAGAGAGAAATGAAATAAAGGTGTATTAACAGGAGTCGTTCAAACATAACAGAATGAGCCCAATTTCCAGCAAAACCTTCACGTAATTGTTGGATGGGATTGAAAAATGAATATAATAATTTTAGGAAAAGGCATGTGGCATTAATTAAACCATCCGGTATTTTCAGTGCACCTTTATCTCCTCTTTCCCAGCACACCCTGGATAGACAGTGGTGTTGCCCTGCAGAAAGCCAAGCTGGGTGCAAGCCACCATGAATCTAGGGTGAAAAGGGCAGGTTCTGAGCGAGAAGGCTGCATCCAGATCCCGGCTCTGCAGCCTCCTGACCCTGCACATACCGTAAAAATGCCCATTTGGGCTGGAAAGGCTGACTTGAGCTGCATAATTAGCATTCAGCCTGACAATGTGTGTGCCAGCCAAGTGATTTAGCTTCAAAACATAATTACTTCTCTTACACTGTTTAGGATATAAAACAAGGAATAAATTTGGTACAGTATTTCATTAAAAGACCATCTGTAAAGGTGCATTGTTATTGATACTGGATTCAATTCAGTCTTGGCATAAACAAGGTGTTCCACCAGGATTTGGCCAACTAGTTAACTGTTTAGTGAATGTGCTGCTTTGAAAGAGTACTTCTGGAATACTAGTGGAAATTCTCTGAGACAAAATTGGCAAAACAATTCACTTTTAACCAAAGGGTAGCTTTTCCCAAAGTGTATCCACATTGTGATTATGATCAGAAAGTGTATTTGACTGTATGGAGTCCAAACTCATAAGTTATTAAAAGAATAAGAATGAATACTAACAATTTTTTTTCCCCTAGAAATATTGAATTACTTTATTAGGATTGACAAGTTATTTTTAAAAGAAGCAAACATGGAATTCACTCTGAGAGGAATGTAAGATATGGAGTAACAACTGCTCTAATATGAGGGTGCCATTTTGTCCTGTAAGGGAACCAATAGGTCTTACATTGAGGCCTAATGCACAGCATGGACATAATCACAGAATCACAGATATTAAGGGTTGGAAGGGACCTAGAAGATCATCTAGTCCGACCCCCCCTGCCTGAGCAGGATCACCCAGGAACTGCTCCACCAGTGACCTCCTTTATCTGAACAACACAAATGAAGGGAGCCTTTGGTACCCAGATAGTTTCATTCAGGAGAAAAGAGCAGCCATGGCTCAGAGTCTACAGGCACTCATGAACGTGCAAGACTGATTTAGACAGGAGTAGCTCTGCCCTGTTTAATACAGGAGAATAACCAAAGCTTAATTTAATTTAAGAACCAAAGCACCAGTTGCTTCCCTTTTGATCCAGAATGTGTAAAAGGCACCTTTTTTTCCTTTTTCTTTTCTGATTGATTACACAGGAATAGCAGTTGAAATGCTTAACATGCTATGTGATTTTAGGTGAAAATTAATTAGTGTGAACAGGCAAGGCACCCCATGGTGTCACTGTTTAGTCAGTTTTCTATGGAGAATCACATTTTAAGAGGAAACCCAGTCTCTTTTTTCCAATCTCAAGACACAATAAAAACAAATGATTTAATATTAGTAACTGATGTGTAAAGTTTAAAATTTAAATTTAGAATTTAAAAAATCAGGCCAGTCCCGCTTGTATAAATAAATAAGTTTTCAGTTCCCGGCGGAAGGTCCGAAGGTCAGGCAATTGGCGTAAACCGGGGGAAGTTCGTTCCAGAGAGTGGGTGCTCCCACAGAGAAGGACCTTCCCCTGGGGGCCGCCAGCCGACACTGCTTGGCGGACGGCACCCTGAGAAGACCCTCTCTGTGAGAGCGTACGGGTCGGAGTTCAGAAGGGGGCATTATGGGCTGCTACACATATAAATAAATACTCGTATCTAAGTCATCTGTTTACCTATTCAAATTATTAATGCATTTCAGGTCAATACTCTATTATAACAGTGCCATAAAATATTCTAAGCAGACAGACAGGGACCCATCTCAGCAAAATAACCAAATGCTTTAGGAAGCTGGTTATGCTAAATGTAAAATCTTTCTGAACTAGACCAGCCTAAGGACCTAAGACGATGTTTAGAAGTTTACATATCTCTCAACTAAAACATTCAGGTAGGAGAAAAACCAGACATGAGCACCAGGAAACAGCCCATTTCAAAACATTACTTCTGAACTTGCAAAGAGCACCAATAACATGATAGCTGTATGCAGCACATCTGTCTGTAGCTTTAAAACAAGCATAAGCTAGATGCTGCCATTTTAAGGCTGATTGAAAATTATTTGCAGAAAGCAAATTTTGGATGTAAGTGACACATCCTTGGTGACCGTTCACGTCTTCTTAATCACCTACTTTGACTTAATAATTGAGCCCTTACTGAACAAGTAAACATTTTGGCACCTGAAGATTTCTAGGAGGAATTCAGTACACTACAAGGACTTCCTGTACACTGTCAGCATCACTGATTCTTGCTAACATAAGAATCATGCTGGCTATGGTTAATAAAATTACAGTTAACATTGCTATGAACTATCAAAGTACATTTCTACTTTAAGAAATCTTTACTAAAAAATATCTGAAATTCACAGCTTTTAAAGGAAAAATAAATTGCATGCAAATAGTTTTTTTCACATTCATGCATATTATAATTTATTTGTTTTTACCAACATTACAAGCTTTCTCATTTTACATGGTTTCAGTTACTTCAAGGTGCAATTAATAGATTTTTCCATGGAAATTATGTTAGAAGAACAGAGGGATATCCATGAATATTCATAGGATTAATTATTATTATATTTTTCACAATCCCAATAGTCTATGTGCAAAAACACAATGTGTGACCAGCCTCCTAAGTGGTCTTTATATTTAACTTTCATTCATTTATTGGAGGATTGATGAAGGGCCACTTTTTTTTTTAGTCCAGGTGTTATCAAAATTTACATCCAGGCATACCAGTTGTAGCTAGCAAGTAGCAGGCTGCCACCTGAGAGTTCAACAGTTCAGTTGTGGACATACATTGCACACACACATACATGTACAACTGGTTTCATGTCATTCTAAATTTTACTGTTCTTGAATGGTTTCGTTCCACATCTGTCACTGTACAATCAAATTGTGATTGCCAGCTATTCAAGTGTAAGCACTGGAGCACTGTGATTCTTAGGTGTATACATCTGACTTGAAAACCAAGCACCATCAGCAACAAATTTTGGTTGACTTCTATAAACTGGATTTTGACACTGACTTGTCTTAGAAACTGCCAGTAGCCTGAAAGATAGGCTTGTTTAGATGGGATGTAAACAGTCTTAATAACCTTCAGTGAGGCACTAATATTTTCTGGGTATCACTGCAGCTACATATTTAGACAGCTGCCTGTACTTCAACAACTCTCTGTGCCTTAAGGACCAAGAAAAAAATACTAGAGATACAAAGCAACTCAACTTTTGGAATTAAGACAACAAGCAGCCTGTTATGTCATTACTGGTTATGCCTCTAATATTATCTAACTGTTAACATTCCAGGTTTCATATCATATCAGTTGAAAGCAACTGTCCACTGATGCAGTCTGTCTTTTCTCCAGTTCTTCACATCCACTTCATACTTGGCTAGAAGATTTCTGATTTTAGGTTTGCATAGCATATTCATTTTAGTGCCAATCTTCACGTAATTGTTTTATCTTTTCTCTAGCCTACATGTGACAACACAGTGAACTGAGGGGAAAAAAGCATTCTTTGATGGTTAACTTGATTATGGATACACCTCCCTGGGGCCCCCTATACCCCCCCTAACGGCCATACAGCCCCTAGGGACCCCTATAGCCCCTCTAGCGGCCATACAGCCCCTAGGGACTCCTATAGCCCCTCTAACGGCCATACAGCCCCTAGGGACCCCTATAGCCCCTCTACCGGGCATACGGCCCCAGGGGGCACCCAAGGGCACATCTCGGTGGATACCGCCCCATTGAGCACCCAAGGGCCCACCGCGGGGCGGCCGAAAGGCATGGAGTGAGAGAACAAGGAGTAATGGCTTCAAACAGAAGCAGCTCAAATTAGATTAGACATTAGGGGAAGATTCTTCCCCATAAGGGTGGTGAGGCATTGGAACAGATTGCCCAGAGATGTTGTGGAAGGTCCAAGACTGGAAGCTTTGAAAGCCAGGTTGGATGAGGCCACGAGCAACATGGTCTAGTAGGGGATGTCCCTCCCCATAGCAGAGGAGTTATAACTAGATAATATCTACAGCAGAAGACAAACAGAATTAACAAAGGAGAAAGCCCATCAAGTCACCTCCTCCAGCAGCAAAGGTTTAACATAAATTCAAACATCAGTGATTCTTCCATAATGATCAGAAAAGCTGCAGGAGCAACTGTGAGGTGGTCAGTGAAGTCCAGGTGAGAATGTTAGCAGGGTGCTGCTTAGTATATGGGTAACTGCATGTCACTGAGAAAACAAGTCTAAATTAGGTCTCCCTCTCAATCTGTTTCAATCCTGCCCCTATTTAAAATACCAGAATTCTAGGAGATTCTACTGAGCTGTTTTTGAACACATGATTTGCCTTATGCTTGTAAACTCAAATCAATAGGGATATAACAGAATATTAATATATTTTATTAAAAGCCTATGTCAGACAGCAAATTACAAATGTAATAATAGCAACTTTTCCCAACACTCATACATACTTTTCTAAAGCACTAACTAGTTTTTTTAAGTTAACCAGGCTGCTGCCACCAACCATCCATGGGCTTTGCCACGTGTGGCTTGTTGGCAGATGCCAGTTTGGGAAGCGGCAGGTGGTTACTAACCTGGTGCTATGGCCAGAAGACAAAACACCCATCTCAGCCCATCTCCTCCTAACTTTAATATCCTACTCCCAGAGTCAGGAGAAGGACACTAATTTTGGGGCTGAGGCAGGTAGAAGGTACAAGGAGATGCTCCTTAGAGCAGAAATTAAAGGACGGGAGGTGCCGGTTGTGATGATCTGAATTGGTTGTGCACGTTTCTGCCTCGGAAAACCCCTCGGTTTCGGTTCGGCTGTGGTAGTTCCAACTGGTCACCACTTATCACAGTAGCCTTGCAAACACAGCATTGCAAGATGTTTGCGTTAATATCTTGAGCACCATCTGTTCAAGTTAACTTGAAGAGTTACAAGTTCTGGAACTTGAAGAGACTGTGCTCAAGGTATTCATGAAACGGCACAACACGTTATCTTCATTTTTGTTGTTTACATTTGTTGGCAACTTGGTGAATCTAAAGTGGGATTTAATAGTTGCTTAAAGCCTCTCACTCTTTCAGTCCTCAAAACATGGACCTCAGCATTCCCTTGGAATCATCCTGCTTATATTTAGCCACAAGCAAATAACTCTGACTCTCTTAAAAATAAATACCAAGAGGCTTTGATTAAAGCTGAGCAGAAGAAACCAGAGCCATCCTACAGCTGAAGGCTTCTTCATCATCTTCAACTAAAGGTGTCTGAAGTATCTTTCTGCTCTAGATTTTGTAGTCAGTCATTTTAATACTAAAAATAATGCAAAGTAATTCCCTTATTTCTATTTTATATATTGTTTGTTTGTTTGTTTGTTTGTTTTTATCATGGGAATAAAGTGTAGCATACAATGTGTGTCTTAATTTTTGGAGGGTGTTCTTCAAAATCAGGCCTCTGCCAAGCAGTGTCCAACTATAATCTTATGCAGATGGATAAGCAGTGAGGTACCAGCCCAGGTTTGAAGTGGGCAATCACTGTGTCTGTCACAGTGGCTTAATGCCCAGGTACAAACTGCACTTAGTTTTGTGCCAAAGCCTCATGTATCAGTCTCTGAAAATGTTACATTATAAAATTGCAAAATATTTATAAAGTTCTTCTCTCAAAGCCCTTCCTGCATATTCTGTGTGGGCAAGGAAAGGGACTTCTGATGACAAGCCACTGAAACTTTTCATAGATCAGGGGGACTAGATAACCAACCTTACCATGCATAGAGAAAATGTGCTGTGAAAATGGTTTTGCATTGCTTAAACAGGGAAGCAAAATCAAGTGAAAGATGTGGGGTTTCCCCCCCCCCGTTTTGTTTTGTTGTAGTGGGGTGTTTTTTTAATAATATATATAACTTGTCCCATGAAAGATAGACCAAGGGCAATCTCCATTAGCTTGCATTAGCATAAGTGCTCAGATTTGCTGGAGGAGGAATGAGGAACGTCAACGTTTGCACCTTCCCCATCCTCCTGCGTCACACCGAGCTGTGTTTGACCTCAGGGATGCTCAAACCTCTGCCCAATACACCACGAAAATCCCAGGTGCACAGACAGATGGTGGTCCCCTCTGGGCTGCCCTTGTTGAAGAGCCCAACCCGGCTTGTCCCACCTTGGCTACCAGTTGCTTCGTCCTCGTGGCAAAGGTGCCCACCACCTCTGGATGAGAAGGCAGTGACTGAGATCTGAAGAATGGATGAGGAGGCAGCAGCAGAACTTGAGAGTAGGAAGACTCACCTGGGAAACAACAGCTGAAACTCTCACAGTATAATGCTGAAGTCAAAACTTCACAGAAAAAGCTGGTACCCACACAATAAGTGACAGATCTTTGGATGTGAAGCAAGCCTAAATTGAATATTAAAGAGTCCTTACAATCAGCACTATGGGTATCAATCCCATTTACAGTGCTAGGCCTGCTTTCTACTTCAGGATAAAGGGCCAGAGAGGTCAGTTAAAAAAAGATGGTTTATTTTGGTGTAGTGATCTTTGAGGTGCAGGAGAGAATACTTTCTCCCTTCTTTCCTTCCTTACCTCAGATCCCATCTCTCTTGTCATCTATCACTGAATTTGACACTTGTGGGAGGAATAAATGATGAATAAAAGAATAAAATATTCTCTAACACCTTAAAACACAGTCTAAAACATGCTTGTAGTCATGAAAGTGGTTTCATACTGAAGCAAGTAATTTCAATAAGCCATCTTCTTCCCCTGCAAGATGGAGCTAGCCAAAATGATACCTCTGTTTTTAAGGCTTGTCATAACTAGGTTGCTTCTAAGCCTCCAGAATACCAATATTCTTGATCTATTTTAAATATTATTTTTTTTAATGTAGTGGTGAATGTTACCTGGTTTGTGCTTATTATTTATTTCCCACTGCCAACAATCTTTAGTTCTTACTAGAAGTAATTTCAGGTCAAGAAATCTATCAGGTCCTTGCAGGCTGAGAAGGTAGGGCAAGGAGGAGCACAATGATCTCACCCTGAACGGACAGAGTTTGGCCACAGTTGGTTGCCATCATCACAGTTGGTTGCCATCATCTGTGGATGTTAAAATACTACTGCATGGAATTTTACCTATAGTTACATTTGTTGATTATTATACTCATATTTTAAAAGTTGCCATCATAACTGAACAAATCCTCGGGGAGCCATAAATCTATCCTGGGAAGTGAAGGAGTTGGTGTATTTATATCATCTATGCTGCCAGAGGAAAAAGGGTACAAAGTCCTTCCAAACACAGTGAGGACTCCAAGACTGGTGAATACACGAGGGAAAGATGGGCAGGTGGTGGGCAGGAGGCACCAATGCTGCCACTTGTCTGTGTGGTTGTCAGCAAAGATCACCCCAGGAAGGTCAAGATGATGCTGTTAATCATATAGTTTTGTTTTGTGTAGTCCTGCAAGAACAGAGAGCTGGACTCGATGATCCTTATGGGTCCCTTCCAACATGAGGTATTCTATGTTTCTGTATATATACATAACTGTCCCTGCTCCTTGCCATCTGCTGGTGCAATGGGACAATGAGTTTCTCTTGTTCATTCTGTTCCCTCTTTTTCAGAGAAATTTCTAAAGTCTGCTTAATGGGGAAATGAAATTTTGATATACAACCCAGCTCAGAGTTGGTGACAATTTTCAAACCTGCATCCTGAAACGTGAGGCAAGAGATAGAGTCAAGGAATCTGGGAGCCATGGAATGATTGTATTATTTGGCTTGGAATGAACCCTTGAAATTCATCTTGTCCAACCTCCCTTTAGCGAGTAGGGAAATCCTGGGGAAAGACTATCTGCCCGTCCGACACCAGCATCCTGAGCAATGTCTCCTGGGAGGAAGAGAAGGCTTGCATTACTTACTAGTCCAAAAACAAACCCACATCCCAGAAGTAGAGCTGAACAAGACTTCAACATGTGGGCGTTTCTTTTTTGGTGTCTCATTGGTACCCTGAAGTCTGACCTACAGAAGGTTTACTAATTGCAATTAAAGTCAGCAAAACAATGCTAGGGGATTACCTGAGACTATGGTGTCTCTTTTTCAGCTAGGCACCCAAAATTAACAGCTATTTTGCATGACTCACTAATACTGTGAATTCTCCATGGCCTCACCTCACTAAATTTCATTTTCCCAAGAGGAAACCAAAATATCTGAAGACTGAGACGGTGAATGAGACACAGGAAAGTCCATATCTCACCCCAAAATGAAGTCAGGAAGTGGCTGGATATACACCTGCATCTGGAAACTTTAAAGTACTCCTAGAGTCTCTGTTCAAGTCTTAGTGTCTACATACATACATACACACATAAATCCATACATCTCCAATTACTGTGTAGATGAACTACACAGTGCCACCTCCTGCAGGGGTGGAAAAGAGGGGAGCTAAAAGAAAGAAGAAGCATGGAAGCAGCCACAGATTTCACTGTCATGCCTCAAGCCTCCATCCAAGTGTGTGTATCTATCTGCACAGAGGCCTGCTGCCTTTTTTTTTTTGCAAGAGTGCATCATTTTCCCATGCTTCTTGTGAGGACATCAGCCTGCATCTTAATTAATTTTCAGCAGCCCACCTCTCTTGGTTTTAACTGAGGTGCTGCACAGAGAAAGTAATTTCTTCTTAAAACACATGCTTAATATAATAACTTCCCTGTAGTTTTTTTGGCTGTCTCTCTATTATTTCAGAACCACAGGATCATTAAGGTTGGAAATGACCTTGAAGAGCATCAAGTCCAACCATCTACTAAATATGATCAGGACCACTAAACCGTGTCCTGAAGTGCCACATCTGGATGGTTTTCAACACCTCCTTGTGTGGCAATCTGTTCTCCAGGTATGCCAGCACTGGAGGACAGTGAGAAAACACCTCACTTTGTGTGTCAGGATGCAAATTTTTACTGGGAGGATAAGAAAGCTGAGAAATAAATGCAATGAGAAAAACCAAGTTATTTCGGATAACTCCAGAAAAAGACACTTTTATTAATCCATACTCAAAATAATTCCTAAAAGACTGCAAATGTCTGTTATGAAATGTCAGGAAAGTAGTAAAACCCAAGTAACAACTGATGGGACAAGAGGAAATGGCCTCACATTGTGCCAGGGGATGTTTAGGTTGGACATTAGGAAAAATTTCTTCACAGAAAGGGTTATCAAGCAGTGGAACAGGCTGCCCAGGGCAGTGGTGGAGTCACCATCCCTGGAGGTATTTAAAATATGTGATTTAGTGATGGACTTGGCAATCTTTAATGACTGCCGGTTAGCCATTTTTTCATTAAAGGCCTTTTCCAACCGATTTGATTAAGAGGCAATACTTATTTTCCCATACTACTTACTTTCCCCATAGCCATCTCTGGTTTTTCACACCCTCATGCAATGATTGTCACAAGAATTTTATATGTTTGTTTCTTAGAAAAAGAGATATAAGTAGGTAGAAAAGGAGATACAAGTAAGTATAAGCCATTCAAAGCTACTATCACATAAAACACAAGCATGTCTATCACCATCTTACACCATAATCTCCTCCTAAGTCCCCCCCTCGGTGTCCCCTCGGTGTCACCTTCGCAGAGGGGCTGCCGGGAGCCCTTGCGGCGGTAGCCCGGGTGACACTCGCACTGGTAGTGCCCGGGGACATTGGCACAGGTGCCCCCCTCCCCGCAGATGTCGGGGCGCGCGCACTCGTCGATGTCTGCGGGGGGAGGGGACACGCCGCGCTGTCACCCGGTGTCACCCGCTGTCACCCGGCCGGACCCCCGACCCCTCCCCCGTCCCCCGAAGATCATGAAGCTCAGGCCATGTCTAGTGGGGAAAAGAAGGTGTAACAGGCAACATCTTGCCCAGGAATCCAAGCAGAGACTGGGTGCTGGCAGAGTTAGGAAGAGGTGTCACTATGGACTTGTCCTTAGGAAGTTGTTTGGTCAGTGCTGGAGTAAGGATACTGAAGGTCATGGGCCTCTGATGTGACCTAGTTTAGCTCTTCTGGTACACAAAATACACTCTTAAAAAGCATGATAAACTTACTTTCTGACTGCGAGACTTGCAGTGAATGAGAAGACCTAAACTTAGTGCAGGATCCTGCGTAAGGAATGGAAAACTGGAGAAGTGTTCCAGTTTGCTCTGGGGTATACTTTGCCAAGAACATCCCATGGCCTGACTGCCAATGTGAACTGAACATGGAAACCTTTCCAGCCTGCCTGGGAAAACAAGGGGAGAGGAATCTAACGATACTGACCCTGGATGAAAAGAAACTGATTCTTTCTGGCCTTGGACAACTTTTATCTGTCTCTAAAAGATAACTGGTTTTGTGCAAACTGGCTTTATACCCCAGACTGAAATGCCCTGAGACATGTTGAATGTTTTTTGGTTTGCACATCTGCTAAGGATAATTTAAGTGATGTGACTGTCAATGAGTTGAAATCCCATGATTTGAGGAGGATGTGCCCTTGGATTTCTCCTCTCCTGCAGCTTATTAGACCCCTTCAAGTAAAGCCTTAAGCAGAAAAAAAGAAGAGTAAGGCAAAGGAGGGGCTGAGCAAAACCTCTGTCTGTGCCAGGAAAAATGGGCAATAAATGAATTAACCTTCACCACAGGCACAGAAATCTGGGCATCCAAACAAAGGATCATTGATTGCTGAGTCAGTCTTTCCATTGGATTAAATCACCAGTACATCCAGTGCCCTCAAGACCACCACCCTCCTCTCTGCTTGCTGGTGTGGGTCTAAAGGAGGAGAGGGAAAGCTCTCCTCCCTGTCTCTCCTTATTTATATTCTTTTAAGGTGAGTAATGTTTTTGTTTCAGAGAAATCTTGAGTTTCTTCAACTTGTAAGCCTTTCAGAAACGATTCAAGTGGTTTTCAGCTAAAGGATGAAACAGGAGGAAGCTCAAGTCGTTTGGACAACCAGCAAGTTTTAACCCAAGATGTACTTGCACATTATTCAGGCACTTGCAGGAGGTTTTATTTAGCAGGGGGGCTGAAATTTTTTATCTGTTTGTGTCTAGAATAGAAAACTACAATTACTACTGGATTTTTGAGACTAGTGATTTGTACACTAATGCTGTTGATATGCTGGTCAGGATGGTTACAAGTAGTAGCTGCAGTGTTATCAGGAAAACCTCCCTTTTTTCAGTGTAGTTGTACTAAAACACTGCGGTTGGACTCTTTCTAGGCTTAGACTTGTAAGAATGGCAATCTGTTGACAAAGATAGAAGGGAAGATTTTGTGGCTTTTCTCTTCTCTGAATCACAGCTAAGCAGACCTGCAGGGGACCAACAGACCCCCATGAGGCTTCAGGCACCTGAGTACCACCTGCAGTGGGGCAAATATGATGGAGCTGAACTCTTGTTGGGGGCAGATGGTTCACAGGGGCAATGGGTGCACACTGGGGCTTGGACACCTGGAGTTGGCCATGAGGAAAAAGCCTCTGGAAGGGTTCAGCCCTAGGACAGTGCATGGCATTAAATCTCACATATGTTTGCATTCTAATTTATTTCTTCTTTCCTAGACTTCAATGATTTATCTTCTTTCTAAAGGAGAAATACATAATTCTTTCTGAGACCCTGTTCTATCAATTAGCCTTTGGTGAGCATTTCAAATTTGAAAGGTGTTTGTTCATTTTCAGAGAATTTACTCCTGCTGCTTAAAGAAAAATGGAGATAGACAGAACAAGATGAGGGTTCTTGTAGCTATTGCAACCATAGATACCTGGGAGGCAGTTCTTTAGAAACCTGCATTGCAAAATAGCCTAGCTGTGATAACTTTTTCATCAAAATTAGGATATGAAACTTCTACATAGTTTACACAACAATTCAATACTTGGCTTGGTAAATAAAGTGTGATTTGCCAGGTCATCAGTTTCTGATTGACTTTAGTAACAAATTTTCACAACACCCGTCCTGAATATATGGGCATTTCAATTCTCCAGGTTGAAATTAAGCTGCTTCAAAGATGGAGAATTATCCCTTAGAAGGGCTGTTAATGTGAGGGAAGAGGGCAGTTTCCTACCAGTATAATGGTAACTGATATGTCAAAGTTGATTATTTCTCCTCTGGGGAATCAGTACAAGCTCTTTGGAGTTTTCCTGTATTAAGACTAAGAGTATTTAGAGGGGTAGAGGTAGTAGCCATACTACTAGATGTCAGAATTTTAGTTATTTTTTCATGTATCTGCATTATGAGCTGCTAATTAATTGCTGATCACCATCGTGGAAATTGAATTATCTATAATCATATTAAAATATGAGGTCTTTTTCCCCCTTCATCCATGAATCACTTAGCTTAAAGAAATGCATATTTTTGAGACGAAAGTAAAAAGCTAAAAGGTTGAAGAAATGGATCCTCTCCCTCAATGTTTACAGAAATTCATGCATAGTTCCATCTCTAATGTCTCAGTGTGGTCTCTGTTAGCACAGAGCTCATGCAAAGTGAGCTGGGAGAAGCCACACATCCGCAGGAAGGCCTTCCCTGCACCCTCTCCAGCACAGTCCTTATGCAAGCTTTTACCCACATGCCTGTATCTGGCTTTTGCCTAGCAATCATTTGTCTAATTCATTACAGAAATTATCACTCATACTTTCAGGAATAGAAATCTGTAGTGAGCTTTTTTCCCCCCAGACAGGTGCAATATTTTTTCTGCTGATTGTTATTGGAAAGCAGCAAAATAATCTTCCACTTTTACATTTATTCAATATATCTTTCTGTCTGCTAAATCAATATATGTTTCTACTAAAAAGTGTAGCTCATCTTAAGATTTTATTGGAGAAATTTCAGTACCTAACAAATCTAAACTACAGACTGGTAGCAAAATACAAAGTTATGTCATAAACTATCCTTGGTTACAAAGACAGCTACGAAGCCCTTTTATTTCACAAATGAAACTCAAGTTTCTGTCCTTAAAAAACAATATTCAAATCAGAAAAGGGTGTGAGTGCAAATTATTTGTTTTTCAAGCTTAGAACATTAAAATAAATAAAGCAAAGAGTTTAACTTTTCCTTAAAAAGCAAAACTCTTTTTATCCCCGAAGAGAACATATGTAATAGATTTGCAATGTCCGTGCTGCTGAAGCAGCTCAATTGCAACCTGGTGCATAAGTTATACATGCCAAAGCTGGCTTTAGCATGGCACTGGAGAGTTTTGACATCTCACCATGCTTCCAGAAAAGAAGCAGCTTCCTGAACCTTTCTGTACTCCAATTGAATCTCCTCTGCAGCACTCAGAATTTACCCCAATATATATATCATCAATGAGTGTTTATTATCTTGGCTACTGGCCATTGAAATGCAGCAATTCTTTTGAGTTGCCTATAAATTTAAGATTTCATCAGCTCTTCAGGCTTCCTCCATAGTTTTAATACTAATTTTTTTTTCTATATCTGACAAGCTACAACTGTCAGACAGCAGCAGCTCTCTCAGGTGAGGCAGCTCAGGCAAGGCCTGGGAATCCTAGTGAACATAGGAGCCCAGGGAGCTGACACTGCACTTCATGATCTCAGAGCACTGCTCTGCATTCTTCTTGATCCTGTAGAAGGTCTCCACATACTCTGAACGACCCAGGAGTTCCACAAAGTCCTCATCATGAGTGATGACCAGCAGCTGGAAGTTACGCTGCTGGGAACGGCAAAATAAGTTGCTGGAGGCCTCAAAAGACCCACATATAAAAGGCCTTTTTTTTTGGATAATCTCTGAAGAGACTTTGAGAGAAAAACAGTGACAGTCATCCACAGTCTGCTGCTGCTGCCTCTGTAAATCCTAATAACCAAAGCTGGTTGAAAATAATCTGTAGCATAATGCTCTAGATCTGGAACAAGGCACGAGATGTGGCTGACACAAGTTCAGCACAGTACAAAAGAAGTTGTGCTAGATTACTTAATTATAATAATAACTAGAGAACAGCTTCCAACTACTCCTAAGCACTAAGCAGATTAATAAGCCTCAGGAATCACTGCACTTGCCAAGACAATTTCTCTTGTATCTTGATGGTACAGCACTTTTTGCAGTCACGGATATAATGGCAGACAAGTGAGATTAAGAACATTTTGGATCACTTTTCCTCTTTGGCATCACCTGGCACAGCTCGTTTGTCCAGGCTTTCAGGACATGAGCAGCTTGAGATTGTCACCTTCTATTGAATGCTACAGCACCTGCATATTTCAGAAGACTCCACAGCATTTGTTGATAATGTCAAAAAAGTAAGGAGGTTCACACACATTATATCCTCAACAACTCTAGAATTAGATTAATCAGAAAGACTACATCTCTCTTCTCATTTTCAGCCACAGGAACCAGTCCTCCTTTGATTTTTATGCCAGGCTACTCTTCCCATTTACAAACACTAACACTCTCTCACAGACTTGGTAGTCAAGTACATTTAATCTTGCAAAAGCTAGACTGAATTGACATGTAGTGGATCCATAAGACTGTTTTGGAAGTAATTTTGAGATTTTGCCAAATCTTTTGTTATATCTGGAAAACAACTACAAAAAATGTTAATTCTTATATAGAGTGATTTCTTATGTATAGTGACTTAACATTCATATAAAGGAAACATAAAATATCCTTAGTGAAATTTCTTACTCTCAACAGAGTTCAAAGAAAGTGCACATTACCCTCGTTCACATGAAGATCTATTGTGCATTCATAAATGGAGCCATGAAAAACAGACTTTACCTACTATTTTATTTGGTTCTATACTAAAACAAGAAACACTTTTCTAGTTTCAGCAGTAAGCACTTTGATGTCTTGGAAATTATAATGTAACTCACATATTTCAGAGGAAGAAGGGAAAAACCCATGTCATAGTAGTTATCAATTACACAGTATACTGTTTCAGAAAATGTGTTTTGGTTGGCCAAGTTTCAATTCCTTGTTTGTAAGGTGATTGTTGACTTATATTTTTAATAACAATATTGGGCAATTTCTTTATTACTTCAGTTTTGGCTAAAAACATCAGCATTTGCTCCTAGAAGGTGCATTTGATTGAAGTATGGAGGTTATTTAAAAAGAGGACAAATAATTGGGCTGTTTTCTCTTTTTTTTTTGTGATATTCTTTAAGAAAAAAGAAGAAAATGGTTACAAGTTCAGTGGAGACAGGCAGGCAGATGATAAAGCGTGGTTGGAATAGAAGTGTTGCTCAAGCAGGTTTTGTAACTCCTCACAAGTTTGCTGCAGGCATTAGCAAAGCTCTTGACTTAAGAAATTCTGTTTTGGAACTGGATTCCCTGACTCTGCATCCCTAGCAAGTTAAATTTGTAGCTTCTAGGTGGTTATAAACAAGAAATATTAGAGAAATTGCTTTTCCCAACATTATGTAAATACATCCTTACCTCCTCCAGTAATTCCATGAAATGGAACGTGCTTGAGAAATTGATGGCACTATGATATTGGATAGGAAAGAGAACTGCATGCAGTGTTACTATTTGTTTCTTAGGGGATAAATATTTAAGTCCTATGTCTTCTATGCAGCCCTTTAAGTAACAAATCACTGTATTATCATGTAACTTGAGCTGTTTTAGTTACTATTTCTTAATTGTGAGAGGAAATATTCTTAATTTTTACCCTCCAACAGTGAAAATTCAATGTTTAAAAAGTGAAAGAAAAAGAAAACATGGAAATCTTAGCAAGCAAAAAGAACACTTTTATATAAGGCACAGGATTCTTACAATACTTGTTGAAAGCAGAACTATTAAGACTGGAAGGACAGTGAAATTGGCAGCTAACAGCCCATGAAGCATTTAGTCACCTTCTTTCTGAATACAAATGGAATTCATAGTTTCTTGGGCACTGGTGCCATTATAGCAGGGTTACTGGTGGCACTGCTGCCCCTGGAGTGGAGTCACTGGTGCCACTGGCACCCCTGGAGTGGGGTTAATGGTGCCACTGGTGCCACTGGAGTGGGGCCATTGGTGTCCCCGATGCCATGGGTGCGATGCGGGTGCCATGGATGCCCCCAGTGCCATGGGTGCGATGATCCCGGTGCCATGGGTGCGATGTGGGTGCCATCGGTGCCCCCAGTGCCATGGATCCGTCCCTTGCGCGGGTTTCGGCCGTTGAGGGAATTGGCCATCGGGGAGCCGAGCTGCCCAACGACAGAGAAACAGAGAGAGTCACCCGGGGCTCCCCGAACACCTCGTCCCAGCACCGGCCGCAGCCGGGGAGGTCACGCTCCCTTCTCCGCGGACACGTTTAAGAACAAACTTTTCCCGACCGACGGCGTAAACCCACCCGGCCCGAGCCGACAGCCATCCCAGCTGGGCTGTCAAATGCACTAAGATCCACTCAGAAGTCTGTATTGCAGCTTCCATACTGTATGGACTCAAAACCAATGAAGAACTGCCATTACAGTTAGTAATGTATATTATTATAATGTATATAAATTAATATAGTGAGTTACAGTATGCAAATGAACGAGAAAAAAAATTACAGGGCCAAATGCCAGGTTTCTGCTTCACCTTCCTTTGACAGATCATCAAACAAACTGATTTTTTAGCTGCCTTATATAAGTCCTCCCAGCATCTAGGAACACTGCTTTAGCCTCTTTGATGCAGTCAACATTCCCAGAAAATATTAAAAACTTCCTCTCTGACTTCCTGATTCACCTCCCATGCAGCTGTTACTTATTGCAATGCACACTTTAATTGAGGATGCTAAGGACAATAAGGATTCCCATACGGCACTTGCAGCAGCTCTGAGACTAGAAATAACTTTGCTGTTTCTCTTCAGCAAAAATATCTTTGCTTAAATTTCAAGGCAGCTTGGATGGCAAAGTTCAGGACATTCAGAAAGAAGGAACAGAAACCTTTTTTTCTGAACTTTTTAATTTGGAGCCTCATGACTTCAGATGTTGCAAGTGCTTAAGGAAATATCTGTGCACACTGTGCGAGCACAGGCAGAGAACCTGTGATTCACTGGCCTGTGGTCTGTGTATTTAACTCCTGAATCACAGGATTTATAATTGCAGAGTCATTCTTCTACCAACTTGCATCATCACTGTCCCTCCCCATAACCCATAATCCTAGAGCAGACCCACAGTTCCCTACAGACTCATGCCTGAGACCAGAAAACCCCACCAAGTGCCACTAAACACCCACATTTCATCTTGGAAAAAGCTCCGGGTATGGACTTTGAAAAAGCAACACGATTCAGCAATGAATTAAACTCAGCAGAGTACCTGTCAAAAATGGAGCTCCAGCTTTGGCATAATGCTGTAGTTTTTCTGAACAACGAAGGCATTAAAATTCAGGCAATGGTTTCAAGAGTTGATCATCTGGCAACACGGCTGACAGGATGGGAACGTTAAAAATTAAGTGCAGCATCACAACTGGTGGAGGCCCTTTGTGAGAGGCCCACGTGTGTCAGTCAGTTCCAGGAAAAAAATAAAAAAGAAAAAGTAAAGGAAAAAAGACAAAGAAATAGTCACATGATCTTTTTGATGCTGTGACGTTTGAAGCTGCCAGCACTTAAAAATGGAAAAAGACAAAATTAAAGAGGAGCTAATGCCAATTATCACAAGGAAATACTTGACAAGAATATTAAGACATCTGGGCAGGCACAATTCATTCCTATAGGATATCTAGATCCCAATGGATGCTCACAGGGATTTCATGGGCTTCAAGCCACACAAACTGAGATTCAAAATGCTTTATAGAACTTGCTGGTGGTGAATACAAAACACTTCTGTGAATAAAAAGAACTCAGAATTCCCTGAGTGCAGTACTAAAGTATAATCTTTGTACCAACTTGACAAGAAGCTGGACAGGTCTGTTTTATATTCCTTCAACCTGTATTTAATCCACTTTGTCCTCATAAGAAGCCCTGCCCATATAGATAAACATATTTATAAAAAACCCACCCATTCATTTCAAAGTACAGTCATCTCTGTAAACACTCAAACCAAAACCCCTTTGGCACTAAAAGCGCTGATGCCAGAGCAACGAGAGCCATGACATGTCGTATTTTAACATCTTCACACATATCCTCATCTGCTTGGAATATATAAGATACTAGACTTTTAAATTATATCCTGATATTGATATATGATAAAATATCATGTATCATAGTTATATTTGTATTATATGAGGGATTAGGAATGATACTAAAATGTGCAGTACATCATTCAGATCTTCTCTGTGTGCACAATAAGGCATTATTATCCCAACGCAGTATTTCCAGTAATATGCCAAGTACACTGACAACTCAAAAGACACTGCTAACCTCAGGCCTTTCCTGCTCCTCAGTCTATCCTAAAATTTTGAATATACCTTGCAAAATATGACTTAGTTTTATGAGTTTGCCACTGTTTAACTACGTTTTGCTACAAGTGAACTCAAAATCTCCAAACTTTAATCTCTTTGCTTTTGTATCAATTGTCCTCTACCAATATTAACAGCACATCAGGTGCCCTAGCATGAAGACAATACGCATATGCTTCATGTTTTCCACTTACCAGACACCTTCCACAACCTCTTTTTCAAGCTTTACTCAATTTATTAGCCTAAGAGGCTGGCCCCTGTTCAATCTCTAGCCACTTCATGGGATTGGTTAATGGATATTTGATTGGCATTGCTGTATGATAGCCAAATTCAAATCACCATGTGCAATTCTTCTGCAAAGCAGGTAGATTTTGAAATATAATTTTAAAACCAACCAAAAAAATTAATTCAATCCCACCATTTCCCACAAATCTCCATGCACAAAACTGTGTCCCAGAGTCCTGAGGAGCTCTTTTTGGTTCTGTGCCATATTACAGTACATCATTTGTTAAGCTGAAGTTGGCTTTTTGGTGGAGTAGCAGGTACGTAATTATGTTTTTCAGAGCTTTATTTTAAAACTGTTTTTCATTTTTTTTCTTTCTTTTTTTAAGGAAAATTATTTCCGGGAAAAGCACATTGCACAAACTTAGACTTAATTTTTATTTATCAATTACCACCAAAACAGTTTATTTTTCATGTTTACAGAGATTATTCTAGCACACCAGCCCTCTGAATAGCAGTGAACTGCCAAGTCTTTTGTTTACAAGCACATTTGTTTGAAACATTTTGCATGACAGGTTACAGACTGTGACAATTACACTGGGTCAGAGAAAAACTGTTGGGTAATTGCCAGTGCTTATAATGAAGCAAGCTCTGGTCTGATGGATTCTCTGAATTTAAATCGAAAGGAAAAAATCCAGTGTCATTTTGTTTTGTTCTGTTTCATTTTTACTTAAGTCTGGTCAAAACATTCACACTTGCAGCTGCTGTGCTAAATGACATATGTCCTCACAGCAGATAATATCACAGGTTGACTCAAGAGATATTTATAACACAGTAATGATGCAGAAGGATACAGATACATTTCTCAGAAAACAGAAGTCATAAAACAAGGGGCGGTGTTCTGGAAGTCTGGGGTGATTCTGAATGAGGGCATTTTCTGCCAGAGGTGTTGTGCAGATGTGCTAATGTAAGGCAAGGCTTAGGGATCCAAAAGTGTTCTAAAAGAATCTAGCAAATCTAAAAAGTTTGCTGTGGTGGGAGGGATTATCAGGAATTGGGTCAGTGAAGCTCTTCCAGAAATATGGCTCAATATGTGGAGAGGCCTGTGCCAGATCTAAATGTAGACTCCGAGGTTCAGCTAGAACACAGCACAGCTCTTGCCACTCTGGCAAATAAGTAGCTCACCAGCACCACTGCTCACAGCTTTCCACTCCAGGACTCTTCATAAAATAGGAACAACCACACAGAATTCCCTACAGTAAGGAAAGGGAGTCTGACAGCGCACACAATCCACGCTGACATTAAGCTAATGACAGAGAATTTCTGACAACATGAGATTGGATTTAGAACTGTTGCTGAGCGTGCCAAGCTCTGCTTTATTTTGAGCAAAAGTGACTTGAAACGTGGTCCTTGTGTCAGGGATAGGGGAAATAAACAAGAAATATAAGAGAAAATCTCTATGTGGTTAAGCAGAAGGTTCTGGTATGGTCATGATTTAGCAGCAGTTTTTTCAGATTTCTTGATGGTGAGAGGGAGATGGAAATGTCGGATTTTAGCAGCACCTTGACCAATTGGAAATGAACAAGGTGATTCAGGAGAATATGTTCTCATCTAACCAGTGACTGAACACAAGAATTCCATGCTGAAAAATCTTATTGTTTCTTCACAGTGCCCCTGATAACTGCAAGAGTATGGCATTTCAAGGTCATTCCATGCTTACTACTGCCCTGTAGTAGCAAGAGACATCAAAGGATTGGATTTTGAGTGCTTTCTTCAGGGGCAGAAGCACAAACATAATGGAATAAGGTTTGAATGCATTTCTTTTCTTTTGACCCTGCTAACATGTGAGGAGTACTAGACAAAAGGATCCCAGCCCCCGTGGGGTGCCCGGGGGGTACCCGGGGGCTTCGGAGGAAGGTGAGGGGGTTGGGGGGGGTGCCCCCGCTCCCCGTGGGGTTCCCGTGGGGTACCCTGGGGGTTCAGAGGAAGGTGATGCGGGTGCGGGGGGTGCCCCCACTCCTCGTGAGGTGCCCGTGGGGTACCCTGGGGGGGCAGAGGACGGGGATGCGGGGGCGGGGGGGCACCCACTACGCGTGGGGGGCGCCACGAAAAGTCTACATTTCCTGCAATTAGATGAGGTATGGCTCTCAAAAACTGAAAGCTGTAATTAGGGATGTTGGGATAGAATAACAGGGAAGCACCTTCCTACCACACTGAAACATATTTTCTAGAGAAAGAGCTGGTCAGTGACTGGGTGGAAACGTTTCAGCTTCTGCTTTTTTAAAAATCTGAAGTAAAACAAGGACTATTCTCACAAAATGCAAAACTTTTTGTTACTGTAGGAAGTTAGTCATAGAATCTTAGAGTCATAGACTTAGATTCTTGGAGTCATAGAATCACAGAGTCTTAGAGTCATAGAGTCAGAGTCACAGAGACTTAGAGTCTTAGAGTCATAGAATCTTAGAGTCATAGAGTCATAGCCTTAGATTCTTGGAGTCATAGAGTCAGAGAGTCTTAGAGTCACAGAGTCTCAGTCACAGCGTTTTAGAGTCAGAGTCACAGATTCTTTGAGTCATAGAGTCTTAGAGAGAAGTTGGAATCAAGGACAGGAAGCAAAGAAATGTAGAAAAATCTCCTGGTCATTCTGTGATGGTATTAGGAAAGCCAAAGCTCAGCTAGAATTGAAACCAATGAGTAACAGCAGCAACAAGAAGCACTTCTACCACTCATGGAAAAAACAAGGAAAACACAGATCTGTTGCTCAGTGGGGCAGGTGATTTTGTGACAGCAGGTATAGTTAAAGCTGAGGTACTCAACCCCTTCTCTTCACTGGAGATGCTAAGGATTGAATCTGGGGCTTTCTGCATGCTGTGCAGATGGTCTACCACTGAGTCACAGCCACTTCACAAAAGCTCACTTTGTCAGATGCCTCCATCCTGATTCCAACTGGTCCTTCTTTCTAACACCTCTCCCACTTGTTAACCTGGATATAAGGGCTGGTGGATCATCATTCATTAATAGTAGTGGTCAGTTCTCAAGTAAACATGCTCAGTTAAAAAAATGTATTCATGCTTGACTTGAGCTCAGAAAAGCAGGGCTCATATGAAGATATTACCAGGCATGGTATTTTATCTAGAAAAGGAAAAGCATGTCCTGCTAAGCATATGCCTACTGAACAACTGGCTACAATCTTGGCCTCAACACATGATCAGCAGTGAAACAGCATGTTCAGTAACTCACCTGTGGGTTCTTCAGCTTTGTTATAACCTTCCAGGCTTCGTTCAGTATTTGAAGGCGATCGTTTTCAGATGATGGACTTGTAGCATGGAAAAGAGTTTATTGAAGCATGCACTCAGCATAGGTATAGATGACAACTGTACAATCAGCTGGGCATTTTGGTTAGCAGCATGTAATCCTCTCAGCAATGAGTCATCTGTTCCACTAGGAGACTGGGTCACTAGAAGACAAAACAAAAAGTACCATCACCACCATGAACTCTTTGTAGAAGTGGCTAAAAGTTCCTTGCATTTTATACGTAAGGGAAGGACTAGTCATAAGCACTCTCAAATCTCAGACACTAACAGCTGCAAATGGGTTAAATACAGAATTTCCCCTTTTATGAAGATGGGTCTGATTCTGAAAAGGGCACTTTTCTCACAAAAGCTCTACCCTTCACTTAATCCTTTGACATGCAGGGTGCCACACAATTGCTGCATTGAAATACTCATCAATTAAATTTCTTGCCTAAAATAATGAGACAAGATGCTTCAGAGAGTCCAAGGAGAACATCATGGTTGGAAAGGGAAGACAAACTTGCCTGGGCACCAAAACCCTCCTGGTGGTACCCAGGCCAGGCAAAGACTGTTCAGCCCAGCAGGGCTTGTTTCAGAAGTGTCCCAACAATCCCAGAAAGTACATGCAAACATGTTAACCTGTTTACTAAACTCCCCAGGAAACAAACTAAAAATAGAAGCAAACTCCTGATTTTAATTTCATGACTTCTATCTAAACAGATGAAATGACTAAAATCCTTACAGTTAGGGTCTCAAGAAGTGATCAGGCTGCAAGAAAATCCCATCTTCTGTTAGTAAAGTATAGTTACTGCAGAATCGAGGCTGCATCACATAAAAATATTTACTAACTCATAAGGTTGCCAGATAATATAATGTGAACCATCAGGATGCAAAAAGCATTGCAATGACATGTGGTGTGAAAATAGCATCAAGAGAAACCGTTTCTCTGACCCCAGCAGAAACCATCTGATGCAAATCAATGAGTATTTAGGGACTCTTTAATATGTGGATTATTAGGACAGTAAAAACGTCTGCAGCCCATTGTGTCAGTGCAGCTGTTCCACATGAGTGTTAAGACATTACACAGCTTTACAGAATATTGTAGAAAAGTAGTTGGCTAAGCTTAGGGAGTAGCCATGATTTTGCATTAAACAGTGTAGGGTCTTGCTTTATAATCTTCTGTGCATCCAGTCAGACCACCAAACTCTTTATCTGGAGACGGCAAGAGGATGTAGAGAGGAGTTTTCTAGCTTGTTTTTCTGTAATACTTCATGGAAATATTTCAATTAATAAAATTATTAATTAGGCTTGTAGGGAAAACCAATAAATGCTCTGCTCCCTTCTTCATGGAGCTGTAATATTTTCTCTAGTGCTTTGAGCTTATAAAATGCTGCCAAATGAGAAATACTAGCTACCAATGTTAGGAACTCTGATACTGGTAGTTTGCCTTGTTGAAAAGAAAAACAAACCCCAAAAACCCCAAGCACTTCTACATACTTGCTTATGTACTTTTATCCTAAGATAAAATTTGTACTTCCTTTTTTGTTGTTGTTGTTTGTTGATTTTAAATACAATGCTTAGTGCTTATATTTTAACTACTTTAAAAGATGGACCTTGTTATAAACAAAACTCTCAGAAGAGCTTCTTAAAACATAACTATTTTTAAAAAAACAAGAGAGAAGTCATAAGTTCAAACCCCTATCCTCCTTCTTTCTTCTTTCTCCAGCTTGTATTGCTGAGCATGACATCATGTGGTCTGGAATATCCCTTTGGTCAGCTGGGGTCAGATGTCCC
The DNA here is from genome assembly GCA_024336885.1 of Actenoides hombroni. Taxonomy (NCBI): domain Eukaryota; kingdom Metazoa; phylum Chordata; class Aves; order Coraciiformes; family Alcedinidae; genus Actenoides; species Actenoides hombroni. Next base: position 1,049,455 of record WUAM01006479.1, on the reverse strand, counting down.
AGCTGTGTCCCTTCCCAGCTTCTTGTTCACCTCCAGTCTGCTCCCTGACTGGGCAGTGTGATAAGCAGAAGAGGACTTGCCTGTGTGTATGTGCTGCTCAGCACTGGCTAAAACACCCTGCTGTTGTCAACACTCCTTCCAGCTCTCTGCCCTGCTTTTTCAACTCCATCATTCCCTGAAGCCGGTGACAGAAGGAAACTCACTGTGCTTATTCCAAAATGCTACTCCAGAACTGAACTAAAAGCTTGCTTTAGAATCAGAAATATCGAATGGGAGAATTTAGAAAGAAGTCAGTTCAACAGATCTTCTATACTGCACGGGATGAGTGAATCTGAAAATCAGTAATGTGTTCACCCAGAAGAGTTAAGAATATGAGGAATAGCCTATAATCCAAGCTTTTTTTTGGCAAGTGCTTGATTTAACAGTTCTGCTGATCTATAAACCATAGCCAGCTTCATCTTTCTGCCAGGCTGAGGATCTTTGATATAGCATGTCTACATTAAAAAGACTGTTATTATATTTTGCCTCTCCACTTAATTAAAGTCTCTTTTATGAGATGCTGTATTTGTAACTACTTTCCCCTTCCCAAAATGAGCCATCTTGTCTGGTACAGTAATTATAAACCATTTCCTAAAACAGATTAATTTTTTTTATTTTATTCTTTTGTTTACTGTTGCTCAATGATTGGCATTTTTCCTATACACATTAGAAGAAAAAGAATTACAATTTTATTAAGCTGGGCCAAACACCACTACAATCAGCCCAAGAGACCATATTCTGTTTTCACTCCTTGCATTTTTATTCTTGTGAAAACCAGTATATAACTAAATCCAGCTATAAGTAAATCAGGTGAACTAAAAAAGCAATGCTACTCTGCAGTGTAAAGAAATGGTTTGATAACGCTCCCTCTGAAGCTTGGAGAGCCAAATAAAGGCAGCAAGAAGAGATTTCATTTACCCTTCAGATGCTCACAGCTGTGTTCTGCTAGTGGAGAGGTCTGACTGTTAACTTTTCTTGATGAAAATATGAAGGCTGATAAGTCATGTTAACAACGTTAGTATCAGTGCTTTCAGGGATGATGTATGTATTTTCTGCCTGAGAGAAGAATGCTATGCTAAGGGCAGTGAGACCCTGACCCTGGTTGCCCTGAGAGGTGGTAGATGCCCCATCCCTGGAACCATTCCAGGTCAGGCTGGAGTTCTGAGCAACCTGCTCTAGTTGAAGATGTCCCTGATGACTACAGGGGGACTGGACTAAATGACCTTTAATGGTCCCCTTCAACCCAAACCACTCATCTGAAGCAGAGATAGAAATAAACAGGTTAGAAGGATTCACAACACCAGCGAAAATTTGGTCTTTCATTTGCTAACAGTTAAAAGATTAAAGTTTATAAAGTTAAAAAGGAACTCTCCCTTCTGTGTCCATGGTATAGCACTGTGAAAACTCATGAGGGTAATTATTGCTCATATGAACACTCCCATAGAGAGAGACAAGGGGACAGCTTGCATGCACCACGGTTTTTGGGTTGAAGCTCATTTAAGAGGAGCAATGATTATTAGGGCCATAAGGATTCGCAGGAAAACCTTATGTATATGACATGTATACTTCTATTCACCTATTTTGAGCCAGAACATGTTTCTTACATTTATGGTGATAGTGCTCTCCACAATATTTTTGTTAGAATAATTACATATGTCTTTAATACCTAAGCCTGTTGACAAACCAAGGCTTGCATTGGCTTTAAAGGAATTAAAAAAATTCTGTATCTGATCACAGTAATCATATCTTTTGTATTTTTTTTTCTGAAAAGTTTTGCAGACAAAAGTCAGTGAGATCTGAATCACTGATTATTTGTACAGAAAACAAAGGCAGAACTAATCTTCAAAGTAAAATAATTTCATTACCTCAGTCTCTTCCTTTGAAGTGACTTTTCTCTAGAAAATACTTACCCTGCTTTCTGCAGAGATCTCTTGGCAGGGATGGGGATGCATTTGTTCAACACTTGCATTCCAGATGAAATTGGTTTATGCAGAACATAAATTATACCAGTGTGAAAAAAAGAAGTGCAAGATGATAATACACTATCAGGTATTCAGCTCTTTGTGATGCTGTAATAATACGAAAGGAGCATGGCATTGTGCTGAGCAGACTGTTAAACCTTTGGGGCAGGAACCATTGCCTTTTATAATATGTGCTCTGTGTCTAGTATGATAAGCAGTGTGTCCCTGAGATTATTAAGCATTCATCAGAAAAAACATCATTATTATCACCATAGACTTGCCTATGTGATGAGATTTTTAAATCCTGTCATGACTACAGTTTTGACTATCATACTAGAAGTAATGTGACTTTTCCTCTTCTTTTAGCATAGAAAACATAATGGCAAAATAAGTCTTTACTTAGCAGTTCTAGATAAATCCTTAGAAACAACTATAAGCACTAAATAGATACATATTCAAAAAACTAGTTGACTTCTTCAGAACAACCATTTTTTACCAATAAAGATAAGAGATGTTACTTGGTTATAAGCCAGTACATTTCAACTGCATATTCAAAGCATCTTGGAAAGCAGGGACAGCCTCACCTAGAGAACACACCCCCCTCCTGGGATGAGGTGGCATGAGAAGAATGCAGGCTGCTCCCTTTATAACACTGTGCTCAGCACTGATAACAGCCCAGTGAGTGCCCTCCTGTCCCATTGCCATAAACAGCACCACTAACATCAGTGTGATACCATCTATTGCTCTAGCCAGCTGACAGGCACCCAGGACACAAACTCACAGATTTCTTTCAGGTGATGTAACTTGGTGATAATCTAGTCGACAGCTGTCCTTCATAGTTCAACCTCAAATAGATGTTCCAACATAGAAGTAAGCTTTTCTCTCAGGAACCTATACTCCAATAAAGGGGTATTTCATGCTTTTCTTTCCATGTCATCTCATGAATATGCAATAGAACTTGGCCAAAAGTAGCGCATTCAGACACTGAATGTGAGTGGTGAGGAAGAGAGTGAGAAGGAGGACTGCATCAGTTGCTTTACACAGTATTTGCCCATGTATTCAACTCATCATTACACACTGCAGCCTTCACAAAGCCAGCCTGTAACTGCACAGGTCTCCAGCAGTTCAGCATTTCTCTCCTCCTTGCCAAAGCTCCGAGTCACGCAACATTTAAAAAGTTATTAAACTCTAAATAAAGGAAATAAAGGATGCCAAATTCTATTCTCTGCTAAAAATGGCAATCAATATTTGTCAAGGCAATGAAAAGAAGGGGTGAGGGAAAAGGAAAAACAAGTCTTTTCATCAGGCAGGTTCGTGCATGCTTAGCCAGCTCTTCTGTTCTGGTTTTAAGGCAGAAGAAAAAAAACCCACTGAAACTTAAAGCAGTGTGGATTGTATGGAAAAATTGACTCAGAGCAAGTGCCTGGCCAACACCACAAAATGGACTGAAGACAAATCTGATAATTAGAAAAAGCAGTGAATAACAAAATATTTTTGACTCAAGATGAATCAAAAGAGTATTTACAATTCTTCTGTCATACTGCCATCATCTACATGGTACATGGAAGCTACCACACCTTGAATCTGAAACTTTTGACTGAAGAAAAAAATGTTTTCTAGCTGTCTGTGTTCTGGTCTGCCAGCTTATGCCATGTGGAATGGGTGCACAATTGTAGCTGTTCCACAGCTGATCTCAGTGGTACACAGTGAACTTTATAATTACAGTTCACCCAACTCAGATAGCATCTTTACATAGGCAACAAGTAGAAGACAATTATTCGTACATTGCAGTGAAATATTGGTAAGAATGTGAACATTAGATAGACTTACAGTGTATCTGACTTACAGAATATTGTCAACTTGATGTATCTGATGTCACATTCAGGCAAACAAAATATTTGTTTCTGTTAAACCACCCAGAGAACTGTCTGGAATTCCACTAGAAGCACTTGAAATAACAGCAAAGTCAGGTAACATAAATAGAAACTACAACTGTAGCACCCATGGGTCCATTATTTACACCTCCAGTTTGTTCTCACATCAGTACAGCCACCAGCGCTAGGCTGCACCCACAGACTCCCTTCATTACTTATGGCAGAGCAGCCAACCAGCCTGCAGGAGCCCCATCTGGCAGGGACAGCCATGGTACAGGTAGCCCCTAAATCCCTAGCTCTACTTAAGAACCATTACTGCTCCACCTGAAGCCACAGGAAAGCACACTAATAGTTAAACATCTTTATGTTTTATTTCATTTGCTTCTGTGTAAAAGTTTTTCCCCATGACCTTAACAAAGGGACGGCAAAAAAACTTGTGTCAGGGTTTTAAAATACGTTTCTGCCCTTTGAGATTTATTTTTTACATTCTTCTGTTTGTTCTGTCAGTCTGATAGTGATGGGCTTAGAATTTGTCTGGTTTTGTCTGGCTTGCAGAAAACAAAAATGGGGAAACGAGGTATAAAAACCCCAGGTTTGAAGACGCAGCCTGGAAAAGCCGAGCTGGGAATTTGATCTCCAAATTTGTGAAGAAGAGGAATTATCTGACCTTCTGAATTGCTTGATCTTAGTATAAAAGAATGATGATGATGATGCTTATTTTATAAATAAAAGAATATAGGCACTTCAATATATTATATCTGTAGTACATATTTAGGTGGACCTGCCCTAGACCCAAATAACTTCCCCGGGGACCGCCCCAAGTCCACAAAGTGACAGCTCACTCTGAACACTGTGAGAGCTGGCTCTTACCAAGGCACTGACTGCACTGCTGTAGTCAGGATACCAGTGATGTTTCCACTATAGACACCTATTGCACAGCAACTGCAACTCAAAAGTAAAAGCTGCCTTCAGGATGAAGCCTGGCACAAAAGACTGTGTCAAAGAGACAAACTTTGGGAAGTTTAAATGGGGATTATTTTTTAAAGTCTGTATTTCAGGGGAAGAATTCTTGTCCAGTTTTGTGAATGTCTGAACTGTAGGAGGAAGGAATTAATTTACCTAGAATAATCACAGGGCCATCTTGCTTTCTTCATTGTTAATATTTGCCATAGTAATGCTCCAGTTCCTACCTAAACATTTGTGAATATTTCCTCTCACTTTGGAAAATTAAAATATTCATAAAGACATATCTGTTTACAGGCATGGATAGTGGGTAAATATGCTGTCAAATATATTTTGTTCTTCCAACAGATATAACTGCTTGTCTGCATCAACAAGTTGTAGTTCTTATAATCTGGGGTTGTACGAGTCTTAGATTTCTACCATGCAAATTATGTATTTAAACTAGAAATTGAGGGATGGGCTACAGTTTATTTTGAGGTGGATCTTTTCATTTTGAACATTTTTTCACAAAGATTCACACCACTATTTAAGAATGATGAGGTTGGTATAAACCAACAAAAGCAAAGAAATGGAAAGCTGAGACTAAAAGTCAAGAACTTAAGGTATATTGACTTGTACACAGTTTCATAAGACTGTAGCTTTGAAGTAGTTCTTTCAGCAGTGTCAGCCTTTGTGGCACGTAAAGTGACAAGCTTCGAGAAAAAATTGCCTTAGGCCTTGCTATACCTTACCGTTTTCTCACATACCAACTCCGAGGAAGATGCATTAAAGCCAAGAATCCAAGCTTTATAACTTTCAGATTAATAGTTAATGATGGAAATGGAACGCAGTCTACCCAGATACAGTTCAATTCCATTAATCCCCAGCAGATAATCTTAATCATAAATTAGAGAAAGAGTATCTGCCTGTTGTCCACTGAATGTTTAGAATAACGAACTCCAACAGAAGGAGAAAGAACAAGACAATAACACTGGCTTTGTAGTACTGCAGGAAGAACATTCACTGTTTGGCAGGAAAGTTGGGTTCTGTTCTGCAGTCTAGAGCATAATTCAGAAGAAAATTGGATCCCACTTCATGCAACTACTTGTCTTCTCCACCATTCTGCCCCCTTAAGGGTCACATTACAGCAGAGGAACAGTGACTGAAATCACAGAATCATAGCTGACATATTCCAGAGAATCTTCACTATCAGCTTTCCACATGGAAACTGGAAAATACTCCTCCTAACTTGGAATCTAGGCATGACACCTACTATCAGGTAACAGTTCTCATGGGAACTTCTCTTTTATTAGGGGATCATTAATCCACCAGAAAAATGATCAGGTGAAAAGGAGAGAAAAACAACCAGGGATCTGATGTAGGTAGCAGTTAAAAAGAAGGGCAGTATGGGTGGGGAAACAGGAACAAAAATGAAGAAAATTTGGACTTTATGATCTTTCAAGGTCCCTTCCAACCCCAAATGTTCTGTGATTCTGTGAGCTACCAGCTACTAAAGCACTTCCTCCAATGATGGCAGCATAATAAACTTTAGTTTTACTCCCATAGACCATCCCTGTTTGTACATCAATGGAGAAGTGTCGGGAGTGCTCAGAAAGGGGAACTGCTCCCTGCCTTACAAAACCAGGGGTGTGGGACAGCAAAGTACCTACCATCTTTCTGAAGAGCCGGGAGAGAACCCAAGGCACGATACAGGCGATATAAAGAGCTATCGTGTGCTGATTGCACAAGCTGAGCCCACAGCAAAAAGCACCAAGTTTAGAGATCTGAAAGGGGGTAAAACAAAACATATATCTCTCTCCATCTCCCTCTAAGTTTTGTTACCTTGCCCATTCAAATAAAGAATAGTGTTATGATAGTAACAATGTAAATACAATGAAGATTTAAATGGCTTCAAAGAACAGACCAATAATTGATTTCAATACTAGTCAAAGACCTCCAACAGCTTCAGGGCTTCAGCAGAGCTGGGATGAGAGTTTGACCAAATGATGATACTAAAAAAAAAACCTCTCAGTAATATTTTCCTAAGCAATCACAACAAGGCCTCAGTGACAGTAACTTGAACTCACTTTTTCAGTCACAAACTGCTTGAAATACTTAGTTAAGTAAATAAATGCCCCAGGATCACAGATTCACTAAGTGTCACTGTTAATGGCTGAACTTGAAAGGCTTCTCTCCAGCTGCAAGCATGAGGGCACATAGCTTGTGGTGCTTGAAAAGGCAATTCCATGCCTGTTGAAAGATAGGAGAAAAGGCATTTTTCAAGGAGCAAAACTCTTACAGAAGAGGAAGCTAAAATGATAGGTCAGTAAGAAAATGGATAATACAGAAACTTGAATGAGATTTGAATGTGAATAAATATTTAGTACCTGGGCAGAATAATTGACTGTTAAAGTATTCAATTGATTTATTTATGGTAAATATTTGCTTTAGTGTGTGTTCTTAGGAAATGCGTGGTTTAGATGCTATAGTTTTTAATCCTTGCTGCTGGGTCAGAATTTTAACCTCTCTGAAATTACTTCACAGTAAGCAATGGAGCTGCACCAGAGACAATTTTGTCTGGAAGATAATTTTAAAATGAAATAAACCAAACTACAATGACCAATAAGACTAAGTCACATCTAATAGGGATCATCAAATAACTTCTATTAAACCCAGAAAAATCACAGGGCACTTCATATAGTGGTAAGTCTGAAATGTTCCCACAGTGGCATTTAAATCCAAGCCCAGACAAGTCTGGGCTGGTCAAACTTTCTCTCTCTCTCTCTCTCTTTCTTTTCCATCTGTACCTAGTAGTCATACATTATGTTCCTTCAGGGAAATTAATGCCTGTAGCCTAGTAATAGAGGCATAGACCCCTATGCACTGCATGTTATATATGGGACTACTGTGGGACTACTAGGGCAAGGCAACTCATGCCAGAGCATTAAATGTTTTAGTAACATATTCTTGCAAGTATTCTGCAAAATAGACTGCCAAACAGATTTGCCAAGTTTAGAGGCAGCTAACCCATGATGCCCACCCTACTGTGGGTTCTCTTGCCCATGGGACTAACCTTTCCCTTGGGAGAAAGAACACGGTTTACCACTGGCTGTTGTTGGACCTAGAGCTCCCAGTAAGTAGTGCTAGAACATTAAAATACCTTACAGGAAATTCTTGAAAGCTTTGTCACAAACGGTTAGAAGACTTCTCTTAAAAAGATATCAACCCTTTATGATAAAAACTAAAACAACGGAAGCAAGCAAAACAATTTGCCATGACTGGGAAAAATTACAGCTTTTCTGAGTTCTGCCTGAGTAATTTATAATCCATGTTTTGAATTCCAAGAGTATGAATGAAAATGTGCCGAAATGAGATCCTGTTCTATTTACTTTATTAAGATGTGTGGAAGTAAAATGGGATAAAAATTAAAACTGAAAATCTGAATGTGGAAGATGAAATTTGTTTGTTTCTTGAGTTCATTTATCCAGGTCTTTTCTTTCTTTTTATCCCTAACACAAGTAATCGGTCCCCCTTTCTAACAGTCTGATTTAAAGACCTCACGGCTCTGCTCAGGCTCCTCCGAGTTTCAGTTTGTACAACGAACAGTTTACAGTAATTCAGGACATGAAGTGTCATTGTGGCCGAGCCTACATCCCTGCTCTGGGAAGTTTCAACAAGCAACACAGGAATGCATCCCCACAGCACAAGCAGAAGCCACACAGACCAACCACAATATTTCTCTACTGTCAGGCTGCTGTTGTTACTAAACAGAGACACTACAAAGAAGAAAAAAATCAACCATCATAAACAGAAACCCCAAATCTAGTTTCTATAAACTTTGTGATAGGACAGTATATCAAGCATAAAATCTAGGTTTATTATTGATCAAGTTCCACTATACCAATTTCAGATATTTCAATTGAGAGTCCTCTAGCCATGATTTTAGCATGCAAGGCACACACCAAATAACCAAGAACTGTCCTGCAGATTCTCATTTCATTTATCTGTATTTCACATATACAAAAATCTGATCATGACAGGATGCAAAGCCAAGAAGGACTGGATTTGAACAGGAAAGCATTAGTGGTGATCAGCTAACCAGGGTGCTCAGTGCTATATACTGCAACTATTAAATTACACTTGTTTAAGAACAGCACAGGGAGCCCAAGTTTTAAAACTCTCCCTCCTTGTTGACAACTGCTCATCGCCCTGAAGCTGTCCCCATGCCCTCTTGCCGAGCCCCGCGGCCGCCGAGGGGGGCTGACGGGGGTGAGGAGGGGTGTTTAGCCCCCCCATCGGCATCTCCGAGCAGCGCTGCCAGCGGCTGCTCCTCCTGCCCGTCGCGGGCTGTAGGAGAAGACGGAGCAGGATGCCGGGGAAGCGGCAAATGGCCTTTCCGACAGAACAGTCCCTTCCCTGCCCTCCTGCTGCCCGTCGTGAGCATCATATAAATGATGATTATTATGACATTAGCTTACAGTACACTATAAGCAGACACAGCTGATGTCTCATAGCACAATTTACTTTTCTCCACAGGTATGGGCTTTTTAAATTAATCTTGGTTTGTAATTTTGAGGTATAATAAGGCCAAGTGCCAGGTCCTGCATTTTGGTCAAAACAACCCCCTGCAGTGTTACAGGTTCGGGGACAAGTGGCTGGAGATCTGCCCAGAATAAAGGGAATTGCAGGTAATGCTGTGAGATTTCTGAGACCAGGCTGTGTGTACTTTGAAACATGAATCTTGCAGTGCATTTTCTCTCTGAAGGCATCCTTCTGGAGGTTCAATACAAACTACAGGCAGGACAAAGGCTCTACATAAACCCCTCGATAGGGCTTAGCTGCTCTAGGGCTCACAGTTAGTTCGGCAGTGGGGAACTTTCATCAACCATGTTCTTATTATAGATGATTGCTTCCTCTGTGCCTTAAGACGAAGCCATGCTTGTTGCTTTTGAACTGTTCTTCCCTAACTTGTTTAGCACCAAATGATTTACCCCGAACAAAGGAAAAATCTTTATGGGCCATCACACTCAATGCATCAGTCAGGGAATGGTTTGAGATATGTGGAAGACCTGAATGTACATATCCGAGAGATTAGAGATTTTAAAAGCACAAGAGAAATTTCTTCTGGATGGCCGCTGTCATTTCAGCCAACTGAGGTTTAACAAATGCAGAACAGACAAAAAGAGGTTTCATCATGATCAAAGGTTCTGCGACAATAAGGAATAAACCACTGATTTTTCTCAGAAGCTGGAAACTAGGATGCATTGCAATGTTAGGGCTCAAAAATGGTGGGATATGTACAACTCATTTTCAATATAAGTGTTTCCAAAATTTTTTGTAAGGTCCAAAACACATCCAAAATTGTGAGCAGCCATAAAATTATCACATTGTCAGTCATCTAACATCCCACTGGACGGGGCCTTGCTTAAAGGTTGCCAGGCCAAATGGGAGTTCCATGGCTATTCAGGGGTATCTTGGATGAAGAATGTGCAGGATGAGACACAGAGTGGTGTGATGTGCTTCTTCCCATGTCTTCCATCTTCCCCAGTACATAGACTGGATGTAGGTAGACAGTTGTGTGTAATGCAGACAGAGGAAGAGGAGGGGGAGATGGCAATGATGAACAAGTCAGAATGTGTGCACAGAGAAAAAAAAAGTTTCTTCTCAAAATGTTTTAATGCCCATTTTCATTTTGGTATATTTCTTTTAATGTTCCTACTTTAAACCTTTATTGGCTGAGCAGTATGACCTTAGTTTTTAATCAAATTTAAATGATGTCATCCCATTAGATTTTGTGACAGTAATTTGAATTTTTATTTTACAGTGTAGATAAACTAAATGTTAAAGATGTTGGGTTTGGTTGTTTTGGTTTTTTTTTTGAGTAGAACCCATCCCACAGGGACAATGTTCAAACAGGAGAGGGTCTTTGCTACTTTCAACACTCTCTGCCAGTTTATGCAGATGAGGTTTTGAGACTTTTGAGACACAAGTTAACGTGTCAGCTTCACCTGAAGAATTCATGAGAACAATTACTAGTACGAATGTGTTAAATTAGCAACACTAAAAGCAAGATTCTAATTTTCCAGGCCTACAAAATCACTGTACATCTGCACAACACGCACAGTAAACCTGAAGAGGCTTGATGTGTCCAAATCAAACGGCTCTTAACTGTTAGTTGGTTTTGAAACTTCACATATTTGATTAATAATTGCAAGTTCTGATTAAAGCTTGGCTGTCTTGTTTCTGGCTGTTCCAGTGCTACCAGCAAAACTGGCTGTTGTAACTGTATTTCTGCATTCTGAACTTCGTGAAAACAAGAAAAGCAGCAGGCAGTTAGCACCAGGCATCCTACAGCAGGCAGGTATGTGAGTCTAATTTCTATCATTCTGAAAAAAATTTATTTTGGTTTTACTTCAGTCTTACCTTTTAATTTTATTTTTTCTACACAGAAGAACATAAGCTGCTAAAGTTCACTGAAAGGCTTAGTTATTTTGTTGTCATTTCCATACATATACAGGAATCAGAAGTTATTATATATGCTCCTTAAAGTAGCCATACTATCTTTCAGTATATTAACACATTATTTGCAACAGCAAACTCTCCAAGGTTAAGGGAACTGGTTGCTCGTTAATGAGTTCTCACTACAGACAGGCTCTGTAGCAGCCCTGGGCCTGCAAGGTCATCCTCAGGTTTCAGTAGGAATGGCATCTTGGAATCCAGCAGCTAAAAATGTCCCTGAGGATCCTCTGATCTCCTGAGGTCCTGGGATCCCATAATGAACCCTTTTATCAGGCTGATCCCCTAATACTCTTTACCTTGCAGTAACTGCATCCTCAACTGCTTCACCTCCAAGCTGGAAAAGGGAAGAGAGATCCCATCAGCAGCTCAACATTCCAGGCCATTCCATGGCTGCCCTCTTGGGTAAAAGGGACATGCACATGCCACTGCAACACCACTTCCTCTAGCAGCTCTTGTGTGGTTTGAAACTTGGATGTGGAGAAGACTTTGAGCTCTCAAATGGAGCCTTTCAATTACATCTCTGCTCCCTCCACAGGTTCCAAGCATGAACTTGGAATGAATCCTCCAGGAGGGCACCATGGCCAAGACATATCCGAATGCGGGATGGCAGCAATCAAAGAAGCAGAAGAAAAATAAAAGATGGATAAGTGACCCTCCATCACCAGACTCATCCCCTGCCAAGCATATCCAGACTCCTAATCTACTTATCTTTTTTGTTAGTGTCCTCAACGCACAGGGAACCTCTCTGGTTCTCTGAGTGAGGCCAGGAGGGCACCATGGCCAAGACATATCCGAATGCGGGATGGGACTACATTTTAGGGGGGGAAAAAAAAGGCAGGTTACATCTTGACCTAATCAGTTAACAACCTGCAAAGAGGTGATGTCCTATTTGAAACACGGTCAGGAAAAAGAACCAACAGAAGTCAATATGCTCACCTTGTGTATGGTTTTACTCAGCTAAGATACAAAAGCATTAAAAGACTCTGCTTATCTCCTCCAAAGTCACTAAATGGGCAACACTAGAGGACCTTCAACCACTTTGAGACAATCATTATCAACAATCTTGGTTTAAAAAATGTTACACTTTTTAATTTGAAAGAAATGAACAGTTAACCACAGTTAAAACACTAAGATTCATTACAAACAGTGCTGTAGGCTTTGGGGTTCTATATTACTGTTTTTAACCACTATCTTACTGAAAATAGTTATTTATACTTATAAAAAAAAAAAGTCCTAAAATATCTAACCTATTTCTGTGAATATAATTTTTGCATTTACAAATTATAGAGAGTTTGACTATGAAGAAAAAATATACACCTGATCCCTCTGAGGTCAGTGATGGACAGAACCAGATCCTTGTCCACCAGATAATTGCTACAATGCGTTAGATATTTAGACCTTCACAAATTCTGGTTTTGTTGGCTTTTCAGTTACGTGAAACTTGCATTTCACTTGGCTCTTTAAATACATCTGGAGACCCATTTGAAGATTTCAGATGGTGGTTACTACTTCTTTTGTGCTTCTGCGTAACCTCATGGAAATGTGCTGAGAAATAAACCCAGGAACAGCCCTTAAAAATACTGTTTAACTGCAAGCTACAAGAATGTGCAACAGTTCTGTGTGGCATCATTCCAAACAAGAAGCCAGTGCTGTTTGGCTGGGGAAATGATCACGTGAAAACGAGGCTCAAAAGATAATTGCAAACACAAACTTGACAGGGATCTTATCTGAGACTTAGAAATTCTTGCTCTTCGTGAACTGGAAGAGGAAAGAACAAAAGGTTTGTGGGTGAAAATCAGGTTCCCAATGGAATCAGAGGCTGGAATCCCAGCAGTGTCTCTATAACCATCCAGTCCAGCCACAAACCCAACACAAAACAACCAAGTCTATCCTCAAAGCACCTCCCTCAGCACCCCAGCTATGGGCTCTGAACCCCCCCCTAGGGCTGAGGACTCCACCCCTGCCCTGGGCAGCTCATCCCAGTGCCCAACATCCCAGTCAGCAAAGCAGTGGATACCTGCTATTGCCTTTAGTTTCACTGAGCTGCATGCTACAAAATCCATCCTCCTCTGCCTGCTTTCTCTGTAGGATCCATTCCCTTTCGACAATCCCCAAGTGGAGAACAAATTAATCTCCCAAATTTTGTATACTAGATGTTCAGCTATGTAGATTGGCATCACCCTGCAGACTCAAAATCATAAATGACAGGAAAAAAGCATAATACCTTAGACTGAATGGTCATACAAAGGCAAATATTTGTACAGAAAATAGGTATCTTAGGTATCTCCCAAACAGCCAACTACCAAGTCCATTTACACCCTGTCCACTGATCAAAGAAAAAAAAAAAGAAAAAAGAGTATAAACAGACATCACTAGTTTTAGCGGCTACCTTCATCCATTAGCACCAGGAAAGCCAACCAGATCAAAATATACTCAAACAGGGAACAATGACCCAGTATGTGGAAGCTCAATGGCAGCCAGAGCGCAAAATTACACAGATTGCTTTTCTGACAGCTTAGACTTGTTTGGTTTTTACCAGATCTTCTAGTTATTAGCTGGCCACCAAACATGTGCAATCAATTCCACTTGTACTTAATTGGTATTAACCCTGCTTGTCTCAGAACTAAGATCTCCTATTTTACACTGAAATTGCTCTTGACAGAAGCAGCATCTCTGGAAGAGACAAGTGAAGACATCAACTGAAAGTCAGTTGTAATTAGGTGTGTCAGAACCTTCCTGATCACTCAACCATACAAAGATGCAGAAATGTTTATAAGTAAAATTAAGCTAATTTTTTTGCCTTATTAAATTTACATGTCTTGGAATAGAGTACACATACAAAATGCCTGTATTTACTTTGTGCATATAATCCAAACAAATTCTGACATTCATAAAAATCTATGAGCTGCAGCCATTTATTTCTTAAATGATTTCTCCTACCAAAGGCACACATAAGGCACTTTCCCATCCAAAGCAAGTCACTTTTTTGTGACGTTTTCTTTTCAAGGAGGATTAGTAATTCCTCTTTCCTGAATGTGCTGTGGATCTCCCAGTAAGTTAATTTGTGATATCAACAGGTTGGTGAAATACCTTATGTTTGTGAACACAACAGGAATGTTTGTTGTAGTAGATTCTCTTAGGGATTTCTGTTAGTCCTACAGATTACTTGAAATCTGTGACAGTAAAGGAAAGGGACTGAAATTCTGATGATTATATTCTTGTGCAAGCCCAGCAAATATAGGATTGACCCCAAATGAAATAAGTCTCTGATGCAAATTCAGTGTGAAGTTTATTTTTTGAAAGATGCAGCTTTTACTTGCAGAGACTTTTTAGAACGGTTTAATATGAGCTCTTTTATTACTAAGTCTCTCCCAAAGATTCAATAGTCCTTTCAAAAGGGAGGAACAGGCAATTTTGTTGATGTTTAGACCAAATTTAAACTTCACAAATCTAACACCATTTTGAGATGCTTTATTTTAAAATAGTAACAGGAATAGGCATAAACAAAATATAAAGTGCCTTCCACTGGCTGACTACATCAGATAATGCTCCAGACAATTGATTTTGTTGCTTGTACTCGTGTATGAAGCAATGTGTTGGCCTGATTCAGCACATATGTATTATGAGGTTACAGAAAAGGGTAATTCTACTTACCAAAGGGACATAATGTGTGTAAAATCAGACCATCTAACTCTATTTTTCCTTCTAAACACTAGTACAAAGCCTGACAGTATAACTGTTTTCTAGACAGGAGAGAATTTATAGGTGGGGAAGAAAAAATGCCAACAGATGGATTAAAGGAAACAGGTTGATGCCTATTTTAGAAAACTGAAAGTTTATAAATGTCAGGAAGCACTTGTGACATTGCCCATTAGGAATAACTGCAAAGGCTGTGTTTTGAGGATGTTTGAATATTGTTCTCTCCACATGCAGGTCTCCTGCCTCTTCTACCTCATTATTCTTTCAAGGGAATACATTTATCTGGAGCTTGGAGGAGGCAGTGTTTGTATACTGACCAGCTCTCTTAGGACCTTCTAGAGCCCTAGCCCATGGGATGCTCCCATCTTAAGTAGATCTTAGAAGACAAAGTTACCTTCTTAAAGTCCAGGGTAGCAATTTCACTTTGACTTACCTGCTTCTTTCCCTAACAATACTAAACTCTAACAAGATTTAAGAGTGGGTAGCTGTCAAGTAAACACCACCCCGAGCAATACATGGGCTGAATGAAAATTTAGTGTGCTGTTGCCTGTGCTTCTCTCTCTCCAAGTGGTTAGTGAGTAGCTTAGTGGAGAAGAACTCTGTAAGGAGTCATTTGGGGGACAAGTAAGAAAGGGAATGTCAGCAAGATGTCTCAAAGACAATGAGTGGCAGGGTTTCAGAAACTCATGCCTGTATAAATCATCAGGAAAGAATGTTAAGGATCCTTAACACAGAAAGGTTTCCACGACCACCCAGTTCAGATGTGTTTCAGACTAATGGACCTATATCCCTGGAAAATGACCCCATCTCTAAGGCCTTCTGCTGCTTACTCATGCTTAAACAACTTTTACAGCAAAGACTTTTTTTTTTTTCTTCCTTAGGCACATCATTTTAACTTTGATCTGCAATACCCTGTCTGGTAACTCTGGACCTCGGACACAACAGCTCTGAAGGTGGAAGATTCCACCTGGAATTGTAGCAGTTCCCCTGGAAGGGCTCCCTGCAGAGCAGTGGCAGAGTGAAGCTGTAGTTTGCTTGGCCCTCGGGGTAGCAGTGATGGTCACGGGGGTGCCCCCTAAGCTGGGGGACTCTTGTGGGAGCAGCTGTATTCCTAACAGGGTAATTGTTTCACCCTTCAGCCTGACAACCAGACTGCAAAATCCAAAAGGCTGCTGCCCAAGGAAAAACCTGTCACTGGGCATCACCGAGCAGAGCCTGGCTCCATCCTCTTGGCACTCACCCTTTACATTCATGTCATGACCTTTATCTGGAAGAGCACCATGAATGTAATTTGCAAACCCTCTGGGAAACAGCAGTGTCCCATGCTGGGAGAAGGAAGAAGAGCTTGACAGCAGAGATGGTACATCTGGGTTTCCATTAAAAGCATGTGAAGTGATAAAATACAGGCTTGGCTGGTTCTGGATGTCAACAAACATCCTTTACTACTCGATTAAACATCTATGACAAACATCTGGCTGATTTTAATTCAGCATAATGATATTGGCTTTGTATATTCACAGATCTTATTTATGATTAGTATACAAGATATAGTGTCAAGCTTATTTTAAAAGTTAATTATATCAGTCTATAATTATATACTTATATCTAATTGTTATTTATAATACATTGCTATGTATTTGTTTACATTAAATTACAGTGCTTTTATCCAGAGAAATTTAAGACATTTCACAGTACCTTGGAGAATTCCCTTTTTCAACATGAGAGAGTCCGATTTCCTTTCCTCTTAGAAGCTGCCTATCAAAAAGGAGACTAGGTCATGTAAAATTTTAACTATTATTTTAACAGATTGTCTTCACAGCAGGAGGGATATTCTAGTTTTTTAAAATAAATTCTTAACAGCTTCAGTTGTGGCCACTTACAGACCAGATTGCATGCAAAAACAAAACAACTGAAATCAGTGCCAATTGCATCAAAGAAAATGAGCTCGGGGGTCTTACCTAACATCTGGTTTTGACACTTTACAGGTTTTCTTCTGCCATTCTTGATAATGTTAAATCATCCTTTTCAGAGTAAAATGCTGTAGAAAATGGCCCTTTAAAGTCTCCTCATTTCTGTGCTGATGATCAGAAGGGGCTGAAGTACCCAAATGAAAATGTGGAAGTTAAGGTAAATCTCTATTTTGTTCCAAATTTAGTACACAGAAGAAGGTCTGGTTTTTAACAGTTTCTATTTTAATGGTGCACCCTGAATTTAAGGATTTTTATGCTCTGTATAGGAAGCTATAGCAGTTAAAAAAGAATTTTCTGAAACAATAACTTACTGCATGCTGACCTGAGTGTGTATGGGTTTCTTTTTATTTGGTTGGGTTTATTCTGCTTTCAGATATTAATAAACATTCTGGGTGCTTGAAGGCAAAGAAGTAATTACCACATATTCCTTTTACGTAGAAGTTGAGAAAACAGCAGCAAATCCTTCTTTTTAATCTCATAGTGGTGATAAACTCCACAGCGTAACTGTAGCAAGACACAGCTGTAAAGACAAAGAGAACATTCCTAATGCTTTAGCAGTCTGGAAGGAAGAAGACAGACTTTTTGAGTGCTAATTATAGATGTTGCAAATTCATAGCTCTCAGCTCCGCCAGCTTTGCTAGAAATCTCAAGAGGTTCAAATAGAAAGCATGTTCCTAAATTTATTAAAGCTCTGTTATCAAAATACATCTTTCTGAAGAGTAATTAAAATTACACATTTGATCCAGCTCATGGATTTCATTATAGGATATTTCCAAACAAAAATGCCTTTGATACTATCTTAAATTTCTGTAACATTAGTCCTACAGGGTTACACTTGTAATTAATAACTTGACTATGGCAGAATTAATGTTTCAAATAACATTTGGTAGTGTCGTCAAAATCTGAGCCAAATTCCCAGGGAAGTGAAGTGATTTCACCTTGATAATGCTTTTTTACCTCTCTACCACTATTATGCTGTTACTGAAACATAGTTCAATATAACTTTGCAATTCCGCATTCGGCCATAACTTTTATTCCACGACCTAAGAAACCTGCCTTAATCTATTCTATATGAAATTGTTCATATAATGGGACAGGAAAGGTAATAAGTCCCTTTTTCCTTTTCTTTTTTATATTAGGTGACTAATGTAATAAATACACACACGTGCATTGATACAGACAGTGCACAGTACAAAAATGACTTTGCCAGTCATTGCTCTTAACTAACTAAAAAATACTATGATGTGTGTTCTGCTGCTGAAGTCTTAGTGGTGTCTCTGAATGGCATGCAGCTTGAGTCCTACTCTTAAAAATAGCAGCAAGGTATGAATAAGTGCAGAAAAGATCACCTATGTAGGAACAGAGGAGTTTGGTTAGCAGGAGGCTTACTTTTATAATTATAGACTCACATGTCCTAATGTGAATGCATTTTCCACGCAAACCAGATCTCTTTCTTTATAATTTGACTGTATAAACCACAATAACATTTTTTCTGAGGTAAAAGTAAAGGTCCTTCTCAGAAATCTACAGTAATTTTTCAAAATTTCCTGTATTATATACTGGTATATTGTATAAAATAATTGCTAGAAAGCCTTGAACAATGTAGCAGTGTTTCACCTGGGGCTAGCAATGGAGTGAAGTTCATCAGCTAAATTCACACTTTCAGCCCTCTTGAAGCATCAAATAGGTAAGGCAAATACGAGTGGAGTATGTGCTGGAGTCTTGCTTTCTCTGCAGACTGCCACTGGTTTGGGGGGTTAGACTGAGTCGTCGTGATAAGCACACACCCTGTACAGTGCTGTCTTTTGTCTGTCAGGGATTTTTGAGCCCACTTACAGCAAAATGAGATACAGAAAGTCTTGGCCAAGGTGAGAATGCCAAGCATGCTACTGCAGAAAAAAAACACAATACTTTAAATTCTACAAAAAAAAATGAAGCAGGCAGCCTAGGAACTCGAAGGTATGTTAAATTTAAGAGCAATAAATGCCTGTTTAGGAAACTTCTTGGAAACTGAGAACTACAAGAAAGCTTCTTAGGATAGGAATGAAATAATCCAGTATTGACCATACAAAATACAGATTAAAATAATCCAGTTCAAAGACTGGGCACATCGAGTTCGTACCTGGGGCACGAGTGATCCTGCTGGTACTGCAAATGCTACGCAGGCGTATTAATAACTAGGGTTAAGAACTACGGCCAGTTAAGAGCAGAACGGAGTTAATGAGTTAGTGTGGGTTTGTTTTAGGTATTTCTCTCTCGTCTCTAGCGTACAAACAAGGTGACAGTCTTGTAAAAGCAGTGACTGGCTGGAGAGCCAGCCCCCCTTCCCTCCCCAAAAGCCCCACCCTAGTCTGCCCAGGTTCTGCTCTGAAGAGAGGTAATCAGTATGAACTAGCCCAGGGGGTCTCCACAATTACCACCCTCCACCAAAGAGGACATGAGCAAGAATTTACATGGAAAATGTCACTGAAACCATTCAAGCTCCAGCAATTCCTTCTTGTCTGGAATAAACAGAAGCTGCTCCTCCCACTAATAAATAAAGGAAGGAGAGGTAATGAATGAAATCTAAAAAAACATGAGCCACAGCAAAGGCTTTTTTTTTTGTCCCTTGCAGCTCCAGCCTCCTTTCCAAATTAGGCCTGAACAAGCAGCTCAAAGCGAACGCATTTATACCACAAATGTAAGCCCTTTCTGTTCACAATCAACCACGAGCAATTTACAACTCCTAATTTATTTGGTTTTTGCTATTATCCACCAAGCCATTTTGCCTACCAGTTGTTTCTTGGACCTGCCGCTACTTCACTGAAAAGGGTAAGCACTACTCCACAGCTCACTGAGCCCCTTGGCATGAAACCTCTGTGGTCAATGCAGTCCTGGAGGAGAGAAATGCATCAGCCAGAGCCTCCCCAAGCAGTGCCAGTGTTGGGGGGACACTGTGCCCCCCAACCCCAGGAGACAAACACTGCCATCCAGACCTTGCCCACAGCCCAGTGATGGTGAAGCTGGAACCCTCTGGTTGGCAGGGCTCACATGGGACACCCTGAGCCTGAGGGGAAGAAGCATTCCTTCCCATGGTAAGAGCAGGGAAACAAGGAAGAGAAATATCTATAACATGACTCATGACCACTGCCAGTCTCAAATATTTGTTCTTCCTGCAGGTGTTGATTACACCACCATGGCAAGAAAACCTTCCTCAAAGCCACTGAAATCTGCCCCTCATCCTATTCCATTACTGGGTTTGGAGGGGTGCTTACAATTTAGGAGGATCTCTTCCAGGGTGCTAGCATTAGGATCTGTGTCTTTGACACTTCGCTTTACAGTATACATAAAAGAACATTGTACTCTAACAAAAAGATGTTGTACAAAGGACTATTGCACAGGAAGTTATACTTTTTATTTATTGTATCTATCATGCAGAATTTATTGAAATATATATTTTAGGCCTTTTCAGCATAGAGAACACTGGAAAATTACTTAAGTCTATCCATTTATCTAACTGTGCCTGCCCAACAAAGAGTGAAGACCTTGCTGTTACAAACAGTACAATTGCAACATTCACACACAACACCAATTTTCAGTATTTTTTTAAAAGGACAGTAAGAGTGATCAGCTCATCCTTCCACTGGTGGAATCCTCTCTGGTTTCAGCTCTGTGATTGCAAGACTCCAATTCCTTTGCTCATTCCCTTTTCCAAGGGAATAAATGTATTGATATTTGAGCATTTTCATTAGATCTTTGAAGATCTTACTCCCCGACCTGCTGCAGAAGGGCAGTGTCGAGAGCCAAGTTTTAAAACACATTATGGATAAATATTAGAGCTGAGCAAAAAATTTCACACCTAAGACTAAAGTGTGAAAATTTGGCTTTCATTCATTTAGTGAAAAGGTGCAAAATTTCACACAAACTTCTGTTTTCCTTTTGCTCTGTTCCAACACAGATTTGTGTTTGTACCAAGGCTCAGAGTGTTTCTGCCTGTCTGTGTCTGTAAGGAACAGGACAGCAAAGGAAGAGGAGGACATCAAAACCAGTAGATAATTCTGAGTACATTTTTTTCCTCCCTGCTTTCTCAGGTTTTAAGAAGGATAATCCTTACAGTATTTTAAAACTTTCCAAGCTTTGCAGAGCCTTCTGGGAATGTCAAACAAAAAGTACCACACTAGCCAAGAGGACAATTTGTGCTTGTTGACTGTACTACTGGAGTAAGCTTGAGTAAGGCTGTTAAGAAGTTAATTCAGAGGAATATTCCAAAAACATTGAGGGAGAGGCCGCGCGGGGCGTGCACGACGGGGCTTGCGTAGGGCCGACCGGGCCCGCCGCTGCGGCGAGGCGTACGTGCGCGGCGTAGGGGGCGTTCGAGAATGCCCACCGCGCCGCCGGCTCCATGTTTTTCACCTCCAAGATGGCGCACTGCCATTGATTCCTCACTCCCCTCCCCCGCCCTGCCCGTCCTTCGCCCCCGCTTCCGCCCCGCGCCCGCCGGCCCCGCTCCCGCCGCCCCAGTACTCCTGAAAAGCCATACAGCAAGAAACCTATAAATAAGCAATAAGCACAAGGAAGAAAAAGCAGTAACAGGTATTATACTACAGCAGGACAAAAACAAAATAAAATAAATAATCCTGAACTTAAACATTAAATAAATGTAGTTGCAGGAAAGCAAAATAAAGATCAGCACCGCTAAACAGATACAAAGAGTGATGTGACCTCTTAATGCAGAGAGAAATATTACTTTGACGAACACAAGAAAGAACTTTTTCTCAGTGAGGGTGACAGAGCTCTGGAATGGGCTGCCCCTGATCTTTTGAGAAATTGTTCTGTGGTCCACCCAGCACAAAGGAAATTAATACAGTACATCTTTCTAAGAGTGGACACTGAAATATGACACTGGCTACAGGAATCACAGGATGGTAGGGGCTGGAAGGGACCTCTGAGGTCCATCTAGTCCAACCCACCTACTAGAGCAGCTTTGGACAGAGTAGGTATAAAGCTCTGAGGTTGTCCTGGCTATTTTCATCCTGCAGGCTTAGCTCTTGGCTGATCACGTTTCAATGGAGAATACGACTGATGAGCCAAGGTGGCCATGTGTAGCACCGGTTCCCAATCCAGCCTCCGTTACTTTGGAGAGCAGGCTTATGGAGCAACCAACACGCCTTGAATTTTCAAAGGAGAAAAACTGAGCATGAGGGGAAACTGGATGCAAAATCTGCCAATTTGCAGAAAATCTGAGTTTAGTATTTACTCTATTGGAATCTGTGTGATACAGTTTTAACTGTTGCAGTTGGGTTATTCTAGTCAAGAAGTTTTGGAAACTAATAAAAGCAAACCCATTCTCTACCAACCACCTTCATCTTCTAATATAACTAGTGGTCTAGGCAATACCTGAAGACATAATACTGCAGCAGAGCTGTTGCATTTCATGTCAGAAAGCTGATCAGAACAGCCGAGCTGCATGAATACAGCGATAATTTTAGATTATTTTCAATTTTCTCTTCATTTAGCATCTTGAGCTATAGCTCATGGGGGATTGCTCTCTTCAAGTCCTTCTTTGTTGCTCAGCCATGAAAGAAAGAGCCAGACAGCCATAATTCTTTTGTTTTCACTAAAAAATGCAGGGATCCAACATGCATGCTGACCTGCTGAAGTTTCTGCCTTTTGATTTCACCAGCTATTAGAAAGCTGATTTCTAGGTGTAGGGAAGCATCTGAAAGGCAGAAAGAAGGGCAGTGAGGAACTCTGAGATCTAGACTCCAACTTCACATAACATCTATGGCAGCACCTCAGTGACCATGTCAGCAGGAGACCTGGGACCAAAAAAACCTGGGCAGGAAAAGCCTTAAAAGCAGCTTCTGTTTCATGCTCTGTTCTTGGCAGGACCCTCACTGCTAGACAAGCCTGAGTCTAGACAACACCTTGCCTCCAGCTCAGGTTCTGCTTGAGTCAACAAGGCAACTAGGAAAAAAACTAGAGAAAGAAATGACAATGTGTAGATGCTGCAGGATAAATCTTGCCCTTGTCTGCCTCATTCTCTTCACTCCCTCAAGGATTTCAAACTCAAGAGCAGCTTCTATTATTAGGCAAAACTCTATTTGATACTTCAGAAGGCAGTTTCCCCTGTTTCTGTAAGAAAAGGAATATGATGGTAGGAACCTAATTATGAGCATTTTCAAAAAAAATACCCAAATTTTAGATAACTTTCTAGACAGAAATATGTTAGGTTTTTTTCTGTTCTTCAGCTTAATACCCCTAAAAATGGTCCAAAGTAGGTTTTGTTTTGTTTTGTGCCAGAATAATTTAGCAATTTGAGAAACTGGTACTTTGCAAGACAAGAGGCCCTGGTAATAGGGCCCTACAGAGATGTGACAAAAAAAGGAGTCTCTGCCCTGAACTACATCAAAGAGCTCTGCAAGTGATGAGCATTGAGTATCTGGCTGAGGAGGTAACAGAGATGAGCTACAAAACCAGAAATACTATTTTCTGTTAGAATACCAACAACAACAACAAAACCAGGCAAGGAGACGCTTTCAAATACATCACCCAGATGTCTTGTGACAGTCTGCAGCCAAGCAATACAGCTCTCCAGAACACAAAGATTTTACTACAGAACTTCTTCCAGGTAAAGAATAAACAGGATAATGGTGTCATTTTCATGGTGCTAGTAAATAGTGAATAAGTGTTTTATTCAACAGGCATTTTTGCACTAAAGTTTACTTATGTTTAAGTCTGGTTCTTGAGGGTGGGGTAGGTGTCACAAAAGGCAAATGAGAAAAACCTGGCTCTAAACAAAGCTGTCTTTTGTAGAGCTTGGAGTCAGAGGGCTCCAAACAAATTATTGACAATGTAGTTTCTTGAACAAAAGAGCACTGCTGAAAAACTGAGGGGGAGAAAAAAATCACGCTGATAGGTGAGACTGCACCTCAAGTTCTGTGTCCAGTTTAGGGCACCACAATATAATAATAAAGACATTAAGGTGCTGGAGTGAGTACAGAGGAGGGCAATAAAGCTGGTGAGGGGATTGGTGAGGGAGATGGGATTGTTTAGCCTGAAGGAGGCTGAGAGTAGATCTTATTGCCCTCTACATCTATGTGAAAAGAGATTTTAGTGAGGCTGGTTTTGACTTCTTCTCCCTAGTAACAAATGATAGACCTGACCCTAATTCCTATACATAGTTCTAAGAAAGCCTAAGGAGAAATACAGAATCTGTCCATATGTTCTGGACACTCACTAGATGTCTGCAGGGTGAAGACAGACAAACCATAGAGATCACTTCATCCCATTAACTCCAGTAGCCCCAATAACATGGTGAGTACAACTGGACAAGCTCCAAGGATTAATACAGCCAAGACCTTCAGCCCTGCCTGACCTCACCTCCCATTTTGTTTACCATAAATCGTATTTGACGTTGTTTTGCACGGTCTTCAGACAAAGAACCAAGAATACCAGTTGTAGTTGTAACTCCAGTAATAGAGGGGCTGTTCCTTCAAACCAACCAGCTGCAGTTCAGCAAAGCCGAGCACAAGCTCCTGCAGCCTGGCCAGGGAAATGTCTGGTGTCAGCAGAGGCTGGAGGATGATGTGATTCAGCACCCCAAGGAGAAGACTTCGGGGTACTGCTGGATGAGAACCATAAGACATTTGTCTCAATCCCCTTGTTCCCTGGATTGCTGCTCCTCCTTTCCCCTCTAATCACCATGCACAACTCAGGAAAAATAAGGAAAAAAAAGCTCAGGAAAATCATCACAGCTTCATAGCTCTTTCCTTCTGGAAGCCTCACCTCTTTTGGAGAAAACTCTGCACGTTTCTAGTCAGGCTTGCCTTAGCACCTAGAAATCACTGAGAGTGACCACAATATTGTTCTCTAAGGCGGAAACTGTAAGGATGAAAAACAGGCCCCACACTCAATGCACTTTTTCTTCTATTACTTTCTAATGCCTTTTTAATGGAAATACTTATAAATTCAAATTAACATAACATTTTGTCATCTAACATAATTTCTTAGTATATGAAATTTGAGTATTGCCTCAATTCACACATATTTCAAAACAATGAGCATTTTTACCAGACCAACCCATGATCTGAAAAACTCATAAACGCCAAAAAAAACAAATGTCTATAAAATAATAAAAGGTAGTAAAAGAGGTGCTCATAGTTTGACCTGTTTTCTTCTCTAACTTCCCAGGTAGAACACTTGCATAATTTCATCCTATTCCGGTTCTCCATGGGTTTCATTGATACTATCATTGCCAAATGTAAGTGTCCAGTGCTAATGGATTGCTGTAAATATCAAGGTGCTGATATTTTTACATGAGTTTTTTATTGCTTCAATTAATACATACCTTAATATACCCCAGTCCCTCCCAGCTGCCCCTCTACTCACCCCCACGGTGGATGTAGGGGGCAGGAGTGAGGAGGAAAAGACAGAAAATACTGCTGGCAATTGAGAAGGTGACCAAAAATACCGAGTGATTCTCTTTTTTTTCTTTCTTTTCTTTATAAAATGTACATAAAGAACATAATACCCTTTGAGGTAAAAGTGAGACCAGTTTGTAATTCAACCAGATACATGAAACAACAATGACCAAAAAGCTTCTTTTCCATCCAAGGCTTCCATCCATAGCTTCCTGTCTTCCTCAGAAAATGCCTGCATAGTCACAGGAACTCCAGGCCTACAAGTATACCAAAGACACAGAGTAAAAAAGTATTGTCAAATTCTACTTCCAACTACAAGGAAAGCCCATGGTCCTAAAATTCAGGATTGTTTGTTTGAACTATTGAACACTGCTCAACTTAATAAAAGATGTAGAATCGATACACAGATTAGAAAGGCACAATAGCTCATTCAAGTTAGCTGAGAAAGGTGGGTGTTTGAGAAAGAAGCTGTGTAGCACTCAAAGGAAAATTAACATAGTTAAAGGGTGAGGCAAAAAGCTCTGTGTGCAGCAGCCCACTGAGAAACCAGTGGGCAGCAGAAATAATCTCAGGAGGGAGAATTTATTTGGAAGCAGATTTTTCTTTTCATATAATGGGAACTCAGCTCTGCAAATGCATTTATCAAGAGGAGGAACAATCATCTTGGGTTGCCCACATGTGCTTTAGATGGCCAATCCCAGATGTGCATATGGGTAATTCCTTGTAGTACTTGGTTGTTGAAAATGAATTCTTAAAATGTAATAAGTTTTGAATAAGCCTGAAACAAACCAAAAAATCTTCTATGCATTCACCCTAAACTTAAGAAACATTCTTTTATCTGTCATAGTGCTCACTCTTGCTAGTAGATGGCTAGAGCTTCACTGGCATAACATGCAAAAATCAATCCCAATCCCTTTTGCAATTTCCATTTAACATCCCAATGCCAAAGTGGAACTTCAGCATGTTCTTCAGATGGAGCAGACTCCATGATAGAGTTCAAAGGCCAAACACCACTTTCCCTGCCATTTTCCTACTGCTGCCAAAGGCTGTTTTAAAAAAGCCTCATAAGCTGAGGAATGCAGAGCAGAATTGGAGTGTAAAAATAATTTATAATCAGTAGAGCACACTCCACAGCAGGAAAAAGAGTGAAAGCACCCAGCTATCCTGCCCTTTCTGCTGCCAGTGGCAGGATGGGTTTCAGAAATCCCATTTAAATCAACACTGGTGAAAGGATTGTTTGAAATGCAGCCTGAGCTTGCTCATTTCATTCATCTGTGTGTTGTGTAGCCCACATTAAGACTGGCAATTACACTCCTCAGCAAAGATTAAATATGAGAGTGATTTGATGGCAGCTCAAATTATTGAACTATAGTTAAAAACTGATCAATGCCCATGTTACTGGAAATTCTCTCTCTTCATCCTTCTTTTTCATCCGTATAATTGACTCAACCTACATTTGGATAAAGATAGAAAGACATTACTGAAGCATTTAAACTCACATTTTTCATGGACTATTTGCTCTACTGAGAACACCAGCACTTGTCCCTTTGTACCAGAACACACTCAGATAAAAATATCACAAGTGCATTTGTCATCAGTCGAAGTTGACGTCCCTATTTTCACCAGTCACACAACAGAAATGATCTTAGTGGAGCCATTTAGCTGATTATTTTAAGGAATCAGCTTCTCCACTCTTATCTGACTCATCTGACAATAAACCCCATGTAATTTTACAACCTTCACACTGGAAAATATACTTAATTAATGCCTTTTTTTTTTTTTGCTTCCCCCACTTTACACACAATTTCTCTCCAGCAGCCTTTTCACTGTAATGATGGATCACTGTGATCTCAACAGAACTGGGGGGGGTTGTTTGTTTTGTTTTAATTTGAAATGAGACTAGGATAATGACAATAGATCTGGAGGAAACAATTTGATTTTGTCTCCGAGATGGCTAAACCATTTAAAGAAGTGCATTTGTAATTTTCCAAAGTGAATTTAATGAGGACATGTCACAAGTCTCCCTCGAGATGCCAACTGTTATGTTTCAAACCACAGATATACAATTAAAATACATTTCTCATACTTACTGCTGAAAGTACCGTGAAAAAAAAAAATCAAATGAGCCAAATGTGACTTTCTAAGGCTTTGAATAGGCTTTAAATCTTTAACTACTGTGTTCCTGATAGTATTAATGAAATGAGACAGCAACTACCACCTATTAGTAGCCACAAGGGCAAGTGACTCCTCAGGAGATTCTCCCCTGACTGGCTGCTTACCTGTTGTAGTTGTCACTGGATTGACTTTTGTAAGGTCATCAACAAGATGAAGTTTCCAGGAAGGGTTATTTATTTCTCTTGCTCAGCATCTTAGTGAAGTGCAATTTTATTATGAAATACAAATCCAGTAATATGTGGAGGCCCAGCCTTTGAATCCAGCAGAATGGGTTTGCTACCTGCAGCAAGATCTGTTTGCCAACCAGCTGAACAGGTTCCAAGCAATTTGGAACATCTTGCTGTTCTTTAAGGCATAAATGGTTTCATGGCAGCTGGGATGACTACATTTCAAATTTGAAAGCCCAGTGAAGTGACCTGCCTCATTAAACTAATTACAGCAGTGACTTTCAATGGAGATTTAATTACACGTTGGAACAGGGATGCTTGAAAATGCAGCAAAGCAGGGAAATGAAGCACCCAACATGGATTTTCCCTTTAATTCCACTGGCGTTTCTTGAGAGTTTAAAAAGGAAAAAATCAATATGGGTTTTTAGTGCTACTTCACATAAATAGGAATGGGGAGGCTATAAAAATCTTAAGCTTTTGAAGGATGCTTGTGCAGGATTCAGTAAAACTCAGGGAATCATGAGAAGGAAGATCAAACACTGAGCATCTCTCACCTTTTTGGCTCTGCCATCCAGTGGCTCAAGAGCAATATCAAGAGAGAAAAAACAGTGAAGCTGGGAGGCACTGCAGGAGAGTAGTGGAGACAGCCATGGGAAGGAGCCACAGTGCAGATGCTGGAGACTGCTGAATGCAGAAGACAAATCCTTGGAAAAAGACCTGTGAACTAAGTCATGGTAAAGAGTCTGTACGTTCTAAGAATTATTTGAGTTCTCTATTTTAGACACAGTGTTCTTTTGGTGGTTGATCAGCCTCACGTGTGGCCCCCAGCTGAGGCAAACTATGTCAGCAGAAGTCAGTGTAGATTGTCAGTGCTTCTGGGAGCAGGAGTTGCAGAACCATCCTGGGCATCTGTGCTGCATCAAAATGAAGCTGCTACGAGCTGTGAGGCACCCCTTAAACTGACTACTGTGCTATATGTTAATTAGTCATCACTGGAGAATGAAGGGCTCCATTAGCAGGCAGGTGCATGTGAGAGGATGTTAAAAGAATATATATGCATGGATTCTCAAATCTAACTGTCTTATTTGCAATCTGTTACTGAGCTGGAATTTAGTTAAACATCTTGACGACGTACCAAATAGCTCGTACAGAAGGCACCCGCACCCCCCTAACCCGCCCCAGCCCTCGCCCACCAGGCATTGTTACATCTGCTATGTTTTTTATAAGTCTAATATGGGTCACTAGAAAGCCTCTTAGCTTCTCTGAGATTCTTCGTACGTTTTTTGTATTTTTAATTTTCAAAAGTGAAATTTGAAAAAGGACAACAAAGAAGGTAACATGAACTACAAGAATGTAGGTCTTGCACAACACAAATCAACCTTTGGTTTTGTTTATATCTTATCTAATAAAAGTGGTTAATAGAAGAGAAAAAAGCCTTTGCCCCATGGGCAGCCCCATCACCACCTTTTTTGTTGGAAACATGGTGAGGACAACACCCCCTTGCTTGCAAGCTGCAGCAGAGGCAGGTCCCCCCACTTCACAAATGCCACCAATAGCCAAGTCCCTCATACTCCGAGCCTCCTATGAAAGGGAAACAGGATCCTTCCCCAGAGAGATGACGTAGATCTTCCAAAATTTTGGCAAATGCAGGAATCATCTTCCCTGCCAATCACAATGTATTTGCTGTGTTTTTAAATGGTATGTGCTTTTCCAGAGCTTTTTAAAGATAGCTACAATATTATTAACGATTGTTCAGTCATTCATAAGTTGCCTTTGTTCTAACAAGTGCCTTTGTTGCTTCCTTGTTGCTCTGAGGCATGCAGTGAATGATTTTTTTTTTCCCTTCAGTTTAAAAATCCTTCAAAACGCTGTTGTATAAGACAAATCCTTGAAACTGAAATTGCTCTTTATTGGTAGAGGATCTGCTGATATTAATATTTTAAAAGTGTTGATTCTTGCTGCTTTCCTGAATGATGTTTCCAGAAGTTGTATCCTGGCTGTCATCTTTGAGGTCTCTGAGAATCTGCAGGGTGTTTTCATAAGCCCTTGGCTCTTTCTGAGGACAGCACTGTGCATCTCCCCCCCTTCAGCTGTTGAGTGTCAGATAGTCCTGCTGAAATCACTGCAACTACTTCTTGTCTGAAGTGCCAAGAAAGTCGGCTTCTCTGACCTAGTTTATTTATTTTTTAAGTGGAAAAGCTTAAGTGCAACACACTCAAGACATTTTCTGTAGTTTTTGTGTCTTGAAGACAAAGAAATACTTGATTCTAGGACTCCATCACCCTGATTTCCCTGTTCACTGAACTGTTTGCTGTTCAGAGCTGTAAAGTGCCGTTGTAAGAAATTCTGAAAGGTTTTGATTTGTCTTTGCTTTAAATGGAAAAACCTTTTGCATAATAAAGTTATGTATAGGCACAGCTGGAGGGGGCAGGCAGACAGATGCGGTCCCTGGCACGGCTGACGCACAGTTAGTAACCAAAGGGCACTGAACTATGCAGGAGCTGTGGTGACTTTGTATGGCATCTACAGGGTCCCCACCTCCCAGGAGCCATCATGCACCATGCATGGATGGGAAGTTACTTGCTGCCCTCTTGGAGCAGCTTTCTGTGTCGGTGGAGCTCATGCAGGTTGTCAAAAAATAAAGAGTTAATTCACTGTAAGCTAATGTGATCCTGACTGCTCTAATAGAGTTACTCCAAACATGCCATTTAGACAGAGCATAGAAGACAATGTGGAGGTTTTGCTTCCAAGTAAACATGGCTGGGTTCTGCTGACTGGCCCTAAAGCCCCAAAACACCAAGTAACAAAAGCCAAGGGAAAGGTAAACTTAAACTCAGGAAGTCTAAAAGTACTTTTGTATTTAAAAAAAAAATGCTAAGGCTCTGAGGCCAACTATACTCCAACTGAAAAAGAATATTTGCCACATATGAAGGAGTTTGACCTGCTTCAGAAGTGACTGGCACTGAAGCACAGTTCCTCCTAGCACCACGGTTACCAGTCCTAAACTGTATGTTCAAGAATAAATTCCCTTCCACTCATCTGATGCTACTTGGAGTAAGTGGGCTGCATTAATCACACAGAGAGCTCGAACAGGGAATCTCAGCCATCCAGGACCCTGTCTTCTTCTAGCCTCACTTTTTTTCCACTGCCCAATCCCTCTCAATTTCATTGTGTCGGTGACAATTGTTGCTGACATAGTTAATATTCACTGGGTTTATTTTTGGCACATGGTCCTTCAGCTGCAGCCCCTGCCCCTACACCCCTTTGTTAATCTAGATCTGGTGAGGTGGCAGATACAAAGTCATAGAGAATGTCTGGGTCACATGCAAGGCGTAAAGATCAAAAACAAGAGCAAGTTTCCTTAGTGTAGCTTTCTTGGAACACAAAATTGACATAAATTATATCAACTTCTGATGGTTTATGTTGTGTCAAGGCAGTTATTCCAAACTATATGCTATTTAGTTTTAATTTTCTTTCTTAGCTCTGTGGGTTTGTTTTCTCCACAGGGACACACATTATGGTTCTATAAAATCCATCCTAGTTAAGGATGCGTTAATGCCTTATTGAAAATCTCACTGCATACAATAAAGGTAGGATTGATCCAGGAATTGTGATCTTTTCTTTCATCATCTTCCCTGGTTTGAAAAAGGCTGGAAAAATTTTGTATTTAATATTCAATTGCCCATGTGACTTTAAAGTACAAATGAGTAGTCTAGAATTACATACTGAAATGAAACTGTAGCTTTTAACACATTAACAAAGACTTAGAAGTACACCTCAACCTCATGCTGAGAGACTTAAATGATGCAGAGAAATTCATAGTAAGAACAACAAGAAGAGAAAAGTGAAAGAATGTTTAAATTTCAAAATAAACTATGCACATTTTGCTGCCCTACCCTCAATCTATTTTGCCAGCTTGCATCCCTCCTAATGACAACATTCCAGTTGCTAGAAGGCTTCAGTTCATTAAAACATAAAGAACTGTTGCTGTGAAGACGTGGTGTCCCTACAGTGACCTTGGCCACTGCTGAAAGAGCTTTAGATGCTAGTTCATTCTGAGAAAAACCACCAGCCAAGAATCCATGGAACTTCCTCTGACAAATGAGTTGAGTAACAACACAAAACCTTTTGAAATTGGCAGAAGTGTATAAAAATGACTTTTATATCCCCTTTTGTGGCTGCAGAATTAAAATCAGCACAATTTTAAATGATTGCACGTCTTATGGAGTGGATCCCCAGTCAGTAGAGTGCATTGCAGCACAGGAGGCCCCATGCTATTGAATGGGACCCCAAAAAGCTTCACTAACTTCATAGAGCTACACCAGTAGACAACACCCAGAAACCATTCACTGGCTTGAAAACTCCCAACACGTGGTTGAGAAGTCAGGGAAAAGAAGTAAGGAGGTGCCAAGAGGTCAGACACAGGCCACGCTGGGACAGTTCCCCCCTCTTTGGCTGTTTGTCCCCTTCACCCCAGGGTTCTGCAGCATCAATAAATGCACGTTGCCAGGATGGGGTGGGGGAGAGAAGCAGCGTCACAAATTCCTGTTCCATATAACCTTTTCCCATTAGCAGCCACTATCATGTTTCAGGAAGTCTTTGGAGAGACTGTTTGTGACTTGTGTATCAGCCAGTGTAGTAACCCACCACCAGCTGTATGGACCTTATTGGGCATGCTGCTTTTTTGTGCTCTGCTTTTGCGGGCACTGGCATTGGTGCAAGTACAGATCAAGATGATAATGTGGTGCCAGTGTTCAGAGACAAATAGCTACAGAAAAGGCCACGAAGTAGAACCTAAAATCAAAATCTATACCCTTTAGTTTAATTCAGGCAAAAATCCTTCAATATAATCCAGGTAAAGCTGAATATACTGAATGCAAAAGGTAAGGTGCCAATTGGATGCTTTTGCTGTGTCCACTTGGCTGATAGCTCACAGGTCGAACAGGACAATGTCCAATACTCTTAAGACTAACCTTTGTAAAAATGTTAGGTACTGAAAAAAACATTTGATTTGATTATAAGTAGCTTTACCAGGGCAAAATCATAATTAAGTACTTCCATAGGGCAGTGAGCTTTTTCTTCTCTTTAATCCTTGTATCTGTACCTTGTGTACTTGTGTAGGAGAATATTATGTCCTGATCCTAGGGTTTATCCCCCAGATTTCCCTCATTCTCTGCCAATGACTTTCACTGGGAAAAGCCCTTGAGGAAATGACACTGCTTTTAAAATACTCTTCAGTTTCTCAGTCTTCACTGGAATTACTCTCATGGACAGTCACATACTGTTTGTTTAATGGCTGTCAGTAAGTAAACTTGTGAATTAATAGAAGGCTAATGGGCCACATTCCAGCATTGTTGGATATTTAAATGATGTGTGGATCTGCATTTGAAAGGTGTTTTTTTTGTTTTTGGTTTTGCTTGGGGTTTTTTTTTCAATAGCTGACTGGTATGAAGGGTCACTTCATCTCTTTTGGGGAATGATCATGTACAATTCTTTTTTCTGTTGGAGCTGAAATAACTACATAAAACCTCACAGATTTGTACCTTCAGAGTTCCTCCTTTCACCATAACCTTCTGTCTAGCTGGCTGAACTCCAGTCAGTGCAAACAGCTGGGCTTTGAAGACCATTGGAGGTTCATCAGTGTTAAGCTCCACACCATCAAACTTCTCTTTTCCCCATTTCACGTTAACTGCAAACAAAACATTTGGAAACCAGATTATTTCCCAATGCAGGAGAAGGTTTTACCAACATTAATTCACTTTCAGGGTTTCTGTTTATCAATATAATTTCAGAAATTATTACATTTCTGGTTGGATCTGGAGCTCTCATCTGTATTTTTCTTTTTCCTCTGCTGGAAACAGAAGATCCAGGTAGACTTTAAATCATTACTGCCATTTCTTACTGAAACAAAGTCTGTAACAGCACCAACTCTGGCTGGTTCACTGACCTTTATGGAAGAAATGTGTCCAATTTCCCATGTAGAAATACCTGGGGATTAGCAGCTGCATTTAGACAACAAGACACCAGGTTTATCACGTGAGAAAACACCCAATTCAAGTCACTTGAAAATATCTACAATAGGTTCAAAAACAGGGCAGTATTTCCTTCAAAGATATTTCAGACTGATTGATTTGTAAACGGTATTTAAAGACATGACAAATTGTGACTAAAACACAGTTCTTAACTAGAGTTATAGTACTGTCAGTTCAAGCTAGAAATGCCTAATTACTTAAAAAGAAACAAATGAAAAGATTTTGTGAAAACAGATGGCGCTGGAGGAAGTCACTTTGTCAGGTGTACCTTGTGCAGGACTTTTACCTGGCCCAAGCAAGTCCCTAGCCAAAGAAAGAGACCTTCCTAATGACCCCTCTCTTTGATGCAGAAAAACACTCTTTTTCCCCCAGCTCCCTGATTATAGCAGAAGGAATAGCTATGACAAAGCTGTGTGGAAAATTACCGTGATTAGCCATATTAAAATTCTTGGAACAAAAGACAAATGAAAAATACAGAAATCAAAAATAGTCCAAATTTCTAAAGTAGCAGCTTAATAATATAAAACCAGGGACTTTCTGTCTCAAACTTTATTTTCAAAGTCTCTAAGCAGTGGCCTACCTGTCTGTCAAGTCAAAGGGTATTTCCATTAACCTGAAGATAAGTGGTGTTAAGTCTATCTGATTGTATTAGTGACAATACCTAGATGCACTTAGGGTGAAGAAGTACTCATCTTTACAACCTAATGATAAGAGTATGGATCCATGCTTTCTATATATTACTGGAAGAACATTTTCTTTAATAATTTAAAACTGCTGATTCATGGAAACCTAAACTTAGGAATCAAAGTATGATTTGGGTTGGAGGGGACCTTTAAAGGTCCAACTTACAGCTTCCATGGGGCTCCCATCTGACAGAAGTTGGAGCAAGGAGGTGTAAAATAACCCACTTTGAAATGAGGAAACAGCTATGACAGTGAAACATCAAAAATGTATGTGGTGTAACGAACGTTACACCAATGACTTGACATTATTGCCATCTGCTTTCTGTATCCCTGATCTGAGCAACATGAGTTTAGAGCCTGCAGTCCTCTTCCTGCAGCACAGAAACCTCCTGAAAGCACCTTTGTCACCAGTGTCACTTGCTACACCTGGTAGGGAGGTATAGTATCTAATAGACAGTGCCAGTATCTAAGGTCACCTCATGCAGATAAAAATATTTGCTTGACAAAATTTGCAGAGGTCAGGGGAGTGTTGCTGAGGCTGCAACAGAGCTCTGTGGCTGTGGAGAGCTCCATTCTCATCAACCTGACATTTGTTAGCAGTTTCACTTCCCACAAGCCATTAGCAATCAGCTGTGGTGTCTATTACTTTCCCAAACAGCATACATGAGGGTGTGAAAGTCAGACTCCATTGGCAATGTTCAGTTAGGAAAGTCTTTTCGAGCTGTATCTGAAGTAGCATTTTTGGACCTTTCTCTTGTGTTCCATCCTATATTATCACTTCAGAGCCTTGATTGCTTTAGTTCTGTGTCTCCCTATAAACACAAGGGGAGCCATAGATTCAGAATGGCTATTAGATACATTCTTGGACTGCTGAAGTGACAGTTTTAAAAGAAAAAAAGAAAAGCTCAGGTGTGCATTTTACCAGATCAAAAACTATCACCTGAAGGGGAAAGGCATCAATAATATTGTTCTTGTGGAAAATTGAGGGGATGGCAGTGTGAGGTAGAGTTCTACAGAGCAGAAAGACAGTCTTTGAAGCTTCAGTCAGCATTATATAGGCCACACAACATAAGGTGTGGTGGGTCACCACTGACATCTGCTCAGAAGAAAACAAAAGCTGGTTTTGGCAGAAATACAAATGGGCAAAGCATCAACTAGAACAGGATCTTTAGCCCTTAATGGAAAGTTTTCCACTTCAAAAGGATGACCTGCCACTGGAGGGTGGGTGTTTTTAACTGGTTTTCTGGCATATCCAAGAACACAAATGGCTGAGTTTGTAAACCAAGTCCCCGTTTGATGCGTTGCCAGATAAATAGTTATGCTGACAGTAGCTGGTCTGAGGCACAGAAGAGCTCTGCTCCTCCAAACCCACAGCCCCTCTGATCCGTGGTGTTGTGTTTCTCAGGCAGCCTGGTGCACCCCCCTGGTGAGGCAGCTGAAGATTCTGGTAGAGTTACTGTGGGAGCTCACATTTCCCATGCTGAAAAATGCATAGAAATTGTTTTGGTTTGGTTTTACACTAACTGATATGCAATATTAAATGAAAGAGAGGAGTAGCAACAGCCAGGGAGTCACCCTTAGGACAGAGATTTAAATTCCTGGTCAAAATCAATTCTGCATGTTCATACAAGCAGTAGAGCACAGGAGGCTGGACTCAATTGTGCTAGAAAGTAAACACTGGCTCTGCACATTACATCTGGTTTTGTTATGATCAGATCTGTCCCTCTTCTTATCACAACAAAAACAAGTCTCACATGGTTTTCTCATCCATCTAACACAATCCAGATCCTCAGATATTAAAAATAAACCACCAAGAGGAACACCCAGCCCAACCAGTCCTATATCCCAGAATGCAGATATTCACCTTTACAGATTTTCCATATTTCTTTGTGCAATAAATAAATTCTATCATAAGAAACTGTCCCACCCTGTCCCCTTCCCTTCTAGGCCTGTTCTCTCTGTTTTATTATTATTTTTTAAATGGATCCTACTCACTTCAAAACTTTCTCAAACCAAAGCTTCCTCAAAATGTAGATCTATTTAGTGGATTTAAAATTTCAAATTGGACAAAATGAGGGGCTTTTAAATACCAATGTTGTGTTCAGTGCTGCAGTAAGATACAGGTATAGGAGCTGATATTGCCTTGTTGAAGTAAAACGCTGTTGGATTTGTACGTACTAACCTATACATAACACCAGGAACACATCCTCCCTCTTGATTTCACAGTTTGGTATACTTAGCAAAACCATTTGGTTCCCATAGATTCTCCCTGTTTACTGAGGTAACAAGACCAGAATCAATGCTGATTACAAATAGAGATCAGTTTGAAGATTAAGCACATAGACTTCAAAAATCTTGAGTGATAAGCTCCAATTTCTGTAAATACACCCAAGTTTCAAATAGTGAGTAACATAAGTAGTAATATAAATAGTGAGTAACATAAGTAGTAATATAAGTAGTGAGTAATATAAGTAATAAGTAATATAAATAATAAGTAATAAAAGTATTAAATATAAGTGAAATATATATTTCACAATGACTGCATTCATATATTAACAGGAATTCTACTGTCAATTTTGTCTAATGGATTTCTAGTTTTTTCCCCCTTCTTCAATTTCATTTCCAGCAAGAACTTGCTAAGGTAGATCTGGACCTTTAGACAGAAAGGGGTGATTTTTGGCACATTGTGTAAGAGAATGTGATACTGGTAAGGGCTATATGACATTTGCCTGAAGCGACATGTGGCAAACAGCAGGATTTAATAATGTAATGAAGACAACAGCGGTTAGACCAAAAAACCCAAAAAACCCCCCCAAAATTATATATATATGTATATATATATCAACTTGGGACCTTTTGGATATTGATCCTGAATTCCAAAAGCATTGACGATGCAAGATTGTTTTTGACTGAAGCTAAGTCTCTCTGTTATCATACACCAAAGAAGCCAAATAGAAAAGCAACTTCATAGGGAAAGTTTCAATCAAAGCTTGTGGTCAACCATGAGAAGGAAACCAAGCTTTGTGAATTCTAGTGTTCAGAAAAGCTCTTGTTTTACTTAAAATGAATGAGATGAAATTTTTTTCCCATGGGCTTTACAATAGAAGTGCTTGTATTGCCGCACTCCGCACCCCCCCCCTCCGCACCTCCCGCCTCCTCACCTCCCCGCTCCTCACCTCCCTGCTCCTCACCTCCCCGCTCCTCACCCCCCCGCTCCTCACCTCCCTGCTCCTCACCTCCCCGCTCCTCACCTCCCTGCTCCTCACCTCTCTGCTCCTCACCTCCCCCCTCCTCACCTCCCCCCCCCCCCGCCCCCCCCCTCCCCCCCCCTCCCCTCCCCGCCCCCCCCCCCGCTCCCAATGAAGTTTATATATGCCTGAAGATGTAAGTTTATTTTGAACAGACAGGTTTTAAGCAACTGTGGGAATGAAGCTGGGTACCTACACTCTCTCAGATGCATTTTGAATCTGCAGAGTTTAAGGTCAAATGGTTCTTGCATAGTCAGCTCTGCAAAGCCTGCCAGGAGCTGTCAAATGAGGGGTTTTGCTTTTGCTTTTATTTTTTTTTAATCTTCATTAATTAAGGTCTCACAGGAAAGCAGAGGTATGTAGACATAACTCACAAATCAAAACCAAGAACTACCTACTGGTACTTGGACTCGGTTGATAAAAATAGCTTGTAAACACTAACAGCATTTAAATACTAATAAATATTTCAATATTCATTAAATAAAAATAACAATGCTCCTCCTCCATTTTGGTTTGGTTTGTTGTTGTTTTGTTTTGTTTTTTTCCTTAAGACTGGGACGTTACTCTGAGGAAATGGATACATCTTCCCACACATCTAATTTGGGCTTCAGCATTGAAATATTCCATTCACTATACCAGCAGCCTCATTTTCTTGTTTCAGAACTTTGTGGACTCTATGCTTGTTAGATGTTACTTTAATTTCTGGTTTACCTGCTTTATAGGTACAAATATATGGACTGTACTTGTCAATGTGTTTCACTGTTGAGTATTTTGACTGTGTCAGCTACTGGAATTACAGATTTAGGGCCTGAGTTAGTGCCACAGATTTCGGCTTCTGTGTGTGAACATTTGCATGACAACAGGTTCTTTGTTTATTGTTTGTGCCTTTTTTCCAGCTTCCTCGTACTGCTTTCCCAGAGCTGTATCCACGATAGCATTAGCAGTGGTGGTGGGAATGATTAAGACACCACGAACATGGAACCATCTGGGAACAAAGCCCCCCAGGGTCTCCTTTCTATGTTTTTTAACTGTAAAAAGCTGATGATGGGGAAAACAAATTATAGGGAGACAATGCTATAATTGTTCAGATGTAAGCCAGGATATAATTTACCCATTTGAGATTTTCTGAGGAACCACTAGAAGTTGAAAGCTCAACTTAATAACCTCTTCTACCATTTTCCTTTGATTCCTCCATATTCCTTAATTTTATGTGTATGACTTAAAAGGAACATCTGCCAAGAAGGACCCATGAGATTGGTCTCGACAATGGAGTGATCTGAATCTCGTATGAAAGCTGATAAGACAGAGCAGGCACAGAATGGGCACAATCCCAAGGAGTTGATGTTGGTTTACATTTTCAAGGAGCACACACTAAAGGACACAGAATAAAAATCTTTAACTTGGGGACACCAAGTGGGCAAAACAATCAGCAACCTCTGCAGTGCTAAATCCCAGTGGGCACTGAATCACTTCAGGTTTGTTGAGACTCACATTCTGCACCTCTCCTATAAACAGAAGAGCATTGAAGTGTTAGAGACTGCCAGTTATACCATGCAGAGGGACACCAACATGGCTCACAGGAAGCCCCGTGCCCAACCACTACAGCAGCCGGCATGCCGGGGGCAAAAACATGGCTCACAGGAAGCCCCATGCCCCTGGACTACAGCTGCCGGCATGCCGAGGGTACAAACATTGACCACTAGAAGTACCGTGCCCCGGGACTACAACTCCCGGCATACTGAGGGACACCAACATGGCGCCCAGGAAGCCCCGTGCCCCGCGACTACAGCATGAGTGTCAAATAGAGGAGAATAATCACTTCCCTCAGTTTAATGGTCAGCTCAGCTTTCCAGATATGCCCCTAATAAATCCACATCATGGATTTGTCCTCTGCAGTTCTATGCTCTACATTGCATACATGTCAGAAAAGGGAGACTTCACTCATGAATGCCAGGTGAAATTTCTTCTTTATACTAAAAACTGAAAACTTTTCAAATAATTATTGTTTGAAAACTACCAAGAGGAAAGACAAGTGAACAAATGGGGGACCAGGGGAAGCTAAATTCCACCCTCTTTTCCCAGTGACTGAATTAATACATTTAAAAAACAGATTGTTACAGCTGAAAAGTAAGGGCCATACTGTTATTGTCCACCCACATAACTATTCCATTACAGATCTGCAAGAAATCTGCAACAATCCTTTTATCTTTCTGTTTTTTCAGCCAAAAATATCATTCTGGCTGGGGTAAAGGTATGTAAACCAGTTCTCTGCAAAAGTGGTAGCAGACTATTCAGTTTATTTCAGCAATTATTTATACATGTGTTGCTGGTTGTGTTAATGACCAATTTTTCATTTTCAGGTTCAGTAGAAAAAAAGAAACAATGTGGGTCTTAATTTAGGTGAGCTTTTCTCATGAGATCCAAGTAACTTCTGGAGTGTTTCTGTGGAAGAGAAGGGTAAGGCAGTGGAGAACTATTTCAGACACAGAAAGTTAAGGTTGTAAAAATGCAATGTTTAGTTTCTCAGTCCCACATTCAAACATTAATTTACCTAAAGGCCTTAACTTTCAGGAGGAGCTCACCCATTGACACCCAAACATGGGCAAAATGTGAGGTAGAAGGATTTTTTTGTCACAATTTTTCAAGGGATTGCAAAGTCTGAGATATATCTCTGCCTTGCTCTATGGAGCAGCCATAGGTGCTGGGCCCTGGGTGTAGTTCTGCTAAATCACCAGTGTTTACTCTAGCAGAAGAGCCCGAAACAGACCAAGACTTTGCCGACTGTGAAGCAGCCATTAAAACGCTCTCACGAGCCGAAGAAGCACTTGATGCGGCCGAAGCCTCGGCGCTCGCCCAAGTCGCCTGTATCGATGATATGTGCAAGATGAAGGCTACCTTGCGCGAAGTGGCGCGAAGCAATCGCCTGATGCTGGAAAAGCTGGTCAAGTCCGAGAAAGAAAACCGCAAGCAAGCGCTGGTGCGCGGCGGTCAGGTATTGAGGGAAGAGCAAGGTCATTCCTCAGTGATGAATGTTTCCTTTTATATGTCATGACCAAGTAGTTTGAGGCATAAATGGGATGTGTATCATGTCCCTACTTAGACTGGTAAATCAGGAGTAAGTTTTACAGTAGATTAAGCCAGTCCTAGTCATGTTGGTACTGCTTAACCAAAAAAGATAAAAACTTCAGCATTCAGCCTTAATATCTCTGTCATTCAGGAAAGAATAAATGGCACAATCAGATGTTGTCTTTAGTAACTAATAATCAGATATTTCTGCTAAAAGAGAGGTTTCTTCCTTACTGAAAGAATAATGTTGTCTGAAGTAGAATTTTTCTTAGCAAAAATTGCCATTTGTTAAAAAGTAGAAGAAAAATATTTAAGTGATTTGTAAATGAATCACACATTTACCTAAGGAAAAACTTCAGCCCAACCATCTGCAGTAAAAGGCCATTATAATTCAAGTTTCTATAGACTGAAATTCAGAGTAGGCTGGAACAGAATTGCTAGACCAACAATACAGAGAAGTCTGGCCCATAGGCTCTCATATTGCTTCAAATAATACATGGAAAACTTCCAGGGTACTGAAGTTTCAGACACTTTAATTTGCTGCCTTCCCTTTAAGCTTGAGATCCTCTAGACAAGTACAGCTCGTGTCACTTTATCATCATCATCTTCTTCCTGGGCCAGGAAGACAGTTACTACAGAGACCAAATAATTGAGAAGTCCTGTACTAAGGGAATTTATAACCAATTAACAACAATGTGACTGTTGCAGTTAAACACAATAAAAATTACTCTTTACACACTCAGGGAAAGAGAGATGCACTTACATAATCATGTTTATGTCAGCACCGTCTAATATATAAATAGTTTTGTGTATATGTAGCTACATTTACTGATAAAGAAGTAATTATTTTTCAGAGTTTGTACAATATTACACTAAGCATATGACATCAAATGGGTTAACAAAACCCTATTTGCAATTTACTGAAATATTTTTCATACATTTCACCTCTAACTTAAGTGGCACATTAAATTACTTGTTATCCAGCTAGACAAATGTAATTTCTGCACTCAGCTTCTTGTACCATAGAAAAGAAAATTTTGTAACCCATACGAAACAGCAATTCATACCATTATGTTCCAAATAAAGAGTATTTCCTCAAAGCATATAACATAATAAAAACCCTACTGCCAGGACCGTTTCCAGCATATTCTGCACCAAGGCAACTGGTGTGGGTTGGACCGATGAGGAGCCATTTATGGCAGCTACAAAATCAAACTCTCTACTTTTCTGGTGATATGGGAAAATCTGAATCATATGCAGCACAACGTTCCTACAGTGTGCTAGGGAGAGAGAATGAGGAATCAGAGCAGCTCTCTGCCACGAGGCCTTAGAGCTGCAGTGGCACAATTGACTCCTGCTATGCAAAAGAAAATGTTAATCAG
This sequence comes from Actenoides hombroni, assembly GCA_024336885.1. Classification (NCBI taxonomy): domain Eukaryota; kingdom Metazoa; phylum Chordata; class Aves; order Coraciiformes; family Alcedinidae; genus Actenoides; species Actenoides hombroni. Next base: position 1,007,296 of record WUAM01006479.1, on the reverse strand, counting down.
GGTTCCAGGAATGCTCCAGCAGGTCACTCTACTTTGTTCTCCTCTTTAAGGCAGCTAACAGGCAGTTCATGGTTCCTTTTGTGTCTGAGTTTCGTGAAAGGCACGTTCTCAGAGGGAAGGTAGGAATAAAAAGAGATGATGGGGAAACTCAGCTGCTTTTCTTCCTGTGCTACACCACAAATATATGGGACTTCAGTGCAGAAAATCTCTCCTGTTTGGTGTAAAAAAGAGGAAGGATTTTTTTTTTCATCAGTAATGACAGTTTAGGAATTAGAAAATGCACAGAGAAAACTTATTCTCTAATCTCCAGTCAGGTTGATGATAGTGGTGGTTGTGGTGAATGACAAAAAAAAGCCTAGGAATATTACTATTTGAACTATTACTATTTGTTTTGTAACACAAACAGGTCTTTCTTTAGGACCTGAATAAGCCTTTCTTTAATCCTCCAGATTTAAATTGTAAACTTCAGCACAAAATGGTCTTAAGTGAGAAGATTTTGGCAACAAAGCCCAGTAGTGCTAATCTGGCGAGATGTTGTGAAGTGCTAATGTGTTCAATAATCAATATTTAAGAAGAGTTCTGGAAATAGCCCTTCTTCACGGAGGGTGTTTAGTGATTGTGTTTGATTTGGATAATTGTTTGTTAAGTGTGGTGGATTATTTGGTTTCTCCTCTGCACTGAAATGAGTTTCCAGGTGAGAGCAAGGTTGCTATGAATATTTTGTTTATCCACAGTTCAGTTGTTTGGAACTCCTTTCATTCACAAGGACTCTCCCATAGTTCTCCTTTGAAGTGCAGGCTGTGAGCGTTAAGTACACTTTTCTACTAGTATTAATAAATATTTGCTTGACATTTAGTCTCATTGATCTTTAATCAGTTCTTGTATTTGTGATAACCAAAGTTGCAAAGTTGAAATGACTTCCTTTCTGTATGAAAACATGAAAAACAACACAAAACTCACCCTTTGGTAGCAGAGCTGCAGTGTTATCCTGATCAATTTTTGTGTTGTAGCTAAGTGCATAGCATGAGCCTGTAACAGAAAACAGAAACCCATGAGGATCCACAGCCTCTAAAGACAGACAGGACACAATTCACCTCAAATCAATCCTGACAAGCACCACACTGATTTCTGCAAGAACTGGCATAAAAGTGAGATGTGGAAGATGAATAAATGGGAGGAAATTAAGCTGCCAACTCTTCTGCTTCTTGCCAAGAGAATGACAGCCTCTGGTAGTACACTGGGTGTTTATACCCCCTATAACTCAGCTCATAAAATCTCATGTTCTGGTGGAAAAAACTGGCTTCCTTCCTTTAAGAATTTATTTGCAGATATACCATCAGAAGCTTGTGACCTTATGTGACTTCTGTGCTAGGACTGATCAGATCTTGGTCTGCAGGTCCAAATGCAGTCAAGGATGCTCTACTTCTGCCTTCTGTTTGGGAAAATGGTTATTAATTTCTTCTCCACAAATGCAATTCCAGGCCAGTGAATCAACAGGGAATCTTAAAATAGGGAAAATAAACTGTCTAGTCCAGTGCAAGGAAATACACTTGTGGAGTTCTTGTGTGCAAAGCCAAGAAGCCACTGGAATAAGATGGGTTTATAATACAATTTTATCTATTCAGTGTAAAACTATCCATAAAATATTATGTTTTCTAACACCCAAAGGGCATTAATTCATGGAAACCAAACAAAAATTGTCCCAGTTCCTGGAAAACTACGTGGTCTCTTTTTTCAGCTGTTTGGACTAGTTGGGCAGCCTTTGAGCACTTGGCCAAGTTGCTGGTGAAGCAATGGGCATCACCTGAGGTGTCCTGCAGTTGATCTCCTCACTGTCAGCAGGGAAGGTGTAGGGGAATACCTCGCCTTACTGTGGTCTGCAAATTAACATTGTTCAGCAGCGTGGAGCAACTTTTACATTCCCTAATATATCTCCTTTCACAATATTTCCAAATTCTAGCAACGGTATTTTCCTGTCCCCATTTCTTCAAGCAGCAATCGTGGTTGTTTAGCAAAAACCTACAAGATTGATATATATTTTTTTGGCAAACAATCTGTTCTTTTCTGATCAGAGAGAAGTTTATTAATATGTGATGCCATAAAAGCATTAATTGGGATCTCCAGATCAGTTTGAAAAGGAAAAAGTAAGATAAACAGTATGTTTCCTACTTTTATGGAGCCCACACAGTTTTATTTCTGCTTTTAACAAAACCATCATAAACTCATGTATAGAGTTTACATGTTCTTGCCAAGGAACAGGTTCTCCAAATAGTCTAGAAGATTCACAGGGTTCAACATTAGATTTATACTTGCATAGTTAAAAACACAAAAAGAATCAACCCCTTCCTAATGTAATGAAGTACTTAACACAGAACCATTTACCCCAAATACCCTGGTGTATATGGTAGACTATCTAAAAATTTGAAGGCGATTGCTTTTCCTTTATTAGTGCTCCTAAGCTTTCCACTACAATGTTGTGTGAAACAAAAGAACAGTCCTAGCTCAAAGAGATAAAGTTACCTCACTTTGCTTAAAATGCAGTTTTCATACAGAAAGATCTAATCCCCACTTCGTAAAATCAGGTATGTGAGTTATCCTTACTCTCTTCAAACCGTTCGTGTAAAAACGAAAACATCACAAGTTAAAAAATAATCCCAGGCTACACTGTTTCCCCTTCCTGGTGTATTTAAACACTAGAAAAACACTAGCATGGAAAGCACTGTGTATTTAGAACCAAGATAGCTGTGGAGTTTCCATAGCAAACACACTATCAGTAGCTCAGTGAAAAGGCACAGGGCCCATTCCTTATCTTTAAGACTTTATCCATACTTTTAAAAGGCCATTAACTTAACTCATGAAATTAAAGGACTGATATTATCATTATCCCCTTCCTCCTGAACATCTACTTGATCATTCCCATGTTCTGCTATGAGTCCAAGCTCATTGATAGCTCTTTCATCTTCACCATCACGTGGCTCATTGTCTTCTACTTCCCCTGCAATAGCAGTGGAGCTGGTACCCTGCCCCACAGACATCCCAGACTTATTTACAGAGAGACTGTTTTTTCCATTTTCCCTCTTCAAATCTAGTTTAAAGCTGGTCGAAGAAAATGGAAAAACAGCAAATAGAGACACCAGTAACCCTTCCTTCCATGCCAAGAGGCTACCAAAACAAGTAATTAAACAGTCTGCACACATACGATACAGGACTGGCCAGTCAGGATTTGTCAGAGGGGGAAAAAAGCCACATCAAATTAATCTTAATTTTTAAACTTCTGAGGAAAAAACACTTGACTCCCAAGACAGTTTAGCAATTGAATTCCAAATGGTGTTCTTTTACTCCGCACATCTTCTGCAGAGCTATTGCCAGCTCAAGGTGCCCTCAGTTGTGGGACTACTGTTGCTGTCACTCCAGTGTTGCCACTTGAATGGCTCTGTTGTAGAGAGGAATAGGACTGGGGCAGGTACTGGAGCAAGTTCAAGCCCTCTGAATCTGGGTAGACAACATTGGCAGGCTGAATGGAGCCACAGTGGATGTAGAGAAATAAATTCTTCCTAGAATCATAGAATTGTTAAGGTTGGAACCTGGTCTAGTGGAAGGTGTCCCTGCCCATGGGGGTGGGGGGTGTAACTAGATGATCTCTAAGGTCCCTTCCAACCCAAACCATTCTATGAAACAACTGCAAAGTATTTCCATAACAAAGCTAGAGTGAAAAATAGCTGAACCTTAAAACCAGTCTAACACCCTAAAAACCAACCCAACTCATACATCCGAAAGTTGGGGGATTTTGAATGGTTCGCTCCCACCCTGACCACCACTTCTTCATCCTTACTATCTCTTATTATTTGCCTACATTGATCCGGAACCTGCATTTAAACAGTGTGATGAAGCTGCTGAAATGGGATTCCAGTGTTCAAGGTGGTTTATGTCAACTCCATCCACATCCACATGGAAAAATAGATTTTTGGATTCATTTTTGATGTCTGCCTTTCAGAAGTTGGTGGAGTGCATATTTAAACTATAGCAATCATTGCTAATCAGTTTATTATAGATTTTAATACACCCTTATTTTTGTTTCAGGCTCAGATGTAATAAACAGCTCTGAGGGAAAATGCAGATGGTCTTGCTTTCTCATTTTAAAACATTGATTTACTATTTAGAAGCCTACCTGTGTGATCTATGCTTACTCATAAGTACAGGGTATAATATTTTAATTTGGAAATTTTATTTATTTATTTAACCTGTAACTGCTACTTTGGTTTGCACTTGGCTTTTGGAGATTCGTCGTTACTGGTTTGTGTAAAGTATTACTTGGATTTAAATTGGAAATCCAGATCTTGTGTCTCCACTGCAGTAGTTTCGAGACTTAGGTGCATCTTAAGTAGTCACTCTCCAAAATATACATTCTAAGGTCTAACAAATTAACACCTAACCCTGACAGGGCTCCTTTACTTTAGTATGTCCTCAAATTGTGTAGGGATACGTCTGGCTGATATGTGTAGGGATATGTCTGGAAGCTCTCTGTGCAAAAGAAAGAAAAGAGAAAAGAAGCAGCTCATCCTCCAAAGCTAGTTCTTGTTTTGGAAGAAGTGTGCCTTCATGGGCAAAAGGTCAGTGCTGCTAATCCACAACCTGGATTTGATTCCATATCTGTCTCTGAATCTGGTCTAACCTCACTCCTGTTAACTAACATTCAAGCAAGATTTTTTGTGAGCAGAATCAACCTCGTTCAGTGTGACCTTGATGAGTCACTTAACCTTTTTGTGCTTCATTTTTCCTCTCCCCCCAGCTCCAGAGGGACAAGGGTCTGCTGGAGAGAGTGCAGTGAAGGCCATGAGGATGATGAAGGGGCTGGAACATGTGTGTCTGATGAGGAAAGGCTGAGAGCCCTTCTGGGACAGAGCAGCCTGAGAGGGGATGGAATCCATGGGTATCCAGAGCTGAGTGTCAGCAGGAGGGGCAACCTCTGCTCACTGTGCCCTGGGACAGCACAAGGGCAGTGGATGGAGCTGGAGCACAGGAAGACTCTATTTGCAAAATAAAGATTTATTTTTTTTTTAGACATACGTATGTGCATAGGTGCTGCATGGGTATTAATACAGCTTAAAATTACATTATATTCAATGCATGAATATTTAATACATTAACCTCATTTGATACTATGAACAAAGAATAAAAAGAAGTTACATTGCATATGGCCCAGAGAGCAAAGAAAAAATTGTCAATACAGATTGTGAAATGTTGATTTTCAAGCATTTATATGTGTGATCCAATGCAAGTGCCAGTATGCCAAGGACCGGTGCACGCTCACATGCTGAGCGGTGTTAGACACTGGCACAAGCAGCACTGCCTTTCCCACTTGGAGCTCATTTAGGAATTACAGGGAAATCATCTTCTGCTAGGGGCATTTTTCTACAAACCAGACATGAGCAGAGCCACAGCCAGAAGCAAGACATCACACAGAGGAGAGCATGGAAATCTCTCAGGGTTGATCATGGAAACAATAGTAATAATGGGAACAGTAGAGTCCTTTTTGTGTACCTGGTAGAAACACTGGTTATTTCCCACCATAGCTTATTTAAAAGGTGCACCAATCAAGTGATAGCTAATTGCTAGTTAGGTGTTCTGTGGCATTCAGTGGTAATTGTATTTTTATTTTTTTTATTTTTATTTTTTTGATTGCAGAGACCAAGTATGGTGGAAGCAGTTGAGTGGATTGATTATGAGACACTGGCACTGCTGCAAATCCTTATTGAAGACATTTAATTTAATATGTCATCAAAAATTGTTTGCTAGGAAAATCCTATTGAGACTTAGTGTCATATTCTCTTTATTATCCCGAGGCAGTGTGAGTTAGTTAAAATTTCATTATAAGAATACTAAATATCAAAGAATTTTTACAAGATGCTTCACAATGCCATCCATACTGTAGTCTAATCAATCACATATTTGCCTTTTAAAACCAATCATTGTATTAAGCAGAAGATTCATGGTTCCAAAATGATCAACAGATAATAATTTGAATAGGATATGCATGGTTCTGGAGCTGTAGGATACTAAGTGTAAGCCAGTGTGTTCTCATCTGCTCATTTTGCAGGATGGGGCATAACAGAGTAGTATTGATTCTCCTTTGACTAATCCTTTCTCCCCTATTGTCTCAGCCTGTTCCAAATCATCCAGAAAATACAGATCCTGCAGCAGAAAGTTCACAGATGTCAGATCGCTCCAGATGTTCCCCTCCTTGCATCACCTCTCTCCCAGACGGGAACTGAATGCTGACTGCAGGGGAAGGAGAAGTGCAGAGAGCCTTCCTCCCTGCTCCTTCTGGAACACAGAGGCCAACCACCCACCCTAGCAGCAACATTTTTCACCCCTTGACCTCAGCTAGGATTAAAAATGCACTTAAACTCCCACATAGGGATATTCACCTGGGAACTGTATGGGTAGTAAAATACAGAGTCCATGCAGAAAGGGAGTCCCCCCCACACCTCCCTGTACCAGAGGGCTCAGCCCACCCACTGCCCCATTCTACTCCTTTCCCAGCGCTGGGACAGGATGGGGGGGATGGAGAAAGCCCCTCCTCACTCCACAGACACAGCCCAGCCCTCAGCAAATCCCATAAATGCCATAAATCCTCCCCATCATCTCCCTCCTGCCCACAGCTGCCTCGACACTGCCCAGGCAAAACAAGCACCCCCTGGCACTTATAACCTTAATTCTATCTCTGCGAACATGTGACATATCCATTTTTATAGGTGGCTGGACAGCAGATAATTTATAGGACCTTCCTCCTTCCAAAAGTTTTGCTTGTAGAGCCCAGGCACATTATTTCTGATTTTAAATACCAATTTGTTATGGTTTAATCCCTGTTGTGCACACAAACAAAGATGAACAATGAATTCATTTGCTACTTCCCATCACTGGGCAGATGCTCAGCCACCTACACCTCTACTACTTTGAATTATCTTCTGAGACTTTAAGGCAATACACAGATTAAACTCTTTATTAACAACATCTGAGTTTCACATTATTTGTATTATGTAATTTGCTTAATCCTCAAGTGTACTTTGCATACAAATAAATGGAAACTATTCCTCTTTTATAATGGGGAAACCAAGGCACAACGTTGCAATAACCTGATTTCATGCGGTAACAGGAGGTGGGATTAGGTGCCAGTTTACAGACTGACATTTTTTTCCCATAATTTTTTTCTCTGAAAGTTGACTTTCTGGCTACAGTAAAAAATATACACGCAAAATTTTCATCTTGGTAATAAATACCTTGCCAAGATACGTTTTCCAAACCCTCGCTGGAGAAAGATTAGTCCTTGGAGCATAGCTTGAAGTCAAGGTCTCATCTTGGAAACCAGTTTTTTGGTAGACTCTGTCTGCTATTGAAACACTATATTGATAATCACCTGACACAGCCACTGCAAGGGTGTAACTACCTGAACAGCTTCTTTCTTACACAAAATGGTTGTAGAAAAGTCTTTAATTTCTGAAGAGTGATCACCTGTAAGGGTTCTATTTGTCTTGAGAGCTTGTTTTCATTATGGCCTCTAATAATTTAATTATCAGCCTTCCCAGAGTCTGCCCTAAAATGCCAGGATCTGTAGGGGTGTTCTGTGCCAAAGACTGGAAGGTAGACATTTGATCTGTGTGAGCCTTCATCCCCAACCAGCCCTAAAGACCATCACCAGAATTTACTTCACTTGCCCAGAAGGGAGGAGACCTGATTTGCATGCGAAGCAGGGACAGATGGTCCATACACACCCATAGGTGTATTACGGAACCTAATGAATATGTAACAGCTCTATATATAGTTCTGCTTTATTGCTGGAGGGTATGAACGTTTTTGGTGGGGATTCCACCCCCCACATCCCGTACATCCAGTCCAAATAAAGATGATAGTACAAGGGGGAATGGTTTAAAGTTGCGCCAGGGCAGGTTTAGTTTAGACATTAGGAAAAACTTCTTCACTGAAAGGGTTGTCAGGCTCTGGAATGGGCTGCCCAGGGAGGTGGTGGCCACTTTGTATATTAACAGCGGGGAAAATGGGCTTTGCAGTGGTAAGTCAGACAGCTGGTGCCATATGTGTTATGAAAATCCCAATTTACTTTAACATGCTAATTTGCAGTTGTCCAAGAATTGTATCCGCTTTCAACATCGTGGTAAATACCATTACTCCTTTCTGTTTTTTGTGCCGCCTGTTGTCATCTGTCACAAAAAAGAAACAGGATGTTTCCAATCATTTGTATAGTTCTTTTGCAATCGCCTCTAATAGGTAGACGACAGGTATTTGCGTCGTTATATTCGATTTGCCGCTGTATTCCTCGGTAACGAAATAAGCTATATTCAAATCGGAAATCCTTGCAATCGTGCTAGAAGAGAGAGATGGGAATCATGGGTGTCCTGATTATAGATCAATACAATTACAACTGCTTCAGTGTGTTCAGAGAAGAATTCTAATTTTCATAAGAACTTGATCAGAATTTAGTCCAATCCTTATTATATTGTCAATAAATTCACCTTTCTGCATCTGTTTCTTCTGCTTTTTTAGGATATCAGTGCAATGGAAGAGGAGAAAGATCAACTCCTCAGAAGAAAAGAGCATCATAAGAAGTAGACCTGCCTTCAATGCTGCCATAAGTCCACTGCTAGCACAGAGGACATCTTAAGAACCAAGACCAAAAATGAATTATTTTGCCTTGCTATAAATAACTCATCAACTCTAATAGTGTCTAAAAAATTAGCCAGAAATGGTGGGAGGCATGCTGTATTTTTAAATTATGGAAATATTTTTCAGCTTTGGGAAAATCAAGTATGTAGAGTATGTTTTCCCTCAACCTTTTTCCAGCTGCCAATTAACACCACCTGATAACTATTCACTTTAGGACTAGACCATAAATTGTAAAATTGAGTTTTTCATAGCTAATGCATCCTAATTTGGTTCCATCTTCTGACATCATCTCATCAACATTTATTGAGTTACATTCAGCATGCCAGTAAGAAATAAAGCTGGTTTTGTCAGCCTGCTGCTCCCTCATTTTATCCTCATTTTATTTTATTTGGGCTACAGAAATGGATTCTATAGACACCATTAAATGCTGATGGAGAGGATCAAGAAGGCGGGAAGCGGCTCTCCCGAGGATGAGAAGGAGATTGAAGAGCTGAAGGGACTGCTCCCTGAAATAAAAGAAAAGATAGAAGATTCCAAGGAGTCTCAGAAGAGTGCAAGAGTAGCTGAGCTGGCCCTGAAAGCCACTCTGGTCAGTGTGTCCTTCTAACCAAATGTTCTTCCAGGGAAACCCAGTAAATGGGCAATGGGAGGAGCTCTGACTGCATCTGCTTAGGGCCAAGGGTTGTAACTGAGGTATCACTTCATCTAATTCATTCCCCCAGGTTTCACGTGCCCTGTATCTGTAGCATACAGCTGGGAAGTCAGATGCAGAAAAAGAATTATTTGTAGTTATTTAGAAAAAAAACCTTGACTTACACAGTGTATTGCATGATAACAGAATCCTATACAGTGTAACAGGCTGTCTTATAAAAAGGCATAACAAATATCAAATACATTTTCATGAAAATCCATCTCTTGTCAAAGATATTAAAGTTTTTTGTCCACAATTTAATATGACAGCAAAATCATTTTGTTGTAAACCCTGTGAACTCAGGTTTGAGTTCAAGTCAAAGTCTAGAACCCTTAGAAGTTCATCTTAATTCATGCTGTAGAATCTTTGCAGAGTGCAAAATCAGGTAACATGGGACTTCTAGAAAAATCAATAGAACTAGTTCAGGGATTGATCTGCCTCTAAATTTGATACTAGTCAATTAGAAAGTGTAAGCAAAGAAATGAAAGGAACTATATTATACTCACCGGGCTTTACAGGGCTTGTCTTTGTCTCCTTCTTGTATCGAACCAGCTGGGGATTCCCTTCATTCACTATCCCTGAACTCAATTTCTTCCTGGAGAAGTCTCCATCGCAACCAGTGTAAAAACTGATTGGACTGTTTCCAGCATCAGGAGGAGTCTTAACTGGAGATACTGACTGACTGCTAGGACATTATCGTTCCAAAACCACAGGAGATATGGTTTTAAGAGTCCAGGTAGGGCTCTAAGTGAAACTATTTCGGAGAGATTTTGTGCTGACAAGGCCATGGGAAGTCAATCTCACATTTTACCGAAAAACTTCAGTGGGAAACAGTCGACAAGGTCCTTTTTCAATTAAAATATTTTAAATCGGCTTTTTTTTATTATTATTTTTTTAAGAGGCTGAAAGTCATTTCACTCTGATGAAACTGACAGCATGTAGTGACTCTCTCTCCTCTTTCCTCCCTCCTAATCCAGCACTGCTGCCAACTGCAAAGTCGTGGCCTGAAAAGGAATAACAAGACTTTAGGAAATGGCTTTGAAGCTCCTGCTACCCAAGCAGGGGAGGATTTAGCCTAAAGCCTGTATAAATGCTCTGTATATATTGCAGGCTCCCTTCCCCTGACTTCTCTGATCCCAGGAGACCTCCACACAATCCCAATGCCTGTAGCCAATTAGAGTTAAATACATCTGTTGTAAGACAAGGAGGAAATGTCAGAGGATCTTCTACTACACCTATATCTCTTTATATATCTCCAACAGCATACAGCACTTTCATAGCCTGAAATTTCCACTGTACTACTCATAGAGAACATTTTGAGCCAAAACACCATGTAGAGATGTTCTTTGGATAGTAATACCTACAAAATTTATAGAATAATCAAAAAGGAAGTCTACATAACTGTTTTAAAAAGAGAGGGATGAAAACTATTGAGGGAATGAGAGAAACAAGAATTTCACAGGAACTTAGGGGTGAAGATAGGAATATAAATCCAATGCTCGCCTAGAAATCATTAAAGGACAGCATAATTTGGTCTCCATCTTACACAAAAGGTGTGAAAAAGGAAAAAATCCAAGGGAACTGTCACTTTGACTGCCTAACTGAAGATCTTATGTCTCTCCTTTACTCAGATGAGATACTGACTCTACCAGAGCCATATGGAAATACACAAGTATCCAACTGCAAACAGAGGTACAAGATAATACAGAGTGTCTAGAACTCAGGAATAAATGAGAGTCTGGGAACAGAGAAGCTCAGGTATCTGGCATCATTTAAGAAGATACCTTTCTATACATGATGAGTATTTGTATTCTTTACAATGGAACTATATTTGAAACAGAATTGATCAGACACAGAGAGACTGGCATGATTTGATGGGAACAGACAAAGAGAATGATGAAGTATGTTCATCCTTTCAAAATAGTACGTTTTGACTCAGAATTGGTAGGAATTGTTGGCTACACTACAAAGGAAACTACTTTTCTTTCAAAGCCAGGTATGTTTTCTTTAGTATATACTCTTATGTCCTTTGTTACTATTTTATTACCTGCCTGCTTGTTTGAACCCAAAGATGAACATTTTCAGCTGAAAAGTGAGAATTCTGTTGTTTTATCAGTATTTACTTGAATTACACAGGGAGAACAACGGATGCAACAGTTTCAGCTACATTCCTTGAAAAGGTTTCAAAAATTGAATCTAAATGAGAAAATGCTGACAACTGAAATATTCTCAGGGAAGAGAGTCCTCTTCATAAAACTGTTCATTGGGAGATAAGACCTGTTCCTTATCCACATAAATCAGATGTGAATTTCATTGCACCATAAAACATTTCTTGAGATTGTCACATTTTCATATCCATCACAGAACCATTGAACAAAATATTAAGGATTAAGTTACTGTATTTTAAACCTTAATATCAATTGGGACAGATTATTTTTCATTGTGCTATATAAATGCAAATTACTTTGAGTGATCTTTGTTTTATGCAGATACATGGGAATGAATAAAGCTTGAAGCTGAAAGACCCAGGCTCCAAAATGCTGAGTCTTATTTCTTGTTTCAGAATTTTACCACCTTGGCACAAGGCTGGATCTTTTCATCCTTTCCAAGCTAGAAAATCTGAGCTGAGAAGTAAAATCACTGAGCAGAATTTGTTTGTAAAATCACTGAGCTTTGTTTGGTTCTCACTCAAAAAAGGACAGAAGGGCAGGTCTTTCCCTATAAATAATGCTTGAAATGTCCCAGAAAATGACTGTTCTAATATGAAATATTGGTTTATTAATACTTTTCAGACAGATCAAAATTAAATACTAGTTTGACTCAGTAAAATTATTAAAAAGAAGCAAATAAAAATAGGATGTATAATTATTCCTTCATATCTTATTTACTAAATCACTTGCATCACACCTGTCAATACTCTTGACAGTCAATTCCTCTTTTATAGGAAAACCTTCATTTCATTATCAGAGTATTTTATTTTCTCTATCAATGTTGTTTGCCACTTTTTTACTATCTTCTATGTTCTCTAAGACAGCAGATAGCTGATTGTTGTTTTTGTCAGGTCTCTACTTTGGCTGTTCTCTTACTATTGCCCTTCACTGGCAGAACTAAGCATCTTGAATTATGCTGATCCACTGCTTTCAGTCTCCAACCATCTAACTGTGTCTGGTAGGACTTCTCATATCAAATAGCAAAATCTCTGTAGCCTCTCTGTTTCGTGCACTTCTTCTGGTCTGCACTCCTTTTTTCTCTTTTACTGCTGCTTTTCCCATAGATAACAAACACTGCATCAACACTTGGGTTATTTGATCCTACCAAGAATGAATTGATACCATTTAAGGAAGCCAGTCTCAACACAACTTAAAAATTCTGATTATTTCTAGGAACTTTTTTTCTCTGTCCCTGGTGCATTTTTTTTTTTTGCCTCTCTGCTGTGATGTGAATTTTCCCAGTCCACAGGGTGGCGACAACAGCGCTTCTAGAAGCAGCTCAGGCTGCTGGATCTGCAGCCACTTGCTTTAGTCACTTGTGGGCTTCATGTTGGCTCCAAGGATCACAGGGAATGATCTTGCAACCACATATACACTTTCTCCTCTGCCTTTCCATGCAGTTTGCTAGAAGAGGCCTGTTACTTGTTACATCTTCCCTGTCAATACATGATTGTATCCTGTGGCATTTTTTCTGGAACTGGAAAATTGTAGTGGAGCTTTAAACCACAGGGTCTGAGTATAGAGCCTTGGTGGCTTTGCAAGTAATTTCTGTGTGAATTAAGTGCTAAATGCCCCAGATACAATTAGCCCAGTCATTTATCTACTGTGAACACATCCACCTTCACCATTCTATGGTGGCTTTTTCAACCTAAATCCAAGTCTGATATAAACTGACATCCTGGGTTTCCACTTTGCTGGTGAAAGTTCCCACCACTCTGTGTCTGTGCAGTAATCCAGGACAAGGACATGGAGTGATCAGATATTCTTCAGGTCCAATTTGAAGTGAGACATCTTGGTGTTGGCTCATCCAGGAACACTGATGAGACTGAAGGAGAACAATTAACCACACTGAGAAAAGAGAGATTAAACCCTGGTAACTCAGGAATTCTTTACACTATGAGAAACCAGAAACAAATATTCCATCATCACAAACCCACATATCTTACCAGTGAGCTCACAGCCATCTGTGAGGCACTCAGAAACTTTAAATAACATATATATATATCAGGCACTTAAATGCATAGCAACTTCAAATCTCACTGGCATGTATACAGTATGAGGAAGTAACAATTACACAGTAAGCAGCTACCCCCTGACTTAAAATATGTAATTGCAATGTATTTTTACCCTTATTCATGTATCACAGAAAAATTATTAAAGCTCAGTAGATGCAGCTGCTTTAAGTTTAATTATGGTAATATGAACTAGCAAGGAAAATCTGTGGAGAGTCTAGACAAATTCTCTGGTTGCTTATGGCTGAAGTTCATGCCATTAATTTCTCAAGCTTTTAAATTCTTGTTGCTCAGAGAAGAGATTGCACAGGCTCTGAGGAAGGTGGAGGTGGCAATAACACTCTCTTAGCTGGCACCCTTCCTGCATGCATCCCTAACTTGCTTGGCAGACAGCTCTCGCCTATGCTGGGTGTTCTCAGCCTCTTTTCTCCACAGCAGCAGTTTCTCACCTCTGCTTCCTAAGGCTAAAGAATGGCTGGAGAGTCTTGAGCAGCAATGCAAGTGGCCAGCTCTCATCCAGCCAATGGAGCATTGAGGCATCAGAAAAGGAAAAGAGGATGACCAGCTTTTAACAGTCATCTGGCCCTAGCCTACGAGAGATGATGCATGGCCTGGTCATGAGCTAGGAAATAGCACGATCTCATCAGCCTCAGAATGACTCCTCACACTTGAAAATCACTCCCTTGAGCAGAGAGAACAGTGTACAGTGAGAAGCACAAGTTGGATGGCCTTTCTGCCCAGTAGGAGACATGCTCTATTTTAGCAATATCCTTATTTAAAATATTTGCTTGGATCAGGATTATTACATGTTTTAAGAAGTATAGTTTTGTTGTGGAAGAAAGAGATGCTGTATGCTTCCAGGTTAGGTTTTGCAGGATTTCCATGTGCAGGGAAGTAATGTGTGCCATACACAACTCTAACCAGCTCTTAGTACAGTTCCAGTTACAGGTCTTGTGCATTATCATCTTACACTTGTAGGCTTATGTGACATGAAATAATGAAGGAAAATCAGTCAAAAACTGAATAGCCAAATTACAGATGGGAGAATGTGGAGCAGCCATGACTCATGTTTTGTGAAATATTGATAAGCTTGTAGCCAAATCCTTCAAGCACAGAGAAAGCCCACACACTATACTTGAACTACAGACTCTGGAGCCTGACATGCATTTCTCTATCTGTAAAACACTGGGTTTAAAACACAGGTTCCAGTAAGAGCTACCTTGTGGGAGTCACTGCTTTAGGACAGACAGACTTTGGCCTCTTCACCTCTGAGATGTTGTGCTGATAGCCCATCGCAGCTGCAGAGGGACGTCTCAACATGTCTTGAGAAAAACTGCATATTTCTCTGTTTGGGGCTCAGCTTTTCTACTCTTCAAACTCAGTGACACTGTTTTAATGCTCCTAAAGTTATTCTGCAGAAAAGAGGTGAAATCCAAAGTAGAAGAATATTCTGGATAAAATTATTTTCTATTTCATAAGATCTTAAAAGAGCACAATCAAATATCTAAAAAAAATATGCACGCTTGGATTATCAGGTGGTGTGATGCAGTGCATTCTCATTGGGATAGATGAACTATATTTATTTCCTAGGTTTTACAGGAAACCACATGTGTGAAATTGCTGCATGAAGAAACTCATATAAAACTTTCTGAGATGATACAGACTGGCTTTTTTCAGTACTGTACAGCAGACAGAAATCAAGATTACACTAACAAAACCTCTCTGAATAAAGGACAATGATCTTACAAGGAACCACTAGGCCTCAAGTGCTACCTGTACCTGGTTTTTAAACACTTCCAGGGATGGCAAATCCACAACCTCCCTTGGCAGTCTGTATCACTGCCTAACCAATCTCAGTAAAGAATTTCTTCCTAATATCTAATCTAAACCTCCCCTGATGCAACTAGAGGCCATTTCCTCTTGTTCTATCACTAGTAAATTGAGCGAAGAGACCAAGACCAACCTTGCTACAATCTCCTTGTGTGCCACAAGGGTTAATGGCTGGACTTGATCTTGAAGGTCTCTTTCAACCAAATCATTCTATGATTCTATGATAATTAAGTAATCAGGTTCACAGTATCACATTTTCTAATATGGCTTGTAACTTCTAGTTTAATACTTGCAAGAGGTGATTGTGACCCAGCGTTCAAGCCATAGTCATAGGTGAAGAATTTGACAACTGAAACTGTTAGTTTTGATGTATCACAAATTAGAGATTAGCTGGTGTTGGCTGGCTGGGTATTTACACAGATAAAGGTCTGATGACATGCCAGCTGTGATTTCCCACTGAGGAAAAGACACCCCAAATCATTCTGAGATACATAAATAAGTGTGTAATTGGTAAAATGTTAAATACAGCTGCCTAACCCTGGTGAGGTCTGATCTGGAAAATGGTGAGTCTACCTTCATCAGAAAGTGAAACCACTACAGAAATATTGGGCAAGCCAATGGAAAACTGGGTTACTAAGGAAAAGCCCCAGCTTCTCAGCCCACCCTCATCTACATACTAAACATGATGCTGTATGATATGGAATATCCCATTGGACAGTTTTGGTCCATTGCTCTGACTGGGCACCCTCCCAGCTACTTGTGCACTTACTAGCAAAACATGAGCAGGTAAAAAGTTCTTGATTTCCTGGCAATAACCAAAAACGTAAGTATATTATCAACATTCTTCTCATACCAATTTCCATACTGAATCCAAACACAAAAAGTAGGAGCTGTTCAGTGACCACAGAGGATGATCAAACCTCTGCTCTTCAAGCTGCCTATCTAGAGCTGCTTCAGGGAGCAATTACAAGTTTTCCTCTGATATTAGATCTGTCTCACATGCTCAGTGAAATCATGACCATAAGAAGAGGATGCTGCAGTAATAACAAAAGTATGGTGACCCACAGAAATGAAGAGGGAAAGATAAAGTAGAACTTGGGTTGGGAAAATGAAAAAGGAAAGGATAGGAGGAGGAGGTCAGGCTACCATTAGTCTGAACTTCAACTGACACTTATGAAACCAGAAAAACATACTTTGTAATCTAAAAGTAATAGGTGTAATATTAAGTGACCTCAGACTAATGGCAGTGGAAAGGAATAAAGGTATTCAGGTATGGGATTGGTTTTCATGCACACACACATGTAATTATAAATCCAGCCAACATTTCCATCACCAGGAGAGAGGCATCCTCACATAAATGGCATAAAATGAGTAATTTTTCTGGCTGCCAATGACTTATGAGTCCCTGATCCCAGGTTGGATGAAAGTATTTCTATCTTTAACTTCTATTGACCATTGGAGGGGTGAGCTGTACCCAGAAGGGGTGAAAGCAATTTATGTTCTTGGATGTTTATTTTGGGCTTTAGGGGCCACATAGAGCATGGAACTTTTCACACAATGCAACTGGCAGACCTCTCTGATGTGAAGGTGTTGGAGGGTAATTGTGCATGCAATGCCACCAAGTCACTGCTCTGCACAACAATGGGCTCAGTTCAAACGGCTAAGACAAAGCCTATGTAACATTTGATGCACCTGCTGTGTGCATTACACTACATTGTGTTTAGCTGCAATCCACAGGCATTTAGAAGTATAACTATTCCTACAGAAGTAATCTCTTTTGTTATTTTTTTCAATTTATTTCACAGGAACACACTGAGGATTACAAAGAGGGAATATTAAAGATAGCACAGAGAATATTCCCACTCTTATCCCACAGAGGAAAATACACTTTTTGTGACATCTCAGATAAGACAGAAATGACAGGAAAATGAAGATATTACTGATCTACTTGTTTAAATTACTAAATTGTCTCAAAAGACAAAAGCAGTTGCATGTATTATTTAAAACAAGCACAGGTTTCTGATTCCAGTAATTTATGAACTTGCTTTATAATGAAAATTCATTTTGATGAAAAATTCACCTGCTGACCCTTGCTGCGGACCCTCTGGATGAACCTCTGGGAGAGCTTCTGGGAGGACCCCTCTGGGAGGACCCCTCGTGGAGGACCCCTCTTGGAGGACCCCTCCTGGTGGGACTTCCACCCTGACCTCCCCTTTCCCTTCCCTTCCCCCCCGCCCCTTTCTTCGGGTTCCGACACCCCCCCCTTTAGGTCCGCGGCTCCCGGGTCGTCTCCGCGGGGCCCGGCTCCCCCCCCCCGCGCCCCTGGAGGTGGCCATGGTGGTCTTGGTGGCCCTGGTGGTGACCTTGGTGGCCTTGGTCACCCTGGTGGTGCCCTTGGTGCCCTTGGTGGTGGCCCTGGAGGTGGCCTTGGTGGCCATGGAGGTGGCCTTGGTGGCCTTGGTCACCCTGGAGGTGCCCTTGGTGCCCCTGGAGGTGCCCTAGGTGACCCTGGAGGTGCCCTTGGTGCCCCTGGTGGCCCTGGTGGAGCCCGTGGTGGTCGCAGTGCTGCAGGGAACACTCAGATACCCAGAGCTTGATCGATAGAGCTTGGAGGAGATGCACTTCATTATCACGGCCTGAGGGCATGACTGAAAAGCTCACTAATTATCTCTGCAAGGGATCTAGGTCAAACAGAGCTTTGCTGGTCATTAATAATTCTTCTTTAATTATTTTATTATAACAGGCTTGAAGTGATCTTTAAGGAAAGGTAAGAAAAACAACAAGCACAGAATCCATGTCAAGAGTGGGATCCTGGCAGAGCACACAGGCAAGACTCCTGTTTGGAAAACCATGGCGAGTGTTGTCCTGGACTGGAGAAGTCCAGCAGGCAGCAAGCTGGAGCTGATGCACAAACCCACTTATCCCAGCTGACAAACATACTGTGGAAGAACAGTTCCTCAACTGGCCATAAGCATCAGGGGCTTCACTGCCTCCCTGACACATTATGTAGTGTCCTCTCTGGGTTGACAAATTCACATGGCCACTACTTCTGTGCCACTAGTTGACGTTTTGTGTGAAAAAAAGTCAAAATCCTGATTACTGAGCTGCAGCAATGGTATTGTTTATAGCCACAAATGGATAGTGCTATCTCTCTGTGTTCTTCAGAGAATGAGCCAGTGTGTTGCAGACAGAATGTCATGCAGTTCTTCAGTAAGAAGTCTTCATCTCCTGGCAGGAACATAAGTTAGACCAAGACTGATTTCTCCCACAGATTATTTAAATGGACTTTAGTAAAACTTGCCCTTGATGGAGTAAGGTGAACTTTTGTTCACTGTGAAGGGGCACACAAGGACAAGGAGCACTACCACATCCAGGTCTCTGTAAACAGAGTAACAGACCCTCTCTGAGGGTACCCCAGGGATGCTGGGTGATTTCCCTCGTGCAAGGTTGTGATGTGCACTGCGTGCGACACAGCAAGAGAACTGAGAAGGGCCCTCCCTTGAGCAGGGTCTCTGGTTAGCCTGGTGTGTGTTCACCCAGCTCCTCTCCAGCCACAGCCATGCTCTGGGTGGGAACTTGCTGTCCTTGAACCCTTCATGTGCTTAGGGCAAAACAAACCCACAGTGGCAGGTCACCTGAATAAAACATTTGGAGGAATAGTCAGTCCTTGCTGCCAGAGGCACCTGAAGGTTGGAGATCTCCCCAGCCAGGCTGCTTCTGACCAGAGTTTGTCGTGCAGTTGAAGCTGGGGCAGGATGGAGACTGGCCCTGTTATCCACACTTTAACTAAACTCACCTTTTAAATTGCACCTGAGTCATCTCACTACTCTATGATTGAAATAAATTTCTTTCATCATCTCAAAGACCTGGTATCTACTCTCCATTCCTCATCACAGTTGCTCAGTTTTTATTTGAGCTACAGTCTCTGACCTCCAGGCACTCTCCTTTGTGCCTCTCAAACCCTACAAGTTTCTTTCCATGACTGGGCTTAGAAGCTACCAATTGTAAATTAAAGCTTATGGCATGAGGTGATCTACTTAATGGATTCTCCAAAGGGGACTGCTATCCAGTCCTGCATTTGATTTTTACTGCATTTAATCAAAGTGAATGTGATTTGATTGAATTTATATTGCATTTAATTAATAATATATTTTATAGTATATTCCAGGAACATTTTCCCTCTGCTGACATTTCAGTTGATTTTTGGGTTCAGTAGTTTTATTTTTCATCTGCATTTAAACCCCATTTCCTAACTGTCCATTTTTGAAGCCCATTCTACTCTGAACCCTGAGAGCTAATGGATGACAATAGGTTAGCCGTCACTTGATTTTTTTTGGGGTGCTTGTTCTTGTATTGGAAATAAAGGTGGAATTTATATCATCCTGAAAATATTGTTCTTCCATATTTTCAGTACAGTAGTAAACTTACTTTTTCAGAAGCACAAACATTACTGCCCTGAAGTCGTTGTATGTATATAGAAAGATGCTTATCCCAAGATGTTCTACTAACCAAAAATCTGGGTCTAACATAGTCCCTTTGAAACTATTAGGTCATAACATTTCTAACTTTATTCATTGCCTATCTCTTTTTCTACAAAAAAAAACCAACAAAACCCTCCCCAACAAACAAACAAACAAACAAAAAACAAACAAAAAAAACCCCATGCAGTCAGATATATGTGCTTATTACATAAAACTTAAGAACTCACTGGTTGTCAGTCTCTGACCACATCTGGGACTCACTGCATCCTTCCAAGACAGGCAAAGAGAGCAGGCTCCTAAGCCTGCACAAGATGGGGCTCAGGTTGTATTTCCATGTTGTGAATCAGTGTCTGCCACCACACTTGTAAGTCCTAATGAAATCAATGAACGGATCTCCCAGGAGAGCACAAGGTACTTGTGCTCCCCTGAAATTAACTCCCTAGAGGTTTCTGCAGGCTCTAGGAACAGTGTTAGTACAAACTCGAACCGAAATTCGTTAGAAAAAGGCGCGGGGCATGCTGGGAAGGCAGGGGGCCGGCCTCCCGCGGGTTTGAAAGGGGGGAAAAAAACCGCCCCGCTCAGCGCCATCTTGCTTTCCGTTACTGCGCGGACGGGCAGGGCGGGAGGCGAATGTAAGCGAAATAAACACCTTCGCCGACGGGATTTTTCTTTGCGGGAGGAAGAGAGGGGAGAGACTTGCGGTGGTTGGTGTCCTCACGAGATAGCACGTTAGCACACCAGACTCCTCTTTCAGCTAGAGAATCATGTATTTTGATGACAACTCAAAAAGAAGCAATTACTTTCTCCATCTTTCCTCAGATGCCTTTGTTATAAAATACAAAAAGCCACATTATCAATCCCTGCACCTAAACTGCAAAAGAATTTCCAGTGATGAGATGAATTTACAAAGATGATGCACTGCAAAACCAAGGATGGAACCAAGTAAACAAGTACCTGTGACAAAACACAATAAAACAAAACAAAACCAAAATGAAGAGCTGCAGTGTTACAACTTTCCTGTAAAACAGGAGATTAAGGAACCTTGACCTTGATTTTACCTGACCTCTGAAATCCAAGGGCTCACAGACACACAGCAAATGCACCAAATACCACCAGTGCACAGAGCAGAGCTGCAATGGATAAAATATTTCCATCTTTTTCACTCCTGGATACTACCTGAAATGATGTATTTGGTTAAACTGCATTGAAATTGCTTGCCAGATACCGAGAAGGAGAAGACTCTAACATGAGCTATTCTGAGGTCATCCATTGAAGCAGCCTAGCATAAATATGTTTTATTTTCTTTCTTGCCTGTTTCTGCATCATTTAAGTCACAGTGAAGTTAATATATTAGACATTCAGGCTGTTCTTTTCTGAAATCACTAGGATATTTAAAAGGCTTTCAAGAGAAGGAGCAGAGGTGAAGCTTGTTCTTCCTCGGATGATATTCCCAGTGCACATAAGAGAGAGGCTCCTTCACGTAGCAGGAGTTTATTGGTAACGAGCCAGAAAAGCCTTGCACTGAAAAGATGGGTCAGAACTTCTGTGCCCTGTGTGGGCAGGGGAGAAGTGAGGCAAACTGATGGGAATCATGGCAGAAATTTCCACAGCTGCCAGCTGGTATGCAGGGAAAATCGCTCCATGGCCACACCTCGGGACTGGAAGGTCCTGTGGAGGGAACATCCATCTGACACACAACAGTTGAAAACACACTCAGCAAGCTGCTAAAATAAGGAACCTGGGTAGTGTTTGGCTGATTTTTTTTTTGCTATTAACAGGCAAGAGTTTCTAGAATTTGGCTTGCTGATAGAATTCAATTCTGCCTGAAGGAAGGATGGGAAAAGGTCCCCCTGCTAGTATAAATAGTTCAAGTAAGGAAAACAAGCCACTGCCTTTTTAATAATATTTAATAGAAGCAGAAAGAGGGAGTGCCTGGTAGTCAACAGAATTAACGTGGGTAAAATTTCAGTCCCAAAATCTAAGACAGTCACAGTGGTAAAAAATCTTTTTATCCTTAAAGATTACAGCAAGAAGAGGAAATACTAGAACACATACATTCCTTATTTCTGACTTCTGTCTTCAGGGACATTTTTCCCAAAACTTTTGGTACAGTCTTTATTTCTGTGCCCCTGGTACCAGAGTTTCAAATGACAAGCCAGCAAGTAAAAGTTCAGATTGTTTCCCTGCAGGTTGCAATGGCAACTGATACAAAAGAGTTGTCCACACTGATAAGAGAAAGTCTCAGCCAGCTTTAATATCAAGATTATGACCAGGTATCATCTGTATAATTACCACTCATCTGGAGTGTAAGTCAGCAGTCAGAACCCCTAGCCATGGCAAGCAATTACTGCTTAACTTGCCTGTGTTTTCCAGAGACTGGCAGCCCCCCAAGTGTGCCCACATCATCCAACTTTTCCTATAAAACACTGCCTTCAGCTGCTATTGCTAAAAATCACCATTCTCAAAACTAAAGAAATGCCTTTGAATTCTGCTATGCTATTCCCTTAAAACTATAATCACAACCAAGAATAAAACAAAAACAAACAAACATCACCTTAGAAACCTCAGAGTTTCATGCAGAACAGAAAGCCAGTTTAAAATCCAAACAACAAGGAGAGTCAAATACAACCTGGCACTAAAGCCCAGGGAATAAACAGAGCCAGTCTCAGAGCAAGCTCAGCAATGTTCTCCAGCCCCCTTCTGAGGGACAGGAGCTCTTCCCATGCAGCTTCACACGGCCAGAGGGAAAGCTCAGGACTGAAACAGGGCAATTTGCTAACAGGGATCCTTACTCATATCAGCTCAACCTCAGGTTTTCCTCCCTCTCATACACAGGCTGCAGATCCCAAGACTGGCTCCATTGTTCCCAGGGGAGGAAGGGACCAGGCAGTGGCCAAAAAAAGACCCTGCCAGCCTCAAAATTGAACCTGCAATGCTTAATTATCTAGTGAAGGATGCTCAGTGGCAGCAAGTGACAACCAAAAGGCGAACAGGGGACCAGCGAGAAGCTGCATGCTCACTCTGCCCCCTGGACCAGTGTGCCCACACCCCCACTCAGCCATGCCCCTTGCTTTGCTGCTGGTACTCACAGAGATCCTGGAGGCAGGAGATTGATTGTAAACTACAGACAAATCTGATCTAGAGATCAGTTACTCTGAAAACAGTCATGACATTCACATATTATAAGGTCTAATAAAAGATGTATATAGCTCAATGAAGTGACTGTATACAACTAAGATGGTCCAGTGGCAGATTTATGTACTGCCATGAAAGAATGATGTTAACTGTTGGTAAGGTTCACAGGACAGTAAATAAAAAATTAAGTCTGCTGAGTACACAGATGGAGTGGTTTTATATGTACCGTCGGGGGGGGGGGCGGGGCCAGCAGCGCGAACGGTCGGCGGGGGCGGGGCGTAAAGAAAAGGAGGCGGGGCCAAGGGAGGCTGGGGGGGGCCCCTGGCGTTGGCTGTGCCCGCGCAGGGGGCGGGGCCTGTGGCTGGAGGGGGCAACGGCGGTGGGCGTGGCCGGGGCGGGGGGGGCGGGGCCTGCGTCTGGACGGGCACCCGCGGGGTCGCGTCGGGGGGGCGGGCTGGGCAGAGAGTAATTATGTCAATAACAGCACCTTATTTGTAGTAATATATAGACATGATTATGATCCAGTTAAGTTAAATGGATAAAAAACAGTATTCACTTAAAAAAAATAAACAGCAAGTGAACATGCAAGCAGGCTAATATAAGGAAACAAGGTATGAGGGGATTAGAATGTAAATTTTTGATCTGATACAGTTCTGTCAAATGTCACATATTGTCATATTAGGTGATAGTGTCCAAACATCATGAGGTGAATCCTATAATCATATTCTCAATATTCTATAATTTTAATGAAAAAAAAAAGGACAATGATTTACAGATTTTCTCCTGAAAGAACTAATTTCTTCATCCTTGTGTCTTAAATTTTTCAAATGTCATAATTTTCAGTATTGTTAGTTTAATTCACCATTGTTAAAAACTCAGAGAAGTGATATAATGGTGGTAGATTTTATTTCTCTATTGAAGGGATCTGAGATTGGGCAACTAGCCACATAACTCTCTGAGTGCCTCATGCTACTACACCAATACTCCATTGGCATGAGCAGGTTCTCATTATCATTGGAAAGGAAAAGCAACACAATTCTCTTGGCATATGATTTCATTATTTAACTTAAATCTCAGTTTTGTACCTTCATACACTTAACATTTTTCATTTACTTATTTAGAAAGATCAGTCCTTCAAACAATTTATGTAATGCAGCCATTTATTCTATCAGCTGTCAAAGGAGGAAGTGAAGTGATCTAACCTTTGAAGTTTGGATCCAGAAGAGAAAAAACATTTCTGTCTACGGAATAAACCTTTACTCATGAGTCTGAATATCAGGACTGGAGGGATCTGAACAAACCATAAACTTCACAAAGTACCAAAGTCAAAAGGTGTCCTAAATGCTGCTGTTTAATGGTAAAGTGTTGGCCTAATTTATCTCTAAACCACAGGAAAGCAAGGAGAGGGGGCTTTTGTGAATGTCCCCAATATGCCTTAACAGTAAATACCTGTGACTCAGGGGTGGGGGGAAAGTGTGCCTGGAATGAAACATTTTCCTCCCCAGCCATTCCTGTACAGAGGTCTGAGGAACAACCTGCTGAACTGGGTGTGCAGGGGCCAAGGTGGGCTCTGTGGGGTGCACTAGGGGATCTCTGTGTGGCTGGGTCTGTACCAACCACCCTACAGCTTCCCAAGAAGGAACAACAACTCCTATCCCTCTAACAAGAGCCTGCCTAATTTCAAGCCACTTGCACTGTTTCTGCATCTCTGGAAATGAGCCCTTGCTTGATAGTGTGTTTGGCAGCTTTCAAAAAATAAGAACAAAAAGTTATATTACTAATATATCTGAAGCACATTGGCTCTAGTTACACAATATAAGGATCCAAACCCTTCACCCTGCCTGGATTTGTATGAGGGAGTGGGAAAAATGCAGCCTGAATGCCTGACATGGGCATTTGGCATTAGTTGATAGATGTGATTGTTGTGTGTTCAAGGGGAACAGAAATAATCCTAAATTCTGGGCAGTCCTTTTTGATTTTTCTCATCTGTAATTGAAGCTACAGTGCTTCAACTTCTTTGTCATCAGATAAAAGCAAATGTGTTGAGCCTTGATGACTTCACTGAGGCTCTCAGCAGGTTTAACAGTCCATCCATGCACAAGATGGTGTGGGATTGGGATTGAATGTTATTTAAAAAGTGCTTAGAAACATCACAGGTCTCAGCTTTTGCCCTTACAGGCAAAACTCATGTTCTTGTGTGGAAACACTAGCGGGCATTTAATATGTGACTGACCAAACAGTGATGGGACAAGTAGGGAGGGGTAACAGAACAAATGGGAAAGGCAGAAGTGAGAGAAGGCCTCTAAGCAGCCATCAGGACCTGGATTCTGTCATGATTACACAGGTTAATTGAGGTCATTACACCAGCTAAAGGCAAACACATCATCATGTGAGTTTTGATGGGCGAGATGTGAAAGGCAAAGGCAGAAGAGCTACAAATAGCCACAGAATTTACTGTGTTATAAATCAGGAGCTCTACAAATGGAGTCAAGATTTTGATATATTTCAATATAAAATAATGGCCAAAAAAATGATGCTGATGGACTTTTGGGTGTGAGACTGCTTGAAATCCTGCTTTCCCAGGCCTGATCAGAGGGAGGATACTCAGCATGTACAGATAATACACAGAAAACCCCAAGGATTCAAGGCTTCTGTCCTTACGCAACTGGTTTTGCCAGAGTCTCTGTGGTCTTGGGCCAGCATTGCACTAAGTCCTGACGAGATCTCACACCAGAGCTTTGCTTGGCACAGAGCACCAAGGGCTGGCAATTGTCCTTCTGTCTCTGCTGTTCCCACATCTAGTCCGGTTGCACGATTTTCCTCATTAGTTACTCACTGGCGTGAAAATGTGTTTCTCTGCAGTGCACAGAGGACTAGCACATGGAAGCACTCAGGATCTGCAGGAGAACTGCAATCACTTGAACAATGGCTGAATAAAGCTTCCCAAGCAAGCTGTCACTGCAGTATCTCCACCATTCCACCCTCATGGAAAGCTAGCATCACAAGAGAACTCTTTTCCTCCACCAAGTCATCCAAAAACACAGCCAGAAGGAGAATGAGTCTTCCCTGCTAATAATACGTTTGGGGTTAGTATCTCCCTACCCAAAGTTTTAGACAAATTAATAGCATTATGAGTCCGCGAAAAAAACCCAAATCCCAAACCCAAAAAAAACCCCTAAAACCAAAAATAAAAGCAGAGAAAAGCCCAGATACAAAGTTAATGTATAAAGAAATGAAATATAGCTGTATGTTTCTTTTTTAAGCAAGAAGAGGTATTTTTTAAAAAATATATATATTTTCTGGGGGGTGAGAAAACAAGGTTACGGCATTCAAAATAATAGCCTAGTGCTTATAGGGGCTGCCTCATAGTACATCCTTACCAGCTGCACAAGTGAAGAAGCCAAGAGTAATTTGGAGGGACAAAGAGATTTTGAAGCCTGAGGAGAGAGCTATGATACCCGCACCAAGGAGGCCAGAGAATTTCACCCAGTGTTTCCTTTAGAAAGCCTGAAGCTTGGCTTGGAGCCCTGCAAATCTCAGGGATACACTGCTGCATACAGTGATTCTACATCACCTGTTACTTGACAGTAAACAATAATAGCAGAGGAATGTGACTCTTAAGTGAGATAAAAACAGTAAAATCTCTGAATCAAGTTGGCCTTTAACAAAGTTTTAAAAGGGGTGAAACTGAAAACATAATTTGGATATCTAAATTAAAGTATTTCTTTTTTAAAGCAGTTATAGTGATGGGATAACATGGGCAGAAGGAACCATATTTAACAAACACACACAATTTTAGAATTATATTAGTTGTGATCTTCCCTATGCTGGTTTTGTTCAGGCATATGGGCAGGAAGAGCAGGAAAGCTAGCATCATTTAAATTAACAAGGCAACAGTTAAATACACAATCATGTCACTGCAAAGAAGATTGCAAAGGAGAAGCATGGAAGGCAACATAAAGTCAGACCTTTGTGAACATCTATGCTCTTCCTTCTGTGTTCTAGTTAGGACCTGTTGCCCCTTGTCCTGTCCCTGGCCATCACTGAAAAGGATCCAACCCCATACCTGTTGCTTTTCTGTATGGTTGCTGACTTGTGACAACACAAGATTGAGGGGGCAGGTAGGTGAAGGAGAAAAAACATGATGTTAACTTGTAAGAGAAAGATATGTGATTATTTAATTTGATCTCATTTAATTTGATCTCTAAGCCCCTGTATTTCAGCATCTATGAGTAAACAGAGTCATGATATGGAAAAATATCTACAGTAATTATTGGGTTGCTGGGTTTGGGTTAATCTTTTGACTGTTTCACTCACCACAACTTTAACCATTATTCACCATTTGAATTTTAAAACATTGTGCTGATTGAAGCTGATGAGAACCTTGAAAACAAACTATTTCTGGCAAAGGAGGAACCAAAATTGGACATAATGATTACATGCATTGCCTCAATTTGATGATGATGATGAATATGCCCTTAGATTTATACAACTGCCAATGCTTTGTTCTTCAGATTAAGGCAGTACCCTTCCCTTCTGGTTACAACACTGGAATGGGACCCCAGCAAGGTTGTTGAATCTCTATCTTTGGAGATACTCAAACTCAACTATGGACCCAAGTAACCTGATCTAAGTAGCAGGGGGTTATGATAGGTGACCTCTAGGGATCTATTCCAACTTAAGTTATTCCATAATTCTGCAGGCAAGACTGGGCTACTCCTTGCCTTTCCCTGTTCCTTCCTGATGGAGCTACATCACTTTCTCTGAGAGAACCGGGTCCTCCAAAGACCCAATCCATGGCTGCATAGTGGATTCTTAAACTGCTTCTTGGGTCCATCTCTGCTTTTGGAGTTGCACTGAGAGAGCTCTGAGTGCTGACTTCCATTTTATCCAATCATTGTCTCAGAATGTTATTTAAATACAACGTGAATGTATTCAAGACAAAAACATCCTGCTTTGAAAAATTCACAGCTTTCTTGCCACTTCTTTCTGGCAAAATGTGAAAGAAACAGAGCAAGAAGAAATACTAACAATAAATATGGTTTTTATCATGAAACTCATATAATTTTTTATTTTGAGCACCATTAGTCAGGGATCATGTGAATCACAGCAGTTTAAAATTACTTACTCGGAACAATGTTGAAAGCCAAACAGAACCAATACAGAGGTGATAACTTTTAATAAACAAAAGAAAGGCAAATTGAAACTCCCTTTGGAAAAGCACCACTCTGCTTCACTAGTGCCCTAAATCCAGATCTTGCTCAGCAGTCCATGGGGACAGTGAGCACAGACCCACACACAGACAGCGAAGGGAGAGATCTTCAGGCAACCATGTGCAGCTGGACAACAAAGGAGGCAGCAGCTCCCCACCCTGGAAGCTCAAAGGCAGAGACCCTGACCTCATTGGCACATCCCCCTGTCACCTGAGATGTTCTCACTCACAGCACCTCCCAACATTCCCTGACACCCAACACCCTCTTAAGCCCTTGGCTTGGGGGAGGGGAAATCTGTTGGTTATGCTACCATGTAGGTATAAAGTTACTTGCCCTGCATAATTAAATAGAAAATAGATGGATTTTGAAATGACCAAGTGTCAAGTGTTTGTGTTAAACATCTAGCTGTTGTCAAGTTTTCAGTAGAGGAATTTGGTTTGGTTGCATTCAAACAAAAATTTGCACTGACTCCAGTGATTTCACAGTGAAAGGTTGCAGGAATTTCTGTTCAGTCTGTCCCCAAATTGTGACAGGAAGTAAAACTCTCCTTCCATGGCCAAGCAGCCATGCACTCATCTGACTCCACAGGTGCACCAGCAGGAGCTTGACTCCCAGGGCCAGCATTTACACGGATGAAATGAGGAACAGTACTTTACATTCAGGTCTGTTGGTTCATTTATTGCCATGCTGCACCCTAGTATTGCTTCATATTGCAGGTGGTGAACAGGAGGTTCATGACTGATGAGCTGGAGCATTCAGGATCATCCCAGACAGTAAAAGGAGTTTCAGCTGGCAGGAAAGAGAATTAAAGCATCTGGGAGAAAATAAATTTGTAAACCTGTATTATGTGGGATGGACAGAGCAGTAAAGCTAAAAGAGACTTTGGGGAACAGAGAGAACAGCAAATTAGACATGAATTTGTAACCTTGGAGCAAAACAAGACAATGAAAGTTAAGCTATTAACTTATGATGCACAAAAGAAGTGCATCATAAAAATACTCCAAGTAGATGCCGCGGGTTTGGGTGCTCACCTTTGCTGAGCAGCTCCTGGAGGGCAGCCCTGGCCAGGGAGCCTCGGATCTTCAGCCTCTCCGAGACAACCGCAGGTGTGATGAGCTTATAGTTGGGCACTTCTTTGCACAGTTTGTCATAGGTGGCTTTATCAAACAGGACGAGGTTGTTCAACTTGTCTCTCACTTTCCCCTTGGACCACTTCTACTCATAAAGAAAAAAAAAAAATCCAGAACAACCACAAAGAACTGTGCGTGATTTGTCTTTGGGAGCTGACCGCAGTTTCGACTGCCCTGTTTGAAAGCATGCAATATCAAAGTCCCTTTTGCATGAAACTACATAAGCCAGAAATGCCACTGACATGAACAAATATTTGCTGTACACTTACTGACACGTTACCATAGGCCATTATTGTGTGTGAAAGTGTGAGCTGGTGTAGTATTTAAGGTTCAGATAAGCACACATCTGTTTAGATGACAAAGCTTCCCTCTACCCCAGCTGTAACTGGGATAGCTGCCCCTTGCTTCCCACCACTTTGCCTCCCCCACCATGAAGCACTGCTGCCAGCTGGAGCTCTGCAGGTACCTCCGCTTGCCTCCATAGGGGATCATTGCATGTAAGATTATAGAGAGCAAACTCCTGGCTGTCAATCAGTAGCAAACAGGGGGTTCAACTCCCCTTAGAGCATCTTTGGCCAATGTGTTTATACCACTTTTTCATACCAGGTAAAAAAAAATATGGGGGTGGTTACACAACTTGGGGTTGCCATAGGTTGGGGGCATTGCCAAGACAGAGGAGGAGGAGGAAGATTGGGAGTAAGTGTAAAATGAAATGACTGAGCATGGAGAACTGAGGCTACTCAGTAGGCATGACACAGCTGCAAACCAACAAGTCTGCTGTACTGATAAGAAGCTCAAGTTGCAACCCCTTTAGCTATTACAGATTTTCAGTGATCTATCTGTGCAGGACCTTGCACTAGGGCTTGTTGAACCTCATGAAGTTCACGTGGCCTTCTTCTCCAGCTTGTCCAGATCCCTCAGGTGTGTCACTCAGCTTGGTGTCATCTCCAAACTTGCTGAGGGTGCACTCAGTCCTGCTGTCGTTGATGAAGATATTGAACAGCACTGGTCACCAATCTGAATCTGAAGGCTGAGTGGTTGACCACTACCCTCTAGACGAGACCATCCAACCAATTCCTTAACAAAAGACCTAATCTGCACATTTTAAAGAGGTTCCAAAAAAACTAAAAGTAGCTGAGGAGAGCAGTTCAATATCTGGCAAAAGATCTGGCTGTTTTTCCAAAGTATGTCTCTCATCTGATACCAATGTGAAAGAAAAGAACTTGTGTTCTATGCATTAGATCTATGTGATGAAGATGAAATGTCAAATTCCATGTCTACATTTTTACATTTATCGTCAGATTACAAATATTCAGGCTCCAGCTGTGTGGGTCTGCTGGGGGTTTGATGAAGAATTCTGCAGCACATCACACACATTCAGCCTCACATCTTGCCTGACAAGGCTTTTATGCACCTGTGAGCTAGGAGCACACAAAAGCAGCTAAGAAACAAGAGTGAAAGAGGCTCTCACTGCCACCAGGAGAGCTGGTGAAAGCATGGACCCCGAGGAAAGGTTAAGTGAGCAAAGCACTGCATCTTAGAGATGTTCAAGATGAACTGCAATAAACAAACCAAAAAACCCCATCCCACCTAGCAAAGTGGCTGTCCAGACAGCTGTTACATATATTCCTTTAAGCAAGACTAAATCCCTCCCAGTACAGTACTTAACTCAGAACTACACAGCCAAGAGCATCTGTACTAGTCTCACTCTGGCACCTCCTGAGGCTGCAACACACATGGATTCACCAGTACACTCACCAGTGGCCAGAATGGAGCACGGGCTAAAATAACGTTGTGTTCCCTGTTTACTGCACAAAGCTGTCATATGAGTGAAGATATCTAGGAATATTAGAACTTTATGTCCCTTAAATAATATATCAATTTTTTGCTTAGGGAGCTGTGGAAAACATTGAAGATCTAAGAAGGCTTAATAAAAATATTATTTTATAAATCATCCTAAACTGGGAAGTTTATGAAGTCTTAATGAAAAATTAATCTTTTATACATATTTAATGAAATACTGATAGATTTTTTTTTTCCAAATGATGTTTATCATAATATAATTGCATAATGTCATCGGGCATGGGAAAACGCCTAGCACTGGACAGTCAGCACAGGCAGACAGGGCTGTTAGAACCAGCTTGGCCATAGGCAAAGCCAGCACCAGATCATTTTCGTTGACAGGATTTTTGGTTGTTGCTTTTTAAAAGTGAAAAGGGAATTTATAAATCATGGGCAATTTTTCAAGCTATGGCACATAGAAGTGAAAATAAAGGGCAGACGGGGGAGGGACCTTATGACCGCAGGGGGGTGCTGGAGGGCTGCTCGAGCTGCTTGAGGGGCTCCTGGTGCTACTTGTGGGGCTGGGGGTGGCACTTAGGGAGCTGGGGGAGCCACTTATGGGTCCAGGGGAGGTACTTATGGGTCTGATGACGTCACTTATGGGTCTGGAGAAGGACCTGAGGACCTTGGGAGGTGGCCGAAGGGCTCCTAGAGCTGCTTGAGGGGCTCCTGGAGCTACACATCTATAACAAAAAGCATGATGCTATTAGAGGTTCTTTACACCAAAGACAGAAAATACTCACTGCACCCACTAACTGATGCAGGCACAGGCAATTAAGCAGCCCAAGCTACATTCTCATGTACTTCAGCAAAATCCTAAGAATTTAACTCATTTCAGTAGGCTTTCAGACTAGAGTCCTGAATATTGGAAAGGAGAATTTGAGCAACGTGTTACGTGTTAGAGATGCAGATTCATTAGCCCTCTCCTTGCTAACTGTTCCCTGAGTACTCAGGGAAGGGAACTTTCTTCACAGAATGTAGCAGATATTAAAAAACTGAAGTCAGTTGGGATCTGCACAATCAAAGGAATCCAGATGACCACGAGACGAGCACTGTGCAATGTAAAAGGACTTTCAGAGGCCAAAGTGGACAAGATTAAAGAAGCTGCAAACAAACTTATCGTAAGCCACTTTTCTGATAGCTTAAACTTATGCTGTCCCTCAATGGCAAAATGTAGGTGTTTCCTGCATTAAGCAGCTTTTAGATTAGGTTTCCTAAAATGGTACCTCAATTTTTATCCTCCTACTTGCAGTTTCTGGAAATTAAGCTGGTGTAGTGAGTTCTCTTTTGGTGTAGCAACAACATACAGCTATTTGCCCTAATTTTTCAAGCAGTTTTTTAAAAAGCTTACTAAAAATGTCTCAATGGTTTTTATATTTGTAAACCATATTTATGTTTAAAAGAGACAACGTTTAGGGATCCAGGAAGTGAAGAAGGATGAAAAGAGTGGCTTTTCAGTCCAGCACACAGTGGTGTTAGGGCTGGGGGGGTGGAAGAGAGTGTTCATACAGTGCCACCTGCTGTGAGTGGGACAGGAGAGCTGCTCACAGCAGGACAGATGTCCCCAGCTCCTCCAGGGAGAGGGCAAAGGGCTTTCAAGGCTTAACTTGGGATAGGTTGGACCTGCAGGAGGTAGGTGATAGGGTTGAAGACAGCAGTGCTCAAATAGAACTCAACCCTGCACTATCACAGGGTCTTTAAGCACTCCTTTTTGATGAACTGGCCAAATACACACTTGATCATGGAGGTTAGACCTGATCCAAGTGATACTCCAGAGGCCTGATTCAGCTAGTTCTAAAAACAATGCCAAACCTTCTACCTCATACACCTGACAGCATCTTGACATGAAATGTTTTGTACATTTTTGTGATTTTATTCAAGACTTGAGAATTTGGGATTTTTTCCCCCTGTAAAAGCACTATGGCACCATTAATGTTCTTTATTTTAACACTATCAAGCAGTACAGAAGCGTTGCATGTTATGCATTATTGTGAAACCTCCAAGGTCATTAATAATCCCCCCATCCACAACTTCTCCATCAACTGTATCAAACTTTGTATTATTTAAACTATTGGCTACAAATGTTGTTACCTGCATGACTTTTTAAAAACACTTCAACGCTGTGCTAGGAAGTTAAAAAGCTGCAGAAAAATAAAATGAAATGCTTTATACACTGAGAAAGAAAAAGTGTCTGTTTCATGATCAGGGAATCACAAGTGGCCCAGGGTGCCAGGTCTGGTCTGGGTCAGCAACAGGAGCTGGTAAATCCCCTGTCACAGCCAAGGGAGACAGACAAATGGATCTTATTCCCTTAGGAAACCTGGCTGTGAAACTCCTCCCTGTCCCTTGGCAGTGCCACATCCCAGAGGCTGCTGCATGCCCCTCTCAATGTGCCAGTGTTCCTGCACTGGATGGGCTACACCAGGATTTCTGTCAAGATAGAGCAGTCTAGAGAAGGAAACATGAAGGACTGAGTGTTGATCCAAATGCTTGCAGCCTGGTGGGCATTTATTGGCATCCCCTGCTTGATGTCATCCCCTGATACCTTCCTGGTCTACTTGTGAGTCCTCAGCCTTCACCTTCCTTCCCTTTGTTGATGTATTGAAACGGAGCAACTAATTCCTCTTAGAAACCCTTTTTTTTGACTCACACTTCATTCTCCTACGACAGGTACATGAACTCTGCCCATTCAGATTATGGCTACATATGTATCATATATAACTTACAGATATGCATCGTATTTAGGGTTGATTTTACCAGGAAGTACAGCAGCTTCACAAAGAGATGATAGAATTGTTACACTTGGAAAGGACTTCTAGGAGTCAAACCCTTATTCTAATAATGGGGAGCAGGGCAGGAGCTGCTGCAGTGCACACCAGGCTATACATCCTCTTCTTGGGTCTCCCACACGTCGCATATTCACAGTCTGGAGTCAACAGTAGAATTTCTCTTAACAAATTCACTGTTGGGTTTTTTTTTAATTATTCACTATACATCCAAACCAGTATGCGTGATTTCACTTGCTTAAGTTGTTTTTCTAAAGTCCATCTCCTTTATTTTTAAACTCTTGACACTAAAATGACCTTCAGAAAGAATAGTGGCAGATGATGCTTTTATTTAAAACAAAAGGCATAATCTTTTTCTGAATCAGATGCATTACCATAATCAGCATCAGTTAGCAGTCTTCACTGACAATTATTATTTTTGACATTTCTAGACTTACCCTAGTTTCAGCACATAAAGAAAAGACCTTGCCCTTCACTGCCTTTGGAAGAATGAAATATCAAAGGAAAAATGTATGCAAAAAGTTATTTAATAAAGGAAAAAAGAGTATTTATATGAATAATATTATGCAGAAATTTGAACTTGTGAAGGTTTGATGTTGTTTTTGGAGGGGTTGTTTATGTGTTCTGCCTTGGTTTGGTTCTCTTTGATCCTGTGGTTAGATGATAAACTGGGAATTTTTTTCTTTGTATAGATCTTTGGAAAGTCTGAAAAAAGGAAGTCATATAGAGAGTAAGGTGATTCCCTCCAGACTTTCAGTCTTCCTGAGCACACAATATAATGTGATTACTTTTTAAGTTATTCAAAAAGACCTGAATAAAAGGCGGTGTCTAAGTGTCATATCACAAAGCATTTAGAATGCAATTTTTGCCATGGATTTAATAAATATTATGTCTGAATAACAGATGTGCTAATGATGAGAAATAATTCCTTTCCACTTTTGGTGAATGAAGCCTTATATCTCACTTGTACAGCAGTAGCAATGTCAGAACTCAGGCTTTCATTGTGCGTATTGATCCAAAGGACTTCAGTTTGCAATATCTTTTCATGAGTTTGGTATGAGAGATATGGCCATGAATGGCACATCATTGATTCAGTTAATTTGCATCCAAGAGCCACAAAGCCATCTACTTACCTGCTTTTATATGTGCTGGTAGGGATATTAGAGAAGAATGATACATTCCTTGCTGTGACATATGCTTTCCAGGCAGGTTTAGTTGAATCACTTAATGCTAGATCCATAGAGACTCCAGACCAGTTCCTTGTGGGATCACTTGGGTTCATCACTTGGCATCAAACTGAGTCTGCTCAGTGGTGCTGCAGCAGATTGCTCCTGTTTTCAGTGCTCCTCTGGTTTTCCCCCTTTGCCAGCTTGGATCTCACCCTGCAGAGCAGCCTGGGTTGCTACCAAGCAGTTGTGGACCTCTTTAGATGTCTTCCCATCATCACAAACCTCAGCCACCTCTTTACCATTTTTCTCCCTCTTTTCAGCAACACATGGCACTAGGGGACATGGTTTAATGACTATGGTGGTGATAGCTCAAGGGCTGGACTCAACCCTAGAGGTCTTTTCTACCCAAAACCATTGTATGAGCCTGTGATTCTGATCCTGGGACTGAGAAAAATGACCAGTGGGAAGCATCAGCCACTCTGGAAGGCAGAGCTCAGCTTTTGGGCAGCTGCTAATGGACTGCAGGCATCTGATGCTGTGAGCAGCTTAGGTCAGGGGAGGATGAGATCTCCTTACATATGGTAAAATTAAAAGGACAGATTTTGCACATAGTCCCAAACTGACTTAAGATACTTTATAACACCTTCTAGAATATTTTATATATGTATAATAACAGATTCACATTAAGCTATCATTCCTCCACAGTCACAAGTTTCTCTCTCCAGCCACTGATTGCTGAACTTCTTTATTTTTCTCATCGAAATACTGAGGAACACATTTACATGTCCTGCACAGCCTTTGTTCAACAAAACAACCCAAAGAAGTAATATTCTAAAACTGAACTGGTTATGAGGTAGGATAGTATTTAAATTCATAAAATCTGTCTTCACTCTAAACAAGTACTACTAATATTCTGCCCTGAGCAGGTGTATTTTCTGGAGAAAGAAAAGCAAAAATAAGGTTCAGTGGTTCTATTTATATTATTTATATTTTAACTACCTTTCCCTTGTAACTTTAAGATACAGATTGAATAAACTATTCTGTCTGGCTTCTGTCATGCCATTTTGACATATGATTTAAAACACAGCTCTGTGATTTCATAGCAAGTCCAGGCTGAAGAATGAGTCCAAGAATTTATTGCAGTCCTGCATGATGCACCCATGAAAGGCACAGTAAGGAACATCTGTAACTGGTGCTGTGCCTTCTGGCTGAGGACAGGATGCAGGCATTGCTCTCAGGGCTATCAACTGGGACAACAATGCCCTTCTGCTTGGCACATCTGGAGAAGTTACCTTGCAGATGAATAAATGCATAACAACACATGGAATAAGAAAGCATCCAAGTGCCTCTATTTTACAGAGGGAAAATGGAGCACACTGCACACAGCCACACAGCATGGCAGTGGGGTAGGAATCCAGAAGCTCAGGATTAAATCACTAGATCACAGATACATACTTGTTCTTCTGCACTGCACAGGTGAAGCTGAGCTATAGTGTAACCTAAAAAACTTGAAATGAACAACTCTATACTCAGAACCTCTCTTGACCACTGGGCAAGCTCTGAAGATCATACTGATAGATGAAAATACTATCCTTTTGAAAACTCTGAATATATTTACTCATTACACCCAAACACAGGGTGATTAAGTATGACAAATAATATTTCTACCAGATTTTTTTCTTTTTGCAACCTATTTAGTTCATGCGAAAGGCACCAAATGGACAGTCCTCAAACCCTGAATCTCTTATTGTTCACATTAGAAAAAAAAAAGAAGCTAAGGGATGTGAGTAGAGAATGATTCTGTCTCGAAATTCAAGAGAAGAAAAGAGCAACAAAAGAAATGGTAACTACATATTAGAATTTACATCCTAGTTTAACTGTAAAGCACCCAAATGAGGAGAATCTGGGCTCAGATTCTTCAGCACTCTGGGAAAACATCTGCAAACTGCCATTTAGGAGACTCGGTTGGCTTTTGTTGACAATGTAATCTCTTCTTTAATTGACAACAGTCAACCTTTCAGACTGTGGGTTTTGCTGTCAATGTTAGAAGCTGGAAAAGTTGCCCAGGTGGGGGTTGCTGCTTAAATCTAATTAATCTATGAAAGGACAATAAATGTGTAATGTTATCATGGAGTTTTTATACACTCAGTTGTAAGGGAGAGCTGTAGTTTAATGAGATCTTAATTTAAAGAACAAGCACTGAATTCCTCCTCTCCTTCTTCCTTTCCTAAATTTACAGGAGCTACCAGCATTATACACAAGAAGCCTCAGAGTGCTCTCACTTGGGTTCCTCTCAGGAGGCTTCATGGCTGCACTTTCTTTTTCCTTTATTTCCCTTTTTCCGATTATGGCCAGTACAGGATTTGCCCTTTGGACAGGAGCCATGTAGGGGGTTGGCTTTTTGATCTAGCTATTCACTGCCACACCAGCCTGTATGGCTGCCAACCTCCAGGTGGGGCTTGGAAATGTCACAGAGTCTGTCTGAGGACATGCATGCAATGCACTGTATTTTTGGACACAGGAAGAAGCAAAGTATTAATGTTGACAGTTTGAAAAAAAAATAAAAATCCTTCCAGACTTTCTCATGCCCTGTGTGACAGGGTTGAATGTGCATGGTACCTTCCGGGAGAACTGGTGTCATTTCCTCAAATGAGTGAAAGGCCAGAACATTTTAACCCACAGTGTATCATCCTGGGGAAGCAGTTTACACATCTCTTGTTCTTAATGGTAAAGCACCTATAGATACTGGGGCTGGGGGCTTGGCAACAAATCCTGTTAACTCAGCATGGAGTTTGATTAGCAGGGAAAAGAGCGATATTTAGTAAGCACTGCATATCTTTTGCTTTCTGTATGTCTCAACCATACTACAAATATTAACTAATTGGTCCCGCAAGACTCGTCTAACATTGCTAAGAGAAGAATAATCCCACTCTTTTGCCAACTCCTGATCCCTGGAGGTAGGAGGCCCTGTACCGGGAGATGGCCGGCAAGGCCGAGGACTCGGACAGCCCCGAGAAGATT
Source organism: Actenoides hombroni (assembly GCA_024336885.1). Taxonomy (NCBI): domain Eukaryota; kingdom Metazoa; phylum Chordata; class Aves; order Coraciiformes; family Alcedinidae; genus Actenoides; species Actenoides hombroni. Next base: position 969,097 of record WUAM01006479.1, on the reverse strand, counting down.
GTCCGCAGGGTGCAGGAGGTGTCGGCCGTGCTCTACCACCTCGAGCAGGTCGGGGACCCAGAGGGTCACCAGATGCTCCTGGGGGGGGGGGGGGGGGGGGGGCCCGGGGGGTCTGGGGCGCCCTGGGGTGTCCGGGGGGGGCCCTGGGGGGCCCTGGAGGGCCACGGGAGTTCCCCGGGGAGCATCAGTGACACACTGGCCTGTTCCAGTCCTTCTCTGAGGAGATGACAAAAGCTTTTCAGGAGCAGCTGACAACTTTATGTTTTCAAACACCAGTGTCTCAAGAGACTGTAATCTTATGTCATTGTAATACACTGTCCCTCACAATCACAGAAGAAATAAGACCGTAATTCCATGTCCTGAGATAAGATCTTTCTGTGCTTTTTCCTTGTGAAAATCTAAAAAGTCTCTTTACAAAAATACAGGTATATTATATATTCTACATCCTTGATGCATGGTCAACTCCAAACTACTCTCAATGCCCAAATTTTCTAGCTTCAAGAGATATCAGATGTGCCTACATTAAGTTACAGCAATGATTGTTTTACTCTGAGAAGTGTGAAAACAGTTCCTTGCTTTTACAGTGAAATCACAATTACAAAGCAAATTAGAGATGTGAAACAGTATTTTGATTTCACTACTATAATTCAGAGAAAAGAGAAGATAAAACTCTTGAATATAAACTGTCATTTTGTCACATTTCAGTTTTGTCACATTCAGGTTATTTTTCAATGAATGACAGGAAGCATCATTCTAAACATTCTGGATACTTAAGTGGAATATACTAAGATGCAGCAAACACAAATAATATCATAATGAACACGTTAATAAAGATTAACAGGCAACATAAACATTGCATCATTCTCTGTTTTATCTTAAGCTTGAAACAATATCCACGTGCTCCCCCAAGACAGTTTGAGTCTGTGGAGGAAAGGTGCTGCAGGAGATGTTGGGTCTGTAGAGGAGCTTTGGCTGTAGAAGAAGTGGTGTCCTCTGGGCGGCCTCTTCAGCTCCATGAGTTGCAGCAGGCGGAACTTAGGACATGGAGAGAGGGTTCCTCTTGGTCTGCTTCTTCCAGGCTCCATGGTGATGTCTCTGCCACTTTTTTCTCTCCTGGTATTCTCTCTGTTTTTCTTCAGAGCAATAAAAAAGAAAAAAAATTAAAAAAGAAGGAAGAATAGTTTTGGAACAATTTTGCAGAAACTTCGCTTTATTGCTCTATCTTAAATATGATTCTCAATTTTCATTGGAATAATTGGTTGCATGTGTTTCAAATACAACAATATATATGCAGATTTGATTTCACAGGACAAGAGGGGGGGAAAAAATGGATTTCAGTTGGAAAGCATCCTAAATGGAGTATATGGAAATGTTTTCAAGACCAGTGGTTCTTAACATCCAGGAGGAATCTTCTGTGATCCTGTTCATGCCCATTTGTTGTCCTGACATCAGGCACCAATAAAAAGAACATGACTCCATCCCCTTTGCATCGTCCCTTCAGGTATTTATAGACATTGTTGTGTGTCCTGGCTTTGACTGGGATAGGGTTAATTTCCATCAGAAGCTGGGAGGGAGGTAAAAGCAGGAAAGCAAGCAGAACAAGCCAACGGGAAGTTGGTGTTGCACAGCAGTCATTATAAATTGTTTCTGTACCACTGCAAGTTGTTCTCATTGGGAAGAACTGCAGCTCTGAGCCAGTTACAATAGCTCATCAGCATTTATTACAGCAGATGACTATGTAAATACAATTCTGAAGCCAATGTGAGGGCAAAACCTTGAAAAACAAACAAACAAAAAATATTTCAAGGGATTTAAAAATAAAAGGAGGCTGCTCTTTTCTTTTTTTAGGCAAGCTTGAACAGGGAAGTTGGTAGCACCACCCAATTGTCCCATAATTGCCATCTCTATTAAATAGTTTCTATAATAATTTATCTATAATAATTTCTATAATAATTAATAAATAATTTCCTTCTTCAAGTGCATTCCTTCTGTCCACTGATGTATTTTAGGACTGAATAGCTGCTGGAGTGTTGGGGGACATGGCATGGACTTCAACCACAGTAATAAATATGAGATCTATGATAATTTTAGTGAAAAACAAAAAACACAACTAACTATATTATATACAGCAACTAAATCCCCAGCACAACACAATATTTTCTGGATTGGCAGTGACAAACATTTACTGCATCAGCCAACTAGCCCTATCCATGCTTTGCTAGCAGCCCTGCACAAAAGAATTCAACTCCTTTAACTTTTCTGGCACATATGGTAATAAACATGTGACACTAAAAGTGACTGGGGAAATCACACAACATTAGCAACCCAAGCTTTCTAGCACAGCATGAAAAAAAGCATGAGAGATAAATGTTCTGCAACATTTTATTTGTAATATACTAATTTTCAAGACATCTGCAACTGGAAAAAGGCTACTATTGTCCCAAAGTTTTAAAAACCTCAACACTTGAATTCAAACTTAGATTTGGCACAGCTAAAATAGCCTCTTTGAAAGTGGGCTTTTCAGATCTAAGCTTCCTACTGAGCACCTTCTGATGCTGTTTAAGAGAATTTGTTATTCCTGTAAGATCAGTTCCTAAATTCACATTTAAGAACAAACAAAATACAATCTCTAAATATAAGAAGCTTGTTCAGCCCAATGAGAAATTGGTTTTTAATACTGTTAGGAAAAAAAAAATATTATCTTCTTCCCTTTTTAACAAGAATTAAAGTTTATTAGATGTGTAGGTGGGAAATTGGCCTAAAAAGTAAAGTGTAATTCATATTTTCAGGAGAAAACCTATTGCACAGTACAGAAATGAGAGCATTAGAAATAGTATTTCATGTTTTGTAGAAAGAAACCAGAAATCTAATACTTAGGACTACATGAATATTGAAGAACTCTGATGAAATATGAAGACACTAGGTCACTATAAAGGTAAGAACAACATCTTTGCTCTGACACTCAATGGATAATACCTTGGCAACAGTAGAAGCAATGGCACAACTTCTGTTCACTGCAATGGAGCCAGGACTTCACAGCCAGTAATAAATCAGATTTCAACCAGTGCATACAACCATATGCAGAGACAGATGCGTGTTACTTCAGCCTGCTGCTACAGTTTAAGTCAAGACAGAAAAGTCAAATCCTTGGAGACAGGTGTGCATTGTTTATCTGCCAGTGAAATCTACTCAGCAAAATTACTCCATTTGTCAGAGAATACATCTAAATTACTTTTGGCCAAGCCCGTTCAGAGGGGGCACTAGTGATGTGAAAGGTTAAAGTGGGATCATTACATTATTGGAAACTTACTGAATTAAAGTAGCTTCATATTGTTCATGTTAGTGTACAGACTAGGTTCATAGTTATAATATCCCATGTATAAATGGAAAACCATATCAGTAACTCCCTATTGTTACTGTTATCACAAAAACAGTTCAGGACAGTGTCTGATCGATAAACATATTTTAAAGCTAAATTGCATGGAAATGAAGCATTCTATCCAGTCTCATTAATAGTTTGCATAAGTCTGGGTTGGCATAAAAACAGGAAGCATTTGAAAGTGAAACAAAAAGAAGTAATTTCCTACATAACAGTTTAAGTCTAAAGAAAAAAAATACTCTGATATGACAAATTAATATGTTCTGCTTTCAGTTAGAGTCATTAAATCTATATTGAATTTTCTATTAATTATATGACATTCAGGAACAAAGTTTTTATGCTTAGTAACAAGCCTTTTTTTTTTGCCTTACATAAGATTTTTGGAGAAAAAAAAAATGTTTTAAAGAGCACAGTCACTTTCCCAGTTGAGACCTCACTGCTCTATTATGATGCAAATTATGTTAGAATAAGAAAAGTGTTTCTCATTGATTATGATGCTGAAGCTATTTTATAAGCAATATATAATAGTTTGCATTGAGTTTTAAGCAGGTCTGCAGAGGATATTTGCAACAGTACCTGTCATGCATAATGCTAGTTAAGAGGCACGTGACTTTTCTTGAGGCTGCCGTGTTCTTTGTGTCTACACAAGGATACAAACGGTCTCAGGAGGTAGTGCTGGAAGGGTCTTGGACAACTTCTGGTGTTTTCAGAGCACACTAGGACATCCTGTTGTCACTCCAGAGCATGAACAACAGAGATATTCCAACTTCAAACCCATTATTTGATTTCCTTATAATCAAGGAGGTTTTGCAATCTGCCTACTAAAAAATGAAGCAGGTTGCTTTATTTTCAAATTAACCACTACAGTGAACTGTTATGGGCAGGAATTTCTCCCAAACTATCACAGCTCCTCGGTGTCCTTAGGAGCCTAAAGATGGGACCTATGACCTGCTGGAAACTCCATCCTTTGGAGAGCAGAGAAAGCAGAGACTCAGAGCATCCTGATGCAGGGGTGTCTTGTGTTAACTCAGCACCTGACAAAATGCCAGAAGTCCCACTGGAGGCAGTGGAGGTAGCCTGATCTTTCACACCTTCCATGCAAGGCTCTGTTTTGTCTCATGGCCAATGGCCAGGAATCACAATTTGCCATTTTAACCTCAACCATCATCAAACATCTTCATTCAAAAGGTCTGAGGCATAATGGGGTTTAAACTATTTTTTTTATATTGCTAATAAATAAATAAAATGCTTTGAAATTCTTCAGAACCAATGGTCATCAGCCAAAATTTCACTTTAATATTAAAGTTCAAATTCCTATTCTTATCAGAACCTAGAAATTAACTGAGTAAGCAGAGATAAGCTGTGGAGGGGGGGACCTAGAGGGCGGCTAGGGGGGGTCAAAGGGGGGACTAAAGGGGGATTAATAGGGGGTTAAAGGGGACCCATAGGGGGATCTATAGGGGTGTGTAGGGGATCCATAGGGGGATCCATAGGGGATCTATAGGGGTATCCATAGGGGATCTATAGGGGGATCTATAGGGGTATATAGGGGATCCATAGGGGGATCTATAGGGGTGTGTAGGGGATCCAGAGGGGGATCGACCGGTCCCGGTCCGCCCTGACCCCCCGCAGGCGCTCCCCCTCAGCCCGGCCCCTGCAGCCCCCCCGCTGCGGCGCGGGGCCCGGGGCACAGGCCGAGGAGCGGGCAGCTCCTCCCGCCCCACCTGAGACCGGGGGGGGGTGTAGGGTGGGGTGTATGTGACGTCGGGAGAGAGGGCGGAGGGGGTGCCGGGGGTGCCCCCCACTCGCCGCTCACCCCCCCACCCGGCGCCGCCGATTCAAACAGAACAACAACCTTGACAATCATGAAGGGTTTTTAAATATCCCACTCAAACTTTTGAGTGGCAAGACACCCAATGAGTGTTTCCACAAGTGCTGGGCAGGAAAACACTAAGCCAGTTCCACTTCAATAAATAAATATATTTTAATAGATAAATTTAATTTCTGGTGTTTTTCTTTTATAAAAGCTGCATCATTTCTTGCTAGAAATTCCTTTGAAATGTAAGCTCTTACCTGACCAGTCTGCTTCGTTGAATGGAAATGGTTTTCTGCTACACCTGAACTCTGTTGGCCTGAATGTTATGGTCAGCTTCTGTAATAGAAAGTGGCTGTTAAGTATCAGCTGGGTTACTGATGGTTCATGCAAACAGTAATGAGTAACAAATAAAAAACAAACAAAACTAACCTTTTAAATTATAATTCTAAGCAGCTGTATTGGCTTGTGGCTTAGAACTGTGCCTTTCCAAGTATTCTTATCTCAGAGACCGCGGGCTGCCTCTGGCAGTGATGTGTCACGGCAGGGGCAAAGGGCACGGCTGGTGGGGGTTGGGATGCTCAGGTGAGGCCAAAGTCCAAAGAGCCCTCTTGGTGCTCCACAAACAGCAGGCACAGCCCAGGCACCCCCCTTGCAGAGGCAGACGCTTGATGCCCCTGGGCAGAACCATCCCCGTGGCATCATGCCTGGGACTGTTGCTGCTGGATGTCAGCAGCTCTGTGTGCCCACAAGTAATACAGGCACGGTACTAGTGGGGAAATGGTGCCAGTACGGCCATGATACCACTACAGCCACGGTGGTAGTACAAACATGGTACCGTTTCAGTCCCCTTTTCGAGGAAGAAAACGTGGCCGAGGCGGTTTTGGCAGGCCTCCCGCGGTGGGCTACGGCAGGCTGCCCCCTCCCCACCCCCCGCCTCTGGCGACGGCACGCCGGCTTCCCGCAGAGCGGCGCAGCCATTCTGTTTTCGCATAGCTATTAATAAAAGTACTTTGAACATGAAGATTGGTTCTACAGTAGATTCAAACTCAGCCTGCAAGACAACTGTAATTATACCAGCTAACAAGTAAAGGTTTGTAGATGATCAGAAAACAGAACAATCCTTTGAGGACTAAAATCAATACCTTTGAAATTACTGTCTGTAAAATGGAACTTAAGCTGCGCTGGAGAATGAATCCTGGCATATTCTAAGAGCAAGACACAAGGTAAGACTGGTGGCTCTTCTTTTGTTTGCCTTGCACTGGAGCCAAAGGAAATATTCACTCTTATCTAATACAGTGGTATGGAGCAAAAGGAAAAATAAGCAGTTGAATAACCAGAATAAAGTCCAAGTATATGCAGGCTGGTCAGGGTGGTGGAGGTCTGCAAAAGTGGGGAAGGACAGGTCTGCAAAAGTGTGGAAGGACAGGTCTGCAATCATCACCTTCAGCTTTCTCTGATAATGGAACTAACTGTTTTCCAGAGGCTTTGTCCTAAGTATCTTGCATTTTGTTATTTGTTGCAATGGGCCCAGAGTCAACTTTCAGTTTCTAGTTCACAGAACAGATATCTGAAGTCCTAATATGTCAAGCAAGCTGATAGAAAGGTTAATTTAAAATAACAATCTTTCTGTTCCTTTGAAACACAGTAAGAACGCACAAAACCATCTCTTTGGTTGGTTTGTTGGGGTTTTTTTGTCCATGTCTTGATACATTAACTAACAGGTTTTCTCCACGACTAAAGACCTGGCTGCTCAAAGGGATGATTTTCTTAGAATCCTGAATCTTGGAAGCACAGCTGACAATATGGTTCTGGCTAATACTCTGCAAAACAGCTTGTCTGTATCTCTACTTTAAAAAAACAAAACAAAACAAACCTTTTTTTTTCCTAGATAAGAAAGATCTTAGATATGACAGTGCTTATATTTGAGAGAATAAAACAGGCTTTTTAAAAAATATTTTACACATAATTTTAAGTAATTTTAAAACGTAGCTTTATATTACAAAACGCAAAAGATCTGAATAAAACCACACACATTAAAAATCAATATTTTGGAACAAAATAAGTAATATATGTTCCAATAATGTGAAAAAAAACCCACCTTTTTAAGACTAAAATGCAATCCAAATAAAGTGTTGTCAGAAAAACAAACAAACACAAACCTTTTCTTCCTCTATGAAGAACATTTAAGCAAATACTTGATGTAAGCACTGTCTTTCTGGCCTATGTCACTTTGTATGTGCTTTATTCTCAGTTCACTCAAACATCAAAACTTTCTGTCTTTTCACCCAGATGAGAAGTCCCTGAAGTCTCTCTCAGCAAGACAGTGAGAAGCCACAATGAAAAAGCACAAAATTGCACTTGCCTTTTAAAAACACCTAAAAAGAGTGAGTAGCCATACTCTCCAGATTTTCAAAATGTTTCTGAAGCCATTGCAGGGAAATTTAGGGAGGATGTTTTCAAAGGCACAGATCTCAGCTCAGAGCACAGCTACAATCTGTGCCTTTGACTTCATCCCTTGGTGATTGAAGTTGGGCTCCAAAGGGAAATGCAGCTCCTGCCCAACTGATCTGGTTGGCCCAAAGACCTGCCAGCTTCTCACCACTGCTCCTGCCACCAGCCTGCTTTAGTCACCCCCTCCAGCCACTCCTCTTGCCTGGAGAAATCACACAACTTTGAATCTTTTAATACTCCAACACTTAGTTCATTAGCAGGTTCTTTGGTAGCTGAAACTAATCACTTACCTTATCAAAATCCATCTTTTAAAAGTGGTGGCACTTATCAATACGGAATAATATTTAGAGATAAATATAAGCGTGTAATCGGGAATGTATTTACCAATAGTTCCATGCGTTTTACCGTACCAAAAAGAGATTATAACGACACCACTTATTATACCCACATAGCACTTAGCTTTTAGGCTGAAAAGTATATTTTATGATACAGCAGCAGTGAGAATATGAAAATGTTAGAGGGAAAACAATAAAATGGCTGTTGGAATGGGTATGGATTTTGTTATGTCAAGCTGATCATATTTTAAACAACAACAAAAAAAAATCTCTTTTTCAAAATGCATAAATATATTATTGCATTTAGGTGAGAAATCTTAGAAGTTCATCTATTTGTGAAGATTTTGGCTCCTAACCAGTAGAGATGATAAACCTGATCCTCTGTGCCTGTCACCAGTAAAGCTCTTTATTGATCTTGCCTTGGGATGAGGGCTGGTTTTTGAGGGCCTGAGTTTGTTTTGTCTCATATAATTATAATTTGGTGGTAATTTGTGCACAAGTTTAACTTTTTCTGCAATGAAGTAATAGTGTACTCAAAGCACCACAAAAATCAGAGCTACCACAACATCAGAGCTATTTCAGTAGGGGTTGTGGTTCATTATCTGCATTAGAACAGATTATAGTCTTAAAAATGGCTTATGGGTCTTCATTCCCCATATCCATTACTTCATTCTCATGAGGAGAAACCCATATCTGCCTATTATAATAAATGTACCATATTATAGTGAAGTTAATCAGAACTGACAGTATAATGGGAGTAATTGTAGTTTAAGTTTTAATAAATTTGCGTATAGATTGGATTTTGCTACCAAGAAATTGTTTTATAAATCAAGATCTCCCACCTGAGACCTTTGGGACTCAGGAAATGTCTTCAGACAATCATATTATTTAACAACATGAATAGGAAATTGTTCCTGCCTTTATACAGATGGGTGCCACCTCTGCAGGCAGTGCTGCATGGCAGAACAAGTGATATTTGGCCATGTAATTAACCCCTTTATTGCTGGTTTTATTTCATGAGAACCCCACAGTGCTGTAGAGATGTTATTATTCGGAGAATAAATTCCAGATTTAGAAAAAAAAGGGGCAGATTTTCATGCACTCTGCAAAAACAGGAGCTCCCATCAGCCCCACTTCTGTCTGATGCTTATTAAAAATATTATTCAAGGTCAAGTAGCAGAAATTTGCTCAGTTGCTTGTGACAGACTCAAGTTGCAGCCCACTAGTCTTTGGTTTTGAAAGCAGAAAACTTGCATCTCCACGTAAGACTGAGCCATAGCACCTTTTAAAATAGCACGAGTAACTTCACAGGAATTAATATCACACGATTTAAAGTGTTGCTTTTGAAAAGGCATCTACAGGGACTTGCACACTTAGGGATAGATCCTGAAGAACATCCAGTAACTTGCCTGTGGCAGTGCTATTTTGCCATCCTCTTTTCTCTGACCACATTCATCTTCACTTTCCATCCCTGTTCTTCTGTCGTCTGGTAGCTTTTGTCTTACAGTGTTCAGCTCACTCTGAGAATAGCCTCCATATTTTGGTGCTTATGTCCCATGGTAAATTTAAGATCAAGACTATTGAAAAATAAACAATTATTAGCAAAATTTAGCCTTGCAGGAAAGTTCTGACTGAAATACAGACATTACAGCATGGCAGAATAGTCAACAACATTAAAACTCTGGCCAAACAGAGCTGTTTTCAGAACATGTTACAAGGCCAGTGCTATCAGAGTGCTTCCTTCAAGGTCCGGATGAAGTGGCAAAGGATTTATTCTTTGCAAGTGGGAGTAGGGGAAAGAGGATCAAGTCCTGAGAGTTTCCTGTGCTTGATTCAAAGAAATCAGCCTCAGCCTTAGGTATCCAAGCTGGCAGTTGTAAATATTTATTCATTAAAGAAAGTTCTTGTTTGCTCCTGGTGCAGCTTCATAGCCTTCTAAAGACTCACAAACAAGGGAAATGTATGGGCAGAGAAGAGGGGGAGGGATTTCTTCCCTTTCCTTGTAAGTTGAAAAAAATTACAAAACCAGCTTGCCTTGTGGAACTTGGGAAGTGTACCATGATGATCTCTAAACGTTTTTGTCTCAGTGTGTCAGTGCTGTGGTTCCATTTGTGCCTGGCTAGGGTGTACTGCACTGTTCGGAGCATCACGAGCATGTTTCTCACGCAGCATCCTGCCCTCCTGTCAGTGGTTACTCTGAGGCTGGCCTGCCCTGAACTTTTTCTAGGCTAGTTCTTAATCTCTCTGTAGCTATTCCTGTCCCATGATTCCAGACATTAATCACCTACTACACCTAGACCCGTCTGGGTATTGCTCCAGAGGGGCAGGGACAGAGGCAAAGGGAGATACTGCCCACGTGAATCCAGTGGCTGTATTCACCTGCCACAAGCAGGCTCTAGCCCTGGGAGTGCCTGAGGTGGTCTTGAAGCCAAAGCCCAACTGGCAAATAAACTCCTGGTGCTCTTGATAAAAACCAGGGGCTGGCACTGCGGTGGCAGTTACCATAGCAGCAGCTGTGGCAAAATTCTCCTGTCAAGTTCTAGCCTTCTTAGAAAAACCCATGCAGTTCAATATGCTGAGCTCCTTAAAGAATTCTGACTTGAAAAACATGCTGTCCCATCCGTGTATCTATCAGTAGGCATCAAGTGAAATACACCAGGGCTTGGAAGAAAGGTCATCAGTGTTTCTCAGAAGCCTCATATGCACAGTGAGAAAAGAATTCTTTACAAACTGCTTAAGTAGCACTGTATATTCATGTTTCACTGCCGCCGGCCCCAGCGCCTCCTCGCCACACACATCGCCACCGCCGGCACCGCAACACCGCCGCTACCTCAACGCTGCCACCCAGTGACACGGCTCCCGTTACAGATATGGCTTCTCTTTCGGCTCCTTTTGCTTGTCTCCGTTGCCAGCCGCTACCACCGTCCCTTCCGTCTCGCTGCTCACGGCTCTGCTCCGCGGGACGCTCGCAGACCGCCCGGACGCCGACACAGACAGCGAGCAAAAAAATCAGAGTAATTTTATTGATGTGGGGAAGTATGTCTTGATAATAAGTTTGAGTGTACTTATTTTTCAGTATTTACTGGGGGAAAAGGGTGTTTTGTAACATTTGATCGTCTGAATTCCATCTGGGTTTGTTTTTGTTGTTTTGGGTTTTTTGTGGGTTTTTTCATGTTTTTGAAGAGAAGAAGCTATACTGAAACCTGGGCAATGGTGTCCTGCAGCAGCTGGGAAATATTGATGACACCACCCTGCCGGGAAATGTTTTATTTCCCTCTTCCCCTTCGGTGTCTTGCCCGAGCTTTGCCATTCCTGGCCAGGACACCCCGCGGAGCCTTTGCGGAGCTGCTCCTCCCTCTAGTGGATACTGTGCTCGTTGTACCGCGAAGCCAGAGCCAAAGCTGGCAGCAGACAGGCCAAGATTGTTAGCTAAGTGACACTGATCCACATCAGGCACCTTTAAAGGCTGAGGAGATGCAAGCAGGTGTGAAGAAATGATCAATTTATTAATATTCCATCAGATGAAAAAATCTATTGTAAGTTAATAAACAGTGAAATAATTTGTTCCTTTAAACCCAATATTATCAATCATTCTCATGCTTCTTTATACCATCATGTAGTTAAGGAGAAGAAAAATACAGATGTTATTAAAATGTCTTAAGAAAATATGAAAACTTTCTGCTTTGTTTTTGAAAGAATGCAGTGGATATCACAAGTTTATCGGAAGGGATAGCCTGTTTGGGGCTACTCCAGTAACCAGACACTTCTGTATCTCTGTGCCATTTTGATTATATTTTCAAAAACTCATTGCAAATGGTGCATGCCTCAGTTGATTTTTCTATATGCCTCCTGGGTAATACCAGTTTGGCACCTGGGACAGCATGCTCATAACAACATCGATGACCTGTCTCTTGAGTCATGTTGCAGTTTAATTTCTGCAAGTAAGTCTTGGTATGAATGACATGTCTCAGAGGAATTGTCCAGCAGGTGTAGAGGAGAAGGGCTGAGGGGCAGCCTGCTTTGGGCAGCCCCTGGCCTGCTGACCAAGCAGCACAGGGACTCTCCCTACCAGATCTGGGATGCTCTGCCCAGGGCTCTCCTTTCTCCTTCTCCCCTTTGTGCATTCCCTGCCCTCCCTGACATGAACTACCCTCTGGGGTTCAGGGGTTCACTGAGCTGTGACCCAGCATGTGCAGAGGCTGAAAATATATTCCTGTATACTAGAGGAATGCATTTGTAAAACCTGCCATTGTGGCTAAGAAATATGTAGACCATACATACTATGATTTTGTTGTTAGTGTTGGGTATTATACATTTCCTCCCTCCATGTTTATAACAGCTGTGCTTGAGACTGTGTTAATAGGCATTGTCTTTGAAAAACCTGTTACCTTGCAGTGACTATTATGTGGTACTTCTGTGTTCTTAAATATACACAGTTTAGAAAGGACAACAAAGGTCTGAGCAAGTTACTCCAGGCTTTCAAGCCATTGTAGTAAAACTACAGCAGCTTGTAAAACACTACACCAGCGTATTTTATATGGTTTCCTTCAGCAGCAGTTCAGCATCTCCATTGAAATATTGCCCAGCCCTTTACTTCCTAATCAGATAATAAATGATAATCCACTTCAGCGCCCTTCAGCTTATCAAACCATTGCGACACTGAAGGGTTCACAGTGGCAGTCCCAATAAAAGCTTCTTAAAAAAGAGCTATGAGCACATACAGATCAGGTGTGTACCAGATAACCAATGTCAAGTAGTTCATCAACTAAAAATGTGCTCTGAAAACATGGGAAGAAGTTTCCTGTAGGCACTGAAAACTAAACAGTGAGGAATAACAGGTAACCATGAACAAAATAAGTGAGACTTGCAAAGGTGTTCTATTATACAAGAGATGAAAGCTTTTCCGATGCAATTTTTCAGAAAAAAAAAGAAAATGTTTGCACATATTTATTTGGGGGACAGTTGCCTTGGTACCTCTCATATCCAGGGGTGTGTCATGTTGTAGAGAGACTACAATCTCATATGGAACAGTATTAAGCTTCCATGAAGATATCAGCTACACAATTCACTCCAGGGCAACAGCTCTTCCTCCAAGAAGGGGTAGCAACCAGGAAGGCTGCTAAACTAGCAAGAGTTAGTGGAGATGGTTGAGCTCACACCTGGTGCAGAGGGTGTTGGGTTGAGTTGGCTGTCTTTATTAGTTTTGGTTTCCCCCTTGTATTTTTTTGTTAGTTTGATTTTTTTTTGGTTGGATTGGTTGGTTTTGTGTATTTTTTTGGGTTATGTTTCTTGTGTTGTTTTGTTTGTTTGGTTTTTTTTTAATATAAAAAAGTGAATTAGAAAACAAACAAACCAAAAGGAATAAACTTTGCTTTAATTAAATTCCATTCGTGTGGGGAACAAGCACATCCATCTCACCTGGACCATCCCTCTATCCTGTACCACCCGTTTATCCCGTACCAGCCATCTGTCCTGGGCCATCCATCTGTCCTGTACCATCCATCTGTCCTGTACCATCCATCTATCCTGTACCATCCATCTATCCTGTACCAGCCTTTTATCCTGTACCATTCATTTTTCCTGTACCATCCATCCGCCATCTACCACCAATCCATCATCAACAATCCATCACTTTGGTACATAATCAAGACTAAACTATTGGTGAATGAGTTGTGCACATGCTTCAGTCAGTGGGAAAAACTGGAATAAAAAGAATCAGAATTACATCAGCAATGCCTGGAGAGCCACAGTGCTTTTAAAGTGACTGAGAATTGCCAGAATCTTGACAAGACACCTACTAAATGCAGCTCGTGGGGTGCTGAGCAGTGATCCCACCTAGGACTGGGTTTAAATCTTTGCTTTTATAATACAGGACATGCACTAAACCAATGGCTGATTTTGAACTGTGCATGTCCCAGTTACCCCACTACAACACCCATGGAATGGCTGGTAAATGGAAACATGCCAACAACATCCTGCCTGCCTCTTCCTCTCTGGAGGCACAGAACTGGGGTCACCAAAACTGATTTTAATGACATTTGTAGAAATAGAAAAACCTCTTTCAAAATGATTCTTAGAAGCTGTGTTGTAAAGAGGGGCAGAGGAGAAAAAGGAGCAGAAATTAAAATTTGTTCATAGATCGACAAACATGATATTAAGTTTTAAATCTAAAAATCATTTATAGCTCTTAGATCTCAATTCCGTATCACCACGCAGCAATAATTTGCCAAAAGTGTTTCTTAATAAAAGGCATGCACTTGAACGTGAGCTCTCAAAATCTGTGGCACAGTACTTTCAAAGCCTGTTTGCATTTTGTCTGTGTCTTTAAAGGGCTTCCGTATTGTCTTGGGCTCCCCTGGCAAAACTATCAACTGCATGACAGATACATTAAAAAACAAAAACAAAAAGACAACCAAACAAAAACCCCACAACACTGCAAGGACAAGCAACTTCCTTCTCTGGAAGAGGGAGTTCTTCCATATTCCACACCAGGGATCTCCTGACATCAACCTTCCAGGTAAGACAATCCCAGAATGAGTAGTATATGCAGATCCTTCTGAAGGATGACTCTCTTCCTCACAACTGTCCCTGCAAGATCCTTAAAAGCCCATCTATTTGAAACAGGAAGCAGACCTTACTAATGCTACCATTTTGTATTCAGTCTAAAGGCATAGGACACTGTTAGATTCAAAAAAAGAACTCACTTCATTTTTCCTGATACAGCTCCTTCAAGCAATTACATCTCTCTGTCATTACAGCTGCTCCAATGAATTACAAATCAAAACTTTCTAATAGTCTTCCAAAGATCTCTTGAGATCTGTGTTAGTTTGCTTTGTTTATTTAATGTCTATTACTGTAATACTGTCTGCCTCTTTGCATCATTAAGTATTTTCATGTGTGACAACTTAATCATTCCTGTCTTCCGTCTTTCATCGTAATTTTATTGGGTTTGTTTTCTTTGTTCTTCCCTCTGCTCCTATTCTTCCCTTTCCTTTTTCTTTGAGCTTTTATTCTGTGTCACAATAATTGGCTTCTTTTTTAGTGGAATATACTTGTTTTGTACATGATTTAGAACAAACTTGAAGTACATATTCTTCCATCCCACAGTTAGTCTATACTGTATTCTGTACCAATTGAATGCTGAGGGTTTTATCTGCTGAGTAAGTTACCTGCAGTAATTCAGACTCTGGAAATCTTAAGACACTCAGAGAGAAATGATCAGGTACTGTAAGAATCTTGCTTTCTGTCACAAGAAACTCTGGTAAATGCAGGGATGATATTTCCTTCACTAGGACAACTTGGCTACCTACCCACCAGGGGATAGGTGGCATGCAGTGCAGTTGTGCGCTCAGCAGGTTCTGCAGTATTGCAGCGCGCTCCTGCTTGGTGTGAGCAGAGATTTTGTGACTGCCTGCCAGGAGATTCACACTGGCAGCAGCATTACCTGACATCAAAAAGACTGTACTTGCTCCAGTTCTTCTCACAGTTTGTTGTTTTTTTTCATTTTGATACTCCATTTCACAATAATGTGCTTCTGCCAACACTACCAAAGGCATGTCATCTAGGCCCTGAAAAAAAAAATGTTCTAGGAGTTGTTATGAACTCTCCATTTATAGAAGTCTTTGACAGGATTAGAATTTTATTTTATTTTTTTTTCCCTTCTGTTTCAATCAGAAATTAATTCAGAGAAGTTCTTGGGCCAGATGACCCCCCAGGGATCTTCTCTGACTTTGTAATTTGTGAGTCCTCCATGAGTCATATCCCAACCTTGGTTATACCAAAAAGCTGATCTTGACAGCTGAGTAGGAATATATAAGGAAGGCTTCCTCTCATACTATATAAACTTTTTAGCCATGTTATTTCTCCCTTCTCTGTAAAGTTTACTTTCAAAAATATCCATAAGACGTGACAGATTTTAAGATAGTGATAGGAATACACAACTTTCAGTGTTTCTCTCTTTTTAGGTTTGTGACAGGAAAATTTCCGAGTTTTGGGACACACAGGAACGATAATTTGTTCATCCATTTGCTTGAGAAAGAAAAACAGCTGACATAGGAATTAAATCCACGTACAGAGGCTTTAAGTCAATAGCACTTAGTTAGTTTAAATAAGTGGACACAATCATAAATAGCCCTTGCCCAACAAGTCTAGTCAATAAAGTTTGATTTTGCAGAAACTGAATAACAGCAATTAGCAGGTAACTTGGGCTTAGGGACTAATATACTCGAAAGCAGAGATTTTCCATTTTAAATTGAAGCCATTTAAATGGTGTCAGAGGTATGGAAATTGCAGTTTCTTGCTAAAATTATCCAGTAATTTCAAGTAGTACATACATTTAGGAAGAAAACTTTTTTTCTCCCCCATGAAACAAAGCAAATAAAGTCATTGAAGGAAGTAATCAGCTATAATTATTCAGAGAGCTGGACTGTCATAGGGTTATGATAGTATCAGGTTTTCAGAGGGAAGAGTTAATTGTACTGCAGAGCATTTATGCTTGCTTGAGCCAAACAGGGAGAGGTACACCCAGCCTCTGCTCACAGGTCTTGTTCTCCAGACCTTAAGTCACCCTGCTGCAAGCTTGTCAGCCTTGGAAGGTGTATTTTGTCTCTTTGAGGCTGGTAGAGCTGCTGCCCTGCTTTCTGCAGCAGCCTTAAATGTAGTCATTTCAACTAGATTGGTGGTGTGCTATAAAACATACACATGGTCTTGCTTTAACCAGGCTTACATATATTTTCCTGAGCTGAAAAACTTTTTACTACACCAAATAGATTGATAATTGTATTCTTATTTTTTTCCAGAGGCTTTATTAAAGCTATTACTAATAAAGCATTGGTATGACTGGATTAATACAACAGAAAAGAAATAATCCATCTCTCCAAACTACAGATGTGCTAATTTGTGCATGTATATATTTGTTAACAAATGTCCACAATGAGCTCTTTTTTTTTTAAATGTATTTTTATTTATTTTTATTTTTCCTTTCCTTTTAGCTCTTTCCCTCTAATCTTCAAAACACAGCCCACAACAAAACCAGTAACTTCATATGATGTGAAAATATTGGAGGATCTGCTCAAAGTAGAACAGAGGAACATGACATGTATAATTAAATAACAAGGAATATTTAATATCCATTAGATGTGCACTGTCCTGTTTATAATTAAAACAGAGCAGAGATCTTCTTACAAACAGTATATTATTGTGTAATTAAATGTGTTGGAAATGCATATGCACATGGAATTTGACAGATGCATAAACTGCTTTTCCCAGCAAACCTTCTGCCCACGCACTTAACCTCCAAACCATCAGTCCAAGGTACAAAAAACCTGTGCTGCTCTCCATCACAGTCGGAGATTTGTCTTTATCATATGTACAATTCAAGTAAATTCTCTTTAACTGAAGCAATGCAGAAAGCTGTAAAGAGTTTTTTTTGTTGACTCTCTGTTGAGATGGGTAGTAGGTCCCAAAAGGACACTAAACAGCACCAGTCTTGCACAACCTGATTCTTCTCACGTATCAGTGATAGGAAGCAGCTGCACTTGTGTCAATAATGCAAGCAGTCATGAAACAAAAGAAAAAATCAGATCATCCAGTGGATCCTGTTCACTCCCATGAGCCCCGTGTCTTCTTCCAACAGTACAGCACACTAATATTCTTGCTGCCCTAACAATATGGCCATTTCTGGGACGTTGTCCACTATCTTTCCTTGCATATGTTATGATGGGATTCAGCAACAGCCTGAGACCAGTTGTCTAGGCTTCTTGTTAAAAGTGCCTAAGTGTTGGAGGGATGAGCCTCAATCAATAGTAGATATTAACATTATTTCTTAGGACAGTTGAATGAAGCCTGGATATTTTGACCTGGACTATTTTAAATGTTTGTATCAAAATGTACATTTTGTGAAAATGCCTTACTTTTTTTTTTTTCCCCTGTTTACTGACATTATTTTTTTTATATACCATTAAAGGTACTTTTTTTTTGTGAAAGCTTTTTACACAATTTGAAAGTGAGAGGTCATTCATGTCAATCTGTTCTTGAAGAAAAATGGAAATAATTATGCATAATTCATAAATACTCGTATCTATTTGTCTTTATTTGTATTACTTCTTTGGGTTTCCTCAATGTCAGCAATGTAAAGATATTCATATTGAGAATAAAGGACATAAAGACTAATCTCAGTTAACATATTTTTTTTCGTGTTTGCAAACTGTCAGTAGTATTACTTTTTTTTTCCCCCCCTTCTTTGTGAAAATAAGACTGAATGAACCGTGAAAAATCAATTAATGATAATGGGATTTTGTATTCCACGCAGGTTTTCTCAAGTTCTGGAAGTAGCAGAGCGTTTGGTTGCTGGCTGACCTGAAACTTTTACTCTGCCTTGGAAAGATCTGCAGTGGGAGACATTCACCTTCACATACTCCACAGTTCTTTGCAACAAAAGAAAGCAAGACAGTTGTGGACTTTAGCAACCCCAGCAGCACTGTGGTTCACAGACTGAATTCCAAAGGAATTCTTCCTTTAAGGAATGACCTTGAGACAGGTGCCCTTAAAACCTTTTTCCATTTTATTTAGCTAATAGCAATCGCATTAATAGACACATGATTTGGTTTCAGAAGTCTTAAAACTTTGCCCAATGCCAAAATGTATAATTAGAATACTGAAACTAAGAAAAAAAACCAACCCACAGCTAATAAAAAATGCAGAAACCCCCTGAAATACGACAGGAGACCTTTTCAGTGGTTTTAAACAGTGAGAATTTCTACCATCTTTTGCTGTATGGTAGAAGTGTTTAACCACTGGTGTGTTTTCTTCCATGTCTGAAATTCTAATTTTATGTCTTAAAACTCACAGCTCCATTGGCATTTTCTAATGAAACAATTATTTGCAGAGTTTGGGGACTATGCTAATATTAATCTAATTTTATCCCCCGGGGCTGGGGCGACCTGGGGGCGGGGGGCTCGGCGCGGCGCGAGCGTGCCGGTCCCCGGACGGGGGGGCACGTGGCCGGCGGGGGCCCCGGGCCGGGGTAGACCTGACGGCCGCTGCCACGCGGCGGGGTGGACCTGACGGCCCCCGGCGAGCGGAAGCCCGACGGGTGGGGCCACGGGGCGCGAGCAAGTGGAGAGCCCGCGGCCCGCCGGACCATTAAGACACCTGAAGCCCGGCTCACCCTATCAGAGTATCTCCTTGGATCCCACGAGCGAGGTATATAAACTACAAGATCTGCAAACAATGTGAGCTTAAGAGTATGATCCTGAAACCAGAGACTTGTTTATTGACATCAACAAGGAGTTATGCAGATTTATTGGAAAACAGCAGAAGAGTGCTTCCATATAGGTGAACATGATATAATCTGTGATGGTTTATGTTTTATTGTGATATTATAACACTTAAAGTGATTTTAAAAAAAAGAGTTTGAGAAGTTGGCTGAAGAGCACAAGAGGGGAACACAACCCTGCCAGGGTGTGAAGTACATGGAACTGCCATGATTGTTGTGGCAGGTGAGGAGTCAGAGATGCCTTTTTACTAGATGTATTCACAACTCTTTCAGTACAACTACATGTAATTCATTACTCACTTGAGAGAGAGAACATAAAAAGCATTATAAAAATCCAAGCCAGCATAATTCAATCTTGGCAATGAATCATGGAAAGGACAGCCAGGCAAGCAGGCAGATGAGACCCATGGTGTGACTGGAACACGAAGAGGGCCACACAATGCACATGCCCTGATAAAGTAGACCTGGGCAACCACCTGCAGAGCTTTACAGATTATTATTTTAAGTTTGGGAGCCAACAGAGTGATGGAGAAGACAGTATGAAACATCTGCACAACATCAGCTTTGAGCAGTTTCATGGCAGTCAAGGTCTTGTCAAGACCTGAGGACTGATATCAACCCCATCTTTGGGGCCCATCTACTCAGATGGCAGAAGAGGAAATTCACTGAGGTCTGACAGAAACCCAGCCTCATTTCTGGCTGCTAAAGTGACCTGGTCTGCTCCCATAGGAAGCTCCTACACTTGATGGCTTCTGTGTGCAATGGAAACA
This sequence comes from Actenoides hombroni, assembly GCA_024336885.1. Classification (NCBI taxonomy): domain Eukaryota; kingdom Metazoa; phylum Chordata; class Aves; order Coraciiformes; family Alcedinidae; genus Actenoides; species Actenoides hombroni. The sequence goes on along the minus strand of WUAM01006479.1, from coordinate 949,071 downwards.
GGCTCAGTGGCTTCTGTGAAGTGCATCAGATCCATGGCAGAATGCACAAAAGAGTGGCACTGGAATGACAGACAGTGGGTTCCCCTCGTTCCGTGGAGGGGTTGGTGCCTCCCGGGGGTGTCCGGGTGGTGTAAGCGCTCTGGACCCAGGGTGCCTGGGAGGTTTCCCGAATTAAGGAATTTCCCGATAAGGAATTGGCTGGATGGTGGCATCCAGAGGGTGCTGGTCGATGGCTCGATGTCCAGATGGAGAGCAGTGACAGGTGGTGTCCCTCAGGGGTCTGGACTGGGACCTGTACTGTTTAATATCTTCATTAAAAAAGGGATTTAAAGAATTTCACTTAACCCAAAATGATGAAGAGGAATTCTCAGTTATTGGTTGCACTGAAGTCTAGAGAATCACATCATCACACAGTAACTCACGTTGGAAGGAACCTCCAGAAGTTGCAAGCCCAAACTCTTGATTAAAGCATAGTCAGCTATAAGATCACACCAGAGTTGCTAAGGGCTTGATCCAGAGACTCTATGGAAATCTCCAAGAACACAGATAATACAGCTCTTTGGCTTTTCCTTCCCTTCTGCCTTCTCACATTCATACTGCCTTTTTTTTTTTTTTTTTAAACCTACTTGAGAGTTTTAGTGTTGCAGATGAAAAATGAGCAAATCTTGCTGCATTTCTTGGCCTTCCATACTGGCCCTCAATCTATTGAAGCTACAGGTCTGCAATGCGGATTGATTCAAGAGCAACTGTTGTGGTTTCTCCTCCTGGGCATAGGCCAGGTTGTGGGGTTGCACTGCAAGTTGAATGGGGAAGGTGTCACTGACTGTGGCAGGGGAGTTGGAGCTAGATGATCTTTAAGGTCCCTTCCAACCAAAATTATTCTGTTATTCTACGATATCTGTGAGAACTGAATATAAGAAAAGTAGTACCTTTAAAACACTGCAGGAAATATTAATGGTATTGGCCTGGCTTTCCTATAATTGTAAGAAAAGTTTAGAGCACTCACCAAGGATGTGAGGAACTCAGATGTACCTTCTTCTAACTGAAAACACAGCTGAAGGAGAAAAGTGCCAATCAGCACAGCAGCTACAGAAACATCAACAGAAGTGGTTTTATTACTTACAATACATATTTTGTGCCTATCTTATAATTTGCATAATTCAACACTGACAGGGGCTGGATATATTACATACAAAATTGGTTCTTGGAAATCTGATTGTTAGAATTGCAATTGTCCTTCTGTGGGAACACCATAGCTTTTGCCATGGGATGGAGAAAATAGTTCACAAACTATAATAGCTTGATGGAAGTCTCTTAACAGTATTCCACCATGCTTTGAATTCCTTGAGATTCACCCAGCCTTCTTCATTGGCCTCTGTAAATGCTGAATCACTGTAGGGCATCCAACAAGATTTAATGTGTTCATTGCCTTCAGTCCAGGAGCTGTGATTTTGGGATGGTGTCTGTGTACTTTCTTTTTTTGTGCAGTAACATAGCTTTAGACTTATTGATCAAAGACTTCTAATTTTTTTCTCATTCAAGATGTAATGGCAAGTGAAACTTCACCTTTTTGTGCTGTGTTGCAACTATTCTCATGTAGGCTTCCATAGTTCTGCTACTTAAGAGCTGTCTACAAGCTCTTAGCAGCAGAGCTGTTTAAGAGTGCAATTTGTATTCTATCATATATGCTTAGAGAGGGTTAGGGATGCCTCCTCCAGACTTCTTCCAGTCTGTACTTCATCTTCCAAGATTCAAGTAAAACTCCAAACTTATTGGTACTTTAAGGAACTTTTCTAACAATTTAAGTCACTAGTGAATTGTCAGAATATACTTAATAAAGTTCTGTTGTATTTCTCTTCTTTTTATATGGATCAGCATATAGCAGTTATAACATATAACAGCAGTTATCTGCATAATTTGATGTGAAGTCTGAAGTACCTAGGCCACAAATGAAACATGTTTATTTAAGTTAATTTGAAATAAAATTATCATTCTGAGGAGTCCCTGTGGAGGTTTATAAATAGAGGACTGCCATGTGCAAAATGTGAAAGAAATCCAGTCAGCATAAGAGCTGTTGCTGTTTTGAAGTTTTCTAACTACATCCATTTAGCCAGTAGACAAAGTTATAAACAAATAATAAATCAAGAAATTATTAGCATTTGAATTTTGGCAAGATAATAAAACGTGCAGGGGTATAATCAGCAAATAATAGGAAAGATCTGCAAGTGAACCCACCAAAAGCCTCTAGGATTGCAGCAGGGTTTGAGATATTGGAATCTACTTCATTAGAATAATCAATATAGGAGGAAAACATTTCCCAGCACACAATTCCTCACCAAAGGCTGCGTGGAGAGCAATTGCTAAGCAACAAGAATACACACTTCCTAACAGCAGCACTAGCATTTACCTGCTTCCAAGTCATCATTGCCAGGACCAGAGAAAATGCCAGGGAAGAGCCACGTGAGAGGTGGGAAGAGACTTGGCTGAACTGACCCACTTTCCAGACTCACACATGTTAGACTTAGCGATGCCCCAAGCAGGGCTAAGCCAAGGAAGGGGAAAGGGGGAGTGAGTGCGATGCCAGTTCTCTGGTGCACACACAGCTTCTGAAAAGGCACCTTGAACAGGCAGTGCAAACACAGGAGCAGGGAAGTGGCAGCCACCACTCCAGCTCATTGCCCAACTGATATTTAGTCCACCAATATCTTCTGCCTATGAGCTGGAGGACAAAAGACTACAAATTAGGAGACACAATTAGGAGTTTCTAATTTCCCTTTGGTAATCAATCACTCTTCTACTTCATTTCACTTATTCCTATTATTCTACTGACCCTCATGTGAATACTGTCCACAAAAACAAAATTTATGGTAAATTTCCAGATTTTATTTTGCTAGTTCAAAAGCACCCCTCTCATGGTTCCTCCAGGGAAACAACATCTCTTTGATTCTTTTGAAACCCTCAAAGACTGCTTCATTAAGCTTCTGATTCACATTGATTTTCATATATTAATATTGAATAACTTGAAATAGGTATATATTTGTACACAAATGAAAAACGCTCAGTGCTGTGGTGCAAAACTAAGGTGAGAAAAACCATCTTGCTCTGGTTTATATCTTGAGTTTCTGACAAACATCTTGAAAGGAGTGCCAGTTCACATCTAAATGCTCTTTCCTAATGGAAGTTTGGAGGCTTCTTTATAATCCCATCCAACATTCAGCTTCAGACTGACTGGAAATTCACCAAGTGCAGCCCCAAGAAGTGTCTCTTCTGACTGGATGTTGTCCCAGCTGTGAGCTTGTACTTTCATTTAGTCATGGCTACACATACATCAGACACTAATCTGCTAGGAAATGGTTTTGATCTTCCCAGCTGAGATCTGGCACATCTTCTGACTGTTATGTGGGTTTAGTAAGTATGCTATCATTGCCTATAATCAAAAGAGTGAGTCTGCCCCTTGCCCTTATTAGCCACATCCCAGAGCATGGGTTTGCCTGGTACCTGCCTGGAGGAGATGGGTGATAAGCTGAAGAGAAGTGTGCAGAAACAGAAGTGTTTGTGCTCAGGCTAGCTGCTTTAGATATAAAATCTGCTGTTTCATGGGGTATGAAGTCAGGCTGGAGCACCTACAGTCAGACAGGTAGGGAGTGGCTGTAAAACTAGAGCACTGGGCAGGGTTGAGACCCTGATTTGGAACCACTGCAGCAGTCAGATATTTATTGCTCAAAGAGAAAGAAGATTAATGTGTTCTGCCACATTGCATTTAAAGCTCTTCACTTGGAAAGCAGCTCAGGGAGTACATGTAGAAGTATGAACCCCACAGTTTACTTTTTTTTCAGGTAGGAAAATATTTCTGCAGTTTTTCTAGGGAAAGAAATCTAGAACTATTCCATGAACACTGGACGGAATGTCAGATATATACATCACGCTGACAGGCAGACAGCTTTCAAATCTGGGATGCTGGGTCCCCCTGTCCCCCCCAGAACCTGGCTCCAGGTGGGAAAAAGTGGATTGGTCTGTGATTTTCCCCGGGTGGGTGGGCACAGGTAGGGCAGTTTTGGGGCAGCCCTAAGGAAATGTTGCAGGAGAGAGCTCTGTTCTTAAGTCTCAGGTGTGGAACGTGGACTAGCCAGATTTCTAGGTAACTGAAAGGCGTTTGCCTATTTTTGCAACCAGGAGGAATGAGGCAATTGTATGACCATTAAACATGTAGATATTGGTGGTATTTTAATCATTGCCTACCATTCCTGTTCTGTTCACTGACCAGGTGTATAAACATTGGTAATAGTTGAGGATGCACACGCTCTGCACTTCTTGGACAGGATGAAAAACAGACTAAAACACACACACACAAAATCCTAAAGAATGAAGTCTTTAATCTTTACTTCCTTTGCAATGTAATTTTGAAGTAATAGATATATTCTTTGCTTAGAATAATTAAGTTCAAATGAACACAAATAAGCCTTATTTGTTACTCAGTACATATACAGTATGATCTGATCTACATATTTTATTTACATTTTTAAGCTATATTGGAAAGGAAGATGAATTTGACAAAATCTTCAGTAGTGTTTGAAATAGATATTTCATTTCTTTAAAAATTTAGCTCTTACATCAGTGCTTATCACATAATTCAAGACCTGCAAACAGTTCACTCCTATCATTGAAATTTCCTTCCTCCTCTTACAGACATGAGGAGCCTGTATTTAAAGAGGTCCCTGATGAGATTTTGCTTTTACATCCTTGGTGAATGTCCTTGTGTGTAATTACAGGACAAAGTAGTAGGATTACATGTGTGGATTTTTGCTTTTATAGTATTAACTGTACTGACTTTAAAAAGTCCTGTCTGCCTTGTCACAATAAGATCATCTGTGCACACCCTGTGAGGAAGGATGGCCAGGAGAGCTGATCCCAGCTAGCCAGAGGGATATTCCATAGAGTGTCATGCTCAGTGTATATACCAGGAGGAGCTGGTTGGGAAGTTGTCAATCACTGCTCAGGCATTGAGTGGTGAGCAATGGCATTGTTCATCACTTGTCTTTCTTGGGTTTTATTTCTTTTTCTTTTATCTATATTCATAGAATCATAGAATGGTAAGGGTTGGAAGGAACTTCTGGACAAAAACAGTTGCTTTGAAATCCTGAATTGTCTGCAAATGAAGCATGTTGATAGATCTTTGACCAAACAGAAGGAAGATTCCTCTGTTACATTAACTTGTAAAAAAATTTACTTCTGTGCTGAATGTGGCCTTTCAATTTTATTTCCTTAGCACAGAAACGTGAGTTTCATTTATGTTTTGCCCTTGTAGCTCACCTCAAAAAGGAAAGATCTGGGTCATTTGTGTATTTCAAGGGAATCTGCACTGTCAATGGATAATTAAATATATTCGCAGTTTTTGCAGCCTTTAGTGCAAAGAATGGGCATTCGTCCAGGTAACCAAATGTTCACAGGGGGAGGCACCAGCTTTTTCATAGAAATATCTTTCAGTGAAACTGTTTAATGGAGCCAAATAACAGCAGTGATTCTTTCACCACTTGCATATTTTGCCACAGGTCCTTGATTCTTTTGCTATCCTCTACAGAAATAATAAAACCATGTGGAGAAAGGTGAGCAGGTCAGGTTGCTCTGGAAGATAAACCCCTCCAGTGCTGGAGAAAACAGGAGAGACACCAGCAGGCTTTTTATCCATTTAGTTTAACTCAATTTCAGCATCAGTCACACTCGCTCTGATTTGGGGAATGGTGACTGCTTCACTAAATAGATTTTGAAGCTCATTTAATTAATTTGGTGTCATTTCTGAAGGCAGATGATCCCCAAACGTTGGAAGTCTACCCTGAACAGCTTTGGTTGGAAGAGACCTTTGAGTCCAACCACTAGCCTATCACTGCAATGGATTGAGGAAAGTTTCTTCTTGTGATGAGACATGGGTGGTAAAAATTGAAGTGTTGTCAAACATTAGGGTAATTTTAATCAGAAATCGTTTTCTGGGTTATTTTATCATTGCTAGCTCATGCCCAGCCTCTCGTAAGTGCAAGACAATCCATGTAGAAAAAGGCTGCTGTGTGTGAGTGGAAATAAGAGAGGAGGGGAAAACCAGAAAGGCCAGAAAGACCACCATCCTGTTTGGCAGCTCTTCCTTCCAGGTAGCACTCTCCACTGGCTGGCTGCTTTAACGATTTTAGAATGGTATTTATGAAGTGCAGGAAAAGAAATAACAGTGGGAAGAGGAGATTTTATTTATTTTTTTCTAAAGGCACAGCACTTGCATTTTTAAGAACTGTCTGTGGGGGAATGGAGCCACTAAAAGCTGTAGTGGATAACAGTATAAAAATACATTAAGCTATAAAACAAACCTTGGGCTTGATCCAGGTATGATGATGTCAGTGGGAGTCTTCCTACAGACTTTGGATGAGACTTATGCTTGTTCTCTCAGCAATTATTTATGACTTCTGGAATAGCAGCATTTTTAACACAAATTCCAACCCAGCTACAGGCTTGTTGTGGAGTTCTCAAGACTTTTTATAAGCCATTCTAAGATAAGATACAACAGTACAGAAGCCCCCAGCTTTGCCTTGACCCCCTTTGCCCCACCTCTTGACCTTTGACCCACCTCTTGACCTTTGCCCTTCGCCCCCCCCAGCCCCACCCCCTTGACCTTTTGCCCCCCGTGAGCCCTTGACCTTCCCCCTGCTCCATGACCTTGACCTTTGACCCCAGCCCGTGACCTTTGCCCTTTGCCGCCAGGTGCTGCTGCCCACGGCCGCCTTCATGTCGCCCAATGAGAGCCGGGCGGGGGCGGAAGAATTTCAGACAGACAACAAATCAGATCAGGATGGTTTGGAATTATACGTAGGAGAAGACAGAAAGCAAGTTTAAAGACTCATGGGATATTTCAGGAAGACAGCCCAAAGGATCTCTTGCCAACCTTACAGCAGGGATGAAATGGAAACCATGACATTTTTCCTGACCACAACTTCCTTCGAACCAATTACTAGAAAGCACAGATGCACCATGTCTCTCCAGGACAGCAGCATCACCACCATTGAGGTTTTATAATTTTAAAGCTTATACAGTCATCTTTTTTTTTTTGTTGTTGTTGGTTTAATCCCTTGGGAACATCTCTGCAGTGAAAAACAGGGCCTGTGTTAGTGCAGGCTTTTAAAACATATTGATACATAGGCACTGGGGAGAAGATGGGCTGTACTGCTGGTACTGATTAATTCTGAGTTAAAAAGCAACAAAAACCCCCAGTGAAAACAGAGGTTAAAGACTGAATTTGGGTTAAATCACAAATGAAGCATGAACTTATGTCCACTTCTGACCCATAGAGAGACAGAAGATAACATTCTCACTCAGCAAGCCTGATCCTTCAGGGTGTGGCAAAATTTGCTCTCCTGACAGATGTCTAAGGCTATTTCAAACCCCCTTGCTCAGGACTCCTGTCAGCCTTGTATAGCAGTGCAGTTACATGAGATAATGTCTTCTGCCTAGTACATCAAGAGCACTGAGTGCATTGACAAACTGGCCTTGGCTGCCTGCTCTGTTAAACTGCTCAGTTGAGAGGGAAAGCCTCTGTGCTCATCCTGCCTTTACAGCTCTTAGCTCCTGTCAGGCATTCATCTCTGAGCTCTGCTTTTCTGCTCTGCTGGGGTGGTGGTGCTTTTGTATGGGAAGTGGTTGATGGTGTTTTGTTTGTTTATTTGTTTGTTGGGTTTTTTTCAGTGTGAAATAGAGGGGGTGGAGAATGTGCTATGGTTTCTAAAGAAGCAAGAGGAAACACTATCAGCATTTTAATGCTGACTGCAGTTTACTAATTCCTGTAACACAATCAAATTGCAACATCCAAAGGAGATGTTCCTTAGAAGTCTCTGTAGCAAACCAGGAAATCAAGACCTTTGGAAGAGCAATGGTAGATGAAAAATTAAAATGGCAACTCATACAGCAGTCCACACCAGACCTTCCCACACCATCCCTTCATTGAAGGAGAATGTCAAATGCAAAAGCATGTATTTTTCTCAAGCATCTGAAAAGACTTATTTTTGGTTCACAAGTAACAGTTGTGTGCCTTGCAAGCAGCATCCCTAGAAATATGAACCTAGCTTCTGAAAAGAAATATTAATTTTTAACAAAATTATGTCAGATTATGATTATTTCTGGTATAGTAGTTGTGACTGGTCTTTAAACTTTGATCATCAGGCAGAAGGCAAAAGCTAATGGGAATCTTAACCAGGAGTTTCCTTAAGACATAAGCCTGGGGTTATACTCTCAGACTAGGAAGCCTATCAACCAAATTAAAACCTTCATGAAAACTTCTGATGGGAATTTATTTTCCAAATGCCAATTTGCAATTTTATAGCAACAACTTTGGCTCCTGCTCTCATTTCCATTACTGCAGCTGCAGCAGCCTCTATGTAATTACACCTGAGACAACAATGTGACCTTTGTCTATTTGATAATTTGGCCAAGAAGATTGTGCAGCTAGTGAACATGAGTGAAAAGGAAAGAACATAAACATCTCCGTTTTCAGTTTTCCCTTGTGACTTTCATCAAGTTTCTTCATATGGCAAACATATTTTGTAGCAATGTAGTCCTAATTTGTTGTTTGTTTGTAACTATTAGTTGTGTATGCTAAGGAGTTTAAGTCAACAATTACTCAGCACAGAAAAAAACAAAGTTGAGGGACTGTGGAGTGTCCACATACAAACCTGAAAATCATTCCCCACCTAGCAACATTCAGTGTCCTCAAAACAATATATTTTTTTCAGCTTCCAAGTAATTTTCTTACTCAAAATGGTAGCACAAATTACAGATACAGTGTTGGTAGCATCACCAATAAAAAGTAGTCATGTGTAGCCCTGTATCATCACTTTAGTATTATGTTGCATAAAGCTATAATAAATAATATATATATTAATATAAAAATATAAATATATATAAAATTTATATTATAAATTATATGAGGATATGCACCGTGATGTAGGGAAGGAGGGTGTTTGAGAACATGGCTCCTTCACAGCCTGGTGGCCAAGTACAGTTATGAACACCAGTACAGCAAACCAGCTATTCTGTAGTGGTTTTCAACAAGGGGATCATTCATTATTTCTCATGGCAATTGAAGATGACATCATAGCCTACATCACAGAATCATAGAATCACAGATATTAGGGGCTGGAAGGAACCTAGAAGATCATCTATTTCAACAGAGGCCAGAACCAGTCAAATCATTTGGGTGTGACAAGCAGCCCTGGTCTACCTTTGCTTCTGTGAGGTGGTTGTCCTCTCCCTTCTCAGGCATCAAGATTTAATTTAATAAATGGTTTTTAAAATTAATTTACAAGGGCAATATTCTCATAACAAACTTACTTTTCTCACAGCCGTAGCCAGTGAATCCTGGAGGACAGCCACACTGGCCTGTCAAGTGATGGCAGGGGGTACTGGCAAAAAGCAAAGTAAATAATTTTTTAACCACAGGCCATGACGGTGCAACACAAAGCGTAATACAAGCATACTTGGAGGGTCTGTCCCTGACAGGCAAATAGAAGCCTAATGGCCAGAAGAGGTATCTGTTCCTGCTGTTGGCTCATGTGCCATTCCACAACCTGCATGGCTAAGAAGGGCAAAGGGGCAAGGAGAGACAGAAATAGAGAGATGACTGGGTCAGCTATACTAATTGGTCAAAGAGTATTCAAAAAGACTATGCCTTAAACATCACCAGACTGGCATAAGTTCCTATTATTTCAACATTAAAAGGTCACAAATACCCACTACTGAAAATAATATAAAATAAAAGAATTTCAAGAACCATATCTTCTCAAGAAAGTCTGCCAAATGTTGCGTGCTTAAAATAATGTTTTCTTATTTATCTTATTTCACTTTTCCCTCTCCCTTTTATTTGCACAAGAAGCCCCCCCAAATAATACACATCATGTTATTGGCTTGGTAAAAGAAGCAGTATTATCCAAGAAGATTATACTAATTAGGTTTTCTACCCTGACTTGCTGATTACCCTTTTTGGTCACATCTCATCTTTTTCTATTCAACCAGTATTAACTTTTTGGTAATATTTAATATTTCCATTTTAAGAATCTATAGCATGTGAACACAAATTACTAAGTTTATGACCAGCAGAGCTCTACTTAACTGAATTACAGGAGGTTGTAGAGCCCTGCATTGAACCCCCACCACTGCTGCTCTGAAAGGCAGAAAACTGAGTCTTGGCTCCCACTTGGAATTCAGTGGCAGGTGCCCAAGATCCTCCCTCAGGAGGCTGTTGGCAGGGAGTGTGGAATGGGCAGCCCAGCAGCTGCTGAGACTTGCCCAAGCTGGGTAGCTCCACTTCCAGCCACGTTTCCAAAGGGATGCTGCTGAGAACACTGCTCAGGAGTAAAGGAAATTATTCCAATCGCATTCCTAATATTTTTGTCCTAAATTATAGTGCATCTTTACCTCTTTGACACTGCTGTCTTAAATTACCTCACAGGCTGTAGCTCTGCAGGTTTGCAGTTCTGCATTGATTCAGACGTGGTAGCTTTCAGTGTTTTGCAATATTTTTTCACATGTCAAAATATGAAGCAAAATACTAGTTTGAGCACTCTGCACTGATCCATATCCCTGTTTGAGGCTGACAGCGTGTTCAAAGGCCAGCCCCTAATATTTGTGATTGTGATTGTGAAAGGTGATCCCCAAATGGTAAAATTAAGACGCAAACGAGGTCAGATGCCACATGCTTGATGAAGTTTTATTAGAGTAGCATAGCAAAGTTTTTAAAGCAGACAGGTCAGGGAGAAAACTAGAAACAGGAAAGAAAGGAGGAAGCAGAGGACAGCAAGCGATACAATAGTCACCACCACAGTCCAGGCGATGACATCAATGGGGCAGAGTAAATTAATTTTATCTTCCCCACCTGGAACAGTTTCAATGTCAGTTTACCTGCTACTCACATTCTAGGTCTTTCTTGAAGGAGAAACTGACAATGGTGATGCAGTTACTCTGCCAGACTCATCGCTGACAACTAGACTTGTTTTCATTTGTGATCAAAGCAAGAAACTGAGCCCTGTTTGTTGAAGGTGAAAGGGTAGGGTGTTTTTAAAACCTTTTAGTGCTACTTCTTCAACCTTGTACAGGATCATCACAAAGCACAGTTAAAGGCTGGTATGAACTGGTGAGACTAAACAAGGGAATAGACTATTTATGTCTCGGATGGATGAACAGTAAGTTCAGGCTAATGTATAGCATTTTACAACTCATGGTTTTATTCAGGCTGAGAAGCCTACCTCAGCTAGGAATGCAGTATCAGAGCAATGCTATGAGATCAAGGAAACAAGCTTGAATAACAACTCCTCTTTGTACAAGGAACTCAGAAGATCTTTTGTTAAACAATGACAAAAAAAAATATTTGACATGAATGTAGGAAAGTCCATTCTCCTCAGCTTGAATCTGCTGCACTTGGGGTAAAAAATATTATACTAAGGATTATTTAAGTCAAAGTTAAGACAGAGCTTCTAATATTTTTTATCTTTTTTTTTCTTTTTTTTAATTTTACAATGCTTACCTTGCATTTTGAGCTATAGTGTATGAATTTTGGACTAAATTATCTGAATACTGATGAACACTCCTAAAACCTTCCTCATCCCTTCCCCAACAAGTTGTTGTCCCCTGCCTGGACATGCTCTAAACATCACCAATTGTATCTGTGACTCTCCTCTGTCCCTCATACCCACCACCCTCAGATTCCATCCACCTTCCTCTTTTGGCCAAGCAACTATACAAGCAACAAGCCACGTTGCAGCTGGCTGAGAGTCTTCCTGTATTAATTTGTTGGATAATATGAACAGTGGCCACACATCTTCTAAGATTTTTGCATTCCCTCTGCTACGACACATTTGCTTTTACATACAATTGCATCTACCTGTCAAAATCTTGGAAAGATACTTTTTTTTTCCAAAACATAGACTTTTTTTCCTAAGCTGTCTGTATTACCATCTTGATTTCAAAATGAAAACAGCCAAGAATATGAATATACCCAAGTATCCTAGATATATTACTGCAGCACAGGATAAGATTTGAGACCATATTGCAACAGGGAGCACACAGAGACAAGAGAGGCTTATAAACATCTTTAGGAATATACATTCAAGGTGCACCAAGGGGAAAAAAAAGAAACCACAACGATCCTGAATGGGCTAAAAACCAACCAACCCAAATGAAATATAAAACCCTTGTAATAGTCAGTTCCCTTATTAAAATCAAAGCACACAGAGAAACTACCACACCAGTTTTCTACTGCAGTGGCTGACTGGGAGAAGTGAATATTGCACCACCTAAAACCCTCAATGATTCTTCTCTTAAGAGAAAAACAAACAAACAAAACAACAAAACAAAAAACAACTCAAAATAAACACAATGACAACAAAACAACAAAACCCCCAACCAAACAAAAGGAGTGGGTAAAGGTATTGGGAATGCCCTTCCATCAGGAGCTGCTAAGTGCAGGTGTAGTTTGCTCTGGCTGAGGCAGCAGCTGTTGTTGCATGCTTCTGCTGCACTTCATTCTACATGGCATTTAGTCAGGAGAGTGCTGTTTTCCTTCCATATGTTCAAAGACAGAATGATACACAGCATGAAAATATTTGAGAGTCTTTAGAGCAATATAAAACATTCCCATGGCAACAATTTCTAAAAGATTATGAAAACCATACTGTAGAGATGGTGCCTAAGGACATACATTTTAAGATTATAACGTGCTTAACCCTCATCAGTAGATAGAAACATGACTTCTTGTTCAGTCTAATGTCAGCCAATTTCTCCAACTATAATCTTTGTACATAGCACTTATTTTTTTCTTCAGATTCACAAATTTGATGAATGAGTTTCTCAAGAATAAACAGCTATAATAAATCAGACTTCTCTCATGTAACAATTCTAACAATGGTATCTTCCAAAAAAGCACTGGATCTGAGAATCTGGGCATTTATTGTTTTCAGTCAGGCGTGTTTAATGTGAACATACAAGACTCCCTTTAACAACATTTTGGAAGCAAAAAAAGGGGGGAATCTTTGAAACTGCAAGTCACGCTGCACTCTGTAGTTTTGTCTCTTGTCTACCATTTTTAGTCATAAGGACTTTAACAAAGTGTCATAGTCTGGATTGTGATCAGCAGAGGCCACCTCACATTGAGGTTAGCTGCATAGCACATGCGCCTTGCATGGAAAACTCTGCTCAGACATCCCAAAATAGGGGGCTACTGTAGTCTAAGAATGCAGAAATCATTAATGGGGCCTATGCTACAGATCTAAATTGTTCATGGTAGAATCTGTATCAGCAAGGAAACCATTCACAGCATCACTGAACAGACACTAGCAATCCCACACTGACTATAAAGTTGCCATATCTGGGCAAAAATAGGACATCTGGCCAGACCAGTGTGCAGCATTTAGGCCAGATATAACTTGAGACTTGTTAAAGTAATAAATTGCTATTGTGTTTTCTGGCAGAGAATTCTGGTATATTGTCAAAGAAAAACAAAAGGCATCACCAGCTGGAATGATCAGCAACAGAATTTAAACAGCTGATAATCTCCGAATAAACACGATAGTCCTGCACAAGACCCAAGACTATCTTGGAACTCACTGGGGTTGTTCGTCTGGAACATCAATCAGATCGTCCTCCAAAACACAGGTTCTGAAATCTCCGCATAAAATGCCATCACTTTTAGCATCAAAAGACCAACGACACGTATTTGGGCAGTTATGATCGTACAGAAATCTATTTCTGTTTTAGGAAATGCCAAGGGGTGTTTGGTGTTAGATGATGTAACATAATGAACAACGCACAAATGGGAAGGGCTATTGTTATTTGCTGTTGGTAAAGTTGGCTTGAGCTGCACAAAAAGGAAGTGAAGAAGGGGCATTCCCTCTGAGTCCTGGACAGAGCAAGGATGAGAAATGGTCATAGAGTTTCCTTGTGCTTTTCTGTGACAGGGCAAAACAAATCCCACACACCGAGTGCTGCTGCCCAGAAGAGGGGAGTTGCAAATAGAGGCAGCTGGCAGGAACCCTTGGGACAAGAAGGTTGCCTGGGGCAGACAATTGAAAATCATCTTGGGAATATCTGTGTTAATCTCATCCACTACATATTCCTCATTCATCTCACAAACACCATCCCTTCATCCCAGGTGTGTTCCTTCTGGAAAACATCCAGGGCTTCCCATTTAGCAGAAAATTTTGCACCGACACATACACATGCATTGACTGAGCTGTCAACCTGAAGATTGTAGAAAAGTTGATTTTACACAAAAAATTAAAAAAATAGAGACTCCTTTGAAAATTGGCAAGGGAAATGACACCCTTCTACAAAAGGTAGGGCAGGGAAATGGAAAGAAGCAAAAGGCAAATGCAAGTAGAAGCTGTGTGCAGTGTGAGAATGAGCTTGGAGTTCCATCCTTTTGCTACTCTTCTATTGTTCAGCAACAATGGAACATGACACCTTCCACTATCCCAGGCTGCTCCAAGCCCCATCCAGCCTGGCCTTGGATGCTTTGAGGGATGGGGCAGCCACAGCTTCTCTGGGAAATTCATTGCAGGACCTCTCCACCCTCACAGAGAGGAATTTCTTCCATATATTTAACTTTGACTTTCCCTCTTTCAGCTTGAACCCAGAGCCCAGCAGAGTTGATCCAAACAGACAGATAAAAATGCCACATCTGCCTCTGGGTTTGGAGTAAGGTATAAACGGGTATATAAGCTGCTTAATCCTTTCTAGTGTTTTGAAAACTGTTGAGAACAGAATGAATTATCTTTGCTGAAGTTGGTCAGTGCTGAGAGCTTGTGGTCCCCTGCAGCACTGCAAAGCAGATCAGTGTGTGGTGGTGACCTGCTCTGCAGTGCTCCTTGTCTCAGCTGCTGGCAAAGTGTCAAGTGGTGATGACTTCAGCTGATTTCAGTTCTAGCCTTGAAGGAGCAAAACTGATAGCATATATCTGTACATGGAGTATTAGTGATCTATTCCAATGCATGTTAAGTTTGAATAAAAATGAGGGTGCATTATTTTTAATGTGTAAGCATCACTGGAAAACAAACAAAACAGAAAGTCTTTGAATATTTATCAAAATATAAAACTAACCTTTAACAACTTTCTTAAATATTTGGTTGTCTTTATTAATTTTCATGCACCTCCATACTTGTAAGTTTCATCTAAGAACAAGAAGAGACACCCTTACAACTATTTCTACCTACCCACGAACAAGAAAGATTTCGAAATCTAATTTTAAACCTGAAAACTAATGTTTCATTCCAGCTAAGGGGTAGAACTGGTTTACTGTGTAAACTATTTGGGTGGAGATAGAAAGGCCTGTAAAGTTTATATATATCTCTCTATTCCTCATCCCTCACTTGGAAGCCCAGCCAGCATCATCCCTAGCTAATAAGCCAGAAACAACCTCAAAGTAGAATCTCCATATAGTGATCACAGAAGATTCATTAACCTTGTGGGAGAGTATCACAAAGCACACCTCAACTGAGAGCCAGGCAGTGATCCCGTGCTGTGACCTCTAGTCAAAGATCACTAGATAAATCCACTAAGACCAGCAGGTGGTCACTCCTTTAATATGTGATACATCAGGTGATGGGGAATCTAGAGAAATGAGAAATCTTGTTCTCATGGGTGAAGGGACAGCCTGTCATCAGCTGAAGGGGCGGGGCTACGGTAAGGGGGCGGGGCTTCGCCTGGGGGCGGGGACCAATGGGAGGCGGCGAGGAGGTGGGGAAGAGGCGGGGCTTAGACAAGGGGCGGGGCTACGACATTGGGGCGGGTGTGGGTGGGAGGGGCGGGGCTTCGCCAGGGGGCGTGGCTTCGCCTGGCGGGGGTGACCGAGTGGGCGGGGCCTTGACGGGGGGCGGGGCTACGCACGGCCGCTGTTGGCGCAGCCACCTACTGGTTCATTTCTTCTTTTGATAAAGGCTTTTCTCCTTTGGTTATGTATGAAGTACATACTTCCTGTGAGAAGGTAGATGCAGAAGCAGGGGAAGCAGAAGGCAGAAATTCTTGAGTCCTGACTGTAGAACAGACTCAGTTCTGATCAAACAACTGGTGTTCTTTGCCTCAGTTTCCCCAGTTGCAATATGAATAATGGCTGCATTGTAATCACACTGCAAGCAAGGCACAAACAAACAATTCCAAAGTCAATATTTCCAGGCTTCCTACAACTAGCATGTTTCTTATGAAAACACACAAACACAGAATCAGAAGGAAGGACATTTGTAGGCTGATCTGCCACTCCAAGTGGGGCTGGCTCGCCATACCAGTTTACTTGGGGATTTGTCTAGCTAAGCACTGAGTATCTCCAAGGATGGCAATCCCACGCTTTGGATATATGTTCCAATATTTGATTGCCTTCATTATATATATTATACTTGCTTCTGGGGAGATTTTCAGCCTGCCAGAAATATAGGCAGTGGTTAGGTGACTGTCATCAGGCATTAGCATGGTGTTCTTCCTGCTGGGATGACTGAGGCTGGGGTTATTATTACCAGAGTACTGTTGTTTTGTAACCAAATTGGCTGCCTGTGTGTTCTTGTTCTAGCTAAACCACGAAAGCCTAAAGGTGGCTCTCACCAAGTCAGTGATTTCTTCCAATCCCTCAGCTTAACCTCTTTCCTGCAGGTCAATCAGTGGATTAGTCTTTCAGGTAAAATCATGAATTGGGAGCAACATGAATCCATAATCCCTAAAATCATCGCTCATTTTGTATAGTCAAGGTCATAAGGCTCCTATCTTGCCAAGTATGTTCTGTGGTTATTTGGGGAAATTTATACTACTTCTTCAGATTTTAATTTATTATTTTTTTTCATTCAAAACAGGAACATGCCCCAAAGTCACATTCCTTTGTTGCTCTGAGTGCCCTTCTCTGCACTGAAATTGAGCCTTTCTCACTTTTAGGAGTGAAAAATGAGGAAATTAGGAATGAAAAGTCAGATATCTGTATTTTTTTTTGTTGGAGTTTTGATGTTCTGAGTGCCCTTCTCTGCACTGAAATTGAGCCTTTCTCACTTTTAGGAGTGGAAATTCAGGAGATTTGGAATTAAAAGTCAGATGTATGTGGTTTTTTTGTTGGAGTTTTGATGTGCCCAGCTGCCCCAGGTTTCTTCAGCTGAAATCACAGCATTCCCATCTGCAGTCCATCACCACAAAATGTAAGTACTATGGTTTCTGCACAGCAGTAGCACGAATTTAGTTGGCAACATCTAAGCACCAGTGATGCAGTCCTTAATAAACAAACCCTGTAACATGGCTTAGAATATCCTGCCATGATACTGTGCCCGTAAGAATATGTGGCCAACTTGTGGTTACAATCAGATAAGAAAACCCCAGGCAGCTTTGTGTCCTCACAGCACCTGCACCAAGATATTTTGGCCTTTGAGCCCCCTTCACTCTGCTCCTCATGAGAAACTGTTCCTATCATCCCTTCTTTTCACTCTCTCTGCAAAGCTGTTACCTTGGGGTGAGGACATGGAGGCTGAGGGTGACACTGCCAACAGCAAATGGGTGATTCAAATACTTCATAAATCATTATTTAAATTACTGGAGCCCATCAGGAGCCCAATAGAGAGATAAAAATCTCCTACAATAACTACTGTCTTATACGTACAGTAAAGTGCTGATTCAAGATCTGCTTTTGGCTCTGGATAACAGATCATCTTCAAGGTAACCACTCAATTAGCAGGCATATGTTCTCAAATTCACTAGCTACATAGTTTATCATGCACTGAAATCAGGATTATTTGGTTATAGATTCAGTCATATATTATCCTTGATTCACCATTATCTTGTTCATAAAGTTTATAAATTATAGTGTTTTCAGTTGCAACACTGTAGTAGTTAAAGCTTTGTCAGGTTTTTCACTTCTGGTCATCCCAAAGCACATTAAAAAATTATTTCAAAAAGGAAAAAAGCAGGGGATGACAATGAGTATATTAATATGGTACTGCACATGTTTTCATTGTGCTATAACATACTTAACTGAATTATGCATTCCAAGAAACCATAAAATAACATAAAGGAGTGCCTATTAAGAGGCTGTTAATAAGAAGAATGGTAAAATACTTTGTTGAAAGTATTTTTAAAAATTGTTTGAAACTTGTGACTTACAAGACTTATTAGAATTGTATAAGGGTTCAAGATGCTAGATGGACGTCTTGAAATGTTGGATAACTTCACGTAGATGAGGCAGAGGCCTATTTTGTGAATGATTCTGGACAGGATGATCAGGAATGCTAAATCAACTTCTGACAATGCATATTGACATGCAGAGCAAAATTATTCAAATACATGCTAAAAGCTGTAATAATGTTCTACAGAAGAAAAAATAAATAAAGCAGAAAAGAATGAAGGTGGAAGTAGGGTCGAGATGTGATAAGGACAGAAAAGGGATGCATGTACATCCCGGTTTATCCACTTATGCATACTATAGTAAAACAGGATATACATTGTGTATATAGTACACAAAGTACAATACACATAGTATATATATATATATATGTAATATTTATATGGAAATGTACCCCACCGCAATGCAGCCCCCAAATACGACACCCAAGCATCCATTAACATGATATGCTTCCCATCTTTCAGATAAAAGAGGATTGACATTTCCAACTATATATAACTTCTTACAGATTGCTGTTTTTCAACACTAAAAACCAAAATTATTTCAGCAAATAACTGGTGATTAATCACGATCACCCATCACACATCTTCAATTTTATTTTTTTATGTTAAATTCAATTCTATATGGTTTTCTATACAAGTCTGGTGGGGTGAATAAAAGGAGCAAAAAGTGAGACCTATAGTAAACTTAACTTACTGCTCAATTAATTTAATCCTGGCTTGGTATCAGGGTTGCTGATATCATGGGATTTCCCTCAGAAATGAGAATATTTCCATCAGTTAATGAGTTTAAGGCAAAGTGTAAGAAGTTTTCTGTTGGGCTGTCAGTGTACAGAGGAGTAACTGCTGCAAAAGATGGGAGTAACTGAAGGGGTTCTATGGGGCATTGTTGGGATTTTGCTGGGGCATTGCCAGGTCATCACCAGGGCATGACCAGGGCAGGGGCTGCTGGGGCAGCCTCTCCATGGGTCACTGCTGCAGCTGCCATTCCCTGTTCCTTTCCTCCCTGCAGAAATGAACAATTTCTCTTGGGTAACATCCCCCCACATCCAGCTGAGAGTTTTCCTTGGGATCTCTTTGAAACAAAACTCTGGTTGGATTTGGCTCCGTTTGCCCTCCAGAGGCTCAAAGATTCCCAACTTCCCAGGCCCATCTGGGTGAGAGTGACATGAGAAACATCACCCAGAGCAGTCCTGGCCTCAGGCAAAGGAAGAAAATGAACGTGAACCAGGAGCACAAGACGTGAGTGAACTGGAGCCACCAGTCCCTCGGTGCTGCACTTCAGAGCACCTGGCTGAGAGCAGCCCCTCTGGAATCCTTCCTCCAGCATCATTCCAGAAAGACCACAGCACCATATCAAAAATGTCAAAATTGCACTGTCATTTATACAAATAGCAGTTTAAAGGTGCAGAAGGGTGTGAGTAATGATCCTGCTCTGCCCATGTAAGCACTGTGCAGCAGAACTGATTTATAAAAAATTCATTGTCATTAACTTTTGGCATTTCATTTATCTGGTAGAAAGCCGTCCATGCTGTGTTCTAGCCAAGAAACCACTGATGGTTGTATGCTCTGTTAGCTTCACTGTTTGTTTAGGGGTTCACTGCCTTGGTCATTTGTGTCTCCATCCTGCACCTGAGAACCTGTCTGGTCTCCCCTGAATGTCAGGACACTGCTGTCTCCAAGGCTCCTTTGGCCCCTTCTTCCAATGTGGGGACTTGCAGGACAGTCTGGGCAACAGGATTAACATACTGAAGCTGAACACCAGAGGCAATTGGGCCTGGCAGCATCTGTCCTGGCTCTAGCAGGGCTGTCACAGCAGCAGGGCTTGTGTCCACCACCTATGATCTGCTCCAAAAAAAAGAATTTCCTGAAGTTTGATGATGAAATTTTCTTTCTGTTTTCAACAGCTCTTTTCTGACATTCAGCTTGTACTCAGATTTGTAGATCCAGCTCTGCAGAATAAGAGTTGTCTGGTCGCAGAGCCAGGCCAGGAGGAATGTCCTCAGCATGCATCAGCAGAATTCATTTCTCCCCAGCAATCAGCTGTGTAATCTGGACATAAACCAATTAATCTCCCCAATTTATCTTATCCTTGTGTACTTACTGGCCATTGATGTTCTCATTTAAAAGTGCTGAGATACTGCCTGTGACTTGTCAGAAAAGCATGAATGTTTCATTGTATAGAACATCCTAACACACAACAGTGTTTAGGTACCCAGTGAATGCAACTAGAAAAATTGTCTTTTAGCTTCCATTTAGGTTTATGATGGTTTCTACTTTAGAGACTGTTAAACATCAGAACACATTGATGTGAGATCAAATGTGATTCCAAAAAGCTCTTTTAAAAACCCATATGCAAGTTATCCTGCCTTACTCATACAAATTACCTGGCACCTGCATCCAACTCCCTGTTTCTTTCTCTCGGCAAAAATTTCTCAATATCACTTTACATTTTCTTTAATTCCTAGATTTAATTAACAAATCAGTAGCCTTTCTTATCAATAGGATGCATTGTTTTGGCTGTTGTTACTTTCACTATCCTTCTACATTAGCATGCCAATGATTGTACTCTTTGAAGCCTTTGACAATGCCAAGTACGCAGTGGCTGTGACATCTGTCCTCAAAAATTAGCCATAAAACCATCATGGTGTTGGGAGTCTATGTCTAATGTTTATAGCAGAGCTACTTGCTTACTTAAAGGGAACAATCTATGTGTCTAAATCAAGTCATGTGTTTGAATACTTGACTGTTCCTTGAACACTTAAGGCACTGAGTTTAATAGGGTCAGTTGTAATTATAACAAACAAAACAAACAAACAAAAAAAGACAACAAAAAAACAAACTTCACACCACACATTCACTGAAGAAATAACTCTCACAATTTGAACTGATTTCTCCTAAGTAAACCCAACCTGAGTGAGATGAGCTACACTCTTAGGACTTTTATGTCCACTCAAGTGTAGTCACCTGTTGGAAAACCAACACTTCAGGGCATAACGTTTATCTCTGCACTACAGTAAAATAATTGTTTCCTTTCCACGGTGGCCCTGGTGTCCACGATGACGACCTTGGCGGTGGCCGTGGTGGCCCTGGTGCCCACGATGACGACCTTGGCGGTGGCCCACGGCGGATCCGCCGACCGCGGTGCTGACCTCGGCGGTGTTTCTAGCGGCCGCGGTGGCCCTCGTGACCACGACGGCCGCCTCTGTGGCGGCCACGGTGGACCCGGCGGCCCACCGGGCTTGAGGGTGGCGGGGTGGGCTCCACGGGGGGGTGTCAATCCTCCCCTGTGAAGTCTCCTCTGCTGCAGAATGGCCTTCTGGCTGTCCTGCAGCTGTGGTATTGATTGAATAGTCATGACGTGGCTGGCTGGCTGGACAAATCAGTTTATCTGTGTGAAGACAATGTAAGCATTCAATTTGACAAATACTTTATACTAAAAGTACAAAGTACAATATTCCTCTTCTGTTACTGTTAGACATCTCTTCCTTTTCAGAATAAATTATCAAGCTCTCTGTAACCTGTGGCAAGAAAACCCATTTCTCCCTGAAATCCAGAGATTTTTGGAGGCCACCACACTCCACAGTTGGAGCCACCAGCTTTCCCTGGAGGGCAAAAACCCCAAGGAGGTATGTGTAAAAAAACCCTGGAGGCAATGGGGCCAAACCTAACAGAGTTTGGCCCCTCTAAGCTTTTCCCTGCAAACATGAGGAGGTTGGGACCTGGAAGAGGAAGGCAGGGGGAAAATCTGAGATGACGCAGGACATTTCCTGCACATCTTGAAAATGTGCTTTGAAGGTTTAGGAGCAACACCTTTCACATGGAGAATAACTATGCTTACCTTACCTACTATAGTGCTCAGGAGAGCAAGGCACAGTGAGGAGGAATGGTATGTTCTAACAGAAGCAAAAAAGAAACAGTTTTTCCTTCAGGATTATAATTTCTGCAGCTGTGCTGAAGATTTGTACAACGCTTTGAATCCATTGCAGTTGCTGTTAGACAAGGGGAGGCCAGACATTGTGGGTGAGGTTGGCTGGGGCTCTGAGCAACCTGCTCCAGTTGCAATGTCCCTGCTCCCTGCAGGGGGTTGGACTGGATGAGCTTTGAAGAACCCTTCCCACCCAAACCAGTCTGTGATTCTATTCTATATTTTAAAAGGGTTGTTCCTCCTGCATAGTTGTTTAAAAAGTGATAAAGACAAAAAAAACCCAAACCCTATTATTTTAACCAGTATGACCAAAAGCACCCACCTAGATGCTTCACACAGCGAGATACAGACAGGTAGTTTTATATAGATACACACGTGCATTTGACACACTAAGGGATATCAACAAATTATACTAACTTCTACCTGTAACACAGAACTGATGTGCACTGAAGTGGTGGGGGAGAGCATATTTTTAAATATCTTATCATGCAATTGCCCATTTCATGAAAGTGGAGGGTGAGGGGAGGCAGAGGGGAACACACACACTTGTAAAACTTTGATGAATGGCCTGTGTGCTTAGTTTTTCAGACACTTTATCCGATGTCTCATACCAAAATGCATTTATTTGTATACCACTGTTCAGACAGTGGCATATCAGTGATATCTACTTTGTGGTCTAGTAATTTCCAGCTAACCCCTCCCTATCATGTCTGTTATGTTTCTGACAGCTTCTGAGCAAATATCCAATGCAATAACATGATTATCTATTTCCTGTGTGGTTTCTGCTTTCGATTTTTTACTCTATTATATATCTATTTCATTATTACTTTTCTGGTGTGCATTTTAGCTAGGATGAAGCTAGTGCACTTTGTCTGAAGTAACCTTTAGTATCATTCCACCAAATAATTACTCGCTCATTTAGCTGAAGACTTTTTTTTAGCTCAGCAAGAAGAAATAATTAAACTTGCAACTGGACTGTTTTTAAAAAATGTGTACTGAAGAAAATATACCTCTGTCAATGTGATAAGACAAGACAAACACAAATAGTCCAATATCTCATTCTTGTGTATATATTCATTGCAAGTAAAAGGTGTGAATACTGTTCAATACAGTTTTTCTTTCTGGGGGCATAAGGGTCTGTGGACAACATTTTTTGAGATAGCTGCCTGAGGTTAGGTGCCTACAATGAAAGGGCTGAAATACCTTTCTGATTACATGGTCCTTCCTCCATGTGGGAGAGTAAGTGGGAAAATACTCCATGGTCTTTGGGCTCAGCACAGAGATGTTCCAGCCCCTTCAGCATCCTCACAGCCTCTGCTGGGCTCTCCAGCATTTCCCTGTCCCTCTGGAACTGGGGAGCCCAGCACTGGACACAACACTCAGCTGTGGCCTCAGCAGTGCAGAGGGGAGCAGAAGCTCCCTGGACCTGCTGCCCAGAAGCACTAACAGAGGAAGAGCAGGTAATTCAGCAAAGCCAGGACTGGAGAAGACAATCTAAGGAAGCTTAGACGCCACCTGCAGCTCCTCATGGTGATAGC
Source organism: Actenoides hombroni (assembly GCA_024336885.1). Lineage (NCBI taxonomy): Eukaryota > Metazoa > Chordata > Aves > Coraciiformes > Alcedinidae > Actenoides > Actenoides hombroni. The sequence continues at coordinate 925,446 of WUAM01006479.1, read as the reverse complement.
AGCTTGAAGAATGGTGTTGCCCATTCACTGGTCAACTGGGTGTCAACGAAACCAGGATGGACTTGCACAGAACCTGGGTCACTGCTCTCATTCCTTAACAAGCACATGCGTTTCTATTTTACTAGCAGTGGTGAGCCCTGGGTTTACAGAAGATGAAAATCAAGTGACCCATGCCTTTAAAACGGGAAAGGTTCAAGTAAGTGAGAGTAGCAAACTTATGCTAACTTTCAAACACAGCTGTGTACCTGTAAATCCTAAGGGCTGCACCAGGCATGTGGAATCAGAGATGCCATAAGACTTAAGATGAATACATCAGCAAAGGAAGAAGGAAGTTCATATGCTGCTACTCTGAATTTTCCACACTGCTGGACTTTACATATTATATACAATTGATAAACCAAACTTTCTCTTTCTGTAGTTGGTCAGAGATGCTAACAACTTTGTCCTCAAGAAATAATGAGATTTCTAATCCCCTTTAATATCCTACCATTTTATCTTAGTGAACTATCTGCCATATAAGTAATAATAATGAGGTATGTTTAAATACAAAATGCATCCTTAAGCATCTAGACACTGTTAGTACTGCTTTTAATTAGAAACTTATGAAACATGTGCAATTAAATATACTCATAAAAAAACCCCAGATACTTCTCTGTAGAACGAGTCAATTTGTTGTATCATTAATGTTATTCAAGAACAAAATAAAGCAACAGGAGATCACTCATCAGATATCCTGGAGACTTTTTGGCTTAGGGGCATTCCTCAGTGGGAGATTTCCACCACTTGCCTGTCATAACACAGCTTGCATGGGCCCATTTGTAAAATAAATACATTCATTTCAAAACCTACCCTGGGTGAAGCTGCTAGTATGGATTATAGTAGAGAATCATCATCAACCCTGTGCAAGCAGTTTCAGAGCAACAGTGATTTACCCTGTCCCACAGCCAGCTGGACAGCAGCTACCTTTAGCTGTGCCTGTGATCCCTCAAGGCACAGCCACTCCTCTAGACAAACTTACGGGAATATTGGATCCCAAATTGCTTTGCCCTGTAAAGGGTAACTGAGAATAAAACTTTTCCACGCATATATCTGAAAGACCACCACAGCATTGTGACCACAGGTGACTGCTGCTGTGGGTTGCATCCAGAACTGCAAGCCAGTGGGGTAATTTCAGGGCAAGTCTGGAATCAGTAAGATACAAAAACAGAGACCAAAATTCACCCAAGTGTTCTCCAAAGAGTTTCTGGAGGAAAATTCATGATAATAAATAAAAATACTTGCTGGTTTCATAGGAGTAACACTGCAATTGGTAGTCTGTGACAGACTTCAAGAGCTTTGTGCCACACTCTGCTGAATCAGTGCAGATGTTTGTGGTTTTATTAGTTCTTTTCATTACAGAAAGAAGTCCATGGCCACATAAATGTCACATATGGCCAAGCCTTCAGAGAGGATTAGATACAGAGGAAGAGAGAGGCGTCGGCATCACCCTGTTGCTGTATGCAACAGACACTGAAAGCTCAGTTGGGCTGGGATTTTAAATTAATTTAAATGTAGTCAGCAGATTTGTTTAAACATTTCTTTTTAAAAAAAAAAAACCTCCACACTTATTCCACCCCCTGCCTCCTCCCCAAGAAGTACTACTATTTTAGGGGAGTGGTCTCATGGTACTGGAATTGTTTCAGCCCTTTTCTTTCAGTATCATTTGAAGGAACCCAAAGAAGTCTACCTTCCACCACACCACAACCTTCACACTTTTGAACAAACACCTATACACACATCCCTGACACAAAGGGCAACACCTTTTTCTTTCTTTCCTTGCAAGCCCTTCACAGAAAGTTGAGGTGGAACTTCCTGTGTTTCAGCTTCCTACCTCTTGTCCTGTCACAGGGCACATGCTCACTTCTGTACTTCTCTCCTTCCCCCTTCCTACTTTCCACCAATTCTTTCATTCCAAAAAGTCCAAAGAATTCCCCAGTTTCTTTGGGGTGTTTTTCACAGGGCACACACACAGGAAACAAATCTCTCTGTCTCTGCTGGTGCTTAGAGGCAGTGGGCATGAGGAAGGCAGCCAGGAGTGTGCTGTCAATGTGGGACAAGATTTCAGTGTTCACAGCACAAGGCAGCTCCCACTAATGAATAGACACTGGAGGACGTAAAACAGTTGTGATTGTGGATAAAATGTCTGAGCATAGCAGAGAAGAGGGAACTGACCATAGCTCACATGTTTATCCACATGCCATTTGACTGCTTCAGAGGTGAGTTCATCTCCACTGGTGCAAGGAATAGGGGTGGAGTTGACCAACAGCACGAGATCCCTCTGCCCTCCACACCCACAGCAGCTTTGGCTTACAGACCTTAGCTCTTCCCCATGCATTCTCTCTCTTTCTCAGTGGATGACCTGTGGTCCATGGTTAATGGATTAGGCTCACTAAATTCATATTGCCCAGTACTATATAATAAATTCTCAATTGCTATCTAAAAATTACTTTAGTTGTAGAAACACTTGCAATCCAAAGTGTTCTGTGGTATGTCCTATTATATTATGGAAATTACTTTGCTATTTTTAATTTCTAGGGTTCTTCTCATTTGCAGGCAATTAAGTCATTTCAGTAGCCTCGATGGGTTTGAGGTGCAGTGGTCTCCTGTCTGGTGCTGGTGGGAGCTGGCACATCTACCCTTGCACCCAGGAATGTCTGTAAGGGAGGGACACGGGGTGGAAAATGCTTTTTGGGGATAACTTAATCCCTGCATCAGCACGGATACTAAACTGTGTATTAAACTGGAATATCAGAGAGTCTTAAATCCCATAGTGAGAGCACCACAGAAGTGGATTAGAGCCAGGCATTTAATTATGGAGAGAAGTACCTGAAAGTGGCCATCATGTTAGACACAGAGAGGAGGGGAACTTTGTCATTGCATCAGGCACAGAAATCAACTGCTCGATTCTTTCTTAATCCTCAGCGCGTTGGAGTTTCACACCAGCGTTCAGTTGTTTTCTGGTGCACACCTTAGCCACAGAGGGGGTTTGTAATAGTTATTTAAGCAGGAGAATGTAAGAATGCTGATGCTAGCTGGGGAGGTTCAGAAGATAAGTTAAGCATCAATGCCAAATCAAAGTGCTTAAAGTCTGAGTCAGGTTCCCAAAAAGTACAAGACTGGCTTAGAGTCTTCTTGTTTCTCATAACATAAAGATTGAAGAAGTTGTTTTCTTCTAATTATGGAGTCTAAAATTCAGATTTTCAGGCTTTCTCTGCAGCTGTAAGAACCAGAAGCTTACTTTTTCAAGTGTGGTATCTGTGATTCTTATCATAAATCCAGGATCTCTGACATTACTAATGCTGGCACCACCAGCAGGAGCTTCTGCCATTGAGGGATCTCCATGGAGCTCTTCTTCAGCCTCCTCCAGCTGACTGCCAGGCTGCTTGAGCTGCTCGATGGACTTAGACAGCATCTGGAACAGAAGGGAGGGAACAGTTACTGACGCCCTTCACTGGTGCCTAACGCCAAGAACTGTTAGAATTGTACTGGCAAAAGCCTCCACAGCACAACCAGGTAGCTATGCAGTGCTAAAACCGTCCAGAGAGCTCTGACAAATCCTACTTTTATCATGGCTGATTGATATTTGTTTTCCATCCAGCACACACTCTTTAAGATTGTAAAAGAATGTTACTGTGCAGGCTGAATTCTGTTTGAACTGAGCACCAGTGAAGCAGTGATGTATATAAATGGTCAGAGAACTCAAAGACTTTACAGAACTGAAAGTAATGAGATAATTATTTGGGTAGGTGTAGTTCATTAATTCAGCCTGCTAAACCAGACCCAGCCAGCCTTCAGCTCCAGGCTGAGAGCAGAAATCCTCTCTCTGTTAATACAACGTGATACAGACCCTCCAGGGAAAGCATGGAGAAGAGAAAATCAAGATATATAGGGACCTGAAGGGAAAGTTTAGCTCGGGCATCTCATTAGCAGCAAAATAAATGAACAACAATTAGGAGTGATAAACACCAGCCTGACTCTCCAAGGGTTAAAGCCAGGGTCACTTACAAATAAACCAACTGTGTGTGGGTCTCTGTTTATAGATCAGAACATGAGAATGATGTTTGGGGATGAGCTGATGTCTCTATTCTCTCTCTATCAAGTTTTTCACCATGCCTGGGATGCTCCTCTGCATTGCTGGCCCAGAGACTATACCAGCTGTTCTTAAAAAGAAATTGCCTCTCCTTTATTACAACGTTTAATTCTTCATGGAAGATCATAAGATCTTCTTCTACAACTACATGATCTGCCTAGTGCTGTCTTTTTCTTCCTTTTCCTTTTTCAAGTCCAATAACCTTTTCTATTAATCTCCCATGTTATACACTTTTCTTCTATCAATTCTCTATTAAAAATTCATTGGGGCTCACACCATAAGATGTCAGTGGTGCATTAAAATGTAAAAAAAATAAATACATCTCTTTTAGACAACGGGGAGGACACGGGTTCATTTTATGGTTCCACCTGGCTCGGAAATAGCCAAGGAAAATTAATTGTTCGTTTCTTTAACAGGGGCCTTTTTATGTCCATGTTATTTTAGGGTATGTTGCCATTTTACATTTAAAAATAAAGCCCAGGATGTATGAGTACCTAAGCCAGGTGACACAGATGATGTTAGTGGTGTGATGTGATGTGACACAAATGTGTTCTATAAGCAGAGCTTGTTTGAAACATTGAATGTGGGGGAATTCACAAAGAGAATGTCTTGAATTTATAGAGTATGGAGTTATAACTGTAAATTCTACATTTAAAAAAAATCGTTATTACCCAGAACTAAAGGGTCCCAGCTCTCTGCAGGGTGAGCTCCCAACATGTAGGTCACACTAGTGCACAAACTGGTGCTCCAGGCTATAGGACCAGGTCCTGCTGCATGAGCATAAGGTAGAGTCCACTTGCCTTGGAGAGCTAATAAGATTGAGGGCCAAAGAGCAGAAGGAGGAGACAGGAGGAAGTGAAATGTCTTGCTCAAGGCCAACAAAAAATGCAGAAAATGCTCAGGGCCATCTAAACTGAGATTTACAGGACAAGGAGAAAATGTCATCTGGGAGTCACGGGAAAAGTCCTGGAGCTGGAGGCTAGAAAGACCATCATTTGCAGCAGTGACTCTAAGCAGTCCCTCAGAGCCTGTCTACACCATGGCCTTTTAAAATCTCTATTTATAAACCAGTGGAGAGAGGGAGGCTCTGAAACTAGGTGCTTCAATCTGTTCTCCAGAGTAGCAAAGTGTCTATGTTGCAGTGTAACTGTGTCTCCATTTCTCCTCTCACTTAGAAACTTGTTTCTTAGATTTACATGTTCAAAATACCATAAACAGAGTGCTTTCTGGCCTTCTGCATGCAATCAGACAATCTATAATATGAACAACTTAGGCATTTGAGGAAAAACTTACTTGTTAAATACCCTTGTCTAGCCAAACCATGTAAGTAGTTGTGAATATATTTGAAGCTTTAACTTCCTGCAAAAGACAAATTTCTTAACTTCAAATAGAGATGTTAAAAGATTGTGTGGAATAGTGTTTGCAATCTATGGCAGAGGGATTACTACCCTGGTAGTCAAGGAAACATCTCTCACAATTGCAAGATTTCAAATTTTGGAATTTCCCTTCTAGGGGAGAACATGGAAAACCCTCCATGCTCTTCAAAAAGAACACAGCTTTGGTGTCCTACTGGTGGATACAAAGGGCCACAAGGCTTTCACAGCATCACAACCGTGACCCTACTCATGGGTGGCCTGAGGGACAGGATCTTCTGCTCCAGAGTGACCAACCCTACCCAGCCTCCCCTTCCGCAGACCCAATCCCCCGCTCCCACTCACCACTTGCACAGAGGATGGCACCCAGGTGCAGATAAACTGGTCCCAAGGGATTTCCGAAGGCTGTGCTCCCACTCCTCATTCCTTGGAAGGAGCCAGCATCAAGTAGATGCAAGTCCCAGCAGAACATAAATTTAAGGCCGTAATCCTTGTGCACATACTAATTGCTGTTGTGGTACATGTGGCTAATTCAGAATAAGGCTTAAAGCAGGACATTAAGTAATATATAAATTAAAACAGAAGTGCAACTCAACAGGATTTGTTTTATTATAGAACTGACAGATACAATCTTCCTACTTCTGCTAATTATCCTTCTGCGAATTTTTAAGCACCTGAGTGGAGTTTTGCCTAAATCTATGCATGTTTAAGGTAGAAGGAAGTTATTTTAGTTTTTGTCTTCATTCCTCACCATCCTACTCTATTTTTAATTGGAAATAAGTTAAATAAGTTTCCCCAACTGGTGTCTGTTTTGTCTGTGATAGTAATTGGTCTCTATCTCAATCCATGAACAATTTTCTTCTTTTTTAGTCCTTGCTCTGGAGTAGGGAGAGTAAGTGAACAGCTGGGTGGCTGTCTGGCAAGCCAAGGTCAACTCACAACAACCTCAAATAGATTATTATGCACTGAAAGACTATACCCAGAAAATACTTCAGTGTCCCTGCAATTCTGGATGTAGCTGTACCAGTGTTTTGGAATCTTTCTGAATAAAGTGACAGTAGTTCAGCTTTGCAGCAGCGTGGAGCTCCCCCATTTCCTCAGTCAGTGCTCCATACATGATAGTAATACAAAAGAAAGACCTTGGCAGTATATTCTTTGACTTAGTCGTGTAGTTGTAACAGTTGCTCTGAAAAACTGAAAAATATCCCCATGAGTTCTCTTCATTATCTTTCCTCCTTCAGCATCTTCTGTGCTAAGGCCTTGTGATAACTAAAGGTAGAGAAAATTATGACCTGAATATACAATAATGCAAAATGCATTTATAAGCTGATGCATTAGACAATAATTTTAAAACAAGTTTGTATTCTAGATTTCAGATCCTTAATAAAAAGCCATGTATTTAAGCTTTATAGAGTTTTAAATTTACTCAAATTAACTACTGAAACATCGTTTCAAAACTTCAGTTGCTATGGAACAATTTTTGTACAGCCCCATTTTTATGCACAGAACAACAGTTTGAGCCCCTGGTTTTCCTTTGTGACTTTTTTGTTTTGCTTTTCATCAGATAGCCACAGGCATGCTTTGCAGTGAGTAATTCAGTTCCTTGCAATGCATAATTTTCAACGTGACTGTGAACTAAAGACCCCATTTTAAGTTATGTCTGGTCAATCATACTTTATGCAAGAAATAATAGCAATTTGCATCCCTTGGAACTTTCTAGTGATTATGATGATCAAAGTCTACAACTGTAATTAGGTGATAGAGTAAGTAGGGAATTAACCAAAAATGTCCTTCGGACAAATTTGAGAAGTCTGGTAATGAAGGGAACTTCATAAATGACATGTTCTTTGTTATATTCAGTGCTTGAGAAGCAGAAGAATGAAATCCTGTACTATGCTGTCTTTTTTTCAACCGACTGCTGTTCAAAGCTCATTTGAGTCCCAGCTCCTTGGTCACCTCTGAAGCCAAATAACCTCTTCTCCCACTGCGTTTGGGATTCTCTACAAAGAAATTGTATTGCCAAAGCCTGAACCCAGCAAACAGCCTGAAGCACAGGCTCCATCTCAAAATTCTATTTACCTCACCTGAAAGGCTCCAGGTTTTCAGTGCAACAAACAAAACCAACCCCTACCATTCCTGCTGCACCAGACAACCACCGGGTACTGCTCATAAGTCTGGAACAGCTGCATAACATGGAGATGCTTGCCAAAAACCAAGGATATCTCCAATTTTTCAGGAGACATGGGATGACTCAAGCCACTAAAAGGATGCTTAGCATCTGAACCTAAAGCTGCAGACATCCATAGGGGCAGCAAAAGTGCAGCATGCAGCACAGACCCATTCTAAAATTAGATCCTGCATCCCTGAATGTGGGGGTGAGCTCTTGTTCAAAAGCAAGGAATGGTCCCAGTAATTTTATTTCAATGAGTTTCTGTAGTTTTACTGCAAAACAAAGATTAGTGGTGAGGTAACTGATCATAAATGTCAAGCAGTTAAGAGACAGCATTAACAGATACAATTGGTGCATACAGCTTACTGCCTTCTACTTGTTGCTCTGTTGTGGAGCCACAGCCAAATGAACAGTGGTCCTGTGCCATGTAATACAGTGAAGCTTGTAGGCTCTGTATGTCGCTGAGGTGTTTCAGATACAGATAAGGTAGGCAAATGGTGAAGCCCTTTAGTAAAATAAAAGGCTGCAAAATACAGAGCTCCATAAAGACCAATGCCTTCTCCTCACAGCAGCTGGTAGTGACAGCCACAGGATGTCACTGAGCCTGACTCAGTGAGCTCAGGAAGGATACCTTGCTGTTTATACAGAATCTCAGAGCTACAGTATGTTGCACAAACCAAAGGCTAATTAAATGTCATACAAAAACAACAAACAAAACCCCTTGTGATTTAAAACCTTTATTCAAAATATTCAACAATAAGTGAATAAAAACAGAGGACTGACCCCATTTAGACCCAAATCACTCTCTGCCCTGTTAGTTTTCTTCTTAGACCCTACAGAGTTACATCAGTATTTATCAGAATTCACTACAATTTGGTTATCTCAGTGTCATCCAGTGACAGGACCAGAGGCAATGGGAGTCAGTTGGAGCACGAGGTTGATACTGCAAAACTATGTTAATACTGCAAAGATGTCACAGAGTAAACCTGAGGTGCTGCCCTGGTAACTGGTGTGGTTAATCACAGCATTAACTATGCTGTCTAAAAGCCTGGAACTTGATATTTGCTGTGAAAATAGAAACTGCTTTAGAGTTTTGGGTAATTTATAGATTTCTGGTTCTTCTGAATTATTAATAGAGAAAATTCCCCTCCTTTTGCCACTAGACACGGTGGGATAGAAGGGGGAGCCAGGACTTCCTCTGGTTTCTGCTATAATAACCTGTCATACAATATGATGCATAGGGACTGTAAGGCCCAAATGAGCAAGAACCCAGCAGGCTTCATTACTGTAGTGCACTGAGTCCTCTGTAGTGATGTAGTTTATAGGAAAACCTATACGGTGCTGGAAAAAGAGAAGCTACTCCACCTACATTTCCTCTCTTCTTTTCAATGCAGGAATCTGCATTTTATGCTCTTCTCCAAAGGACATGCTGCTTCTCCCTGTGGGTAACCTCCTATAAAGACCTCAAAATTTTGATCAGCTCTTGTCTCCCTTGCATTTCTAGCAGTCCAAAGATTTTTCTCCAAGTTTCCACTTCTGTTCCTGAAAAGAAAATTGACAATACTTAGAAACTGAAACCCGGCAGAGCAGATACAAAATTTCCACACCAAAATCTAAAGGCCCCTTCAAGACTAAAACCCAGAAACCTGTCTTGAAAGATATGCTGCAATGTATTATAAAAAAATATCCTCACAGCTTAACCTTTAACTAATACAAATATTAAATCATGTAACAGTAAGTGCATTAATCAAATAAGTACATATAAAATATTAAGATGCACAAATAAAATGTTTTAGCTGGAGCTTTGTCTGCGCAAGGACTACAGTAAGTAGCACTAGATGAGCACTTGATTCATTTGTTATAGTGCTTTTATTTGTTTTATTCTAACCTTGAAAATTAGATGCAGAGCACCATGGCCCTAGGAACAGCAATCCATCTCCTGAGTCATGACAAGAGAACTTGTGAGCACAGCATCAGGATCCCTGGTGGCATGTCCTCTTAGTCATACATTTTGCCACCTTAACCACTCTTAACCCTTCTGTTCAGAGCACTTCATTCATTTTTGTAGCTCCAGGTCTTTTTTTCCTTTCCTCTCTTGATCCTGGCTTGTTTTCTCTAATCCCTGAAATTTTCAGTTCTGCTTGCACAACTGACATGCAAATCTAAGGGTGGGTTATGAGGCTAGTATTGTTGTAGTTATAAAACGTGGTGTGTGTTTTGCAATAGAAGGAACAGGTGCTTCCAAATAAATTTCATCTCCTATCAAGAAGTAATTTGTTATGATGCAAATATCTGATAGATCTCAGACAACATTAATATAGAACTTAAGACATATGGATGTAAAAACAAAATACAGCTGCATGCAATTGGGAATTAGACAGGGCCCCTCCCTTCTCCCTGCGGCGAGGGAAGCAGATATTGAAGGGGCAGAGCAGAAGAGAAGATTTAATGCTGCTTCACTGGAAGAGAAAGTAAAAAAAAAAAAAAAAGAAAAAAAGAAAAAAAAAGGGGGGGGAGGAAAATTATGTTGATTCCAGGCCATTTACATGTTCATTTCTCAAGAGAATGTGACCCTTTATCCTTTTTCTCAAATTAACTTCTGTGTCCCACACAGCATAAAAGTTCAGACTAAACAAAGACATGGAGAAGCACCTGGCTCCCATCCACAGTGTAAATTCTCATTACAGTCAAAGCTGCTCCCTGCTGCAAGCACAAAGTGAGAAGGTGAGCTCTGGAAAAAGCCTTTAAAAGTCTTCCATTTGACAGGACATGGGAATGATCTCAGAGAGTCAAACTTTTCTGGATTAAGTCCAATGTCTGGGCTGCATCCTGCATGCTTCCACTGCTTCAACTTGGGCAGACAGTTAGTGCACCATCTCTGTGGTCTCCTCTGGACTTGCTCCAACAGGGTCCATGTCCTTCTTGTGAGTACTGGATGCAACACACCAGGTGGGGTCTCATGAGAACCGAGTAGAGGGGGAGACTCACCTCCCTTGATGCCCATGAATGTCAGGGTGTGCACCTAACTCAGCAATCAGCCCATGGAGCCACATACAGCTGGTTTTCACAGAGACTTCTACAAAGAGAAAAGGGATTGCAGCACTCTTTGATCTCTTTGCAAGAACCTTGTTGAAAGAAAGAGAGACCTCTTCTATTCTTTCATTTCTTTCTAACTTTTCTTAACATTTCTTAAAACACCAGTAAAATACTATCTGAAAAAATACTAAGTGCAGCTATGCCTTTATATTACATATTTTTGTCCATCATACCTGTTCCATCCTGGGTGCTGGAACAGGCTGCCCAGGGATATGGTGGAGTCACCATTCCTGGAGGTGTTTAATCCCGACAGAGGAAGGGTGCTGTGCATCTCCAGCCTCTCCCCACCTTCTCAGCGTGCCACTGCATTGACCTCTCAGCCACAAGATCTGGAGGAGCCCCATTGGCTCCCCCTCTCCCTCCCCAGCCCAGCTCATCGGTGCGCTGGCAGGGGTGAGGCTCCAGCTGCTCTCGCTAGGGCTCGCTCCAGTTGCAAGCGAGCCAAACAGTGGCAAAGGAGGAGACCCAAGTGGCAAACTCACCAGGGTCTATCTCTGATGGGATCACAGTCACATTATTTACATTCATATCATTGCTCTTCCCAGCCACTGGCACCAGAGGAAAAAAATGGACTTAAGATGCAGAGTCTCTTGGCTACATTGCCTCTGCAACGATGCCCCTGCATCAAACCAGAAGTGTGTTATGACTTGTCCCAGGTATCATAACATGTCTAAGCTTGACCTCCTGGAGTCCTGTGACTATATCTCAACTCACATAATTAAAATTTCACATTCTTTCGTTTTATCAGGATAATCAGCAAAAGTGTTTCTTACATAACTAAATGATTTCCCAAAATCACAAGATCCTTTCACTTTTCACTCCTCTCTCCTCCATGTAACTGTAAACATTGAAAAAAAATAACAATCAGAACAGGATGTTGAAACAAGCAAATTTAAAGTAGCTGCTTAAAAAGTTTTTGTAGGGAATTAAAAAAATCGGATATTGCTATTAACAAATAAAGAAACATCCATTCTATTTAGGCAATTACACAGCCTCAAGTCTTCCATTTCTTACCAGCAATGCCAAGGGACTTATTCTGCTAGTTTAAGTTTGAGACTGTTCATGTGTTTTTAATAACATAGATTTAATTTAAAAGATGCATTTGAGATGATTCCATGTGACTATTCCACACTTAGAGAGAAATGCATTTATTCTAAATTTAAACCGTAACTATAGTAACCAACATTCACTGTGTTTCAGTAGGAACCAAATGCCCATCAGCACAAGGTATTCCACATTAAAATTGAAAAAGAGGTATTTCCTGTGTCCACAAACCCAAAATTTCAATCCATAACCTAAAAATTCCATTAAGAGAGAAATAAAGAAATAGAATATTAATTAATGAGAAAGTGTGGGCATTTCTCTCTGGTCTGTACTACTTCAAGGCTTCTATATCTGAATGGAAAGCCATCTCAAATACTGACATCATGGGCAAAAAATGAGAGAGCTGAGAGTATGTTTTCCTCATTTACAAGACCAACAGACCGAGGTTGTTCCTCCCAGCAGGAGTAGTAGAACACAGCAAAAAAACCCCATCCTGATGACTCTCCCCTCCAGGTGGGAGTTACCCCCTCTGGGACAGAGCAGCTTCAGGTGCTAACAAAGTTCAGATAACAATCATTTGAGCAGGACAGAGTGAGGTGCATCAAAGCTAAGGTAAGGTGATCCTCCAGAGTGACCAAAAAAGAGTTTATTACGTTTCCATATCGTCATAATTGCAGTGTGAAGGTTTTTATTTTATAATACAGTTGTACTTACTTCTAATAACTTGCAAATCACCTATATTCTAGCTACATTGGAGTTCATGTGAGTTTCCCCAAATTGGCTTTCCTGGTAGAAGTCTCAAATAGGCCTATCCAAAATAAGAGCTGTTTACAACGAGTTTCTATATTTCAAAGAAACTTTTATTTTCTGTTTATGCAAACAATTAAATTACCTTTTGCTACTTCTGCCTATCTGATAGACACATCATTTATTCATAAAAAAAAAAAAAAAAGGTATGCAAAGCAGGGCAGCCTGAAAATTGTGACATTGAGTGCAAGCAATGGCACGATCCTTTACCTGCTGTTTGACTGTCTAGTAACTCTTTGCTTTCTGAGGAAATCTTTTAAAGGTAGGAACAAAGACATAACCTTTGTACATATTTGTATTTATTTTGCCTGGCAAACCTTTAGATGCAAATATTTTCTCCATGTATAATACTCATAGTGCCTATTTTTCTATAAAATAGGCATGCAAGGTTAAAAAAAAGTTACAGGTAACCCTTAAAAAGCACCTAGAGTTGGCCTTACACAGTGATAAGAGGGAACAGATATTTCTTGGGTTAAAACCTGTACTAAAGAAGCAGGTTAATTTTAAGTAGTCATCATGATTTTCTCCATTGATTTCCTGGTTAGCACTTGATAGCAGGTCCTCCCTGGTTATTGCCATGAACTGGAGGATAAATCCAGAGCTGACACATGCAGTGCCTGCTTTGCTCTAGCTGGTGTCAGTGATGATCCAACCCTGCAAGCACAGAGAGACCTTAAGGAAAGTTGCACCTCAGTCCCCAGTGTTCAGAGCATCCCAGGGAGGAGAGGTGAGTGGGCTCCAGAAGATGCAGACACTAAATGTACAGCCCCCTGGAAAGAGCTGGGCCTCCTAAAGCTGTGAAAAAGCAAAGAGCTGAGTTATAGCTGGGCTTAGATCTGAGAAAGAGATAATAAAAACAAAACAAAAAGGTCAGTTTTGGGGGTCAACCAGTAGGAATTTAGCTTGCCCTGTTAAATTAGTTGTCTTTTAGGCTGGTTGATTCTGTGAGTGGAAGTGAATAATAAAAGACAAGGGTATTTTTTGGAGTATTTAATTAATATTTAATATCCTGAGCTATTTTTCATTGCTGATACCCTCACATCACTACACTTTTTGAAAACACTTTACTGTCATGATTTCTGCAGGAAATTTCTTGACAGCTTTCTTCAGAAGTGAGCAGGGACAGCTTGTGTATATATATATATGTATATATATATATGTGTGTGTGTCTATATATGTAATGTATATATAGATACTAGGAATGTCAAAACCAACATTTTCACCACAAAGGTGCAGGCTGTCCATAGCAATGAGAGTTGTGAACTGACAGACCCTTCATTTTTTCAGTATTGCCCATCTTCTTGATAACCTTTTCAGCACTGAGCAGTTGTTTTTAATATGAGCACTGCTTTTGGTGTTTATTACATTCAGTCTTGACATTTTTTGTGATCCAGAAAGAGCTGATTCACAGAAAGCTCCTCTCAGCCCCAGGATTGCTATCTGGTAAGCATAGTGCAACTTTTACTTCTCCTGAATGCTTTTCTGTGCCATAAAGTTGTCTTTAAAATACACAAAACACTATTTAATCATTATCTGCAGGGCTTTTAATCCTTAAAGCACTATTCTTAAAATACAACAGTCTTATGACCTTTTCAATCAATAAGGATTACTGCCACTTTTGAAAGATGTCAAAATGAAGAAAAATAAGTTAACAGACTTGACAGATTTAGTAGTATCCAGTCACGGGATAAAATAGATTGTTGTCTTTTTTTCTAAAAATATTAAGATGCTGATAAACAAAATCTTCATTCTTATTATGTTAGTTTATAGGTTTTCAGTACTTACAGTGTCAGGTTCAACTAATCAGGAATACCAACTGTATTTTGAAAGCATAGATGACTAGAATGACTCCTAATGAAGCAAAATACAATGGTCACCCAGTTTCCCAGTTGCTTGTATTTGGATAAGAGGGCATAAGGTGTGGGAACACGTGCCTCAGACACAACAAGGTTGTTGTGTCTGAGTCTGTGGTACGTGAACTGTGGAAAATTACAGTAGGTCCCTCCAATGACTGGTCACCATATGACTGGTGTCTGCAGCAAGTCCAGGTTACTTCACTTCTAGCCAAACCAAAAAGCTTCCTAAATCCTCCTGGTGCTTCTCCAAGACAGTAGGTGGTCAAACCTGTCATCTCTGCTTCTGTCTGAAGTGCAGAGAAGGCATAGTCACACATTTCTGAGTTCAGGTCTCAGATGTGAAAAGACAAGTCTCCTGAGCTGTGATTATAACCCATATGACTACTTTAACTGGAAATCACTGAAAAAATTCACAGCAGAAAATGTTGGTGTGTTTATATGTAGGGCTTGCAGTGCTTCTAGTAAGACTTCAAATTCTGCCTGTTGACTAAATCAAAAGGGGATGAAAAAGCTTTAAAATGTTCCTGCCAGTCAAAGTAGTACAAAATGCAGTATTGAAAGCAGCAGGTTCTGCAGGATATTTGAGGAACTGTAAGTTGTTTCAAAATAATTATCAGACAAGGATGTTTGAGAGGATCCTGCTGCCTCACAGGAGGAAAAAAAAGAAGGCAATAATAGGTTTCTGCTGCCACTCCTTGTCTCTGGGGCAGTTTTGTAGCTTGTGAAGGAATTTTCTATGAATCATATGGGATTTTTTCAGGGACAATGAAATTTAGAAGTACAGTATAGTGATCCTGACCTTAACACATGGGAAGTTTTGCTCTGGATTTTAAAGCAGTACCAAGATTTTACCCCAAGAAAGGAGGATCCAGGCAACTACAGACCTGTCAGTGTCACCTTGGTGCCAGGGAAGGTTGTGGAGCAGATCACCTTGAGTGCCATTAGTATGGCTTAGTGGTGGACTTGGTGGAGTAGGCTCAATAGTTGGACTTGATCTTTTGCAACCTTGATGATCCTCTGATTTGTGAAAATGCTAAAATCACCTTATTTAATATACAAATCACGATCTCTTACAAGAAAACTGGAGTGCAGGAGGCATACTATGAAAATACTCCTAACAAAACATCCACTTTCTTCTGTTATTTGTATGTGCAAAATTAACCTTGTACCCCTGGATACAGTCACAGTTTTCAGGACAGTTTCACTGCAGTTTGACTGTGGCCATGAGTCCTGTCATTCATACAGCCTAAAGGTTAACCACTGAGCAAGAGAAGTGCACCGTAAATTATTACATCTAGATTCTAAATATTGACATAATAAGAATCACAAAAGGCCTAGAAAAAAAGGAGGAAAAAAGAAGAAAAAAAGAAGAAAAAAAGGAGAAAAAAAAAAAAAAAAGGAGAAAAAAGGAAAAAAAAAGTAAGAAAAAAGAGAAAAAAGAAAAAAAGGAGGAAAAAAGGAGAAAAAAAGGAGAAAAAAGGAAAAAAAAAGGAGAAAAAAAGGAGGAAAAAGGAGGAGAAAAGAAGGAAAAAAAAAGAGGAAAAAAGGAGGAAAAAAGGGGGAAAAAAAGGGGAGAAAATGATAGCATTAATGGAATTACAACAGATTCAACATCAGAGTGGGGAATCACCTCATTGCTCACTATAATAACTTCAGTGAGCACTTTTTCCTGTGTGAGCCTTAAGATTTCCTGTGTCTCATATCCACTGAAACATTTATGTGTCTGGGCTAAGTATTGCACCATATACAAAGATATATATGATTAATAAAAGCATCCTTCATACAGCAGTTTCTAGTTCATCAATCTGGAATTTGAGAATCCCCATGGCCAGCTCCTTCCTCTGCAGCTGCCCCTGGATTCCATGGTCACTGGCAGGAGCTCTGACCCCTGTTTGTCCCAAGCAGCACAAAGAGCCAGAGCAGCTGGTGGCTGTCGCTGGGGTCGGTGGAAGAGGCTCCCTGGGTTCTTTCAGCCAACGTTGCCTACTGTGCTGGGTCTATGAAACAGCATTTCTGCCTCAAAAATACCTGAGCTGGATCCTTCAGCTTGGGCTGGACTTTTTGGTGTGGTGCTGCCAACAATGTTAACCACACATGACAGAGGTGAATATTTGAAAGGGAGAACAGGTCAGAAGCTGTGCATGTTGGGAATATTCAGAGCCCTTTGCATTTCAGTGTTGCCTGTATCTACTTTTAATGGGGCTAAAGCTGTTTGTCACATTTGGTAGGTCTAGAAACAACATCCTGATTTCATCTGGCTGAAGTGGTCCACCAGCTACAGAACTGGGAAAGGCAAAATCTTTCAGAGGCAGAGTGGTTCTTTTTATTTCCATCAATGGGTTTGTAAAAGCAGGCTACCTGCAGAGATAAAGGATTTTATTCTGCACTTGTGCTGGTTCAGTTCCAATATTCTACTGTAAAAGTTGGGGGTGCCCGTGCTAGTTCATTCTAGTGTAAACAAAAGGGACTGCTGGCTCTGTCTGTGCAATATAACGAGTGTTACAGATGCAACTGTGTCTAAAATTAGGACTCCTAATGTAACACTGCTATAATAAAATAGGTAGGAACAACCTGTTTGCTGAGTTTGCCACATCCAAAAAGCTTCTACAGAAAAGAAATCCCATGAAGCCCTAAATCTGTAGGAAAGCTAGTAGTAATGAACCTGCACAGGCAAAAGCATAGTTACTAAACACCTCATTTTACGATGCATCATTGAACACACAAGTGAAGAAGAGTTACTCTTACAGCAGCAACTGAAACTGTTCATGAGCTTCTGAACATCCCTGCACTGACGTGGTTCAGAGTAAGGCAGCTTTGGAACTCTGCAAGACCTTCATTGTGGAACTAAGGCCTTGGGAGGATGTACCCCTTGCTGTGAAACCTTGGTGGAGAAGGATTGTTCTCTTGAAAAGGGACACAGGAAGCTTTTGACACAGCATGAGGGGATCCTAGAGCACTATCCAGATGGAGCCAGAAGTTAAGGGGGAGTCTAACCACGCATCATCTTTCCTTGTGACATGAGAGCAGGAATTCATTCAGTGATAATTGAGGTTGCCATTTAACCAAGTAGACTCTTTTGTGACATAAAAAGTAAAATCACAGTAAAATCTCAAGAATTGGTAGTGCTGAGACTTTCTGAATAGCTGAACACACCCAGCTTCAGCTGAAGCCAGTTAGAAATGTTAATGCTTTGTGCCTTTAAAATTTAGAAATCAGTTCAAAATTCCACAGTGAGGAATACACTTTATCTCATAAATAACCAAACTTAGCATCAGAAGCACCACAGCCCCACCTCGCCTCTGTTGCTCTGGATGCAAATCTGCTGCATGCTGAGACTCCCTCCAGAGCAGAGTTCCAATGAGCTTTGCTAAAAGTGACAGCAGCAGGAAATGTCACAATCAGGAAAAAAGCACAACGTCAAAAAAGATGCCATCCAGAATTTCCAGTATTTGATGCTCATTTAGAAAGTGTCCTGCCTGTTCTTTCCACGGAGAGAAAACTCTCTTCTAGGAAGTTCATCCCTAAACCATGCCTCTCAAAACTGCATCTAAATGACCCTGAAACACCTCCAGGGATGGTGATTCAACCCCCTCCCTCTGGGCAGCCTGGTCCAGTCTCTTGGCTATTTTTTAAGTGAAAAAATTTCCCCTAATGCCCAGTCTAAACCTATCCTATTGCAACTTGGACCCAATTCCCTCTTGTTCTATCACCTGTGAGAAGATGCACCAGCCTCTCCAGAAGGGATCTTCAAGATCATCCACTTCCAACCCCCTGCCATGGGCAGGGACACCTCCCACATTGCTCCATGCCTCATTCAACCTGGTCTTGAGCACCTCCACAGAGTGGGCATCCAGAACAGAATGGAATAGACTAGACTAGACTAGATGAGATGAGATGAGACTAGACTAGACTAGACTAGACTAGAATAGAATAGAATTAACCAGGTTGGAAGAGACCTTCAAGATCATCGAGCCCAAACAGAGCAAGGGTAACTCAAGAAGACTGGAAGAGTGGGCAGAAGCGAGGAAACCCCCCTTTGGTGTCCCTGCGAGCCCAGTTTTCCCCGCAGCGCAGAGGGGAGGGTCACGGAGAGGGTGCCCTGCCCGCCGCCTCAGCCGCTGCAGCAGCAGCAGCAATGAGAAAGCATCCGCCGAATAGATGAGCGGATACCTACCAAAGCAAAGCAGTCACAAAGAAGTGGATTTTTTTTCAGGGGAGCATCCTTCCTGAAAACCAAGCTTCTGGCAGCTCAGGCTGTATATCCAAAGATTAACCCTTTTGGAAACCTTTGGGTGATGTCTCAGCTGCAAGAATAGTCAGGGACCAAAAGATGTTGAACTGAAATTTCTAAAGCAGCTGAGGGTTTCACAAATGAGTTTTAAAGGTTGCTGAAAGAATGAAACACAGAATTAAGGATAATATGGCAGAAATAATGTATGTAGAAGAATAACACACCAATTTTCATGTGTTCATCTCTGAATTTGTTTTTTGTATTATTGGACAATAATGATTTGAAGCTAATTTTACCAAGGGTGCTGAGAAATAAAACACAGTTGTTACTTAGAAAAAGTACTGTCAAGGAAAATCAACTGGTGCTTTTGGCAAGACTTTAAGATAAATTATCTTGATAAACTATGTGGTATTACAGAACACCAATTTGTTTAATATGGAACATTTATTTTGCAAGTATGTGCAAAAATCATCCATATACCATGATTATGCCTTTTTTCTCACTTCATTTTATTAATATGCAAATATATTCTGAATGTGTTTTAGTTTCTTTAAGATTTTGAAGGATTTGATATTGAGTATGACTGTGGCATTCACAGTGCAGAAGTATGATAACATTCAAGCCGCTGAATAGATTTCTTATTATTTTCCATTGGAATGAGGTATTTTAGGCATTATTGAAGAAAGAACACCTTGCTGCTGTGTTAACGGCACAAAGCGCCTGGAACCATCTTCTGCTAAAACCTTGGTTGATATAGGCACTCGGAGGATCTTCTCGACAGACCATGATATCTTCAGGGAGAGTGCCCGCAAGTTCTTTCAGGAAGAAGTGCTGCCTTTTCATGCAGAGTAAGTTACCTGTTAAACAGTCTGGTTCGTAAAATAAGATGTGAGCAGACCAAAGTAGATCGCAGACTTGCAGTGCAGGTATCCCTGCTTGTAGATACAATATCTTGCACTGCAATTCAGAAACTTTATTAGTATCTGTGTAGTTTTCCATCTTTCCTTTCTGTATTTGTCTGACCTTTTAATTTTCTCCCTCCATGCTTTATTGCTTCGTATGGCTTTACTTTGCCTTGACACTTCATCTCACGTGCTGGTTGCCAACACAGTCAGTGGTAACTGACTGCTACAGAAGTGCAATTGTAAACCAGAAATAACCTAGCAGTCCTTCTCAGTTTAGATTAAGTATAGTATTGTCCTGTCATTAGGTTCTTTCTGAGTTCCCATAACTAGAGCTGAGCTAAGCAGTTTCAAAGAATTAAAAATTTCTTGTTTATTCTTGCATAGAAATCTTGATACAGTATTAAGCCTGAACTTTTTCCTGCCACTGAATATTTTGGATGTGTTGTTTTCTATGCCTGCTACCCATTGAGCACAGGAAGGGGAAAGTACCAGAATTGCAACAGGAAATATTGATGAAAACCGATACCATTATCAAAACAGCATCAGAATTGAATTAATGAAGCTCACTGTTTAAGGTCATTCAGAAAACAGGTGCTTCATCTCATGAAAAACTGAAGTTGTAAAATTAAGGTGAAGCTGAGAACTCAGCATTGCTCACAAAAAGTTATTGACTGGTACTCTACTAAATAGTCTTTTTGATAGGATATTTGTTCTGAAAAACTTGAATAGGAAACTTTCACATTCAAGGATAGCGTTATTCAAGAATTCTAGAGGATGGATTTTTTCTAAATGAAAGCAATACAGAGACTTCATAGATAACACACAGGAGATGTTAAACCAGTTCATTGTGTACAAAATATGGCAGGTATTTTCAAACTTACTTGGAGCACTGAATCCCTGCACCAAGTCTCTTTTTTATGCTTGTACGAGATCTTAAAGATCCTTTCCAACTGAGATGATTCTATGATTCTGCCTTCTGAGTTGTTTCTGTCAAATAAGGGAGTGTCTTTGCTAAGAGAAAGCATTGATTTTTGCCATCCAGCACACACACCTATGAATATGATTCATTCCACCCCATTCCTCAGAATAACTTTAGTGAGTTATCTCTGCTAAAATGAGCCTTTTCACAGTTTGCTGTTTCCACCTAGCATACGCACAAGAAAAGTGGTGTAAACTTTCCTTGCTCTGAGAAGAAATTCTGTGGTGTTACAGGGACTCTTTCTGAAGATAAAATGGTTAGCGAAGCCTTTTGTCATGTATTATTCAAGAGTTTAGAATATAGTGATGATTATAATAATAAGACAAAGCTAACATCTATTCTGAGGGGAAGCCCAAGTTTATTTAATCCATGAATATTTTGCCACTGGCTTGATTTTATTGTTGCTTTTGATTATATTAAAAATTCTTTCACCACAGCAAATTTACTGGTAAAGCAAGCATACACAAACTAGCTGAAGCAAAATATGATATTTCTGAAATAAAAGATCTTGTTCCACCAAATATGACCTGCATTTTTTGAATATTTTTCTTTGCCCAGCTTCCCTGTTGTCTTATTCCATGTAGTCTCACTTGTCTTGCTTTAACTGTAAGTTCTTTTGCTTTCCTGTTCATCTTGACTTCACAAACACATTTATTTTACCTATTTAAAAACAGGCAAAAAATTCTTAGTGTTACAGTGCTGAGGTAGTGGCACTCGGAAAACCAGAAAATGCTTCTCAAGAGGGACAGGTCCTGCTGTTGGAGATCTCTGAGCCTTAAGTGTGAAAATGAACTATTCCTGTTCTACTCCTTTCAGTGGGAAAGCCCCCAGACCAGAATGAAATGGCTGGTTTTAAGGTGAATGAAGTTGACTGAAAAGCTGCAATTTTATTTCTTTTCCAAACCTCTGGATCCACGGTGATGTGCAAGACACACTCTAAATGGAAAGCCACACAAAGCTCGATTTTTCACCACCTTCAGAAGCTCAGATGATTAGCATCAGTGCCTCAGGCAACATGAGTCCATCAGTATTTTAAAGTAAGAAAATATGAAATGAGATGGAGGGTCTTGTTAGGAATTTTTTTAACAATTTTATTTATTTAGGCTTCAAACAAAATTGTAGACATGAATTTTTCTTCCTTAAACTGCACTTTCAAACATACACATGCATGCTGAGCTTTATTGCCATTTCCAGATTCAGTCAATATTTCCCAAATTTAGACATTCTATAAGGGATAATATCCCATAATACCTTATATGGTCCCAACCACTGTACAATTACAAGTGTTTCAAGAGTCATTTTTCCCACAAAGTTGCTTAGGGGAGATTTGATCCTTTAATGTGCCTGTTAAGAGACAGAAAATATAAGATTCTCAGTCCTAAATAAAGGACTGGATAAATGTTAAAGAGTACAAAATCAACATAAGATGGATTGTCCCATTCTTTTTGTATGAGCATCTCTGGAAGTAGATGTTCTTGCATAGATGCTGCAACTCTTACAGAGTTTTGGTCTTTAAGGACCAGGTTTTGACAGATCTACCTCTGAGACTGTTTCTCCTGTCATTATAGTAGTTTGTGAAATGAACTAAGTTGATAATTTGGTAGTTAATTAGAATTTTTTCATGCATCAGATGTGTAAATAGTAAATGCTTGTATCTGTGGTCAGGTATCTTTTGCCAGTAGCATAAAACAGTTTTAGTATCCCACTTGAACAGTCTACATCCTCTTTTGTTCTAAGAAAAGACACAGGAAAGGTGGCATTTTGACAAGAACACAAGAGGGATCTGTTCACAGAATTTCTGAAATAGTCTGAAATTTCGCAAAGAGAAGGGAACACACTGGAAAAATACTAATCTATTCCTAAACTGAAAAGATACTTCTATAGAGGTCTACAGAGAGTAAGTGGTGAAGAAAAACACTTCTTGTCGTACAAGATGCATTAAATTCATGCACTGTGTTACATTAATTGCATACACTGTTTGCCTTCCCACACTACAAAAAAATCATCAGAAGTTAATCTTCCTAACTGAAACAATTACTGTAATTCAACTGGTCATGCTTTTCATTCTGTGTGGTTTGAGTTTGGGACACTGTGTCTTTTATAAATCAACTGGTTTGGTTAGGTTATTTTTGTGCACATATTATTTTAAAACACTGTTTTCAATTTCTTTCTTTGTACTGTAACTTTAATCCATTACTTTTGGAACATCTGTAAGGCTTAAGTGATTACCTCCAGAGGTGCCCTCTAACCTCAGTTAGTTTGTGATTCTTTGCTTCTAAGTTAGAAGCTTTACAATTCCAGAATCAAAACATTCTTCCTGCTGAGAAAAGAAGGAAACAATTCATAGTTTTTGCTATTTCTGTTTAGGGCACCTGAAAGCTGCTCCAGCTCCACCCCCCTGCCAGGGCAGGGACACCTCCCAAACAGTGGGAAAGAGCATCAGAGGGAACATGGGGGTGACGAGATGCCTTGTATGACAGAGCAAAGCAGAGACACAGAAGCAGTGCTCACCCCTAGGTAGAAGACGGATGGTGTGTTTTGGATCACAGCGGGGAGGAAAGGCCACCGGCTGTCCCGGGACTGCGGCTGTTGACCCTGGATGTAGATGCTTTATGGCCTGTGCAAGTCCCTGTAGGAGCAACTATAATCAGTCTCCCCTCCTGCTGATGGGTAGTAGAATATAAGTAGTTTTGTTTTCCTTTGCTTTCATGTGTAGTCTTTGCTTTTCTTTATTAAACTACTTTTATCTAGACCCATGAGTTTTTCATGTTATTTTCTTCCCCTGTCCCACTGAAGAGGGAGTAAGAGAGAGTCTTGGTGAGCATCTGGTGGCTAACCAAGGTC
Organism: Actenoides hombroni; assembly: GCA_024336885.1. Taxonomy (NCBI): domain Eukaryota; kingdom Metazoa; phylum Chordata; class Aves; order Coraciiformes; family Alcedinidae; genus Actenoides; species Actenoides hombroni. The sequence goes on along the minus strand of WUAM01006479.1, from coordinate 902,012 downwards.
AACCCACTGTACACTGCCTATTCCATGTTAAAGTAAAACATGCATTTCCCAGCTGTCCATAGACCGTTTGTTACCTTCCCTTGCTTCAGAAAGCTCAAGTTGTATGCGCTGTGTCCATCTGCCTGCACTGTGATACATGCAAACAGCAGCAGTTGTATTGGCAAGAGATACTGTCTAAACCAGCCAGTACTAAATGCTTTAGGGAGTTGATCTAGTTTGTGTTTATAATGGAGACTTTAATTATCACCTAAACTTACTGTATCATGATCAAAGCCTTTGTTTTCCAAAATGATTTTGAACGGTCATTCCCCTGCTTTAGATTCCCCCTGACAATTGCTTGTTGCTGCCTGTTGTGGCTTTGATCCAATGCCATCATTTCGGCAGAGTCAGAAATGAAAGACAGTTGTGGGGGTGGGATGCAGCAAGAGGCGTTGCCTTTCCTCACTAAAAATGTCCTCCCTGCCAAACCCAACCAAGCCCTTTTCAAAGTTCAGAACATATTTCCAGGTGAAGACATTATCCCTTTCCTCTTGGAGGGAGGAAGACAGGAGGCAACATGAACTGCATAAGAAAGAGACAAGTGAATGGAGTGCATTTGGACTGAGCATAAGTTCTTGCTCTCTCCAGCCTGGCCATAGGCCTGGGCAAAGGGGTTCCCAGGGCCAATCATCCACTGCCAGCGTGTCATTAATTACTGATAAAATTCACTTGCTGTCGCACTTGTGCCCGGTGCCAGCCTCTGGCCAAAAGTGACATCATTTTGTCTGTGTTCAACATCAACACCACTCACTGCGCATCACTGTGTGAGGTAGCAAAACTTATTACTGGATCTTTCAAGGAATCAGGGCATGAGCTACGGGTCACCAAGACTCAGGGGGATTTTTTTTCATTAGCTGCAAAAAACCTTCAGATCCAGCTGTCAGAAGTGATTTCCTCTGAAGGGGGCCATGAGACCAGCTGGCCCACCAGGGAGCTGGAGTGGAGCATTAATGTGCTCTGTACCACTACAGAAGCAGGTAAGCACAGCCTGGTGGTCAGAGCTGAAGCTGGAGATGGCAGCGTGACAAAGCTGCCTCCACAGAGTCACAGTGGCAATACCGAACGGCGTTTGAAAGACTGATGCAGCCTTTAAGCCAATGCAGTAAAAACCCTTCTCAACTTTATAGCTTTCTCATGCAGAGTCTCACAGCATGTGCGGCCGTGCACTAGGGAAGCAGAAATTAGATGAGAATGATGAGCTGGATAAGGAGGCACCTCACTATGGATGTGACACAGCGACATGGTATAGTTAGGTGTGACAGTATTAGGTCTTAGGCTGGATCTGATGATCTCAAAGGTCTATTCCAGCCTCAACAATAATTCTGTGTAAAATGTTAGAGATATGTAATAATGTTTTAATTCCAATTCAAACTGTCTTCCAGCTAAAGAAGTTCAGGGCTTAGAATTTATAACCACCCGCCCATCAGAGGGCTAAGGTAGAAATTGGTTGATGTAGCACAGAGAGAAATAGATTTTCAGACACCTTTTCCCATTAAGTAATATATCTCTCTTATACATATGTACTGTCAAATATCAGTCCATTCCTGCTCTACAGCCAGGAGTGTTGGCTGTGCAAACATCACAGAACCAACTCCTAACATATGTGCCTGGCTATAGATACGCAGAAAACTCTAGACAATAATTAGTCTGCATACATTATTTTGTAATTACAATTTGACATCATCTGTTATATAATCTCGAAAAGAGGGAAGCCACTGGTCAGGTGAGGGGAAAGGCACTACACAGCAGTGTGCAGAAGCAGATGAATCCTCTGCCCTAAAAAGCATGTTTCTAGAAGGAGGAGGAAGTTTCATTATGCAAGGAAATGTGGATATTTTAAAACTCATCTCAGTTGGAATGTGCCAAATCCAAAACTGGTTTAAGCCATCAATGAATTAAAATTACATATCCATGCCCAAAAACCACCTTATTTCTACTCAACACCTGCAAAAATAGCTGTTATCACAGAATAGCTCTTTCTACAGAAGCACCTAGCACAGTGGATGCATTCAGATAGAAGAGGAATATTACTTACTATAGGTATTTGGTGTGTACATGCAGGCAGAAAGAGTAAAAAGTGTAATGTGCAAAAAATAAGAAAAAACCAAACATTGGCTGGAGAGAAGTGAATGCAACTAATATTTATATATTCGCTGCTTTATGCTCTTTGCAAGGCATACTCCCTATCTCCACATATTAAAATACAGAAGAAATTGAGTGAGGGGGAGTAAAATTCTTCCTGAACTGATTCATAGTATTTGTCATAATCTTTGCTTTAGGACATTGCACTGCATGCAGGGGCTAATGAGTCACTAGCTCAGAAAGCTGGAGACTTGTGTTATATTACTTACTCTGTCATTAGTCTCTTGTGCTGTCTAAGCAACTCACTTCCTTTTGCCTATCTTGATTCTCCTTTTCCCAAAATATGTCTTAGTTTATCCACCTTCAGATTTAGTAGCTACAAAAACCTGGTAAACCTCTGGACTCTGATCTGGGTGGGGGTGATCTCCTTGCAGCAGCAGTGACTGAACAAATACCCATGTTTATACAGAAAAGGCTCAGAAGAGGCAATGGGCATGGGAAGGCTGGCTACTCATTAACTCAGGCCCATCTGGGCAATGGAGACAGGGAACACTACAGTTTCAGCTCTCTAGAGTTCAAATAATATCAAGGTTCTCTTAAATTTGGAATTTCTGTTAGTGATCATCAGAATACAAAATGTGCTTCATTATATTTGTGGATGATAATAAGATGGGAAGAGTGGGGAACCTATTCTGGAGAAACTGAGTTCAGAATGATGAAAGGCTGATGTAGTGATTGTTGTAGCTTGCAAGCTGCTGCTGTGGGGTCAGATGGGAAAGTGTATGAGTGAAGATGAGGAGAAATACATCTTGGAAGAATGGACTTCCCTGGAGTGGATGGAATGAATTCCAGAAAAAGAAAGACAAAACCCCTCCTAAAATAGTGGAAACACCCAGCTTTTGATAAGAAGCTTCCTCTTTACTCAAAAAGACAACTTCTACCACTGCACTGAGAAGAAGCCTGTGCTTTATGTGCAAAATTAGGAAGAAAAAGTGTTGAGTGAGTCACCATGACAGAGTTTCCCATCAAATGAAACAGAAATTGCCTACATGAATCCATAAGCTATATTTTATATCTTTTAATCTCCTGCTTGTTTACCCTGGGCAGTAGCAACTACTTTTTTTTTTTTTTTCCTAAGGTACTAAGTTGTGTTTACAAATGGGAAATGCCTAAGGAAGGAAAGGAGTCTGCACCAGCTCACACTGGTGGCTGGACTCTCTTGCAGGCCACACTGATGACAAAGTATGCCATGAATTCAGAAAATCCAGAGGTGGCAAATTGCTCTCTGGTTTACCTCAACTGAAACAGTGAAGGCCAAGTACCTCATAAGTCTGTCAACAGTCTTTTGGAATTGCCAGATAGCTCTGAGAGAGACATGCCAAGACAAAGGCCTCCTCCTGTGCACCCACTGATGCTGGAGGCTGCACAGGGGAGTGTTCCTTTCTGTTTTGCTCGGCCAGTACCTACCATGCTCATGAGACGGCGCGAACTGAACCCAGCACCATCTGTGGCAGCCTGAGCTCTTGGGTGTACTTCTTAATTCAAGTAATAAAATTAATATGATTTTGACATAATTCATTTGAAGCTTCATCTGAAAGAATGATGCATCATCAACATTTTCTGAACTGTTTTTAAGAATACTGAATTTCATTCTTTTAACTTGCACTGAATGACTCAGAAATGGAAAAGTAAAATCACCTTTTTTCTTTTATAAAACAGTAATGTTTATTGAGGTCTGTCAATTTTTGTGCACCCATCTTGGTCTCTGGCAGCTGAAAAGAGTTGAGACCACGTTAAGCCTGGACACAACCTACACATCTGCAGCTCAGCATCCTTCTGCACTAACAAAACTTCTGACCCGGCACCAAGTCTGTTCTCCTTTAATGCCCCGAATCCCTTCAAAATGGTGAACAGCTTTTCTGGGATGCTGGAAGCCACAGGGATGCTATTGTTGTCACACACTGAAACGTACGGCTCGACATCTTTGGTGCCCTCTTTTTGGGTAGGATTTGGTGACATCTCATTCAAACATTCAGCACTTGAGCCAATTCTACTTAAACTCATAAGAATTTTTTACTCTTTTTTTATTTTAACAAGTATTTAGTATTAATCAAAAATCCCTTGTCACTTGTACTTGAGTTATACAGCAAAAAAATCTGAAAATAAAGATACATTTCACAACATATTAACTCTGTCTTTGAAGAACTCCACTGCTGATCCACAAGCCAGAAAGACTACAACTTGAACTTCAGAATCCAAACACTCCTATTTGTTTCTTTCTGCTGCAGCATATCCTAGCCTAAAATCTGTCTTCTGCTTTCTGCACAATTTTAATAAGACATAAATGAAGTGTTACGGATGTGATAGAGGGTCAGATATGTACTAAATGATGTAAAAAACACACCCACACATAGATAATTTTATTTGGGCCTCTCAATAGCCTTTTGACAGGAATTCAGAGTGTCCAGGAAAGCATCACACAAAAAATCTATGTGCAATGCTAACAATAAAAAAACCCCAAAAAACTTTGGAAAACATCTTTTCAGTAGTTAGAGAGCTGCTTGTAACTCAGATGATTATTTATTTTTTTGTGACAGAAGGGAAAAAAACACCTTTCATTAGCCTTGTAAATCCTATCCTAGAAACCCCCAGGGAGCTTGCTCCCAAGAAAAGGAATCCTTTGCACAATAACTGCACGTTTTCAATCAGTCCTCTTGATCCCTGCTCTTGCTTATTCACTGTTTCGCTTTGAGGTTTTTCACTTGCTATATTGAGTGGGTGGCAGTCCCAGGTGGGGGTGCTGAGCCTGCCCACAAACCATCCAGGCAGATGAGAGGATCCTTACCCAAGACCCAGCTGCCTGGAGAGCATCTTCTACAGGCAGGGTCACTGCAGCACCGCCCCAGCCCCACGCTCTGCTTCAGGGAGTGAAACTGAAAACCTCCCCCAGGGCCTTCCACCCCTCATGGTTATTTATAGATTTACCTAAGGCATCCAAAAGAATCATTCTACACAAATCAACCCTTTCACAAATTATCTGGAAAGACTTGCAGTAAGCTGCTTCATCACTTTATTTCACCTTGCCAGTTGCAAGACCTAAACTTCTCTGAGCAGTTGCAGATTCCTCAATTATTTTGTGTGTACTAACCAGTTTCTAAAGGCTTCTTTGTTGTATGTCATACCTCTAGTCCCCAAATATCATCTGTATTCATCAGCTGCTCTGTTGAACCTCACCTTGAATATAGAATAGACTAGAATAGAATAGAATAGAACAGAATAGAATAAACCAGACCCCTCCCCAGCCTCATTGGCCTTCTCTGGACATGTTCCAGCAACTCAACATCTTTCCTAAGCTGAGGGGCCCAGAGCTGGACACAGGACTCAAGGTGTGGCCTAACCAGTGCTAAGTACAGGGACAGGATGACTTCCCTGCTCCTGCTGGCCACACTATTCCTGACTGTAGTGACACCAGTATTCACAAAGCCAAGAGCTTTTTTTGATTGCTCTGATCCAGAGTCTATTGATTTTACAGAGACTAGGAAAAACAACGTATGGATAAAATCCACATGAGTATCATTTACAATATAAAACTGTGCTTCACAATCTGCCCTGACCTCGTTGAATCTTACATGTGTGATTATCATAGAACTAAGTTCTTTGGACTGCTAAAAAATTCCTCAGTCTCACCATGGGTTGCAAATACAGAATTTTGAGATGCTTCATCATTGATACAAGTTTAAAACAATTAAACAAATAAATAATAATACACATATTCAAAGCAAATTTCTGGCTGTTCACTCACTACTAAGAGTTCTACGGTCCCATGTTATTGCTCTGTGCTATCTAGGTTAGGACAACTTGAGCAATATACCACATACTTTACACATTTCCTTTTCATCTAAATTTTGCATCCTACAAAGTTAGCCATTTAAGTTAAATAAAGGCATTTTATAAAGCCTTCTCCAGGATTCTTGGTACAGTGATTTCTTATGTGTAGGTAGGACAATTACTCACATGGTCTTTAGAGGCCACTATGTATATTTGAGCTCTACTGAACTGTCAAGAGACAGTATCTGAGGTGGTGGTTTCCTTGCAGATCTTAACCATGAGATTGCTTTGACTTCTGTATTTGACTGTAGAACTGGTAAGTGTCTAGGCTCATTATGGCTTGTAAGAAACAGTTACTGATTTATTTACTATTTAAACGATATGTGAGGTCATTTCTATTGACAGAGAAGGGGCTTTTCTATTGACAATCAGCCATAGCAGGGGAATGCAGACAGCTTCCTCACCTCCAGCACAGATCTGTGCACAGCAAACTTTCTAATAGCTGAGACGAGCACCAGGAAAGGCTGTAGCTTTATTTCATATCACATTGGACTGAATGTTCTGCTAATCTGGATGGACATTAATACTCAAGAAGACCAGCACTGCAAAAGACAACACTTCTGCATAGGAAACGAGGAACAGACTCCCTGTCTGCTTCTGGGAGTTACCTTGTGGCTCAACACACCAGGACTATAGAGGGTAGTGGCAATGTCCTCACATGAAAAGTATGAATGACCATCGGTTTCAGGGTCAGGATTTAACCAGAGGTTTGGGGAACTGATATAGAATTATGACAAGCTGAGAACTTTTTTCTTTTTATTATTGGATTAAAGCACTAAGGGATACTTTGAAAAATGAACTTGGTTAATAGGTGCTATGGAAGTACAGGTGAGTTACAAGTCCCCGCACGCAGCATTAACCCAGAATCGTCTCTGCTCTATCCTGATGAGAAATGATAGGAAAGACTGCTTTAGTTGCCATGGTGAACTCTACTCAAAGATTGTATCTCTTGCTCTCCTTTTCCCCAGAGAGGGAGAAAATCTTCTTGGGGTTTTTGTTCCTTTTTATAATTATGTTCTGTGAGGTTAAAGGAGAGCCTATGTAATGCCATTAGGAAAATGGCACACTCTTCATAGGGTGCATCATGCAACCTGAGCTCTATTACCTTTTTTTTTAAGTACTATGTCCTTTTTTTTTTCCCCCCTTCCTTTTTTGGGGATTCTGGTCAAAGAGCTTGTTACAGTACAGATTTGTATAACAGACATTTACAAATGTTGTATTTTTCCATTATTTCCCATTTGTCTCCAGAATATTAGATTTGTTAGAACAACAGGTATGTTTTTGAAAGCATCATGAGTTCTACAATGATGTAGCATGGAAAGAACACCTAATTGCAGAGAAAGCTAAGAAATCATCACTAAGCTAATATAAACAGTATTTTAACTTATGTTACTAGTGAATTCTGCTCTAATTCTTTGTAACTTTATCTTTTTCTATAGTTTGGAAAAAAAAGAATTCCTACTGCAGTTGTAACAGTGCTAAACAACTGCCTGCTGCAATAAAGTTCTGTGTGGGCTTTTGCACTTGTTTCCTGATTAGTTACACTCTGTTTTATTTGAGGTGATCCCAACCTAAGCTGTACCTGCCTTGTTTTTCAGGAATCTGTCCTGAATTTCCGCCTGGACCCGCTCGGTGTGGTGGAGGGTTTCACAGCAGAGGTGGGAGCAAGTGGAGTCTTTTGTCCCACGCACATGACTCTGCCAGTTGAAGTGTCATTCTACAGCGTTTCAATAACCTGCAGCAGGACAGGCTGGGAGGGGATCTGCTGGAGAGCAGCCCCAAGGAGAAGCACCTGGGAGTGCTGGTGGGGAACAAGTTCTGCATGGGACAGCAATGTGCCCTGGGGGCCAAGAAGGCCAAGGGGGTCCTGGGGTGTATTAAGACAAGTGTGTCCAGCAGATCCAGGGAGGTTCTCCTCCCATTCTATTCTGCCCTGGTGAGGCCACAGCTGGAATATTGCATCCAGTTCAGAAACTAGGGATAAAGGACTTAGGCAGGTAAGTAGTTATATATATAAAACAAGAAAATTTAAAAAAAAATCATAATTAAACCGACTTGACTCACTTTCTTTGCAGTCATTTGCAGTAAAAAATTCTCACAAACAGAGGGCATCATCTACTCCTCTACCTTGGACTTGGTGAGGCTGTCTTGGGCTAGTTTAGTCCATATTTGCAGGGAGAATATATTCAATTTTCCAGCCTCTGCTCAGAGAGTTTTCCCACCCCAGGGAGCCGTGGGATGCCCGGTGCAGGGCGGTGGGATAATGGGGGCTGCAGAGTCCTCACATCCCCATCTCCTGCTCCCTCCCAGCCCTGCTCCAGAGTCTCTGCTCCAGGATGCCCCAATTTGCTTTAATTAGGCTGCTCTGTGCTGCCTCCTCCTCCTCCCTCCCCCTCTCCAGTGGCTGGCTGCAATTAGCTCCTGTCTCAGAGCCGATTGACAAGGTTTGAGCTCTATACCTTCTCCCCCACCTCTTTCCTTGGCTGTTTCCCCTTCTCCAGCTGATGATCCTCACACCCCCCCTTGGTTTATCACCTTGCTATCCTTGCCTTGCTTGTCAAGGGTTTTACACCGAAAGCTTTAAATTGCTCCGGTTAACATCAGGTCCTGGCAGAACTTGCCTCTTGCTGCCCTTGTGATAAGCACTTGAAGAATCCTATCTTTAATTAAACTGGATTCTCTCCTCCATATCAGGACAAAGTTAACCTTTCTGTCTGCTGCTTCTTCACCTAGTTGTGGTATAAACATCTGCTAGGACAATGGTTGGACTTGATGACCCTGGAGGTCATTTCCAACCATAATATTCTGTGATTCTGTCTTTAATTTTGATTTAGAGAGCAGTCACATCTCTAATTTTTGTTGTAAGCTAATGGTATACATTAGACTCACTCACACTGGTACTTTAGAATTTTGGAGGAGTGCATTCTTGAGTCTCTCTAGTACTTTTGTCAGTACTAGAAAAATACCAGCCTAACTGGCAGCTAATTTCATTAGACACCTTTATTCAAAATGAGCAAATATAAAGCATCACTTATTACTACACAGTATCTCTTTATGCTTATCAGGTATATAAAGCATCATTTCCAAATAAAAAAAGCTGTCTGAGGTAATAAGTACTGCTTTATTATTACTGGAAAAAAGAAAATAAAGTTGGATGTTTTATAATTATAAATAACAAAATTTTGCCATTTTTTTTTGTCCATGTAAAACCACTGACTTCAGAGATCAGGCACAGTGCAGCTAGGACCAAAGGATTTGACTCATGAAACATCATCTGCAGCTACATGAGGATGTCTAAATAATGAGATATTCCTGACTAAAACCACTGGCCCAGGAACACAAAGAGTTTTAACATTAATAGCATTAATAAGCAGATTTAAGAAGGTTTTGTGCATTTACAACTCATGCTATCAGGCTCTCCTAACACGAAGGTGACTCCCTCATGTTGAACTCTCAGGACTCAGCAACAGCAGTTAATAGAGATGAACACACACTTGGAAAAAAAACCCTTGCAGCTGGCCAAATTTAGAAAAAAATATAGCCTCTTTAAGTATTTTACCTGTCCTTTTAATTAATTTGTGATTTATTTTTTTTTTTATGATACATATCTAATAGAATTTGTAATTTCTGAAAAATTATTTTCTCACTGGGCCCTCGTGCCATCCATGCGCATGCGCAGCTCAGAGGTTTTTTCAACTTATAGATATACTCTAAAGCTAACTACGTAAAAACAAACTATAAACTATAAAATAGAGAGTTTATAACATAGTGTTTACTTATACAATCCTTACCATAGATGGTTTTGGTTGGTAAACTGCACGAATGTGTTTAACACCTTCTGGAGATAAAGTGGTTACAAACTGTGTCTTGGCTACTACATGTTGAATAAGCAACATTTTCTTTTAGCTAATGCTTTAGCATTTGCAACCTGTAGAGACAATAGTGGGGACTCCAACAAAAGATGTTCACTGCATAGTGGAGACTCAGAACAGGCACAAGGAAACACTGGGTGAAATTTTCACACCTAAACATTAATGTTATGCTAGGAACAACAAAAAACCACACAAAACAAGAAGAAGAAAGCTCCTTGGTAGCTGGTTGTAAATGCAATTACTGTTCTGCTCCCACCAAAATGTTGGTACCTGTGGGTGCTGCTGAATCTGTATGTTGCAGAAAGCTTTCAACAGTCCAGGCTTCCCATGACTTTGAAACCATACTGTGGAGGGGGCAGAGGGGCAAACCACGTGTCTGAGAATCCCTGGTGTGACAGGAGGGAGCAGCTTGGCCCAGGAGGATATATCTGGAGCCCAGAAGTGGTGCATAACCAGTCTGGATGCTCTAAAGAGAACCATTTCCATGTGGTATTTTGAGATTTCATGATCATCTGACCCAGAAAGCATAAAAAAGTTAGGACAGTGAACTACTTTTAGAGAGAAACTGGCCCCAAATTGCCTACATTCTTTCACCAGCCTACACAAAAATGTTAAAGTAAGTATATGTACACTGTAGTAATGTGTTTATAGTTCTGGCTGCAGTTTCAATCTTTTGTGATCAGAGGAAAATACCCATGATTTGGCAAAAGGCCACATTGGTCTGATTGTATTAAAAGATAACACAGAAGTTGATCCTAATAAAATTGCTTGAAATAACTTAAAGAAGTTCTGTAATCACTACAAGATACTTGTTTTAGTTTCTTAACAAATATTTTTGGGTCTTAAGAAGTTAGACAACATCCTGAGGCTGAAGATAACATTAAGTAGCTGAAGGGAGAAGGCAGATTATATGTTTAAAATAAAAAGGTGTCTTAGCTAAGTATGTCCTGCACTGAGGAAAGGGTCATGTATATCAGCAGTCTCAAAAAATGAATATGTATTTTCACAATTGGATTTGGATACAAATTTTCACTGATTACTAGCTCAGTGGTACACCTGTTTATTCTTAACTGGTATGCAAAAAGAAGTTTGCCAAGGATTAGCCTGGTTATTTTCCTTTCCAGATCAAGCACAAGAGGAACTGGAACATGATGAAAAAAAAGCTCTTATTATTGCTCCTGTGAGAAGGAGGGCAGTGTTTTTGTGGGTTAGAGCACAACTCAGAATTAAACATTCCTGAACATCAGTTCTCCCTCAACTCAGACAAAACTTGTCTGTAGCAGAGCAGTTGGGTTTTTTTCACCCGATTAAAATACCTTCTGGGGAGCAAAGGGAATTGTCCTCTGGGTAATCACCAGAGCCAGCAGCTCAGCTTCAGGCTGCCCAACTACAACAGCCACAGTCAGCATCTGGAGGGTGCCTAATTGCACTCTTTCAAGACACTAAATCCAAATATTAAGCTGAAGCAACTACTTACAACTACTAAGAAATCACCATTCCTTTTTCAGATCCAAGGTAACCCAAGGTATTTTAATGACATTAACCAAATACCTGTGGTGCTTCAAGAATTATTGAGAAATTATCTATGGGTTCTGGAGATCCAGGGCTGATTTTAATGGTGCTGGAATCCACGCTGCGCATGTTCTCCTCCTCTCTGCCTCCTCCCTAAGAGAGGCAATCAAAATGATCAGTCAGGACACCTGACTCTAATGGGCACTCCTGTGTAGCCCACTTTATAAGTATGAAGCAAATACCCACAAGCAGTGGCCTCTCTGTGCCAAGCACAAACCAGAAGACCACTGCTCCATTATAGATTTTTCTGAAAGTACCTTCTAGTATTAAGACTTTTAAAGTCAATGAAGGAACAAGACCTCCTGCTGAGGAGGAAGATGGAGGAAGGGGGAGGTCAGTCACCCGTGATTTGTACTCCATTGCCACAGTGAGATGTTTGGGATGGTTATTTAAACAGTGCTTACATAAACTAAGAGCTGAAGGGCAGTCAGAGGGGAGGCATTGAACTCTGCCCCTTACCTTCAGCAAGGCATACTTGGGGAGCTGCAATATATTACATTAGAAGACTTTACCTGTTAATTAAACTGATCTAATCAACACTTCTGTATTGCTACAGGTGTACTGGTCTGATTTTCATCACTGTAGGGAATCAAAGACACTATATGCCTGGCATTTCCCCCCGCCATGCCTCAGCCACTGACACCTGCTGATTTTGCATGAATGAGGCCAAGAAGTTAGAATTCAGACACACATTAAATTGTTTGAGTTCTTTTGGGTTCCCTCCTTGAACTGTGTGACCAGTCTCAATTTGTGGACAAAAACCAGTAAACTGAATTTCAGATAAACCATCCTGACCCCAGGAGAAGTGCTTTCTGCTTTTTTTGCAAGACTGGACAGTACTCAGCAGCAATAGTGGTACTGGCTTGGGGTACAGCTTTAAACCCTTCAAAGGGTATGTGTCCATGATAATAAGGCAGCACGCAACAAAACATCTAAAATCCCTTTTAAAGATTTTTTTTGCAGTACAATTACATTAAAGAACACTTTGATGTGCTTATAATGAAAAAAGAAGTCACAACACCTAAACTGGGAGACTAATCATCTGTAATCTTCATTGCAAAGTCTCAATATCATCAATTCTAACATGCTTAACATTGCATGATTGCAAAGCAGTTGTAGATTTAATCTTTAATGTATTGATTTTTCTTGTTTAGATTTATTAGTCACAGTCAGCAAAGTCTAGTTAGAAAACAACAGTTGGCCTGATCATCTCCAAGGTAGAGACCTCACTACTCTCATTAGCTTCATGGTGAGCTGAAGGTCTTTTGATTCTTCAAGGGAAAGAAGATCAGGACTGAGGTCATCTGACAAATCCCAACTATGAAAGATCCCTGCCTGGGTCAAGCTCTCCTCCCCAAATATTTTCTCTGCTGCTTTAAAACATAAATTCAGCATCTCTCTTCTCTCCCACAGCCACAGCCTCACTACAAGAGGGCTCCACCTGGAACCTGCTGCCCAGCCAGCCCCAGGGATGCTCTGCACCCCTTTTCCCAAAGATCAGCTCCCAGTCTGATCCCTGCTGGAGGGAGCTGTGTGAATCCCACTGGAGTCACCCCACCACACAGCTGTCTGACAAGAGAGTTTACAGCTCATAACGCCATATATCAAATTACCTCAAGAATGTTGCTTCATTTCCTTCACAAGATACCTAGAAATGTTGTCAGCTTTGCTTTACAGAAAGGAAATTATGGGAAAGAAAAATAAATAAAGATGAAATGACACACTGAGAGTCAGCCACAGAGCCTATGGCTGAGGTGAGAAAAGATCAGAGCCCTATCTTCTTTAGATGACAAAACTTCAAGATCAAGGTATTTACACACTCGATTGCTGCATTTCATTTCTTACACTTGCCCTAAGAGATGCTAGCAGTCACTCATTCATTAGCACAGACCTCTGTATCTGAGCTGAAATGATGTGTAAGCATTTATAAATATCACACTCATATTGTTACACAAGATGCATTTTTAATACTGCGAAAGAGATTATTGTTCAGGAAGACGTATAATCAGACAGCTAATAAAATTTATTAAATACTAAATTAAAATGATCACACATTGGCTCATTGCATGTGGCATCTGGTTCCTTCTTAGGTTTGCAGGGTTCTCCTGTACATTGTGGTCTCCCTGCACGTGGTTGAGCCTCCACACAAGCGCAGACCTTGCTGATTTTCTTGCAAAAAAAATAGGTAACTCAGCAGGATCTCTCAAACATCTTTTGGATTAGGACTAAGCAAGTAATAGGTTCTGAAAAGTTAAAAATTGTAATGTAAGGATTGTAATGAAGACAGCCTCTGAGTATGGATATAGGAGAGTGGTACCAGTACAGGTGGGAGGAAACATGCCCAGGGGACCCCACATACCTTCCACTGTGGAAGGGACAGCCTCCTGGCAGTTTTACAAGCAACAGTGTGCCATATACCACTTCTATTCACCTGCTTCACACACTACTTAGTTGCAGGATCTCTCTCTTCCTTACCACAGAAATGCATGCAGTTCTGAGCGGGACCAAGTCATCTCTTCACATCAACTGCCAGTCGCTGCCCTTGGCTAGGGGCATGTGCTACAGATGTTCTTGGGTGTGATTTACAGTAGGGCTGTACAGAGGATCACTGAATACACTCTCCTGGACTCTTCTTTTGTTGGTATTGTCTTTTTTTCAATGTTTTCACATTGTTCAGCTGAGCTACCAGCTGGCTGGCTGTGTGATCTTGGGAAAGGCACTTCACATATAATTTCTTCTCCCATTTCCTTTGCTTATCTAAGCCAAATTCTGAAACCCTCTTTCCCATAACTCTCTGATTTCCATTATTTTCACTGCAAGTCTTAAATGTAAAAGGCCACTGTAGCAAATGTGACATGAATAAGCAAGCATGAGGAACGGGACCAAATCAAATGCAGAATGACACAAGAAAGCCTTCATCATCTTTCATCTCAGGGGAGACACAGACAATTCAACTTCCATCATCTCCAATATTATTCACTGTGACATTCTCAAAAAAAAATTCAACTACTAATCTGCCAGATAAAAAAGACATTTGAGCTGTTGTGCTCATTTTCAGCTGCCTAAAGGGTTCAGCTTATAAAGAGTAAGTACCCAAGGAGCAAGAGTGGGAAGAGGTGGCAGTCAATATTCTTCCTCTTTTCCATTATATAGTCAGCCACAAGACCAGATAATATAATTAAGGGTATTATATGGTATGCAACACATTGCTTAATTTTCTATCAGTTAAATCTAGACTGTATGGGCATTTCATCTTAACCAAAAACATAAGTAGAGGAAAAATAGAAAAGGATCTTAACAGCAAATGGTACAGGCATTCATAAATCACAATATATTTGCTTTTTATTACTAAAATTATCAACGATTAAGAATCAAAATAATCTGTTACACTATCAGCATCAATTAAGTGTCCAAACTCGGTTTCTAGATGCTACATGGAAGCACAAACTCACCAAGTGCAGGAGAGATCTATATTCACCTAAAGCGCATCAATCACAGAATGAGTAAATCTCCAGTAAAAAAAAAAAGCCCAATGTGTAGGCAATATTAGGATGTACAAGAAGAGGCATTTTCAAGACAATGTATTAATGCTTTTGTACACATCATGGAGGTACCAAGCCGCAGAAGAGAAATGTTTACAGTACTGCTTCTCCATGTTTTAGACAAATTAGGGGATTGGAGCAAAATTACACAGATTATTGCAACTAGCAAAACAAGAGTAGGGACTAATGATATCTCCTTAGTCAGAGGATAAGGCTTCTCATTCTTCTTAGCTTTTTAATATTTGTAAGTAAAATCTGCTCTGTTTTGAGGACAACATCCTGATGTGGACTTGTAAGCTAAAAAGCAGAAAGGATGAGAAGCAGCCAGCTGAAGGGATAGTTCTGGGAGCTGGGAAAGCTAATAAGGGCAGTGCATACTTCATTTAGAAGTCATTCCTTAGCTGTAATAGAAGACCCAAAGAACCCTACCTGCTGCCCCATTTGTGCCCTAACTCACTAAGAACAAACTGGGTTCATGAGTGTCCTCTGCTCTGCACAGCAGCAGTAAAGCATGTGGAATTCTTTCAGCCTCTAGAGACTCAATCTCATTCAGGTTTTTCTAGTGCAGAAGCAGCAGTATTCTGAGCCTGTATCAGCTCCCACCACAAACAGAAGGCAAATGAGAGAGTCATGCCCTGGTGAACATTCCTGCCTTGCAGTACCCAGGCCATGCCGGAGGGTGATTGAGTATCCCTAAGTTCTGGATTGACTTATAGAAGTGCCTGCCTCTATCTGTGGTCCACAGAGAGAGTATAAGACAACATTCTCCTGACTTAGCTGCCTTGCTTAGGTACCTGAAGTATACAGGGTTAATCTAGCTATGTACTGGTTTCAATCAAGTCCAAGAGTGCAGCAGAACACTTTTTAAGATATCATGAGGTATGAGTCTGCAGATGAGTGTTAACCTAAACCTCCCTGACCAACTTCAGACCATTCCCCTGGGTCCTGTCCCTGTCCCCACAGAGCAGAGATCAGTGCCTGCCCCTCCTCTTCCCCTCCCAATGAAGCTGTAACTGCAGTGAGCTCTCCCCTCAGTCTCCTCCAGGCTGAACAGACCAAGTGCCCTCAGCTTCTCCTCATAAGGCTTCCCCTCAAGACCCTTCACCATCTCTGTTGCCCTCCTTTGGATGCTCTCTGTTATCTACAGAAGTAGGAGATGAAGAAAGGGTGCAGGCTGAAAAAACCTCTTTTCACTCACCAGGAACTGCTGCTGCTGGCACTACTGCAGCATGGCTTTTGTTTCATGAACGTGATAACCAAGCTAGCCTAGGAATCCCAGCCCAAAGATCAGCTCCTTGATCACATAAAATGATCAAAGTGATTTAGTTCAGCAAGACACGGAAGACATTGTTTGATTTTCTTAATATTTAATTCCCTCTCTTGACATTAAACTATGATGCCTACGTGTGGCAAATAGCAAAGCAACAAGACAGGTACCTGAGCGATTTCTACCACCTAATTCCTACCTGCTTTGTATGATACAGAAATACTTGAAGAAATATTGCATGTAGCTGCATGTTCAGTGGTGTTGTTTTATCATAGGGTCATAAGGTCCTCCACCCGTGGAATTTGTCAGAAAAGGGGAAGGATCTGTTTTGTTACAGTCTACACTTTGGAAAGAATTCTTAGCTTATATTGTTAAGGTAAATTTGAAAATACCTTAGATGCACTTAAGATCTCTTTTTGGTATTCAGCCACTGGAAAACACAACCGAGTTCACAAAGGACCATATAGTGCTTCTGTTGGTATTGAGATAACTGAGCTCAGGGTAGTAAGCTTTCCCCTGAGAAGTCCACCATAGATGACATCTTAATGCTTATGATGGTTGCACAATATTCTTATAAAAGGAAGGAAATATATGCAAGATAGGTGTGTACTTAAGTCATAGGAAGTGAGGTTTCCTGCTTCACTTGAAAAGTAAGTATCCTACAGCCTAAACAAAAAACATAGCCTGGACTTGATTTGAAGATAACTTCCCTTCATTCTCCATATCAATATTGAATGCACACAAAACAGAACACTATGTCATCAAGGACACCATGTCATCAAGATCATAAAAGAGGTTGGTTTTAAATGAACTAACTATTGTATCTAAGTGTATTATACTTCCCCCCCTGCCCCCACTTCAGTTAGAAAGGTACTTACCCTGAATATTCTTTCATACTCAACGGACTGGAAAATTTCTCCTCACCCCTACTTTTAATCAGAAGAGTGTCTGAAACAGTGACTATAGTTTTAGGTGGATAGGGCCTCCATGCTTGCACAAGGATTCAGTCAGTTTTCTTCCTGATACAGTATGAAATCCACCTTTTTGCTGCTTGGGCTGCTGTTATTTTAGCATGACCGGGACCCCCTCCCGATGAATGGATGCCGAGACCCCTGCCCCGCGGGGACCGCCCCCCCCACACCTGGGACCCCCCTGGAAGATCCACAGACTCCCCCAAGGGACTTAGGCACCCCCAGAGGGGACCTAGCCCTCCAGCGTAGACCCCCCCACACGAACCAAGGGCACCCCCCTGGGACACGGGCCCCCCCGGAACGAACCCACCCGGGCCCCACCCGAGGTGTGGGACCCCCACACAGGGCACGTTCAAAACATTTGGAAAAGCCTGTACCAAAAAAAATCTGAAGACCAAACGTTGCTAAGTACGGTCACCTTGCTTGGGTTTTGGTTTGTTTTGCTGTTTGGGTTAGATAATTTTTGTTATGTTTTGTTGTTGTTGTTTGAGTTTCCAAAGGTGCAAAACAAAGCATCAGGATGAGCAACACAAAGTCTCCGAGAAAGTGACAGATATTCAGGTTCTTCTAGGGCAACAAGACTTACTCCTCGTTGGTGCCAGTTTCTTAGTACAAGTGGCTCTTCCTCTCTGTATTTAATGCTTTTGTCCAGATAGCCTCAAATAAAAGCAGCCACCTTTCTTAGGCAAGACCTACCCCTTGCTGTAAGGAAATCTAGCTTTGATTAGTACAAAAACCTGACCCGTTTCTAGTCTATAGAAACTTGCTATAGTTGCTTACAGTTTGGTGTCATCAGCAAACTTGCTGAGGGTGCTCTCTACCCCCAGGAGCAGCAGTTTGCAATTGGTTAACTTCCCAGACTCCAGCACAAGCCCATGCCTTGGTCACAGCAATAGCTCAGGCTGCATTTCTCCTGCCTCACACCATAAGTGGTGGCTTGTACTGCTGTGCTGACCAGCCACAAACTGGTATTTAGCAACTACCCTGTATCCAAATGGAGGTGCTGAGCTCAGCTTTTTAGACTGCTCCACAGAAAGCAAAGTTCCATGACGTGGTGTAGAACAGCTTTAAACATGCAAACAAAACCACATGGTTCCTTGCCTAAAATATTTTCTTTTTCTTGTCATCTTAGGCTTTCTTCAGAGGAAGTAATACAGTGGTCCCAGTCTTTGGAAAAGCTCCTGGCCAGCCAAAGTAAGTCTGTCACTTCAGCATGACTTCCTTCTTATTCTGAGGGTAAATTTTACCCAATCTCACTCAATAGGTGAATCTGTACCATTCTGTAAATACTCCCAGAGAACAGCCTATCTTCTCGACAAGTACCCCATGACCAAGACATTTGAAACTCATGTTCAGTGTAATTAGGATCAAGAACAAAATGCCTCTGGTCACCTTGTTGATACTTACAAAATACAGTACAGAAATATGCAAGCCTTTGAAATGTTAGGCTGTATTTTCATGCGTAGGATTAAGTAGTTTAAATTATAAAATCAATTATAATTTATTAACACATTCACTACAGCCTACAGTCCCATGAATTAACAAAAGGTGTGAAAAACAGGGCTAAACAAAGACAAAAAGGATAATTTAATAATTTAAGCCATTTTGTAAATGTTTAACAAAGCAAAACCTTTCTTTGGAAACCAAAAGAAATTAAGGAAAAAAAAATCAGTTCCATTGTTCTTTGCAGGCATTCACTACAAATTGCCAGAATGCAAATATATTCCCATGCCTGATGCGCAATCAGTGTTTTTCCCCTGCAATATTTAATCTCATTTATCAAGCATCATCAAGGAAAAGAAAAAAAGAAATGGTTCCCTACATTGTGTTTTTGCAAAACCTTTCATGGTTTAGGCACAAAGTAAAAGCTTTACCTCTTATGGGCTCTTCCAAGTATCTCGATTGGCCTCTCTTGAGATGTTTCTTCTAGGAAGTGATCCCTGAATGGTGGCCAGCATGGTCAGCTGGTGGCACTGTGTGCTGCTGGCAGCTATTGCTGCCTCCAAGGGTGCTGCTGAGAGGCAGTCAAATGCTGTAATTATATACAGGGACTCCCAGAGAACTGCTGAATTAAGTGATAATTGCTACACATGGTACAATAACCTTGCCCGTAGACATCTGCTATTTCTATCGGTTCCTTGACATTTTCATACTCCTTCCATTTCTGTTTATATCATAAGTTTAAAGTTATCCACAAAACTAGACTAGAATTTGGGTTTTCACAGTGAAAGCCTGCATTTTATGTGTAGAAAATTAGGATTTTAAACTCAGAGCATTATTACTGCCATGGCAGCCAGGCTCTAGTTATGCCCATTCCTCCAAGAGAAGATGTGTGACTTCCCTACGAGCCAATAAAATCAGTGGGATGGATATGTGGGTAATGCTGCCAGTCCTTCCCCAGGACAGCATGGAAGTCGTTACACTGACTACCCAGGAGCATGGACCAAGATTCCAAAGTCTATCTTGTAACATGGAAGCACCACATACCAGTGTAGCACACTGCTGAGGAAATAAACCACCACTTCTTCAATGTGAAAATCCTGAGCCACTGTTGGCTGTGTAGAGGCACTGCCTCAAAAGCTTTGGCAATACTGTGCCAAGGAAAGAAGATCCAAGAAAAACTCTTCAAGAAGTAGCTACAGAATGTCATCTTCCCTATAGTCCACTGTGCAGCTGCTAGCATTACTGCCAATGCTGGTAGCTAACCCATCAAGCTGAAGCAGTTAGGTGGAAGATACCAAACATGGAAGATGGCCTGAAGTATCTTCTCTATTTTAAGAACCCTAGAATCATCTAGGTTGGAAAACCTAGAAGATGACCTTCAAGATCTTTGAGTCCATACTTCGTGACTGTTGGATTTTCCCTAGCTTTTAATCTTATTTGTAGACCTTATTTATAGTCTGGGTTTTGGGGAGTGTGTCTTAGTAAAGGTCATTTTTTTAGTGGTCAGCTCCTTGAGATGTACCTTTTGCTTTGTTGAGCAAACAACAATTTAAAGCTACTCTGTATAACTTCATGCTTTTTAGATATAGATACGTGTGCACATGCATTGCAACGCATCTCTCCATAGTTGACTAGAGAACGCATTGTGCCGTATTAAATACATCCTACATTGGGCAGTCCTTCCTTTTGTTTGAACAAGAACCATAAATCTACAGAAGCTGTAAGCTCATCCTAGACATCTGCCCAAAACCACTTCACCAGTGCTTGCAGTTCTGAACTTTCAACTATGCAGTCATGTTTTATTCTTGTGGCTGCAAGAAGAGACAGGAAGATTCAGTCTGTGTACAGGGCTTAGATCTTACAGCCTCATGTTTATATTTAGTTTTATCTTTCAGCAGCTTTGTCTTTCCAAAGTTTGGAGAGTAGCCTCTAGTTTATTTTATATACATAGAATCACACAATGCATTGGGTTGGAAAGGACCTCTAAAGGGCATCTAGTCCATCCCCCCTGCAGTGAGCAGGACTAAGGAGATTTCCCTTCTAAAACTCTATTGAAGCAAATTGTATTCTTCTTGCCACTTACTTGAAAAGAGCTTCCAAGATAACTTATTTCACAGCTAAAAATGGTTGCAGTAAAACTGATTAAAATGTACTACATTATTTATAGTTCAAAAGTTATCTTCTCTTCATGCAAGGTATTTATACTTTTCATCAGGCTTAACTATTTTTACCAAGGATTTTTAAAAAGTATGTCACTCTCCAAGCAAAACCACACTTAGTTATTGAAAAGAAAAAAAATTAAAAAGTCAAGACAACTGAAGACTACTTTTCACTGGCAAGCTGTTAGCCTATTCTTCTGAGCCCATTTTTGAAGGGCTTGTGTGTTCATAAATATAGTCACTGTCATATTTTTATCACAGATATAAAAAGAAAGCTTTTTCCTTCAAGCCCTGGGAAGAAGAAACAGAGCTAACGAACACTACACGCATAGTTTCATATCCCAATATAAAGGTAATCTCATCCATTCATTTTAGGTGGCATGTCTCTTATGGATGTAGTTGAAATACATCACACACATGAAAGTGGATCCTTGTCCGAGCAAAGCCTCCCCCACCTTAATTAAAATATTAAATTCACATTCTATCCTATCATATCCTACCTATCCTCATCTTTTATTTAAATATATACTTTCTTCCCACTCAGTACATGTTTAATATGATCAGTTTTGGTTTGCCTGCACATCTGCTGCTGAGTTTCATCATGTGTTTTTCATAGACATATGTTTGAAAAGTTAGCCTCATCTGACTAAAACATGTGAAACCATGGCAATACAACTTAATCTCAATGTATGGAAGAAAGCAACAGGTAGCTACATCTTATGGAAGTATTCTCAGAACAAAGCTGATGAATGTAATTTGCCCACATCTGTTCTCCTCCCAAGTAGAGAGTCACCAGATCATCCGGTGTCAATCAAGAGGAAGCAGTGGTACTTTCTTTTTTGCTTTGTTTGGTTTGTCTTTTAAACAATAAAATCAAAGACATATTGCAGGTATTGTAACCTACTGATTCAATTTTCTCCCTATGAGAACAAGTAAGAAATTTGAGATTTGTGCAAGTAATCATTATGGTCATTTAGATGTTTCATCCCAGATCATAGCTGGTTTGGGGAGTTTGCTTTTTTGTGCTTTGGAGAGTTTTGATTTACTCATTTGTTCTGGTCTGATGGTCAAATATATGTGAAATTGTGCTAGAAAATGGAGCAATAATAGATGTTTTAATTCAGAGAAATATAAACTTTTGTTACTGGTGTAGTAAATGCCCTGCTCTGAGCTCACTGTGATCCGTTGCTGGCAGCAACATTAACCCAGGTTAAGCAGGATTATAAACAACTCAGAATGCTTTTTAGGAAGAGTTGGTCTCTTGTTGCCTACACAACCACACAAGTCACTGAAGACAAGTTCAAGATGGAAGAATTGCTTCTGATCTTTAGTAAACAGGTACCATTTAGCTTTTTGCCATCTGGTCCTCCAGCTTGAAGCTGCAGTGTTGCAGACTCATTTATCTGGGAAAAGGGAATGTACAGTGATGTAATAAATAGGACAGTGCTCCATGTAACCATAAGTTTTATGATTTTTATGCAGATGAGCACTAACTCATGAAAATGGGTCACCAATATCTCAGTACTGAAGACCTGCTTATGTGAAATCAATGTCCTGCAAAAGAGAGTTAAAAGGAAAGACACTCTGAGATTACTGGAGGATTAACATTCTTTTAACAGCCCCCAAAGGTACATGAGTAGATGCAAAGACAGAATACACTAGAAGGTACTTGAAGTACACATAATAAACTATTCTAGAAAAGATAAAGGTCTTGTGTATTTTGACTCCTTTTGCATAGCTATGATGATTCATCTCTCTTTTTTGTTTTCTTTTGTTTCCCACATGAACAGCAGCAATGCCTGCTAAGAAAATACCTACTAAAAAAATGGGGCAGTGGAGAGTTTGTGGAGTCTCCTCCTCTTGAGGCTTTCCAGACCTGTCTGGGTACATTTCTGGGTGATCTGCTCTAGTTTTGTCCTGCTCTGGCAGGGGGATTGGCCCCCATGCCCTCCAGAGGCCCCTCCCAACCCCTAACATTCTGCCAACACTTTTCCCCACATTTTCCCCTTTTCACGCAACACAAAAGAAACAGGTTTATATGCATAGGCCACAGTACAGACAGAACCAAGTCTCCCCTCACCACATAAGAGGAAGATCTGAAACACAAGAAAATTTCTGTTTTCCTATAAGTCCCGGGTGAAAGTCAGGGATAAATGAGATCTCAGTGTTCAGATGAGCTCAATGATTCTCTTCTTCTCTGTGTGCTGAAATAGTAATGATAATACGCTTTTTTTTTCCACAGAGAATGGTGCAAAACACTGGAGTGCTGAGGATCCCCTCTGAGCAGGGTCGCAACAAAGCCTTTTCCACCTGCCTCCCTCACCTGGCTGTGGTCTCCCTATTTGTCAGCACCTCTTTTTTTGCCTACCTGAAGCCGCCCTCCATCTCCTCTCCATCCCTGGACCTGGGCATGTCAGTTTTGTACTCGGTGGTTCCTCCAGCTGTGAACCCCCTCATCTACAGCCTGAAGAACAAGGAGATCAAGGATGCCCTAAGGAAACTAACAGTAAAAGCTCTCAAAGTTTTAGTCTGAACATTCTTTTTTTTTACCCAAGGGAGTGTTTAGTCTGAATTTAAAGAATTAATTCCCCTTGTCAGATTGACTTAGACTTACACAAAGTCATATTTGCATCCTATTCACATTAGCTACTTGAAGGGGTTTTTTTGTCCTGTTATTGGTGTTACATCAAACTACCTTAAAATTCTTAACACCAATGGCAACCATTTTTTTATAAGCACTACTACTGGAAAACTTGATCCTTTATTGGCATTCTTTGGATTCCCAATCAAAGCCATCTAACCTCAACTCCACACAGGCAGAAAGAATTCAGAGAGAAGGCACAATTCAATTGAGGAGCTGGCTGACACAAAGATCTGAGCCTGCAGACCACACTCATGGTTCTTTCAACTACTAAATGTTTCCTCATCATCTTCAAACAAAACAATACCTGACATGCTCTGCTTTCACAACAAGTTTTAGTGCCTACTATAGCTGTTCAATGCCCTTCTGAATGGGTAACAATGTGTACAGTAGCCAGAAATGATATAAAACATGCTTGTATCTTTAGAAAAGAAGAAAAGAAACATGCTAGGATTCAACCAAAAGAGCTCCAGAAAATAAAAAATGAACAAGGGTAGTTGGAAGGCTCAGAAACTGGGGAGTCAACATATAAGGAGAGATGAAAAACAGAGACAATGGAACAACATTGTCGGAAAAGGGAAGACAAAGCTGCTTTTTTTCAACACCTTCTCTTTGTCACTTTCAACAAGAGTTGAGTTAGGAAATTAGGAACCTAGAGAACAGCAGCAGCAGCCAACTGCAGAAGGCTCTGTGTTTTCTTCATGTGGAGGGTAAGTAGGACACTGTTGGTGACTGCTGAGTTCCTGGCTAGCAAATTAAGAAGTGGTAGACACAGTGATCATCCAGACTGAGTGAATGTAAAAAAAGCACTGAGATGTTCATAGGAAACCACTTTTCTTGCTGAAGATTGAGTCAGTGACCACTGAGGATTGTACTGAGGACTGTCTGAAATAGACTTGCCTACTTCAGCCCCTTTCCCCCTGTACTTTAACATCTATTTTTCCTTGCTTGTATCTTAATTAATTTTTATGAAAGTTCTCAAATTGTAGAATACAAATGAAGTTACTTACCTTCTTCTTGATGTTTTTCAAGCAACAGCAATGTAATATAAGTGAGGAGCTCAAATGGGCTTGTGCCTCAAACTTGCCCCATGGGCCCACTGCTTGGAGTCTGAGTGGATAATTTGCTGAATAGACTTCTGAAACACTTGCCCATAGAAAACAACAGAGCCTCTGTTTCCCCAGCTTCGGTTCCTCTGTTCCTTCAGTACTTTTGGCCTTCTTTCCCCTGCATCAACTTTTTTCATAGTTGGCCTGGTTTTGAGCCAGATCTGCTTCTTCAAAGCTCATGCCCCTCCTGAATTAATGAGGCTTTTCATCTCATGCTAGATGTCATCAGGGTAGACAAGGGTATTTCTACCCTCCCAAATCTCCCTTTCAAACACTTGACCAGACTCAGGGTGTTTTTGGTGTTCAATCAGCATAGATTGTACCCAATCCATGTACATACATGGATTGTTTTTCCAGTAGAATCCACAATACCAGTCTAAATGTGAAGAGCTGTCACAGTGACTGAAAAAACCCCAATGAATGCTTAAATCCAAATGTCCCCAAAAGCTAATTTTGGATGTAGCAATTTAGTGTGACACTGAACTCCCTAAAATGCTTCAGTGTGTCTTGGGCCCACACAGAAAATCTCTCGTGGTTGAGTCTGATTTTTAGTATGGGCACTGCAGCAAGGCAGAGGCTGTGGATTGGACTCTGGCAATCTGCCACTTTGTGTAGATCAGGCCAGAAATCCACTTTGGATCCAGGGCTCCTCTCACACAGCCTGCAGGAAGAATAAATTCAATATAAAATCCAAAAATCGATGGGTTTTTAAATTATTTTTTATAAATAAGCTTGTGTTAATTTAATATTCAGTACGTCTCCAGAATTATACAGAAACATGAAAAGGGGTGTTTTACAAAATGCTGCCAGCTTAAATACATATATATATATATATGTCTTATATACACACAATTTAATATAAAAATATATATATAAAAATAAAAGTAGTTATGTCAGTAGACAAAGTAAGATAAAATGCTCATTATTTGTGTGACCACTGCTGAAATTTTACTTGGTGTTTAAGTACATGAAAGCTCATGTAACTAATCTACCATATGCAGCTTTTAAATGTTTGACAGTTCTTCCTGCATTTACATGTATCTGTGTGTTCATATTCTTTCCCACACAGAGAAAGCTTTTCTGCAACACAGGCAGCCACACACCAATTACATACAAAAACACATGGCTTCATCAATAGTTTCATCCTGGCATAAAAAGATAAACATCTATGTGGAATACAGCTATATTTATACTGTGACATTACCACTAACAGTTTCTACACTATCTTTGAAATCACCTGTGACAATCTGAAAACTAAAAATACTATTTCAATTATGTTAATATAAAATGCATATTTAAAACTCTGTTAAAGTTGACTTAATAGGACACCATTTAACTACAGTTCTGGACTATATAATCACAACAATCTTAGGTATTTTATTCCAATCTCAACCTCTGTTCTCCTTCTCTCATCCCTGTCCTCTCCGGTTCCTCTCCGGTCCCCTCTGCTCCTCTCCGGTCCCCTCTGCTCCTCTCGGTGCCCCCTCGGTCCCCTCCATTCTCTTTCGCTCCCTCCGGTGCCCTCTGCTGCCCCCCGGGGTCCCCCCCGAGGTGACTGGATCAGTTCTGGGGTCTCTCAGAACCATGGAGCGAGAGGCCGGGGACCGAACCGGGAGCGGGGAGACACCGGAGCCCGAATTATCTAGCGTAAGAACTGAGGATAAAGGATGTTAATGACAAGTAGCCACCAAGAACACAAAGCAATAAATTTAAATCAGACTATTTTAGGTTTGTGTAGCCCTTTATTAGCAACTAAAATAGAAGATACCTGTTGTACATCATGGGTAGTAACTGACTATACTGGAGTTTTATTATATTCTAATACAGGTTCATTTATAAATGCGTTGTTCTCCTTTTTGATTAAAAAGCTTCCATGATCATTTCATAAATATTTAAGCCATTAATCTGAGCTGAATTGGCCTTAATTTCTTTCTTCACCTGTGGCTGTCATGATTGCTTCCATCAAAATTTACCTCTTTTTCACATTTCTTTGGAAACCTCTTGATCTCACTGCATTAGTCGTCTCCCTCCCTTGGATAAATTCTTCACGTATTCCTATCTGATACTAATTTGTTCCTCTGGTTCAATGTATAGTCAAGAGAGTAATTTATTCACATGGTAGATTGGCCCAAATTTTCATTTTGACTACATAATCCCAACCCAATTTGCATAATTTGACCCTATATAACTTCCATAAAGTAACACAGTCGCATACAATGTATGAAAATATGTCAAAGCAGTAGTCGTATTCTTCAAGAGTTTAGTGTGTACTTGTACTACCCATTAATATGTATTTCCATAGTTTAATACATGCAATATTGCCCATTTATATATTGGATGCTAGCCAGTTTAATCGATTAGATAAAAAGACTCGCACACTGTGATGTATATCTAGAATATTATACTTTGCAGGGAAGCATAAAAGGCTTTTTTGTCCTCTTCTGAAATTAGACTTCCCCAGAGTTTGTTTGTGTTTGGGTTCAGGCTCCAAAGAACTGCACAATTTCTCTGTTGTTTCAGTCAACTGCTATGTGATTCTTTTCTTGCCTCATGAAAACATGGCATTGCTTATACCACCTCTCCTGCCTTTTAAAAAAGCCTCTGAATTGAGATTCTTACATGTCTAGCAAATCAGTGCCTCTGAAAGCATGGCTAGTGCAAGTTTTCTTACACCCACCTGCTGTTTGAAGCCTTTGCTCTGACCCAGAAGTATTACTTGTGGAAACAGGGAGTTGACTCACTCTTCCTGAACAACTGAGTCCTCTGGTGTTGAGAATTTAGCAAGAGTACTTTGTTTTAACCGGGTCCCTCCTCCCCAGAAACCAAGGCAGAAAAACTAAAATTTCAGAAACAAACGAAAATAAACCTGTGGGGTTTTCTTTTTTAAATCCACAGGTTTACATTTGAATATATTCAACATGATCAGAATTGCTCTGATTTGTGAGAATGTTGTATATGATCTGGAGTTAATGCTAAACATAATGTTTACCAGAGTTAACATTAAACAAAATTTTACAGCTGGTGAAGTATAGAGATGAGTGTTGTAGACTTGGCCTATTGAAATGGATACATACTTGCTTTAAACATTGCAGATCTCTTTGCTATTTTAGTCTTGATTTACAAAGCCCAGGCAGGTTTGCATAGTTTGCACTCTGACCACTACTGGTAGAAGAACAACACAGGGAAGATGTCTTAAAGCAATATTATTAGCCCACTGGCACATTTGCTGTTGCCTCTACAACTATAATTCATTGGACAGTGCATCATTCTCCTGTACAGAGCAGAATGACAGTGTAAGGTCTGATTTTTCATCCTGATCAGAGTTTTAGACTCAGGAAGCAAAATCATTTCATGCAGCTTAAAATTGGAATATGTTTAATATGCCTGTAGATCTTTGGCTGCACATATGTCTCTAAAGTCTGTATGACCTGGCCCAAAACATAGAAATACAAATTTGAGAGCAGAGCAACTCTTCCCTCACTGCACCTCCACCAAAGGTGCATCAGAGGGCCACCTTAGGTGCACCTTACCTGTTTGTAGCAAGAAAGCCTGAAAAACAGAAGAAAGAGGATAATTTCTCTAGTATTAAAGTGCTTTCTGACTGCAACTATTTCTGGATTCCTCAAACCCAACATTTACAGTTTCAGCCCAGGAGAAAACTATGTGGCTTTCATATTTCAGAAAAAAAAAAAAATGCAGAAGAATTTGTGGATATTTGTGTATAAATTACTTTCAGGCTCAGTTTCCCTCATGACAGCAAGTCTTGTTTGTCACTCCTCAACTGTCTGCATTCCTTTTCTACAGCTTTTAACCAATATTAAGTCCCGTTGCCTGTGAGAGCCCAAAATAATTGTTAATGAATCTCAAAGTATTGTTCCTTTGATCTTCTCCAGAGTTGCAAGCTAGTTCTGTGTTTGCTGGACTGAGCCCTATAGACTAAAATTGAAGTTTGGGAAATGCTGGAGCAAGAAATAGTTTTGCAGAGCCAGCATAAAAAAAAAAAATAAATCTTCTAAATCAAACTCAGACCTCCACCTCATTTTAGTTAAGATTAGTTGATGATTAACACCTTCTATGCTTACCATGGCATAAATTTACTGTGAACAAAGAAGCTCTTAAGGTAATTAAACAAGTTACAGTGCTTGTAGACAACCTAAATAGATTGCTATTTTATGAGAAAATAAAAATAGGAACAAAAGCAGGAGGAAAATAATCCAGGGAGTGATTGAAATCTACAACTGCCATGGTTTTGTAGTAAGGGCTAATTTTTGCTACTATAGTTATTTATACTATATGATAACACCATATAACAAGTCATACCAAACACCATGATTTCTTTATGTTTAATGGGGTTTTTTTGCATCAAAAGAATTTCAGTAAACAAAAGGACTTAAAAATACTAGGCCAGACCAGCAGACTATGGAGTGCATATGATTAATGGCACCATTGTATATGGTCCAATGACTTCTGTACTATGGCGTCTCCCAGGTGTTAATGAGAGTCAATAAAAGCCACTCCACAGCCTCCTGTCTCCTCAGCCATACCCCTGTACGATCTGCACAGGGCAGAGATTGAAGATTTCCATTTTGTGCAGGCTTCCCAGGAGCTCTTTTTCTGTACCTAGCCCTATATTCCCCCAGAGCAAGACTGGGGACATACACATCTTCTTCCTTCTGTGTCCTGGTTTCTGTAGGAAACCCACGTTGTCCAAAGGGAAGCTGGGCTCCATATCAGGCCGCTCGCTGCTGGGTGCAATATCCTCAATCCCTGTGAAAGAAGAGAGAGAACATCATGGTCTGGGTAGGAACTGAGGAAGGAACCTACAGTAGTGGCAGGGATTTTGAGAGCAGAGAGCTGGAAAGGAAAGGCACAAATAAAGACACACTAATTGTTAAAATCAGGCTAACTGCAGTTTGACAAGAACAAAACAATCCTGAATGGCTTTTTGAGGGAGATGGCACAGGCTGTCCAAAAAAACCACTCCATGCAACACAATAATTTACATTTGAAGCATATTTGAAAACTGAGTTTGTGTAACCCAAGTTCAGCTGCTATTACGAAGTGTCTTAAGTGAACTCTCCTTACTATTCCAGTAGGATTGTTACCCAAGGAAAGTAGAGAACTGACAAATGTATACTAAATCTTGAAAGTGTAACAAGGCACTAAATTGGCCTTATGTAGTTAAAATGAACAAACATTTGCTTGCAATCAAAGTATTAAATTCTATTTGTAGATCAGACTGAATGCAGGCAAAGTGTTCTTCAAATTGGACCTGAAAGGCATAGCAGGGAAAACAGGATCTACTATCTATGCTTAGTAAGGAAAATTAAATAATGCCAAGGTTGCCTAGACCAGCTGATTCTTAACTGCCTTGACTCTTCCCCTTCCATCTAGTCACTTACGATCCACAGAAAAAAATGCTGTATTTCAGTGCTAGCAAGGCTAGGATACAGATGGAAGGATTTTTTGCAGCAAAGTGTATCCTTCCTCTCTTCTCAATCATGAGGTTTGAAGGCCTTATTTACTGTACAACTAGCTAAAACTGAACACATCAGTGAGACTGGCCAGTCAGCAGAGAAACTACATTTCAACTCCATAAAACCTCATGCACCTAGTCTGTGTTGAAATGCTGGTTATGATAAAAATCTCTGTAGTTTCAATGCATATTAAATAACAACAGCAAAACTACGTTGTCTTGACTAACACCCAAATTGTTTTGCCTCAGCTTTAAATTACCACCTAGCAATATTTTTACATTTCTTCATGTTAATCTTCCCCTCAGTAAGTATTCAGAAAGCTGTTCTTTCTGATATTCACAGATAACTTTACAATTATTCTAACCTCATCATAACTGCACATTTAACCTCACACGTATTAAATCCAACGCAACCAGAGTTTATCTTTCTACAAGTTTAACTTGTTCCATGTGGAAAATGCCCTGGTAGAGAGTGAAAAAAAAATGGAATGACAAACTGTACAAACCCAACTATTACATTACAAATATATATAATATCTGTTATAATGTCACAAATGGTGACTAATGCTCTTGAGTTACATACACTATTCATCCCATCTACATCACTGTGAGGATTTATTCTGATAACAACTGGTTCTTGCTCAAAATGTCCTAGCTTTGGGAGATGGGAGTAGTTACTATTTTGTTTACCTGCTTCATCAAAAGTTCGAGTTCTTTAAGTCAACAGTGACCTTATCATTGCCTTCCAGTACTTAAAGGGGGCCTACAGGAAAGATGGAGAGGGACTCTTTGTCAGGACCTGCAGTGATGGGATGAGGGGTAATGGTTTCAAACTGAAAGAGGAGAGATTTAGGTTAGATATTAGGAAGAAGTTCTTCACTCTGAGGGTGGCAAGGCACTGGAACAGGTTGCCCAGGGATGTTGTGGATGGCCCATCCCTGGAAGTATCAAGGCCAGCCAGGAGCAGCCGCACAGCATCCGTGTTCCCTGCTCCTGCAGCCCAGTGCAGGGCAGTCCGGTCTGTCTGGAGGGGATGGAAGAAAGGAAGGGGAGAGGGAAGGCTGATGATTGCAGAGCTGTGCATCCACCAGCCTTCCTGAAGGCTAAAATTGTCTTTGCCATCCATGGGGACAGAATTTCTCACGCTGTGCAGGGCCTTCTTTGGACACAGCCCTCTGTCTCTTTGCTCTGTTGTCAATATTTTTACAGTAGATTTTTTTTTCACTTACCTACAAATACAATTTATCAGCTCAGAATCTCCTTTTCTATTGTTTTCTAAACCCAGAACTGTTCTCCTAGAGTTTCAGATAAGCAGATTCTGTGGTAGCTCTATCATCTTCTGATTCCTTTCAATGAGAAAATACTCAATTTTCATGGCAAATCTTACAGATCCTCAGAGTGTCTTTAGGTTTTTTTGCTTCATTTTGACTGCAAAACTGACCTTCCTGCTTGTTCGCCAAGAAAATAATTAGTTTATTACGTAGCTTTTCCTTTTCATCATAAAGCACTAGTAACCCTTTAAGGGAAGGTTTATAGCACTGTGATTCTCATGCAAGTAAGTATAAATTTGTGGCTGTGTTTCCACTATTCAGTACAGAATGTTAGATGTATTCAGGATATTTCCATTTAAGCTAAATTGGGAAATTAGAATTTGCTAGCTAGGAATCCAAACTTACAAACCACGGGTTGCTCGCACAGTGGCCCAGCAAGTGGTGTGTGTCTGTTTAATCACAGCTGCTGAAATGAGATCAAAAGGCAGTGTGTTGTTAAAGCCTTAAAGCTGCTGTCACAGCGGAGGGACCAGGAGGGGACCCACCTCAGCAAGCAGAGTGCAGGGGAAACTTGGGCTCTCTGCAGATGGAATCGTGCTCGTGGCTGTGTCTTACATGTCTGCTTGAAGATGACCAGAGGAGGCATATTCTAAAAGCTTAATTTCCTTCTTACAAAATGTGCTGAAAAATCTGTCATCATAAACAGTCCTATGGAGCCTTTTTGATCTACAGTCTCCTGCTGTTGCTGTGCTTAGAACTCAAACCATCTCCTTGAACTTAAAGGTAACTGCTTCTACTTTAAAATAAGATGCAACAGTCCCTAGAGAATACCTCTTTTTCTTCCCTTCTGTTTCCAGAGTTTGCATTATGCAGTTTTTCTATCTTGAATTTCACCAGCAGGGAACAGGCTATGCATGGATTGACTTTACAGGTGCTATTGGTGTATCAATATTAATTTTACACTTTACCAATATTTTTCTTTAGGGAGTTAGCACTAGAACTTCTTGCAAGTTCTAAGCACAATTTGGCCATAAGCATATGACTTACACTAAGACATGAAGAAACTCTGTAGAGTATATATGAGAGATTTCTTTTCCTTTAGAAATCAATTTTTATTGACAACCAACAGCATTGGGGCAAAGGTTGGATTGGATGATCTTGAAGGTCTCTTCCAACCAAAGGCATTCTGTGATTCTGTGATGAATGAACATTCCTGTATAAGTTCAGTCTCAATATAAAATAATTCCAAGTAATTCCCCATCTAATTTCTACTGACAATGCAGCAGGGATAACCAAACAAATCTAGATGTCAGAAGTGTCCTAAATTGTTGCCAAGAAGTAAAAATGCTATGTTCTGTTGTAAAGCCAGTCTGCTAGTTCAAGTGCATAAAACAAAGAAAAAAACCCAAATTCAGACCTGCTAAAATAAAATCAGTTGGCCAGAGACATTAATGCAAATGAAGAGTACAATCAACACCTTAGGGTTAATTATATCAAAAGAACACCATTTCTACTATGCCTTGGTGACTTTATTAATTAGGTATGGTGGACTAATGTTAGAATCATAGAATGTTTTTGGTTGGAAGGGGTTTTCAAACGTCATCTACAGGATAGCCTGGTTACTAATGGCTACTCTAGGAACTGATGTAACACACTCAGCACTGCAATGATTGACAGGTGCAGTAAACAAACAATAATTCATGCCAGCTTCTTCCTCCCTGTGGCAACAGTTTCTGTAAAGCTGCAGAACTGAATGAGACAATTTAATATTTATTTCACAATCAGCTGCTTTTATTCTAACAGTTAGCCTTTCCTTGGTTATTTCATTGTGTAAGTCAATACTGAAACACCCAGGTCTCTTTCCCCTATGCTGCTCTCCATCAGGTAGGTCCACATTCAGCTTTGCTGAAGAAGGGGTCCATGATGGTGATCTGGCAAAACAGCTGTCAGGAGCATGGGCTGAGTGTCTTCAGAAGACATCATGTTCCCTTCATTGGGCAGGACTGGACACCAAGAAATAGTTTCCTCTAGCTGTGGAATATTCAATGCACCATCACCACTGGGAGCAACGAAAGGAATCTTTCTCACACACTGTGCTTGTTTCTTTACATCACACAACAGTAACTGCCACCTCGACACTCTGTTGCACGGTGCTAAGTTTCAAGGCAGCAGAGTTGCTGCACACTCCAAACCACATCTCCTGTGCATGAAGGGAGGCAGCATCCCCAACAGCACCATCAGATGCACACAGAGCATTCTTTCTGAGAAGTCCTGGCTGAGCTGAGGCATTAAGTACAGAAGGAAGCTTGGAGAGCAAAGCTGAGCGCTTATCAGAAATGGTTTTGGGCCAATGGGTGTGTGTCAGTCAACAGTGGGCATGTTCTTAAACAAACTTTGGCTCAAATTATGAATGTATAACATCTGGAGTGCCTTTAACTAAAACTAAACATGAAGATTATCAGCTTGCAGTGAGCACAGAACATAAGGAGTCCCCAGCCATAAAGCGAAAGGTAAAATGTCAGGAAAGGTCACTTGCAACCAACCCATTGTGCTCTGGGTGGTGGTAGGGAGGAAGAGAGAAGATGGGAGGAGAAACTTGTTTTCTGGTTCAGAAATATGATAGTCAAACCTAGCACCTAGGTCTAAGTAGATTCATTTTCATGGAATTCACAGTGTAAAAGGAAATGTTGGTAGTTCCTACTGACTTACAGAAAAATAAAATGCAAGTATTTCAGTGCTTCCCAGTGATAAAACCTCTCCCAGAACCTCATTGACTATTCAGAAGTATTGCTTATATTGCCTACACCAGCCCCCTGCCTCTCCCCATCACCACTGCTGGCTGGAGAAGCTGCTCACAGAGTTCCTCTTTAATTGTGTCTGGGAGGACCTGGCTGAGGAGGAAAGAAGTCATTTCATGGACCTGAGAATGGAAACATTTTGTCTATGGCATTTGTGGGAAACCTTTCCTGAGCAATAGATGGAACTATTTATGTTTCCCTATTGCTATCATTACTGTGCTATTTCTATTAGATGGAAGCAGCTTCTATAAAAGCTTGATAAACATATTTAAACCTCTGTGCTTTCTAGGAGCTGACAAGGAATGGATGGAGAGTTGTCAAGGAAATTTCTGAAGTACTGTAACTTGTATAACTGTAACATTTTCTATGACAGCATATGGATGCAGAACGGTTGTGTTCCAAGACTTTCATCTCTGCATTAGCTGTCCTACTCTGTTGTGAAAGAAAACAAAACACATACCCACAAAAAAAAACCCACCAACACAAAAGGAATAATAAATACATTTGGGGGTTTCTTTCCGCAAGTTTTACAGGGTAAAAGTATATTTTTTCAGCACTTTTACCAATTCCACATTTACTGTGTGTCATATTTCTAGATTAGATTTTTCTTCACTGATGACATCTTAGGGATTTCAGTGTCTCTCAAAAGTTACACTAGAGTTTTAGGCCTGGAACTTACAGAAATTGTTCAGCAAGTGTCTGTAGTCTTTATCAACAATTAGTACAGAGTAAAGGTTTTAACAGTGTTCTCAAGTATGAAAGCTGTTTCCTATAGTGAAAGTCAAATACATGGTTGTAGTACTTATTTGATGAATTGGAGGCTGTACAGATTAGTCTATTTTCAATATAAAAGGGAGACATCACAACTATTTTCTCCTCCTCAGCTCCTGCAGCACAGTGTGTACATGTACCTGTATGGTGCATACAATAAACTTCACAAATTGAAATGGCTGCTCGAGATGAAAGGAAATACAAATTAACTCCATTTAAGATACAGGGGATAATTTTATTTATAAAATGCTACTGGCACATAGTATACATAAGAAGTATGAAACTTTATTTATAAAGAAATGAAATGCTTCATAGAAGCATTGATTCCTGAGGTATGCTGAATATGGTCCCTTGTTTTACTGGAATTCACAACACTGCTCCAATTGGCTTGAGGAGCAGAAGACTGGGTAACTTGATAAATACACAGTAAAGACAGTAATACCCTGAGTTACAGCAATATAATTTCCTTATAGTAGCAGCTACAGCAGCAATAACAGCTGAAATATTTCTATCTTGATGGCTCTTACTTGTCTCAAGCGAAGCTGGAGGTCTGCTGTGCTGTATGTTGTGTATAGCAGAGATATTTTTTCTAGCCTGAAGGCATGGAAAAGGTTAATAATCTGTGTAAAACATGCAAGCAGTTGAATATTGTGTGGGAAGCTCGGTTTGATGCTTGCACTATTGTGGTGAAGCAGGCACAGCTCTGTGCAGTGCAGCACTGGTGATGGTATCCCTGCATTTGGGGTGAGTTGAGAATGCTTACTGGAAACTACTTCTAGTTTGGTCCTGTAGGTTCAAAACACCTTATAGTGATAAGATCTGCTTGAGCACACCTTCCAGCTTTATCCTAAAGACATCCAGATGAATGTACTTAAAGAGCCCTTTATTTTAGTCTACAGGAGAGGTTGTTTGGATAAAAGTGACATACTGTGTCTTTCTCTGGAGAGAATTTCTTAGTTTGGCTTTTGATAGAAAAGCTCAGTTTAGGTTGAATTTCAGATGCCTTAAAACTGAGAAGACAGATGCTATTACAGAAATATTTTATGGGGTTGACCTAGTATCTGACAACTCTGGCTTCAATTTATTTGCAGTATGCCTCTTAAAACACAGTTTAGAATTTGGAATAAAAATTAAATAGTTTAAATATGTGTCTTATTAAGTGGTGGTGTAGTGAAAAATAACCTCTGGGCATTACATTGGAGTAAGGAAGCACTCCTAAAGCTACATGGAAACAAGTACCCAAAACATTAGTTTGGTTGAATGTGTTCTCTAACCTGTCTCTTGGAGTAATGCACTTAATACCTTCTAGCTAAACACACTCAAGTAGACTGAGCATCAGGGTTGAAATGTCTCAGATGAAAAGCATTCCAGCCCTGATGTGAACGTGTCCCCACCATGCCTTATTTGATTTATAGAGGCACTTAGTAGCCAGATGTGAGGGTATAAGCAGCAGTCGGGGATGTTAATGTAGTCTCTTCTTGATCTGTTTCTAATGAACACTCACCCTTTTAGTCTTTCTTAGATGTATATGGTGAATGTGGATTAAATCAGTAAATGGTCAGTAGAGATGTTCAGAGGAAGCCTAAAAATCAAAGAAGTGACCCATGCTCAAGTCATGCTAAGAGTGGGTTGAAACACACTGTCACTGATGCTGTGGAGTTGGCACAAGGAGAGTCCAGACTGGGCCCTGCAGCAGATGGAGCTGCGTTCAAGAGCTGGATTCTGGCACCGGGTTCAGGAACACACCGATCAGGATGGAAGGCAGTATAGACAAAGTCCTCCTTGGTGCTCTGAAGGGGAGAACCCCTCAGATAGAAAAAACGAGAGCCTGAGAGCAAGATCCCGACCCAGAGAGCAAGAGAGACACCCTCCGGACCAGCCATTCATCACAGGACTAATATATAAACAAACCATCTTTTTCTGGTAAAACAGAAAACAGTCTGACAGGACATAATTTATGTAATATCACACTGTGGATAGAATTTAATCATGGTAAATAAGCCATGCTGAGTCAGTGCATCGGTTTGGAATAATATGTTCCTGAATTTTTCAGAACTGCTTAACTGGTCACACTGAATTGCTTTTTAAATTCAGTGTATGCATTAAGAATACAACATACCTAAAGTGGAAAAGGATGAGTAAATAAATATTCAGGCTTTTACTGACAGTAACCACCAGCCTATCAGTTGCACTCAGTCTGACTTTTTACACTTACAGACTGAATTTTTTCACCTATTTTTTTTTTGTGTGCTGCCAATTCCTCAGAGTGTTTGAGCTCTGGTAGGTATTTACTCACCTAAAAATGCAGAATATTGCTTAACTTAAGTATTTACTCATTCTGAAGAACAAGGAGCAGTATCCGAGCACTACTATTTTAAGAATATTGGAAGGACTAAGTATTGAACCAGGAGAAATGCGTCGTCTAAGTAGCTTTTCTGGTAGCAAAACAGATTATTTGTGTTAATATTGATAGCTCTAGCAATTCACATCTGCCACAGCTCTACGTCATTTGTTTCCTCTTCTACCCTCCTCAGCAGAGCATCTGCCTGTTCCCCACAGGTACTGGTACCAGAGGAACTTTAATACTCCTCCAAGCAAGTGCTATATAGGCCAGGCTATGTCAACAAGACATGCACATAAATAGAAAATGTTAAGTAATGACAATGAGGTGAAATTAATAATATAAATGTGTATAAATGAGACATTTTTCAATATCATTACTTTTGTACAATTAACTCCAAACCACTCTTTTAGAAGTAGTGCAGAAGATTTATCTATTAGTCTTTTCTTACCAGACAAATTGAATTACTAGCTTAAATCAGTAAAGGAGAAAGCCATATATCCAACTTTTTAATCTGCTTCACCTCTGAAAGTACTGCACCTAGTGCTCTCACATCCATGGTGTTCCTGATACACCTGTCATACCCTACATAGTCCATCAGGTTAAAACTTTTGACCAGACTACATGAAGAATATGTTTTAGAAACAGTTTACACTTGAAAGCATTAAAGCTAATCATTAATTTGTAGTTCAGTCAAAATTATTTGTTGCATAGACTCGTGCTGTGTTTTGGTAAACACAGTTTCCCAGACTACGTGAGGAAGATTTCGACTCTTTTGAGCTCCCTGCAAGGAGGGAAAAACTAAAGGGGATGACTCAGCAGATTACAACCGTCTGCTTGTAATCCAGGAACTCGGTCGTCGGAAACGAACGCAAAAATACTCCCAAATGCAAAAATGCTTCCAAAATACAGGACAAAGGGCAGGGCGGAAAAAAATAATCAAAGAAATTGTCTTTTCTCCCCAAAATCACAGGAGATTTTTTCAGGTCTAATAAAGCTGAACTCACCCTGCAGCTTCTCACTGAATGGCAATATTAATGGGATTTCTCTCTGCTTCCCATTCTTACAGGAGTTGTAGAGCTAATATTCCTGAGAGTGCCTCCTTTCCATCAAATTGCTTGAGACTGGTTCAAATTTCACTGAAGCTGCCCAAGAAATGAGAAGTTTAGAGCAAATAGACAAGAGAACAACAAGAACTACTCATTTCTATTGGAAACCTAAAAAGCTTTAAATTTAAAGCTAACCCAGAACCTGTAGTATAACCTAGATACAGACCTTTTTCTGACAAAACCAGCTGTTACCATTTTAAACTACTGCTTGATAATGTACAGTTCCAAGTACAGACTGGCTTTGAGTCAAAGATCACTAAAGAATTACAGTCACTATTCCAGATTCCTGTGTTTCTTTTCTTACTAATTATCCTCCTGCAGTTGCTAGGACTTGCCCTAAAGATTTCAACACACAGTAAACAACTCAACAGCAGCAGCAACAGCTGTATCTTACAGTCTGGGAATGATGCTCACACAAGAACCATTGTAGACATAGAAGAGGGATGCCAGCAAGAGAAAAAAAGGTGTTTTAACAGTTACCTCAGCTTGCAAACAATATTTATTCAGCATCACTTTCATTCCAAGGATGAGAATTCACTGCTTGGATTCAAAAGCAACGAGCAACCTTCCACCTGAAATTCCAAGACAGGTGGATGATTCCTATAACTTGAGCCTGAAAGGCACCACAAAAATGGTGGTGAATGTCTCTGTAGATGAATACATAAGGGAATGGGCAGGAGGCTCTTCAGAGTCCAGGGAAGCAGAAAGGAAAGTAAAAGGGACTCAGCACCATTCTTAAAAACACCTTTATTAACTCTCCAGAATTCAGGTTTACCATCAAAAAAATAAAACTGCCACCAGTTACAGTACCTGTAAGTTTTTATTTCCACTGTGGGCTAAACACATTTCTCTGCCCTGTGTTGAAAAAAAATTCAAGAGCTTTTTATCAGATTCTACAATTTGACAGCTTCCTCTCTCCAGAGTATACTGGGAATGCTGCACCCCTTCTTTTTTACCCCTCCAGCAGAAATTGAAGGATATCTGCATTGGCTCTGCTTTTTGTAATTTTTGATCTGAGATTTGGAGGGGATAGGTAGATTCATAGAAGTAGTAATAGTTTGATTTACTAAATTAACAAAAGGTATTACAGGGATTAACTCAAATAATGGCTGCAACTGCCCACCAAGTGTTGACTACTGCCCCGAGCCAGGGCTTGAAGTCCTCTTGACTATAGTGAACAGAAGGAATCTGATTGATTTGGAGATTTTCAGCGTGGAGAAGGCTGCAGAGAGACCTTCCAGTATCTGAAGGGAGCTACAAGAAAGCTGGGGAGGGACTTTCTACAAGGGCTTGTGGTGACAGCACAAACTACTCCTATTCTCTGTGAGTATAATGATATTTTTTCCTTTATTTTTTAAGCAATAATTATGTTAGTCAATTACCTCTCAGCCAGACTCAGTTCACTGAGGTGTCTGGATTAACTTGCAGCACCTGCTTCCTCTTCTTGTGGCAGGATGTTGTTCTTCATTTGTTGTGAAGTTAATTGCTACAATTTTCACCTTTTCCTTCCAGCCTTCTCTTGAATGCTGTTGTGGATTTGAAGGCTGAATGAATGTCTGAGCATTAAGAATTTATGTGTGCTGCCTTAGATGAGCATAATTCTCAACTATTATTCATGAGGAACTATAAAACACATTTCAAGTTTTATGCCTAAATTACATGAAGTTTCCAAAACCCATAAATACATCTGTCTGTGGGTATCTACAGAGAATTATATAACATGCTTTCATAACAGACACTGAGGCACTGGAACTCATCCCATATGAGAAAAGATCTTACAACAAATAACATACAGCCATACAAGCTGGGAGTGCACTGCCAGGAAGGAAGTAAAACCACTGGGAGGTTTTGCACCAAGGAGGACAAAATAATGTTGTGTGGGAAGACAAAACACCACCCAGATGATGGCCAAGCAGAGAGGAACCCCAAAGCTGAAGGATTCCAAATGTAGCTGTGTCCAAAGCCTGTATGATCCCTCAGAAAGCTGTTTGCTGGGAAGGCTGGGAATCACTCCAGCTCTACAAAAGCCTCACCAAAACAACATGACAAAACCCAACCAAACAAAACCAGCAAAAAATCCACAAACCAACTAACATACCAACCCACAACACAGCCTGTGTTCAAACTATGTTGAGGAGAATCAAAATGAGAAGTACATTGATAACTGATGTCACATCCTATTGGAGATCAATTCTAAATTCCTGGGAACACTGATAGAAGTGGAGTCTGGACCACTTGCCAGTTACAGCTGTTAAGTTCTAGCGACCAGCCTTGATTGATTGATTGATTGATTGACTAAACATTGCATATTTGCTTTTGATTCCTTCCCTTGTTGTCTTGAGTGTCATGATCTTTAAGTGTGATGGTACAAGTTCTGAGCCTTTAGCACCAGCTGTAGCAAAAGAAAATGCAGCTTCCATCTCTCTACCCCTTTCTTTTTTTTCTTTCCAAAGCACTTTAAGCAAATCAACAATCTGATTATTGATTGAGAAAAGGAATTAATCCAGATATTATGCCTGGAGAAAGATCAGGACTTCTTAAATGTCTATTATTTCTTTCCTAAGAAAATCACTAGTCTTATTCTGTCTGGCATTATTAAAGCAGCAGCTTATATTTTGTATGAAACCAAGGTGGAAGTGATGCTCATGCCTCCTTGTTTCCATAATGACTGCCCTGAGTTTGCTAATCAGCCTTATTTGCTGTACTCTATACAAGTCAAAAGTGCAAAACCTTCCTTATCTCCGTGCAAGAAATTCTTCCTCCTGTCTAACCTGAATCGACCTCTCTCTAGTTTTAATCCATTCCCTCCAGTCCTATCACTGCCTGACAGACATACTAGATGGACTAAACAGACAGACTAAAGACAAACTTGAAGCCACTTACCCTCACGTGGACCTTTCTCCCATTGTTGAAGTCCCTGTTCATAGGCAAAGCAGACTCCTAGGCTCCTAGACTGAGGCTGCAGCACCACCCAACTTCAAGCATCCAGCACAGACACCAGAAGCAGGTGCCTAAGCTCTCTTAAAAGTGAAGAGAGAAAGGCAGGAGTTGGGTGCCTAATTAAAAATCTGCCTCTTTCCACTGATTACACAAGGGCTTCGACTGCTAATTTTGACACCAAGGTTAAACTCAGTAAGTAAATTCCTGTCAGTGCACGGCTTGACACTCTGCTGTGCTGAATTTCATCCCTTTAGTATTACCTAATTGGCCCATTAATTGCGTAGTCATTCCATCTAAACCAGTGTACTGGAAATTAATGCCCTCCTCCCCATCAACAAGTTCCAACACCCCGCTTCCAATACAACCTGAGAACAAAATCAACTCAACAACAAGAAGCCCTCGGGAAATCTAAGCAAGTCAACTGCCAAAGAATAATTCATCTCCTATATCTACCTCCTTTTGTCTCCTTTTGTGTCAGCTCTTTGCAGTTCCTCCACTAATCTTCCTCCACCTTGAGCAGTAACTTTTGAGGCAGCACCACGTTAAATGGTTCAGTAGAATCCAGAGAGACCAGATCTAGCACAGTTGTTTTTTTTCTTCTTTTTCTAGAAAATCTACTTTCTTTTTACAGAAAGATACTAGGTCAGTCTGACATGACCTATCTTAGCAGAACAGATCGTGTTTCATCCTCCTTCCACTGAACTCCCATGTCTTTCATTATTCATTCCTTCAAAAAAATTTTCTAAGGTTATTGAGGTCATATTAACAAGCCTGAAGTTACCTAGATCACCCTTTCCATTTCCTTAGAGATAGATATATATACACACACCACTCAACAGCATCATGTAATAAAAATACCCTAAAAAAATCTTAGCAATGGATCTTTATCTGAATCTGTATCTTAATCTCAACACATAACAAAAGGAACCTCTAAGACATCCCCAAGGTGAGAATTTCTGATAGAGCAACTTACAAAGTCACTCTGAGAGTGATTGGTTTTGAAATACGAGAGGTGCAAAAACTGGATGATCCTGCTGAGATTACAAAAAACCCTATGTGAAATGACAAGTAAGATACTCCAGACTTCCTGAAAGCTCCTGAAACCCCACAATGACAAGATAACGCAGCAAGATAGAGCTAGGGCCCTTTTTTAACTTGACATGAGAAATCCCAGGGGAAATCTGAGATATTTCTGGGATCCCTGTTGGACAAGAGTCTTTTACAGCTGGACAGGACCACAGACTTCCACTATTCAGTACATTTTCTTGTTCTTCTGTCAAGTAGAGGGGGCCAGGCTCTTGTCAGTGCTGCCCTGGGATAAGACAAGAGGTCACGAGGTGAAACACAGGAAGTTCCACCTCAACAGGAGGAAAAACTTCTTCGCATTGAAGGTGACAGAGCCTGGCCCAGGCTGCCCAGAGAGGTGGTGGAGTCTCCTTCTCTGGAGACTTTCCAACCCCCCCTGGCTCTGTTCCTGTGTGGGCTGCCCTGGGTGACCCTTTTCTGGCAGGGGTGTTGAACTCAATGATCTCCAGAGGTCCCTTCCAACCCCTACCATTCCATGATTCTGTGATTCTATGATGATACCTTGGCTGAAAGAGGCAAAGCTCCTGCAATGCCACGTAGGTAAAAAACATCAGTATTTTCAAGCAATGCAGTATATTTACCTGAATCTCCACTTTTCTGCTTCAGGTTGCTAGCTTGTGAAAGACAACTGAAGTAGTGTGTGCTGTATCCCATGAAATTTGGTATTTGAGGAAAAAAAAAATTTCACATTTGAAC
The DNA here is from genome assembly GCA_024336885.1 of Actenoides hombroni. NCBI lineage: Eukaryota > Metazoa > Chordata > Aves > Coraciiformes > Alcedinidae > Actenoides > Actenoides hombroni. Next base: position 858,939 of record WUAM01006479.1, on the reverse strand, counting down.
TGGGAAGAGCACATCAATGACAAGCAGTCTCTGATGTGCCATCAGAACTCAGGGGGACATTAAAAAATGTCAATGGCTTTAAAACCCTGAAGTTTCATGAATATTCATGAAATAAATGTCTTCAGATCAGATGGCTGGTGCAGGAGAGGGAGTGACTGAATCAGATCATTAAAAACAAACATGCACAAACACAACCACATTCAGCAGCTATAGCATCTCATGCATTTTGTTTCCCACTTATTGTCAGGTCCATGAATGCACCAAAAATCTCCCATTTGCCCTTATCAGCCTGTGACCATCCTGCTCTGCCACACCACTTGCAATACCTTCCCCAAGCTGAGGGGCATCGATGACTGCTGCCAATGCTGGCCTTGCCTTGCCAACCCAATGTCTGTGCTGGGTGGTGGTCCTGCCCCATCAACATGTACCTATGGGTTGATGGCTGGACTGCTGGATGAACCCCTGGCTGCCACTTGGCTCATCTGGTGTGGGTAATTGCCATGGGCCCTCTGTGCCTCCAGCTAAGTGATCTGGGAGGATTTAACAGCAAAATGTAAGCAGTAATGCCAATTTTGATATGGCTTCTCAAGCCAGCTGTTCTTCTAGGCACATGAACATTTCCTCTAGATAAATCTCTGGGAAGGTAATGATCTTCTGACAATATCAAGGAGTACCAGCTAATGCCTGTCTCTGCCTGGTCCATCCCTTGACCTGATGGGGTTCCCCCCAGCGAAATTTTGCCTCCCTAAAAAAATATGTCTATTCCTCCCTTCTTCTGTCAATAGCTATTACTGTATGTCTTTGTGCCTTCTTAAAAGACAAGCTTTCTTATTTTTGTTCTATGGTAGATTTTTACCTGCCTTTCACTGAGTCCCCTGTGTTCTTATTAGAATTGTCCCTAAGAGCTTTATCTGAATCCGTGGCAACAGATACTTGCCGTGCTTTGCAGCCCCGTGATATAGTGCTGAGAGCATCACGTAGGCTGAGGTACTTGATGAAACAGCAATTTCAGAATATAAAACACAATTTAGAAGTTGTATGACAGTGATACTCCACTAATCATTTTCCATCCGTTGTACGTATGCAAAGGTGCACCTTTTTATGGCAGTACTTATGGCTATTTATTGGGTTTGGGTATTGATGCTTGGGGGTTATTCAGGATGTATGAAGTGGTATTTTCTGTCTGCTTCTGTATATTTCATTTTTAATGATCAGCTATTAAAATTTTTAAATATGGCACTTTTATGGTGTTTTCTGTTTCGTGATGAATTATCTTGAACTTACTTATGGAAAGGCCTCTTTGGACTGCAAAAAAAATCTCTCAGGCTAAAGAAATCTGAGGAAGAACACAAATAGGATCTACTTATATGAAAAAAAGAAGTTTTAAAAAAAAAGAAAAATAGAATCAGTACCTAAAACCCTTTTGGTTTTAGCAGTGTGAAAAAAAAAAAAAAAAAGAAAAAAAAAAAAAAAAAAGTGTGGTTTAAAAAGAATCAACTTTTCCTGGGGAAGAGGTCAGCAGAAAAGTGCAAACAACATTACAGTTCTCTCTGTGAGCTTTGCTCATGGGTTCCTTCATGTTTCTGTTTTGGTATTTTTTCTTCCTTCCTCCACCCCCCAAGTGTACATGGAAAGTCTAGGACTTAGAAACCTGAACTTTACTGCAAACACGCTCAGAATGCATTTAAGGATAACGTTCTCCCTCCCTCTCTTCTTTTCCTGGTCACCCTTCTGATGGCTGATTTGTAGTTTTAAAATTTTGAGAATTTTTGCCTTACATGTACTTCTTCCTTTTTTTTCACAGCTCAATGCCAGGTGACTTGTTATTCCCTCTACTTTACCTTTGTCAAGCTTCTTTAACACTGTAGTAAGAAAAGTGCTCTTGCTATAGTATCCGAGCATCTTGCCAGATGGCAACAGGGGAATTCTTCACTATTTGTGAATGAGTTTGATATTGCCTGGCAGTGAGATCTTACTTAGGGTATGAGATAAAGGTTTGTGACCACAGCGCTAGCACGGTTACTTCTGCTGTGCATTCCATGTAATCACCATATGCAGCAGATATTTATCTATTTATCTGTCTATGTTTGTATTTTAGCATCAAATAAAAAAAAAAAAAAAAAAAAAAATCCCAAGAAAAAGCTGAGCACCCCTTCCAGATGGCAATGAGGACTTTCTCCGGCTGCCAGATTACTATAAAAGAGGATAGTCTTCTAGCAAGAGTAAAGCACACCACTATGGCAATGCCTGAAGCCACTGCTTGTTACAGGGAAGAGACGACAACAATTCTCATCTTCCTTAGATTTCAGAGATTCACTCTTTGTGATGGCTAGCTTCCTTCCCGTGTACCTCTGAAATTGCCCTAGATTAACATAAAGGTTATTTTACAGAATCACAATGTCACTATGGTTGGAAAAGACCTTTAAGATAATGAAGTCCAACTGCTATCTAACTCTACCCAGGGCTGCTACTACACCATATCCTTGAGCACCATATCTGGATGGCTTTTAAATACATCCAGCGATGGCAATTCAACCACTTCCTCGGGGAGCCTGTTCCAGTCTTTGATAACCCTTTCAGGAGAGAAGTTTTTCCCTCATGTCCAACTTAAACCTTCTGTGGCACAACTTGATGCCTTTTCCTCTTGTCCTGTCAGTTGTGATTTGTGAGAAGAGACCAACCCTCACCTCACTCCAGCCTCCTGTCAGGGAGCTGTAGAGAGCAAGAAGGCCTCCTCTTCTCCAGACTACCCAAGCCCAGCTCCCTCAGCCACTCCTCAGCAGACATGTTCTCCAGACCCCTCCCCAGCTTCCTTGACCTTCTCTCTCATGTCTTTCTTATGCTGAGGAGCATTATACTGAAGGACATGAAAGTCCTTCAGCAGAGTTGGGCAGAATAGGACTCCCAGTAAACCCCCACTACCTGCCTGTTCAGTAGAGCCAGTTGTCTGCCAAGCAGAGAACATGGAAGGTGGTGCATTATCTCTCACTGCAGTTTCCAAAGAGACGCTCAGCATCAAATCTCCCAGGCAAGCCACATGCCAAAGAAGAGTTTTCTGACCTGCTAAGAAGCTTTGTGCCGGAACATCTGGAAAGAGCCCCTGGTCACAGCCGTGCCACCAAGCATCAGCAGCCACCAGACTGCCAGCTCTGCAGAGGGGAGCTACCTCACGCAGCATGTCCTCTTCCCTACAACACATACATAGCAGTACAATGTAACAGGGGGCACATTTTACTCCTGTATCAGACATCTACCACTGCTTTGGGCAGAAGCAGGAACCTCTCTTTGCTTTCTGTCTCCTCCACGGTGCTCTTGAAAGGGGGTCAGCTGTGGGTACCTCCTGAACCAGACGTTGCATCACTCACGTGTATTGGGACACACACTCAAGTATCTGTATGCACTGCCTCCGTACCTTCTGATCAGGGTGGGAGTGTATTTATCATGGAATCATAGAATCATGGAATCACAGAATCATAGAACGTCCTGGGTTGGAAGGGACCTTAAAGATCATCTCATTCCAACTGCCCCGCCATGAGCAGGGACATCCTCAACTAGATCAGGTTGCTCAGACCCTCATCCAGCCTGACCTTGAATGTCTCCAGGTATGGGGCCTCCACCACCTCCCTGGGCAACCTGTTACAGTGTTCCATCACTTATTGTCCTCCTTCATTCCCGTTTCAGCCCTGGCCCTGCACCCTCGCTGTCCCCTCACTCAAGATATCAGAACAACAGGGCTGAAATATCAAGCACTTTACACCGCAGGCACGATTCCTGTACCAGTAGGTGCAGAGAAAGAAAAGAAGGGAAACATCTCCTTAGTCACTGGAAATCTGGTGAATTTCAGGTAGAAGTGAATACTGTGAAGTAATTAACTAAAATCAGACCTCAGAGGTGTTCCAAAATGCCTAGAGGCTGCAAAAATTATTTCATTCAGATTCTTAACTCTTAACTGGTCTAACCAGTTATTATGGTTGTTTATTTGGTTTTGGTGGTCTTTGAAAAGATCCAGACACGTCATCGATGATACAGGTGTCATAAATTGGGCACCAGCCTGAATTTCCTTCACTCAAGCCTATCTCACCTGCACTAGAGAAACCTCTTTAATATTTCCCGTGCACAGCTTCAGTGGAATTTGCAAGTACTGAACATCTCAGGAGAATGCCAGATCCTATCAGATGTTCTGACTAAAAAGGTTTAGCGAACTCTGGGTAAACATGCAGTGTTTCAGCTGCCTTACTAAACTATATTTCCGAAGTTCACTCACCACTAATCATCCTCCGATCGCTTGTCAGAGATCGTTGCAAAGAATTCCCCACTGTAAATAAAAGCTGTAGGAACACAGCTAGTTGTAATACTTTGGATTTAAATGGATGTATTTTTGGCAAGAGGGTTCTGTCAACATTTATCAGGGAGATGGGCGTGCATTTTATGTTGTTTTGGTTCCACAGCTAATTTGGATGGCAAAATGAGATTTCCTTCTAATGAGTACAAAGCCACCTGCTTTGTCTCTTCGGAGGAATTTAAAATATTTAGCAGATGAGGTATATCAGAAGAGTTCTCATAAATATCAGCAGGAAAGCTGTCTAGGCACAGGGATCTCCTGAGTAAAAGAATCAGTATTTAATAGCTCCCTTAATCTCACTTAATGTTAATGGACAATTGGAGGAAACTACTCATCTGGAAATTACTTTAGCAAATTAAACGTGGCCAAACATCTCTGCTTAAGTGAATCTGAAAGTGAGTCATCCATCTTACGCAGGATTTTAGAGAAGTATCCAAAGGCTGAAGACCGTGTGTCAATTTAGTGTATGAAACCCACTTACGAGCTCACATCAACATATTGCATGCTCAGACCATGCTGAGCCAGAGCTCGGGGACCAGTCTCGTACCTGACAAGCTCTGCACCTCAAAAATTTATGAGAAATATAAGCTTTTCAAAGTCACGCTAACTCTATACATGTTGTTGGGTGTTTTAAAAATTATTTTCTCCTGATGAGACTTGTGCAAGTTCATTGCTGATGTTTTGCAAAGTGCTGTCATGGAAAGTGATAATGACTGTGTATATTACACAGAATGGTAGTGGCTGGAAGGGACCTCTGGAGATCATCTCTGTCAACCCCCTACCAAGGCAGGTTCACCTAGAGAACCTCACACAGGTTTGCAGTGTCCAGGTGGGTTTGGAATGTCTCCAGAGAAGGAGACTCCACCACCTCTCTGGGCAGCCTGTTCCACTCTCTGTCAACCTCACAGTAAGGAGGTTTTTCCTCATGTTCAGATGAAACTTCCTATGTTCCAGTTTGTGTCCTTTACCTATATTATGCCATCTCCCACTTCCACAAGAGTATCACTGAATTTCACAAATATGTTCAACCTTCATTTAAGTAAAAAACATTCCTATAAAGCATAAAAATATGTGTGTTTAGCCACCTTCCACTCAGTAGATCTTAAAGTGTTTTGGTAAGGTAAGTAAATATTACTCAGTGCCATCAGTAAATTTGTTCAGTCTTGGTGAGGCTTCGAGCAACCTGATCTAGTTAAGGATGACCCAGCTCCTTGCAGGGGGGGTTGGACTGGATGAGCTTTGGAAGTTCCCTTCCAATTCAAGCCATTCTATAATCCTGTGATTCTATGGTTCAATGATTCTATGATTCAATGATTCTATGATTTTACTAAGAAAGAAGCTGAGGTTCAATACAATCACTTGCACCTATAAGCATTGTCCCAAATACAAGATCTGTCTTTAAAAACAGTGGCACGTTGCACTTTGAAGGACAGTGCATGATGGAGAGAGGGGTGCAATGATCAGGCATTAGGTCTGAAAAGCTGTGAAGCCCATAGTTTGTCTTCAGGTAGAACATGACTTGGTCAGGGAAGGCACTGTCACAGAAGACTAGGGAGGTGAAATATGCATTAAAACATTACCTGGCCTTCCAGTATCTGAAGGGGGTTACAGGAAAGCTGGGGAGGGGCTGGTTGCAAGGCCATGTAGTGACAGGATATGGGGTAATGGTTTGAGTCTGGAAAACGGTGGATTTAGATTGGAAATAAGAAGGAAATTGTCCACTCTGAGGGTGATGAGACACTGGCACAGGTTGCCCAGGGAACCTGTGGATGCTCCATCCCTGGAAGTGTTCAAATCCAGGTTGGCTGGGGCCTTGAGCAACCTGCTCTAGTGGGAGGTGTCCCTGCCCAATGGCAGGGGGGTCAGAACTGGATGATCTTGAAGGTTCCTTCCAACCCAAATAATTCTATGATTCTGTATATACCTGGAGGCACATTGATTGGTATCTATCAGCATCAAGGAGGTGGTGTGATCTCTGTCTCAGAAAGTCTTTAAACTGCTGATTGCCAGAAAAAACTGTGTTGGGGAGAGATTACTGTACATAGGTCTGGTTGAAACTCTTCTATATGCATCTGGCAACTGCTGTTGGAAAAATCCCAACTGTACAGAAAGGCTCTTATTATGGAAACTCCCATTAAAGAACTAAGCAGATCTGTGGAAATGTTGCAGACAGGGAGGATGTACATTTGAGAAATCATGGACATCATTTATTTTATACTTGTCTTTGTTTTATTTTATGCTTGTCTTTACTTCCTGCACACATTCTTCATCTTTTCAAGGTCCAAGTCTTCCCTCTCAATTACATGCAAGATTTGTGTAAGTAAAAGCTGTGTATACTAATCTGTTGCTTTTTATGAGTGAAATGAGATGCTTATATAACCCTTTATTTCATCACTTGTAACAGCCCATGAACTTCCATGTGAAGTTTTGATCTTTAATTTAAATTCACCTCACAAAGTAAAGCAGAGAACATTCTTGACAGTAGGAGACCACATTCACGCCTAGCAAATTCCAACCACTTTTAGTTAAATTGCACTCAGCATGAATTTTGACTGGAGTGTTTATTTACTTTGAAATGGATAAACAAATTTTTTAAGTGCCTAATAACTCCGTTTAGGTATCTGATGATAAATTAATTCTTCATGTAGCTCTGTAGAAACCAGTGGGGATTAATTTGATTTAATTTCTATTTGAGTGGAAGGATTTGGAACCATATTATACACTGGTTTCCAAGCACTTTCCTTCTATATCTTACCACTCTAACTAGTATAAAAGAAAATGCATATGTGGGTTATATGATGGAGGAAAATTGGTACCTAAACTATGCATAATACATCAAAAGAGGCCTGCAGGATTCAAGGACATATACAAATTATTAGAAAGAAAATAATTTAAATGATTTTTTTGTTTGTTTCTGATAGTTCAGAATAAGATCCAAATGTTGACGGATATATTCTTCATAACATATTTAAAGAATTATTGGTATCCTGGAAGTACAAGATCATCACTCACCACGCTTGATGTTAGGAGGGCAAGTTCAACTATAACATAAGTCTAATTCCACTGTAAACCAGCAGAGTTGGATCTATTGTATAGAATTATTTCATGTATTGACTCCCAGCTTTGCAAGGAGACAGGGCACTTGTCTTGCAAAAGGAAATGCTTGCCTTGCAAAAGGAAAAAATACACTCTACTTCTAAAATGATTTTCTAGCAGTGCTGCTGTGTGTATATAACTTCAAACACATTTTAAAAACTGTTGTAACTGAGTTTATGTAAAATATTTTACTTCTTTTAGCTGCTCATATCAAAGTTCATGTGTTTCTAGGTTTCATTATTGTCATCCTATTATGAAGAATCTAGAAAATAAAGCTGAGGACGTAAACACCGCATTAAGCTTGAGCTTCTCATTTTTCCAGAATTCATCAGATAAATTTAAAATCAGATTAGTATCATATCTTTGGACATTTGGTTCATGTTCTTTACAGTTCTTATGCATTTATCGGGTTTTCATTGAAGAAGTCTCTGGTGTATTTTTAATCTCTTTTCAGTTCATATTTTTTCAATTTTCAGTTGATATGAACGATAGATATTTAAGCAGTTTGCAGTTGAATTTAAAGAAGCTGTTTCTCTTACTCAGACTAAACTCATGTAAACATAAGCCATTGTTCTTCAAATTAGGAACAGAACTTCTTAAATAGAGGAAAAAAAGTAATCTAGAGTATATCTTGAAGAGAGAGAGGCAAACAAGTTAAAATAATTGCTCTGATTCATGCAAAAACATCTCACATCGAGTTTTAGTTTTCATTTACCGCTGAATAAACTTATCCTTTCTTACATATCCTTTGCTATGAAATGAAGAGTATCTGACATGTAGGACAAAGAAATGTATACATCACACTGAGTAGCTTATGATGTAATCAGGAAAATTTTACTTAATGTCGAACCAGGCCATGGCTGAGTAAATCATAATCTAATCATATCCAAACACAGTATAACCTCCCATTTTGATGGTAAATAATGTGGGAAGTGGAACAAAGAAGGATAAGTTGTTAGAACTACACAAGTACTGGGGGGGGGTGGGGACGACAGAACTTCCATTTGGCTTCATTCTCATACGACCACAATTTTTCACAGCACTGCCATGCCAACAAAAATAACTAATTTACTCTGCAAACTTTGAGTAAAGTTTTTGGTGAATCAAGTCCAACAGTCTTTTTACATGGTAAGAGGACTTGTGACAGGGTTTGTTCTTCAACAATTACTGGCACGCTTAGACATGTATCTAGGATAAGGCACTATTTTTCTTATGCTGCAAGTGTCCAACTTTACTAATACATTAACAAGACTCATTTCCTATTCCTTCGCTCTTTCCTTCTTTTTTTCTGTTCTGAAGCTCAAGAATTGGATTCTATTTAAACAAAAATTCCTGGGCTCTGGATGTTGAGCTTCAGCTGTGGCCTTGCCATTGCTTTACTACCAGAAAATACAGCGAACAGTCACGGTTCAGTTGCTGCTTCCTCATTTCTCCATGGGGGAAAGTTAATCAAGTTTCCTGGAACAATTTCTTTCCCCACTCCGCTCAGTTGTCCTGACCACCGTGGTGGCAACAAGCTCACGTTCGCCCACCTTCACAGCAATGGAAATACTGGCTGGACTTACCTCGGTTTCCTTTTTTATATTGTGGTCTGAATTATGTGTGTGCCGTGCACTGAGAAAAGCATCTTCTACCTGTGAGATCTCTCCTGGAGATCTTGTGTAGCACACCAAAAAATGGAGCCATAGGGTGTCCAGAGGGTCTGGCAATAGTCTAGACTGAGTATGCAGACACATTTGTGTCTTCTCCAGGTGAGCAGACCACAATATATCTGACCAACATGCCAACTGCTTTCCCTCGCTGGCTGAAAATTGTAATGGCAAGTCAAACACACAAAATACTTCAAAAAACCTCAAAGCCTTGTTGCAGGCTCCACCTTGCCCATGTGCTGGAAACAGAGTGGGAGTCCTCCATCACAAAATGTCACTACCACTCGAATTAGCCAGCTGATGACAGTAGCAGACCCAAATCTTCCATGCATCATGCATGGACAAGTATCATTTAGTTCATCTTGAATTGTAGCTCACATATAAGTTCCAGGGAGCTCATGTCTGAGCCTTCACCCATTAACAAGAACCAATTACTCAGGAAAAAGCACTCTTCAGAAAAGTAACTCAATATTATGCTGAGCCAAGTCTCCCTTGGTGGAGAGCAGAGAAACAGGTAACTGTATAATAGGCCAAACCTGAAATTGCTGTTCAGCCTAAAATAGTTTATAAACAGCTAATGCTGCAGAAAATTGTAATTCTAAATGCTGACATGAATGGGCTTTTGGCAAATCCATGTGATATTTCTGCTCTATTGTCATGCTTGGTCTGACAGCTGCCATTGCCTGACTGTCACTTCAGTATACACGGTTGTTATTTTTTACTCCTATGAGTAACAATCATATTTTACATTTGCAGTGCATACATTTCTTTTGCATTTATAAACTAAAATCACACACCCCTTGAAGAAATGCATCCTATATTTACAAAGGGCAGTGGATGGAAAAGGAGGTTGAAACATCAGTATCTTGTTGACTGCTAAAAAGATAAGCGAAAGAGTTCTTTCTACAAAATGTGCTGAAAAAAGAAGAAACTGGTCACTCGCATACAACTCTTCTCACAAAAAATACAGCAGATGCTTAAAGGTTTTAGACATTAATAGCAGAATACACTGAAACTAAATTCAGCAGCCAGAACGTGCCCAAATTGTTCTTGATGCACAGACCTGATGCCCAAGCTCTCTTATTGCTGCAGAAGGAAAAGATGGATGCTTTGGATAGACCTGTCTTGTCAGCCTAAATTACATGGACTAGATTTCATCCCTAGTTTTTCATTGTGTTATCCTGACTGCCCTTCTCTGGTCTTGAAAGCAACCTAGGCCATGGTTGGGGAACTATTTGAGAGTCAAGGACTAGTTCAGTATTTTAACAAAAAGCTAAAATAAAGGAGGAGGGGAGGACATTCTCTTCAATCCCAACATCGTGATTATCATACAGTTAGGAATAGGAGAATAAATATTTTTGTAATAGCTGCTTACATTTAACCCCAATGGGCAGGATGGATGCAGGTCAGATATCACAGAATCATAGAATCATTAAGGTTGGAAATGACCTCCAAGATCATCAAGTCCAACCATCTACCCAACATTATCAGGACCTCTAAACCATGTCCTGAAGTGCCACAGCTACATGTTTTTGGAACCCCTGCAGGGATGGTGACTCCACCCCCTCCTTGGGCAGCCTGTTCCAAGGCCTCAGCACTCTCTCAGCACAGAAATTGTTCCTCATGGCCAATCTAAACGTCCCCTAGTGCAACTTCAGCCCATTTCCTCTTGTCCTATTGCCAGTTACTTGGAAGAAGAGACCAAGGTATGCTGCAAAAGGAATTAATTTCCAAAGAGAAGGCTGCACCATGGGGCACTCTCAGGCTGAGAGCCAGCCACTTTTCCCTCTGAGTGTGCCAGAAGTTATTCACAGGAATGAGGAGGATGACAACCACCCTCATCCTCCTGAAAGATCGGGCCCTCAGGAATCTGACCCAATTGCTACCAAAAATGATAGAATGTCTGAAGGACATGGGCTGTCACACAGAATTGCTATGGTTGGAAAAGACCTTTAAGATCATCAAGTCCAACAATTACCTAACTCTTGCAGGACCACTGCTACACCATGTCCTGGAGCACCTCATCTAGATGGTTTTTTAATATATCCAGGGATGGCAATTCATCCAGCTGTCACACACAGATAAAGAAAAAGAGGGATTTATTTTTTTTTTTAATTATTGTTTGGTTTTCTTTTCATGTCTGTAGAGCAACTGCAAGTCACACTAATCTGCCTAGGGAAAGGACAATATATACCTACAAGAAAGCTCAGAAGGGGCTGTTTTCAAGGGAATGTAGAGATAGGGTGAGGGGCAGTGGTTTGAAACTAGAGCACGGTAGAATTAGATTGGACATTAGGAAGAAGCTCTTTACTCTGAGAGTGGAGAGACACTGGAACAGGTTGCCCAGGGAGGTGGTGGAGGCCCCATCCCTGAAGACATTCATGGTCAGGCTGGATGGGGCTCTTAGCAACTGGACCTAGTTGAGGATGTCCCTGCTTACTGCATGGGGGGTTGGACTAGATGACCTTTTGAGGTCTCTTCCAACCTCTACCATTCTATGATTCTATGTTTCCATGATTCTATGTTTCCATGATTCTATGTTTCCATGATTCTGTGGTTCAATGATTCTATGAATAGCTGAAGCCACCCTAATGACAGCAGCCATGTCTTGACACACTGTGCTGAGCAGCACATGTTCTTGACTCCAGGAAATCCTGTGTCAGCGGCTGTGAAATGCAAAAGACGTGTGTGAGCTCTATTAGGATTCGGATCCTCAGCTGATTAAAAGAAAGGAGTCAGTTCACTAAAGTCAGTGCAGCTGCAATAATTTATATTAGCTCAGAACCCAGCCCGAAGCTTCTTTAATGCATGTGGTTTTATTTCTTAATAATTTATTAGAAGACAAATCATTGATAGTGATTCCTGTCAGAGCGAAAGCTTTCATGCTTGCTGCATCGCGTCTGACAAGGCAACACGTTCGGTGGTCCAGCTTCTACTGTACACAAAGAACAGCATTTGCTCGCTTAAACATTGGCACTTGAGACATCTCTGGTGACCCTGCCTTGTCTCCAGCTGCCTGTCTCAGGAGTACACAGGTTTCTTGTAAGCCCTGTGACGTACCTGTCAGCCCCGTGCAGATGTACAGAGGCATCTCAAACGGCACTAGATGCTTCTGCTCAAGCTACCGGATCCCTCCCAAGGTCTGCAAGGACAGATGAAAGATGAGTATTGTACAACTCCTCTTGATTTGGGGTCTGCTTCTTTTACTGTTTCAAAAAAAAACTTTGCTAGCAGACTTGAATCTAGTAGCATTTTTAGTAACATAAATTCCTAAAGCAAAGGGTTGGTTGTTTTGTGGGTTGTTTTTTTATGTTGCAATGTTTTACTTGTGCTGGAGGCTATGCAAAATATTAAATATTATGCAGCTCAGTAGGTCAAAAATGAAGCAAACAGGTAGCTCATATTTCTAACCCTGTGGCAGACTATCTCCTGGAAAAGCAAAAACTTGTTAAAATGACAGATTTTTATTTACAGGTTTCCTAGAAACGGAAGTAATTCTACCTAACTGTGGAAAAAAAAGGTTCAGCACTAGACTGCACCTCTCTGAGAACCAAATGTAGGTAAGTGTTCACATCTGAGAGAGAAGTGAAGGATCTCAAGGGTGAATGGGATCTACAACTCAATTTACACAGAGCATGGAGGTACCACATTCCACCTCCTGCCAAAGGGTGCAGATCTTCTGCAGAGCCATGTTCCATCTGATGGACAATGTCTCATGCATTTTAATCTATCCCTGATGGCAGTAGATACTTTTGTTTCGACAATCATAATATATCCAGTTAATAGCGTAGGGATTCTAGGATGGAGTCACTCACAGGAACTCAGTAACTCCACAAGAACTGGAAGACATGACAGAGGACTTGGAGGTTAGTCCATGCCTGGAATTCAGTTTATCTAACTTTAGTCATCTTAAAAATTGTTAGAATCATAGAAAAATCCTAGAATGGTAGGGATTGGAAGAGACACCTAGAGATCACCAAGTCAAACCCCCATGCCAGAGCAGGATCACCCAGGGCAGCCCACACAGGAACAGAGCCAGGGGGGGTTCGAAAGTCTCCAGAGAAGGAGACTCCACCACCTCTCTGGGCAGCCTGGGCCAGGCTCTGGCACCCTCACACAAAGAAGATTTTTCTCCTGTTGAGGTGGAACTTCCTGGGTTCCAGTTGGTGACCATTGCCCCTCATCCTACCCCAGGGCACCACTGAGAAGAGCCTGGCCCCTTCTCCTTGACACCCACCCTGCAGAGATTTGGAACCATTCACAAGATCCCCTCTCAGGCTTCTCTTCTCCAGGCTAAACAGCCCCAGGGCTCTCAGCCTTTCCTCCCCACAGAGATGTTCCAGTCCCGTCAGCATCCTCCCAGCCTCCCTTGGACTCTGTCCAGTATTTCCCTGTCCCTCTTCAACTGGGGAGCCCAGAACTGGACACAATCCTCCAGCTGTGGTCTCACCAGGGCAGAGTAGAGGGGGAGAAGAACCTCCCTCAACCTGCTGGTCATACTCTTCTTGATGTCCCTCTAACTAAAGTAGCTGCACTAGCAGTTTAAAATCACTGGTTCTGATGTATTTGCTGCACTGGAAACGGGAAACCCAGCCACAGCAAATGCTGTTCCAGCTGCAGAGAACTACAAGAGTCCTACCATGTCCACTGGCCAAGTGACCGTCAGGATCCAAGGATAGGCCATGAATTTCTTGTACTGCAACCCGGTTTCCTGCCATGGAAGAGACAACACTTTATAAGATTTCTGATGAACATGCACAGTTAATTCAACAAGACAACAGCACCACAAACCATGCACCAGATTCAGACTGGAAGAAGGGAGATTTAGACTGGAAATAAGAAGGAAATTCTTCACTCTGAGGGTGGTGAGACCCTGGAACGGGTTGCCCAGGGAGGTGGTGGAGGCCCCATCCCACATTCAAGGTCTTGATGGGGCTCTGAGCACCCTGCTCTAGTTGAGGGTGTCCCTGCTCAGTGCAGGGGGTTGGACCAGGTGACCTTTGGAGGTCCTTTCCAACCCGGGGCATTCCATGACTCCATGATTAATACATCTTTCTGCTCTATCAGTATAACAGTCATAATCTAGACTTGAAAGTCATCTGCTGCTCCCTCCTCATCCACCAACTTAGTCCCTTAATTATCATAGGTGATTGGATTGGTTATGTCTAATTTCCCCTTTGCAAATCCCTGCTGACTACTCCTGGTCAGCTCCTTGTCCTTCCATGTGTTTGGAATTGATTTCCACAACTAGTTGCTTCATCACCTTCCCAAGGATCAAGGTGAGGCTGACCAGCCCGAGTTCCTCAGATCTTCCTCTGTGCCCTTCCTGAAAACAGGGGGGACATTTGTTTTCTTTGAGTCTTCAGGACTCTCTCCCTCACCACGAAGTTTCAAAGATAATCAACAGGGGCCTGGCGATGACAGGGGCCAGATGTCATTCTGCCAGACCAGATGTTCTTCCCTGTGTCCAGTCCATTTGTCACCTCACACGATCCTCCTCCGCGAAGGGTAAGTGGCCTTTGCTCCAGACCTTCCCTGCACTCACAGGGTTCTACTATTTCTGAAAGCCAGTCTCACCAGTAGAACCAGAGGCCAAGAAGGCACTAAGAACCTTGGTCTATCCCCTGTACTTTGTCACCAGGGCCCCCCACCCTTTTAGCAGCGACCCCGTGTTTTCCTCGGTCTCCCTTCTGCTGCTTATACATCTCTAGAATCTTTTCTTGTCGCCCTTCACAGCTCTTGCCAGACTCAACTGCACTACCCTGTCCCACTAACACCAGTAAAAATTTCTGGAGGTAGCATTGGTACGTGGATGTAGTGATGTAATTAATTCATGGAACAGTGAAGCAATTGTTAAATCACTGAAATGATCAGGAATGAAGAACTACAGAAACACCTTTCACTTTCCAATCAAACAGTGAGATGAGGTACTCAAGCAGGTATCTGGTGATGTTCTCCACTCTCACTGCTGCTTTCACTGCTGTTACCATTTCCTTTCAAAAAATACCCCCAGCCAGTTTGCTGGTGATATGAAACTGGGAGGAGTGGCTGATCCACCAGAGGCTGTGCTGCCATCAGAGAGAGCTGGACAGGATGGAGAGCTGGGCAAAGGGGAACCTCAGGAAGGTCAACAAGGGCAAGGGGAGAGTCCTGCAGCTGGGGAGGAACAACAGGAGATTCTCATCAGCCACGCAGGTATGTGACTGTGATCCTGCTGCTCACAAACGTTCTGAAAAACATTGTTTGGGGAGTAGAAAAAATGTCATTAAAAAATACAGAACATATGGGTGTTTTGTTTCTAACACTCGGGTGTTATTTGTCCTTCTCCATTATAGATATTCAGGTGGAAGGGAGTGACAGGTAACATTTATCTACATTATATTCTGTGAAGTAAGTTTCTATCAGGTAGTGATACCCCATCTGCTTTGCTCTGTTTTTAAATGAGTGCATGTGAAATGCTTTGGGATTATTTTGCTGTTGTTGTTTTGGCAAGGGAGAGTATTGGTTAGCTGTTAGACTACAGATCTGAGCAACCTGAGGACACATAGAATAAATAATGCAGAAATTGGTATAAAGCCACATATATCACATGTGGTATTATATATAATCAGTTTTTCCTCAGTAAAGATATATTTTCCAGATCTGGAAAATAATTCCTATCAGTGTATCTTCCAGGGTGGGTGGATAGGTAGGATTTAGAGGCTGGTGACCTGAGAAAACAAGTTTCTTTGAATAGTTTGGAAAAAAGAGTGGGAAGTCGGTGTAAAAAATTGGATGGTGGAAGAGGAGGAATCCTGACGTATTTATTCAGACAAGGGAACTATTGCTTTGTACAGGGCCAGGCCAGCCTCGGACTTGCTCCAGGGCGCCTGGGAGAGGGTTTCTTGATAGACACCCCTGATTATGGCCCATCCCCCTAAGAGGGATTATGGCTTCTTAGGTGGCAGGGGGACATGGGACAGTTGGCTTTCACAGGGGTTTAGAAGCCCAGCAGCAGCTTCGTTCCCACAACCCCAGAGCTCACGCTGCCTTGGGGGGGTCCCGTGGGAGGAGAGCTGCCCCCCCCCCCCCCCCCCCCCCCTCCCCCCCCCGCGGTCCCCCCGGCCCGTCCCTTTCTCCCCCCTCCCCCGCCAAACAGCTCATTTCTTACCACCATAACTCAACTCTGCTACTGAGGAGCAAAATTCCCACTGTATTTGCAGAGGCTCTTGAGGAATTCACATGGAGGTCATGGATCAAAACTGATGATACAGTTGTAATGATAAAATCCTGCAAGGTGCTGCACACAGCACAAAGGGCTGAATGCCACGGAGAGACATGGAGCCTGTCAACAAATTACTTGTAGTTAAGAATACCAACTAAATTCCTGACGACCCAGCCGTGGTAGCTGCCAACATGTTGGATGCTGTGACTGACTTTGCAAAGAGTAACTCTGCTCCAGCTGTGAAAACTGTGAAGGTTGTCATCTTTCAGCCACATCTGCTGGGTGTGTTCCAGGGAGTCCTGCAGAAGAAAGAAAGTCCTGCTAAGACCCCACCCAAATCGTGGTTTTCCAAGCTGGCTTGTGAGTAGATGTCATGGAAATGCAGAGGATGGCTGAGTGTGTTGGCAAAGAAACCTTTCTTGTCAAATACTGTTGCTCTTTAACTGAATTAAGGAGTGTTGCCCTTTTAATGAAGGATTATTGTTTTAATGTAAGATTAATAAGGGACAACTATTGTTGTGAGAGACCACGTTTGCAAACTTCACTTGTAACAGATAATACAAACCATGCAAAAAGCAGACAATCTTGAACTGTCCTTAAAAAGCAGCATGTTGATTTATGGATCTGTAAAATCAAATTAATTTTGCACGGAGACAAAAAAAGAGGGTGCTTGCAATGCAACAGTCCATAATAGTGCTGTGCTCTTACACTAGGCTGTACTTGCATGATAGCTTTTAAGATGCTACCACATAGCAGCCCTGAAGTGACCTTTTAATTCTTCCTCCCTCTCTTCAATTTTTTTTTTTTTACTATATCTGGTTTGTATCTTCTCTGAAGTCGCCACCTTCTCCCTTTGCAATCCTCCTTTGCCTGCTCCCTACCCCCCCATTCCATGAAAGTGGCCATTGCCACTGTCTCTCTGGTGAATGTTAAGGGAAGATAATGCAGATAGATGGCATATGCTGAATAACTATTTTTAATAGAGTTGCAGTTGGGTGATGTGAGTCCCATCTAGTATTGCCCACAAAGATATTCACATGCTCTGTTTACTGGCACATCTCTTTCAAGATCCCAAATATTCTTCAATTTTTTAATCCCAGAATTGGGCTTTTAGTTTATTTTTAGCAGGAGGTGACAATCCTATTTCTGGCTTCTGAAGACAAAACATAAATATTTATTGAATGATATGTGAGACCTTTGGAGCGATTATTTACGCACTCACACTTAAGTATATGCATCTAGCCCATTTTTAAAGCTGTGATAGCCCACAGAAATTGAACGAGCCTCAGGACCTGCAAGGTTCCCAAAAAGTACTTTGTCATGCACTAAATCATGCACATAAATCATGAAAAGCACACTCTCAACTAGTTAATTTTCTTAGTGTTTTTAAAAGCCTGGGCCTTGCCTGGAATGAAGTTTACTGCTACAGCTCATTCAAAGGAGGCATAAAAAAAAAGAAATTTAACATTCTGTTTTCCTGCATAGTGCTGCATCTTGAAATCCCTCAGCACAAGACAGAGGTGGTCAGTCATGTTGGAACTGGACTAGAAAATTCATGTCTGTGGTAGATGTTTGAGGGAGTTCAAGTGGTAAATCCCCCATGAAAAAATAATTTCTAATAGCTGTGGTATTACCTGACAGTATGTTTGTTGTGAAGAAATATTGTCTACTTAAGGCTTTTCATGTAGCCCTATTGAAAGGACTCAGCACTTCTTAATGTTTCTGTGTGTATTAAGTTGCCATCTCTTGATAAGAAGCACGATTCTTATCAGTGCAGTTGATAACTGGTAAGTGCAGGGATGCAGTTGGCCTAGATTCAGTGCTCCAGCTTCTTGGCTTGAGCTGGTTAGCTAATTATTTTACAAACTTCTCTACACATATTTGTGTCAATCCCAGGAAAAAAAGATGCATAGAGAAAAGTGACATGTGAGTTCTTTAAAATCCATTTCTATTTAAAGAGAAAAAACAAGATTGTCAGAAAGGATGTATGAATTAAACAGTAAAATTCATATAATACAAAAATTGTCTGTGTGTAAGGAAGTTTCAGAAGATGAGAGCTATTATGATTCTAAAAAAATCTGAGGGAAAAACCATCATGTTTGGCACTTATATTCTAATTCTTTTCCAAAAAGCAGGAAATTGGATCCTAAGATGGACCATACTGATCTGTAGAAGAAAGAGATTGTTCTCTCTCACTTGACATCAACTCAAAACCCAGACTAGCTTAAAAAGTGAAGATATGCAAACGACATCTCTTCAGCTTGTCGTTCACTATAAGTAATCTTTCTGCCCTGACAATCCTTTTCTTTTCCTTGGCACTCATAAGGAGCAGGATATGGGTACAGGAGGTTCAGTTGCTCAAACAAGCCTTAACAGGAATGCAATAGCTTGTCTATGCATAGGGCCATTGTGGAAGGAAACCAGAATATATGAAGTTTCTTTGCATCAAATGATAAAGTGTTTGAAGGTTTACTGTCACAGTCCACAGTTCTCAGTAGTTCCTGCAAAGATAAACATCTTTAACTTCCCCAGTGTAGATAAATGCTTTCTGAAAATGTTTTAAAAGCGAGCACGTTGTACAGAGTAGAACCTACTGGGCAAAGCAGAGATGGGTTGAGGAAGCCACACACAGACCCCTCCTGCACAAACCACACCGTGGAGTCATCAGGGTGATTCCAGCATCTGCTTTAAATTACTTGGGTTCAGGAGAGAACCTGTGGGCCTGAAGGAACTGGATGGTGCAACTTTTTCTCTCTGAAAGCCAAGGAAGTTTTCAAGAGAAGCCCCGGACCGGCCTTCCGCAAGCAAAATAAAAAATATCGCAAATAGTGTGCATAGAACAACATAATACGGGAAGTTATTGTCAAATGTAGAACACTTGTATTTAAAATTATTAATTAATAAATGTATGTCTGGTGCATTTTGTGGTATTTACAAGGTAGCAAATTTATATGCTCTGGAATTCAACAGTCTTTTAAAGATTCCCAAGCTAGATTTAAGAAAACTGGCATTTTGGATTGCACAGTATGAAGTCCCAGAATCACAGAGAAATGATAATTTTTTTTTCCTTGGTTTCTTGATGCAGCAGGATTATTGTGATTTCAGCTTTGTTGCTTCTGCTGAAAAATGTAGATTGGAGGGGGAATTGAAGGAAGGCATGATACATGTGACAGGTTTTTTTCCTCAGCTTATCTTAGCTTCAGATGGGTGCAGCTGGTGACAGTTGGAAAAAAAGACATTTCTATCAAAAATGATGCAAAAAAGACATTTCCATTTTGGTTCCAGTACACAGTATAGGTAACAAATCTGCCTCTTCCATCTCCATGTAGCATCCCCACCAGATGGGGTTGTAACGCAGGCTCCAGCTAGGAGGAGGAGCCATCTACTTCTCTGCATTTGGAAAAAAATATGCACAGGATCATAGTTACTGAAAGAGAACTTGTAATCACACATGCACACTAAGGTATGCCTTGGTAAGATTGCAACCAGCATGTGGGTGGCATTAAAAATCACAGAGAGGCCAAGAAGAAAAGGGTCACTTCCTCTGAAGATCAAGGTCACCATCTTCAGAAAGCCAATCATCTTCTGTCTTCAGAGGAAGGGCACAGGGAAGATTACATAAGAAATGTCAGTCCCATTGGCATCGAAAAAAACTTCAAAAGAAAAAAGCCATTGCAATTATAAGTGACATTTTATCAAGAAACAGACAAGTTTTTTAAGCCGTTGAAAGTATTTAACATTTTGACACACTTGTTTCCAATTTTGGACTTGCTGAAAGGGCTGGCTGTGTTCAAATTGCACTGCAGTCTTCTGAGGACAGCTGGTTGTACTGAAGCTGTGCTGCAGTGTGTTTGAGTAGTGTGGTGCTTTAACTGAATGTGAGTTTTAAGTCAACAGCCAAAAGGGCAATACCTTGACTCTGTTTTGCTTGAATTTACTTGTGATTTAAATTAATCCCAACTGATTGTTTCTGTGGCACATGATCTGTCTCGCACTGTGTCAAGTAAAAGCCAGCAGCTAGTTATGCTCAAGAAGTTAGTCCATCTGAAGCACCAGTACTGGACTTGGTATCTGACCTAATTCCACAGAGGAGGAGGCATAGTGGGAAGTCAGAGGCTACACACATACTTTGTTTCAGCTCTTGCTGCTTGTTTTCTCAATCTCTTTCTTCTCTTTTCAAATAAAAACTTCAGGGGGAAAAAAAAAAAGTCTTACTACACCTCATCCTTCGAATTACACTTCCATGAAGGGGCTGGCACAGCCACGCTCCTTCCCATCCTTATCCACCTGAGCTGCTGTGGGGGTCCTCTCCCAGACACCCAGCTACCAACACTCCTCTTGTACAAATAGTAATTGTAGAAAGAGGCCTGTGGATAAATTATTATCGTGACCCTCATTGCAGCATGATAAACTTTCTCCAGCTGCTGAGAGAAAAGTCAAAATTTGCATTTAAATAGAAAGCGTTCCTCAGGGTGCAACACGCCAGGCCTGTAACATCACCAGCAAGTACATGCCAAAGAGTACTAAAGATAACTGGGGCCTGATCCACTCCATTTGGCTGTCTCTCCTAGTATTTCCATTCAGGGACTCCTCTTCCTTAGCTCTCTTCAAGCCTGCAACCAACATCCTCTTCTCTTGCCCAAGGACACCATCTCGTCTTCCCAGTCCTCAGATACCCTAAACATTCTCCTTCTTTTTCTTCCTCTCATTTCCTTCTCAGTTGAGAAATTAACTAAAATCTATATTTTAATCTTAGGAAATATTTTTAGTAACTTATTAAAGTAAGTTTATACTTCTCCCATAACCACCAAAATATGTATTAGGTGTCTAAGCTTCATATCCATTGGAGACCTAGGCAGTAAACTGAAGTAAAATGTTCTGCACAGCTAACTAGTTATTCAGCTGACCAAAGAGTCTACTTAAGAATGAGAAAAACAGTTTAATTTCCTTTAACTATTCATAGAATCAATCCTTGAAAGTAGCTGCTAAAATACAGAGTACTACCTGAATGTTGTGCTCACTATGAAAAAAATCATTCGTCTGGATCCAGAAGAAAATTAATCCTCTGATTAGCTATACATGTGGTCAGCTTTAGTCAATTAATGGCTATCAGAAAATGGTGCCCGTGTCTACATGCCTGATATAAGGTGAGCATTTCAGTTTCCTTTCAATACCAGTGGGGATGTTCAGGAGAGTGTTAGGTAATTAAGTCTGGCTCCATCCTCTCTACACTCACCCTTAACATATTGATCTTCTAGGTCCCTTCCAACCCCTATTATCTATGATTCTATGATACTATATAGCATATTATATGTGGTATATATAAATATTTGAGAACAAAAAAAGTGAGAAATGTACTCAAAAATCCTTGTCTGTTCAAGGAAAGTCTATGCATACTTAAACATTTGTTAACTTTTATATGCAAACCTATACATATGATAAAAAAAAATCCTGTGTAATAAGAACAGTCTCTTGGGTATGTCCCTTTATGTGAACTATTCCATTAGATAACATGAAGGACTTCATCCCACAGAACTTTATCCCTTCTTTTATGATACTTTGAATGTAACCAGTGTGACAGATCACACAGAATTATAAAGGGCTAAGACAGAAGTTTGCAACTGTGATTAAGAGATTATAAAATAGATTAAATTTTATACAGTTAAGGTGTAAAATATGATATTAGAAAGAGATTTGTTATACCAGTTCATAAATGAGCCACTTTTCTCCTGTATGGCCATTCTTCTCAAAAGAAACCTGAAAATATGGGGAGATTGACTGCACCTCCAAAGCTCTTCTGGTTTATGAACAGTTCATTTACAGAGAAAGAATTTTCTTTTAAATACCCTTCTCTTCAATGTCAATGATCATAGTTTTTCCTGGTATCACTGTTACTCCTTCTGTTCAGCACAACTAGGGTTGTTTCTGTAGAATCTCCATGTGCCCTTTTCAGACATGTAGTTAAGTTTGTATTGTGGGGTTTTGTGTGTAGTCCTTCTTAGGTTTTGAATAATAATTTCTGTAGGTTAAATTTTAATTGCAGATAAATTTAATCATATGCATTCAGTAAACTATGCTTTCTCCCAACAGATAAATGGACCTAGCAGTTTGTTTGGGTCTGAAAATTACATGGGAATTGCTGGCCAAGCTAGAAATGATTTTTCAAAGGCTTTCAGGGGCAGGAAAAAAGTTTTTTTCTGAAACTGAGTTTCAGAAGTTTCAGAGGCAGAAAAAAAAGCAAAAAAGAGCAAGGCACAGAGCTCACAACCAATACTGCTAAAATTCACCTCTGGGAACAACTGATTGGGGGTATTCCGGGAGGTCGATCCACCTGCCAATCAGCTTTTTTCTTATCTTCCTCCCCAAAAACTAAGATGAGTCTTATACTCTGGTGTCTTATGCTCCAACGAATACTCGGTGTCCGACCATGCTGGGATTTGTAGTGCGCTCTGTACACAATGATAGGGGAAAGAGGTGCGGGTCACGTGATGGAGGATCGGGGATCCCCGGAGGATACAATACTCACCGCTCCGATAGCTCCCGACTATCTGATCAGCCAGGCCGTGTCCGTGACGTCACTACGGGGAGGCGCTGAGGACAAACATTCTCACATGACTCTCCGAGAGCCGTGTGTATGGGGAGGAGCCGAACAAGGACAACAAAAACGGAAGCCTCCCATGTCTAAATCTGAACATGCATTAGTGCAGTGAAATAAGTAATACTAAATAACTACACATTAGGCAGCAGCTGATTATCAAAATCCTTCCTGATTCTGTGGTAGTGAGTCTCACTTCTTTGTAGGTCACCACAAAGATGGGCGGGTTTTTAGCCGTGCTCCGTGGCGGTGGTGAAACCTGGGCATGAGCCGCATGAAACTAAACAGAACCACTTTTCTAGCTTTAAAATATCTGTGGGGCAGTTAGTGTAAATCTGTATAGTTTTACTGACGTCACTGGAATTATATTGATTTACACCAGCTGAGAATATGACCCATTTTTAATTTCTTCAGCCGTTCAAACCAGCATGATAAAACTGGCATAAGCAGAGAGTGAGCCAGCCCATTTGCATCCTGTGGGGCTACTGAGGAGCAACCCTTTCTGATCCAGATGGTAATTCATCCCATTTTATTCCAGGATTGTTTTGACCAGGAGACTTAGCATTTACAACAAAACTCAAACCCAAACCCAAACCTGAACAGGTACTGCTGTTTCAATGACTGTTAGCAGGTAGCAAAGTGATCCCCCTTTATCCTCTCCAAAAGTTACTGTCCCACATCTTTATCTCTACAGTACATATTTCAGGAAACTGAATTCTGGGACGGTCTCCCCCCTTTGAGGACAACCACAGCACATCATTGGAACACCAAAGAAGTGTCTGCCTACCCCAGCACCTGCCTCGTTTCACTTAAGTAATTGTTTGAAAATTAAAG
Source organism: Actenoides hombroni (assembly GCA_024336885.1). Taxonomy (NCBI): domain Eukaryota; kingdom Metazoa; phylum Chordata; class Aves; order Coraciiformes; family Alcedinidae; genus Actenoides; species Actenoides hombroni. The sequence goes on along the minus strand of WUAM01006479.1, from coordinate 835,219 downwards.
GTTACCCACTCTCCTGTGAAAGTTGGTGGAGGCTTGTTCCAAAATCGGCTCTTCCTCCTTTCTAAAAGAAATTTGGGGTTATAAAACCATGTCCAAAGTGGTCCCAAACCTGTGCTGGATGATGAGTGGCATTGTGGCTTGTGGTGTGCCTGAGCTTTTGTTTGGCTAATATGGACAAACATGAAAACTAGATGCTGAATTTCACCAGAAATGCAATGTTTATTGTTTTAGCAAAGTCTTGGAATTCTTCACCTCAACATGCACAATGATATCAAAAGAGGTCACACTGTGTAGCAAAGATGAACACAATTCAGAAAACACAGGCACCTAATACACTGTGTGATGCTCAGAAATAAAGCTCTTTGCAAGGAGAGGGTATTTTTCCCCTTCCTTACTGATTGTTGCATCACATCTGCTAATCCCATAGTAAAATAAATAGGGTGTCAGAAACATTAAGAAATTAAGCTGCTTCTTCTGCAGCTTAAAAAAAAGAGCAAACTAGCTTGATGTGAATTGCTTTAGTTACACTCTAGTGGGGTTTTGGCTTTGTCTGGACTTAAGCTGTGAATCTGCAGCTTGTTGTGCACTCTGAGATGTCCTGTAGGAAAATTAGAACCTTGGATTAAGGATATTTTCACCCACTTGCTGCAACTGTGGCAAAAAAAGACATGACTTTTATAGCTTGTTTTTTTCTTTCTAAGACTGAAATGCCCGTATGAAACTGCTGTTGAACTAGCAGCTCTGTGTCTTCAAGGTAGGCAACCTTTTGAAAGTGGCTTGTCTTAAATGTATTAATGTATTAAAATGTATTAAAAAACTCACCTACTGGTTTCTTTTACTGTTTTGCTCACGTGGGTCCCTGCAGAGGTAGCTTTGTACATGGGCTTCCTGCTGCCTGAGCAGTTGAATTAATACTGCTTAACATCAGTATAGCACTTCAAAGCCCTTAAAAAAATGAATTAATTGAGTTCAGTGTGTAACTCCCAAGAGATTATTTCCTCAGCATGTACAACCTTTTCCTTCTGCTCTCAGACTATCCAGAGACAGCTTGAATTTCTCTTAATGCATTTTTTGCTCATGTCCTTGTGATAATTTTTTGTACCAATGGTATTAAAATCTCTTTCTATATCCAATCCTCCAAGAAAAAAAAAAAGTCAAGACATGCAAAATGCCAGGCCAGGGCGTTTGTGCAATTATGTCTGGGCTGGAGAGCCCACAGCTGACACCTCATTAAAAAACCCACTAACCCATGGGCAATTTCTCAAGACCTATATAGTTGCCCTCGTAGAAGAAATCTTAGGCAGAAGGGTCTGGTTAGGGAGACATGCTGCTTTCTTTCTGCTTGTGTTTCCTGCCCAACTTGTTCTTCAGGATGTGCAGAAGAAGGTAATGAGATTACAGGATAATTTTCTTGGATAAATGTATTACAAAAAGTTTACTGAAAGATATTATAGCCTCTAGTTTTAAAAAGCTGGCAGAAAAACAACCTCTTCCAGTGGAATAAAGCACTGTTATGAACTTGCCCACATCAGCTGTCAAACAGAAGCCAACATGAACAATTAAAGTAATTAGAGAAAAACTTTTAATATCTCAAAAAAACAAGAGTTGGTCTTCTGAACTACTTTTATGCTGTCTTCCTCAGATTTATAATTTATTTCTTCTATATCAGTATCCCAGTCAAGTCATGCAAAGGGAGCCAATTGGCTTGTGCTAGCAAAAGCCTTTCCTTTGTTTCTACTTGTAGGTAGGAGATAGTTTAAAAAACAGAAGAAATAAATACTGTGTAAGTCCAGGCACCTGTGCAGTTGTTAGAAGCTTTTTTCCCACAAAAATATATGGACAATGATTTCAGAGCTGACTCATAAATAAATAAATGCAGTAGAATTGAGCTCATTCATGTGTTTTAGTTTTTTTATGTTATGAAGGTCTTTCTAATTTTCAAACTATGTATGCCTGAATTCTAGTGAGATAACAGTGATTTATAGAAAACTGAGTTGTTGACAGAAGACTTGGTTATTTAAATGGATTATGGAAATGTATTTAGTATAGGTACTAATTTCTGAACTAGATCAAACACCTAATTTCAAACTAACTTGTCAAGTAACTAAGCATTATTCACAGGTCCAACAGCAGCACATCAAATCTCATTTCACTCAAGCCCCTGTCAATATCATTTTTGACAAGGGCAGGAAAGTCATACTGGGATAAAGTGATTTGTGAAGTTTCATCATACTGCGCTCAAACTGCCTTTGAAGAGCAAGAGACTGAAAACTGGGTTCTGAATTCTCCTTACTGGCAAAACCCTAAACCACATCTTACACAAGCCAGGTCATTGCTCATATTCATCATGCACCTCACTGGTAAATAAATATATTGGAAGTCACACCTACCAAAAAACCCCAAGAAGTTGGTAGAAAAAGACTATTCATTTAAATTCCTCATGAAAATGTCAAAGCTGTTAGCTTACAAAATGGTGAAAACTGACAACTGAATTAGTAATTCACAATCACCCTAGAGACATGACTCAGGTTTCCAATACTGAAACGTTTCACTGCAGTTTGGCATTATCTTTGGAAGCGTGCTCATCAATTCCAGCATCAATTCCAGCTTGAGGGTGCAGCTTCCTGAGCACTCAGAGCTGCTTCAGAGCTCCTCTGGCTGCTGGGATCTTTCCATTGGGTTAGACTGCAGCTACCACTGCTTTCTTCTTTCCTAAAAGTTGTCCATATCTTCAAAGCAGGAAAAAGAAATTAGAAAGGGCAATAATGACTAGTTCTCCCCGTGGTTCAGTGGGGGAAAGGACTGTGTTAACAATAACCAAATATCTAAAGGGACCATGCAAAGAAGGAGCCAGTGGTGCCCAGTGGCAGGACAATAGACAATGGGCACAACCCGAAACACAGGAGGGTTCATCTGAACATCAGGAAAGCCTCTTTTACTGTGAGGGTAACCGAGCACTGCAACATGTTGCCCAGAGAGGCTGTGGAGTCTTCATCCTTGGAGACTTTCAAAATCCATCTGGAAACAGTCCTGCACAGCATGCAGCTCTAGCTGACCCACTGTACACTGGCAAAGTCATGGCTGCAGCATAGGCTGGCAAACCCACTTGGGTTTTTAATCTGTGAGTGTGGGCACAGCTGGACAGAACCATGGCAACAAAAATCCCATGGGGAATAGATACTTGTCCTGTTCCTGGGCCAGGCTGGGGGATGGAAACATCCCCACTGGGGCTCCCCAAGCCAGCACCTCTGTCCTTCTGTGTCTTGAGAGATGGGACCAGACCCCAGCACTGTTTCTGATGGTAATACAGAGCATTACCTTTAGGCTAGCAGGCCTGGCTACAGTCCATAGTTGAAATTTAAAGTGATTTAAAAAAAATGTATTCAATTTGAAATGCCCCAAGGTTTCTGTCATTTGTGAAGCTGCATCTCATTCAAAAATATTATGAGTGACTTTTTTTTTTCTTTTTTTTTTCTGCTTTTGGTGAATATGTTACAACTATGAAAACTAATAAACTGCAGAGGTAGAAAAATACACAGCTGCATGTGCCAGCAGTTATGGAAGTCAGTACAGGAGCTAGTAGAGGATAGTGACAGACTTCATTAGCATCCCTTTTGAGGAGGAGTGGTTGGTGCAAACTTGCACCTTACTACCACCCAGGACAGCAGATTGTGAATCCTCCAGCCGCACATACAGCTTCAACTAGAACTTATCTCAAACTAGGCACTGTAGAATGAAATCACAGGACATAATTCATGGGAAAACCCATGTGATTTCAGACCTTTCATTGAGCAAGGGAATTGGACTAGATAGTGTCCAGAGGTCCATTCCTCCTTCTACTCTTCCATAACTTCAGTGAGTAAAAAATGACAAAGTTTAAATACCTAATCTGAGTTTAATCCCTTTTTTTTTTTTTTTTTTTTACAGAATAAACTCTTTTCAGTGGTGTATCGCTCAAGCAGTTGAACAATTATTGTTGTACAATGATGTAGTGGGAGAACTGGGACTTAGAGCAAGCATGAGGTAGCTGGGGCTTTTCCCCAGGGACAAGGCAACAGACTTCCAGCCATGAGTAACAAGCACACAGGGGAGCAGGCCACATGTTCTGCCTACTGGATTGCTTAAGAGATGCTCAGGTGATTTCTAACCTGCTGACACTAGCTTTACAAGCCTAATGAAAAGTCATTTCAGCCTGTGTGAAGCACTCTCCCCATCTACACCAAGTGGAGTCAAAGGACACAGAGATGTGCAAAAAGCCAAATTCCAAAGATGTGGCTGGCTTGACAACCAAAACTAAACTAAACCCCTGAACTAAACCCATGAACTAAAAAAGTTATAACCTTCACAGACTTGTTGTCTAGCAGCATGTGGCAAAGCAAGTAATTCTGGCAGGGTCTTGTGTTCCTCGCAATGCAAGGCATGAACTGTTGCCATGATCTCAGCCTCTGCACTGTGCATTCATCAGTCCTGGAAATGTTTTCTGTTATGTGACTCCCTGCAAGACCTCATGACTACTAAACATAGCACCAAGTGCCACCAAGTACCACATCCAATCCCCTCTTGAACACCTAACATCTTTTTATAACTCCTCTGGATATGGACAATGGATATGGAGATGGATATAGACAATAGTTGAGGCACACACATGCACAAAGGTAGGGATACCCCTAAATAGGCAGTAATGGCTTTATGGCCTGGCTTTTATTTATACCCTGCTTTCTTACTTTGCCCTTCCTACGAAAGAACCTACTCCAGGGGGCTGTTTGGAAGACTGTGGCTACAGGCCTGGGCCCATCCATGTCTCCCCAGGATTCTGGCTCTCAGTAGCCCATCAAGTACCTCTCTGTGTGTCCTTCTGTCCTTGATAGGGCACCAGCCTGGAGGCTGCTGGTTTTTCTGAAAGGGGAGATGCTGCTTAAGGAATAGTCACCTGGGCCAAAAGGAGGGTAAAGGTGGTCATCAAAGGGCAAACGGAGGAATTCATTCCCAGGACACAATGGAGGGATAAATTACTTGTATTTCACATGCAGTTTATCTATGTGAGAAACTCCAGGTTTTCAGGTTTTCCTTCCACTTGTTTTCCAGTTCAATCAACCTACTGGAAGGGGCATTTGTTCCAAAAACCAGTCTCATATGAAACCTGTTCAACAGGTGAATGGAAAATGCTGGCATTTACCTGAAGTGCTCACATGCTGTGTCCTTATGTGTCAGCCAATTAATTAAGTGCTTGCATAAACTTGTAGATATCTAAATCTTGTCTTTTGACTGTGGTCTGTAGCTCTGTAAGAGAAAACAGCCTCTTTAAAGGAAGGTGTTTTAAATTAGTTAGTTTAATAGCAAAATTATCAAAGGAACAAAGCAATTAATGCCATATGATTGTTTTGGGCTTTTTTTTTCCTCTTCAATCTTTAGCTTATGTAATTCTTCATTAAGCATTTGTGTAGGTCTTAACCACATAAGTAAAATCAGCTTTAGGCATCATGTTCGGATTTGACTGTATTTTTAATACTAACTCCCAAAGCAATCGCTTACTACATTATTTTTATTTCTATTACAGTGTAACTTCTTTGGTTTAGGCTAGTATTTGTAGCTCAGGATTCCATTGTACTATTGCCATCTTGTTCTGAGGTTTCAGAGACAAAGAACCTGCAGTCTGTACAGAAGACAACAGGACAACCAAAGAAAGCAGGAATCTTATAAATTATGACACAGTCCTTTCTGTAGAAGACACAATGTGGTGGAAACAGCGCCCAGCCTCAGACTGCTGATGCTCAGAGAAAAGGCGTGTGGTCCTTGTTGACCTTGATTCACAGACAGTATGTTGACCCAAAAGCAGGTCACTGTCCTTGCTGTGACCAGAACTGGGACCATGCTCCCAACCTCAGATTTGGGATGTTTGGCTTTGCTGGGACTTCAAGGTTTGATTCAGACACAGACTAAGCAAAAGATAAGGGAAGGAGAGTGCACTTCTAAGCAGTCCTAAAAATGAGATTACTTTTTGTGAAATACAGGTCTCACTCACTTTTTGTCAGACAATTTTGTTCTCATTTCTACTGGTGTTACTGAAGTCATTTGACGTACAGAGACATGAAGATGAAGTGCCCTATATCTGGATTACTTGGGCCAAAAAATATTTTAAAGGAAGCAAAAGAAATGTTTTGACTTCCAGAGGTATAGCACACATTTAACCTTCTGTTTTCTAAAATAGTTCACAATTTATGGCAGATGTTAACCTCTATGACAAAAGCACGTTATCCAATTAGTAACTTTTTATTCAGAATTTATTTATTCTTTATTTAGGATTTCCTCAAATACTTTTAGGATAATGGCAGCTTTCCTTTCTTAGGGGGAGGGGAGAGGCAGAAGCTCATTATAACTTTATCTTGGGAGAAGCAAACTAAAAAGCACTATGTTTAATACATATCTCAGTGTTTAAAAAGCACAATCCCATTTCAAGAGTTAAGAAACCTAACAAGATGGTCCCATGATACACAGGATACACTAGTGCTGTCTCCATCTCCCCTGGTTTTTAGGGAAACTAATAATATACATGATACAAACCACTGCTGGGATAAAGAAAAGCAAAACAAAAACAAAAAACCCACCACCAAAGTAACTTGGACTTTCTGTGCAGGATTGTAACCTTACCCTTAAGAATAAGACATACACTGTTATTTTAATTATGTAAAATTATTTACATAAACCTTAATGTATACATTTGTCTCTTTGGAATAAAAAAACCCCTAAGATCATTAGTTCAGGGGCAGGTCCCACACAGAGAAACCCTTAATGTTACATGATATAATTGTACTTCACTGTTTATTTACCTTTGTTTATATACCCTTTGTTCCATTTGAGTGAGATATGCACCCCTGTATTACAATTAATCTACTGTTCAAAGTTTGGAGCTGCCTCACAGCATTCAAGGGGAGGTTGGCTCTCTCTAACTTGCTAGTAGATGTTGGCTGCTGAGTTGGTGGGATTGCCATGGTCCAAACCACTAGTTCTATGGTGACATTGCAGAGTTCAGTGACATACTGAATGTCTGAAAATATGTTTCAGCACTCCACTAAAAATGTGTTCCCATGAGATGACTGATACTCCCCTGTCAGCCATTTGTGTTCTTAAATCCTTTTGTAAGATGCTTCTCCTCTGTCTGCAAAGTGCTAGAGGCAGCTTTTATTCACCCTAGCTTTGAGCCTTGCTGTTCCCCATAGGTTACCCACAACACATTCTGCCACAGGTCTGCTGCTTCTAGGTTTTAGTCCAATCCAGACCTAATCTTTTCTTCTTTTTCCAGAAGTCCCATTGGCACCAGAGCTTTCTTGTGTTCGACCATGGGCAGGGTTGCAGTAAACAGTTGCCTCTCGCTTCCTTCGCTGATACAGCTCTAAGTATTGACTATTATAAAGGAAAACCTAAAAATATCTCAGTAATCACAGCAGGATAGCAATCTGCTTCAGCTGTTAGTCTCACTAAAAATAATGTCATGCCAGATACTGATATATCCAATTGTGTGCAAAACTGCAAATACATTTAAACCACTGGCACTGGGTTCAGCAGGAACTCATTTTTCTAAGGGTAAATATAAATGTACACAGGTAAGGAAAGAATACTAACTCTTCCAGTAAGAAAAATCACAAGAAAGATGTAACTGGCAGAAAACTGTTAAGCATCCGTGAGTAAAGGTCCAAATTACTGATTCATAAAAAAACCCAAAAAACAACACCAAACAAAGAAAAAGTAGAACTAGATGGTGTTTTTTAGGTGTATGCATGTGCTCAGCCTTCACCATTATTAACTGCCACCACTTGAGCACATGAAGAAAAATTCAGATTTTTAATACCTATTCTCAAACGGCAAAGGGAGCACAGTGACTTGTCTGTTCAGCACAGTCAAGAGTCAAGTTCTTTGACACTTTTCATTTGTTGAACAATAGGAGCTGCTCTGCATCTGGAGCACAGTAACTTCACTTGAAAATAAGGGAGTCTTGCTTACTGTTCTCCAGTTATATGACACGATCTATGAAATAACCCTGTTATGATAAAGGGAAATGTGTTCATCTGTCTGCACTTGACATTATACTTAAAATTTAAAAATTTCATATAGAAAGATAAGGCTTCCTCCTGTCTGGCCCAGATCTAGTTTATACCAAAGATTAATCAAATGCTATCCTAATTTATATAATGAACAAGGGAGATCAGTAGGATTTGCAGACTCAAAGATCAGTGTTTTTTGGAAAGTAAGAATGTCTAAATCAGGCAATCAGTAGATGCTTTGTCAGATTTTAGTAGGAGCAGCTGGAATGAATGCTTTCAAAATCTTGCCCATGACATTCCTACAACAAACCAACAAAAGTTTAGTTTTATTTTTACTATGTTATAAACCTTAGGTAGTGAAGGATGTTTCTTGCACAGACTCCTCTTCTGAAAAATAGATCTGGTGCTCCACTGCTGCCCAGCATGACAGTAATACACTAGAAATGTTTGCAGTCTTGTCAGTCAAAAATTATGTGGTTTTTTTTTTAAATGTAGTCTTAAAATATACTGAAAGAATTTTTTACTTTTACTTATTTTGAAGTCTGAGCCTCTTTCAGCTTAAGTCTGTGGTAACATTGCTATTTATTTCACCAACAGCATTTTTCTTGTACCTTCACCTTCCGGAGATAGGCAGCAGATAATATAAAAAATATATTTTCTCTGATAGCTGTACTTCCTTTTGATTTCTTAAGTTTATAAAAAATAATAATTTCTGAGTGACTTCAATGCCAGCAGGCCTCAGCAGTGTGCAAAGCCCATGGGCATCAGCAGGCTTGTGGCAAATCAATTTTCCCTTAATTATGAGCACTAGGCTATTTCAGCCCTGTGGGTTTTATTCTATTTAACCCAACTATCCTCTTAAGTACTTTTTTTTTTTATAGTTAAGATATGATCTCTGAAAACATAGGGTGGAGAAAAGGTGCCCTTTGATATTTAAGTAGGAATGCTGCCACATTAACAATTAAAATCAGTGAGAAACTAGATCATTAAAAGACACTTTTGGTTTACCTGACAGTCTCACCAAGTAACAAGTAAAAGAACAAGAGGAAATGTCCTCTGAAATTTACTATTTACTGAAAGTATTATTAGGCTTGGTTTGCCGAGGAAAGTGGTTGTGTCCCCATCCCTGGAGTTATTTAAGATTCATGTAGACATAGTGCTGAGGAATATGGTTTAGTCACTCTCTTGTCAGTGGTAGGTTAATGATTGGACTAGATGATCATAAAGGTCTTTTGGAATCTAGGAAATTCTGTGATTTGCCTCCAACTGTTGCATAGCATGGAGCATTTTGATGGTTCAACGATTTTTGATTTGGGGTGGAGTTATGTAAGAAATTGTGAGTTCCACTCCAAAAAACTTACACATGGTCCTTTTTAAATTTTTGCACTCATGATTTCAAATCCGTTTGTTTTTAAAGTGTCCAAAACCACTGATACCAGTTCATCTACCTGGCTCCCTGATGGTGCAGCGATCAAGATGTCGTCCATGTATTGAATGACGTTTCCATGTTTCTCATAGCCCCCTACTACATCTACTCTGTGAAGATCAGAATAAACATGGTAACAGGGTGGAATCTGAGACATCCACAGTGTTACCAAAGAATCCAGTTTCCATATCTAATATAATGTGAACCACAGCAGAAAGCTTGTTTTAAGTTTTGTGTACTTTATATAGCAATATGTGCCAAATATCTGCCAAATAAATGATTCCAGCTTGTAATATTTAGAATTTTCCTGCAAGTCTCTGGGGGCTTGTGCGCTGTTGTTGGGCCCGTCGGGGTGGTTGTGTGGGGTTGTTTTGGGCTTTTTGGGGGGGTTAAGGGTTTTTGGGGTGGTTTTGGGGCATTTTGGGCCATTTTTGGAGGTTTTAGGGGTTTTTTTGGGGTGTTTTGGGGTATTTTGGGCCATTTTTGGGGGGTTTTAGGGGTTTTTTTGGGGGTATTTTGGGGGTTTTAGGGTTTTCTGGGGGGTTTTGGGGGAACGAAATTGGGATATTCAAAGAAATCAGTGGTATCATGAAATTTGGACTATGGCAACAAATGCTAAATTAACAACAGTTAATTAAATTTAAAAAAGGGATGAACAAAGTAAACAATTATAATGAAATATAGCGGGATTTTATAAAATCAGTGTTGGTGGAAGGAAAAGGGAATAAACCTACTCAAGAATATATATTGCTTTGGAGGGGATAAGGGAACAATTAGAATTTATTCTTTTCATCACGAGGACCTTGTTATCCTCTCAAAGGCTGCCTCTTATTACTCCTACGTGTAAAGTAGCAAAGCAGAATTAATGCTAAAGGGTCACTGGTAATGCATTTTGTGGTTTTAGTTCAAGATGAGGCCCAAAGGTGACTCTGCCTCACCCCCATAAAGCAAGAAAAATAATACAAATAAGTTGGTGAATCACGGAATTGAATATGTAATGGCTACAAGGTAAAAAATGTGCGCTCAAGAAAAACCCCGCCGTCCGGCGCGCGTACCCCGGTTCGGGGGGGCCCCCCCCAGCTCTGCGTGTCCCTCCTCCCAGCTCCAGGGGCTCCCCACGTTTAGGGGGGTGCCCTTCCAACTCTGGGGGATCCCCAGGTTTTGGGGTGGGGGGGGGGTGTCCCCCCCCCCAGGTTTTTGGGGGACCACTTACCTTGACCCTCTGCTTCTTGTGCTGGGGCTGGGCGGGGGGGGGGGGCCCGCCGGCGGCCCCCAACCAAACAGCCAAAGAAAAACAAACAAGCAAACAAAAGAGACACACAATAAATAAAAAAACACCCCAGGTGTCGTTAAATGTAAATGTGTTAATGGAAACATTCCCTTCTCATTAAACCACTGTAAAAATTTAAGTGAATACTGTCTAGAAGTTAGCTTGTGGGTTTTATAGTATTAATATTTTTATCATATAAATATATTTCCATTACAAACTACTGCATTTTGACAACTTCTTCCACTATAATTCAGAATATTAACAAATACTACTAACAAAAATAAACAAATACTGCCCATCAAGCAATTCTATACCTCCCTGGACTTGCTGGCAGCTGGACTAGACAGCAAGAGTCATACTATTCCAACACAAATTATTAATATGCTCAAGAAATTGACAGAAACATCCTTTTAGTGATCCACCAATACAAAACAGAACTTTGCAACACACAACCAATTATAACATTAAATTTTTATCCCCACAAGATCCATCTTTGCTTCTAATGTTTAACCAGTGTCACTATCACTCATATACCTACAATACAGGGAAAACACCCCTGAAAATTAGTTGGTAGGATGCTGAGCTGTTGGATCCAGCTTGTGTAAATTTATTTGATTGCACTATTTGGACTTTATAATTAGTATAAATTTTAAAATCCATTGCAAAATACGGATTAGCAAAAGGTTGAAGTCCATAATTAGTATAATCCAGAGAAATACCAAAGTTAGCGTGGCGCACACAGCCTGGCACCAACAACACGCTCACCATTGTTCCTGCTAAGAGTTGGGAGCAAGATGCCGAGTGGAGAAGTGGCTCTGCAATGGGATGCTCGGCGTGGAAGCAGGAGGGTAATTAAGATGGCAAACCTTGGAGATCTAACGTCCCCTCCCCTCCCTCTCCCCTTAGAAAATCAGCCACGGCACTGAAACCGCACTTGAAAAGCACCGCTCCGGAGCCAGAACACAAGCACTTCAAAGTAAAGAATACACAAGTAGAATTTGGATAGGTCATCTATTTTTTAAATACGCTGCCCAACACCTAAAAAGCTTAAAGAAAAGTACATTCACTGAATGTATCGGAGGAAAAGACAAATAAAAAAAGGCATTTCTAATTAGTTACAACAATAGACAACTGAGTTACTTAGTCCTTTCTTTATAGCATACACTGGAATAGCTGCTTTTCCTTATGCTTTTGTAGACAGCAATTTCATTCCGAGACAAACACAATGAAGTTAGAACAAGAAATCGTACTCAGAAAATTTCTTTCAACATCAATAACTTTCAAAATAAAAAGCTTTCCGTGTGGAGTCTTGGGGCTTTGTTTCATTAACCCAGTTTGCCTGAGGACACTTGGAGAGGACACCCTCACTCTCACTAAGGCAATAGCAACTTTGCCAGGGTGATTCTATCCTGAGGACCAGATAACCTAAGACATTAAGGCTCAATTGATGTTTTGGGTGCCCCACCTCTAGGTGGGATATGGTAGAGCTATAAGTCTTCCTCAAAGATGTTCACCTGCTCAGTTCCAGCCTTGCAAGAAAAGAACCCAGAACATCCTGAAGTACAAAAAAAACCAACATATAAGAGGCCAGAAACCATTATGGGCAGGTTATGTTAAAAGGCTGCACCCCTTCCATTGCTTGTGCCATCTGACAATCCATACATAGGGGTAACAGCAACTAAGGTAAAAATCCTTATGACAGTGAACAGTGTCCATTTCTCATAATAGCAGCCTGCCTTCATTATAATCAGTTTAACCTCCTTCCATAACACAACACACAAGGTGCACTCAAACTGCTGCTAATGGTTGAAAGTAGAAAGCCCTGGTGAGATCTGTAACTAGATATTGGTACAAATGCAATTTTCTGTTGCAATCACATGGATATCTTGGAAAGGAAGGGTACAGAGGTTTAGTAGGTTTTACGATGCATAAATGCATATTAGCATATACAAAACTATATATATATATATATATGCATAGTTTTTACATATCTTTGTATATTTTTTAGATTTTATGTTCTATACATACTGTACACAGACATACACGTGTGTCTATCTGTATCTGTGAAATCTATATATTAGACATGCATGGAAATTTTTAGGGGTTTTGGAAATGTTTACCTGGCAGAGGAGCATATGCTGGTTTTTATTTCATATTTTCCCCAAATACACCATTGCTGCCTGTTTGCCATCACCACTGACACTGTGCAATCTGAATTTTCTCTTTCCCTCCTGGCCTGAGCACCCTTTTTATCTTCACTGCACTTTGACAAGAAGAATTTTATGATTCTTGGTAGGGTCGTTTCCCTCTCACCTCCTGGTGAGGACGTATACAGGCATTAGAGAGCAGTGAGTGTTTCACTGCCTTAATCTCTCTCTCCTGTCCAACTGGATTTCCCCAGGCAACAGAATTTCAGAGAGCAACAGCATGTGGGAGATCATTCAACTCTTCTTAGCTAAGCAATAAGGTGAATAATTCAGTGCTTTTGTTTGGATCTTTTTGTTTCATATCAACATTTCTGGATCCACAGCTCCTGCCTGATGTGATCTTCCTTCCTTGAGAGGGGTTTTTGTGCACCTGTAGGGTATGTTGCAGTGTTAGGCCATACCAATGCAAAACCCTGTGAGTTTTGTGGTGCCCTTAATGAGCCAGAAATTGGGGGAAAAGCTGACATTGTGTCAGAGGGAAACAATGTTCCCATCCCATTGGGAAAGGGCAGATTTAATCCTTGGTCACCAAAGGTTGTGTTTTTTAGAGACAGGAGTGCTAACACCATGACAGTCCAAAGCAAAGACCTGTCCCCACCTCAAAGGTAACTAATAGGTGCATAAGAAGGTAACTCTGGGGTGCATAAAGAAAAGAGAGGCCAGCAGGTCGAGGGAGAGCATCTTTTTCCCTTGTACAGAGAAAGCTCAAACTTTTATTTTTCTCTGTTGCTTCTTGTTGCTCGATTGCTTCTTCAGAAGCTTTTCAGTCAGTCTGCATCCCAAATCTTCACACAATCCATCAGTTGAAGCATTTCTAGACAAGCCCAGGCTCATGCAGCAGCAGAAGGTAAGCACTCACTATTAGTCCTTCCCAGTTTGGACAGGAGATTACAGCTTGATTAAACACATGTCAATGAGTTGTCCCTCAGTGCCATTTCAATGGTTATGACACATTCAGCACAGAACTGCAGCCACCCTCAGCTAACCAGCCCGAGTTCTTTGGCAGTGAGTGTGCCACAGGCACAAATACACCTAGCTCAATTCATGGTCACCCTCCTTTTTATACTCTATTGGACTGGAGTAAAAGGGGGATATAAAATACTTTAATATTACCATTTTCTATTCACTTTGTGCTGGAAAAGCAGTGAAGAATTATAAACGCAGTGTGTACTCAACGCCAAGTATAAATAGTAATTAATAATCACAGCAGCTGGGTGTGTGACAGGGACACCCTAAAGAATCAACACAGCGAGTGGAGACATCCCGGCATCTCACGGTCGTGCAGCCACACGCCACGGGCCGCCAGCGCACAGCGGATGGCGCCGATAAACCCTCCCATCCATTCTCACCGCTCTGCCTGCTGCTTTTGCCTGCACCACAAGGGATGCCAGCTCTCAAATGAGCTGAGGGCTGGAACCTCTCTCCTATGGAGAAAGGCTGAGAGTTGGGGGTGTTCAGCCTGGAGAAGAGAAGGCTCTGGGGAGACCTTCTTTGGGGCCTTTCAGGACTTCAAGGGGCCTGTCAGAGAGATGGGGACAGACTTTTGAAGAGAGCCTGTTGGGACAGGACAAGGAGCAATAGTTTAAAACTCGAAGAAGGTAAGTTTAGACTGGACATAAGGAAGAAATTGTTGGTGAATTTACATTATGGTTCAGGTACTTTGTCTCTGTAGAGAGCAAAGAGAGCTCTTAGTTTTATACTTAAACTGGTAGGTTGGTTAGGTTGGGATTTTTTTCTAATGTTAGCAATTTAGAAGCATGCATATTCCAAAGAGAGTGTTTTTGAGATGGAATAAATATGTCAGTAAAATTAATAAAGATCAACTGGAGCTTTCTGCTTTCCCTGTTTGGAAAGCTGACAACATTTGTATACTGTCAATTTCCCCTGGATCACATTCTAAATTAACCATCTATATTTTTGAATGAGAACCCTTCGAGAATGAACTGTTGCACTAGGTCACACTTCACTGAGCTTGGACAGAAATTACATCTTTTCTTGCATCCCTTTTCTTCCTGACCTTAGCATTTGTGCTGCTTTCACTACTTTCCTCAGAGGCAGTTCTTGGTTAAACTGGAGTTCCTGCCTCCCTGTTGCTAAAAGCAGCCCTTGGGATTTACCTCCATTTCAAATGTATTAATCACTGCTTATGCAGTCCAAATAATCTGTTCCTGCACTTATGTAGGGCATGTCAGATCCCAGGACCATATGGAGAAATGGATACCAGCCTTCGGTTGAGAACCAGCAACAGGATGAAGGGACCTCAGCGTTTTCTGCAGCTCCCCTTGATGTTTTCACAGTCCAAGTATGATACTCCAGGTCTCAATAAAAACTTTGCATTGGCTCAAGGAGGACAGGACATTCATCGTTCAAAGAGAGCTTTCATCTAAAAAATCACTGAAAACTATTTTATGTCCAACCCTTGTAAGACTTTGTCAAAACAATGTGCAATGACTACTCTCTTGTGCTGTGAGACTGCATTAGGTGTTCTGGGGTCCTTCTTCTAATGGTGGAATAGTCTGCAAACACTTTGTGCACAAACAAGGCAATGCATTAGTGCTACTGAGCAAACCCCTCATTCATCTGCTAAAGAAAAATACCTGAGCTATAATTACTTATTCAGTGAAGATATTGCATCCAACCTCCTGTACAATCCAACACTTGCACTGATGCAGATAAATTCAGCTGAACTTCCAGCACAAGGAACCATAGGAAATCAATGAGATACTGACAATAAGACATATGAATTGGATATCTTTTTTATTCACCTGTAAAGCAGGACATATTTACCTAGATGAGGTATAGAACAAAAGTAACCTTTAAAGAATAAATTGCTGAAAAACAACAAAAGAAATATACAAAATTCAATGCTTCAGAGCATGTCTGCAGGAGTCATGCTGGGCAGAAACCCTCTAGATGTGCACCAGGAGATTTCTAACACCTTCTTGGCATGCCAAAGACAAGTGACAAACCTGGGCTGACCCAAGTGCAAAAGCCAAGTCAGTTTTTGCACCACTTGAGCTCTCTGTAAGCATCACCGTGGCCATTCACAAAACATTCACAACCTGCTTTCAACACCACATTAATAACAATTATGATGATGAATATAGCAATAACAATACTAGTAATAATAATAATGACAGTGCTAACAGTATAATAGTTTCTCCTAGGGATGAAGATTTTTCTTAATTGCTTTAATTCTCCGAGTTTCACTGAAAATGTTTCTGAGTGTGTACAAAAGTTACAAACTAAGAAGCATCCTGATCTGCAAGGAAATAAAATCAAGCATACAAACAAAAAAAAACTGAAAAAGCAACAGGTTCTCCTGGTGGTGTAAAACTGCAATGTCCATTTTGAATGATACTTCAGAGGAGCCTCTGCTTTTTTTGGCTCGGATGTAAACCTGCGTGCAGAGTAAATTCAGGTGCTGTTCTCTTATCTCCTTTGTAAAGAGCTCAGTGACCTGTATAATGATATATAAATAATAATGACTTACAGCAAAATAACCTTTCCTTGAACTCCTAAGAGGTGCATTATATTTCCAAGGCCCAAGGAGAGAAGCACAGGCTTCTCCCGGCTTCAAAAAGAGCCTTTTTGGCGGCGCTTTTTGCTGCAGATCCCTTCTCCAGTGCGGTCTTATCTGCTCTGAAAGTGGTCACCATAGGAGTAATGAAGAAGGGGAGTAGAGGTCAGCTCATAGCAGCACCTCTGCTGCTCTCCTCACACATTCGTCCTAATCCTGCATGGGTTCTTTCCACAGGCTACAGTTCGTTTAGAACCTATTCACCTGCTCAGCATACTGCAGAATGTACAGCAATGGGTACAGAGGATTTCAACCAGCATTGAGCCACATTAGCTACATGGGGCCAAGAGCAAAGAGAAGTTCATCAGCACAGGCCAGAACTGAGTACTGGAGCAAGAAGGTACTGGCAAAATAACTTGTGTGCCAAAGTCAGCACAAGACTTTGACACACACTGCTGAATAAGAGTTTAACCCACACAAGCGTGTGCACCTCTGACTTCACCCTTCCCTCCCAAGACTCAAACTATGTTATGGGTATAGTTTATCCTGATACTCATACTAAGGAAAAGTTCAGTGGTTTCATTCTTTATGAAACCTTTTTAAAATAGTTGAAACTAATATGAAATTAAATTAATAGTTCCAACCTGTCAGCAAATGCCATTCTCCATGAACCCTCCAAGTTTCCAGTGTTACAGGACACAAGGTAAACAAGGTCAGTGGTTCTTAATAAAGAGACTTCAGCCTGGAAGGATTCTCCCCGGGGATGCGCACGAAGAGGAGAGCGCGCTGACAGAGGTACGGCGGGACCAGGGCGGCCCCCGGGTGCCCCCCGCCTCCTCCCCCCCGGTGACGCTGTGCCCTTGCCCCGCAGGAGGCTTTCGCGGAGAACCGGCAGGATGGCGTGTCCAGGAGGTTCATCCCGCCTGCCAGGTATGGACCCAGGCCCGCCCCGGCAGCTTCCCTCGGGCCGGCGGTGCTGAGCAGCTGCCCCCTCCCAAGTGAAAACAAATACCTGTATTTAAACTAACTTCAAAAAATTAAAACCAGATGAAACTAACTATTCCCTCGAATCCTTCCAACTCCCATCCAAAGGAATGGAAAATACACTCTGCATTTGCTGCATGGTATCCACAAGATGGTTTTCATGTAATCTCTTGTAAAATTTTTAGTGTACAGGATTTCAGTTGCTCCCAGTTTGTCTTCAAGAGCTGTGCCTACATATACACACTATATTACACACACAAACCCCCATTTTCCTTAAGCAATCTCAAAAACAAGAAAATACAAACTTGTATTATCTTTTATGTTTCCACGGTTTGCTTGCTATGGTGCAAGAATCTATTTTTTCTTCTTGTTTAAACCACTTTGTTTCCTCCTGTAGTATATAACACGGAGAAAAATGTGATTGCAGAAAAAAGTCTAATAATCCCACTGCCTGATGCCTGAAACCACTCTCCAAGAGAAAAGGTTTTCACTCTCGTGAAGCTGTCATGTCACAAAGGCCTGCTCCAGCCGTGATCATAGAGCTGCTCCTGGAGCTGTGATGTCACAAAGGCCTGCACCAGCCATGATTACTCAAGTACTCCTTTAACTGTGACGTCTCAAAGTTCTTCACCATTCGTGATAAACTATCTGCTCAGGGAGCTGTGATGTCACAAAGGCCTGCACCAGCCGCGATCACCCACCTACTTTTCGAGCTGTGATGTCACAAAGGCCCTGGAGGGAGCAGGCAACTGGTTTGTTCTTAGAGCTCGTGGCACTGAGTGTGCACACCTTACCTGTGCAGCAGGGATGGCATAACGACTCCCATAATAAGGGCAGGCTTTGGTCTCCCTCCCCAGAGCCACCAGCTGCTCAATGTCCCTCACTTCCACCAGAACCTCATCACGAAGGAGCTGCATTTGCTTGTAGGAGTAAAAAGGGCAGACAGGGCGACACCGGCCTCGCTTCTTCCCCGCCTTATAGAGATTTCCTTCTGCCAGTTGTACATCTAATATAACAAGCAGCTCACTGAAATGGGAGAGTGTTCACTTCGCTTTGAAACACTGAAGGGGAATTTTCAAGGGAGATAAATGTGAAAATCTAACTCTTTCTTAAGTAACAAAGAGCCCCATTATCATCTCACTATTCATGTGATCGATGTCTTCCTGTTTTTCAGCTAAATCGTACTTTCCAGAACTGGAATTACACAGTGTAGCAAATGTCTTTTGTAGTTTTGAAATAGAATTTGCTTAAAAAGAATTTGCTTTCTCGTTTAGGTTGGGTTGATTGGTTTAGTTTCCTTTTTCTTGGCACAAATTTTCTGATGATTTAATGGAAAATTTAGGTATAATTTGAGACTTTTTTTATGTCATCATACTTCCATACATTACAATAACTAATAACTAGTTCCCATATTTCTAAGAATTTAAGACTTTTTATTGCATTCAGAAGTTACTGCATCGCCGTGGCACCTCCTGAATCAAAACAGGGACCGGAAAGTAGCCAAAGAGGAGTCTGGAGATTTGAGAGGCAGGATGAAGGAACAAGAACTATCCCCAGCAGCAATTATCTTCTTGTATCCCACCAACACTTTTGAAAACCCTTTCAAGAAGTAATTTGACAGAAACGTGGTTGTTCCAGTGATTTGCAAAAGCTTCAACAGCTGTTAAATTATTTAACAGCTCCAACATGCAAAAAACTGCCTTTACATAGTGATGAACTGGTATATAGTAAATAAAATAAAAGTAAAAATAAAAGTAAAATGCTGTTTACAAGGGCCTGTAGTGAAAGAACAAGGGGTAATGAGTTTAAATTAGAGAAGAGTAGATTTAGACTGGGTATCAGGAAGAAGTACTTTACCTTGAGGGTACTGGATCAGTAGAATAGGCTCCCCAGGGAGGTGGTTGGGGCACAATCTCTGGAGATATTCAAGGTATGATTATGCCAGAAAACAGCCTTTTATACAGAATAACCTTTACTACAGGAGCAAAAACACTGCCTATGGCCATTCCTGAAAATAACGTTTTCTGACTGCTAAATAATGAAAATATTTAGATTAAACCTCAAAGCCACAGCCTCTACACTGCAGTTGCAGGCAGTGAGTGTCAATGACATTGTATAACATGACACAGTTATTATCAGGGGCAACCTCCCTTAATGCCCTTTGAGCTCACAATTTCAGTTAATTTATAGACTTTTGCGTGGGGTAACAGAATTATCCCTGTTAAGGTTTGTGTGGATGAGTGGTCACATGGGGAAATGGTGTGGTGTGTGCAGAATTTATTTCAGCATTGAAGGTTAAAGATCAGTTAAAGAAATGTAGTTCGTAGTAAGTGCTAGTAACAGCAGAAGACAGGATTATTTTTTATCTCCTGTGAGTTCCACTACTGTGTGCCAGTTTCTGGGAATTTCATCAAAGGATTTTCCTTGTTTGGGAGTGTACTCAGCTGCAGAATATCACTGCTTTTGAGTCTGCAATTTAAGGTGTTTAGATGGCGTTGGAAGATACGATCACAGGTCAGTGATCAAGCTATCTGTATGTAACGTGATTAAAGTATGATTCTGACCCCACAGTGCCTGGATGGGCACCTAAAATTCCCAGCAGCCTTATTCCAGTGTGCTGGAGACTGAAGCTTCACACTATACTTTGTAGTTGGGAATTAAGGAAACTGGAGATTAAGCTACACTCTTTCACAGAGAGGGTTCTTCAAACTCATTTCTGAGGAATATTTATGAACCTGACTGCTTCTACCTGTACTCTTCTACTTTTGTGAGAAATGAAACTTTCACCTCTAGAACAATCAGTTCAGACTCATACTTCTGAGGAAAGATTAGAGATGAATTAACCCTTCAGATTCTTACCATTTTATCTTTCATTTCCTGTTTAGTTTCTACATCTGATGAGCTCTTATTGCCAAAATGTCCTGCTGTCCTGTATTTTCCCTTACCCCTGAGCATCTCGTCTTCTCATTATCGTGTCTGTGCTTTAATTGTCATTGCATGCTTTCTTGCTCCTGCTTCACATTTAATTGCACGTTAGCTAGTTAACATAATCTGTGATGGCTTTTATGTAACCTTTAGTAATCACTCCACCTGATTTCTTAGGCTGCCCTTCATATTTTAAATACTTCAAATAAGGGGTAGAGTAATTTAAAATAGTGCATAGAATAGGAGAAAAAATAATGTGGGGTTTTTTTCCTTGTCCTATAATAATGTAAGTAATAAAGTAAGGAGACAAGTATGATTTTGTCTTTACTAGAGGTGAAACCAGATGTAGGTATGACTTGGATTACTCTGAACTTCAACAGAAAGATGCATTTTTTTTGAATTTGTAGTAATCCATTTCTAGATATCATTGTAGAAAATACACTTAAAGTTGTCATTACTCTGTTTAGGGACAACCTAGATTTGGCACTAGGAGCAACTACAGCAGCAGCTCAGAAGCTACACGATGTTTAAATAAAATTGGCTTTTGGTGTTTATAGGTAACTTTGATTTGCTAAAAGTAGTATGTATTTATGTTCAAAAGGTAACTTGGGTGGAAAAGAACCTGTAATGCTATAGGGTTTTTTTGACATTTTTTCCCTTAATGGAACCATATCCTTTGTAGGCTAAAAGACTGGCCAGACCTTGCCATCTGTGACAGAGCAGCCCTGTGTCTGAGCTCCTGGGTGTCACATGTTCTGTGATGTGACAGTTTCAAGACCCTCATGCAGTCTGCTGGTGTTTATGGCCTTATCAGATGCTTTTCTTGCTCAAGAAAATGTCTTGAGAAAGCCAACAAAGAAAACCCCAGTAGATTTTGATATGTTCAGGCTGCTGGTGACCCACTGTCCAGGTTCTGCAGTTCAGTCTAGAAAGAGGGAAGAGAGGTTTCCCTGAGAGAGCTGGGAGACTTTATAGCCATAGGATCTTGTTTTAATGAGACAATTTAATTACCTTACATTTGGCCAAAGCAGAGGTCTCAGAAGTGCTGAGAGTGAGCGCTGTTCAGTGAGGTACCATTGTGTTGAAAGAACCAAGATGTGTCTACAAAGTCCAATCAGAGACTTGTGCTTTACTTCAGTAGGAGAAGGAATACAAGAGAAAACTGCTCAGCACACAGAGGGACCAACGCAACAGCATCACAGCCTGGCAGGTGAGACTGCTGATGCCTTTTGGCCTCTGTGAAACCAGCCTGCCTAAAAGCAGTCACCCTAAACCTTCAACAAATTCTTTACTTACGTGGCTGATGCAGGGAAAAAATGTGTTTGAGCTGCTACCAGTCCGAACCAATCCTCACTCTTCTTGTATGCTCCAAGATGAGAAATGCAATCCCTTTGGGATGGGAACTGGCCCCCCCCTCTATTTCCTGGAGAACCCCCCAGTTTCTCCGGGACTGGGCTGAAGGGGGGGGGGAGGGAGCCGGGGCTGGTGGGGGGGGGGGGCACTGGGGGAGCGGTTTGGGAGCTCGGTTGCAAAACGAACGTTGACCCCGGAGCTGGGGGAGGTGGAAAAAAAAAAGGCTTTCTCTCTGTGGAGGACCTGGGGATGCACCGGTGGCTCCTTCAAGGGGTGAACAGGGGCTATGCGGGGGCACAAATTAATTACGTTTTTAGTACCCTGGTTTATTTTTGCCATGGTTTTACTATATGTGGCCGGTGTCAATGCATAATTGAATATGCCAATGCATAAGAAATCTACATGAAATAGCAGTAAGGAATTGCGAGGCAATCAATTTGTAACAGGCAGGTCTATTTCCTAGGTGACAAGGGGCTGAAAAAAATATTTCCCCTTTGTTCTCAAACCTTGTCACCCATATATTAAAGAACTACATCTGTTACCATAAGAAAGAAGAATAGCAGGAGATGAAGGTTTAGGGCTGATACTGAAGTTCAGAATGGTTTGAATGGTTTGGATAGGAGCACCTGTTGTTGCCACCTCATAAAAAAGCAGAGCATCGTCTATTCATGTGGGAGAAGAAGAAACCAAAATATATGAAAAAAAAAGTATTGGCAACCACAGAGTGAAAAAACAACCAGTGCGGTCTATAAAAACAGAGTTGTCAGGCCATAACTCCACATATCCTGTTCATCTCTACAGTGGCAAACTGTATATATAAATTTATAAATATACACATTTCTCAGTAGTCTGGAGAGTTCGTATAACTTTACCAGTGGCTGGGCCACCCCAAGCTTTGGTCTCAACTTTCAAGTTTAGAAATTAAATGGGGAAGCAAATTACTTACATATAGTTTTTGATGCAAACACTGCAGAGAAGTTTCTTTCTATCTTTAGACTCCTTGGCACTGACAGAATGCCACCACCAGTCCCTCTCACACAGACATGCATCATCACCCAGAGATATTTATTATCTGCCTTGTGATGTTACTGTGGCCCTGTAGCCCTTCCTTACAGCCTGACTCTACTCTCTCTGTCTCTTCTCTGACTTTGGGTGGAAACTCTTCCTTGCCCTTCATGTTTTGTGGGACATTTTTGGACTGGTTTAGTCTGCAGGTAGAAACTCAGCCTACTGCAGGGATAAGGAATCAGAGTGACTGTATTTTCTGCTGAATGAAAGGTTATAACAGTCTTTATGTATGTTCTGCATAAGCCTAACTTCTGATTTATCAGTCCATTCATAATTCATACTTGAAAAATGTTAACTTTTTAAAGCTACAAGATTAGTGATAGTTTCATTAGAATTGATATTTCCACTTAAAATATTTTGAAATTAAAACCTGTAAGTCTATTCAGGATAAGCCTTGGTAATACAACAAGGTTCTTCTGCAACTTCAGAAAAAGAGAGAAGATTCTAATAAAATCGGTTTCCAATAATCAAGGTAGAAATTAATAAAAGAGAAAAGATGTCAGGTTTTCAGAAAAAGACAGAAAAAATGTGTGGGAGTTGATTGTTTGTGGGTGGTTTGTTTGTTGTTTTTTTGGGTTTTTTAATTGCTTTCGCCTTTTATTTCAGTCCAACAGAAAGTCTCAGGGTTAGAGAAGAAACCATCAGAAAATGATTTAGTCAAAAACCAATTTATCTCTGCTACTTTAGTTTGAACAGAATCACATTTCTTACAGTCCACATTCTTCAGAATAGAGATGCATTTTTATATGCTTCATCTTCCGATTATTTTTGGAAAGGGCCCTATGTTCCAAAGGTTACAATCAGGACAAGAAAAATTACTTTGAAAGTTATGGGACAGGAACGATGTTTAGGCATTTACATCCAAAAATTTACATCTTAATAAATACCTTTTTCAAGGACCACCCTCTTGTTCTTTTCCTTATCTTTGAATCCAAACCTGACCTTTTCTATTCTGTCACAGTGTTAGACAAGTTCTTTGTCTTTATTTTGTTAGACTTTCTTTTCACATTTTGTAGCTCCAGGTTGCTCTCAACAAATGAGAATGATGAACAGATCATCTGATTACCTGCATCATTAAAATTGCTAATACCAGCTTTATAGTTTGGGCTTTTTTTTCAGTTTGATTGAAGTCTAGCAATTGGGAAACACAAGCCCAACATTATCAAGTTGTTTGTTTTCGTTAAATTAAACCACCTTAAATAGCTGGTTGCTTAGGGAAAACATTCACTTATTGAAATGGTTTTTAAAGCTAATTGATTCATTAAACAAAGGAAGTATTGTCCGTGGTTAACAAATTGTACTAATAGTTTCTGATCATCATGTCTGTCATGATTTTAGAACTACAAGATCTCATCCTGTTACACCTCATTTATATTTATGGATTGGATTACAGGACAATGAGTTACTTCAGTACCATGGGCTGCCACCACTTCTCCCAGATGGAATGGATTTGGTGTGACCTATTACTACACTCCCCAAAGAGTGTACTACAGGCCCCCTTTGAGTGCTGGAAGGCTGATCTAAGCACTCTCTTTCCTAGCCTAAACAACCTGAACTCTCTCAGTCTATCCTTATAGAGAAGGTGCTCCAATCCCATGATCATCCCCCTCTGCTGGACCTACTAGAGAGCTACAGCAGGTAACCTGGCTTAGCCCCTTTCATTTGGCCATACCTACATAACTCTTTCCAGGGCAGCAATACTCTTGTCTTCCTTTCCCAGGCTCTCCAGCAAACACACCCGTCTGCAGCAATTGTAATTATTTATTTGATTTCATTTATGCTGTGCTCAGTCTTAGATTGCATTAGCTACAGTCAAAATAAAACCAAAATTCATATCCCCTACTGAGTTGTACTGCCATGACAACACCTGTCATGCTTTAGGGCAGAGTCTCAGGTTCCTGCAGTGACTATTCCATCAGAGGAATCCAGAACACAAGAAAGTTGTGGTCAGGTGAGAGCTGACCCCATGGTCAGCCAAGCAAACCAAGCTGCCTACAAAAAGCACATAACCCTCACACCTCAAGTTCTCCAGCATTCTCCAGACCCTCGGCTTGTTTTTGGTGCCTTTTCCCTACTAAACTTATCCCTTGCTCCAGAAAATCCCACGAAAAAAAATGTTGATTCAGATCTTTTACCTAGAAGAGGAAGTAAATTTATATTGTCAAGATTGATGCAGGACACATCTGCATAAGAAATTTCACATGAGGGTTGGAACTTCCAGAAGATGTCACAAAAACTTTTATGGTGTTACCTGCTTCCTGAACCCTCAGTGATGTGAATGCTAATCCCCTCCATAGCAACTCCATACATTTATAGCATACAAGGGCTACCAGAGTTCCAGCTGTAAGATTTTCCTGGCTTTAATTGTTGCTGCCACCTGAGCTTCCTGAGGTAGTGCAAGCTGTAAAAAGCCTATTCATACTGCAATTATGCTTTCTAACTGTGATCGAGACATCCCATATGTCCTCCTGCTAGAAAAAAACCAACCAAACATAAGCCCATTATTCAGCATACATAGGAAAACTTGTAATGAACTATTATTGTAGAATACTTATGTAATTGCTCTTTTTTATCCCTTGAATGACAATGGGGAACTTTGACCTCAAAGCCTTTTGCTGGAACTCCATCTGATTGGAGACCACAAAAAACCTGCTTAAAAACCATAATGCACTGCTGCCACCAGACTGAACTACAGCCTGGGTGCACCAAAACTCTCAGAGCAGCTCTACAGCCACTAATGGATGTAAACACCTCATGCCTTGGGATTGTTCTCCTTCCTAACCCAGCATCACATTTCTGGTCTCCACACTAAATGGTGGATCTTGGACTGGAGAGAAAAAAAAAAAAAACAAAAACAAAACAAAACCAAAAAACAAACTTTTTTTGTTGTTTTTTAACTAGGTTGAGAGGTTATGAGACAGGAGCACTGATACTGGGGAACAGCTTGGATTTGGATATTTACTTCTTATCACATGTGTTCCTGTGGTGATGTGGGAGGCAGAACTGGATCCAGCTGTGAGAGGGCTCCCCAGGGTGCTCTCTGAGCTCTGGCCACAGCTCTGCAGGACTACTTCTTCATCCTTGAAAGCACAAGGATCCAATTTGATTGCAAATGTAAGATACTCAACACCAAAACCTAATGGATTGCTGAACAGCAGGGATCTGACTTCATGTCCTATCTGCCAATACAAACTCATTCTAGGCAGTGCTCACATTAGCTTCATACTAGAAGCACAGTATTTTGCAGACTTACAGATAATATAATATAAATATTCAGCTTACCTTCACCACAAACACATACTGGAAAAAGAACTTCTGCAGGGTCCAAATGCAGTAGAGCTGGAGCTGATGAATCTCTATTGGCCTGTGAACTTCATTGCCAACTTCTCTTACATTCCTACTGTAAGGGTCTCAAAATGTCATTGTAATAATAAAGATTAATAACAAAATAACAGGGACTACCAACTCCACAGATAGGATGTCTTTTCACAGGATTTTTCATGTAACTGCAGTGTAAGTTTTGGAGATGTTGCTTTTCCAGTGGTTCACCGTGCAAGCATTTTAATCTGACCCAGTCCCCAGCACTCCAAGGATTAAGAAAGTCTTGTCATTTACAGAAAAAAGACCCAAACGTGTTAGGACCAAAGAGGTGAAAAATCCAAAGGGTCAAAACTAGTTTGAAGACAATCCCATCATATTTGCATAAAAGATTCAGCAGGTGTATCAATGGGAGGGCCTCCCAGCATGACCAACTGGAAATGATCAGAGAGCTGAGTGACAGGAGTGCCACCAGCTGAGATCCATCAGGGTTGAAATTCACCCCATGCAAACAGCAGTGAGCCCTCCAGGCCGGATTGGCCTTTAATTCTTGCCCTTTAGAATGAGAAGTGTTTTGCTTGGAAGCGACCTTTCATATCATCAAATCCAACCCCTAACCCAGCACTGTCAGGGCATCACTGACCATGGCCCTCAGCACCACAGCTCCGTGGCTTGGAAACACCCCCCCAGGGATCATGGAGACTCCACAGAAGGCAGCCTGCTTGTTAACATCTGAGTGTGGTCCTTCCATCACGGGTCAGCAGGATGCTCCATTTCCCTTTTCCCTGCTTTTCTTCTGTCTGCTGAGGTGTGTGGCTTTGCAGCTTAATGCTGTGAAACTCATTCATAGGTGGTTCCCCTGCATGTTCCTTTCAAAGCTGCCTGCCCTGGTAGCCTTCTATCCACACCAAAGTGTTATCTGATTTTCCCTTGGCATCCTCTCCACTGCATAGTTGTGCTTCAGTGGTGCCAGGATGGGGATATGGCAGCAGCAGCTGGTGAGAGCTCTTACAGCCCAGGGAGTCTGGTTTACAGTAGATTCTGGAGCTGGTCATCCTGTAAAATGGGCACTTCCCTTGATGTCATTAGAGATGTAGGAACCAACAGGAAGCTTAGCTCTGAGTGTTACCACAGAAGAGTTTGTGGGTACTTAGTTGTTTTCAAGAATTTCCTTTTGGTTTTACCAAACCAGTACACACCAGTTTATGTGCTTTTGTGCCAGGGGTTCTTATCAACAGCATCTCTCTGTTGGAGCTGAGCTGAACCATTTGCCCAGACTGTGACCTTGGGTATACAAGGCTCTGTAACTCCCCATAGCCACTGCTGTTGACTGTTTCTGTTCCTGGTAACTGGGTAGAAAATGGCTCTTTTATGCTGCTGAAGAGCGGATGGGTTTCAGACAACTCTGAACCACAGCCAGCAGAATGGAACCTTTCTAATATATACAAATGTTGGGCTTTCTTTTACAATCTGAAGGGATGTCAAAGTAACTGGTGTTATTTTTTAAGTCCTAGGAGCTAATTTTCCCTGCACAAGCCACAGATAAAAGCCCTGCCAAGAGAGACTCCACTATGTATTTAAGATAAAATTATCTTCTCCAGAGGAGTTAAACTGCAAAGTAGCTAAGAGGCAAGAGTGGGTTTGTCTGTGGATTCCACAGGAGTCCTACATTAACAAGCATGTGACCTCAGCAAAACATGTCCTCACTCAGAACTTTCCTTATTTCTTTTCATATCAAACAGAGTCCTGGACTGAGGAAGGAGAATATTTGTCTCTCACTCCACTACAAAATAAAATGTTAATAACAGTCCTATTGTCACCTTCCATGTCCTGGAGTTTTGCATATATTTCACTTATGGAAAATGGACAGTGGTACTATCTATGGACAAAACAGACACTGGATAAATGACTCATGAGTGCAGTTCAAACAGCTGACCCTTGCTGACTATCTTCCTTTTTGCATAGCCTGCTGATACACTTCAAAAATAACTAGAAAGCTTGTGTAACATCAGTTCTCCACGTTAATAATGTACACAACGTAATAGATCATTTTCTCCCACATAAAAGCTTTAAATAAGCATTTGCTTCAAGCACTGGAGAGACAATATCAAGTAATTAGGAACATTCTTTCAATCAATCTTTGGTTTCATTTCCACCTTTTTAAGTTTTAGCTCAGGTCTAGGTTTTTTTGTGTTTGTTTGTTTTTGTTTGCTTGTTTTTGATTTTTTTTTTAACGTTTTCCATTCTCTTCCCAAACTGAAAGAGAAACAAAAAAAAAAACCAATCCAAACCCAAAACAACCAACCCCCAAATGAACAACTTAAGAGAAAAAAATTGCTAACCTTATCAAAAAGACTGAAAAAAAGGTAAACAACTGTAATAAAGCCAAAAGTACTTTTATTGCTTTTGAGTCGTATGACTTGGTCTAGAATTTAATCTGTTGCTAACTGAAGAGCAAGTTTATTAAAATGGAAGAAGTAACACACTAGTTTAGTGCAAGTCACTGTGTCAAAAGTATTGGTGCTCAGAGCAGGGTAGTGGCAAAGCCTCTCTGTCTGCCAAGCAGCCCTGGTTGTTAATGGCAGCATATGCTCATGGTGACTGTGCCAATACTGTGACATATGAGGGCAGTTGAAAACAAAGTCACCAGGCATTCTGACTTAAATAATGATTATTACTGATACTTACTGCTATGGATTTAGTTTGTTCTGAATTAACAAAGGGCTTTACACGATGAGGGAAGAAAACCCTTGTCTATATGTAGGAGAACAGAACATGTCTGCGAGCTCAAGCTCCTCTATAAGCACAACAAAAATGTTTCCTCTGCACTGCATCTGAGCATCTGCCTACTTAGACATCTAGTGGTGGAGACTTATTTTTCAAGAGTTATAGATACTGAGAAAGGAAAATTTGACCCTGGGGAAGAAAGAAGTAACATAGGCACATTTTACAATAGAGGTGGAAGAAGAAAGTGTAGATGAAGAAATATTCCAGAAGACTAAAAAAATTAATTTATGTTTTAAAGCAGTTTTAGACTTCATGGAGGACATGAGAAGCATCTCAAGGTTCTCCAGCACTGGCAGTTGACAGTGTTGCACAGTACATCTAATCTGTAATTCTGTGACTATATTGCTGACACAGTACTACAATAATTTATTATAAATTAGAAGTAAACCAGTACACAGCTACCTATATCACTGGTCCCTAAATATACCTTTTGCATCCTAAGCAGGGTTGGCTTTTAACATCCTAATTCAGAAAGGTACTTCAGACATGTTCTTAAGTAACTCCATTAACATGTTTTACTTGCAAACTTATAGCTGGGACTGTCTATAAGTACTTTCCTGAAAGTTAGAAATAAAGCATGCAAGGGCAGGAATAAGAGATTGCAACCTAGGTACAGAATATAGATTTTCTTCTATCCCATGTCCTCAATAGCATTCACTGATTAAATGAAATGATTAAGAGAAGAAAGCTAAATACAAGTCTTCATGGGTAGAAATCTTTCAGTTGCTTTTTGACAACTCTAAATTCCATTATAATAACCATGAAACAATGCATAGGCATCAATCTTAGACTGTTAGCCTAATAACAATATTTGACATATGATTAAAACATCTAACTGAAAACTAGAATGTTTAAGAATGTTATATCATTTCTATTTGAATTCCTATCAAATTAAGCTTCCAATTTTTCCAAGAGATGTGGCAATAATTTAGATAACTAGAACTTCAGTTTAAGTTGGAGAATGATTATATCTTATTTCTTAATGTTATGATTATTATTTTAAAGGATATGATCCTGCTCATTAGAGGAGAGATATGCTATAAACCAACAAAAACCACCATCAAAAGAACCAC
Source organism: Actenoides hombroni (assembly GCA_024336885.1). NCBI lineage: Eukaryota > Metazoa > Chordata > Aves > Coraciiformes > Alcedinidae > Actenoides > Actenoides hombroni. The sequence goes on along the minus strand of WUAM01006479.1, from coordinate 805,249 downwards.
TGAGTCATCCATTCAATGTGTTTCAGACCTCAAATGACCCAGTTTTCTGTGCAATTGTGTTTCTACACTGAGCAGGATCACTCCACAGGATGAAATGTTGGTACAAATCATGCCATTGTTCTACACGTGGGAGATTTATTAGCAAGATCCACATTACGAGGCCTGGACCTGGCTGTCATCTGATCCTTTCTGAATATACTTTCAAGGCAACAGCAACTTGATTTACTGCCCAAATACATTTTCAGTACCTATTGTGCTGCCACTCAGCTCTGTGCTGTAAGAGATGGGTCTTACTGGCTGAGTAGTGATGTCACTGAAGAAATGCAGGCAAGTCCTTCTTTAAGAAATTCTAAGTTATTTCTTACATTAGGAGTTAACAATGGGATTCATTTCTAATGTAAGCTTTTGGCAGTCAAATTGCTTTCTAGGTAAAACTTGTTTCCAACTCTAACCTCACCTTATTTGGAAACAAGGCTTAGGCTGTGCCTTGTTTTTTGTGTGTGTGTGTCCCTACAGGCTTTTGAACATATTGGCCAGTTTCAACAACTTTTAACAGACTAAAATATTAAGTTTTCACAGGTTTTATGGAACTGACCTCGGAGAAAAAGACAAGAGTCTTGATTAAAATTTGCATCGTAACCCCACTGTCTCAGCTATCAGTGACTATATTCTAGAAAAGGTCCTTATAAGCATTACAAGGAGAAAGGCAAGGTGAGAATGTGCCAGTTGAGATACAACACAATTGCAGAAAAAAAAGGAGGGGACAGACGATTGGGAAGAGTGGTAAAAATGCTCTTCTGCAAAGTGGGTGGAAATACAAGATTATTTTGACCAAAGGCTGAGATTAGGCAGAGGTGCAAAGACTCCAGGACATCATGAAGATCTCCCTGTACCTTACTACTTTGTAATAATTTGTCTCGATAGAGTGGACAGTTTCCCTATTTGCATTGCAGAAATCTTGGCAAAGTGAACAGAGCAATCAAAGATATGACCTGCATATTACAAAGAATAAAATACTGTACATACATGTAACTAACTACCTAATAATCCTGGAATTTTGTTACTTAGTCTATAGCTGTGGTCCTTCAGAAAGAATGAACAAATACCTCATTTTCTGAAACTACTAAGTGTGTATCTCTACCAACACATCATGCACTAAACAAGCTACAGTCTAACTTCTACCAGCTATTTCTGGTGACCCTCAGTTAAAATTGATTTAAATCTAACAACTTCTGATTATCCTTAGGAAGATGGAAAACAGGCTGCTTGACCTCAGATCTGTGGGATGAAATAGTGTCTCATCAATATTTAGAGATGTCGTAACAAGAGCATGTTTTCTTTCAGGTACGAGAAACATTGGAGTTTATGATATTTGTTGCTAATCATCACTACATCTCAGCAAACTTGGGTTGCACACTGTCCTGTGTGTGCATGGTTCACACCCAGCCTGAGGAGTCAGGAGGGGTCCCGTGCCGGATGCTCCAGCAGTACCAGCAGAGTTATTAGCAATTAACCCCTCACCTCTTTTAATTTCTTCTTTGAAAGGTGCCAGCCTCGTGGTGCAGATGATAACACAGTCAGAGACACAGAGTCACATCACATTAGCTCATTGCAGAAGGTTACAGATCAGGCCATCAGTGAGATGTGAGAATGTGAGGAATAATTTTATTCATTAGATACCCTTTAGCTGCAATGGAATTTTGAGTTTAAGAAAAATTTTCAAACCCAAGATCAAATTTGGTACCTGACATAAGTAGTCCAGCTATTTCTGCTTTGCTCTAAGTTTTGTGAGGAGCAGGGAGTTAGACTTATGATTCTTAATGGTTCCTTCCAACTTGAGATATTCTGTGATTCTGTCTGACACTCTATAACTGTTTATTATTTGAACATGCTCTGGAATCCGGTATGGTTAAAAGCTGATGTAGCTCTAGGAGCTGAGTTGTACAACTCGTATTTCTGCTGTTCTGTCTTTTCCTCCTGACAGTTCTTAAAGACACAGGGCTTGAGTCTGTTCTTGCTCTTGAGTAATCAAAGTGATTCCTTTTAAAGTTTCCAGGTCCCATCCAGGCAAACCTGGTGTGGATGAGAAAAGAACCAAATGACTTGTAGAGAAAAGTCCTGATGTGACGACCGCGAATTGCAATGAGATCATATAGAACCTTCCACTAGCCCATGGAACACCCCAGTTTTTGTAATACCCAAGCGAATTGGTGAGGGCTTCCGCCTCCTCCATGACTTGCATGAGGTGAACAAGAAAATCCAACCAAAGGGCCCCATCCAAACACTGTTGCCTATGAACTCTATAAGACCAGAAGGGTGTTGCTTCTCGCACAAGGCGAGGGAATCCTTCCCGTAAAATACGGGGAACAAACATTAACAATTTGGAGGCTGATGCAGGAGGATCTGGCAAACCATTCTAACCCAATAACCACAGGTAACACTAATGCTGAGAGAAAGCTGATTTGCTTCACTTTTGCACCAGTAAAAACCAGTAACATTAGGATCTCAAAGGCTTTAGTAAATAATTTTCTTCAGGGAGGCTCTATTAAGATGATGCCATGAAGGATTACGGGATAAATATACAGAAATACATACAGTCTGGTAAGTCATGAAAGTAATTGTTATCATTTGTTTGATATCATATCCATTGCATCAACCCACTTACCTTTTGCCCACATTTCCAGGGATGTTAATTCAGGATTAAATTGATGATGATTAACTAAGATTAATTTTAAGGCAGAAATGCCTCAGAGGGAGTTTGAGACTTCAGTATTGGAGAAATTAAAGAACATTTTTTTGAATCCAGCTTTCTAAGCAGCTGTTGCTGAAGTTGTGCAGAGAGCAACAGCCAAACCTTAGCCATGCTGAAATGTCATAACAAAAACTGCTGTCAGAATTCTTCTCCTTCTTAGCTCTAAAATTTCCACTGAAACTTTTCACCTACTTCATTCCTCAAAAAAACATAACTTCGATAATTGTTTTGGCTGGAAAAGCCCTCTAAGGTCATCGAGTCCAACTATCAACCTAACACCACCATGGCCATTGAACCATGTCCCCAAGTGCCACGACCACGTGGTTCTTGAACACCGATAGATTCAGATACAAGCACACAAACACAAAAACACAAACACACATCCTCTTGTCTATAAACACACATACACACTCACAGATGCTCACATATATATTCCTTACTAAAGACTAACTTGGTATTTTTAACCTACTTGCCACTCCTCTCCAGCTGTTGTCTTCAAAGTTCCTTGGTAAACTAAAAGGCTCTGCTTTCTCAATAAATACCTTACCAGCCTCTGTGAAGATAAGTAACTACCTAAACTGACAAATTAAGTATCTTGTTCCTGACAAGCAGGAGCAAACTCATGTCAGTGGCTGAGGAGCCAGGTGGGAATTTAAAGCCAGGGGAAAGGAAAGGCCCATCACAGCATCTCTGGGTGCTGTTAAGGGAGATGGTACCTCAGCCCCTGGCCACATTTTCTCCTAAACCCTCTGGAGAGTTGTCTACATCAACATCAACGCTGCTCCGTGTTGCGTTGCCATCCAGAGAGCCTCCATGACAACTGAATCCTGGATAACTCTTTTTTTTTTTCTTTTCTTTTACCCTACCTTTAAATAAATGCACAAGTATTTACATCTACCTGCACATACAAAACCCCAGATGGGTTTGTGATTGTAGAAAATCTGCTCTTTTTGCCTAGTTCTCCAGAGGCAAAACTTTATACAGTGAAAACCACTTTAGAGTATAACAAAATTATATTCATTTTCTACTAAACCAGACAATTTTTTCCACTGTAGTATTCTGCCTGTTCTGAATAAGATAGGGCAAGAGAGCAGGGCTGGGCAAGGGACAGGAGAGCGAGGCAGGAGCCTGCTCTGCGCGTGGCAGCCACACCTGCACGTGGGGCACAGCCACCACCAGAGGTGTGCTGGGCGGATGGGGAAACCAGAAATGGTCAGAGAAACCTGGGCACCAGATTCTTCCCCTGCACACCACAGAGACCCAGCTCCATGGCAACTCCCCATCGCCTATGGAATAACACCAGTACCCCCGGGAACCGGTGCCCCCCCACCCCAGTGACACCAGGAACCGAGACCCCCCAGTAACCGAGACTCCCCCACACCAGTAACACCAGTAACCGAGACCCCCCAGTAACCGAGACTCCCCTACACCAGTAACACCAGTAACCGGGACCCCTCCCACCAGTACCCCCCCTAACCCGCGCCCCACACACACGCACCCCCCCCAACCCGGGCCCCGCCGACATCCCCGGACACCAATTTTATTCATCTGAACAGATGACTGCAAGCAATAGGACCTGGAACTCAGTGCTTATTGAGCTCTCTTCTGAATTTGGGCCACTGTTTGATTCCTACCTCTCCAATGACTTGGAGATTTGTGCTTTCCTTTGAAGATCAGGCATTGGCATTTTATTTGTGCACAACACAATAACTGTTTAATGTACATCAGCTACCTGCTGCATTTACCAGCTGCCTGTGTTATTTGGTTTCTTTGAACAACACATTAGTAAGCAATTTGCTGACACTGGATCACTTAAAAAGGCTTCCCTGTGGACAAAGTTCACCCCAGGGATGTGTTTTATTTTATCATAGTCTTGTGCTGCTGTAGAGATGACTGATGTAGTTCTGCATACTGAGAGAGTATTGCAAATATTCCATTTATGCTGTTCTAATCAAGGTTGAAGTCAGAGACATAAATACAGAGATATGGTATTTTCAGAAATAAATTCCATTAATCATCCAGTTTGGGTAACTGGGAGGCTGTTTGGGGGAGGGGTTTGGGCAACTGGGATCTGGTTTGGGCAACTGGGAGGCTGTTTCAGAGGAGTTTGGGCAACTGGGAGGCTGTTTGAGGGGGGTTGGGGTAACTGGGAGTCTGTTTCGGGGGGGGTTGGGTTACTGGGATCCCGGTTGGGTAAACGGGGGGGTGTTTGAGGGGGGTCTGGGCAACGGGTGTCCAGGTTGGGGAAGCGGGGGGGAAAGGCAGACAACAACATTTCAGGTTGGTGCTCTAAATAACAGAGACAGTTTGTGCTTGGAATCACATAGTGAATCACACTCTATTTAGTTTAGTTTTTACATCTTTTATACAAAGTATAACAACAAAAATGAGAGCAGCTTCATCCCCAAAGCACCCCGTGTCATATTCAGCTCATAAAAAGAAACAAGCCCCAACAACAGCCAATGTGCAGATAATTAATAATTGATAACTTAAAAAAGAAGTGGGAAAAAAAAAAAAAAAAGGTTTAAATAAATACAGAAATGAAGCCTTCTGTAACATTTGCAGAGTGACTGTTTCCTGTAAAAGATTAAATGTTTTGTTGACTTCAAAGTCCCCTTTTTTCTCTATGGTGGCTGAATTTATGTGCCCAAACAGATGCATTTTTTTTGTAGTGGTATCGTTTATGCTTACTGAAAAGGCTATGAAGCAGTGTAAGAGAGAAGGATCTGCTGTCTCAAGAAACTATTTACAAAATAGAGGTAGCTAAACCACAGGTTACCTACAACAGCTACTGTTACCCAGCACATTACCATAGACAAAAAAGTACACAAGACCATCAAATGCATCAGCTGAAAGTAGATGTTCCCTCATCTCTGCCTCCAGGATGATAAGTTTAAGCAAAGTAGCAGAGCACACACACAGTTCAATTACCTTGGGCTGCATTGCCAGTGCTCTGCATACAACCCCAAAACAAGGAGGTTAGTCCTCTATATGAAAACAAACCCAAGGATAATGTATATTGTGTAAATAAGAGTTACGTCCTTATCAGTGTACATCTACATGTGCCAGAATGATGAGTTCTGCCTTACAGCAGTTGTTGATGTCCTCACTGGAAAGCTACTCCCAAGTTATTTTTTGCTTGCCCCTCCCCCACCCCAAAGCAGTCGCTGGTGCAAATTAACAATAAAATGAAGTTGCTTAAAACTCCATTCTTAGGTCCATCTAACACTGCCTTTGCAAAGATAAGGGGTTTTATCCCTCCAGTTCTCCAGCAAACCTTCCTGGTGTTCACTACAGAGGCTGGTTTATGATATTGAGGTGAAATCTTTTCCCTCTGAAGCTCACTCACTGCTGGAGCTTTCTCAGGGTTTATTTTTTTCCATGTGTGTCTGGGAGAAGGGGGATTAACTCCCTAAAGAAGGGCCAGGCTGATCTGCTGCTCCCACACTCTGCAAAGGCAGATTTAGACTGGAGGTTAGGAAGAAGTTCTTCACAGTGAGGGTGGGAAGGCAGTGGAACAGGTTGTGGATGCCTCCTCCCTGGGAGGTGTTCAAGGCCAGGTTGGATCAGGCTGTGAGCAACCTGGGCTGATGGGAGGTACCCCTGCTCATGGCAGGGGGGATGGAACTGGAGGACCTTTAAGACCCCCTCCAACCCAAACCATTCTGTGATTCTGTGGAGGAGCCCATCTGAACCAGAGGAACTGGATTGAAAGAAACACTTTGTTTTCTCCTTTTACAGGGACATGGGGCACAGATTGTGACCCCAAAATCTGCCCTGAGCTATCCTCTCTCGTTAAAAGATGATCTATACATAGAATGAAGGAAAAGAAGGGGATAAAACCAAAGAGAAGTTAGTGGGGCAGGGCAGAAACAGCTGCATTTCAGAGGGAGTCTATCTACAGAGCTATTTATCAACCTGAATAAGGTCTCTTTAAGAGCACTCAAAACATCCGTCAGCTTGGTGTCCTCCCCAGCATTACAAACATGTAATACGCATTATGTTTCCCAAGTCATTATTGAAGCTACAGTGTAGACACAAGACCCAATGTAGGCTTAATCTGAAATACCCCCCCAAAGTCAACACTGAATGAATGACTGTCAGGAGTTTTAAACCAGTTTAGAACAAGTTCTGGTGAATACATCTAGACCATATTGGAATTGCCTTTTCAAATAAATTTCTTGTTAGAATGCAGCCTGAAAATAACTGGTTTCAGCAACATCAAATGATGAGTCTTGCTACATAACAGATTTCAGGTGCTTCAAGCTCTCTTCCATAAAGACAGGAGCCTGAACTGTACTCTGCATTTTCAACCAGAACACTCAGCAGTTCCATTAGAGTAACCTGTAAGTTGGAAAGTCCTCTGAGTTGTTTAGAAAAAGAAGAATAGCAATCTCAGGCAACTATAGGCCTTGAAGGAGAAAACCAGACAGATTGGCAGAAACAAGTAATTAAGAAAAAGTGAAAAAAAATTCCCCCATCCATGGATGTAGATGGATTAAATGTATGGAATCAATATTATAAAACTGATTACCAATTTGCAAATGGATTCCTTGTGTTTAATTTTTAGTACCATATTAACATTAAAATACTGTTATAATATATTATAGTATGTTCATGCAATAATAGGAAAAACTGAAAAACAAACTTTATAATAAGGAGGGAGAGAGAGATGGTATGTGAATAAAAGCTACCTGAGAATTTTGTGATCACAATGTCACTCCCATATATGCAGGATGAACGAGTGTCTCTAGTGCCCTTGAATGTCCTGAAGAAGAAAAAAGAACAATAGTCTCACTGGATACATCACAAATGGTATGTTTCTATTTTATTTTTAAATTATCCTATGGTTACTTTGAATATTGATCTCGAAATGATGGTAATTTTTTCTTTGCACCCTGAATAATTTCCTTTACACCCCTGCATTTCTTCTGCTTCCACAGCAGTTAGACCACAATAAACCCCTTGCAGTACAATGAAGAATTTGGCTTTTAATGCCATTACAGAGAGCTTCTTGGCATAGAAAGCACATCCAGAATCAGATCAACATCTCACAGAGCATCCTACCAGAACAGAGTTTGGAGACTTTTTGCACTTACACAACACATTCCCAGGTGCAAAACACCCTTCATTCTAAGGAGAACTTCTTGTGGCTTTCCAGGGTTAATAAAACCTCTGTGTGATGCATTGAACAGCCACATGTAATGTGGAACAGAGGCTCTAAGGAAGTAGCACATGAGTGAGGAAAATACAAGGGAACTAGAGGCAGCAGCAATAAAAGGCAGGGAAGCAAATTAGTTCCATTTCTTCATACATGGCAGAGCACTCTGGGGAGACCCCACCTGCAGTACTGCAGCCATGTTTTAGTTTCTGCTAATCAGCAATAAGAACACAATCCAAAGGCTACCAGCATCAGTGGATGGGGTTTTATTCATTTCAGTGAGATTTGGGTCAGGTCTGTGAATACAACTCTGAAGTAAGCAGAGAAGTCTATGCTGGTCACCATGCACGGCTTGTTACATCTATCAGACATTCATGTTATGCAATAGACTTGCAGACCTTGAAGGATTATCCCTATTAAGAGAAAGGTTTGATCAATAGTGACAAATGATCTTCCATAAATAAAGGTGAAGCCAGTGATACTCTAATGGAGATACTCAAGATAGATCTGTCATGCTGGGCAAGTTCAATACACACATTATCAAAACAGATATCTAAACTCCAAAGTTCACTTCTCTCCCTCTCACATTCTGAAGCCACCTCTAGTCCACCTCATGAAACCTTTCATATCTGTGTCTTTTGCTAACGCTACATCTCAAGCCCAGTCTTTCATATACCTTTAAAATATGAAGATGGCTTAATTCTGTATTTGCAAAGCAAACCAACCAAGCAACCACAGCTCCCCAGGTTCATGGTGACTTTGTGAGACATGCACAGACCATGTATATACCCTGACAGAAAGAACACTAAGGAAGGACAAGTGTCATAAGCCCAAATAAATCAGCAGGCATCACTCCACTTCTGCAGAGGGTTTGAGATAGGAGTGGAATATCATCAAGCAAGTATCTCACAGTTGTCTACATGTTATTCAGCTGAAGAATAACACTGTAAAGGTATGATTTTTTTTATTGGTGATTGAGTGCTTGTATTTTGTGGAGAGCACTGAAGCCTCTAGGTAACTCCATTTATGCCTAAGAAGAAAGGGTAAGCTAAGGATACAAATTTGTTATAAAATTCAGGCCTTGGGACACAGGGCTTGGTCTGAGCAGGGCAGCAGCTTTTGTTGCTTTTGTGAAGTGTAGGGACATGGTCACTGTCTTACGTTCTCCTGGATTGATTAATAGCAAAACCCATCTATTATTCTAGAAAAAAATACTACAGTAACTTTACAGTAATTGTTATTTACAATATTTTTAAATGTTAGCCTAAAAATGGCATGTTACAAGACAGCAAAGAGACAAAATTATATGTTAAAAGTGCCTTCAACAATATTATTCTTCATTATATTTCTGACCAAATCAAGGTAAGATTTTAGGCAGTTTAAAGTAGAGGGAAAATAGTATGATAACAACAGAAAATGAAACATGAGTTGCATCCAGCGTGCATGTTTTGACTGCATCCCACCATTATCAAGCTGTTCATCTTAGCAAAGCTCATCTATACAGTTGTAAGAAAGAGACCAGGCCTTTTGTAAAGTTGATCCAAAGTGATGAAACCCAACCTCAACCATGAGCCAGGGGGTGAGGTGGTATGTCTCTGAAAAAACTCCAATAGAGAAAAAAAACAAAAAATGTTTTTCTTTCACCCTTTTTGTTAAATAAATCACTGAGAAGACTTGTAGACAAAAGTGAAACCAGATTCTGCCAGAGACTTGACTATCTTCACCTGATCACACTTCTCCCTCTAATCCACAGGTTTCAGTTGTAGTCCAGCCACCAAAGTGTTAATTCTCTGCCTGGAAAATGGACTAATTAGACCTATTAGGACAACTGTATTTAGCTCAGGAAAGAGAAAACATGATTCATGGCTCTGAGGTAGGTCTTACCTGCAGGATCTATGACATTGATGCTTTATAAGATGCTGAAAATCCGAATCGTTTACTTAATTTGTAATCATATCCTAATCCTAACATTGCTCCCGGCACTCTACTCACAGTAGTTCCACCAGTTACAGTATTCCAAGCCAATGGAGATTGCATTACGAATACCTGCGGAGTTAGGGTTACCTTTCTATTATAAGGAAATGGTTTCATCCAAAATCCTACTAACGATGAACTTAAACTTACATCATAACCACTATCCCACAAATGTATTTTGGTACCAGGCATTATATGAAGGCATCTGTCAGGCTCTGGAGCATGCCTTTGCCTGTGTTCAGACAGCCTCTCTCTGTCACACCTTCCTGTTTGATGAAGGTCCTTAACTTGCAATATAGTAACCAAAAAACTAGCCATAAAAAATCAGAAGAAACTCATATCAATTCTCTTGGGTTAATGCTCTGAATTAGAATTGGGTACATGAATGAGGAACGTAGATAAAGTCCTTTGTGCCTATAGCTCCTGCAGCATATAGCAGAGCAGCTGTAGGGGATTTTCCATCTCAATGGAGGGTTTTAATTTTCTCTTCCACTCAGAACAAGCAGTGAAAATCACACTCTCCCCCTCCCCATATGTTTCTGCATATTAAAAATAAAACCAAAAAGGAAATGAGATCATTTCAGTGCAGAGGCAGAACTTTAAAGTGAAACAACCTCATACCATGGGATACTGTCAGACCTCTGCCTTTCTCTGAGATATGCATTGCCAAATATGGATGTGTCTCCTCTTTGCACAGAAGCAGCTCAACTTTTTGGCTATTTTTCTTTATTGTTTTACTAAGGAGACATGAAACATAATGAGTGTGGTGACATCTGCAGCTCACTCTTTCTTCTTGTCCTTGATTATCTCCTTGTGGTGCCTAATTTTGAAGAGAAAACTTCAGGACATCAAGCCATACAGGAATTAAATCCCTGCTAAAGGCCTGCTAGATTTTTAATATTTGACTGAATTCCAGAAATATTTTGACAATATTTGGCCTGGGTGAATTGCTGAAGGAATGCCTGTGCCACTCCATAGTAACATCTCCTTTCTGCAGTGCAGCAGCTTTGCATTTGCATGGTTAGTTACATGATGTAAATTCATGCTTGTCACTAATAGAAAAATTCTGCTTGAGATAGTGGTGCACAAGTTTATGTCCATACATCATCTTCCTCTTCAGCACCAAAGACCTCAGATCTCTTCAGGTTTATTTGTTACTGGTAAATGCAAAAGAACAAAACATGGCATTAGTAAATAAAATTTTTATTAAAATCTTCTAAGGAGTTACATCTCTTTAAACAACATCACAGTTAGCCATTCAACTCAAAATGTTTCTTCAAAATGTACTCTAAAACAGAAAGTATGGTGGCAAGAGTGCTTCAGTGACCACTGCAGTAATCATTGTTTGTCCTCGACAAGATAGGCATGCCCAGCTGCATTGACTCCAGAGCAGGGCTGTATGAGGCCTCACTGACTTTGCAGGTGGGCAGAAACACCCTGTGGACCTGCACTTATCTACTTCAGGGTTTTCTATCACGCATCTTTCAGAAGCAGTGGTGAAACTGAAACAATTGAGAGAAGGTTCTTTTTCCAGGTTCATGTGGGACTAAAGTTGACATGTGGGTTTTGTTGCAAATGTTGAAAGATTGAGACTTTAAAAAGGAGCTGACTCTGGGCACCCTGAGCTGTCCTGCTCCAGATGGGTCCCAAGGGAGAGCAAGACCACCCCACACAGTGCACTGCCCTTCAGCTCTGGCTGCTTCTGGCTTTAGAGGGATTCACTTCAATTTTTCCCTTTTCCTGGATTTTTTGGGTGAGCCTGGTGCTGCAGCAAATGTCTCCCAGCCTTGTGTGGTGTGTGGCCTTGAGGAGGCTGCAAGATCCCCCCCATACCCCTGCACGAATACCATGGAGAGCAGGTTATAGAGAGAAGCTGTAGGTGTGGTGTTATTAAGATTCAGGTAACAACAAAGCAGCCTTAATCAGCACCACTTTTGCTGCAACAACTGCTGATTTCTGGCTATTTCCATAGAAGCTCCTAAGTTAAAATGCCTAGTTATATATGGAAATTCTACAGAATTTACTTTAGGGAAGAAACTAATTTTCACAAGTGAATAAAATTGCTTGCAATGCTAAAACACACCTCAACTAAATTGGTCTAAGTTGACCCAAACTGACACAAAATGACCCAAAACTGATCTAAATTGGTCTAAGTTGACCCAAACTGACACAAAACTGACACAAAATGACCCAAAATGACCCCAACTGGCCTCAGACTGACCCAGAAATGACCCAGAAATGATCCAAATTGACCCCAAACTCATCCAAATTGACCTAAATTGACCCAAAACTGATCCAAATTGACCTAAATTGACCCAAACAGAAAATCCTTAGAGGAAATTCATACTTATATATTCATAGCAGAAGTGCATTTGGCTACCCAGTGTTTTTTATATGGAGAATATTTGGTGATACAGATAGCAAATATTCCTCTACATGCTGGGCAGAGCTGTAGTGTTGTGTCATTTTAATGCATGACTGTCTTTAAGAGGTCCTTAATAATTTAAAGAAATGGACAAATTAAAAGTTAGGTAGTGTCAGATCAAGTGTGTATGTGTATACCACAAACAAATCAGCTGTACATGCACATTTTCCCAACAGGTTGCTTTAAAATCCTGGAGAGCTGCAGTGTAGTGTGCTTGGCTTCAGGCTTTTCAGATGAGCCCTACAAACTTCCTTCAGAAACCTTCAAAAGAAAAATGTTTAAATGTTGAGCATAACTCTAAAAATGGCTGGCTGCTACATGTTCAGTCTTACAAGAGAATGGCTCTGAGTTGAAACATGAGCTAAATATCGATAAAAACAGTATTTCCAGAATCAACTATTCTGAATGCAGGACCACAGTCTACTGCTAGTAGGTCAGGGTCTTGCAGTTTTGCAAGGGCTTTTTTTTTTTTTCTCAACTGTTGTTTACTTGCAAAATTTATGTCTTTATACAATATCTGAACAGTCAAGCAAGTTCAAACTCTTTTATTAGTTTTACTTATTTTTCAAAGCATTTTCGGTTTCCCTTTCTTCTGCTGCAGCTATTATTTTGATTTGTCTTGGCTGAAGAGGGCATGAGATTTTCTACTGTACACCCACGTCCTTATAAATTAAAGAGTAAGTGTTCACTTGATCGGGGCCCTGTATCCCTGTTCTCCTACACCTGGGTGTGAAGTTGATGTTGCATTAAACATTGGAACCTTGGAGATGCCCTTGCAATCAAGGATGAGAAACTCCATACTTCTAGAATTAGCTCTTTTGCAAGCAGACTAGTGAAACCATGCGACAGGAAATCTCCGCCCCCCACCCACACTCCCCCCCCCCCCCCCCGCGCCCGACCCCCCCCGCGCTGCCCCGGCCCCCCCCTCGCGGCTGCCCAGGGACCCCCCCGCCCCAGGCACTCTGCTGCAGCAAGGGCCGGGGACACCCCCCGAGGGGTTCCCTGCACCCCGACTCCCAGCCACCCCCCGGCACCGCCCCCCACCACAGGGAGACCACCACCCTCCCCCCCCACCCACCCCCCCCCCCGCCAACCGGAATCAAGACTGAAGCTAAGAAGGTATTCAGCAACTCTGCCTTCTGTGCGTCCTCTGTCATCAGGAGTCCCACCTCATTCATCACTGGGCCAACATTCTCCCTGTTATTACTGATATATTTAAAGAAGCTTTTCTTGTTCTCTTATACTTCCTTTGCCCGTTTAGGTTATAAGAAAGCTTTGGCCTGTCTTCCTACAAAGCCTGCCAACTTCCCTGTAACTCTTCCACAATCTTTATATTGCCTACCTCTAATTTCAATAATAGAAGAAGATAAGGCTAACTTATAAGTAATTCTAAAAAGCCAGTGGCATTGTGTAAAACCAGACTAAATTCAGCATCAGGCTGTTTGAAAGAAGTAAATACAGTATGTCAGTAGCCCAGAGCTAAAGCACTTTCCTACCCCCTGAGAATCTCTGATAGCTATCTGTCTTTGCTGCTCTCCAACAAACATCAGCAAATGTAACCACTTAAACTTAATCCCAAGCACTCAAAGGACACCAGGACCGACCCCCCCCCCGCCACCTCCCTGCACCCCGCACCCCCCGGGCGCTGCCTCCTGTGCCTACTGAGCTGATTTGCAGTTGCTTTGGTTAAACTGGCTCAGTTCAGCAGGAACAGGAGTCTGGCCCCGCGCGACGGGACCCCCCCAAAACCCCACGCACCCCCCCCCCCCCCCCCCCCACCCCCCACACACACCCGCCCCCCCCCCCCCCACCCCCCGTGCTCCTCCACCTACACCAAGCAACTTCTCGTTTATCTTCTGTAGCTTCATTCAGAACAACACTGGTTTCATATCATGATATTTCCTAAGACAGACAACACCTTCCACAGCTGATGTATAAACCAAAACAAATATTTCACCTGCCACACAGGCAACTCTTGATTTCATTTTTTGCTGAAGGATAAAAGAATAAGCCAGAAAACAATATTCTGATATTGGATTAGTTTTGTACCATTTAAGTTTGGGGTTCGGAGAGCTCAGCTCCACGTGCCCTCCCAATCCGAGCGGGACACGATGGGCTCAGCCCCATGTTGGGGTTCGGAGATCTCAGCCTCCAGGAGCTCAGCTCCATGTGCCCTCCCAGCCTGAGCAGGACACGATGGGCTAGCCCGACGTCGGGGTTCTGAGAGCTCAGCTCCACGTGCCCTCCCAGCTCAAGCCGGACACGATGGGCTCAGCCCGACATCAGGGTTCTGAGTTCTGAAACCGATAAGTCATATGAGCCAAGTATACAAGAGAGGCACCTCTGCAGATTTCAACAGCCAGTCTTCTATGTCTGCTGCTTCCAAAGACATGGATGGAAATCAGAGTTTTTCCAAGATTATTGGATGGAGGGAGATGCTTCTAGACCATGAGAGTTGATTGCATAGACACTCTCAGAACTGCAGGTGTTAAATGTTCTCATTTGCCAAGGGCATTAACACACACAGAGCTGCCAGATTTTGGTCAAAAATCACATCAGCTGTAACAATGTCTCTGTTCTGTAGAAGTCACAGAAAGCAAATAGGGGATAATGACTTAAAGTGACAGTGAATCTAGGTAAAGACTATAATGGAGCATGGGTCTAGACATAAATTAAGGTCTATTTTTTTTATGAGTACAACTACTTCCAAGAAAAATCCTTTTTTTTCAATCTGATAAGAAGTGAGAGTTCATGGCAACATGGTCATACTTCATTCCCGCACGCCGAGGCCACCAACATGGCCCACAGAAACCCCCGTGCCCCGCGACCACACATCCCGGCATGCCGAGGGACACCAACATAGCGCCTAGGAAGCCCCGTGCCCCACGACTACAGGTGCCGGCATGCCGAGGGCACAAACGTGGGTGCCAGGAAGCCCCGTGCCCCGGGACTACAGCTGCCGGCATACCCGGGGACACCAACAGGGCGCCCGGGAAGGTCCGTGCCCCGGGGCGCCTTGGTAAATTAATTCCTTGTTATCCTGATTGTAACATGTTACTAGTACTTCTGTTAAATTCAAAATAATGCTACCAATACTTTGAAGATATTTTTTTGAGATGAGTCATATCTGTAACCATGACCAAACCATTTTAATGCGGGGTTTTATTTAATCCATGGTTAATGCCATATAAAGACTTATTTAAAAGCTCCAAACTAACCAGTCTATAAAGATGCACAAGCAAAAAGTAAAAAAATTGGCAATTGCATAAATAAACAATTGCCTTTTAAAATAAAGCTTAAGTAATTCAATTGAGCCATGGGAAATCCAGTCCAAGTTTTGTGCTAATGAGAAAGTGTCATAAATATTCACATTTTCTTACTGCTAACCTTAACATTTACTACCTACAGGAATGGAGGTAGATGAAGAATCTTACATTTAAACCTTCTCTGCAGAGTAATGAAGAAGAAAGAAAATGCGCTTAACCAGTAAGATTTTAGCAGTGTAGAGCTGCAGAGTTTCAAAGCATGGAGCACAGAAACATCTCAATGGCATTAGGAAAACAAGCTGTACACAATTTTCCCTGCACAAGCTGTACCTTTGCTAAAACTCTTAGTCAGTCTTCCATCTGCATCCCCTTCTCTTCCCTTTGCTCTTTCACAGATGTGGGAATGCAATGAAGTAGACAGAGCAATTTCAGCTCAGAATGAACCAACACACAAAAACCACCCAGCAAAGGGTGGCCACCAAAGGATCTTCTTGGGCTTCTCATGGCCCACTTGGAGAACTTGGTGGCCACCAAAGACACTTCTGGGTCTTCTTGTTGCCCACCCAGAAGACTTGGTAGCCACCAAAGACCCTTCTGGGCCTTCTGGTTGCCCACCCAGAAGACTTGGTGGCCACCAAAGAGCCCTGTGGGTCTTCTGGTTGCCCACGGGGGTGGATGCGAGGCCACAACAGGCGCTTCTGGTTGCCCACCACCTGCTTTCATAAGCAGGTGCTCAGGTTTTATGTGTCCAGATGAAGTTACCCCTTAACATCTTAATTATATGCCAGAATTTGGGTTTGTCTGTTGTGTGAGTAGCACTAGGTGTTGTTAGGAAAGGCATGTTAATAATTTTTGCTGCACCATTATGAAGACTGTTGCGGTACATTTTCAGCAAGAACCTGACAAGGCTGGTATATGATACTGTCTCAATGATACTCTGAAAAATTAATACATATTGTGAAGGAAACTCTGGTTTACTGGCAAAAAGGACAGGCACAGAGTTGAGACAGTTGAATGTTGCCCTGGAGGGCTGAGTCTACAAAGGATTTGAGCCTTGTGCATACTAACCTTCTCTGTCACCCCTGGATCTCATGTTTGTGACATCTCGGGCTTCACCCAGAGCCTTGCAGAACATCTCAGTGCCCTGTGACAGTGGCAGTAGGGACAATGTAGGAGCATCCATCCTGAACCTGGCGGGCACCCGGGCCAGTGCATGGCGTTCATGGGACAGCGCCAGGGGAGACGTGCCGTTGTTGGGTGGCTGTTGGACGGCTGTTGGGGATCCCGGGACACCCCGAGGGGACACGGGACGGTTGTTGAGTGGACACAGGACGGTTGTTGAGGATCCCGGGCCACCCCGAGGGGACACGGGACGGCTGTTGGGGACCCCCGGCCGCCCCGAGGCGACACGGGACGGCGGCGGGCGGACAGCAGATAGTATTTGGAATACGAAACTTACCTTTTTATGTTCTTAGTGGTCATTCTCAATGAACGAGAATCATGCTGATCTGCAGTATAAACTTTTCATTTAGCATTTTGTGTAGTCCCTGGTTAGACACTACCTTTAGTGTACAGTTATGCAGATCCAGTAACTACTTACTATCTGATTAAATTTTATATTTATAACTTATGAAACTGCTTTAATGAAAGTCAGGGTGAACTGTAAAATATAGGAGGGGCAATTTAAATGTTTGTAAGGTTTTTTGTTACATAAGAAAGGGTCACCTTCTTTAAAAAGACAAAACATGTAAGGCAGGGTGGGGGGGGGGGTGTGTACTGCAAAAATTCACATTTTAGGCAAGTAACAGAAAAGACAGGCTTGTAATCAAGCAGCCCAACGCTGAAACCTATCCTTGAGTTCCCCATTGCGGAGGCAAAGCGAACTTCTCTGGGGAAAGGTGCTGTTTTCCGCCCCCTCTCACACCCCCCGGGCTCGCTAGTCGCCCCCGCTCCCCATAGAGTCCCCCCGGGCCCCGTACGGCCCCCCGGGCCCTCTAGAGACCCCAGGGCCCTATAGAGACCCCCCGGCCCTATAGAGACCCCCCCAGGGCCCTATAGAGACCCCAGGGCCCTATAGAGACCCCAGGGCCCCATAGAACCCGCCCCTCCCCCATAGAGGCCCCTCCAGGCCCCAGGCCCCCCCCCTTCCGCTAGCTCGGGGCCTCCTGGGGCTTATGCTGGTTCAGTAGGAGCTCAGCTGAAGGGATAGTGGGTGGGGGCTGTGAGGGGACAGGGAAATGTGGCTGCTGGTGCAGCTGGATGAGGGGAGGGTGAAACCTTGACAGGCAGCAGGTGCACGGAGCTGCAGGACCTCGTTCTAAAGCTCACTTACTGCTGCTCTGTGTGTTTCAGTAGGTGGTTGGTGTTTGATGGGCTCAGAATGTTAAATAAGTGTGAGGAAATAAATGCTTAATTTGCATATATTCAGACCGTTAAAAGAGCATTTAACAGATTGTTTACAACATGCTTGAGTATTAGGAGTACACGACAGCATCAAGGAAAAAACCCAAGTATTTT
Source organism: Actenoides hombroni (assembly GCA_024336885.1). Classification (NCBI taxonomy): domain Eukaryota; kingdom Metazoa; phylum Chordata; class Aves; order Coraciiformes; family Alcedinidae; genus Actenoides; species Actenoides hombroni. The sequence continues at coordinate 787,154 of WUAM01006479.1, read as the reverse complement.
TAAATGTTATATTCCTCATTCTAGAAATTGGATAAGTCCTGAAAAGTCTTGGAATGCTGCTTTTCAGCAAATCTGTTCTATTAAGTGGATTACTAGATTTAAAAACAATAACACCACATTCCTACTCAATTATGTTAGTAAGGCACAAAATACTGAAGCACACTGATGTCTGAGAGTTCCATAAAAACAATTCACAGAAAGAGAATGGCAATAATCAACAGTGACCTCATCTAATGTGTTCTAATGACTGCACTGCCTGTAATATCAGCAGTAAAATCATAGCTGTTAGTGTGACAGTTATCAGTAGGACTGGCTTGTTACTCTTGTCACCACTTCCCCAGCAATTCCAACAGAGAGTACCACCACTGTCCCAAAGACAGAGCTCATCTATTCTTACATCCAGAAACAAAGCTTATGTAAAGATTTGTGTGTAGATATATTAATGTAATGCAAGGGAAAAACAACAAAAACATTTACCTCCAGTGCATAACCTCAAATACAGACTAATTTAAATCCTGATTACAGCCAGCCTGTTGATACATACTGCAAGTGATGGAGCAAACAACCCACAAAAGTCTATTTGCATATTAAGAGGAATTTTAGTAAACTTCCCAAGAAAATTCAGCTCAAGCATAAACACAAGTATTGTAAACTACAGATGTTTTGGATTATAATAAATTATTGAAATACTTCCTACCTTGATATATTTTCTTGCATACTACTGAGATTTCACAACAACCCAGCAAAACTTATTTCTCAGTTTCTGGTGATTCTCAAGCCCAGTGCGTAGGTCCAGTCTAGAGGCTTTTTAGTGGGTTTTATACCAGAAACTCTATTTTTAAACTCTAAAAATTTGTGCAAGTTTGATGGGCTTTTTGGCTTTGAATGTTTGGGGTTGACTGGTTGGCTTGTTTTGGTTTGGTTTTATTGTTGTCAATCACATCTAGATGAAGAAAAAGTTGTTTGGCTCCCCTGATACTCAAAGCCTCATCACAGTTAAATCTCATCACCCAGAGACTGGTGCCTAAAAGACTACTGGTTTCCAGCTGCCGTTGGCTCAGTTATGCAGCCTCCCTCCCTCCCCCCCCCTCCTCCTCCTCCCTCCTCCCTCCTCCTCCCTCCCCCTCCCCCCCCCTCCTCCCTCCTCCTTCCTCCTTCTTCCTCCTCCCTCCTCCTCCTTCCTCCCCCTCCTTCCTCCTCATTCCTCCTTCCTCCTCCTCCCTCCTCCTTCCTCCTCCTCCCCCCTCCCCCCTCCCCCCCCCCCCCCCAATCCTCCCTCCGCCACCGCCCCCGCCCCCCCCCCCGCGCAGCTCATGTTTTTCCAGATCCAGAGAGTTTCCACTTGCCTGGATCACATAAGATTGCTATGTCAGACTTCATAAGTCATTCTCAACAACAGATAGGCAGACCAACTAAATAGAAACAGCAAAATACTCAGCCAAGTATCAGAGAAAGTAATTCCTATTGATCACAAAAGGACAATACTTACAAGTCTTACATATAGAATTGACCTAATTTCATTTTTGGGTTTTATATTAAATTCTGTTAAACATAAAATATAGAGGTGTTTGTGTAAAAGAATAAAATAAATTAAAAAAAAAACCCAACAAAACAATACTAAAGAATTTTAAAATAAATGCTGTTTTTTCTCCATTTGGAAGCTGTGTCCTAAGTGCTGAAAAAGCATATGCATATTTTAAAAGTATAGTTATTTGTGGTGATTATTCTTCTTGCACTGTTTTATTTTTTTTAAAAAAAAAAGGTGAGTTAGAGGTGGTGCATTATTGCTGCCAGTAGTCCACTGAAGAAGCAGTGCTGTCATCTCAGTGAATGCAGTGATGCCTGGTATCATGCAGGAAGCAGACAAGGACCCTCTCGAACATCGGCACGAAAAGCACTTGCCATCTTGCCTGGCGTGGCCAGTCCAAAGAGGTATGTGCACAAATGCCTTTGGAAGCCTGGTACTGCTTCCTGTGTTGTCACATAATCAAAGCACTCGGACTAAACTCAGTAAGGATTCAGTTTAAGGTTGTTTTAATTACAGCCATATGAGCACTTTTTAAAAATAATTATTATTTTTCGATGAGCAAATAAAATAAAAACTATTCTATGATGAACTTAACTGAACTGAAGGAGCTGAGGTTTTTCAAAGGAGAATAAAAGCTTGGGAAATCTACTGTTTGAGATATTTTAACTCTTTTGTAAGAGGTTTTCTTGGATCTGCTCTGAATGTAGTAAGTTCTGATTTTTGCTTGCTCACTCATGGGGCTTTTATCTCTGGGTTCAGACTCAGATAAAGAAATAGAGTTGACAATTGAGTAGAAATGTTTATGGCCTGTCAGTTTTCTTTGGGACATTCAAACCAAAGTTCTATGTTTATGCTAGTATGATGGGGCCTCTCCAAATACATTTAATTAGACTGCCCAGGTATACACCCTTACAGCTTTAAGCAAAACAAAAAAAATTATTCATCTCATGACTTTTCAGTCATTAAATGACAGCTCATTCTGATATCTCTCATCTCTGGGTTCTCTCACCTGCCATGACTACCTAATTTTGAAAAGGAGATAACATTTTCTTTGTGGTACCTTCTTCTGCTACTGACCTTGGGCTAGATACCTTACTTTCAGGTGAGTATTTGGTAAAACAAAACTGTGCTACTAAGGGACATTAGATTGTCATTTTAGGAATACTTCCTTCTAACCAGGCTGAGATTCAGTCCATAAATGAAGATACCTACATTTACATGTGTAGATAAATGTCATTCAACTACCTGTAACACTATAAAAAAGAAAATCAGAAACGTTTATATATCTTAGCAGCTAAAGGGCTTGAATTCCCACAGTCAAAATTAGTTTTTTCTTTAGTATATCAACTGGAGGAACTATCTGCTGTTAGCAGAAGTTGATATTACAGCATAAAACTACTTGCAAAGAAAGAGTTAATTGGACTTGAACAACCTGTATCTTCTGCAACCTGTAAAGGTAAATCCAAATCTGTGGGTCACTCATTACAATCAGCATTTGAAGGTCTAAAACCTTGAAAAGGACTGTTTCTGAGGGGTGGCTGTAGTAACAGCCTCGCTCAGATTCTACAGTCTGACCCTTTCTTTATCCAGGTCAGCTGCTTGGCAATCCCAGACCAAGGTACTCACTCCCAGGCTTTGGGCTGTCCAACACACAGGCACAAATCCACATTTCACAGCCTGAGTTTCTCTTGTGGCTGTATTGGGTGTGAAGGGCAGAGGAGAAACCAGGATATAATTTCCTGAACTAGCTGCGTGTTTACTCAGAGAACAAGCCCTGTCTGGAATAAGGGGAGTGGTCAAGGTATTTGGGAGGTTATCTCACACAGGTCCTGAAAATGGCAATGATGGGAATATCACTGTTGATCTTCTGGGAGAAATCCAGATCTTTGCAAGGAGTAATCAAACCTGTTGACTTCTTTGCCTGTTAGCTCATGCTGAACCAAGAGGTAGGCTGTTTGTTGCTGCTCCATGGATGCAGTAGAAATGCTTTTCTGTGTTCTCTTGTTCAGACAGATCTGCAACTCTTTATTTGTGAAAATGTATTGTGAAAATGTAATAAATTAAATATGTAGAGCTGATGGTGCAGAAGCTTTTCTGGTGACTAAACTGGTGTGGATACTTGGTATTGCTACTTTGGAGAGTGTAAAACAGCCTTTCTGAAATAATCTATTTGTATTTATGTAGGGGGGGGGGTGTCCTGTCCCCCCAGGGAGCGATGTCACCTCTGTCACCTCCTTCGGCAGCGGCACGTCCCCTCCCGAGCCGTGGGTGGCAGGCGAGGCTGGGGGGGGAAGGGGGTGTCCGGGGCTGCTCAGAGGCGCAGATGGGGGACAGCCCTGGTGACGTCGCGGAAGAAGGGGTGGCCCAGCGCTGCCTTGGCCGAGATGCGCTTGTTGGGGTCGTAGTGCAGCATTTGCTGGGGGCACCTTAAGGAAACCAACAAAGCCGTTGCAAATCCATTTTGTGCCTACCCAAGACGCAGGTAAGTGTACTTATTTTAATGCCCTCTCCTGGCTGGGGAAAAGTTGTGTCCCTGTCCATCTAGCATGATGCTGCCATAGCTTAAAGGGGAAGGAGGCATTTGGTGATCTCCTGGCGCTAAAACTAGAAGCATATCAATGCTCCTCCCAGGCTGTTTTCAACCCATCGGCAAAGCGGAAAGGGGAGCGGAAATACCAGTAACTAATGGTTTTATGGTTCACCCTGGGCAGGGTGCAGGTGTTCTCTCTATTCGTTTTTAAGGGCTCTGTGAGGGGTAACTGGAAAACAAGCATTTTGCTGCACGGCTGAAGTTTACGGGACTTTCAAAGCTGTCCTCGGATGGTGCAGGAGTGCCAGCCACAAAGCGCTCTGAGGGCTGGGGGACACCTCGTGCTTCCCGAGAGCCATCGAGTCCCAAAGGGCTACTCTGCCTTAAATATGTTAGAAACACTACTACGCACAGTTCAAGAGTCCTGATGAGTACACTGCTTCTTCCCCCAGCTTGATAATACTTGAAAGAGATGGAACACAAAGGGACCTGGAACATCACAAAGGCATGTTAAAAGTAAGAACAACCAGAAAATAGTAGTGTTATGCTTTCTTTTGACAACTATATTGAAAGATGCTTAGTAGTTAGAAAAGTGCTGAATGCCTGAAAACGTCTAGGGGCGGGTCCGTCGCGGCGGAAGGGGCGTGGCCTGAGGGGGGTATTGTTCCTCGCGGCCTCCCCCCGCCCCGTTAGAGCGCAATTGTGCTGCCGCCGAGCGACAGCGCCCTCCACCAATGGGAGAGCGGGGCGGGAGCCCCTCGGCCAATAGCAGCCGAGCGGGGGGGTGGGGAGGGGGGGCGGTGATCGGTAACCAATCAGGAGAGGGCGGAGCGGAGCGCCGCCGGGCGTCCCCTTGAACTAAGTCCATTGTAACTTGCTTTTCAGTTTAGCTTTAAACATCTCTTTCAATGTTTCACAAGCAAATAACCTCTCCCTTCAGTAGCTGGAAATTAAATGGGCTGATGAGGGCAGGTAAGTGAAGAATATTGTGCACAGAAGAAACAGATCAAGTAGAAACTCCCCACCTAAGCAAATTTAAGCAAACCTAAACAAGTTTATAGGAACATTCATCATCCGGAGGCAGCAGAAAAGGGGACGCAATCATAGCTTTTAATGTGTACAGTATGATAAACATTGCATTTGTGCCATTTCATCACTTACACCACTACTGCAACAATAAACAAGTTTTCTTTGGATGTTTTATATTAACTCATCTGACGTCACATCTACTTTATAGTTACATATAATGGCCAGTATCTTTTCTATTCTTAAGCAGTTTATAGTGGTAACATGATATATGATAGAATTATTTCACAGAGTAATATGAAGAAGACAATAAAAGATTTGCCCAAGATTAGAGAAATACTCTGGGAGAAGGGCAGGAACTGTACCACTGTTACATGTCAGTCTTAAAAAAACACCAAAACCCAACCAAAAGAACCCCCAAAGTCAACCAAAGAGCAAGCATAACATTATATATTTAAAAATGACTCATTTCTGTGAATGGAATCTGTTCTGATTTTTGTAAAAATGTAATATGCATTTCTGAAACTTATCTTGCTACACATTAATATAAGTTTTTTTCCCTTCAATATGCACAGGCCTCTTTGGAAATTCTCAGGGCTGTTCTGACATGGTGCAAACCCCCAGAGTCGGATCGTCTCTGCCCTGCAACGGCAGAAAATGAAAGCCACTGCTGTGGAACAGCTCTGCATGCTACTTGCTTTTAAACATTGCTAAGAGCACTTGCTGCATTTTTCTTAGTAGCAACGCTTCTACACGTACGATGCCAAGGTGGCGGTGAATGCCCCTTGCAATGCCTGAGTTTTGATCAAGCAGATAAGGTGATGTTTCCTTAAGCGCTCAGAATAATCTTCCCTCATCTTCTGTTCCAGTATTTAATTAGCCTAATTTTTTCCCTTCAGGCAGAGCATAGAGACTTAGATGTGGATATAACTTCAGAAATGTCATGCATAACTCCAGGAATAAGAGTGCTGGATCTGTTAGGACTGTGCTGTGCTTCTGGGAATTCCACATCGGCCTGGTGGGTTTGGCGAGGCTCAGGGGAGACCTTATTGGTCTCTACAACCACCTGAAGAGAGGTTGTAGCCATGAGGGATTTGGTCTCTTCTCCCAGGCACCCAGCACCAGAACAAGAGGACACAGTCTCAAGCTGTGCCACAGGAGGCTTAGGCTGGATGTTAGGAAGAAGTTCTTCCCAGAAAGAGAGATTGGCCATTGGAATGTGCTGCCCAGGGAGGTGGTGGAGTATAAAAAGAGACTGGATGGGGCACTGTTAAGATCAAAATAAGAGGTATATCACAGACTGAGGTCTTGGAAAAGACAACTCTATAAAAAAAAAAATCTGTAGAACTGCTCAGTCTTGGTCTGTTAAAATTGCAATGTTATTGGTTATGAAGGATATCCTGCTGCAAATATTCCAGCAAGGATATAAATCAGGGTCACTCATTAACAATGCACAAAGATCCAAAAATCAATCAGAAATATTTATTTATAGCAAATATTACAGCTTTTCCAGGGATGGGGCCTCAACCATCTCCCTGGGAAGCCTGTTCCACTGCTCTACCACCCTCAAGATAAAGAACTTCTTCCTAAAGTGCATCCTTCCATCACATATCTGTTGCTTGGATGCTTTCTAGTTCTCATACCAGCAGATCAAAAAACAAATCTCAAGCAAAAACACAAGAAAACTTGAGATAAAGAAGATCAAATGGGAAAAGAAGCAATAAGCATGGATACCAAGTTCCAAGCTATGAAGAAAAGTGACTATATCTTAGCAGCCTTAATTTGAAAGCAATGTCTGAACTGAATGCATTTCATATTTTAAAGTGACTTGTATTTGTATCATATGAAATGGCATGAAAAGTGATAGGCTTTTTAGCATCATATGCAGCTTGTCTATGCAGGGACAATCCAAGACATTTTATCTGAACTATCTGAAGTTTTTGACTCAGCGGAGTAGCTAAACTACATTAAAAATTTGTGTAACTTCTTGTAAGCTACAACCCAAAGTGGTCATGTGGTTATGGGCTGCTTATACTGTACGTGCCCAAACCAAAGCTTCACCCAGCTTCTTTTCACCTGTCTCCCCAGTGAATGTTCTCCACCTTCCACAATCACAGCCACAAGCAGAAGATGCTGTAGGCCCTGGTACTGCTGTTGAGTGCACCGGTGAGACGATCAATCCTTAACCATTTGTTCTTGTCTGAGGATTTAGTTTGTTTGCACTTTGACTACTCAGGAATAAATTTTGCATCTCTTCTATTTCAATCACTCTATCACGGTGTTATTTTTTATATTTACCACCTTCTTAAAAGTACACTGCCACAATACTCTTCAGACTTAATGTATTATTTCACTTGATTCATAACTAATGAACCTTTCCATATCTCGTTAAATAAGATGCATGCAAAATCTTTATAAAATCATCAGATGCGTTGTGAGCTTCCTGTTTGAATCGTTTACATGCTCTTATAATCTTATCAGTCTAAAATGAAATGGCCTCATACATCAGTGGCAAGGCCAGGAACAAGGTATGGGCTGACTCCATCCTTATTCCTTGTGCTTCAGACAAAAGCTTTGCCTCCATATCTTCCTCTTTCCTTCTGTGGACAATCAGTCTAGAAGAATTATTTACTGAGCAGAGATTAAAAAATTAAATCAGGAATCACGTTTCTGTTCCTAATCCTGGCATTTGACTTAATCTGTGGCTTTGCAGTCTTGGTGCAGTAGTAGGTGGCCGAGTCCTGGTCCCTGAGGCTGCTGAGCTGCAGCGTGACCGTGCTCTGGGAGTTGTCCCTGGAGATGCTGCAGCGACCCTTGACCAACTGTGGGTAGTAGGTACCACCACCTTTGTGGATCGCTGTGACCCACTCGAGCCTCTTCCCAGGTGCCTGTCTTTCCCAGTGCATGGCAAGTCACTGAAGGTGAAGCCGGAGAGCTTGTAGAGGAGGGCCCACCCCGGGCGGCTGCCCCGCCCGCTGCCTGCACTCTACGGGACTGCTGGAAAGGAGAGGGGGGGAGGGGAAAAAAAAAAAAAAAAAAAAAAAAAAAAAAGGCGAAAAAAAGCGCAGAGATTTATGCCTCCATAGCTGAAGAGTCAGGAAAAAAAAATAAGAAAAAAAAAACAATTACAAAGCACGTCAGCTTACCTGTCGCAAAAGACGACATTTTCGCTCTTAAATAAAATTAATATGATACTATTACAGGAGACTCAAGTGGAAACATCTTGGTTTGGGGCAAAGGTAGGACAAGGTGGAACTGGAGTGGCATTTTCCCAGAAAAGATTGGATTTTGAGATGAGTGAAGCCTCATTTTTTAGAAGAATAAATGTGGTTTGAGCTCTTTCCCAAGACCAATCCAGCAGGTGATGTCTGGGTTCTCCTCTACAAGCAGCTAGAGTTATACCTGACTTGTGGAGTTTTCCAGGATGCAGGTTAGCGTTAGAGTTAGGGTTAGGATTAGGGTTAGGGTTAGGGTGAGGATTAGGGTTAGGGTTAGGGTTAGGGTGATGGTTAGGGTCTTAGGTTTAGTGTTAGGATGAGGTTTAGGATTAGGGTAGTGTTAGGGTTAGGGTTAGGGTGAGGGTTATGGTCAGGGTTAGGGTTAAGGTGAGGGTTAGCGTTAGGGTTAGGGTTAGGGTGATTTTTAGGGTCAAGATTAAGGTTAGCGTTACAAACCCCAGGCCCCCCACCCGCCGGGGCACCCCAGCCCTGGAGCCACCAAACCCCAGGGTCACCGAACCCCAGGGCCACCGAACCCCAGGGCCACCAAACTCCAGGGTCACCAAACCCCAGGGTCACCAAACCCCAGGGTCAACAAACCCCATGACCACCAAATGCTGGAGTCACCCAGCCCTGGGGCTACCAAACCCCAGGACCACCGAACCCCAGGGCCACCAAACCCCAGGGCCACACATGAACAAGAGGATAAACTTTGAAGGAAAGAGTTATGGTTAGAAAATCTGAATAACTTTTAAAATATTTCAATAGCTTCTTCTCTGTGAAATTGCAAATTATGTGACTTCATTTAGCTTCCTTCGAGGAAATGGTTCATGGTATGTGGAAGTAGCATGCAAGACCAGACAAATCAAACTATTTACTTACTCAAAACTCATGCTAATGGCTTTCAGAACATAAGCAAAGGCTCCAAACAATGGTCTCCGGGCCCTCAAGGTTGTCCCCATGTCCCTCAAGGTTGGCCCCATGTTCTGCTGATGTTCTCCTGGCCCTCAAGGTTGTCCCCTTGTCCCTCAAGGTTGTCCCCGTGTCCTTCTGATGTTCTCCTGGCCCCCAAGGTTGTCCCCTTGTCCCTCAAGGTTGTCCCCGTGTCCTTCTGAGGTTCTCCTGGCCCCCACGGTTGTCTCCATGTCCCTCAAGGTTGTCCCCGTGGCCTGGAGAACCACAAAACCCCACATCATCTTGTTCATCTTTAAAACCGGGCGGACTACACAAAGAAGCAAACAAAGGCGGTCATAACGTCAACGAGAAAGTTTCACAGAAACCAGCAACAACTCAAGTTTGCAGAAAAAGAATAAGTGTCAAACGGGCACATATTCCAGTCCTGCGACATGCTGTCATCTTAAGACCCCACAGACCTGAGCTGTATCATTCTCTGAACACCCAGACAGCGTGAGACTAACAAATTTAGCCATGTTGCCTGAGATGTGCACTGGGAATACTCAGCCCTCCTTCAAACTGGATTTTGATGGCCTCAACTAGCATCCAAATAGTTTCTGGATGCAGTTGCTCTGATGGTGTTTTCTGGACTTTTTTTTTTTTCCAAATTCACTTCTAGGGAATCATCCTTACCTGGCAAAACTGAGTCCTCTAGAGATATGGGAAAGACTTTTGCCCTCATGATAACAGAAATGGAACGCGGGTAGTGAAGGCCCACTGGAGTGGTTTTGATCTAATGGGGAGGGGAAAAAAAGGGGCATCATTCCTAAGCCGTGGGGAGGGGGGGGGGGGTACTTGGGCAACTGGGAATCAAATCTTATCCTCGTCTCTCCCTTTGTTATTCATATACTCTCCCACCCTTTTGTGAGCACTGGGGTACCTCAGACTGCGGTGCCAGTTACTGCCCAATGCCTCCCTGCACCCCTCCTCAAAGACAAGCTTACAGGTTTTGCTGTATCCTGGAGGTTATTGTGGAGCTGGCCACCAGTCCAATTTTGAGTCCCTGTGCTTTCTTCTACCTGTTACCTGCCAGCTCAGACACAGTTATGTGAGAAATCTTAAAACTGTCTTCTTACAAATATTGTCACTGTTTAAGGCACTTTAAGCCTTCTTTCCTGTCACTTGGGAAGAGTAGGAGATTCAGTGACTAATTTATTTTTTCAGATACGCAACTTGGCTCCATTCTCTTAACCAAAGCAAGGTGGATTCTTTCATCAATGCCAGGGACTCAGCTCAGACTCCCAGTTTTTAATCCTGTGCTATAGATGCTATCCATTTCAGACCTCTACAAGGAAGATGCTCGGAGATGAAGCACAAATTTTATTTTCCTCTTGCTGCAAATTGATTATCTTTCATAGCTTCATAACCTCTCTCGACAGAAAGACAGATGAAGCAAATGACTCCTCACCCCTTGGCACTCCTGCCCCTTGTACCGACCTTCCAGATGCATGCCTAGATCACAAATTTCTTTTCCTGTGCTCTCTGATCTGTCTCGTTTAGCCTTCCTTTTCTTTCTTTTAGATCATTTTTACTTTTGCCATACAATGGAATAAAAACCATAATTTGCAGTTGAATTTAGTGTCCACAATGTTCCTTACATGTTTACAGTGAACAGATGTCTACATTCCATTTTGTTTCCAAAGGAGTTGGCTCCAATAATAATGAACTCAAATTATTTTAGCACCTTAAAAATACTGGGCTAAAACAGACTATGCATAGGTAAATTTAGAACTGTACAGAAGTCCTGGAACACAGAAATAATGATGAAAGTGAAAAAATAACCAACCCAAACCAAGCCAAAAATAAACATAAAACCCCCATAGAAAAAAAAAAAAAGGCAAAAAAACCCCTAAAACACAGAACAACAACAACAAAAAAAACCCCAACCAAAATCAAAGTGCAAAATCCTCTGAAAATGACAGAAAACAGTGTTTTCACTGAAGATGCCCCTGGCAAGGGCTTTATGCCAATATCAGATTTCATGCACCTTTTCATATAATATCTCTATAAAGCGTTTATGCCTAATCTAGAAGAAGATAAAGTGTTTACATTTGTGGCAGGAATAGATAAAACCACAACCAGCAAAACTCACTGGGCAAGTAAAAAGGGAGGGGAGTGGAGGCATGGTGGTGAAATCTGCTGCTGCTCTGGCGAGGGAGCATCTACAAGCTGCTCTACCGGGAGCTCCTCCTCTTCCTCGGAGCCTACCTGGGGCTCAGCCTCGCCTACCGGTACCGGCACCGGGACCCCCGCGGGGGCGCGGGGGGAGGAGGGATGGGGAGTGCGGGGAGAAATGGGGGGGCACGGGGACGGACACGAGGGGGTTGGGGACACGCTGGGGGCGTGGGGGGTGCCCGGGGGACACTTAGGGTGGGTGCCCGACCGTGGCGTAGCTGTCGAACACTTGGGTGAAGTCGCGGACGGTCATCACCGTCTGCACCGCCTCCTCGAACACGGCCCGTGCCTGTCGCGACAGCCGCCGGGACGGTCACCCGCACGGGCACCCGCACGGGCACCGGGACGGCCGTGGGGACAGCCGCGGGGACAGCCGCGGGGACAGCCGCGGGGACAGCCACCCGCACGGTCACCCGGACGGTCACCCGGACGGTCACCTGCAACCTTCCTAAGGCTTTTCTCAGCACACATGTACTTTTACAGTGCTGAGCCAGAGAGTGAAACCACTTTCCTTACCTGGTTGCAAACATTGCCCTCAAGGATGAGAAGGTTGCTGCATCTTCCTTCAAAGCCTTTAATTCATTACGTAGTTTGGTCATGGTTTCAGTCACCATTGCTTTTTCATTTTCGTATTTATTCTTTAAATTGGCTAGCGCCACTTCAGCTGTCTGAAAACACAAGTGACTGAAATTAAGTACTGTCCAGTATAAAAGTCAGAAACAGAGTTTGAGTTCAGAGACGGAAGACTTTGAAGAGAGAAACAATGGTTCTGAAAGAAAGTGAATGTGAATTCACACCTAAGTGCTGCAGCGGAGCCTATTTCTGCGCAAGGGAACTTGCTGCTACCTGTGGCTTTGTCTTCTGGTAGAACTTGTACTAAATACCATGTCCGGTTTTGGTGCACACTAATAGAGAACAGCACCCCCAAATGGACAGTGATGTGATAGCATTTTTTCTAAATGAAATGGGGAAGTTTTGAAGATCTTCTAACAAAAGCAAACTGATTTGTCACTCTGCTCCATGGTTTTTACTCAGTGTAGTGATAATAGTCTATCTGCAACTGTTATCTGAAGCACACCATAGTTTGCATCAAAGGCTGTCTTAAGGCAACAATGCTTTGTAAGCTAGTTATTAATGAGTGTTTTAGAATTAAAAGTAGTCAGGTTGGGTTGCAACTGCCATGCTGGCCTCATGCCAACACAGAGGGAATCCCCAAGTCTGAAATTTCTGCTTTAAAATGCAAATGGTCCTCAGGTACAGCACTGCTACTCCACTTGAGTATATATTTTTTTAATTTATGACCTAAACACGACATTTGGTTACGGAGCTTCTGATGGAAGGCACTACCTGGCACACCCATGAGCCAGGCTGCCCGCAGCCATGCCATGGTGGCCTAGGGCTGGGGAGGGATTTGGGGTGACGGGACCTTCCGGAGCCCACGGACACGCAGGCCTGGGGGGGCTTGGGGGTGTCGGGACCCTCGGGCCCCCCACGGACACGGGAGTTCGGGGCCGGTCCGGGAGGGGTCGGGGTGCCGGGACCCTCGGGCCCCCCACGGACACGGGAGTTCGGGAGCGGGCGGCAGGGGGCGGTAGAGCACCGCGACCCGGCGATCGATTGCTCAGGTCTGAGCCCCCGCCTCGAGTAATATATTTTATTAGTGCATCTAGGTTAAAATGTCAATGTATTCCATTTGCTGATCATTCCATCATGAGGTCTCAGCAAATTACTTTAGACATTAAAAAGCTCTTGCAACTGTTAACAGTTCAAATTCGTGAATTGAAGCAGTCTGGATTCTTGCATTTATTTGACTACCACTTTCTGGATTTGTTGTTTCTCACTGATCCTTATTGTTTTCTGGGGACCTTCAGGCACAATAATTATTGGCCCAAAATTCACCTGAAATGCCCAAAATTAACCCAAAATGACCGAAATTGGCCCCAAACTCACCTGAAATGCCCCCAAATTGACCCAAATTGGCCAAAATTGACCCAAAATTCACCTAAAAATGCCCCAAATTGACCCAAATTGGCCAAAATTGGCCCAAAACTCACCTAAAAATGCCCGAAATGCACCTGAAATGCCCAAAATTCACCTGAAATGCCCAAAATTAACCCAAAATACCCAGGGGTGCTGGTTCCCTCCCCAGGAGCACCCAGGGGTGCTGGTCCCACCTTAAGCAGCACCCAGGGGTGCTGGTTCCCTCCCCAGGAGCACCCAGAGGTGCTGGTCCCACCTTAGGCAGCACCCAGGGGTGCTGGTTCCCTCCTCAGAGCACCCAGGGGTGCTGGTCGCTCTCTCCCGGGGCACCCAGGGGTGCTGGTCCCAGCTCTAGGGGCACCCAGGGGTGCCAGGCTCTCTTAAAAAAAACTAAAATCATAACTAACACATTTATGTTGTAAAGGAAATAAAATGATCAGTTCCAGATTTTTCTATAGAAACCTGGGGAAATGAAAGCTCAAAACAGTAATTCAGAGGAAATGCTGGATAAGTTTTAGTACAAAACATTCAGTACAAATGTAGTGTTATGTACTTAATCAGATCTATCCAGAATAAGATCAGACCATGACAAACAGAAACTTCGTCTGGCTTTCCATTCATGCCAGGAAGCCCCGGGCCGCGGGACTAAAGCTCCGGGCATGCCAAGGGACACTAACACGGCGCCGAGGAAGCCCCGTGCCCCACAACTACAGCTGCCGGCATGCCGTGGGCACAAATGTGGCTCACAGCAATCCCCGTGCCTCTGGACTACAGCTCCCGTCATGCCGAGGGCCACCAACATGGCGCACAGGAAGCCCTGTGCCCCAGGACTACAGCTCCCGGCATGCCGAGGGACACCAACGTGGCAAATGGTTTGTTGCCCCAAGAAAAAAAACAAACAAAAAAAAGAAAAGGGTAAGAAAGTATTTAAGATTCCTCATCCATTCATTACACACTGGAATAAAACAAATGAAACAAAACCAGCCAAACTAACACAAACAGAAACAAAAACAACAAAAAGGAGCTAAGAAAAGCCTGTACTCTATGTTTTCCGGTAGGTCAGTATTGGTTGCTCTTATTGTCTGGCCAGCCCCAGATTAATTCAGGTGATTGAACAGCAAGGAATTTGCCAACTGAAACTGCCTGTTTACAGAAAGGAAAACAAGAAAATGCTTCTCTCCTACAGGTGTGCTCAGCTGATTAAAGCAGATTAAACTGTACATTGTTGATGTAAATTTGCTAATAGTAGTTAACTCCTGCAAGTAAAAATGTCACTAAAATACTGAGCTACTAATGCACTTCTGTGTTTACTCTGGATGAAAGGAGTGCATGGACAGCTAAGTAAATTTCACATTTCAATTTTGGGCTAAATTTATAAAACATATTTTGTCTTCAGACCACATTCTTATTCCTGCCTTCATTTCCATTTGTCATATAATTTCTGTACTTGACCTTGAATATTGTTGTAAGTTTGGAAATCAATGTTTCTGTGGCGTTTTCCCAGGCCACAACTTGAAAAATGTTGGGGTTTTTTTTGTGTTCTCCAGACCAATACGAGGCAGAACAGGTAAGACTTTCTATTAAACTGCACCTACTGACAGGATAATCTCCACATGAAAATGCATTCATTTCTTGCTTGTGCCTGGGTTTTGCTTCCTTTTTTTTTAAAAAAAAAAAATAAATCTACAGCTAGAGTAAACCACCAGAAAACCACTTATTTTCCTTGCTCTGGGCCAGTTGATTCAAGGTGAGAATCCAGCCAATAGAGTGACACACTGGATCTAGCTCTTGTTCGTTATTAAAATGATGTTTTCTGTCTTAAATAAAGGTACAGCATTCTCTTTGTCTGATTGTATCAGTCCATCTTCTGGGTATTCTTACCCTGTGCTCAAAGTATAGAGATATAATACAAATTTTATAAATAAATACAGTATCATAAGCAGGAAGTCTTGAAGTAGCATGTCTTGAAAGGGCTAGAAAGTGAGAAATGAATCTCCATTTACACAATGCTGTTTCCACCATGTGTATTCACAGGCTTAAACTAGACAAAAGAATAAAATTTGTGGGGGAGAAAATGGTGCTTTTTGGGGAGAAAAGGGGAGAAAATGGTGCTTTTTGGGGAGAAAAGGGGAGAAAATGGTGCTTTTGGGGGAGAAAAGGGGAGAAAATGGCACTTTTGGGGGAGAAAAATGGTGCTTTTTTGGGGAGAAAAGGGGAGAAAATGGTGCTTTTGGGGGAGAAAAGGGGAGAAAATGGCGAGTTTAGGGGGAGGAGATGGGGCTTGTGGGGGGGGAAAAGGGGGATTTTGAGGAGCTTTGCTTTGCAAGCCTTTGTCTGTCTGTTTAGTCAGGCCTAATCCTGTCTGGATTAACTCTGAGAAAAGCCACAAACTGCTGAAGAAGTAGACAACACTTCTGATTATTTCTAAGTTGTGAAATGAAGCGTGTGCAAGAAAGAATGGGGGGCTTTACCCCAAGGAGGTTGCAGTTATTTCTCTGACCACCTCTTGCTGGCCTTTCTCATGACTCTCAGTGCATTCTTCGGGGTAGATGTCAGGCCAAAACAGTTTAACTAAATTGAAATGGGGTGAGAAAGGAAATAGAGGTATTTATCTGGAAGGAACAAATAAGTGACTAAAGAGGACAGAGGCTGAAGAGAATGAAATCTGATGGGAAGTAGGAAAATAAAAGCAGTGACAAAATGAAAAAAACCCAAACCAAACCATAAGGCAACGTGAGCAAATAAAACACTGGTAAAAGAAGAATTGTGTTTGATTAAATGTGCTTCTTATTGACAGACATAGGAAATTGGGAAATACTTTTCATTATTATTCCTTTTTTGTTATAACTGTCCTTTAGCATCCTTGCTTGAGGTTGTGCTTGCAAACAGTCCTGAACTGTCATGTTGCAGAATGCTATGGGCTACAAATATTTGCACCATGGATATTTGAAATATTATAGATTAAGGCAAATATTTAAAATTAACAAGCATAATTTTCATTATCGTTGTGGTAATAAAGAAAACACCAACAGCACCCACGGGTGCTCCATGGTGGATCTCAAACCTGTTCCAACCCCAACAGCACCCATGGGTGCTCCGTGGTGGATCTCAAACCTGTTCCAACACCAACAGCACCCATGGGTGCTCCATAGTGGATCTCAAGCTGTTCCTCCACCAACAGCACCCACGGGTGCTCCGTGGTGAATCTCAAACCTGTTCCAACACCAACAGCACCCACGGGTGCTCCGTGGTGGATCTCAAACAACCCGTACACCCCCCGGCTACAGCCCCGTACCCCCCCGCGCTGGGTACAGCCACCGGCTACCCAGAGACTGCACCGGGCACACCAAGCAGCGCGTGTGTGTGCGTGTGCGTGTGTCCCCGGTACGGGGACCCGGCTGGGCCGGTACCGGCAGTGACAGCGGCGGGATCCCCCCCACCCCGGCTCCCTTCCCGCCGCTCCCCTGAGGGGACGAGGCGGCGGCGGCCGTTGGGCTCGCGCTTTTAAATTATTGGGTTTTTTAAATTATGTTAATTATTATTATTTTTCAATTATTATTATGGCATGAGCCTTCACGTCACTACTCATCCTTTAAGTCGCTACTCTGTGACTTAATGTTTTAAATTACAACACTGGTGCTGATATTTCGGAAGACTAAGTTTACTACGAATTACGTGTAGTGAAAAAAAGGTGGGGTTCATGAAATGAAATATGACATCTATTGGAAGCAGCCCTTTTGTGCACAGGGCTGAAACCAGCTCCAGTTTCACCCGTTAACAGCGGGGACACAGAGCAAGGGCCGCTGACCAGGGGGCCGAGGAGCACCAGCGTCAGCTGGATGTTGGCTCCGCGCTGCCGGGGCTGCAGCGACTGCCGCACAATTAGCACTGTGGTCAGGGGCACCTGGCGCTGGGGGCTGTGCAGGGTACCTCTGCCTGGCAGTGCCCGTGCTGGATGCTCTCCCGCTCCAAGCGAACCCTGGAAGCCAAGTTGTAGAGTGCTTCAGATTTATCAGACTGATTTATACTTACCCTAACACAGAAAAAATATGGAAGCTTCAGCACAGAGCAGGGCCAGCAATCTGTAATCCAGTGTAGTCCTTGAGAATCTAATGGGTATGGGAAACTGAGGCACTGGCTCTAAAGAAATACACTGTGCTTAAAACTGCTTGGTACATATTTTTATGTCATAAAGAAATTAACACATAGACACAAGATCTGGTCTTGACAGCTGAATTGAAATGAAGCACCTGTGATGCAGAACAGCCATACATTTAATACATAAATTAATAACAAGTGACCCAGGCTCCACAAAACATCAATTCACAAACTTCTGTTCTCCATCAATTTAGGAGACTCCCCGGCCTATTCAATGCTGCCACCTCGGGACAGCTGCTGCTGTGGCTGACCAGTGCCCTGGAGGAGCACTGGAGTGGGAACAAAAAGCTATAAAGTCCTCGCTGGGCTTCCTGTGATCCATGTTTGTGCCCACGGCATGCCGGGAGCTGTAGTCCCTGGGCACGGGGCTTCCTGGGCGCCATGTTTGTGCCCTCGGCATGCCGGGAGCTGTAGTCTCGGGGCACGGGGCTTCCTGTGCGCCATGTTGGTGGCCTTCGGCATTGCGGGAGCTGTAGTCGTGTGGCACGGGGATTCCTGGGCGCCATGTTGGTTTCCCTCGGCATGGCGGGAGCTGTAGTTCCGGAAGTTAGTTGGTTTTTGCGAAAATTAGAATTACACTTGGTCTTGATCAGCAGACTGCAATCACCCTGTGCTGCTTCACCTAGTCATCTCACTTGCTTTTGTTTCATTTGAGCAATAAATATTTTAAATTTTCTCAGAGCTATGGCATGTCTTCTGTGGAGACTCATCACAGTCCTGCCAGGCATTTATCAAGTCTTCCACCGAAGTATTCCTCTGCTCCTTATCAATCAAAACAGTTTACGGATGAATAGGGTGGTTTTTGCTGGGCTGGTCCAGGTTTAGTTTAAAAGCCACCTACCAAACTAGGTTGTTCAATTAATTTCCAAGGAAAGGAAGAGCTTGGCATTCTTGCTGTCTGATCTGACAGGGCTGGAGTTATGGCAGATGAGAAATGTGGAGGCTCTTTTTCTATAAGGTGTAGAGAGTTTGCAATTTCCCTGACCTTTCTGCAATAATCATTTCTGGAAAAAGATGCAGTATTGCCCCGGGACTACAGTGCCCGGCAGGACAAGAGCACAAACATGGCTCACAGGAAGCCCCGTGTCCCGCGACTACACCTCCCGACATGCCGAGGGCTACCAACATGGCTCACAGGTAGCCCCGTGCACCGGGACTACACCTCCCGACATGCCGAGGGCTACCAACATGGCTCACAGGTAGCCCCGTGCACCGGATCGGCAAAGCCCGGCGTGCCGAAGGCTACCGCCAGGGCTCACAGATCAACATTCTCCATCTGCTCCCCTCCTCAGGACCGCTGGGATCTGGGCTGTCTACTGGGTCCTTCCAAAGGAGGGCAGTGGTGAACAGGTGGATCGTGTACAGAGGTCAGGTCAGTGCAACACTGCTCTCCAGAGGCGATTGCCGATTCCTAATGCTTTCATTTCCTAGTAGATAAGTTACCACCCTGTCTTCCTAAAAGAACGACTAGAAAAGCTCTCCAAAAAATAATTCCTTTGGTTTTGTCACATGTGACACTCCTGGCCTGTGTCACATCCCCCAGCCGTGCCCTGGCCATGCACCCCCTCCGCCTCCCGTCCATCTCTGCCCTGCCATCGACCGCGCGAACCCCGCTCTGCCACCCTCTCTCCCCTCCTCTCCTCACCTCCCCGTCCGCCCCACCTTCTCCCCACCGCAAACCAGACGGGCCCTGCCCTGAGCTCTGCCTGCTGCCAGACCCCGCGGCTCAGCCAAGGCTTCCTCCCCCCCCGGTCCCCCGGGGACCCGCCCGGGAACCCCCCCGGTGCCCCGGGATCCCTCCCGGTGCCTCGGGAACCCACCCGGTAACCCCCCCAGTGCCCCGGGAACCCTCCTGGTGCCCTGGGAACCCACCTGATAACCCCCCCAGTGCCCTGGGAACCCTCCTGGTAACCCCCCCGGCGTCCCTGGATCCCTCCTGGTACCAAAGGGACCCACCCGGTAACCCCCCCAGCGGCCCCGGATCAACTAAAAGGAAGGGAAAGGGTTAAAAAGGTCTATGGGGAGGAGTAGCTGAGGGTCCTGGGGTTGTTCACCCTGGAAAGAAAGGCACAGGAGTAGACCTTCTTACTCTCAACAACTCCCTGAAAGGAGGTTGGAGCCAGGTGGGGTTGGTCTCCTCTCCCAAGGAGCAAGCACTAGGACAAGGAATCAACCTCAAGTTATGGCAGGTGAGGTCTAGATTGAACATGAGGAACAATTTCTTGAAACACCCAAAAATACCCCGAAACACCCCAAAACCACCCCAAAACACCCTGAAACACCCCAAAAGCACCCCAAAGCCACCTGGAAACAACCTGAAACACCCCAAAACCACCCGGAAACACCCCAAAACCCAAAACACCCCCCAAAACACCCCCAAAAAACCCCCACCCCACCCCGACACACACCAAAAACAACAAAACCCCCCACAACAACCCACCACCCCACACACCACCCACAGACAATAACATTTCTATTGCTACCTTTTGTAGGTTAGCAATATTCACACTGCAAAGAATGAGACTACTACTAGAAACACACTATTTATCAATATTTAGATTTCAAACACATGCAAGGAGAAAACCTATATTAAACTCTCCCTCAGAGGATATAGGAACACAAGTAAAATTGTAGAACTACTATTTGCAATCCTAAATATAGTTTTATCCTACATATAATGAAATATGTAGTTTATTTTCTAAATTGTGCTCAGGAACAGAAGCAGCAGAATCTACGACGACATCAGAAAAAGTTCTTGGAGTGCTCTCCATTGCTACATGTGCTGTTAGTTTGTCATTTTCCAGCATGGGTGAACTATCAGTTTCTAGAGTTGACTTGCTTTCGTCCAGCTGCATTGTTTCATCTGTATCTTTTTCATCATTAACTTTGGGATCTGCATTAGTTTCCTCTAGACTGTCTTGAGCCAATGAGTTTCCCAGAATATTTGTTATAAAAGTTGTTCAATAACCTTGTCATCTTGGCTGCTTTTTTTTTTTCTTTTTTTGATTGCATATAATAGCTGGAAAATGGTTGAAATTACATATGTCCCTGTTATCAAGAAAGCTAAAGTTCTTTAAGCTCTCCTGGGGAAAAGAGAACTGGAATTGGGTGGAGGCATGGCAAAGCAAGGACAGAAGCACAAACACCAAGGGTCTAATGAGAATGTTTCAGATGGTGAAGAGATTGTATCATCAGCAAACTGGCTGAGGGTCCAGTTTGTTCCAACATCCAGGTCATTGACAAATGTGTTGAACAAGACTGGACCCAGTACTGACCTCTGAGGAACACAAGCTATAGGTCCCCAGTGAGACTCTGCACTGATGATAACTCTGAGCTCTGTCATTCAGCCAGTTCTCACTCCACCATGTTTTGAATTTTTTGAAAGAGGAGTGAGGTGGTCAGTACCTCAACTCTGACCTCTGGATCATCGCCCCTCACCCTGGCCTCCCCGATGCCCTCGCCCCTCGCCGGGGCCACCCCGATGTCATCGCCCCTTGCCAGGGCCACCCCGATGTCATCGCCCCTCACCAAGGCCACCCCGACATCGTCACCCGGTTTCGGTCCCTTTGCCACGTGTGGCTGTGCCAGGGGAGGGGTCTCGGGGTGTGCGTGGGGGGGTCGCTGCCCCTCGGGGTGTCACATCAACCGCCCACCCGCTTGTCACCACATCCACTCCCAGTACCCAACTGGGCCCCTCAATCCCTGGGGGGGTTGTCTGAAGGCACCTGGCGGGTTGGGGGGTGGTGGTTTGGGGAGGGGGTGACCGTGACCTTGACCTTGGTGCGGCCCCCTCCCCAAATTACTAGGGACCCCTCCCCAAATCCACCCACATCCACTCCCAGTACCCAACTGGGCCCCTCAATCCCTGGGGGGGTTGTCTGAAGGCACCTGGCGGGTTGGGGGGTTCTCTTGCAGTACTGTTGGAAAAACAGAACTGAACCTCTTCCAAGAAAAGGCAGCTCACTGCACTTAATTTCAATTTTTATGAAGCATGTTATTGAGTTTGTGGGGTTTTTTTTGCTCCCTGGTTGAAGACAGAAGTAACATGCTTAACTACTCTTAGGACATCCTCTGTGCCCAGAACCTGCATCAGTATGATGTGTTTATAACCTAAGATCATAGTAGACAGTTAGAAAGCCAAAATTAGGATCACTACCCCAGATTTCAAGCAGCACTCATCATATTTTGGGATTGCTATGCAAATGCCCCAGCCCAGAAGCAAGTCAAGGGCCATCACCAGATGCAGTGCTGTAGCTACCGTGATGCTCAAGTGCTCCAAGAGGAAAAACAAACCACTCAACTTCAAAACTGAGATCAGCATATATTTTTAAACTGTGACTTTATCAACCATTTAGTAGTGAAACACATTTTGCTAGTTAAAAAACTCCCCACCCCACCCCGCCGAGCCACAGCCTTTTTGCTTTGCTAAGCTCTTGAGGCCAGGTCCTTTTCTTGTTCATTTGTCAGCTTGTTCCCCTGCAGAGGCAGTGCTTAGAGGAGGAGGAAGAGTGTGTTTTTCGGTCCGCAGAGCAAGCAATCTACTTTTTGTGAGGTTGTTTGCCAAAACCACATTCCTGCTTTAGCTTCCAGCCCGAGCAGAGGGGAGACTGAGATCAGAAAGGAGGCGCGGCAGGGGGGGGGCGCCCGGGGCGCGCGTGGGGCGGGGGGGGGGGGGGCGGGGGGGGGCGCCGGGGGGGGCGGGGGGGGGGGGGGGGGGGGGGGTCTGACGCAGCTTCTCCCTCCCCAGGGATCTGAGATGGTCCAGCCGGAGATGACACCGTCCCCTCCCCAGCTTCCCTGCTGCCACCCCACATCCCCAAGTCCCCGCTGTGGGGTGGGGGCCGTGGAGGTGGCCGGACCCCTCCACACAGGGCAAGGACTACGCCGATGCACTGGACATTCTGATAGAGAGTGGCAAGGAGCATGGCAAGGAGCTCACCATGCAGGAGCTGAAGGTAAAGATCTTCCCCGTGGTTGCCCTGTCCTAGCTCAGGACAGGGGTTTCCCCAGAGAGCAGAGCGTGAGCTGCTGTCAGGAGGGTTCCTTGGGGCAGACCTGCGATGATCAGTCAGAGTTGGGGAACCACAAATGTGCTGCTGGAGCTTTGAAGCTGGAAGTGCCCATCTTCCCCTTGGGACATCTCGCTGAGTACATTGGAGTGAGCATAGAGAGGAGGCTTCCCATGCCAGATGAAAGGGCTGATGCAGGTTACTTCTTGACTGGAAAACGCAGGAAACCAGAAACTGAATCTGTGGTGCTCCTAGAAACATTTCATTCTTCATTTCCCTCAGTACCATAAATGAGATAGAGCCTAAATTTTGGACAAATCCATAACCTGGCTTCTTGTACCTGAAATATGTAAAATTTTGCTGCTAAAGTGATTGTTGACTGAATTTCTAGGTCTTATGCTTTGTAGTGCCTTTGCAACTTTGTGGGGGTTTTAATTATTTGTGTTCTCCCACAAGATAGGGTGAACATCAGTGGTGAGCAGTACAGTGTTATTTCTTAGTCAAAAAGTATATAATCATTAAAAAAAAAAATTTAAAAAGCCTGTTTCTGAAGAAGACTTGGTGAAAACTTCTTTCTTCTAAAAAATTTATTTCTCATTTTCCTCACAAGGAATCAAAGCTGTACTGAGCTGCTTGCAGAGCCATCTTTCAGCTGGAGGGCAAAATATGAGCAGACAAGTTATTAAAAGACATCATGCCACTTTTTTAAACGAGAGGAAAATTAACTTGAGTTCTGGTTAGGCCAGGTTTTAATTTGACAGAAGGGGAGGAAAAAGACAGTTTTTGTTGTTATGGTGGGGACTAGCAAAGACAACTTGACTTTGTCCTCACATGAAGTACTTTCCCAATATATTATTCCTTCTTTTCTCTCAGTTATTAAACATGTAACAAAAAAGTAATTTATTTTCTGTCCCTAGCAATATTATATAGGTCACATGAAATGCAGACCACACTGTTTACCTTTTCATTAACTTGAGTTTCAACATGTTTGAAGGAAAACATCCTGTGAGTGTTTTCATTTTCAGAATAGGTTTGTTTTCATTGATAAAAGTCAAAATGAAAACAAAAACACAAAACAAAAACCAACCAACCACCAAAAAAACCCAACCCAAACCAAAAACAACAAAATAAAACAAACAAGAAGGAAGACCTTTCAGAGGGCAGGCACCTTCTTTCCAAAAAGAAATAAGGTAGAACTGGAGAACCTTACTACAAAAACTGAGAAAGCAAAGGACCAGACACAGCCAGACATCAAGCTGGTAAACTGGTTATGCATGAGGGAGTCCTTCAAAAACGGGTTCTCCGAGGGGTTCCTGGGGGTCCCCGAGGGTCTCCCGGGGGTTCCTGGTGGTCCCCAAGGGTCTCCTAGTGGCCTCCAGGGGTCTCCCGGGGATTCCTGGTGGTCCCCAAGGTTCTCCCGGGGGTTCCTGGTGGTACCTGAGGGTCTCCCAGGGGTTCCTGGTGGTCCCCGAGGGTCTCCTGGTGGCCTCCAGGGGTCTCCTGGGGGTTCCTGGTGGGCCCCAGGGTTCTCCCAGATAGGAACCTGGAACTCGTTGCCTTTGCCCACCCCACCCTGTGAAAGGGGTCTGGGGGCTGTCCCTCCTTGGGGACGTGGAAGGGGGGGGACTCAGCCCCCCACTCCGCTGCTGGGTGGGGGGACCCCTGGAGCCCAAACCCCACCCCCCCCACCCCGGCACTGACACCCCGGGTGCGAACTGGGGGTGGGGGGAAACCTCATTGAGGGCAAACCGGGTCGGTGGGCGGAGGGGGCAGCAACCAGTAACCGCCGGGACCCACACCAGTAACCGCTGGGACCCACACCAGTAACCGCTGGGACCCGCACCAGTAACCGCTGGGACCCGCACCAGTAACTGATGGGACCCGCACCAGTGACCACTGGGACGGACACCAGTAACTGATGGGATCCGCACCAGTAACCGCTGGGACCCGCACCAGTAACCGCTGGGATCCGCACCAGTAACCACTGGGATCCGCACCAGTAACCGCTGGGATCCGTCCCCAGCGAACTGGGGGTTACTGGGTCCCCGTGTCCCCGGCCCCAGCCGACTGGGGGTTACTGGGACCCCGTGTCCCTCTCCCCATCAAACTGGGGGTTACTGGAACCCTGTGTCCCTGTCCCCAGCAAACTGGGGGTTACTGGGACCCCATGCCCTCATCCCCAGCAAACTGGGGGTTACTGGGACCCCATGCCCTCTTCCCCATCAAACTGGGGGTTACTGGGACCCCGTGTCCCTCCCACACAGGGACCCCTCTAGCCCAGCACCGGGCCCTACAGCAGCACCCAGCACCAGTATGGGTCCGTATAGCCAAGCACAGCCCCCTATAGCCATGCCCAGAGCCCCACAGCCACTTATGGACCCTATAGCCATTGAGAGCCCCTAGACGGAGCCCTACAGAGCCCCATAGCGAGCTGCAGGCCCTATAGCGACACAGGCGCCCCTAGCGCAGCCCCCCCTTTTCCCCACCCCACAACAATCCCAGGCAGAGACACAGCTCGTTAGGTTTTCTATATCTTAACGAGCCCCAGAGGGTGTTGGGGCTGAGTCCATGAGCCTCAGAGACTGAGAGAAGACTGAAGAAGCTGCTCAAGAAGTCAGAAGCAAAACTTAAAGTGCCCTGAAGCCTTGACTGGCCCCACTGAGCATGGTTTCTGACAAAGGCTCCCCAGCGGCTCCTTAGAGCAGATCATGGGAAGATTCCAGGCAGACAAAGGCTTCTAGCTGTTCACAGGACATGAATAATTTGTGTTCTGTTACCATTTCTGAGCACTGCTATAAGACCATGAAGACAGTCAGTTAAACCAGAAAAAAACAATCTGTTTATTGCATTTCTTGAATTTTATTGAATATGTCTGTACTCACCTCAGCTGGGCATGTTTCAACCTTGAGCAATCTAGAGTTAACATTGGTTTTCTTAGGTGGCTGCACTGTATATGCAATTTTTGCTCAATTTCAGGGGCACAGAGCAGAGGCTGTCAAAGCAGCAGAGACAGGGAATGAACAGCTCCATGCCAGCCCCTTCCCTGGCAGAAAGCATAGCTGTACCCCCAGTGGAGCCAGTGGAGCCATATCCACCAGCAGGTCCCCAGGCACTGACCTTGATCTTGATGTATCAATGAGCAGCCCAGGCTCTCCTCAAGCTGCTCAGCCTTCTTGCCTCTGCTTGGCCAGCACAGCCAAGCACAGCATCTCCATGGGCACAAACATGGCGCACAGGAAGCCCAGTGCCCTGCGACTACAGCTCCAGGCATGCCGAATGACACCAACATGGCTCACAGGAAGCCCCGTTCCCCGGGACTACAGCTCCCAGCATGTCGAGGGCACAATCATTGCTCACAGAAAGCCCCCTGCCCCGCGACTACAGCTCCTGGCATGCCGAGGTTACAAACATGGCTCACAGGAAGCCCCGTGCCCCGGGACTACAGCGACCGGCAGCATTTATGAGATAAATGAGTGAGATAAAATCCAGATACCACTTTTTCTTAGAGCTGTGGGAATACTTACATGCCTAGGCAGCAACCTCTTACAGACACTTTGTGAAGGATATTTTATTTTGAAAACTGGCTTAGAGTATCAGATCCTGTCTCTGATCTCATTCATCCAAAAAGAGACAACAGAAGTTTAGTGTCCTGAATAAAACCCTCCTCCTAATTCATACCCTCTCTACCATGCTAGGCAGATCGTTATGGGAGAGGGTGCATAGAAAGAACAGATTCTTTTGATATGGAATATTTAAACTTAATCAGCCTTTTCTTAGCCATCCTTGTATTTTTGGATGATGCTTAATGCCCATGCAGGAGCAAGGGGGTCAGAAACCCACTGTTGTTATCTTTAGAAGAGAACAGTGCGCACTGCTGGCATAGCAGTGTTTTCAGCCTAGACTTGTGTGGGCAGGAGAAGAGAGGGGAGGTTAGCTTCTCCATCTGCTGCAGGAAAACCCCTCTAATCTGCTATCTTGACTACAGCAGTATGTTTAATCAGTAGCTGAAGTCCAGGTATCGTTTCTGGTCTCCTCTGAATGGAAACAAAACATCTGCCCTTCCCATAACAGGACAAACAGCTCAACTTCCTTCTAGCTGCAAGGTGTGAGGCAGCAATGGAAGTCTCTTTCCTGAGCCAGAAGACTATGAAACAAGCCTGCAGATCATTACAAGAAATCTTGGCAGAGGGGAATAAAACCCAAACCCAAAATACACACACATTGACAATACCAGTAACAGACACATTCATCTGCTCAGTGATGTAGATTCCCCACCACAGTAACTGTAGGGAACAGGTTTGAGTTATCAACTGCCATTAAATGCCTAAAATACTTTCTGCCCTCTCCCCTCCACTTAGAATGGGTCTTTTAAAAGATGACCCAGGTGCTTTACAAACAGCTTCCTGGCAGCATTAGGTTTAGGGACACTGGCAGTGTAGGGTTAATGGCTGGACTTGATGATCTTGAAGGTCTCTTCCAGCCAAATCATTAAAAAAAAAGCACATTCTTTATTCATTGGTAAGAAATACGGTCTCTGGAGACTCCCTTCCTCACGTTTTCCTTAAATTCACCTTCTCTTCCTGAGTTTTCTGTCTCTGTCCTCTTTCCTGCAAGTTTCACTCCTTGCTTACACCCCAAGTTCAAAGAGGTAAAAGTGGTAGTGTATTGCAGCTTCTCTCTCAGTAATTGGTGTCCTATAGGCATCTGTTTCACTGAAAAAGAAAGTGTATAAACCATGAAAAGATTAAATGTAATTACCATTATTTCAATTTCTGGGGCAAGGCCCTTTCATAAATAATTATGTCACAGTGTCAGACTGGAGGCTCTGTACAGCTGCCCTATCATTCATAATAATGAGTAGGATAGTAAGGCAAAAGCCAAGCCTTCACATGCTCTTTTTTTTCTAGTTACTTTTCCCCCATGACAAATTTCTACTTTATCTGATAGCATTTCCTGATGTTGTTGGTTTTCATAAGATATATAGTTGCTAATAAATATAATTTTTACAGTACAGTAATTCATTTTTAATTTCAGTTCATATTCACCTAGGCTATTTTTATTTCATTAGGATCTTTCACCCTAATAGTTTCAATGGACTGAAATACTTAATGTAGTTTATTCAGTTTTTTTAGTGTCCCCGTCCCGAGGGGGCTCTGTTAGATGGTTGCCCACCTCCCCCCTCACAGCTGCTGGGCAGTTCCAGACCCTGCTTGTTAATGGAAACCACAGCTGCAGAGACAGCAGCTATAAATAGGAGGGATGAAGATAGGCAGCTCCAGCATAAAAGGCCTCCAGTCCCCAAAGAAAGCTGCCCCAATCCCAGAAACCAAGAATAAAACAGCTGCTGCAAAGAGCAATGCCTCTCTCCACACAACAAGGTATATCACATCCACTGCACTACCCTCATCTAACCATCTACTGATATCTTTATAAAAGGCTCTCAGATTAGACAAGCATGATTTCCCCTTACGGAATCCATGTTGATTACTTGTGATAAGCCTCCTTTCCTCCAGATGCTTAGAGATGGCATCGAGGACAAGCTCATCCATTACCTTTCCAGGGATGGAGGTGAGGCTGATGGGCCTGTAGTTACCCGGGTCCTCCTTTTTGCCATTGCCAACTCTGTTTTGCAAACCCCCTTTTTGCACCCTTATTTCTTGCACACTCGCTTTTTGCACACTCACTTTTTGCACACGTATTCCTGCACGCTCACTTTTCGTACACTCACTTTTTGCACACTCATTTCTTGCACACTCACTTTTTCGACACGCACTTTTTGCACGCTGATTTCTTGAACACTCACTTTTTGCGCACTTATTCCTTGCACACGTACTCCTGGCACACTCACTTTTTGCACAATTGACATTGCTAATGCATTTTTCTCTGTTCCTATATCATCAGAGTGTACGCCTCAATTTGCTTTCACATGGAGAGGTGTCCAATACACTTGGAATCAACTGCCCCAGGGGTGGAAACACAGCCCTACCATTTGTCATGGACTGATTCATTCAGCCCTGGAGAAAGGTGATGCTCCAGAACACTTGCAATACATTGATGACATCATTGTGTGGGGTAACACAGAAGAAGAAGTCTTTTTAGTCACACTGAGCTCTGGCCTGAAGGTCTCTTTTTGCGTTTCATTTTTCAAAAGGCAAATGTGCTTTTGAAGCAACGTTCTGGCCAGAAGTCCCTCCGCTGAAATTCCTACTTGCTCTGAGACCACCGTCAAGGGGAGCAAGCAGGACACGACCGCTTCAGGCTCCAGCAGCGGATCCATGTCCGTGACTACCCGCAGCCATGACACCTTCCCCCCCAGCTCCAGCCACTGTCTCACGGACTGACTGGTTACTTCCGGATTGCGCTACCTTTTTGTTGGGCTCTGCCCCTGTCCTCCTCCCCTGCTTGGACTCCGCCCCCATCCGCCTCCCCTGCTTGGACTCTGCCCCCCTCCACCTCCCCTGTGGGTGGGCCGTTCCCTCCCCCCTGGCCCGCCCCGCCTTCTAGTCGGCGGGGTGTTTGCCCCACAAAGGCATCCTGCCAGATGAACACCCTGGCTGGCCCTCTGCCCCTCCCCCGTGTAGGCCGTTGCCATTCCATGCACAAGTTCCTGCCCTAATGGCCAGCTTTTCCTCTACCCAGGCTGCAAGGTTTCCAGTAAAGTCTAGAGCAGACATGACCCAGGCTCAGGAAACTGGTTAAAAAAATGCTTTATGAGGACCACCTTGCTCCCTGTTAGCTCCATGTTGAGCTCTGATGAAACCTTTCCTTGCGTGTTTTGGGCCACTGCTGGGTGTCACAGACAACACTGGCTCTTCAGATGAGTTCAACTCATTTTAGGGCCGAGGAATGTCAGTGAGTGACACCAGGCCTGCCATTCAAGGTGAATTATTGAAAGTATTAGTAAGAAAAGATCTTTCTGTTACTAAGGTGAAGACTTTATTTAGTGCTTGATGTCATGGGAGCAAGTCTCAGTGTGAAAGTGAAGTTGTTGAAAGCGTAAATAGGTGAAAATTAAATTAAGAGCTTTTAATGAAGTACACATGAAGCAAGAATATTTCTGTTGCTCTTTTTTCCTGAAGGACCAGGAGAGGAGAAACTCACAAGAGAGCCTGAGCTGTTTAGGTGTTTGTAAGAAAACTAATATCCTATTTAATGGGTGTTGCACAGGAGACAGAGAAGACAACAAGCTCTGTGTGAATGTTCAAATACATTTGGGGCTATCTTTCTAAAAGGAACTCCAAGGTAACCAATAAAGAGATCCTGCTGGCTAGGAAATCTTTTCCTGGGCTTTTAATCGCCTGTTATCCTTGCAATGGAGGGAAACTCTTCCCATCTTCCCTTCATTCCCAGTCTGTAACTATATACTCAGCATCCTTAGGTGATGCTCTCAGTGTGGAGCTCACACAGGAGGCTGGATTATGGAAGTGGTGTTTCAGTTAAACCCTCCTTTGCTGTGACACTGCAGCTACTACAGAGCAGAAGGCCTAGTTCATACCCTGCAAGCTGTCAGAAACAAGGTTGCAGTAATTATCATAGATTTAAATCCCTCCTTAGGCCTAATACACATGTATTTCATTTAAAAGTCTGACCAAAAAGAAAAAAAAAAATAGAAAAAAAAAAGAAATAAATCAACATGGTCTTACACTCACTGTTTAATTAGTTCATATTGTATTCATAGCTCATTTTCACTTCATTATTCATAACTGTCAGTTCACTTTTTTTTTTTTCCTTGTTTAATTAAAATTATTTAAGAGAAATCAGGGCTAGACAAGGGTATCACTGGGTCAATGTATGTCATCTGGTAACCTGCCTCCCATCCTAAAGAGGCTGCTTCTGGATACCCTGCAAGTAGGGTACACACAGCTGGGCAGATGCAGTCCCCTTACATTCTATTTAATCTGGCACATGAAATCCTAATTTTTAAAAGGTATAATGTTGGTGCAGACCTCACACACCAGAATGAATACTTGAAATTCTCTTAAAGAACATACAGTAGAAATGTGGCTAGGTGGGATCACGGGGCTTCATTTGTGCCATATTGGTGCCCTCAGCATGCCGGTAGCTGTAGTCCCGGGGCACGGGGTATCCTGGGCGCCATGTTGGTGTCCCTTCGGCATGCCGGGAGCTGTAGTCCTGGGGCACGGGGCTTCCTGGGCGCCATGTTTGGGCCCTCGGCATACCGGCAGGTGTAGTCCCGGGGCACGGGGCTTCCTGTGCGCCATGTTGGTGTACCTCGGCATGCCGGGAACAGTAATCAGAAACTGTATTGAATAAGAAGCAAATTTAAAGCACTGGCATATTGATAATAATAAATGCAGAAGACATCAAAGATTTAATTTGGAAATACTTTGGAATCACACTTTATCCTCATTGTCATTATGAAGAATGTCTGTCATTTTCTCTGTAAGAAAATAAAAGCCTTAACAAACATTAAAATAATATCAGCACTTAATGTAATCTTCAGTTAAGTGATGTGAAGACGTGAAAATCAGTTTCTGTCACAGAGATGTCTGTTCTGTCTGTTCTGGGGAGCACCCGGTGAAGACATGCGCTGCAGAACCCAGTGCCCTCCGACCAGCTCAGCCGTGTTTGAGGCAGGGGGTCACAGCAGAGCTCCCACACCATTCCCGCTGCCAAATCCCTTGTTGAGGGAACATTTTCTACGTAAGAGGGACAGGGGGTGTCGGGGCTATCTGGGCCTCCATCCCGCCTCGGAAACCCCTTGGCAGCGGTGATTGGTTTTGCTGACTTGGCTTAAGGCATTACTGCCCCAGAAGCCAAACCCCAATACAGAATACCAAATTCTGCTGGTTTATCTGGCTGCATTCTAATTCCAGTCTCTAAAACATCACTGAATTTGCAATCTTGTTCTCTACTTAGGGAGTCTGAAGTAGGTAGATAGTGAATAAGCCAAGCAACATTTTTTCATTTGAAAAGGTGAAAAATAATCAAGTTTCATAAAACAAAGCACTGGTACCACATCTTTCATTTAGTTCAGCAGGATGATCTGAAACCTGGGGTGTTAATGACAGAGTCAACAAGTGTGGAGGTAGCATCAATCCTGAGCATCCAGGCAAACTGACAACTCCAAAGCATCTTGAGTTGAGGCATGGACCACAGAGAAAAGCAGCATATGCTGTGCTGCACTTTGCTGTGTAAGGAGTGCTCAGTAAAGAGCAGAAGTTACAAGCATTAGGAACAGGCCTACCTGGGGACTCTTATTTCATTGTGCCTCTCCTAGATTACAGGGAGCAGTGGGAGGACTGGGCAGCTTGATCCGGGTGTTTCTAAGGACTGGGGGTTGGGTTGGTTTCTTTTTTTGTTTGTTTCTATTTTTTATTTCCTTTTTTTGTTTGTTTGTTTCTATTTTTTGTTTCCCTTTTTTTTTTGATTCATTTTTTTTCCTTTTTTTTTTTTCGTTTTGTTTTTTTTTTTTTTTTTTTTTTTCTCCTTTTGGGGGGGGGGGGGGGGGGGCTGTGGGGGGGCCGGGGGGGGGGGGACGGGGAGGAACTTGTGGAGGAACTTGTCGGGGAACTGGGAGGACCTGGTGAAGCACTGGGAGGACCTGAGGGGACACTGGGAGGCCTTGTTGGGGGTACTGGGAGGACGTGAGGGGAGCACTGGGAGTGGCTCCAGTAGGGTCTGGGGAGCACTGGGAGAGGCTCCAGCAGGGACTGGGAACACTGGGAAGACCTCTCGCTCATCCTCTAACTTAAATTGTGCTGGCTGGCTCTGGCGTAGTTCTGGCAAACCCTTTTCAGGTGAGAGTTACGACACAGCTCTGCTGGGCCCTTTCCTGGCAGCCTGTGCAGGCTGCAAGCTACGTTAGGCTTGGCTGGTGTCTGTCTTGATGGAGCTGTAACTGGGAAAGGCTCCCTTTGCTTCCCAGCCTTTCTAGAAAGAAATGGGAGTGTGATGTGGAGCAGATGGAGGGATCCAAAGGAGGAGCATTGCCCTTTGCAAAATACAACCTCATTTGCAAATAAATGTGAAGGTGGATTCTTCCACTGTATTTGATACTGGCTCATAGCTAACAGATTATTCAGACATCCAAAAAAATAACTGTAGGTTTGGGAAATTCAGTGAAATATTTAACACAGTAGCCTGGAATCATCTGTGTATAGATCAGCCTTGCAGTTAGTGATGTGTACTATTTATTAGAAAACAGAGTTCTTAGGAAGTGAGAATCTATTTACTTTGACTTTTCTATTAAGTTATATGAAGATTAGCTAAGGAATTTTATTTTACTTCAGCCTCCATCTGCATCCTGTATAAGTGAAAAGACAGAATTGATGATATGCAGGTCAGATCTATCTTCTTCTTTGATCCCATTAATGAAATGGAGATTCATTGCAAATTACTAGTTTCCATCGTTTAAGAAATGTGGTTATTCTGAGGATTCCTTGAAGCTTATAGGGCACGGGACAGAGCCAGGGGCCGAGAGGGGCTTCTGCTGCCAACGGAGAGTGCAGAGCTCTAGCAGGAGGGCACAGGAATCACAGAACGGCTTGGGCTGGGAAAGATGTTGAGATCACAGGGTCCAAGCGTTGCCCCAGCGCTGCCAGGGCACCACTGACCTCTGTCCCTCAGCACCACTGACCTCTGTCCCTCAGCACCACAGCCCCACAAGGGGCTGGGAAACCCCTCCCGGGGTCCTCAGTGAAACAGCAGTAATACACAGTTGAGCAAAATTCTTGATTCTGAAAGAAATATCTTGGGCTTTCCTCCTTGCTGAGAAATTTTACCAACAATTACACCGGTGTAAGAGTTGCACAGGAACTTTCAAACAGAATGGACAAATTCGACTTCGATGCGGGCAAGTGAATGTACAGGATTTTAAAAATAATACTGGGGTATCCTCATTAGGGTCCTCTGTCTGCTGTCTCCATCCTACCAAAGAAAGTAATGACCTGCGTACACAAAGTTGGCATAGATGGATACCTGGAGTTGATTTGGTGGAACGTGGGGGGCGTGGGTACTTTTTTAAATGTTGGATTTAAGATCAGTTTTATCCATTATTTGCCATATCAAAGTTTATGAGCTCTGTACAGAAACTTAATTGCATCAGATTTTCTGTCGGGAGCTATGCTTTTCTGTCAGATTTTATCTTACAACAAAGAATGGTTCATACACTGGGAACGCAAGAACATGGTGTTAGGGACATATGACTCTGTGAGGTTAATATTCACAAAACTGTACCTAAGCCTTCTCAGAAAATAGACATGATACAAATATAAGCAAAGTAAATGAGATCAGCTCACAATGAAGTGCAAAATACACATTGTAGCAGAAGGAATAATTAATAATTCATGCCTTGAGGAAGTCCTGCAGTCTAATGCTTCCTTTCTCACCTGTTTCTTGGTGCCTTGGGCCATAACCCCAAACAAACAAAAACACACACACACCCCAAAAAAAAACCCAAACCAAACCCAAAACTCTAAAATGCATGTTTACCATTGAGCTTGCTCTTACTTACTCACTAAAAGGCAGTTTCTCCAGTCAGTATATTCCATCACACACTTGTTTTTATCCTGAAAAACTTTAGAAAACAGTAATATATAATGGGTTTTTTGCATAGATGTTTTGGGGAAAAAAATGACATTCAGTTTAGTATTTCTCCTAACCTCCAGATTTTGCACTGGTGACTCAGGATGCGTCACACAACAAGGTGTGTTTGCTTCAAGCTACTTATTTCAGGTCTTTTTAAGAGGTAGACTGATATAGCGTGTTTTCTCCTAGAGCAGATCATCTTCTGCAAAAACTGTCCACCTACAGGGTCCAGTAATTAAACAGTTTGTGCAAGAAAACGGAACAAAAAACTGGAGAAATTACACGGTCTGAACTCTTCTGCTATCGGGGGGGCCTCCAGCACGCCCTGACTCCCTCCTTACCCTCCCCAGTCCCTCTGCCCCCCAGGACCCCCCGATCCCAGCACCCCTATTCCCAGTGTCCCTCCCAGTCCCTCCCAGTCTCAGTCCCCCCCGATCCCAGTACACCTCCAATTCTCTCCCACTCCCAGCACCCCCGATCCCAGCACGCCCCCCTATCCCCTTCTAGACCCAGTATCCCCCCAGGGTCCCTCCCCATCCCCTTCCAAGGAACCTCAGCACCTCCGGCGGCCAATAGGAGGCGGCGGTTTTGATCCGTTCCCGCTTTTCACACCCGCGGAGGCGCCTCGAGGAAAGAAAGGAAAAAAAAAACAACCCTTTTTTTTCTTAATTGTGGGTTTGTTTGGTTTTTTTTTTTTTTTCTAGGGATCCCCGGACCGGAACTTTAATTAAACAGCTAAACTTTTTGCTTCATTAATTCTTGGGTGTTTCAGGTGCTTCTGGGTTTAGATTCTGGGGGAAAGCGTCTGGTTCATTAGCACATGCCAGAAGCCAGGCTGCTCTTTAATATGAGCACAACAAATTAATTCCTCTGTTAACAATCGCAGATAATGCAGAGTGGTAATAAGTCATGAGGAAAATAAAGGCAGCAGTTGTAATCCAGGCTCAGAACAGGGCCAGTGAAGGTGCCATCTATGTGTTCATGGCTTTGGTTGACTCCAAATCAGCCACAGTACAAATGAGAGTGGGGGCGGAAGGGGGGGGTGGCCGCTGGGTTTCCCGCGCAAACGTTTTCGCCCCCCCCCCCAACCACCACCACCACCACCTCCACCCCCCCACCTCTGCCCTCAGCGAGCGAGCTCCCGCCGATACGGAGGCTTCGCCGGCTGCCGCCGCCGCTGAAGCGCATCCCCGGAAAGGGAAGCGCCGCGGCCTCGCCGGGCTGCGGGGCGAAGAGGGGAGGGCGGCCGCGAGACAGCCGCAGGCATAACCAATTCACACTGAAGGGTCCCCCAGTTCCCCAGCCAACATTACTTTCCTATTTGGCAGTTTCCAAAGCCCGTACCACAGAGCAGGTTGTTTTAGAAGACAAAAAGTGAAAGTCAGCAGTAGCACGCTGTCATCAATGAGTGGGGTGGGAACTCATTCAGCAAGTCCTTACTCAGAGGTCAATTTGCCCCATTCAATTTTTTTTTTCCCCCCATTTCAACCCTGAGAGCACCTCTTATTCCTTTAGCATGTACACACTGCAGATAAAAGAATGTTATCATTTCAAGTATGATTTTTTTATTAATCAGAAATATGACCAATAGCATTTTGCTGTCACATTCATACAGTGGTATGCTTTAGCATGTCTTATGTTATCACCATGCCTTGAAAGAGAAAACCACCCTTTTCAGGAACTTCGTGCTTATGATCAATTTAAATAAGAATGTTTTCCAAAACAAAACTATAGGCTAGATGATCAAAGAGGAAAAGGGGAAGGGAAAAAAATGGGGAAAAAGGAAAAAAGAGGAAAAGGGGAAGGGAAAAACAAAGAGGAAAAGAGGAAGGAAAAACAAAGAGGAAAAGGGGAAGGGAAAAAAAAAGAGGAAAAGGGGAAGGAAAAACAAAGAGGAAAAGGGGAAGGGAAAAAGAAAGGGGGAAAAGGGGAAGGGAAAAAAATGGGAAAAAGGGGAAAAGGAAAAAAAAAGGGGAAAAGGAAAAAGAGATCAACCCCCACCTCTCTAGAACTTCCTTACACGGAGTTGCAGAGAGTGATAAAGTCTCCCCTCAGACTCTTTTTCTTCAGCCTAAACAACACCAGCTCCCTCATAAGATTTATTCTTAATATCCCTCCTCAGAAGACTTATTCTCAAGACAGGTGGGAAGGTGCAGACCCCACTCAGGGGCTGCTCAGATGCTGTGAGGCCGAGTTTTGCACCACGTTCCTGTACCTAATGTCCGAAACGTAATCAGCCTGGGCTGGATGTCTCCAGCCTCGGCCTCGGCCTGCTTCTCAGGGAACAGAGGCACCATTTTCCCCTCGCTTCCAGTCCGGGCGCTGCCAACAGCCCCCGGAGCCGCCGCGCAGCTGGGCCGGGGCGGGAGAACCTGCTCCGTCAGCGGCGGTGCTGGGAACAATCCTCCCGAATTTCACCAGCTTGCTGAGCCAAAAGAAATAGAATTAAAACCAGAAAGCGAGGCCAAGATGCTCTCACTATCATGTTGATTACCCTGTGGAATTGTGTCCAATAAACCTCCTCTCTCACTGGAACCTCTGGTATGGCCACATCCTTCAATTTTATTGGTCCCTCGTAAATCTGTTCTGTTTCTGCAGGTAGTGCTCTCATTTGGCCTGCAGAAATACTGCTTGTCTTGTCCTTTTTGCTAAGTATCTTTGAAAGCATTGTGTTTAACAAAGATTTCAGAATCTTTAGTAATATGAATTCAAATCACTACTTTACTTTGCAAATTGCAGACTCTGAATTATATCCCCTTTTTTGTTAGCACCTTTATTAACTCCAGGCTGTGATGAATGCCATGACTGTACCTGTTGATTAGTGTCCATGTTTCTTCTTGGGTTGAGATTACACCTGCATTATTTATACACTAATCTGATCATATTCAAAGTGATTTCCATGCTGAAAAGAACACAGAGAAGCAAAAATAATATTAATTTATCAACAAGAGTTTTCTTCAAAAGAAAAAAGCCAAACCTGCAACCTCTCCAGTTTAGCTTCCTTTCAGTCAGAATCACAGTTATCACTTGGGTTTGATCTTCATGGACAATTATAAAACCCTCTCCAGCCAGTGTGCCTATCCCAATCCTTGACAGTAAGCCATTAATTTATGCCCCAAGCTATGACCGAAGTACCTTACGTACAAACAGGAAATCAAGAACTACCTTCTCCCCATTTTCAAAACATGGGGGGTGAGGACACATGTCCCCCCATGAAGAAGTACCCAACTCAAGAAAGAGCAGAATTGTAATGTGATGTCTGTACCTGCATAAATGGATTGTTATATTGTGGCTACAGTGGGTGTGAAAGGCAGTTCTGAAAGCTAATGCTTCTCAGAGGCCTGTTACTACTGACCCTTTGGAAGGAGGCTCATTAGCTGAATAGGAGTGATTCCAGCTGAGGGTGCATACCCAAAGTTGGGTCAATGTTTCCATCTACTGAAATTTGAAGGACAAGTTCTTAGAACTGTGTATGTGCCAAGC
Source organism: Actenoides hombroni (assembly GCA_024336885.1). Lineage (NCBI taxonomy): Eukaryota > Metazoa > Chordata > Aves > Coraciiformes > Alcedinidae > Actenoides > Actenoides hombroni. Next base: position 749,543 of record WUAM01006479.1, on the reverse strand, counting down.
AAAAAATCCCAGTGCTATTAATCTGACAAGTTTTCTCCAGCATATATATTTTTTTTCCATTGCAAAAATATATTGCATCTTTTTTATTAAATGCTGGGTTTATGTGTTAATGTAGAGCTCAAAAAAGCTTTACTATGAAATCCTTTTTTTTATCCACAAAAACAAACAGCAGAGGAAAAAATTCTAGTTGAAAGTACACCGTAAGGCGACAGCTTCTGGTGAAAGCTGTAATTGCAAAAAGATGCCAGCTGTGAGGGTAGGCTGGAAGAAGCTGGTGCTGTCTCTTCTACCAGCCTCCTTTTACAGGCAAAGCTGGCTCAAAGAAACTAACAGCTGTTCTCCAAGTCCAAAAGAGAGGAGCAACAAAAGCCTCTACACCAAGTTTCCTTTTGCAGCAGTTTTAAGGAGGTGAGCAGTAGGCATAGAGACATTATCATACTACAATCATGAGATTCAGGTAGTCTGTTTTTATAGGTCAAGGAGAAGAGAGACTATCCACAGCATAAACTCATCTGTTTGGCTATTGTCCAAGAAGTGAAAATCCACTTCTCTTTAGAATTAGTAAGAGAACAGTAACCTCATTTCATTTATTGCATCCTGTGCATCTTCACTCTTTCTCTCTGATCAAACAGAGGTCAACTCTTTGATTGGAGGTAAGAATAGGACACCAGGGACATCTCCTATGCAGGGTGTGCTGTGCAGGTCTTTTTCTTTCTCCTCTTGATTGTAGGTGAATATTTCCTTCTCACAGTCATGTCCTACGATCGCTATGTTGCCATCTGCAGACCCCTGCACTATGAGACCCTCCTGGGCAGCAGAGTTTGTCTCCACCTGGCAGCAGCTGCCTGGGCCTCTGGGCTTCTTGATGCTCTGCTGTACACAGCCAATACATTTTCCCTGCCAATAATACTTTGGTTTTGTGCACATGAGATCATTTGATGGGTCATTTGGAATTCTGATTTTCCATATTTTTTTTCCAATGTTACTGATTAGATAAGAAGTTTGTGCCAGACATTTTATCTCCTCCTATCTATCTGCATTTAACAAAACTATAGTTTCCATGGCTCTAAGTAGAGAGACAAACAGATATATAAATAAATAAAATTTATTTATTTATGTGTTTTTTATTTATTCTTTGAAGTATTGTTACATCACAGTTTCACGAGTATATACGTGATCATGGCTGGTGCAGGTGTTTTTTACATCACAGCTCCAGAATCAGGTGCGTGATCAAGGCTGGTGCAGGCCTTTGTTACATCAGAGCTATTCTAGTAGGTACTGGATAACAGCTGGAGCAGGCCTTTGTGACATCACAGCTCCACGAGTAGGTAGGTAATCAGAGGTGGTGCAGGCCTTTGTGACTTAACAACTGAAGGAGAAGGACTCGCTGCGGGGCTGGGGGAGTTACACTGATACAGCTTCCAGATGTTTGTGTTGTTTTCAGTCACGAGCAGAATAAAGCCTTTGATGGTTACACACTTCAGCTTTTCTTTTCTCAGCTCCTGCAGGACCCCGTGAGCCAGGAGCCCAATGTGCAGGAGTGGCTCTGGGGATGCAGCTTCCCCAGCAAACGGTTCCGTCAGAGGGTTCACTGCACTCGGGTAAGTTTGGTTTGAGTTGCAATGGCCACAAAATTTCTAGCAAAACGTTACACTGCTGCAGCTTGTGTATCATCTTTGCTCTCAATATTGCACCTGCACTTCATGACCATTAGCCAGTTAGGAAACGGGCATCTTCCACCTGTGGAACTGAGGACATTTTCCCCCAAACAAATTCTGGAGGTTGTTCTAGATGGAGATACCTGATAAGGCCAAAGCAGAGCCTGGAAGTCTCACCTGAGGAATTAAGCCTGTAGTTATTCATGCACATCAGTTCAGACGATTGGAAAACACTCTGTGGAACACTCATGAAAAAGCATTTGAAGGATAAACTAGTTTCCATCTTTTTTTTTTCTACACACAGCTGAGTGCATGACAACTTTCTTGAGGACTAATGGTCTTGAATTAGCACAACAGGGCACCAAGCTTGCATCTGGCCAGGGGGGAACTTCAGAGAACCACTGTGGCCGGGGAGGAGTTAATAGCAAAGGCTGGCATGGGGCAAAGAAGCAAACAGTGCATGTATCTTCACTGGGAGGTAGAGAAGGACTGGCACCAAATCTAAAACTTAAATTTGTATTTTATATTATAAAAGACTACTTTCAAAGCCATAATTATCCTTTAGCAGCTTTAAAAGAAAAATTGTTTTCTTCTTTTCATACTAGGAGGGTGGGTTAGTTGTTTGGGGTTTTTTTTATTGGGGTTGGTTTGTTTTTTGAGAAAGTCAGATTGAATTGTAGTTGTAAAGTCCTTTAATAGTTGGAGCATATCTTCTTGTTTAGTTTCATGTGAACGAACTTGGTTCTTGTGCTATGATCTGCATTATGCTGGGAACAGAATCACTGTGAATGAAGATGACTGAAAATTTTATTTCAGGAAGATACTTGCTGATTAGCATTAAAATGCTAGCATAGACACACCCAAATTAATTTGAAACACCAAAAAACTTTCCTTTCTGTCATCTCTATAATTAATTAGGTTCCTCAGCAAGAGCTTTTCTACTGCACAGCTGTTTCTATTCCACACCTCTACCAGGATTCTAGCCTGTCTCATCTGTAGATGTTCTTGCCTGAACATCCCTATGGGTGAAGCAAGGGACAGGGAAGCAGGGCTTAGAGCTGCCACATCGAGGCATTCTCGGAAACAAGAGAACAACGACTTGACAAACATGGGAGCAATTGCCAGCACACAAAGCCAAAACTATTCCTCACATTCCTGAGAAAGTGATACTAAGCCCAGAGAGACTTTGGCTCTTAGCACCTAACACTATTTGAACTGCCCAGTAAATAATCTCAATAAATTATTGAGATGCCTAAGAAGAACTAATCATCTATTAAAGTTATTTTGTAAGAATGCCTCAATTTTATTCCAGATGGTAGTGTGCTGAATACACCCACCCAGGACAGGGTGACTGCGTAGAAACCAGTTGTAGTGAGATTGCACTGAGTAGTAGAAGTGATAAAAATATTTCACAAGACCTTCCTCTAAATCTTTCAGGGGTTATCACACAGTATCTTTTCAGAAGTTCTCCATTATCTTCTCTGCCAAGACTTCTATACCATCCATTTTCCTATGCACAGTATTTCCTTTCTTTCTCACTACTTCCTGACCATTGCATATTGCAGATCTATTTCTAGTTGTAAGATTTTTCCACATTTTTCTCTAGATCACAACTGATACTGCCAATTGGTTGACCTTATTCTGAACTACAAGAGGAGTAACCTGTGACTGAGTTTCCATATAGTAGCTACTCTAGTTTATCCAGAGTATATTAACATCTCATAATGGTAAAGGTTAAATAGGAATTAGGGAATTTAGTGCTATTTCTGGATCTTCTTGATTGCAGCTGTCTTTTGTGAATAGTTTTTTTCTCTTGTGTTTGGACATTTTCTTTCTGCTCCCTGTAGAACTCAGACATTAGAAAATGTGGGTAATTAGTGAAAACACAGCATCTTTTTTTGCAGTGATATTGGAGGTGCTCTCTAAGGTGAATCTCCCTCTGTGCCACTGTAACCTGCCTTTATCATCAATGAAGCCCATGGTGCCTTGTGGCTACCTGGTCTCCCAGTGAGTGTTTTTCTCCTCCAGATAATGCATGCAAGGGCATATTTCAGGAGGGAAGAGAAGCTCATACAGGCTGGCAGTGCATCTGGGTACTGGTAGGATGGCAGGGCCCCACTGGAGGTTGAAACATTAAAACTTTAGCTACACATTCGATTTCTACACAAACAGAAGCCCATTAATAAATTCAATGGGTATTCCACAACAATAATCACTTCAATTTTTAGGATATTTGGATGCCAGACCTTTCTGAATTTCAAGCCACAGTAAACTGAAATAATGAGTCTGATGTTTAAAGCTACACTCGTGTGGAATACAGCAGGGAAGGGTTTTGCAGAAAGAGAACTGCAATACTCTGGTATAAGGGGTGTCCCCATGGTGGGGGTGTCCCCAACCCGGGGGTGTCCCCAACTCCTGGGGGTGTCCCCAACTGCGGGGGTGTCCCCAACTGCGGGGGTGTCCCCAACTCTGGGGGTGTCCCCAACTCACGGGGGTGTCCCCAACCCGGGGGTGTCCCCAACTCCTGGGAGTGTCCCCAACTCCTGGGGGTGTCCCCAACTCCGGGGGTGTCCCCAACTCCTGGGGGTGTCCCCAACTGTGGGGAGAAAATATTAGAAATAAATCTATATTTTAGAACTCAAATGCTTATTTTAAGTCTGATTAAGCATTTCCTAAATGTATTTTCTTTTATCTAATATCTTAAAAAAATCTAATGGGTTAATTGCCCTATCTGATCTAGACTTTTATGCAGAATCTCCTAAATAGATACATATTTTTAATTAAAATATTTATATACCCAGTGAAAAGCCTGTTTTAAAAATTTGCAAACACAGCTCCAGTATGAGATCCCTTCTTGTGCAGGTTCTAGACAGAAGACTATGGGTCTGATCAGAAAACTGAGTGCTGGACAAGAAGGCTCTTCATCTTGGTAATCTCAGAGCTTCAGTACAGGGTCTGCCTCACTGTGTGGTGCCCTTTTTGTGTAGGTGGACTACAGAGCCAAACCTTACTAAATGCTTTGCTGAGCTCCATCTGCCAACATAACAAATAATGTGGGAATTAGTAAGGCTTTGTCCTGCTTGGAATACCCAAGAGGGAAATAGCTTTGTTCTTAATAATTTTCCAAAGTACAATGAGGGGAATTCTAGATATTTAATCCAACAGCTTGTTCTGAGAACTTTAACGATAAAGGCCATGTTTTCAAACTGGAGCAATCAGTATTAAAGTCCTAAGATACATATAAATATATATGTCTCCTAAATCTAATTTTAAGGATTTCTGAAGATTTTCTTTTCAGTAGGACCTCAGAATTTAAGAATCTTGGTAAAAGTTGTGTTAGTAAATAGAATTTATAGCTTGATTGCTGTTTTTTCCGTTCTCAGTTTTTGAAAGCAAATGGAAAAATGAGTGTGTAAATGAACTGAATATTTTCCACCCCTCTTGGTTAGGGAAGGTTGTTTGTGTGTCTTCTTGCTTAGCCCAGAAGGTCACAAGGATAGCTTGGAATATAAATTACATTAAAAATGTTTGGATTTCATAAATTTTAAGTTGGTGCCCTTAATAAGGAATAAAAATATGAATGTTGATTTCACAGGGAATCTGATTCCAAAAATGTTCAATAATCTTAATCACTTCTTAAAAAATGCAGTGCCTCTATTCATTACCTTGTTACAACCAAAGAATTCCTCATGTAAGGACAAAATAGAATTCTGCACGTCATTAAGAAAACACTGAGGTGCCAGGTTTTCTTTCTTTTTTTTTTTCACACATATATAAGTCTGAATATTTGATTCATACAAAAACAATAATATTTACATAGCATTTAAATTAACTTCTCATCACTTCAGGTTTATGTCTACTATTATAGATAACTTATTGTGATCAAAAATGAGGTTTGCATTTCAATTTTTGTAAAATCACGGTGTTGTTTGCATTTATAGCTCACTTACCTTGTTGCTAACCTTACACTCACAGCTTTAACCACAGAGGTGGCTGCTGTGATTACATTTGATCAACCATAAAAGGGATTTCCCAGAACAAGCACGTATCATTACCTTCAGCAAGGAGCATTTCCTTAATTTCTGCCTTGTTTAGTTCTTGTCTATAAATAACAGCAACTGCTCCTGAAACCAAGTCTTGCAGAGCCCTACCTTGGAGGCTACTAAAAACTTGAAAATTTCATTGGTTTGACAGTCTTTCTAGACTAATAATACCTAATATATAATGAACATCATGCCAGTCGGAAATCTGTAATTATAGGCCACTCTCCACTGCAGCATAATACCTTCCTTATAATTATAACCAACAGTTTTTCTTATTTGGAAACGTGGTGTGCATTCAGCATGTTCATGTTAAGACATTCATGGGACTGTAGTTAACTGCACACTATACATTTTGACCTGAGCAGAATTTGTATCCAGCCCCAAACTGGAACCAGTGTAGCTACATAGTGCTCTGCACAGGTTACTGAAGCCTTTCCTATGGCAGGCTATCTAGCTCCAATAAAATATGTTTTTCAAATCCAAATTGCTACCAGTTAAAATCCCAATGTTCATAATTTTCTCTAGATTATGTTCCTTGGTTTACAATGTCCACCTTTGCAATGAAGATGAGATCCAAGGACTTTCTCATGCATATATTCCTGTTTACATGTTTTCAGAGAAGCAGGAAGCTTATGTCACTCAATATACTGTATGAATTTTATCCTGGGTAATTCTAGTGGAACTTTATTAGTTGTTCATGATAAGTGCTAGCTTCTTTCATACCTTTCCCACTCACTGACCACTAATCCATTTTTAGTAAAACTAAATCTTTAATAAGAATATTTCAAGAACAGCGATTGCTCTTCCATTTATTACTCTTCCATCTTCTATGTTGGGAGCATGGATTCTAAAGTACCTGTTTACCATTAGAAAAACCAACTTCTGGAATACAGTGTCTTTACAGATGAGTGGGTAACTTCTGGTAATTTCTTTATCTTGTATTGCAATCGGAAGAATAAAAAGGTATTTAAAATGGCATCCAGCAGTGAGGGTTCCCTGCAAGGATGCTGGATGCTTTGGGGCAAAAGTTTCTTGACCTTTCATGCATGCTAAGGTACTTGGCATTTGGATTCAAAAGCATTATCCATGAGCATCTGCCTTTGGATGCTGGATCAAATTTTGTCTGACTTCTAGTCTTTTAAAATCCTGAATCATGCTGGGTGTCCATAATGAAATACGGATGGAGCAAAGCAAAATGTGCAAGAAATCACAGGACTCACATAAAACAACTGTGAAACTGCCAAGGATGCCAGCAGTCATGGAAATGCTTCTTAGCAGCTACCTCAGAAAATGAGATAGTGCTGACAAGAAGCACTTTGGCATTGGTCTGCTATAAACATGCCCAAATGTTTGTTGTTTACACCAAAACTGCTCTGCTATAAACATTGTTCTGGTATAAACATGCCTGAGTGGAGTGTCAGGAAGGGGATTTAGAAACAAACAACCCATGGGGGTTTACCTTTTTCTCTTGATTCTCCTTCCCATTCCATTGGGGAGGGGGGAGGAGTGAGCGAGCGGCTGCATGGTGCTTAGTTGACATCTGGGGTAAACCATGACAACTATAAATATCAAGCATTATCACTTCTAGAAGCAGACAGTGTCTGCAAAAATAAGCCGTTAACTTCAGAGACCACAGCTACATAGAAGAGTCTTAGCTGAAAAGTAAAATCACTGAACAGAAACTCACCACTCCGGGAGCTGGCAGTGGGTGGTGCTGGGCCAGCGCTTGCGCCGAGGAGAAGCATCGCGACCACTGTGGGTAGGAGGATAAGGTCCCCACGGAGCAAACTTGTCCCAGCCTGGAGCCCTAGGGAGGAAAGGACACAGCACCATTAGGATCCCTGGGCACCTCCCTGGCTCCCAGGGAAGGCTCGGACCATGGGGTGCAGACAGGAGCAGGGGCCTCCCGGGGTGGTGGGAGCAGGCCCACCATCTGGCATGGACTGATCCAGACTGCAGTGGAAAAGGGTGAGGCTCCAGAACATCTGCAGTACATCGATGACATCATTGTGTGGGGGAACACAGCAACAGAGGTATTTGAGAACGGAGAGAAGATCATCCAGATTCTCCTGGAAGCTGGCTTCGCCATCAAAAAGAGCAAAGTCAAGGGACCTGCCCAAGAGATCCAGTTCCTGGGGGTAAAGTGGCAAGACGGACGGCACCTTTAATAACAGCTACAAGGAAGACCAAGACCTTTACAAACCCTGCTTGATTCAGGCAACACATTAGAGTTGCCTGAATCACAAGTTCTTCAGCACCTGAAAGCCCAGACAAGAGCTTTGGGATTTCCTATTATGGGAAAAGTCACCAGCTTTTAACAGCATCCACTGAACTTAGTAGCCCACCCTGCTAACTAATGGGCAACTTATTTGCTTCTGATATATAGTCTGCCAGAAGCAACGCTGCATCGGGCAGGAACTTTTTGCCATTGCTCCCTGGCTTCTAAATAACCTCCATCAGTCAGGTGGTGAGAGGACAGGGAGTTCACTGTAGCAGAGGCTCCATCAGTCAGGTGGTGAGAGGACAAGGAGTTCACTGTAGCAGAGGCTCCATCAGCCTGCTGGTTTTCTGTCACGGGAAACAGGGTACAGCTCCAAGCAAGCATCTCTCTCCGTCTCACATTCCCTGATAGTTCTCAGCCCTTTATCAGTGTCTGTGACTTTTTTTCCCCCACTTGGTCAATTAATGAGATTAGAAAATCCTATTAATTAGTCTGCTAATTCTTTGCACATAGGCAGAGAAAATAGCAGGGAGCACAGAATGGTGCTAGAGAGGAGTTCTTACAGACTTTACAGTTCCTTGAAGTTTTTCAGAAGATCTCTGTCATTGCAAAACAGAACCAATACATCACCCATGTATTCCTTGTCCAAGAGTTGAGCTAATAGAATTATAGAATGTTAGAGGTTGGAAGGAACCTCTGGAGATGATCGAGTCCAACTCCTCAGCCAGAGCAGGATCACCCAGGGCAGGTTACACAGGAACAGATCCAGGTGGGTTTCGAAAGTCTCTAGAGAAGGAGACCCCACAATCTCTCTGGGCAACCTGTTCCAGGCTCTGTCACCCTCTCAGTAAAGAAGTTCCTCCTCATGTTCAGGTGGAACCTTTTAGGCTCCAGTTTATACACTTGCTTTAGACTGCAGGCCCCCTTGGGCAGGGGCTCTTCTTGTTCTGTGCTTTGTGTTCAAAAAGCACTTGGACAAATCCAAATAATAATAACCCAGCCAGAGCTGAGTACAGAGCTGTCCAGATTCATCACTGTACAAGGGGCTGCTGCAAGGTTTATTCAGGGCTTTTCCAATCACAAATCCAATTCCTGCCATTAACAGAATTGACTAAAACTTTCACAGACAACAGAGAAAACGAGACACAAAGAAAGCTCTCTAGAAGTACATTCAAACAATTTTTACAGGAAGGGCAATGACTTGCAGAAGCCACTACTAAGTATAAATATATCTAAGGTGTAAGATACACTCTTGCATATGTAGAAATCAAGATACAGGTTTATCTAAAGAATAAACATCAGCTCAGAGGAGAATCCCTTCAGTAAGATTCTCTGGTTTGAGTGCACATCACATTGTGCACAGAAAATGTTCAAGCTTTAAACTGCCAAGGTGTTTTATTTGGATTTGGATAAATGCTTGTTTGGAACATTAGTGATCTCACTGGGGGAATCCAGCATGGAAAACTGCTAATTGCATTTTCCCCTCCAAGTCACAAACCACTCCTAGTGCTTTAATGTGGTTTTTCTACTCAGCATTGCCACTTTGACAATGCAACATTCAAAGACTTTTACCTATATAAATATTAAACGATAGCCTAGATACTCAAGTACTTCTCTTAGTTTTTCCTTTTTTAAATTTTTTTTTTTTCTTTTTTTTTTTTTTTCTTTTTTTTTTTCTTTTTTTCTCTTTCAAGAGGTATGGGGTTTCCTTTCTCTTTCTTTTTTTTATTTCCTGTCTCTTTCTTTTTTCTTTCCTTTTTCTTTTTTCTTTCTCTTTCTTTTTTCTTTTTCTTTCCTTTTTTTCCTTTTTCCCCTCCCCCCCCCCCCTCCCCCCCCCCCCCCCCCCCCCCCCCCCCCCCCTTTGCTGTGATTTACAGAGTAGAGAGGTTTAAGGACTGACTAAATTTGAAGAGATCTAATTCTCCAAACCCTGTAACTATAAATGTGAAGAACAGCATATTAGTTACTGCAAAACAAATGTCCATACATTCCATGCAATATAAAGTAGTAGTTATATATGCATATAGTTCAGACTGTACTTAAAAAAACAAAACATAATCAACCCAAAATGTTTACAAAGTGAAAAAAAATACCAACCTCAAAAAAGTTAAAGTTGCAGGAAGGGAAGGGACACTGGAAATGCCCAGATGGGCTGAGAATCTGCTCTTGGCCAGGTCAACATGTTGCCATTTAGTGTTGTATAAACTGAATTTAAAAGGCAGGTTAATATCCAGCACATCATACTGAACAACTCAGCTAAAGCTGACAACAGAAGCTAGAGAAACAGATAAGGCAAATTAGGTCTGGGTTTTCCATTAGAAAATATTCACTTTAAGTATTTCTTTTTGTAAGGCAACAGGATACTAAAAACTACTCCCAGCTCTTTATACAATTAAAGTTCTCTTTACCCTATCTTTCAAATAATTTTACATTTTTTTGTTGCGGGATGCAGCTTCAGGATGAGGACTGGAAAGAAAATCATAGACTCACAGAATGGCCTGTGTTGCAAGGGACCTTGCAGGTCATCTCGTTTCAAGCTCCCTTCCATGGGGAGGGGCACTGGGGAACTTGCGCCATGGGCGCTAGACCCACCCCCCGACCGCCACCCTCCCCTATAGTCCCCCTCCCCCATGGACCCAAACCCCTACACCCCCACACCCTTATAGCCCCACACCCCTATAGCCACACTTCCCTATAGCCCCACACCCCTATAGACTCAAACCCCTATAGACCCACACCCCTATAGCCCCACAACCCTATAACCCCCCCTCCCCCTAGCCCCCCAACCCCATAGACCCAAACCCCCTAAGCCCCCCACCCACGGGTGGGATGCTGGCGGCAAAACCCCAGCAGACTTGGGAGGCTGGCTTCTGCCCCGCTGCAGCTCTGGGAGGAACAGCCCTCCCCCCTGGGTCAGCTGGTTTGAAACAAAGCAAAATGCTGCGTTTGAGGCACCCGAAGGAGATCCGGAAGCGTCCAAATCCGGTTTGTAAAGCACTGCCATGCACGCGGCGAGAAGTTTTGCCCAGATTGTTTGCTGAATGTAAGTAGAACTGATAGATGGTTGTCTACGTCATGGGATACTTTCATAAATCCTAGGTGAGGGGTTTTTTTTTTCTGTTTATTCTTTATTAGTAGTAATTTTCATGTCCCTACAGTATAACTTTGCTCAAGTGAATAGTTTCATAAAAGCCACATCTCACTTTAGTGAGGCCTCTAAGTAAGAAATTAGGTGTTATACAAAATGAACAGAAAGAACTGCAGAGTATGTTTTTGTAGTCTATACATATACTGCAATATAACCTGACTAAGATAACACTGCAAACTGATATAGTAGGTGCATGTATTTTCTCCTCCTCAAAGCAATATAAGAAAACATGTATTAACTTTCAATCCATGAAAACCAAGCTGCCCAATAAGGAAAAGGGGCCTATTGACAAATCTATTTTATAAAAGGAAGTCTTTGAATTAGCAGCCTTCTGGGAAATATCACTATGAATTATTCAACCATCTAACTGAACTTGTGTTGAACCATTCTCCCCTGCATGCCGAGGGACACCAACATGGCGCCCAGGAAGCCCCTTGCCCCGGGACTACAGCTCCCGGAATGCCGAAGGACGCCAACATGGCGCACAGGAAGCCCTGTGCCCCGGGAATACAGCTCCCGGCTTACCAAGGGACACCAACATGGCGCACAGGAAGCCCCGTGTTCCGGGACTAAAGCTCCGGGCATGCCGTGGGCACAAACATTGCTCCCAGGAAGCCCCGGGCCGCGGGACTAATTTCTGGAGCCAGGAAAAGACAGTTTCCACCGCTGGGTTATCCATTTGTGGATAGTACATTGCTGCCAAGCTGGCAGAATATGATGCCGGTCTGTTCGTGATCACTTTCCTCCACATGGCCCTTGTACACTGAACAACCTCCTGATCTTCTGGGATGCTCATCATTATCTAAATCCCCATAGGTAACTTCCAGTACTGCTTGTTCCCTCAGGTACCGGCAACCTTCATCAGCAGTAGAGCCCAAGAGCTTCTTGGTGGAAATAATAAGTATAGTTTTTGGTGTCTGGTACAATGAAGTTGGCCCTGTAGCTGCAGCCTCCACACACAGCTGTAATATAAGTACCCAATAAGAATAATGTACTATAAAACAGATTCTCAGTAAAAGCCATACAGTAAATTAGTATAAAAGTGTCTGAAATGTCACAGAAATGGAAAGAATGGGGCAATTTAAATATCCCAAATGTTTTACGTATCATTAACATCTTCCATGGAAAGAATACCAGAGCTAAGAGGGTTTTTAACCTTGAAAACTATGTCAGGTAGGACAACTTCAGAAGACAGCAACCTCACTGGGCTAAGGCACAACTAAGGCAGCCTCACTCAGCACTGCAACTCATTTCTGCAGTGGTTTGCTATGCCTTTAGAGAAGGTTCATGCATTTTTACTTGTCACTATCCCATTTTCTTTCTGTGAAAGCTTTTCTTGGCTCACAGATATTCCCTCCATCAAAGCAAAGCTTAGAGCTGGAATTGCCCCCGCAATGGGACTCCTGCCTCTTCTCATGAGCTCTCAGCTTTCTAAACATCTTCCCTTCTTCTCTGCCTCAAGATGGGTAAACAATCTTACACCCATTTAACAGAAGAGGCATTAAACTCCATGACTTACCCCAGATCAGCTTCCCACTGGAGCCCATGCCATTTGCAGGATGCCCCTACCCAAGGCAAGGAGCAACCCCAATGGTGACTTGTGGGGCAGCATTGGTGGGTCCGGGTCACTTGGGGGTCAGTTGTGGGTCAGCCGAGTCACGTGTGGGTCACTTGTGGGTCACGTGGGGGTCAGTTCAGTCACTTGTGGGTCACAAGGGTCACTTGTGGGTCACAGGGGTCACTTGTGGGGCAGCACTTGTGGGTCCGAGTCACTTGGGGGGTCAGTTCAGTCAGTTGGGGGTCAGTTGGGGGTCAGTTGTGGTTCAGCTGAGCCCTATGGGGCCAGTGACCCCCCCAGAACCTACACGGACCCTATGGGGCTACCAGAATCTCTATGTGGCCACCAGACCCTCTATGGGGACAAAGACCCCCCCAGAACCTACACGGACCCTATGGGGCCACCAGAATCTCTATGTGGCCACCAGACTCTCTATGGGGCCAGTGACCCCCCCAGAACCTACACAGACCCTATGGGGCTACCAGACCTTCTATGGGGCTACCAGACTCTCTATGTGGCATGAATGCTCTCTCACACGACATAATCCTAACTTGTTTAAGTGTTTCGTCGCTACTTAACAATCATTTGCATTTATTATTATTACTCAGTTCAAAGGCTGATGCCAAGCTGAATGAGGAAAGGAAAGTACATGGTGTATTTTTTAAAACTCTTCAGTCTGATTGGAGTTTTCTCTTTTCCTTGGGTTTTCTCTTTTCTTCTCTTTTTTTTTTTTTTTTTTTAAGCTCTGTTCTAACAGGTCTGTTTTTTACATCAGCTACTGAAGATGAACAGCTGGGGAGCAGCTGTATGGAGGGTAACAGGGAGCACTCAACCTTGCACCTGGAAACGCACTGGGGTATCAAACAAAGCAAGGCCACAGCATCTGTGGGGCTGTCACACTGACTGCTGGCTTGAAGAGCCTGTTCTCTTCCTTTGTGTCCCCATGGTAACACAGGAAAGCTGCAGGGCCACAGGAGAAAACTTCGGGGGTGTGAGTTTAGCACATTTGATGTTCCAAAACTATATCAATATGCTGCGTCAAAACATAATAAACATTGATAGTAGCATTTACGGTACATTAAAACCGCCTGATGTACTAACTTTTACCGATACAGACCCCGCGCAAATAAGCGTGCAAGACAAAAAGTTCATTATTGGCAATTGTACGTTTGACAGCCAACAGAATGAATTAATTGGTACTGTATTGCAGACCGATAACACGCACCAAGAAGTAAACAGTTTGTGTTACATTTGGTGTAAGTTCTCGTGATGGTAAAGAGACAGAAATAAAAAAAAAAAAAAGTGTTTAACAAACCAATGTTATTAATAAAAAAGAAGTAAGCTTGTAAATGTCCATAAATCTATGTATGCAATTAATTATTTTTTTTTTTACTGCATCTGAAGAGGATCATAGATCACAGAATCATAGAATGGCCTGGGTGGGAAGGGACCCTCACGGTCCCCCAGTTCCAACCATTAAAGTTTAGTCAAAGCATCTTGCTCTTTTTAGATATGAGAACAGGTTTCTCTCAGGAGACTCCTAGTACTTTCAAAAAGGTGACATAGATATTTCTCATCTCTCAACTTGCTCCTGCACAAAGAAGACTTTTGAAAGATAAAAAAAAGGAACTGCAAAGTATCTTGAGACAAAACCAGCTTGAATTTTTACTAAATATATTAGCTGGCTTCTATATAACCATCATTGTTCTCTGGTGGTTTTTTTTATAACAAAACCTAAACACGTTCTGTGTGATTCATAGTGAATGTTTGAGCCTTGAGCATCCCCAGCTCACAGACATTCTGCAGGCTGGCTCTTGTCTGTCAATTATTTTCAGCAGCAAACGCACCCATGCATTTCATAGTCTGCTGGAGCCACTGCTGAGACAGGAAGAGTCAGTATGCCTGGCTAGTCAGCTCCCAGCCTCACTCCTGCCTTCCCTGCCTTGTTTAAGCACACTGTGTCTCTTCATTAGAAGGGAAGTTGTGAATAGTGGGAGGTAGAATCTATTTGGATGTACCCATTCATCTTTGGATCTGCATGCTCACAGGTCTGTAGTACACTGGTGGTGATGCTCTAAAAGAGTTTTTTCTAATCCTCAATAAGGGAAGTTAAAAGCTATTTTGCTGGAAAATCAAGATTTCATAGGAAGGGACATACACATTCCAGGTATAGCAGATCACGTGGTGTTACTTAGCAAACTTGTCTACAGCTGCACCTCATTGTGGACAGAAAATGAAACCCCCAAGTGGAAAGGTTGCTTTTCCTCCTTTTCTTCAGGGCTTGCTCTGTTTTCAGGATCAAAATCTAGTCCAGAAAATACACACACACAAAACCAGATTTCCAGGACACTGTGAGGAGAAAGAACATACTTCTGTGTATGTTTTTTCTCTCACTGCTGCTGTCCCCTCAAATGCCACCCAAGAGCAAGGCAGGCTAAGCATAAGGAAAAACTTCTTCCCTGTGAGGGTGCCAGAGCCTGGAACAGGCTGCCCAGAGAGGTTGTGGAGTCTCCTGCTCTGGAGACTTTCACAATGTGCTCTTGTGCAACCTGCTCTAGGTGAACCTGCTCTGGCAGAAGGGGTTGGACATGATGATCTCCAGAAGTCCTTTGCAACACCTACCCTTCTGTGGTTCTGTGATTTGTACTCATGTACAAAGGTTTGGGGTGATTCTGTCGTGGGCACCTAAGGGGTAACACTGATCCAGAGAAAGGTAACCCACTGGCTGACTATGAGGCTAAAAAGGCCGTAAAAAGAACACAAAAAAAGTAAATTTTAACCTTAATTCCAGACAATAGGAATAGCAAGGCATTAGGAATTGATTGGCAGTTGCATACTTCTAATGGACCACAAGAGAGTGGACAGGTAGAGAAAATGAATCATCTAATTAAACAGCAAAGTGCTAAAATTTGTCTTTCAGTATAAAGGCACATATGAATCAATCTCAAGGTTTCAATTGCCCCTGAATAATTACAATACAGACTTTATTTTTGACCTGACTATGGAGAGATGCATCTGTTCAGTAACATGAAAAAGCCAAGTTTCTATTTTGTTGCTTTAAATGTCATTCCACTTTTCAACCTGGACCTTCTTGCTGCTCTTTATACTTCCAGGCCTGCATACAGCAAAACCCAAAGTCGCAGTGGCATCAGATCTTAGTGAGGAATGTGCTTCTTTGTCTTTTTGATCTATTTCTAGTGGGCTGAATTTTCAGAGATGGGTGAAAAAAGTATTTTGGAGTTCAGGGCTGGGGAGCATCCTATAGAGTTACAGCTACAAAAGATGTGTCAGGTCAGGGGTGTGCAGTGCACTGGAAATGCTTTAGGCTATAACAGCCATAGGAGAAGGGCCTGTGGCAGAGCAGTCCCTTTCCTATCACACAGCAAAGGTCACTGGATCTTTTTATAGAAGCCTTTCACATTAGCACATGTCTGATCAGCTAACGTAACAGCTTAATCTTTCCCTGCATCCAGCGTCCTTTGCGAGGTGTGTTCAATAGGTACCCTGGGCCGTCTCCTTGTACATTCACATTCCTCCTTAAGTGTCTGTCCTGAAGCCCTTGTATTCACCTTGAGCTCTTTCTCTTGACAAACAGGACAGCAGGCTGTAAGACCTTTGTTGCGACAGCTTGGACTTTTGTCACCATAGCCTGCACCAGACGTGATTACATACCTCCTCATGAAGCTCTGATGTCACAAAGACCTGCACCAGCTGTGATCACCCAGATACTCCTGGAGCCTTGTCATAAAAGCCTGCGCCAGCCGTGATCCCACACCTAAAGTGTTGATCTGTGATGTCACAAAGGCCTGGACCAGCAATGATTACCCACCTACTACTGAAGTGTACCTATCAGAAAGCCACCAAAAGCCGCGATAAAATATCATAAAACCCAAGAAGGCAATTTTAACTCTCCCAGAGAGCTTATGACTCCACCCTAATGGTTGGTGATGGCAGGAAAACAACCATTAGCTGAAGAATTGAAATGACTGCAAACACTGAAGTGGAATTGCATTTAAGATGCTGCAAATGTTTATCTGGGGATCAGTTGGACAACCTCATTTTCCCTCATCAATGACAAAAGCCCAATGATAAAATGTAGGTGCACTGAAGGGAAGATGTTGTTAAAAAGGCAAATGGCAAACTGATTTGGATAAACAAGTGTATAACTTGCATCATGTGCTCCTTCAGCTGCTCTCAGCTCTTACTAGTCAGATTTCATATTGCAAACAGAGTTTTGAGGAATTGTATGGACGTATTAGGAAGATTTTCAGAGGAGAATGAGAAAGAGCCAAGAAAAGACTGCACCAACTGGAAAGATTTAAAGAAGACTGAGTGGAAATATGCAAATGGCTACACATGGCGCACAGGAAGCCCCGTGCCGTGGGACTACAGCTCCTGGCATGCCGAGGGATACCAACATGGCGCCCAGGAAGCCCCGTGCCCCAGGACTACAGCTCCCAGAATGCCGAGGGCCACCAACATGGAGCACAGGAAGCCCCGTGCCCCGGGACTACAGCTCTCAGCGTGCCGAGGGACACCAACATGGCACCCAGGAAGCCCCGTGGCACGCGACTAAAGGTACCGGCATGCCGAGCCCTATTAACAGTAGGATCTGGGGTGAAGAGTCCCTTGATAGTCATGAGCCTTGCAGGAAAGTGAGAATGAAGTACAGACAGATGTGCACCACAGCAAAGGAGGTCTGGGGACTCCACAAAGAAGTAGTTTCTGGCGTGCAGGCAGTCCTGGATGACAGGCAAAGACATAGGATCAATCAAAGCAAATCCAATTTCAAACCCTTGTGTTATCAGAGTTGTGCTACACTGGTAAGAGTCATATACTAAACTTAGAGGAGTATCAGACACGGTGGAAGGCTGTGCTGCCATTCAGCAAGATCTGGGCAGACTGGAGAGCCAGGCAAAGGCAAACCTAATGAAGTTCAGCAAGGATAAGTGTAGAGTCCTACACTGTGGGAAGGAATAACCCTATGCACCAGTACAAGTTCATGTTTGACCTGCTGGAAAGAGGGACTTTGGAGTCCTGGTGGACAATAAATTATCCATGGGACATCAATGCAATGCCGGGAGCGGTAGGCCCGGGGCACGGGGCTTCCTGGGCGCCATGTTGGGGTCCCTCGGCATGCCGGGAGGTGTAGTTGCGGGGCACTGGGCTTCCTGTGCACCATGTTTGTGCCCTCGGCATGCCGGGAGCTGCAGTCCCGGGGCACGGGGCTTCCTGTGCGCCCTGTTGGTGCCCGTCGCCGGGCTGGGAGCCGTATGCCGGGGGGTGGGGGCTTCCTGTGAGCCAGGTTGGTGTCAAGTAATACTTTGAATGCTTATCAAATTCCTGTATAGTATTTAGTAGGTGCTAACTATAAGATAGAATAGTGATGGAGTTTCCTTCGTTTCTACAGGACTTCATGGTTCTCTGAAATCTCTCTAAAGGAGAGAGTTTGAAAGGAGTACAAGGCAGAAATAAGGTAGAGGCAGTACAGGAGTGTGTGTAGTGCATAAGGGATGGGCTGTTAAGCTATGCTGCAAAGGACAGATTTTATTTATGGTGGCTTATGGTACAGCAAAAGCTCTTTTTTCCAGAACACTGTGAGATTGCCCAGCTCTCAGTTCAATTCTGCCAGAAACAGCTAATGCAGAGATTGGCACTTGAAAGCACTAGCTTATTACTTGCACAGGAAAGTTAAAACACGCCATTCACTATTTTAGCTGAAGAGGGTAAGGCAGGACTGAGTTCTTCTAACTGTCTCCAGTTCTTTGCTATTTTGAAAATGGTGTTTGCAGACTAATATTTTTATCCATTGTGAAAGGTGATTTGCTCTGAAATGAAATATTTATCTTGGATAGTCTACCTCACAGCAGTAACCCTTCTTGAAAATACTTTCAGATATCATCTCACTTATTCCTCCTTCCTCCTCTCCTTCCCCTATTAGATCTGAGGCAGAGATATTTGTTCTCCTCTCAGTGCAGACAGACTGCTGATGTGAAGAGTCCCTATTCTGGGTACTGCACCATGCAGGAGGCACCTCCCCTCCCCACCCGGTTCCCCTTTCCTTGGTCCCACCCCCACCGGGGGCTCCGCCCGTTCCTATCGCGGGGAAAAAAAAATGATCGGAGGGGATTTGGGGGGAAAAAAGCACAAAACAACAACAAAAGCAGCCAGGAGGCCCCAGCGAGATTTGAACTCGCGACCCCTGGTTTACAAGACCAGTGCCCTAACCCCTGGGCTATGGAGCCACTAAGAAGCTGAGTCCTCTGTCGTGGTCGCTGATATTGATGGTCTCATCCTCCTTCCCCCATCCTCTCAACTGCCTAAACCCCAGGGAAAACCCAGAATGAGCCTCCAGAAAGTTCAGAAATTGCTAAATCCGTAGCTTCAACACCTTCTGCATTCCTGGAGGTTACTCAAGTCTGAATTATGCATGTCGAGATTTCTCACTGTCAGCCAAATCCACCACTAGGACCACCCACCCTATGGCCTCAACATGATTGCCACTCAAGGGACAGGCTGTGACTCTGGTGGAAGAGGATATCTGTCCGTGAGCAGCTGTCAGTCCTCCACACACTTTGCCCCTCTGGCACACACATATCTATTTGGCAGGGACTGCACATTTCTGGCACACTGCACATCACTCTGCTTTTGCTCTGGAGGAGGAATTATACTCACAGGAAAATACAAAGTTGTGCTACTCTGGGTGGTCCTGAAGCAGCTGTGGTATCACCTTGAGGTGCAGCACTGGAGAGGGCTTCATACTTCAAGTATTAAATTCATGTCCATTACTCTGGCATATACATTGTCAAGATTTGGAAAGAGGATACACCAGAAGGATACCAACTGATCAATCAACACAGCAATTCTTACTTTCTTATGTAATGTTCTGTCTATTTAGAAACTGCAGCCAAGTAAGTTTCACTGCCCATGAGCTAAAAATCCCCAGTTAGTTTTAAACCAGTCTTCATAAGGGAGAGAGATTTATGCACAAATACAAATTAAAGGGAGGGGGGAAATTGCCTTTGTAATAAGAACCGGCGGTAGGGTTTGCAACCAGCAGAAATAATGATTTATCTGGAGGAAAAATAGCAGTTGGAAGGTGTGAGTGGAGGGTTTTGAGCGTGTCACCTGGGTCTGGAAGGTTTGTGGGACTCTGAGGCAACCTTTCCTCCGTTGTTGTTGGAATCCTGCTGATTTGATGAGAGGAGAGTTGGAATCTTTGATGTGATCCATGTGATAAGAGCTATTATTAGACAACGGCTTTTAGTCGGGGTAGAAAGTTTCAATATCAGGCACAGAGCTGCAGCCTGAGCAAGTCCTTATCAGCACCAAAGCCCAGATTAGCTCCTAGGAGGGGCTGAATCGGTGACCTGTGTTTGCATCACACCTGGTTCCCATGGGCTGGTAATTAAGTCAGCTTCGTTACTGGAGCCTATTTTGTTGCTATGGGACTTGTTATGGAGAGACAGGCAGAAGTTGGGGACATGGAGTTGGGGACGTGGAGTTGGGGACGTGGTGGTGGGGACGTGGTTTGGGGCCATTGTGTTGGGGAGATGTTGGGGACATGGTGTTGGGGATGCGTTTGGGACGTGGTGGTGGGGACGTGGTGGCAGGGACACCGCACGGGGTCACAGCGCGGGGACATCGTGACGTGGGGACGTCACACGGGTCCGCGGGGCGGGGGGGGGGTCACCCTGACCCCGTCCCCCCCCCCCACGAGTTATGCTTGGATGCAAAATCCCAGCCAGGTTTGCCTTCATCTGCATCACCTCCCCCTTCACATGGACCTCACGAGGCCAACCTGTTTTGCTGAGCTTGGCTTCTCTTCAGCCAGGTCTCAAACCCTAGATTCTTCCCTGGCCCGACATGACCGAACTGTGGCACGTGGAGTCTGCTCGCTCTCCTCTTCCCCTGGGGACAACTGGCTGCACTTGCAAAGATGCACTGTAGTTATGGGGTCAACTCCCACCAGTTTGGGGACATCTCCTCCCAGTTTGAGGTCAACTCCACCAGTTTGGGGACATCTCCTCCCACCAGTTTGGGGACAACTCCACCAGTTTGGGGACAACTCCTCCCACCAGTTTGGGGTCAACTCCACCAGTTTGGGGACAACTCCTCCCACCAGTTTGGGGTCAACTCCTCCCAGTTTGGGGACAACTCCACCAGTTTGGGGCCAACTCCTCCCACCAGTTTGCGACATGAGCAAAACTATATCCATGTCCTGACTAATTTGTTTTTCATTGCTTACAAATTTCTTATAAACCTATTTTAAATAAGTTTCTGTAAAGACTGATCATAGAGCAGACTGGGGTTTTTTTTGGCACTCTTGTCTCCAAAAAACTTCCTCAGTTCTGAAATTTCATCAAATTGCATCTGTTAAAGAGCACATAAATTTTACCCATGTGTTTTCCTAGTCAACTTGCCCTCTCCTCTTCACCAACCAAACCAGCAACGGACCCTTCAACCCTCCCTCCATCCCTCCAGCCATCCATCCATCCAACCATCCAACCAACCAACCATCCAACCAACCAACCAATCATCCAATGAACCATCCATCCATCCATCCATCCATCCATCCATCCATCCATCCATCCATCCATCCATCCATCCATCCACCCAACCATGCACCCAACCAACCATGCATCCATCCAACCAGCCATCCAACCAACCACCCGGGCATGTCTGGGGCTAAACAGATTTTGCCGTGTACACCAGCCCGGGGCACACGTAACAAGCGAGCTGAGGACACCCAATCCCAGTACACGAAACCAAAGCCATTGGCTCACACTGAAACGCAAATGCAGAATTACCTTTCATGGCTGGTATTTTGTATCAGTCTTAACATCTGTGTATAAACTAGATCCACATTTATCGATTTCAATGACAACACTGCAAATTAACCACAATGTGTCTCTAAAATTCAGCTTGCTGAAGGGAAGATGAAGCTCTCTCCAATGGCACTCTCCAAAATGCCCCTACTGTCTTATATGTGACCAGAAAGGGGCAAACTTTCAATGTGCAGTTCAAAGGATGGTGAAATGAGCAAAAGTTCAGATTGATCTGGACCTAGGAGCACTTCTGAGATAAAAAGAGCTTGTGCAGAAAGGCTAGACTCATTGGAGGCTAAACAGCTGGCATTTAAAGGTTGTGATTGTCCTGGGCACCATGACGGTGGCCCTAGACATGCCGGGAGCTGTAGTCCCAGCGTACGACGCTTCCTGGGAGGCATGTTTGTGCCATTGGCATTCTGGGAGCTGTAGTCCCGGGGCACGTGGCTTCCTTTGCGCCATGTTGGTGTCCCTCGGCATGCCAGGAGCTGTAGTCTCTGGGAAAGTGGCTTCCTGTGCGCCATGTTTGTGGCCTCGGCATGCCGGGAGCGGCAGTCCCAGCGGACGACCCTTGGGGCCACCATCAACTTTGGGGACCTCATGACCCTTGAGGTCACCATCAGCCTTGGGGACATCATGGCTCTGGGTGACCTCGTGACCTTTGGGGTCACCAGCGGCCTTGGGGACATCACCAAGCCTTGGGGACATCATGACCCTTGAGGTCACCACCACCTTTGGGGTCACCATCACCCTTGGGGACCTCATGCCCCTTGGGGCCACCACCACCCTTGGGGACATCCCCACCCCAGCAAGACTGATGTTTTCATCACTGAAAGCAAGAAAACCAATTAGGAGGTTTTTTTATTTCAGCACAACACAGTCAAAGGAGAAAAAGCCAACTAGTTAAACTCCGAGTTTAACATTAACATATCTCAAGTCCAACTCATATAGCCACGAGTTCAAAGCTTCATAAAAACTCTGCATCTCAGCACTTGAAGTCAGGTATTGCTGTAAACCACTATTCCTATTTCACAGCCCTGTGTTTCCATCAGGACTGGACACCATACTTATAAGTTACAAAGTTACAGCAGAGGTATCCATCCTCAGCAGTGAAGGTGTCTTGAATGTGTCTTGAGCCTACTGGCAGCCTTTTTATTCTTGGGCCACAGAATGTTGTCAACTTGCCTCCAGTTCCTGGGTAAGTTGAATGAAGTGTTTTTCCTTCTGTTCATTTGATCATCTTCCCATAGCAATGCTTGTGCAGGATTACGAAAAGTTCTGTGTAAGGCAAAGCCGGGGCCCGCGCGGGCGGTGCGTGTGTCCCGGGTCCGTGTGTGTCCCCCCCCTCCCCAACCCCGGCCCCGCCGCTTTGTCCTCCCGGCCCCGCCGCGCCCCCGCCGCTCGTCCCCCGAACACGCGCAAACACCGCGGGGGGGGCCTGACGGACACGGGGACACGGACACGGGGACACGGGGACACGGGCACGGACACGCACGGACACGCACGGACACGCACACACTTCCCCCCAAAAATTCATGGCACTCTGCAGAGCTTGATGGAAGAGTGAGAAAGATAATCAAAGACTGAATTAGCTCCTGGAGTGAATTAGCCACTTCTTGTTCTTTCAGTCAGCACTGAGGCTTGGTCTGACATGCAGAAGCTTGTGTGACTGTGGAATTTCAGCTGGGCTGTATGCAGGTGGATGACTCCTTTTCTGGAAGTTTGAATTTCTCTCCAACCGTTATCAGTAGTGAGTGTCAACTCCTTCGTCGGGTCCCTCGGGGAGAGGGTTGTGCTTCGGTCCTGGCCGCTGCTGCTGCTGCTGCTGCTGGTGGCCTGTGCTGGCCCGGGTGGGCCTGGGGGGGACACTGAGTGACTTCCTGGCTGTGTGCTCAGCAGATCTGGCCCCGCTTGTGCGCAGGGTGCTGCCCTCCTACTGCCCCACAGGCCTTGGGAGAGCCTGGGGGGTGTTCGCTCTGCTGGGCCCAGCTTCGGGGGAAGAAGAGACATTCTCATGAGGTCCCTTCCGAACTCCCAATTTCCTCCTATTTTTAGCACAGTATCTAAAATTTTGGAGAAAAGACTGGTGCCCACTGCCCTTTATTCCTGTCCCCACACTGTGACTGTTCTTTCTGCCTGTTATGTTGGACAATACCTTCTTACTTAGAACAATAAATACCTTACTGTTACCCTTTTTCTCCACCATCATATTGCTCCCATGTTCACCCAGAATCCACACCCTCTACTTTTAGTCTCCTTTAGAAATGTTCCCTCACCCCATCTTTTCCTCTGAGCTGAAATGATACTTCATAAGTTTCTTAATTAAAAAAACCTAACCAAACCATGGTAGGGTTCTCTTCGGGTGTTTTTGTTGGGTAGTGGTTTGTTTTGTTGGTTTGGGTTTTTTTTGGGGGGTGGGTTGTTTGTTTTGTTGTCGGGTTTTTTGGTTTCCTTACCCAACCCTTGGTAGGTGCCTCTCTGACTTTAATGCAGGAAAGTCAGTGCTGCTGATGTTACACAGTAGCTAATGAGTGTCTAAAGGAGGCTTCACAAATTTGAGTAGTGCATCCCCTTCTATGTCAGAAAAGGCTCAGGAAATTAGCAATTGTCCCCTGGGGGCAGGTACTACCCACTTCCTAATTTTGGGCTTGCTTCAGTCAAGACCCTTGATCTTGAAGTGAATACGTGACTTTATTTCTAAAACTTGTTCCATTAATGTCATGTTTACATTTATTGAATGTCTAGCAATAATTCATTTGCTAAACAAGATTCACTTGGTGACTAGATGCAACATCATGCCTCTAAGAGCAATGAAATTGTCACACAAAAAAAAATATATAAATCACCCTTGCATTCAGTTGTACTCTTGGGAATCACAGAATCAATCATTGCATATTTTGGTTGGCAGGGACCTTTAAAGGCCATCTAATTCTAACCTTCCTGTCTTGGTCTAGGTGAATTTTCACAAAGTCATCAAGTCCAGCCATTAACCCTACACTGCCAGGGTCCCTAAACCATGTCCCCCAGTACCGTGTCTATGCGATTCTTAAACACCTCCAGGGATGGGGACTCTACCTCCCTGGGCAGCCCATTCCATGTATACAAGTATACAAGGTGTGGTCTCACCTGTGCTGGGTACAGGGGCAGGATCACTTCCCTAGTCCTGCTCTCCACAATTTCTGATACAAGCCAGGATGCCATTTGCCGCACGCACATTTGGAGGAGTGATCCCTTGGGCGTCCGGCACCGCAAAATAAAGAATGCCTGCTTAATAACTTTGGTTATTGAGTTTTTCACTGCATCGGTTTGGCACCCCAGATGGGCTCGGCTGCAGGATCCGCTGAGGAAGGGGACTCCCTGGGTGCCCCCGGGATTTCCTGGTGCGACTCCTCGACTCACCCGGCTCACTGCAGGAGCAGACAAGGACCATCCTGGTAAGGCATTCTCCCCTGTCCTCCTCGAGGCCCTCAAATGCAGGACAGCAAGTGAAGGAGCCTTCTGGCCAACATCTCTTTGCCTGGCCAGCTCTGGGGAGGTGTTGGGTCTCTTGTGGTACTCTGTTTGCAGCTTGTTTTGTGCCTCTCTGCAGAATATATTGAACAGAAACTTCATCATCTTGACTGTGCATTGGGGACAGTTTGGGACTCTCTCCTGAGAAACACCAGTATAAAAGACTAAGATGAGAGGAAATTCATGAATTGACTTACAGCTACGCACACAATGATTGAAGAGCAAGTGAGAGAATAAGATAATGTGGGGCCCTCAAACAGAACTGCACTGTGCCTGGATTCACTTTAGAGAGTGTTAAATCAGAGGGGAATGTTGTGCAATGAACAAGAGAGAACACAATGGTGAGGACCCTGTGCAGAACAAGTGGCTGGTTGGTAGATTAAGAGGGTCCCATAGCAGATCACAGTGCACCTCTAAAGCAGTCCCTAGACATGCAGCTGAGGTGCAGGGCACCAGTTTTCTCCCGTATTCTTCAACCGGTCTCGCTGTTCGCAGCGGTTGTGAATGAAGGGGAAAGCAGCACAGCCGGCCTCAAAACAACCGCCTAAGCTTTCTGTGCCTGCTCCCAGACAAAAAACTCCCAGGTTGGTTTTTTTTGGCACCAGGAGTTTTTCAATAAAAGGCATCGGCTTTGGCAAAACTTCATTTGGGGTAGGGCGCCTGGGCCCGGGGGGAGGCGGGGCGGAGGCCCACCTGCGGCGCCGGCCCCAGGTCAGGGGACTGGGGACACTGGGGGGGCGTGAAGAGAGACACCTCCTGCACCTCCTGCCCCAGATCAGGGGACTGGGGCCACTGGGGTGGGGGGGAGATGGGGACACCTCCTGCCCCAGGTCACGAGGGCTGGGGGGGAGACACTGGGGGGGGGCGGGGCATGGGGGGACCTCCTGACCCCACTGAAAAAAACCCAACAAACCAGACCACCACCAAAAAACACAAAAAAACCCCACCCCAAACCACAACCCTTTAGTAACTAAAATGAAATATATAGTTACACCAATAATTTTTGAAAATGTTATGATAATAAGAACAACAATGATAACAATAGTAATGGAAATTAATGTAACCAAAAGAGTAACAAATAAAACCCAAGAAAAGATAAGTGATTCACAATGCAATTGCTCACCGCTGGCTGACCAGATGCATGCAATAACCCTAATGATATGCCTATAGAATTCTAGAGCAGCTGATTTAAGACAGGTACAGTATTTTGATCACAACAGTCTTGGCTAAAGTCTGTTTGAACAGCCTTTGCTCAGATTCATCTTAATAAGGCAAAAGGACCCTTGCTTCCCAAGAGCCTATGAAACCATGAAGGGTTTTATGGTTCAGTCCAGTGACATCAGAATTTATCTAATATGGGTGCCAGCCATCTTCAGGGAAAGGAAAAGCTCTTGCTGTTCCCTGGTGGCAGGTTCATGCCCGTTGTGGGCTGGTAAAGTGGGTGATGTATTTCCCTGTCACACCCCCCCCCCTGGTCAGGGAGGGAGGAAGGTTTGACTCTTCCCTGCTGTCATTTAACCCCAGCCAGGGGAGCACCCCACAGCTGCTGGGGTGGGGAGCAGAATCCACACCAAGTCCACCTCAGCTGCTGGGAGAACATTTAGTGACTGGAATAAAAACAAAACAAAACCCAAACAAAGCAAACAAAAGCCCAACTGTGTTGCAGTTCCAGTAATTAGTAATTATGTTTTACTTCTGCTATGACAGCAAGGTTAATAGTGTCTCAATGTAAAGAGGAGGCAGAAGAAGCCTTCAACATTAATGCATGTGGACTAAGGTGTTATTGTGGCTTTTGAAAACTATGTAAACCATTCTTTGTGCAGATGATTCTCTGTAATCGGTAAAGTTTCAAGGCTGTCTGCAATGACCTGTAGGGATCAAAACATGAGTGCAAATTACAGGCTGTTCTCAAGTCCTTCAGAAAATGTGGACAACCATGAAATAAAAAGCCAAGCTGACTGACCATTGTAGTCCACTGAGATTACTCTTCTGCAGGAGAGTTGGTTGGTGTCACTTCAAGTGAGATTCATATTAACATCTGGGCAAAGCTCTCTAGGAACTAGAGCAGTGTGAGATCAAAGCATGTCTCAGGCTTTATCAAGATGTAACTAAGCATAAAGGAAGGGTTTACCTCCCATTTGACTTCAGTTTGATTTATTTTGAGCTCCCTTGGCATTGGCATAATTGGTGTGTGTTTTTGAGGTATTGGTATGCAAATGGGGTAAAAACAGGCACTTGCCATGTCCCATGTAGCAGTAAATTAATTGCAGCCTGATCTTGCAACTGTAACATTCAAACAGCTTACAGGCACATGGGTAGAAAATGAAGAATTAATAGGCACACTGCTGGCTCCTGTTCAGCCGGATGCCAATCAACACCCCTAGGTCCTTCTCTGCCTGACAGCTCTCCAGCCACTTCTCCCCAGGCCTGTATCATTGGCCTTGGCCCAGCAATCCAGCCTATCTAGACCCCTTTGCAGAACTTCCATACCCTCAAGCAGATTGACACTTCCATCTAGCTTGGCGTTATCTGCAAATTTCCCAAAGGTGCACTCTATCCCCTCATCCAAATCATTGTTATGTCTGGGGTAAAAAGGGGACTGGGAACTCATGGGGATAAAAAGTTTCTCTAATTCCTGACATGGGTGTACCATCTCAAAGGGTAAAGAAATCTTTCTGAACATGCACAGTCTTATTTCTGTCTCTCTGAGGATAGTACATGCAAGTGAGGCAATGTAAGTGGCCCATTCACAAGCCCAGAAGCATCCTTTAAAAAATTCACATTCAAAGAAAGATATGCTAATTAATTGAGGGTTTGGATAGAGCTTTTCAGCTGGAAAAAGGTATGACTGGGAGGATGTAGAATAGCAGCTCTAAAATTTTAAATAGCCTGGGAAAAGTGAATAGGGAATTATTATTCACAAATCGAGACCTAGACAGAGCAAATTGATATCAGATTGTAGTTTTTAAGGAAAAAGAAAAAAAAGAAAAAAGCAGCACTTCTCCACACAAAGCACATTAAAGTAATGTAACTGACCTCCAAAGAAAAAGTAGAAAGGCATTATTCATCCTATTGCTGGACTCATTTTAAGGACAAAGGAACTTAACTACCTAATCACACCACCACCACTCTACTTTTATGGAAATATGAAAAACATTATGCTAAGAAGCATTTTCAAAAGATAAACAAAAATATTAAGGGCATGCACCTTTTTTTCTGTTTGTTTATTCATGTAAGATCTCTCGTTTATAATGGCTTGTATAAAAACTGTCCACCTTTAATGTTAGTCATGAACAGAAGTTGTCAGTGGTCTCACAAACCACACAGCAGAGTGAGCATCACAGAAATTCATTACCCCAACTACATTGTGTCTCCTGAGGTAAAGAACACTACATGTTCTTTTTCCACAAATATAAACTAGATCAGGAACCAAAACTTTCCCAGTGAAGGTAACCACTAGAGGCTGGGGAGATGTTCTCACTATTTTTCTCCATCAAATCAGAACAACTCAGAGAGGTGACAAAGTTCATGAAAGTCCCCATGCCACCAGCAGCCCACGCAGTGAGGGGACAGGAGCAGCCCTGGGGCTGCTGAGCCTGCAGAGGAGCAGCCCCAGAGGGGATCTGAGCCATGCTCAGCAAGAGCTAAAGGACCTGTGGGAGGGCAAGAGACTGGGGCCAGACTCAGGGGCAGGGCAAGGGGCAGTGGGCACAAAGTGGAGCCCAGCTGAGCAGGAGGGGAAACTTCCTTGGTGTGAGGCTGCTGGAGGCCTGGAGACAGTAGAAGATCATGATCATATTGACTATGGATAATTAACGTTATTTCTCCATTGTACGAGTGACAGCAATTTTAAGCAACCACTTCTGAAAAATAAAATGTTTTCGCCTGTTTCCTCAGGTAGGTATTTCTACCCTCTAGTTTCTTGCTCCTAGTTATCAACTGACAAGATAAAAAGCTTTAAAAATGCTTTTCTGCTCCTTATACTCTGCCTTCCAGTACAAGCAGGAAATAAGAACCCCTAATGACCATAACTGAGCTGTAACCAGTTTGCAGTAGTGGTGCTGGGTCCCATATAGAACATTTCAGTCTGAAGCTGCTGTTCTAGTCAGAGACCTTATCTTAAAAGATACCCCTCATACACATTTATTTTAAAGCTATTATTTACATTACTATTACTGCCCTGTTTTCCACAGAGCTTGTCAGAAGTAAACAAGTGTAATTTTACTTCAGGAAAACCCGTGGAAGTTTTTCCCCTCCTAGAAGTAGAGAAAGACCAGCTGTTGAAAGGATATATATTTGCAAATAAACAGAAGAAGTAGCATAATTCTGGGGGGTCAGAATTTGTGAGGGTTGCAGAGGTGGCTGAAAGAGACACTCACTGTATAATTATGGTCTGCACCTTCCCCAGTAGCATATGGGTCACTGGTGTACCAGACAGAGCTTTAACATTTTTCAGTTTAAAATCAAAGCCATCTAATTTACACTTTAAAATTATTCACACTCACTCCTATTGACACTCAGTTGCACGCTCACAGCCGCACACTCGCACTCACACCGACACACTCGCTCTTACTGACAAGTCACACTCCCACTGACACTCGCAGCCGCACACTCACACTCCTACTCACGCTCACACTCCTGTTGACACAGCCGCACACTCACACTCACAGCCGCACACTCACAGCCGCATGCTCACACTCCCACTCACACTCACACTCCTATTCACACCGCCCCCCCTATTTACAAGTAGAACATATGTCCTGGAGTCACATCTACTTATTTCAGCCTAGACAAAGATGCTAGTCAAGCATTTTATGTGTGTATCTGTGTGTTTTTATTATAAATGATATAGATACATAATGATCAAGTGTGCCTGAATTTATAAATTATATAGCAAAACATGATCAATTTAGTTGTCTCTAAGTTGGCTTGTCACAGTTCAGACAAACCAACTTATTTTGGCATGGCTGAGATTGCGGCGCTGGCCGGATGGAGCGGGGAGCGGGGGGTGTGTGTAAATAGAGCGGAGGGTGACGCCGAGCTGGGGCTGCGAGGGCCGCGCTGGCGGAGGAGGGCGAGAGCGGCCGTGGCTGCGAGCGTGGGAAGGGCGGCGGTGCTGCCACCTTGTGGGCACGGCGCGGTACTGCACTGTGCCCTTCTCAAGATGGCGGAGGCGCCCCGTGCCGGGACGCTACCGTGTGGGACTGCGCCACGCTCATCCTGCACAGCTGGAAAACTGACCCAAAGCATGCCCCAGGGGTGCCCCGTGCTAGCCAACCTTTGCACACCAGTGCTGCTTGCCCAAGGGGCTGGGAGACACCTCTGGCTTTGCACGGCCCCGGGGGGCAGCACAGGCTCTGTTCCCAGGGGTTTGCTAGGAGGAGTTCAGGCTGAACGCAGCCCCCAGGCTTCAGCAGTGTGCCACAACAGCTGGAAAAGCACTGACCTGCACTTTGCTAGCATATATCTGCAGGGGATAGGAGGTGTGGCTGCACTAGGAGGTTTTGTTTGACTTCTCTGCTTTCTGAACATATGAAATGTCAGAGATATATTAATTGTGCACGCAGTAAAGATTTTCAAGTGCAGACCATTTTCCAGACATAGCATTAAAAATTAATCTATTATACTCTATCCCCTTAAGAATACTCCACAATTCATTCACCAGCAATCATGAGACTGAATCCTAATATGAGCAGCTGTTAGAAATCTGGAAAACATCCTGGCATGTCTGGGCAATTGTCTTTAGAAATAGTAGGATGACAAAAAACGACCTCAGAAACACCTGAAAATATGACTATACAAAAGAAAATTACCAGTATAATAGCACTGGCCTGATAAACAACTGTGGACTGTACAGTTCATGACTGAAACTTTCAATACTCTAAAATATTCTATCAGGAAATTTTCAACTCAGATTGCTTTTGTATCAACCATTTTTTGCAAGAGCTTCTGGTATCTTCTAATCAAAGCACTGCCATTTTGGTTCCTCTGAAAGAGGCTTTGCACCTTGGTGGTGATGTAAAGCCATCCACAAACAGGTTAAACAAGATGCTGTGCTGTCTGGCAGCACACTTAAGAAATGCTGAAATAAAAATGCCACATCTGTCCCAAGCTGGAAACCCCCAAAGCTGAACAGGTAAGGGACAGATCTGTGACTACCCACTAGTCACACAGGCAAGCCCCGTGCCTCAGGGATTACAGTGCCCGGCATGCCGAGGGCCACCAACATGTAGACCAGGAAGCCCCGTGCCCCGGGTCTAGAGCTCCCGGCATGCCGAGGGCTACCAACATCGCGCACAGGATGCCCCGTTCCCCGGGACTACAGCTCCCGGTATGCCAAGGGCACAAACATGGCTCCCAGGAAGCCCCGTGCCCCGGGACTACAGCTCCCAGCATGCCGAGGGCTACCAACATGGAACCGCCCACGAAGGGCTGGCTCTATTACTAGCATATAAGTGCCTGTAGCTTTTAATAAAACGCCATTTTCCCTTCTTCTCTAAAAACAAAAAAACAAACAAAAAACAAAAACCAAAAAAAACCAAAAAACCACCAAAAAACAAAAAAAAAAAACAAAAAAAAAAAAGGAAAAAAAAAGAAAGAAAAAAAAAAGGAAAAAAAGGAAAAAAGAAGCCTTTTGCCGCCTTTGTAGATCAAGTATGAAGCTACCCAAATGCACACTTCAATGCTGTTCTACAGTTGGCAAGAACACACAGTGATTTTCTACATGGGCCAAGCTATATGGTGCAGCACCAAAGGTCACAGAAAAAGAAGAGCCCCAGTACAACAGCTACTATTGGAGGTACCACTGCTGGCTGCAACAGTGGGAGTGAAAACACTTTCAGGTTCTTCCAGTGACTAAATGCCAGATCTCCTCAGGGTTGTCTCATCACACACCTTCAGGGGAGGTTTAGATTAGATATTAGGAGGAAATTCCCCAGGGACGGCGAGGTCGGGGCCCATCCCGGTCCTGGCTTTGGTCCTTCGCAGACCCTCCCGGCTCTGCCAGAGGCCCTGGCTGCCGCAGCTGGAGGTTACTGCGGGTCCCAGAGCGCTGAGCCTCTCTCACAGCCTCCCTCCTTCTCCTCCTTCTCCTCCTCCTCCTCCTCCTCCTCCTCCCCTAGTACCTGAGCAGGAACGGACACTGGGGCAGCCCCAGCCCTGGCATCAGGCACCTTCCTGAGGATGAGCATCTTCCAAGCTGAGATTGTGGGAAGGACCCGTGGCTGAGTAGCACAGGGCTGCCAGGAGCTGGAGACTGGCCTTGATGTAGCATCATAGGGAGAGGATGATGATCCTGGAGGGCTGATGTGGGATCCTGGGCCATGGGAAGGGGTAAGTAAAGGCTTGTTAGTGCCATGAGGGCCCTGACTCATTTCATGTTGGTGAGAAAAGTAGTTTTGCTTTCACTTACCACTATTAGAATGCTGATTTATGGGAATATAATGAGAAGTTTGAAATGAAGACATTATTTGGTGGCTAGCAAAGTTTTTACAGGGAATGCCTGGGGAAAAAAAAGAAGTTTCTTAGTTAAAAAAAGAGTAAAAAATCCCAAATTCTGAGTTTTTTAAGAAACTTGTATTTCCATGCTTATAAATGTCCATTCAGTCAAAAGAGTTAAAAAAGCACTTAGAAGATAAACAGGACAGGAGAAATAATTTTAAGATGTTTCAGACATTACAAAGGGTTTTGTTTCAAAACATAAGGATTACTGCATTGACTGAATTTTCCTATTGATTCCCAAGCACTAACATGTATAAAGAACAAATATACAATGTTCATATCTGTCTGAGGGAAAGATGATAAAACCTGCTAAAGTTATGATGCTAACCATGTCCAATGCGCAGCTATAACAATAGAGAAGAAAGTGTTAAGCATCCATGCTAAGATTTTTAAATGGAGATGCTGCCTGAAGACTCCCAGGTGATATATGTCCTGAGGTAAGTGACAAGACTTCTGATAATAAATTGTATTCAATACTTATGGTGTTGACCAAATGGTGACTAATGTGTTGTCACATTGGAGCTTCTATCTCTGCCAAAGCTGTAATTGTACTGGACAATACATGAGCTCAATGTCCATACCAAAGTAAGCTCCATCTCGTTCATGAACACTGACTGGTGCCCAAGAACCTGCAAACAACACACACAGATTTAGTGCTCCTGCTGCTTCATACCTGCCATTTCCACAAGCTCTCCTCATGGCTGAGCTGGCAGCAGGGTGACAGGAGTGTCAGTGAGAGGGCTGTCTCTGCTCACCAGCAGCAAGCTGTTTCTGCGGTAGGAAGGCCTTAGAAGACAACAGTCAAGGAAAGGAAAAGTTTCCTTCTTTGCTCAACTAAACAATTAAAAGCCAAACATTAAAAATTAGAAGTTATGATTAAAAAAAATGAAAAAGGCAAAAATC
Organism: Actenoides hombroni; assembly: GCA_024336885.1. Classification (NCBI taxonomy): domain Eukaryota; kingdom Metazoa; phylum Chordata; class Aves; order Coraciiformes; family Alcedinidae; genus Actenoides; species Actenoides hombroni. Next base: position 716,174 of record WUAM01006479.1, on the reverse strand, counting down.
CTACTAAAAGGATATTGGGTGACCCTGCCTGATACCGAGAGGGATCAAAGACTCACTGTTCCCATATCCTCATGTCCTTGGATTATCTGGGTTCTGCAGTTTCAAATGCATTTCAGGAGCAGATGAGTTGTAGAAGCAGTTGCCCTCTCCCAGGGCTGTTGGGTAGAAGGCAGATCATGGAAGGAAGGGCTGGCCTCTTGGGAGGAGTGTAAGACTGTTGTCAGAGGATGTTGGGAGACACCTAGGAAAGCTAAGGCCTCCTTGGAATTCAGCCTTGTGAAGGAGATCAAGGACAGCAGAAAGGACTTCTTGAAATACATTGGAAGAAAAACTAATACTAGAGACAGTGTAGGCCCACTGCTGAATGAGGTGGGTGCCTCAGAGAGAATACAAAGAAGGTGGAGTTATTGAATGTTCTGCCCATTATAACAAGGTGGGCGAATGCTATAGTCCTGATCAGCAGGATCATCAGAAAACTTTGGATGTCATGAGCTGTACAGACTTCCCCAGCATTTCTCTAACTAAATCCTAGATGGAATCAGTATCAAGATTCCTTTTTCACTCTAATGGCATCTGGACTGGTTTAACAGCTCAGAGTCTTTTTTGCTTATGAACTGTTTATTAGCAGGTGTTGTAACTTGCAAGATTATTTTTTTCAGGTTTTCAAAGGCCTTTTTCCTCTGTCGGTCCCAATTCAGCTGCGGTTCTTTCAAAGCTTCATATAATGGTTTAGCAAGGAGCCCAAAATTCAGGATCCACAACCTGCACCATCCCACCATTCCCAGAAAAGACCTCAATTCCTGATGGTTCCTGGGAAGGGGAATAGCACAGATAGCTTCCACTCGATTGACTCCCAACCGTCTCTGACCTTGGGTGATTTCACATCCCAGGTACTTCACCTGCCCAGGCACTGCACTCAAAGCTGATCTGGCCAGACACAGAGGGACAAGCCAGGAGCTTCCCAGAGCTGCAGGGATTTGCCTGCCCCCAAGCAGTGCCAAAGCAGCCTGGACAAAAGCCCTCTTGCAAAGGAGGCCAGGAGGAAGCTGCTGCTGCCTCCTGGAGATGAGCACTGAGATCACAGGCCCAGGCCTGGCTCAGGCTGCTGCTCTCAGGCTCTGCAAACCTGGCAGTTTTTTCTTTTACTATATATATATCTATATACTGTGCAAGCTTGTCTAAAGAAGTGGGTACTACAGCTGACTGAACTTACTCCCCTGCCACAAATGAACACCTTGACCTCTCAAGTCAACTAAGCATACAAAAGTGGTAATAATAAAAGGTGCATGTCAAACCAGCAGCAATATTGGTTGGTTTTCCACTACTTCTGCAAGTTACTGTACATATATTACATCACTATTATAGAAATGGCATCCACCCTGTCCATCTGTCCCTCCATGCTATGCCCTGTCTGTGCCCCCCAGGCCCAGCTCCATCCTGTCCCTCTGTCCCGCCATGCAATGCCCTGTCTGTGCCCCCCATGCGCAGCTCCATCCTGTCCATCTGTCCAGCCATGCAATGCCCTGTCTATCCCCCATGCCCAGTTCCATCCTATCCATCTGTCCCTCAATGCTAGGCCCTGTCTATCCTCCATGCCCAGTTCCATCCTGTCCATAGTGTTCTCATCTGAAGGTTTAGCTGATACAGCTATTCCATCTAGTCTGTCACAACCAGAAGGCTTGATTCAGAGTGTTTGTAAACAGATGCCTCTCCTAAGCATCAACAAGCCAACAAGCCCACTGGAGGTCAGGTCTTCAACAAGAAGCTGGATGGTTTTATGGAGTTGTAGATCATGGCTTGTGATGGTGGTATTGCCAGAAGTGAAGAAGAATATTTGTCTTCAGGTTTCAGATGAGAGAATGTGCTTCGGAGTTAAATCGGAGAAGGACACCACCACAGCCTCCCATGGTGTGGAGACGAGACTGGCTGGTCCCAGCGAGCAGAAGTGAAACCATGGTGCAGTAAAACCTGCATCCCACAGCAGGCGAGTTCTGCTTGTTTCTGCCCATAATGCTCAGTGAAGCTCACGAGTGAAAAAAAAAAAAAAGAGAAAATACTGCTCCTCCTTTTTTAAAACAGCCCCAACTTTGTGTAGAAGAGCCAGCAGGAATCCAGAGGATAAATAAGGTACCACAGCAGCACAGAAACATCCCAGGATCCCTCCTGAGCAGCAGCCAGGTGTGCAGCTCAGCACAGGGCTCAGGCCTTTCATTTTTCTCCTGTGTAACATGTTCAGTGGCACTGAGGAAGCTGTTCCTGGTGGCATTGCCTCACCAGAGTGTCAGCAGGGAGTGCCTTCCCTGAATGGGGAGCTTGGGGGGTGAGCCAGGGGTGCACTGATACCTCAATCCTTGTGCACACGTGTGCACTGATACCCTGATCCTTGTGCACACACGTGCAGTGATACCCAGGTCCCCATGCACACGTGTGCACTGATCCTTGTGCATGCATGTGCACTGATACCCTGATCCTCGTGCACACGCGTGCATGGATACCCAGGTCCCTGTGCACATGCATGCACTGATACCCTGATCCTTGTGCACAGGCGGGCACTGATACCTCGATCCCTGTGCAGAGGAATTAACCTTGTCTAAAACACTTAACTTCTCCATGATGAAAATGCATTCTTTCACAATTAACATCACGAAATCATTTCCAACCTGATACTATTAATGGAAACCAGATGTTTATTTTTTGTCATTGATTTTCTTAGCCATGTTCATATGATTTCTTTGAATTCTGCAGCTGTATGTAGGTGTAGTGTATATGTAACACATATGTGCATGCTACACACTCATTCCAGCATGTGTTCAAGCTTTGCTAGAGCCCCGATGGAAGTGGCTGGATCCATTTCTGTGGCAGTAGCCTGCTCCTGGAACAGTGCTTTGCTGACAACAGAAATATTCACATGAGAACTGTGCCAAACAGGAGATACATGAATCCTGTCCATCAAGAGTTAATGAAAGATTTCACAGAAACGGACAGTCCCAGTTTGCACACAGAATGCAGCAATGCTGATGGATGTAGGAGACCTGTAAAACCTGAGAAAGGACGAAATAGCTGCTGTTCTCTCGGAAGGTGCTTTTAAGCTTGGCACTCTACCCATGCTCTCTGCTTAAGCTACACTGCATCTACATTGTAGCCATGCCCATGCCCATGCCCATGCCTGGTCTCCAAGCTGGCTACCCACCCTGGATGGACTCAGGTCAAGGAATGCAAGAAGCATACACAGCTTGTTCACAAATTCTCCCTGGCCCTGGAAACAAAGCACCATATGCTTGAGCAGCAGGAGCGTACAAACACAGCACTCCACTGCCTTCCCTAGCCCTTCTGACCACTTTTTGGTGTCACCATTAAGTAGTTGTGTGGATCTACAAAACGGTAGATTGAGGAAATGATACTGCTAGAAACAAAGCTTCTAATTTTGTTGGACTGGTTTGATTACTCAGGTAGTGTCTGCTCTCAGTCAATGTAATTGTGGAAGGAAAAGGGAAGGAAAGGAGCAAGCACCAGGACAGTTTCTTTCAGAATATCCTGTCCCCAGCACAGAGATGCTCCAGCCCCTCAGCATCTCCAGAGCCAGGCTCCCAGCACAGATGAAACTCACGCACCTACGGCCAGCACCAGGGACACATCTGCTCCCTCCAGGTCTGGCTTCGCCGGCACACATGGCTCCTCTCCTCTCTCCATCCGAGCTACGAGCTCAGGCTTGGACAGGACACAGTCTGTGGGAACAAGGCACGTGTCAGAGACAAGGTGTGGCCGCAGCCACCGGGTGGGATGGGGAGTGAGAGTGCTGTGGGGGGGAGGGCGGGGGGGGCGGGGGGGGGGGTGGGTCCTCTTCTTCACAAATTTGGGGATCAAATTCCCAGCTGGGTTTTTCCAGGCTGCATTTTCCAACCTGGGGAGGAGAAATGGGCATCAGAGGCACCCATGGGGGACAACTGGGGAGGTTGGGGGCCAAAACTGCGCCCCAGGTCTTGGCTCCCTTCACTTTATATTAAAAATAAAAGTCCTGTGTGCCACACACAAGCATCTGGTATCCACTCTGTAAAAGGTAAAGGCCAGGAGAGAACTGGGCACCTGGTGTGGAAATGCAATCAAAACATGTCAGAGGGATGGATCTAGATAGTACTACATAGCTTTCCTGTGCTTAGGAAATCCAGATTAGGTTTGCTTCTGTAGTGTGAAATAAATAATATTGTTTAATCAAACTTCACTCATCTAGGAGTATCATCCCACACAGTGTGTTTCAGCCTGGCAGTCCTGTCCCCACCGACTGCCCCAGCCCGCGGGGCTCTGCCCCCCATTGCCTCAGCACCCATCCCTTTGCAGACAACAGTGGGGCCAGCCCAGCCCCTGCCACAGATCACTCCAAGGGCCCGAGGAAGGGACAAATATCTCGGGCACCCTCCCGCCATGGCTGGGCAGGGGGAGGTCCCGCTGTGGGGTGAGTGAGCCACTGCCGGGCCAGCTCTGGCCTCAGCCTGGGCTATCAGAAAGGAATAGTAAATTTCAAAGAGGTATTTGAAGGGACCAGATTAAAGAGTGTGCTCAGCACTACCAAGGAGAAACACCAGCTTCCTTTCAAAAGCACAGTGTGGTGAAGAGTGACTGAAAATAGCTCAGGGCAGAGATCCAGAGAAGAAAGCATGTGTCCCAACACTTCCAGAGTTGTCTTAGGCCTGATGAGTGCTAGCTGACTTGTGTATTCTTCAGATCTGTCCAACATCATTTGTTCACAAGAAATCTGACTTGCCCTGTGCAGATCCTCCTGGGCATGGAAGGACACTGTGCAGAATGCTCAAACACAGGCAGAAAATCCAGTGTACCTGGCACCCGAAAGTTTTGTTATATTCTGGGCATTGAAAAGGGATCATCATGAATCTGAAGAGAGTGCAGAGTTGAGATCATTGCTTCAGTTCAATGATGAACGTGGTGGGATAATTTACCAGGACAAGTTTTTACTTGTACGGGAGGGACCCGCAGGGGTGCGATGACCGAGAGGTCCCGGGCCGGGCGGGTCGACAGGCGGGGCCTTGCGGGAGAAGGCGTGGCCACGGACATGGTTCCGCTGCGGCAGCGCCGGGCCGGGCACAGGGGCGTGGCCATGCAGCGCGCGATGCTGGGGCGGGGTCTTGCTGCGGGGGCGTGGCCCCGAGGGGAGCGTCCAGCCAAACAGAACCCGCCCCGGGGAAAGAGGGGCCGGGGTCGGAGGTGGAAGAAGTTGTGGCTTTAATGCCCTGAACGATGACAACCCCTGACACGGTGTGTGATGGGCTGAAAGAGAAGGAAAGGGACAGAGGAGAGGGGGAGGAGAGAGAGGAAGGGTGGCTTTCTAGAGGGGCAACTGGAGACCCTGGGAGAACTACAGGGCACCAAAACAAGGGATGATCCTCGGTGGACTTACCCAGAGGCCAAGAGCTATATTTGAGTATCCACAACCCAGCAAGAGCGAGAGTGGAGAGTCACCCCGGGGCTGGGGGAGCTGGAGCTGCTCAGCCTGCAGGGAGCCCTCAGGGCTGCCCCCCAGGGCTGCCCCCCAGAGCTGCCCCCCAGGGCTGGGCAGGGAGGCACAGGAAGGCTGGGGAGGGGCAGCCCGCGGGCAGGGGCCGATGGCAGCAGAGCCTGGGGGGGTTCCCTACACCCCCTCACAGGGTCCCCCCTCGCAGGGTCCCCCTCACAGGACCCCCGTCCCTCCCAGTGCCTCCCAGTGCCTCCCAGTCCCTCCCAGTCCCTCCCAGTGTCCCCCAGTGCCCCTCACCGGCCACCTCGGCGATGTCCCCGGGCACCAGGTCCTCCTTGCCCTGGTGTCTTCAGTATCCTCTGGCATCTCCCAGTGCCTCCCAGTGCCTCCCAGTGCCTCCCAGTCCCTCCCAGTCCCTCCCAGTGTCCCTCACCGGCCACCTCGGCGAGGTCCCCGGGGCACCAGGATTGTCAAATCATTAATTAAATAAATACAGAAAATTATAACCACATTTTTCTGTCAATTAAAATCATAATCACCATAGAAGGGAGTATTTGTCAACTGCACTCTTTGAAAGGATGCATCAGGTGAGATCACCTATTTCTTATGAAAATACTGAGTGTTGCTGGATTTCAGAGCTTTGAAAGAGAATAGACCTATTAAAAAAAATAATAATAAAATCTGCAAATACTGTTAAGCCAGGACAAGAAGGGGGAAAGGGAAGGATCATCATGATTTTTCCAGATAAACACTAGTGAAAGTACACTTGCACTTTTAAAGTGCAAATATACCCTCCCAGTATTGCTTTTGCCATACAGACATGACACGTGTTTGTCTTGTCCTTTAATAGATACTCGTTTCATCAGCAGGTAAAAGAATATTGCCAGATATTTGTTCCATTTTAATAGAGTATACCTCAGAATAAATCAAATGGGATTTTCAATTCAGGCAAATGAGATTTATTTAAAGCACCATTTTATGTTGCTTACAATTAGAATGATTTGGACGGCTGCAGAGGATTTTTGTCTTTGGGGGATGCTGAATGGGCAGGAGCAGAGGTAAGTCCTTCATGAAACATAGACAAGCAAGATTTGCTCAATGGGCATGTCATAGCTGTGCCAGAGAGAAGCATGTGGGTGATCAGGAGTTTTATGCCTCGATGCTACAATTATTTTACTTATTTGTAATTCCTGCTTACCATAAAAACGGGGAAGCAGCAGAGAGAAGCTAGAAATACCTCTCCTCAAAGCTGCAAACACCTCTCTGCTGGCCCCTCTTGTGCAGGAACGTGAGGCGAGGTGAGGCCAGGTCCCTTTTTTGCATGCATCAGGCTGAGTCTCTGCAGCCTGCTCGTTGCTTTGAGCAAAACAGGATGTAAAGGGGAAATTATCTGGCTGTGTGCATGTGTCCCTGTGAAAGCCACTTCCAGCCTTAGCAAAGCCACACTGCTGAGCCTGGGTGCAGACTGATGCAAATGAAATCCATGCTCTTAATTACATGGAAGTGAAACATCTGGACCTCATTTGGGTGATGATATTTATCAAATGAGGGCATGTTCCCAAAGAGAACTTGTGAAAGATCAGACAAACAAAAGATTCTCCCATAAAAACCAGAGATTCCAATTGGAGTTCTGATTTACACCTTTGAGGCATTAAGTGCCAAGGAAGATTTTAATATGTTGGCCTCTTTAGCTGCATCTTGAAATGGAAGGTTGACTCTCAGTCTAAATCTTCCTTCTACCAATGGCATCTAAGGGACATATATTGGATTTCAACAGACTTTTGAAAGGTAGAATGTGACTTTAGGAACTAATATCACTGCTGATCTTTGGTTTCAGCATTTTCCTTTACTAAAGCAGCACTGGTTGTTAAGTTCACCTTCAAGAAACCAATAAAGAAGATTAACCAGAAGGAAATACATGAATGAATCCACCCACTATCCTCCAGAGGATCTTTTCTTCCACCCTACTTAGATTTGCAGTTTCTTTTTATAGACAGACACACCTTTAAACTTGTTCCTCGGTGTTATTGCAAGAACAATGTCTGATAATCAAAATCTGGAACAATCTACTTGGTTGTCATGGTTTAGGGTCAGGGCAGCCCAGACCGATAATAGATTCTCTCTTTTAACATCCCCTCCCTCACCACTCAAGAAGTGTGCGTATGTTTGATATATGCCCATTGTCCTTAAGCCACTTCGCATAGTTAAATACTCCATGACAGATACTGTTTAGACGTACCACATCCTCAAGACCAGAGACTACCCCGTCATCTTTAATGTTACCAAGCTTGTTTCTTACCTTAATCCAGTGAATCGCTCCCTCGAAGTCTTGGGACCGCATTGCTTCGTTATACTTCAAAGAAGCTGCAAATATCTTAGTCTCAAGGCTATGGAAACATGTTCTCGTGAGCCCCCAGGGCTTTTTGCCTCTATTCTCAGCACTAAATTCTGGCTCAGCAAGCTTTTCTCACAGTATTTTCCATGTTCAGCGTGTAGAAGGGTAGAAATATTTAGCACAAGGAGCAGTGGTGGCTACAAGAATCCCCAAAGCTGTTTGGCTGAAAGGTTGGGGGGCTTCCTGCCTCCCCCTAGGCTGATGTGACCAGGCCCATCTAGCATAAACACCATACAGAAAAGCAACCAGAAAGGACAAGGAGAGAAAGCTGATAGGTTTTCTACATAGCAAGTCTAGACAAGAGTCCCAAAAATTACCAACTGGCAGAAATTGAGGTTAAAAAACCCCACAACGTTTTGACTTCATTCCTTTAGCTCTGAGGTTAATTAAACAGAATAATTTTTGTTTTGTTGGTTGGTTGGTTTTTGGCGTGTGTTTTGTTTTGGGTGGTTTTTTTTCCATTTCTTTCTAAGGAGCTGGTGGCCTCCAGATTGGGTTGACCATGAAGAACTGGTGGCCACCAGCTTGGGGTGGCCACCAGCTTGGGTTGACCAAGAGCTTGGGTTGGCCACGAAGAGCTGGTGGCCACCAGCTTGGGTTGACCATGAGTTTGGGTTGGCCACAAAGAGCTGGTGGCCACCAGCTTGGGTTGGCCATGAGGAGCTGGTGGCCACCACCTTGGGTTGGCCACAAAGAGCTGGTGGCCACCAGCACATGATACTTAGAACTATATGCATAAGCTAAAAGGAAACACAGTTTTTGCAGAAGCTTAGATAACAGAAGAGAAAATGTGATGTTAGTTGCCCAGAAACACTGCAAAGTGTAAATTTAAGAAGGAATACAATAAATTTTAATATGAAGCAGGGAATACATTAATCTGGCTAAAGTCCAATTTTTATATAACTAGACATGACACATCATAATTGAACAGAATATACAAATATATGTGAGTGGCACTGGATCAGCTTTGAGGTCCCTCCCAGCCCTGCCCATTCCATGGCTCTGTGAAAGATGGTGAGGAGGGGACTGAGGGAAGCCACATCCCAGAGCTGTTGCCCTTTCCACCTGTTTCACTTGCCCTGGAAGGTGCTGTTGACACCAATGGTGTTTGGCTGTCATGGGCTCTGACAGGCTGTGGCTGAAGCTGCAGTGCTCTTGGAGAAGAAACATTACTGCATGTTCCAGAGTGAAATTCACACATCTGTATCTTTCATGTCCTACCTTGATCTGATTTTTCCTACTGGCCAAGTGTGGCTGTGTTTGTAAGGAGCACTGCAGACCAAAAGGTGAATGTCTGGCACACCAAAGAACACTGGTGGTATTACAGGACTAGAATAAAATGGGATACCCTACATTGTTACCTAAAAAATTTGAAGTATGGCAAGAAAAGTTTGTAGCTTTTCAATTCTCTCTGAGTAGATTTGTGTGGGACACTTGTAACATCACTGCTGGTGTTTGTTTCCTTGAAAAGGATAGGCTTTCAAATAAGGTTTGATTGCATGCAAACAAGTGTGACAGAAACCAAAGTCTGCATAGCTGCAGCGACAGGGCTGGTCTCTCACAGAAGCGTCTTTTCAATCACACTGGATCTTCAACAGAGTCTCTAGAAAATCCAGGTCTAACCCAAATAGAAAAGAAAAATAAAATAAAAGAGCACTGAGACTTTACTAGAGAGTTTCAATTAGCCCTGTCTGTACAGCTATCTAATCACAGGCTTCCCTGCACTCCTAGCAACTCCAAACACAGTTGTTTCAAGTGACAGCTTTGGGGGCAGAATATGGCCAAATGGATTCTGCCTTTCATTTTCTTGCTGTAGGAAATGTTTCTTCCTCATTTCTATTTCACGGTTCATTTGTTTTGATGGGAGTGCTGGTTAGCTGTGCTGTGCTTTGGGATTTGTGGCTGTACTGCAGTCTAGATCGTTGTGAACAACTGATGATAAAAGTTATCAGCTGCTTTTTCTGAGCAACACCTACGAGTAAAGTTCTCAAAGTTAGCTGTAATTCAGACATTCAAAAGCTACTTTTAACAAGAGGGTTACCTCCACCCTAAGACAGGTGTTCAAAACAGATGGAATTTGCTGTGGGTGAGCAATCCAGCCTCCAAGGGTAGCCTACACAGCTAGCTTAAAGCAGGAGCAGCAAAGTTAGAACACCTTGTTTTGCAAGGATGCCAGGCAGATCTAAGCAGCACATCTGTCAGCTCTGGGTGCTCCTGGAAGTTACTGGGAGCCAGGACTGCAGCTGTTTGAAGTCAGCCTGATGAAATACACTTCTCATTTCATACTGATCACTGTGATGTGTAATTTTAACAGAGCAAACCTTCACTGATGTTGAGCCTTTTTTCATGTACAAATAATGTCTGTTTTACAGCAGAGACAGAAGAATAAAGACAACATCTCCCACTCTCTTCTTCTTCAAAAGTAAACTGGCTTTTCTTTTCCTTGGGGTTATAAGGAGATGAAATCATATTCTCATCAAATCAGAAAAGAACTCAGAAAAGAAAAGAAGGTGGTGGCAACACAGAACTGCCACCACTAATAACTGTACATTCATTAAAGAGGAATAGTGAGGACCCATTCTAGATTTATTATCCATTTTAAGACAAGAACAACACATATTTTACAGGGCTAAAAGTTCACTAAAAATTCATTATTATTAAATAAATTTCTCCACATTGCAATTTGCCTGTTAGTATTTGGAGCAATCTCATGATCAGCATTTTTAAGCACAGAAAACACAAAAACCTGGAGTAATCCTATAAATTAAAAGAAAGCAGGAGATCAGTGTGACACCTCTCCACTGTGAAAACCCTTCTGCAGTTTCCATTTGAGAATTAAGTTGCAAAGGCAGAAGGTAACATCTAAATAATAACCCGACAAAAATACATCACTTTTGGATGAGTTTGCTGGCTAAAATGGTTTAAACAAAGGGCCTGATGTACTCAAGTAACTGGCAGATATAGAGCAAAAATGCACAGCTGGGTGGAAGGAGAACAGCAGCCAGCACAAGGATCAGCTTAAGCTGCCTGGGCTGCAGTCTGCAGTCGTGCTCTGGAATGGGAATGGAAAGAAAGTCTGGGCTGTCACAGATTTTCAAGTTAATCACACACAATTAGACAGCTTCATTTTTCTGATTTTCTTTTATTCTCTTATACTGTCAGTTTTTATATTTTTGATTTCATATGTATCAGTGTGATGGCAACTTATCCATAGGTTGAGCTTTTTATGATTTTAATTTTTTTAATAACAGTATTTGGCAATATTTTCCTTTTCAGTGTTTTGAATAAATTCTTGTTTTCATAAAATACTTTGCAGGATGATAGCTGTAGTTTTACTTAAATTGCTCTCTGCAATGGACTGAGCTCTGAGAAAGAAAAAAAAATAATAATAATAATAATAATAATAACAAAAAAAAAAAAAACCACAAAAAAAGGAAAAGAACAAGAGATTCATTGCCAAAGGCACAAGAAGTTGCAACCGCAGATTGAGTTTAGCATCTCAGTATCTGATCCAAAGCGTGGTGGGAAGCTCACTGGGATGTCAGTGTTATCTGGACAGCTCTCACAATCCCAAGGCAGAGGATCAGGTGGCCTCTGAGGTAAAATCATTTCCGCCCACCTTTCAATATTCCTGTGAAGAAAAAACCCCACAAGAATCTCACCTTGCATTCCTGAAGTATTGCCTCTGGGCTCACACTTCTCTAGTGCCAGATTTGGAAGCAGTCAGCAGTTTCACTGCTACTGTGGCTGAAGAGGAACAATAGTATAATCCTAAGGAATCCTGGTTTGGATTCAAGCAGGAATCCACATGGCCAAGAAGATGTGCACCACAAGATAATCAGAGTTAGTGTGCTGTCAGTGGGTAAAGAATCTGAAAGACTATGGCCAGGGTGGCCAAAATGACACTTTCCAGAGACATCATGAAGGCAAATCCTGTTTTCTGGCTGAAGTTGTGGACTGTTTTAATAATACTTTGGAATTAGAAACAGAAGCTAAGTAAACAAGGGGATTTACTCAGGCCTATAAGTAGTAATGCTCTGGGTAATTCATGTCCTAAACCTGTTTGTTTTATTAAAGACAATAAAAAATGCTGTAAAAAAGCATCATTCTGAGAGGAGTGAAGCAGCTAACATGGGACAGCTGACCCAAAATATCTGTAGAGTAAATTTTAATGAACTTGTAAACAAGTTTTCCTCCCTGCAGAAAAGCTTTTTATTAGTGGTTGTATGTGATTTTGGGCATGACCACAAATGTTATCCGAAGGGCTAATCACATGTGCTAATCACTCAAGCTGTCTTTTTCTTAATTGAAACCCACACTCTGCTCTTTGCCCTCTGCCAGGTGGACATCTACATCATGACACAGCCGCTGTCGGGGAAGTGGCTGCACTATGGCACCGAGGTGACGAGTGGCAGCGGGCGCCTGACCTTCACCATCCCCCCAGACAAGGCCCTGGCCATTGGCATCTACCCCGTGCGCATGGTGGTCAGGTGAGATGGGACCCACCTCTGGGTTCCTTGGGTCAGAGGTGGCAGCAGCGGTGCCAAACCGAACTGGTGTCAAAGACAAAACAGAAATTTAAATGCAATTAAATAAGATGGAGACCTGCAGGGTTTAGCTATCACTTCCTACCAGCTGACCAGCATACTAAAATTATTGTACACTTGCATCTCCAATGTCTCTACTGCAATCTGTACAAGAGGGTGGTACACAGCCCTGTTCTAACTGCAGTCTTCAAACCCACTCAGGTGGGTTTATGGATCATGCCTGGGAGCAAATATCCTGTCCTGGAAACCAACCAACCATCACTTGATTTTTCTCTGTGCATTTGCAACTAGTAGCATGTTGCACCTCTTTGTGAAATACTAGGAGGTTCTGTCTCCAAGACCAGGCTTTCTGTAATTAACAATGAACTGTTGATATTAATCAGACAGAAGCATAGGATATTCTTAAATATTGCACCACTCATTTTGAATTGGAATGAGTGGTTAAGCTAGTATGGTAAATAATTTATCCAGGCTTAGTGGCTTTCTTCAGAATTCAAAAGAAGCCTTTTAAGCAATACTTCACCAAGGAAGTAGGTGACTGTTTTAACAGGAATGGAAATATTTCAAGGCAACTAATTTATAAAAGTTGGTGGATACTGTGAGAAAATTTCAGCCATGCTGGGTGACTTAACTCTAGTAATTTTTCATTATACTGCAGGAGTGGAGGAAGTAGTAAATTACATAAAAATCACTATATAAAGTATTTCTTAATCTATGACATTGCCATAGTAAAAATGTTCTTTCTTATGTTTAAAGGATGTTTTCTGTATTTCAGATTTTGCCATTTCCCTGGGCACAACTGAGAGGAGTGTAGCTCCTTCTTCTTTACTCCCCTTGACCAGATATTGATACACATGGATAAGATGCCCCTGTCTTCTCCAGGCTGAACAGTCCCAGATATCTCCATCTGTCCTTATCTGAGAGATGCTTCTAGCCCTAAACCACTTTCATGGCCCCTGGAAAGCCCATCACCGTGAGGGCAGCTGATGGAAACCAGCCCACAGCGTGATTCTGGCGCAGCAAACTAGGGAGATTCCCAGTGAACACCCCCCTGGGTGGTGTTTTTCCTGGACACTTTAATTCCCATTTGCCTTCTTCAGGAGGTTGCACTGCTCACCTCACCCATGGCTGTGGTCCCCCAAGAGCAGCCAGGAGATGTGGTAAGAGCAGCCCTACCCATGGATGTCCTCACACATCAGGCTCCAATCACATTCAGAAGTGCAAAATACCTGCTATGGCTTGAAAAGGAGTACCTGTATCTTTTAGTGCTAACAAAGCAACCCCTTAACTACTGCCTTTTTTGTCTCAGAGATGCTGTTCTTCAGCAGTTCCCTAGTCTTCCTCATGAAGCAGCACTGTAGTGTACACATGTCACAGCTACTTGATGCTGTGATTGGAGATCCAGCTATGCCAGTGAACAAAGCAGCAGAGAACCTCTCTCTGCCTGCCTCACAATTTGTAAAGTATGTGCAACGTGTAGTATTTACTGTACATATCCTATATTTTTGTTCTTCCATCTTTTGAAGAAATCCCGCTCCAGGAACAGCATTGTAAATCTAGTGAGATGGTGGCAAATTCCACTGACTTCCATAAGGACTTTAACAGAGTTTAATCATACCAATTTTAATAGCCTGCTTTTCACTGACTTTATTTTTCCAACTTGACAGGTTTTCCTTTTAGGTAATACACACAACTGAAATTCCTTATTCCTATAACTACTTTTTAGAGGCAGAAAGAAGTTAAGAGCCATAGCCCTGGAGAAGGCTAGTCTTCAGGTAGCTGAATGTGCTAACAATAATTGAAGAAGGCCATTACCTGAGGATGACACCTTGGATGGGTAATGCAAAACTGCATCCAATGTACATTATCTTTTATCAATAAACATCTAAACCATGGGAAGGCGCTGTGTGGGAGGATAGGCGCAATAATGAGAGCATTTAACTTAATAACTGTTATATTTAAATACCTGGAATTGCTGCAGTAGAAATAGTCTTTTAATATTTCTGTGTAGTATTTATTGCATAAACGGAAACTTTGTGGACTTCACTTTTTGTCTGTTTATGAACTAATTTCCTTAAAAGACTGCTGAAGCAAGTGAGTCTTAATGTTACAGTTGGGTGTTTTAAGTAGGTGCTGTGCATACTCAGTCCCATAGAACATGCAGACAAAGCCTGTGCAGAAGAATCTGTATTTTCTCTGCTGATTTAAATATATTTGTATTTTAAGTTTCTTCACACTTCTCTGGGGAAGTGCAACTTCATTTTTGTGTCATTCTTGAAGTGCCTAGAGGGGTTTTTTGAGGCCAGTTTGAGACCTCATCTATTCTTATTATTACAATGCCCAGTGTTTAATACCAGATCTTCTCTTCAGTAATAAAGGGTCTACCCCTATTGCTGGCATAATACTGGTTTTACCCACACAGAAGAGTGGACATGTGGTGGAGATGTGGGGGATCTTTTGGAATGCAAATGGAGAACATCTATGTTGAGGACCCTGACCCGGCCTTTTGTGAAACAGGTGCTAATTCACTTGGCACTAACATAATTAATACACTTTTAATACCAAAAGCAATACTTTAGGCACCTTAAGAATTTTTCTTGCAGCAAATTAAGTGCTTTATGGATGAACTGAGGATTTTAAATACCAAGCCTTACAGGGCACCTGTTTGGGGACCCTGACAGCAAAGCTCTGACACACTTTGACACACTGCAACTTTGAACAAGGGAACAAACCTTCATGGTGGCAACAAGAGACAAAAATAAACAAACTCTCAGTCAGCATTTCTTTCCCTCATATTTGGGTGAAAGGTAGTAGCCCCAAGCATGTCTATCCACAGATTGGGTCTTTTAGCTTTAGTCTTTAGAAATTCAGACAGAAATCTGGATCAGGAATATGGGGGTACTCCTAAAGGTGCATGGTCCAGGAAATAAGTCTGAAGTCTGAATTGTCAAAATGCTACCATAGCAACCTACTGGTAAGAATTAATGAACTGAAATTGTTTAGCTTTGATGTGCATACACAATTCCAAAGAGCTTCTTGTTGTTTGCGACAGACAAAATAAATTGTATCTTGAAGAATGTTTCCTTCTCCTACTATTATCTGTAACTGAACCTTTGGAGTAAGAATGAAACTAAATCTGATATATTATTATTGAGTTTTTTCCTCCTTACAACTTCAAGCCACGGTATGGAGGTGACAATGCAGATTATGATCAGAAACATGAAAATGGTTTCTGTAGCTTTCCTAATGTTACAAAACACCAAAAAAATAATTTTTTTTGATCCAATTGGATTCTTCCTGAGCTTAAATGCAAGCAAAACGGTGTACAAAGAAGACAAAGGCAATTGCTGCACTATAGCTATAGGCAACCTTACTTGAGCCTCTCGGTCTGAGAAATAGGTTTGGTTGCAGGAGTTTTCACAGCTTCAGAAACAGGCAACAGGGGCCAGAGCCAGGGCAGCAGCTCAGGGACTTGCCCATAGTTGTCCCAGTGTTCCAGGGGCTTGGAAGCCCCGGGGCCCCTCAGGGAGGGGGATGCAGGGATGCAGCCCGCCCAGAGCAGGGACCTCAGCGTAGCTGCAATCACAACCTCGAGCTCCTCGGCAAGAAGCTGTTAGTATTCAAGGATTTTATAAAACCATGAAAAATTCAGCCTAGGCATTACAACAAATTATAATCCTTAAATGTGCCTTCTAATAATCTTCATGTCTTGTAGTGTTAGTAGTCACTTGTGGTCTCCATGACAGAAAATCACAAAAAAGCAAAAAATTCTATTTATGGTGGATACATTTTGTGTTTTCCTTTAAAGTTGCCTACTAAAGTGGGCCAATCCAAGAAATAATAGATCTGGGTGCCACAGGAAGTTAAAGCTCCATTTATGTTAGGCTATATGGCAAGACTGAACAAATCAACCTCTTCCTGCTTCCAGAGGTGTGCAACCAACCTGATGTGGAGCTGTGCTGTTCAGGGGTTGCAGAGCCAGCTCTGTACACAGCTGCAGTCTCTTTGCTTTTGTGGACTTGTTGAAACCTTGATGTGCACACAGAGCACTATGCCACCCAAGTCTCTGCTCAGTGCAAGACAACTCTTTCCCAAGATAAATGTAAATCAGAAAGAACTAAACTCTGTATACCTTTTTCAGCCATCATAAAGAAACAAATAATGACATCTGCTGTATAAATATCCAGGTGACCTAGATTATCATCTGATAAACATGTTGCTAGGACCAAAAATTTTGCCAGCAAATTTGAAAATTCTCGCAATTTGTAATTACAAATAACCCATCCACACAAATCAGAGTACCATTGTAACTGGATTTGCACAACTAGGTTCCTGTCAGAAAGCAATGGGAATGGTGTCTATATATTTATGGTAAATAAATCAAAGTATGCATCTTTAGAGAGGCCAAAGGCTTGGAGAGAGCAAAGTTTTACCTTAGCTGTTTGAATGGCTGAAGGAAGATGGAGGAGAAGCAACTGTGTCTTCACAGTATGTGACATGTCATCTTGCACCAGTCATTCAGATTAAGACACAATGAAAGTTTTGCTTTACCTAGGGTGGGACACTTAATTACTAGAATGGTTTATCAGAAGAGCATATTAATTAGAAATTAATACCATGATTGTCTTCTTACTTAGGAGCACCATTGTTCCACTTTGTTGTTGTTGTTGTTGTTGCTTAGCTTCAGTAGTCTTGTGGGTAGCTTAGGTTTGGTGGAAAAGACTTCTGAATGGGATCTGTCTATTTATTTATGTTTTGATATTTGGCAAAAGCAAATATTTGGGACAGCATGTGTTGGGCAATAATAAATTGTGTATTCTGTACAAAATCTGCAAATGAAAGCATTGGTTTAGATTGAAGTCTCTCTTTTTTTATCTTGCTTAAAACTTATCAGTGAGGAACATCCCATATGTTCTAGGAAGAGATTTTAGAAGCAATGTCTGTCAAGCCAGCACAATGGCAGCTCACACAAGCCATGCTAGTGCTTTCTGTTAGCACTTTCATCCACAGTAGATGTGTGCATTTTAATTTATTTTTTTTTAACAGCTGCTGTGCTTTGCTCTCATCCTCTGTCCCTGGCAGTGATAGCCCCATGCAAGTAGAGCATCTTTCTCCCCCGTTGTGTGTCTGTCACCTCCATGTGCAGAGGGGAGGCTCTTTGGCTGTGAATTTAGAAGCCTTTAGGGTCATTTTTCCAAGGGGTAACACTGGATTTTCTGCCTGATACTGCGAAAACTCAAGGCTGGGTTTACTCTACCTTCCAGAACTGTGGTGGTTATTACTCCCAGCTAAGCTTGCTCAGCACTTAGTGAGGAACAAGAAGCAATACAGCTGTGTTAATGTGGCATTCTGCCTGGACTAATTAGGTTTTATGGGAAGCATGGTCTATCTTGCATAGGCTCACCTGCAAAGGCCATTTGTAAAGAGGTTGCTTAGTTCAGTGTTGGGTTTTTTTCAAGTCCATTCCTGTAAAAAATATGGTCCCAGTTCTGCCATATTTCCCATGCCATGTGTAAGTACACTAGATCACTCCCCTCTCTGGCTGCAGTGCTTAACTCACCTTCCTCTAGGTTTTTCAGCTATTAAGTGGTTTGGTTGTGTTATTTTGACTATAATTGAAGCTTATTCTGCTGCTTTAGTAGTTTACATCAGCGTGTTCCTTTAGGCTCTTCAAGAGTATTAGCTTTTAATCAAACTCTTGTGCTGTTTATATACTTGTCTTGCAGAAAGCTGTGCAGCAAATCCCCTCCATCACTGCCTCTTGGAACGTTTTCTCGGTTTCTGAGAAACATCCAGTTCTCGTTATTTAGAAGTCTCTAGGCAGCAATTCTTCAGTCTGAATATGCTTTGCAGACTCTAGCTTGTTAGCTACACAAAGATTTTCTGGCTCCTGCGAACGTTTTGTTGGTAGCTCAGAATCATCCAGTTCTCGTTAGTTAGAAGTCTCTTAGCTGCTAGTCTTCCTTTGAATATGCTTTGCAACCTCTGGCGTGTTAGCTGCAGTCTCAAACACCTCGCCAAAGGCAGCGTTCAATAAAAACTAATCTGCACCTTAGGAAGGGATTCAATTTTTTTTTTTTGGTCCATAACTGCACATAATTAGTCTGTCTGCAACAAGCATGTAATTTTTATTATCTGTGAAGAGTTTGGCAGAGGGAATACATCATTACCTGTTCATCTAATAATGTGCAGTGCTACAATTCATTTTCTGAGATGCCATGTGTACTGAAGAAAAACATTGACTCAATACTGGATCACCTTTCCAAAATCACCACATACCAATCTGGGATAGCTGAAGAAGATTCAGGAAGGAGTTGCAAACCAGTGTTGAAGCTATCTCTTAGCCACCTGAGCTGGGAGAAGAATGGTTATGCTGCTCCTCTGATCTGTCATTCTCTTTAATCCAATTTGTTTTAAGTCCCTATGTTGCGTTTATGTCCAAAGTCCTATAACTATTTTCTGCAGAAAGCATGATCCTAAATAGAGGGCCTGTTGTGACAGGACAAGGGGTGATGGTTTTAAACAAAGAGGGATATTGAGCCTGGAGAGAAAAAAGAATCATTTCACACTGAGTGTGGTGAGACCCTGTCCCAGGTTGCCCAGAGAGGTGGTTGCTGCCCCATCCCTGGACCCATTCCAGGTAAGGTTGGCTGGGGCTCTGAGCAACCTGCTCTAGTTGCAGATGTCCCTGCTCCCTGCAGAGGGGTTGCACTAGATGACCTTGCAAAGCAACACTGCTGTGTAGGACTGAATTTCCCAAGGGAAAGGGCTCAGAGAACCACTTCTCAGCTTCAGTTTTGGCCATATCACATTGATCCAACGTGATTTCCACCCTGGTTTTTTCCATCTAATCACAAGAAGCACTTGCCACACACTTGCCTTCTGAACTGCTGGATTAGCACCACAGGCAGGGAAAAAATAAATGGATGTACTCGTGGTAGGCTGCTGCTACAACAGGGCTCAAAAGTGGGATTTAGTGAGAGGCCAGGACAGACAGACTGCACTGGTTGCACACAGGGCATAGTCAGGCAGGTGCAATGACCAGACCCTTCTTGCACATGACTAGTCCTTTTTATCCCTTTATCCCACTGGTTTCCCATTCACTCCTCCATGAAACACGTTGATCCCCATTTCCTCATCTTCCCTAGAATATTCCTTTCTGTGCAATCCTGAAATGCACTTTCCCTGCCCCTCACAGTGAATCCTTGTCTCGCATATGAAAACAGCCGGAATGGCTTGGTGATGTCCGGGAGTCCTAAAGCTGGAGCCTCCACCAGCTCATTTTTCAATTGCTTAAATGCACTCTTTGCCTCTGGAGTCCAAACTGAATCAGGGGATCAGTTCATAGAGAGGTTTTACTAAAATCCTATAGTTATGTATCCATAATTGACACCAACCTGTCATTCCCAGAAAAGTGTGGAGATCTTTTCCCATTCGAGGTTCAAGACAACAAGAAAAGCTTCTACAAGTATGTTGGAGGCAAAAAGAAGTCTAGAGCTAATGTGGGCCCACTACTGGATGAAGTAGGTGCCGTGGTGACAGATGATAGAGAGAAGACTGAGTTAATGAATGCCACCTTTAACCTTTTTTGATGATATAAGAAGATGGATGGATGAGAGAAGGGCAGAGGATGTGGTATTCCTTGACTTCAGCAAGGCTTTTGATACGGTGTCCCATGGGATCCCCTAGAACTGTCTTCTGCAAAACGGGAAGACTGTCTTTGCTTCTGTTCTCTCTTCCAATTGACCTTTCCCCTGAGCTAGAGCTCAGGAGCTCTGAAGGGTTCTTCAGGAAACCCCACAAAACTGTGCTGTCCTAAGGCTGTGATCTGTAGTGAATTGGACACTGTTTGCTCCTGTGCTGTGTTCAGTTCCACTTTATCCTCACCAGACAGTCCCCAGGGGCATGAGATAACCCTCATGACCTCGATTGTGCACTGATCACACTTTCTAGGTAAATGTCTGAAAAAATGAAACTTCTCATATCATTGCATTGTTTGAGCAGTGGGTTCTAAAGTTACAGACAAGATAAAGCAGAACAAGAATCCAGTCTAGTTGCATTACCTCACAACAATACAAAAACATCAGAAAGGGAGTGAGATATTTTTTTTTAATTTGAATAATTATGTAAGAGATTAATTTATGTGCCTGGAATAGTATCCAAACTAATAATTTCCTCCATCAGTAATTTCTCCTCCTGAGATAAGTTTAAATATAGACATCAAATGACTCTTCCCCTCTCTAGGGCACATGCAATACACTGACCATGGAAAACTTTGAGTAGATAACGCTGAATCTAAAGCTATACAGTGCAAATCCAACTTTTCATTAAGGCTTTTAGGAGTAGAATGTAAATGTGAAGAAATCTGGAGTGAGAGATTAGGTGGGTACAGAGTGGAGCAAACGCTGTGTTACTACAACTACAGTTAGACCTGATTTCCTTGCTGTCATTCTTGTTTAACACAGCAGACGCCAGTTACAGTTAGCAGATGAACACAAAAAAAAAATGGGTTTACACATCTGACAAAATGCCTGCCTTACCTACACTGTTCACTTTAGATTCAATATAATGCTGGCCCAAAGTAAAATTAAAACAAGAAGCAACAGTCATATCAACTTTCAAACAAACAGGTTGAAGATAAAGCGATCGCGGGCGGGAGGCGGCGGAGTGACGGATGCTGCGGCTCCAGCTCTCCCCGCCGAGGAGCGAAGGGATCAACAACTCATTTCAGCCCCAAGCCCGTTAAAGAGCCGAGAAAAGCCGGAGGATTTTCTCAGGCGCTTTAATTCCAGTCGATGGGGATTTTCTGGTGGCCGCAGAGCCCCGCCGCTCTCTCTGCGTGTCCCTCCCGCATCCCTCCGCATCCCTCCCGCATCTCTCCCGCGTTCCTCATTGGCCTATCTAGAAACTTGTTTGTATGGAAAAGTCTGGATTTTACCAGGTACCTATGAGGATTTAAATTCATCCTTGCCATGATATCCAAGTTAATACTTGTTTATCCATTTGCTCTTGATACATTACTACTTTTTCTTTCTGCAGTACAAAGAAAACCTGGTTAGTATCTACTAGTGAAATACATTCTCATGCTTGTGCTTCTAAAACTCATCAAGTCCCATGTTGAGAATCATCACCACCTCTCTAGCCTTTATCCAGCCTCACAGTGAGCTCTGGCAGCAGTTAAAACAGGTCTTCCTCATGCCCCTCAGGAGCCATTGGGTTCTTGGCCACAAGGGCCCATTGCTGGCTCATGGGCACCTTGTTGTCCCCAGCACTCCCAGGTCCATCTCTCCAGAGATCCTTCCCAGAAGGTCCCCCCTCCCCTGGACTGGTGCAGGGGATTGTTCCCCTCAGGGACAGGACCCTAGCAGCTATAGGTAGAGTTTGGCTTGTACTAATTAAAAAAAGAAAATCCCTTACAGCAGGTCCTAGCTGTTTTTTATTACTACTGCTCTTAAAAAGTACATTCTTTGTAACTTAGCTTCACAAAAAGTATAGTAGGAAGCAGACTAAAGTTGTTTGTTTGGTTTTTTTTCCATTAAATTCTACTACTCCTTTATTGTGCACATTTAGCAACAACACTTTCATAATTCTTCCAATTCAAGTCTGAGTATTTTAACCCATTATTGGAAATATAATGAATATGTATATTTGAAATTGTATTTACCTCCCGCCCCACCCCGATGGAGCGACCGGTTGCACCCATGAGGCGGAGCAATCCCCTCAGCACCCAGTGCTGTAATAAAGAATGCTGCCTTCTAGTGCTCCAACATGAGTCTTAGAGGGTTTTCTTCACCGTACTGGTACAGTAGCAGTGCTACCACCAGAAAGCGGAGTCAGAAGGTTGGTTTGGGGTTCCCAGTTCCCAGTCTGGGGTCCCCCCGCAGCTGGGGGCGGTGCTGGTTGGGGGGGTTCCCAGTTCCCAGTTGGGGTTCCCAGTTGCCAGTTTGGGGTCCCCCCGCAGCTGGGGGCGGTGCTGGTTGGGGGGGTTCCCAGTTGGGGTTCCCAGTTCCCAGGCGCGACGTGTAGGGCAAGCGTGGGCAGGCACCGGTGCCGGTCGGTGCTCGTCGCAGCCCCAGACACGAGGTTCCCATCTCAACCAAGGTAACACCTGCAGCAGGAGCTCACTCCACAGACCACTGACAAGGGCAGCCCTGTACAGAGCCTAGAAAGAGAAATCACAGGAGCATTCACTAATCTGCCACACCAGTTCCCCTCCAGATAAAACTGGTTATAGCAGCAGCCTAAAGCTCAACTTGCATTATTCGGCAATCTTGCTGTGTAAAGCATCAGTAAGGTCTTTTTCACTTACGAGGAAAGCTTTTTACTACAGCCCCCGGCATGCCGAGGGCACAAACATGGCTCACAGAAAGCCACGTGCCCCGCAACTACACCTCCCGGCATGCCGAGGGACACCAACATCGCGCAGAGGAAGCCCCGTGTCCCGGGACTACAGCTCCAAGCATGCCGAGGTCCACCAACATGGCGCACAGGAAGCCCCGTAACCCAGGACTACAGCTCCCAGCATGCCGAGGGACACCAACATGGCGCCCAGGAAGCCCCGTGCTGTGGGCTAATGTAATTAGTCTTATGCATTTTAAGACCAGATAGAATGGTATTAGAGAGGTCATCTTCAAGGCATAAGCTGTACAAAATTTATCTCAGTCACTAAAACATACACAGAGGCTAGAAAGCATCAACCTTGCCTGTCCCAAGAAAAGGCAAATTCATGCTCAGCCTTCAAAAGCTTCAAGTTCAGAATTCCCCAGCTGATGTTAGCATTAGATA
The DNA here is from genome assembly GCA_024336885.1 of Actenoides hombroni. Lineage (NCBI taxonomy): Eukaryota > Metazoa > Chordata > Aves > Coraciiformes > Alcedinidae > Actenoides > Actenoides hombroni. The sequence goes on along the minus strand of WUAM01006479.1, from coordinate 692,980 downwards.
TTCTCCAGGTGATTTGGGAAGTTATTCCATAGCCATATTTTCCACTGGATATAAATATATCACAGAAAGTGGCAAAGGAGGATACAAGAAAGAAAGAAGGATTTCAATGAAAAATGCAAAACAAAAGAGCATTTCAAATTTTAAAAACTCTTTAGGAGGAAAGAGATCTTACTCTTTGGATCATTTAAAGGAGGGGTGATAAGAAGGGAACGGAATCATAGAATTAGTGAATGGCTTTGTCTGGAAGGAACCTTTAAGACCGGGTCTCTCCCCCAGCACCGCGCTTTAGATCCCCGCAGCCCGGAGGCTCCTGCCCCTGACCCGAGCAGGCCCCAGCCCGGCACACGGGCCCCCTCGCCTCTCCAAACCCTGGCGGGGACTCGGCCCAGCTTCGCCACCACCTCGATGGGCTCGGCCCGCTTCTCCCTCGCCCGTTCTACCCCCAAGTGCGAAGGCGCTCGTTGTGCCTCCGCAGCGATTCCTCTCTCGGCACCCTGCCTAGACTACTATATAGGCAACATTCCAGAGCACAATCAGTCTTAAGAAGAATCTAGAACCAGAACATGAACACAGAAATAAATCTATGTATATGTTTTAAAGCTAAATAAACTCTTTTGGTTGACATTTAGATTCCATTTAGAAGGTTTTTTTGCTACATGCACTCATAGTAAAGAGCTGAAAAGCATAAAGATGAAATCTATACAAGACCAACTGAAACTAAGTATTAAAAATTTTTTTTGGGTCAGAGGTTGGGGTCAGAGATCAGGGGAGGGGTCAGAGGTCAGAGGTTGGAGTCAGAGGTCAGCGTCAGAGCTCAGGGGGTGGGGTCATAGATCAGGGGTGAGGTCAGAGGTCAGGGGAGGGTCAGGGTCACAGATCAGGAGCAGGGTCAGAGGTCAGGGGTAGGAGGTCGGGGCGGGTCAGGGGACAGGGTCAAAGGTCAGGATCAGGGTCAGAGATCGGGGAGGGGTCAGATATCGCAAATGAGGTATAAGCTCAATCTTCTAATAATTTGAATCATAACTTTGACAAGTTATTATCTTTAAAACCCAAAGATTTTGTACAAACTGTCACCAACTCTAATTTCTCAATCTGTATTTTAATGAGAGGGAAACTAGAATGCTGGGAATTACTTTTCTGCAAATTACCATGTGCAGAAATTAGGATGTTATGTCACAGTGTGCTGCCATTTTTAGAGCTTCTTTACATTTGATTATTACGCAGAAAGTGAAAGTGGCTTTGTTGCGATGAGCTGTAGGGCAGCACTGGGAGCACTGGGAGGAGCCCGGGAGTGGAACTGGGAGCACTGGGAGGGGTAGTGGGAGTATCGGCTGCGGCAGGACGCAGCACCGGGGGCACTGGGAGCACCGGGCGCAGGCAGCGAGCGACAGCGGCAGCCCCGGGCTGTACTGGGAGCACTGGGGCGGTCAGCGGACTCCATCTCCCATCGGCCACCGCGGGTGTAACTCAGATGAAAAGGTTTCACAATAAAGGGATGCCAAAAACATTTAGGCATTGCAGCAGTTGTCTCTTTGTTTAACCCTTCTCAGTTATTTAGACCTGGGATTGTTTGCTTCCTCCCGTTCCTTTATTCCCTTATCTTTCACTGGAAAAGTCCCAGACCTCTCTCAAATAGCACAAGCAGTATCTAACAAACCCATCCTTAAAACACAGCTCACAGTGTATGACTGTATGAAGTACATCAACACTCTCTATACTGGAAGACATGGATGATGTCACATGAGCTGGAGTGATGGACATGACATTGGAGTTCAGTAATGTCAAGTTTAAGGTAGACACACAAGGACCTGGCAGAAAGGAAATGGGAAAGATTTGGGTGTCCTTGATCATGGGCCAGCGAAAAGCTGTCAATGCTATGAGGCCATGGACAAAGCAAATGTGATCCTCAGCTGTATAAGATGGCATTTTGTCAGAGGCATCCTCGTTACAATATGCACACTGCTTTACACCCAAAGTGCCTCTCCTTCCTCCTACAGAGTTTTCTAGTCCTTCCTTTTTTTTTTGTTCTAAAGCTATAAATCCCTTCTCCTGTTGCTGATCCTGATTTCAACAAACCTTCCTGGCTGCCTCAGAACTCCACACTCGCTTCGCAGCCCTGCTGTCACTCAAGCACACTCAGTTCACTCATGCATTACTTAACAGCAATAATGGTGATTTAGGCCCTCCGCCTGCCGGGGGCTGTAGTCCCGGGGCACCGGGCTTCCTGTGCACCGTGTTGGTAGCCCTCGGCATGCCGGGAGCTGTAGCCCCAGCGCACGGGACTTCCTTGGCGCCATGTTGGTGTCCCTCGGCATACCGGGAGCTGTAGTCCCGGGGCACGGGGCTTCCAGTGCTCCAGGTGGGTGTCCCTCGGCATGCCGGGCGCGTTAGTCCCGGGGCACGGGCCGTATCGTTAGAGTTTAATGAAAAGGAAATTAATAATTATAAAATGGAATATATACAAATATATACAAAGCCAGGTATTGAACCCAACCCCCCTGATGGTAATTACATCCCCGTCACCACTGATGCTGTGGAGCAGGCACCGGGAGAGTCCCAGGCTGGGCCCCGCAGCAGACGGGAGCTGTGTTCAGGAGCTGGGTTCTGGTACCGGGTTTAGGAACACACAAACTGGATCGAAGGCAGAACAGACAGAGTCCCCCGTTGGCACCATTAGATTAACCAATGTGTCTCAGGAAACATAAAACAAACCTGTAGCCACCTTCAGCAGTCTACGGGGGACTGGACCAGGCACTACCAAGGCAGGAGCAACTGTGCACAGCTGATCCTATCGTCCTCAAATCTTGCTTGGCACTGATGCAGCAAAAACAAAAGGCAATGTTGATCCAGAGTATTTCTAAAATTACCAGACAGCATGGCCTCACGAGGAAATCTGAGCCCCACCGCCCCCCCGAGCAGGGGGGGCCCCGGGGGGGGGGGGCTGTGGACCCCCCTGCTGGCAGCAGGACCCACAAAAGCCCCATCTGCTCCTCTCCGTGGTGGGATGCGGGGGTGGGTGTCCCCCCCCTTCCCTCTGAGCCCCCCACCTCCCTGGGGGGCTGGCACAGGGGGCCGACTTCAGGGGGGGCTTCATGGCTCGCTTTAATGGCCCCACAGCAAGCGCTGCCGCAAGAATTACCTTCTGGGGGTCTGAGGGAAGGAGTGTTAAAATGGAGAAGCAGTATCTCCAGAACGTTCTGGTGCTCTGCAGCAGGCTGCCTGCTTTGCTTGTACTTCTTTGTAATCACGCATAGATTCAGAGAGTGGATTGGGTTGGAGGAGACCTTAACGTTTAACATTTAACATTCAACATTTAACATTTAACATTTAACTTTTACTGTGTCCAGTTCTGGGCCCCTCAGTTTAAGAAGGACTTCGACTCCAATTTTGGCGCCGGGAAGGAGAACGGTTGAGGAACGTCAAGCCTCGAGATGAGTTTTGAGGTTCTACCACCGCGGGTCAAACTGGAGATGAGTTTTGGGGGACGCGAGGTCCCCAAAAACCCAAAGTGCCCCTCAGAATCCGAGCTGCCCCTCGACATTTCGGGCGAGACCCCAGGGAAGGAGCCCGACTCTTGAGGTTCTCCAGCTGTTTGGGTTTTTTTTTTGGAGGGTCCACGTTGGCCCGGGTCCCCTTTCAGTTCCTTCCTCTGAGCACCCAAGGGGGCCTCTGTCCGTTCTGCCTTCGATCCGGTCTGTGCGTTCCTGAACCCAGTACCAGAATCCAGCTCCTGAACACAGCTCCCGTCTGCTGCAGGGCCCAGGCTGGGACTCCCCCAGTGCCGGCTCCACTGCATCAGTGGTGACGGTGATATAATTACCATTGGGGGGGTTGGGTTCAATACTGGTTTTGTATATATCGAGGGGCCCATGCAGTCACGACGGGACCCCCCCCCACGATGGGGGCCTATGATGTCATAATGGGGCTAAGGTATCAGGGGCGGGGTTCCCCCCACACCCCGAGGGAGTTATGACGTCATGAGGGGATCCCAGACATCAGGGACATCCCCTTCACTCCCTCAGGGGGCTATGACATCATAAGGGGAGCAAGATATCCAGGGGACCCCCCCCCCCCATGATGGGGGCCTCTGATGTTATAATTCAAAGCCCTGTCATTGTATGGCTCAACATGTCATTGTTGAGACAGACTCATCACACTCACACCACCTTCTGCAAAGGCTCAAATGCTCCTCTGGCTGCAAGACCTTTTCTAATCCTTCTAATAATAAGTGCCCACACCTGATTGGCCCAATCAAAGACCACCTGTCCACAATTGGGTGCTTCTTTCTGTTATAACATTGATAAGCTGTCTCTGTTTGTGAACTTGTGGTTCTTTTCTCGGACAGCGAGCAAGATTAGGGCTGGCTAATGATAAATGAGAAGCCGCCGCTGACAGCTCCTCTCTCCGCTCAGCGCCCGCTCCGCGCTGCGCGCTCCTTCCGCACCCCTCCAGCCGCCCGCTCCGCTCCGGGCTTCATCCCCCTCCCTCCTTTCCTTTTCTTTTTTTCCTTTTTTTTTAATATATATATATATTTTTAATTTTTTTTTAAATATACGTATAGCTATCATTTTCACCTCTCCTTCTACTTATTAGTTTTTGATAAGTAAGCATTAAAGAAAAAAAAACCTGATGTTCAGCTATTGCAGTAAATAAAGTGTTAAAGTAAAGAAAAAGGATTAATATGATGCATTAATATTAAGTTTGCTCTTCCTCGTGGATGTGTTCTGGTTTAAGTGTTAGATTCAAAGTAATAAAATTGCTTGAACATCCTCAAAATCTTCATAAAACATGTAATTATCGTTTGTTTTATCTGAAATCTCACACTGACATGGAGGGCTAGCGAAGGAGCCTCCCACTCTTACCTTCCATCTGACTTACAGTGCCTCAGACAGTAACGTTTCTTCTGTGATAACTCCATGTGCAATGTTTGTCCTCCTCAAAGTACCCAAGAACAACTCCACAGGGTTCCCTCAGACAATCCTCGTGCTCGTCCAGCTCAGCAGCATCAGCAGTTTGGCTGTGAGCAAGTCGTGGTACCTGTGACGTTGTGACACTCCGAAGTTTTCTTCATCTTTGGGAAATTGCTAGTAATATTATATTATGACCTTTCTCTTCATTGTTTCCCTGTCCTCTCAAATATTCTTGAATGCACAAAATATTTAAAAGTGCTTTTGTTAGGTGCTTCCACCAGTTCCCACTCATATAGATTAATAATTTAACTGCCTGTGTTTTATAGGATTTGATCTGATATTTCTCGTGACTTTGGCTTAACTTGAATAAGCTCTGATTAAAAGACAAAAGAAGAGGAGGCTGGGGGGAGACCTTATCACTCTCTACAACTATCTGAGAGGAGGTTGGCATGAGGAGGGGGACAGTCTCTTCTCCCTGGTGACATGTGACAGGACCAGGGGGAATGGATGTAAGCTGCACCAGGGGAGGTTTAGGCTGGATATTAGGAAATATTTCTTTACTGAAATTATTATCAAGCATTGGAATGGTCTGTCCAGGGCAGTGGTGGAGTCGCCATGCCTGGAAACATGGAATAATTACAAAGCAGCCAAACATGGGAGCAGTATCAAAGAGTGCATCAAGGAACGCTGAGCCTGTTTGTTTGAAAACTCCACAGGTGCTGCTTACAACTTTGAAACACCAATGTTATTGTGTCTGAAGAATATTGTTTCAGCCATGAAGAGGTCAAATACCAGAGAACATTCCTGGACATTATGTGAGATTTAAGTCAGACTTGTTCCTCAAAGACTTGCTTTATTTGCTGTCATTTGCCCATGAATCAAGAGGTATGTGAAATGCCCAGTAAAGACCTGCAATATTTATTCCTTTTAGACCTGAATCTAGAAGCAAAAGGGACACTGAAGAATGCCAGGTAAGGAAAGAAAGGCTGTCAGAAAAGCAGGAGTGGCTGGATGTAGAGACACACTGCATCTGTGCTTTGATCATGGCATGGGCTCAAGCTTAGGAATAATCATCCAAGTGTCCTAGATACACTTTCCACAGACAGCACGAGATCCATCCTGAACCTGAAACCATTTCCTCTGGTCCTGTTGCTTGCCATCAAATAGAGGCTACCCCCTCCTTGCTCCAACCTCCCTTCAGGGAGCTGTAGAGAGCAATGAGGTCTCCCCTCAGCCTTCTCCAGATTGAACACCCCCAGCTCCCTCAGATGTTCCTTGTAGCCCGGGTGCTCCTGGCCCTTCCCCAGCCTCATTGCCCTTCTCTGCATATGCTCCAGAACCTCGATATCGTGGACTTTGAGGTCATTGAGTCTGACAAGGACCCAGGAGGGGGAGGAAGAGGTTTGATTGGAATCATGGAAGGGGTTGGGGTTGGGTTCTATTGAGTTGGGAGAGACCTTTGAGGTCATTGAGCTCAACCATGACCCAGCGCTGCCAGGGCACCACTAACCCCTGTCCCTCAGCACCACATCTCCAGGGGGCTGGGAGCCCTCCAGGGATGGGGACCAACCCCTGCCCTGGGCAGCCCGGGGAAATCGTTTTCTTCAGTAGCTCAAGTACAAATTCCTTTATTTTTTACCCTTGTTTCCCAGGGAGTTACAGAGGCAGTTACACTGTTAGTTTCTTGGTCATCTATAAGCAACTTTCAGACAGGCTGGCTGATTTGATGCCAATTTGAGTGAAGGATACAAGGCCTCAACGATAGGAAGCCTCTTCCTGAGGAGCTGTCTCCTGCACGGCATGGCAAAGGAGCTGGGAAAAGACCAGGAGGTGGACCTTGGCTGGGGAGGTTTCGTATCAGTAGGACTTGAGTGACACAAAGACACGTTGCCAGCCTGGAAGGTGCTGGATGTGCCTGTCCGGCATCAGAAAACGTGGATTTTGATTGAGGTTTCACTCTTGTCATGGGGACTGTGTTCAGTTAAGACTTGTAAGCTCCATGTAAGTTAGATCTTGGAGAAGGAGGCTTGTTTCACACTGGAGGGTGAGATGAAGATGGGTGGCCCAGTACATCAATGTCCATTCCCAGGATAGCAATGTCTGCAGGGAAAAAAAAAGATGAAAAAGCATAAATATTTTCAGCCATAGAAAAGAGCATTTGTTCGCATGTTCCACTACACTCCTTAGTCCCTCAAGCGCTTTCACCCAAGAAGTGCTTCAGAGGCCATTACCACGCAAGTCGCAGCACAGTGCTGTGATGCCAGCCCTCTTAAAAGGACAGTGCTAGAAGCTGAGCTGCTCCACAGGCATCAGATGATGCCCCCTGTCACAGCACACCTTGGCTTCAGAGAAATTTTACTCAGGGTCACTTTGGCAGGAACCTTACTTTTTTAAAGAAAAAAACCTATCCTTTCACTAGAGCATTTCTGCTATGACATGGATGGGGGGGAATGACTCCTTGAGAAACAAGTTGAACTAAAAAATATTTTTTTTAAGTGCTAACGTGTTTTCTCAAACAGTAAACCCTTGCATGTGCTTGAAGCAAATGACCAAAATGGGGAAATCTTGACTCAAAATGAGGAATCTTGATCCACAATGGGGAAAATTTGACTCAAAATGGGAAAATTTTGACTCAAAATGGGAAAATCGACCCAAAATGGGGAAATTTCGACCGCAAATGGGGAAATTTCGACCGCAAATGGGGAAATTTCGACCCCAAATGGGGAAATCTCGACCCCAAATGGGGAAATCTCGACCCCAAATGGGGAAATCTTGACACAAAATGAGGAGGTTCACAACCTTCAGCATCACCCATATACAAGGCTCACCAAATGAAAATACATACGACGAAGAAAGTCTAGGTAGAGCAAAATAGCTCATGCACAAAGTGCTGACACAAACTTACAACTAGTGAAAAGACAGAAGAAAAGTAACTATTTCAGTGAGGTGCCATTAGAGGGTAAAAAAAAAAAGCGAGGCCTTGGAAGCAGCAAAGACTTCTGGAACAGTGGGTGTCTCAGTGTTTCACATAACACTTTAGTCACACAGTGCTGCAGCCTCTCTCCTGTGCCCTCCTCTGTCCATCACGGCCGATCGGCCCGGGCTCCGAACACGACCCCACGCTGAGAGGGGCGAGAAGTCCTGCTCCTCTGTCCTTGTACTGCAAACACCAGTCCACTGTCATGCAGACTGACATGCCAAGCCCATCCCGGTTACATGCACCAATACCTGGAGCCATATACGTCAGGGGCAACCATTATCTAGGATGGCCTCCATCCTGCTGGTCCCGCGGGTCAGGCCCAGGGCCAGGTTTAGATGATTATTTTATCGTGGCTCTTCTCCCCCCCTGCCCTGTTTTCACAGGACAATGCGGGTGCATTGAGCCGTGGGGCACCCCAGGAGACCCCGCTCCCCGTCCCACTACCCCAGTTCGGGGCCTCCCGCTCCCCAGTTAGCAACTTGTCATTGATGAGCTCATCAAAAAGCTGCTAAAAAAGAGAGAACTGAGAGGATTTTCCTTTAAAAATCTCATTTCTTACAGTGTTCAAGAACTTGGAAACTTTGCAAGGTGCATATAGTAGAATCTTACATGCTTATTGAAACCTGAATTTCCTGTGCTCTTCACTTCTTTCTTCCGTGGGTATTTATCCCTATTTGGATTGGACTAGATGGTGTCTATTCTGTCATGAATTCTGGATTTAATTCATGCTTCTGAATGAAAATATTATTCCACCTCTTCCTTAGATTTTAAGGGAGCCCCCCAGTTTGCGGAGGAGGAGTCAGGAAGTGGGACTGGGACCCCTCCCCAAATGATGGGGGTCGGGGGAGGCCCAAGGGCCCTTCCAGTGTCCCCCAGTTGTCCCCAGTGTCCCCCAGTATCCACCAGTATCCCCCAGTGGTCCCCAGGGTCCCCCCGTTTTCCTATGTCCTCCCGTTGTCCCCAGTATCCCCCGTGTCCTCCAGTTGTCCCCCGTGTCCCCCCGTTTTTCTAGATCTGTTTGGTTGCAACTGATGCCGGACCAGGTCAAGCAGCCAGAAGAGGCTGTAGTCGGCCAGGATGACGCTGAGTCCCAGCAGCACGTGGCGCAGGACTCCCACCAGCTGCAGCCCATAGCGTTGCTGCTCCTGCCGTGACAGCCACAGCGCAGCTGGGCCGGCGTGGGAGCATCGTGAGGCTGTGCCACGCCGGCACCCTCCAGCTGCCCGCCTTGGGCCTCGCCTGGGGGATGTTCCCAAAGAAAATTTTCTTGTTTTCCTCTACGGATAAAAAAAAAAATTATATTCTGGTTTTACATAAGAGATATATTTGCTGCATGGGTTTTAAAGGCAAAGCAGCATTTTGAGTGTTCTCTCAGATCTGAGAGTTTCTGCAGCTTTTTTTTTTTGTGAAAACCAATAGTGCCCAGTAAGGCTCTGGAAGGTCTTTATCTTTTTTCCTAACGGAACTGTGTTTTTTGTCTTTTTTAACAGCAGCAACGGTGTAACCAGTAACAACGGAACCAGTAACAACGGAACCAGTAACAACGGAACCAGCAGTAACGGTGTAACCAGTAACAACGGAACCAGTAACAACAGAACCAGTAACAACAGAACCAGCAGTAACGGTGTAACCAGTAACAACGGAACCAGTAACAACAGAACCAGTAGCAACGGAACCGGCAGTAACGGTGTAACCAGTAACAACGGAACCAGCAGTAACGGTGTAACCACTGAGTCTTCCTTTTACCATTGATGTATTTGAAGAAGCCCTTCTTATTCTCTTTTTACTTCCTTTGCCAGAGTTCATTCCAAGAGGGCCTTTGTAGCATGCAGGGACAGACTCTGACAGCACAGCCAATATGATTGTAATCAGAAGTCACTTTATTAAGTGCAACAGACTATATTTATACACGAGACAATGCTGATCACTCACCCATGTTACTTCTCATTGGCCCTACACTCAACCCCCGTGGCTACTATAGACCCGACTCCTATAGCCCCCGGCTACTATAGCCCCCCGCCTACTATAGCCCCGGTCCCTATAGACACCGGCTACTATAGATCCGGCTCCTATAGCCCCTCGGCTACTGTAGACTCGGCTACTGTAGCCCCCTGGCCCCTATAGACTCGGCTCCTATAGACCCGGCTCCTATAGCCCCCGGCTGCTATAGACCCGGCTCCTATAGCCCCCGAGTCCTATGGACCCGACTGAACTCCTCGGTTCAGCACCAGTGCCAATGGGTGAAAATCAAGAAGATATCAGAAAAAAAGGAGATTGAGGAGAAAATGTAAGGGTCTGGACCCCCAACCCCCCCTGCCCCAAGCAGCTAGAGAGGGGTGGGGTGTTGGGGTTAAGAGGGGAGCCCCCCCCCACCCTCTGCTGAGGGGAGAGAGCCCAGTTTGGGGTGAGAAAGGGAAAAAAAGGCACTCCCGAGAGCACAGGGTGATAGACTGGTCCCGGCGCGAGCGCTTGCGCAGCTCCGGCACCTGCCCGGGGAAAGGAGGCTGTGAACTGGGAGGAACTGGGGGTAACTGGGATGGTTAACTGGGGGGGGTTAACTGGGATGGTTAACTGGGAGAGGTTAACTGGGAGAGGTTAACTGGGAGAGGTTAACTGGTCCCGGCGCGAGCGCTTGCGCAGCTCCGGCACCTGCCCGGGGAAAGGAGGCTGTGAACTGGGAGGAACTGGGTTGACACAGGAAAACAACTGTTGAATTATTCTCTATATTTTTTAATAGAAGGAAAAAAAAACCACTAAAGGCTTCTCAAGTCTTGGATCTAATTTAAGTAAGAAAAGCAGTGTAGACAACAGGTTTAACCCTCCCCACTGCTTCCAAAAATAGGACAGCATTATAACCCACAAAATGCAACTAGATCCACCTTGGAAAAGCAAACCCTCAGCCTCCACCATGACCCTAAATCAGTGAAAACTGAACTCAGCATGTTGTTTCAGCTGATATATTTTTTAAGGACAAAGGAGTTCTGCTTCATCGGCACCAGCAGAGCTCAGCTGCCCAGCAGGAGCCCATGATGGGGCTAGTGCTCTCTGGCTGCTCAGGGCAGGACAGGCTGTGGGCAGTTTACCCTGAAACCCTGCATGGGCAACACATGGGATGTTTGTGATGGGGGACTAAGCCCTGCAGCTGTAAAGCCTCTACTAGATGCATATTCCCTTCTATTCCACAATAACATCTTCTTCTGGCTTCTGATCCTCAGGTACGAGATGGGTTCAACACATGGTGTGACACGGCAAACACACAGCACGGACCGGGTAGAAACCAGCCCAGCTCTGCAGGAGGTGTTCCCGTGAGCATCGTCGCTCCCAGGAGCCCGGGCAGGCTGTTTACTCATCACTTTCCAGTCCTGGTCCCTTACCAAGTGGCCCAGCAAGGCTGACGGAATCAGACGGATTTTAGAATAAAACTAATTTTATATACATGGAATACATGAAAATAGAGCACAGTTATACTACAGCCCTCTTTAGTATAACTGCAAAATTTTATCACTGGTCTCCCACAATAAATATTTTTATATATCTGATCTGGAAAACAAAAAAAAGGTTTGGTTTTGGTTTTTTTCAGGTAGGATCAAAATTCTTGGTCAGGAGTTTATATTTTGATTGAAAGAACCAGTGGGTTCTCATGCTGCTCGATTCCCTCTCCCCCCTGACCCGGCACCTGGCTCCGAGGCAGAGCTCAGCGGTCACCCAAGAAGCTATCGCCAGCCCTGGGATGAGGAGGGCACGGGCAACGGGTCAAGCTGGGCAGCAAGGAGACCTGGGGGAGCAGAGGTCCCCGACCCGCCCACGGGGCCCATGCACCCATCTCAGCAGAACTCAGCAAGGAATTTAAAAAGCAAGAGATTGGCTGCCCCAGCCAGGGCTCGCTGCTCGCCGCTGTCGCTGCCAGTTCGGACTCATGATTCCCATATGCCCGGTAGTTTCGTTCACCTATGGTAAGTAACGGCCGCTCGATGTGTGTGTGTCGGGGCGCGCGGAGGGGATGCGGCCCGTGCGCCGGGCGGTGGAGTGGAGCCGAGGCGGTGGAGTGGAGCCGGGGCGGGGGGATCTGGGGGGTCCTGAGGTGCCGTGTCTGACCTGGAGCTCGCGCGCTCCTTTTTTCCCTTGTCTGAGGAGTTGGAAAGGTCATTGCACCAGAAATCATTTGTTTGTTTGGTTTTGTTGGAAGCATTGGCAGAGATGTGAGAAAAAAATCTTCTTATCAACGGATGGCTTTGGTGTTTTTGTGTTTTGTCATCATGGTTTGTCATTGGTATGCTCATGCTGATTTTCCTTCGTTCTCCTTTGGCACTTGGGAGTTTTATTCAGACCTTCATGAGGAAGTGAAAGCAGAAATGGATTTCTTTGAGTAGCTAAAGTGGTCCTACAGGACTTCTATAGGATTTCAATAGGAGTCTACAAGGGGTTCTATAGGGGTCTGTAGTGGTCTATAGGGGCCTATGGAGATCTCTAACGGTCTATAGGAGGCTATAGGGGTTCTGTAGGGGTTCTATAGGGAGCTATAGTGATCTATAGATGTCTATAGAGATCTCAAATGGTCTATAGGAGGCTATAGGTGTCCTCTAGGACTTCTCTAGGAGTTCTATAGTGGTACCTGTCACAGTTTAGGGTCAGGGCGGCCCCTTAGACCTATAACAGACAGTCTCTGTTACCCCCCCTCCCTCCCCAAAGGGGAAGAGAAAAGGAATAAGGGAGAGAGACGTAGTGATTAGAAAAGGAAACTAGAACAGCTTTAATGAGAATGAAATTAATATTAATAAAAATGGAATATATACAAAACCAGTATTGAACCCAACCCCACCGTGATGGTAATTACATCACCGACACCACTGGGGGTGGTGGGGGCCCTGCTCTGGCGCCGGTCGCGGACGGCACGACGGCGGCTGGGCCCCACCGAGATGATCTGTATCTCCTCCCTGCTGCCCGAAGGCGAGGTGCCCACCAACGGCCCCAAGCCGCGCCCGGCCCGGCGGCACAGGCCGCTGCTCGATGGCGGCTTCGAAGCCGATGGTGACAGTCTGACTCTCAGCAGCTTCCTGCCGGAGCACTCCTGAGCCGCGGGGACCGGATCTGCAGTAGCAGGCACTGCCTCTTCTCAGGTTCTCACACAGACACTTGACAGCATCTCTTAGCTACCTGCCTGGAGCTGTTTCTGTTTGACATAGGATCCCAGGATCCCTCTGATATAGGTCTCTGAATCATATCCCCTTGGCTGATAAGTGCCACTGCAGCCTGCCAGAGTTTTCCTTGTGAAAGGCAGGGGCATCACTAAAAGACCCCAGTACAGAAAACAAATTCTTCAAAACTAAGTCGCGGAGGCGGAGGTGGGGCCGGGCCCCGGTCCCGGTGCCGGCCCGGGGGGGCCCGAGGCGGCGCGGGGCCCCGAGCCGCGCTCTCCGCCCGCCCCCGACTACGAGGCGCTGCCGCAGGGCGCCGCCGTCTCCACGCACATGCTGGCGGGCGCCGTGGCGGGCGTCATGGAGCACTGCGTGATGTACCCCGTCGACTACGTCAAGGTGCCGGCACCGGCGGCGGGGCGGGGGGAGGGCGGAAAGGGATTGGGAAAGGGAGCTGGACCGGTGGAGGCAGGCTATACCATCCCAGAAGGAAGGGCAGCAAGTTAGGGCTGCACAAGAACTGGATGATTCCATTTCCTCTTGCTACCCAGAAAAAATGGGTAAAGGAGGAGACCTAGGAGATAGGGGTGAGTGGAAGCAGGTCCTTCCCCAGAAAAGCAGGAGAGCCCCCTCCCGATCTTCTCAGTCTTATCAGCTGCCCATGCACAACAGATGTGGGCTACCAACATGACGCACAGGAAGCCCCGTGCCCTGGGACTGCAGCTCCCGGCATGCCGAGGGACACCAACATGGCACACAGGAAGCCACGTGCCCCAAGACTACAGCTGCCGGCATGGCAAGGGATACCATCATGGCGCACAGGAAACCCCGTGCCCCGGGACTACAGCTCCCGGCATGCCAAGGGCCACCAACATGGCGCAGAGGAAGCCCCGTGCCCTGGGAATACAGCTCCCACGGGGCTTCCTGTGCGTCATGTTGGTAGCCCCTGGCATGTTGGGAGCTGTCATAGCGGGACACGGGTCTTTCTGAGAGCCATGTTTGTGCCCTCGGCATACCGGGAGCTGTAGTCGCGGGGCACGGTGCTTCCTGTGCTCCATGATGGTGGCCCTCGGCATGCCGGGAGATGTAGTCCCGGGGCACAGGGCTTCCTCTGCGCCATGTTTGTGCCCACGGCATGCCGGCAGCTGTAGTCCTTCTTGGCGGCCAGTGCCCCGTGAGGCCTGAGCTGGCTGCGGAGCGGCCCTGCAGGCGCGGGGAGATCCGGTGAGCAGGGAGGGCGCGAAGGAGTGAACGGCACCAGAGGGGAAAGGGCTTGCGGCCGAGAGAGGTTGGCACTGGGGTCCTGGTTTCTGTGTGTTGTTACCGCTATAGTTATTACTGTTCAGTTGTTTTGCTTTATATATATATTAATTAGTAAAGAACGGTTATTCCTAGTTAGACATTAGGGAAAAGTTCTGTAAGAAAAAGAGCTCTCCAGGTCTGGAACAGGCTGCCCAGGGCAGTGGTTGAGTCAGCATCCCTGGATGAATTTAAAAGCCATCTAGCTATGGTGTTTAAGGATGTGTTGTAGTGGCCCTGGTAGAGTAAGAGAGTGGTTGGACTTGATGATATTGAAAATCTTTGCCAGCCATATTGATTCTGTGCTTCTGTGTTATTCTGTCTTTATTCTGATGATTAAACCACATCCTGAAGTGCCACAGCTAGAGGTTTTCTGACCCCCTCCAGGGATGGGGATTCCCACCCACTCCCTGGGCAGCCTGTTCCAAGGCCTCACCACTCTCTCAAAAACAATTTGTTCTGATATCCAATCTAAACCTGCCCTGGTGAAATTTCAGCCCATTTCCTCTTCTGTCACCAGTTACCTGGGAGAAGAGACCAACACCCACCTCACCACAACCTCTCTTCAGTGAGCTTGCAACTGGAAAATGTGATTTCTCAGGTAGGATAATTAAACCTTTTAGGCAAGTCATAAATTCGTTGTATTCCATAAACTTTTCTTTCACCAAATACAAATGTGCTTTTTAATAATTACATTCAAATGCAGCTATTAAATAGCACTTGTGAAGATCCTGACTCTTTATAAACAAGGGGACATTAAAAGACCTGATGCTTGGGTCCACAAAGATTTAAGCAAAGTTTAGTGTGCCCATATGATGCAAACCCTTTGTTCCTTTAAATCCTCACAGATTATTCTGTTTGATGCAAACAATGTGTAAGTCAGGTATAAATAAGAGTCTAAATTCTATGTCACCCACATGAAACCCCTTTATCTCCATCTTTGACTGACTTCTTCACATTTTGACTTTGCAGCTCCTTCCTCTCTCAAACCACAGCAAATGTAATTCAACCACAGATAGACTGAAATCATTTTGCAGAGGTGCAAAGTTCCCATATGACGAGGACGTGGAGAGTACTGGGATTGAGTTTCACCAAGGTGAAAAAGAGAAGGGGATGAGTCGGCGTGCCAGCTGTAATGTCAAAAGCCATTTTTGTGTAAGTCAGTGTTCAAGCATTGCCTGACCTGTTTGGGCTCCAGGGAACCTGCAGTTGGTGAGAACCACTTACAGAAAGATCAGGAAACGCCGCTCTAGATTTTTCTTGGTATATGGATTTGGTGGTCTGGTGATTTCTTGACAGAACATTTCACCCACAGAAAGAACTTCCTAACAGCAAGTAGTTCTCAGAACAGAACTCAATAAAGTGTATGTTAACCTAAAGAATTATGCTAAACACTTCTGCTATCTCTGACAATACCTAGAGAATTCCTCTCTCTCCTTCTTACAACATTTTTCTCAGAGTATTTAGCCAGAATATACAGGATGCAATATAAAGCTAACAACAACAAAAAAATACCCAAACACACACGTGTACAGTCAATTACACTAACAACAAAATATCACTCTCTACTTTTATGATGCATTTCCTTCAGATTGAGCATAACAAGTTTGCAAAGGCCATTGTGAAAAGCCTCAGAAATGCACAATATTCTTCCAGTAAATGGTCTCAGCAACGTAAACCCCTTGGGGCTTAGGCAGTAATTTGTACGTCCCATTCAGCCTGTTTTAAAAGACACAGTGAGGGACTATCAGAGCCTTGGAGGGCTAAGTAGACAACCTTACTCTGCAAATGAGTGTTTTGGGTTCTTCAGAAGTGTAAACTACCCTGGATAAAAGAAATACTTCATGGTATTTTCATAATCAGCCACCCCCTTCCATCACACTCATTTTCCTTTGCACTCTTTGGCCTTTTTATTGCAGTTCTAGGTGTACACAAAAAACTACACACAGGTATACACACCAGAGATCCAGCATTTAGGAGTATATGAAAGCATGATTTTTTAAGAAAGGAACGGTACAGAGAATTCACCCTTCCATCCAGTTGAAACAAGAATTTAGACCCTGCAAATGCATGCTGTTACACAGAACTGTACCAATAAATATTTGAAATATTTAACAATAAGTTTATCTTTGCTATAGCTGTGCCCATGACTCATCCTGAATGCCGCAGTTAATGTGAAGACTGAAAGTAGATTTCTCCCATGATAAAAGACCGTAAGGCCCCACTTGTGAGCCTTTGTTTCTATGGCAAATAATTGGGCTATTACAATCAACTAGTCTCTCTGTGGATTTATGGAAATCTGCCACTTTCCTACTGAACATTAATAAAGAAAACTAAATCCAGACAAAAAAAATAAGAAAAAAGGAGACCAACTTGCAGAAGTGATCAGTCAGAAAGCTCACTGAATTAGCAGCTGTAATGTCAGTTTATAGGTTAGTGTCCTACACAATCTTTCATGTGCAATTACTACTAGATTTCACAGGGTCTGATTAACAAAGAGCCTCCCACCTTCCCCTCCCCCCCCCCAGCCCTGGGGCTGCTGCTGCTGTGCCCCCCAAAACGGGTCCAGGTCCCCCCCAAACTGGGGACGGTGCTTGGGGGGCTCCCGAGCTGGGTTGGGGGAGGGGAGGGGGCCCCGTGACCCTGTTTGGGGTGCCCCCCACCCCAGCTGTGCCAAACTGGGGGTCCCCTTATCCCACCTGTGCCAAACTGGGGGTGCCCCCATTGTAACTGCCAGTTTTCAGTACTGGTCATGCAAAGAACAAATAGAAGTGCTCATAAAGTTTGAAAATATGTATCAACTTTTTATCTGTTTTTATTTGGATTAATTGAAGTACTTCATTAAGGAGAATAATAATAAAAGTCAAACTCTAAGTATCAACAAAAAAAGATGCATGTAAATGAACCCATGAAAATACCAAGGTCAATGCCTCTGTTACACCCCTCTCTCCCCAAAGGGGTAGAGAAAGGGAATATACTCTGATGATTAGCTAAAAAAAAATAAAAATAAAAATAATAGAATCCCAAACCAACATAATATTGCTTGATACACTTAAACAGCCAACACAAATATCTGAACATTCACAGTGAACTGAGCATTCTGTGAAGTAAGGTATTCCTTGGGAATAGTTTTGTTGTACTCTTGATAAAACTGTCTATTGGATAGTTTAAATTTGATTTTTAATTAATTTAACTTCAATTAATTTTCATTGTAAAAAAGAATATAGATTGTAGGGAACATAAATGTTAGCATGGATTTTAAGGTGAAATATTTGTTATTTGCTAGGTTTTAGAATTATGAAATGTTCTCCAAAGTATGAGTCATCCAGAATTCTTATTTTCTTGGACAATATTTCTGCTGGTTTTATGTAGCAAGATTTTGGTATTGGGGGGTTGTAGATGTGGCTTTGCTGATAAGCTACCAAAAGCTTTCTCTGTGTTGGACAGAGACAATTAGCTGCTGTCTTCCTTACATCATGCTACTGAAACATAAAGCACATTTGCAGATAACCATTCACCCAGACCAATATTCTGGGCTGGTGCACTTCCACATTCAGGACATAGCTACTGTGGCACCTCAAGCACAGAAAATACGAAGTATTGCCAATGGAATGAAAGGAGAACAGGACAAATCTATGGTGGAGTTTTCCTGGTATGTGTACTGTCCCAGCCTCCAGCAACTTACAGCTCAGGAATGACCACTTCCCCCGCCTCGCCCCACGCTGCCGCCACGGCTGCGGAAGCGGGGGGTGCCCCGGGGGGTGGGGGTCGGCGGGCTGATCCGGGGGTCCCTGTGCTCTGCCTCAGGCCGGTCTGGATCGGATGTCACAAGGCCACATGCTAGCGGATGTGGTGGCCATCATCGGTACGTCCCTCCCTGAGCCGGTGGCTCCCCCGGTTCCCTGGGGGGGGCTCCTTCCCTGCCCCCGGGGTCGGTACTGTCACACAAAGGCAAATTTCCTTCCCTGCAAAGGACCTAAGTGCCAATGAAAGAAACTATTACATACAGCAAGCAGTAAAACACTCTGTCATAAGGAAGCATTAATATCATAGAGCTGTCAGAAAACTGCCTCTACCACAATCCTAAATATAAGTCTCAAAATGAGATATATTTTAAAGCTTGTGTCTAGAAGAATAATGGTGTTCATATAGAAGTTAAGAAACGTATATTCCTACGTGGCGCCCAGGAAGCCACGGGCCCCGGGACTACAGCTCCAAGCAGGCCGCGGGCACAAACATGGCTCCCAGGAAGCCCTGTGCCCCGCGACTACAGCTCCCGGCATGCCGAGGGACACCAACATGGCGCCCAGGAAGCCCCGTGCCCCACGAGTACAGCTGCCGACATGCCGAGGGCACAAACATGGCTCACAGGAAGCCCCGTGCCCCGGGACTACAGCTCCCGGCATGCCGAGGGAAAGAGAAGACTTAGAGGTGATTTAATAAATGTCTATAGATATCTGAGGGCTGGGTGTCAGGAGGGAGGGGACAGGCTCTGCTCACTGCTCACTGTGATTGGACAAGGAGCAGTGGATGTAAGCTGCAGCACAGGGGGTTCCACCTCAACACAAGGGAGAACTTCTTTACCGTAAAGGGTCACAGAGCACTTGAACAGGCTCCCCAGAGTGGTTGTGGAGTCTCCTTCTCTGGAGACTTTCATAAGTGAGATGTGCCAGTCCTCTCGTTGTCTTTATAGCTCTCCATTGGACACTCTCTACTATTGCCCTGTTTCTCCTGAAGTGGGGAGACCAGAACTGAACACAGTACTCCAGATGTGGTCTCACTAGTTTAGAGTAGAGGAGGAGGAGAACCTCCCTGGATGTGAGAACTTTCCTGGATCTGGAGGAATACTTGCAAGCCTTAGATCGGGACCCCGGAGCAGAAGGAGACCCTTAGGAAGTCTGAACCAACATAAGTCAGTCATCAAGAGGCTGGAAATAATAGATGCACAGGACATTACAGAAGGCCTAAATGAGGGAAGATTCATGCTACTAGCTGTTAGAGCTGGCTCCTATAAGTACATCATTACCTCAGATGCCTCCAAGAGCTCTCTGCACTGAGCATCAGGGTTGGTACACAACATGTTCTCTTGTTTAACAGAGTAATTTAATTTAAATACACAAAAAACCCCACACATCAACAACCCAGCAAGCCAAGCAGGCAGACGCTGCCCCAGCCCCCGCCGGCCCCGCTCCCCGCTGAATGCACGTGGCCCGACAGCCAGGGAAATCAGTGTGGCCTGACAGCCAGGGAAATCAGCGTGGCCCGACAGCCAGGGAAATCAGCGTGGCCCCTCAGCCAGGGAAATCAGCGTGTCCCCTCAGCCAGGGAAATCAGCGTCCCCCAGCGCTTCCCCCCCAGCCTGTGAAGGTTTCCGACTCACAACCAGCGCGTCCCCCCTGGCAGCCAGGACCATCAGCAGGAGGACCCATGGCAGCCAGGACCATCAGCAGGAGGACCATCAGCAGGAGGACCATCAGCAGGAGGACCATCAGCAGGAGGACCATCAGCAGGAGGACAAAGCACAGCATCTCTCCTCCCATCTCCAACCCTGGGATGTAATCCTGGCTACAGCAACCGCAGCTCTAACACCTGTCCCAAACATCTCATTTACTTCCAGAGAGAGTGTGAAAGAGAGAGTGAGAGGGAGAGACAGAGCGAGAGAGAGAGACGAGAGAGAGAGCGAGAGCGAGAGACAGAGCGAGAGAGAGTGCGAGCGAGAGAGTGAGAGAGAGAGCGAGAGAGACAGAGAGACAGAGCGAGAGAGCGAGAGAGAGAGCGAGAGACAGAGCGAGAGAAAGCAAGAGCAAGTGAGAGAGAGAGCGAGAGAAAGCAAGAGCAAGCGAGAGAGAAAGTGAGTTCTGCTGGTGCTGCAGGGTGAGGTTGCTGAGAGTCTCACCTCATATTATCCCCTCCCTTGGGTGTCATTTTGAGATACAGGCTTGAAAAAAGAGCAACACCCTTTCTCCACATTGCCTGGTGATCCCCTTCTCTCCTCCCATGGCATTGCACTGCCACAGAGACCTGTCATCATCTGCAGGATGGGGTTGTTCTCTGGGAGACGTGATGTCCAGCCTGGCCTTGCTGCTGAGAAGCAGAGTTACCTGGGTCCTCCTTTTTGCCCTGTTTGAATATTGGAAAGACATTGGCCTTCCTCCAGTCCTCAGGCACCTCTCCTGATCTCCAGGACTTCTCAAAGATTATGGAGAGTGTCTTAGCAATGACCTCAGCCATCTCCCTCATCACTCGCCGGTGTATCCCATCAGGGCCCATGGACTTGTGGATGTCCATTTTATTTAACTGGTCTGTAACCCAAGCCTGTTCGAAAGAGGTGGAAATTTATCTTTGGACCATACCCTAAAAACTGACCATTAAGCAACCACAATGGAAGAGGAATATGGCATAAGGATCCTAGGAAACCCAAGACGACGGCCCAGGAAAAGATTCTGGCAACAGCATCTTCTGTGATTAATCAGCTGTAGGTGAGTGAAGCCCATTCCAGAAAATATCTGTGTGTCTATGCCATGCTATCCTTTCTCTTTTCAGTCAAGAAACTGCCTTCTGAAAACTTTTCAGACGATATTTATTAATGATCATATCTGCAGATTGCTATTTCAGTGTCACACCTCACAGCTATTTGAATAGATATGTGCTTCCCATGTTGTTTTACTGGCACAAGAGCTTCCTATGGCCTAGCTCAACTACTCGGAGAAAATGACTGTTGCCATGTACATTGGTATTTCAGGTCATATGTCAGTTGTTTAGATAGAAGAGATTGCTAATTAAGCAATAACAATTAAGGCACGGGGCATTTCCTGGGATTTGGGCCCGAGCCAGACACCAACACACAGCCAGGTGCTGCGAAACCTGGCCAGGTACCCCCAGGACCAACTGACCCAGAAAGTGAGTCCAGGACGGGGGTTGGTTGGGGTTTTTTTTTTCCCCCTCTCCTTACGCGGCGAGAAGGATTTTTGTCTCCAGCTCTCTGTCTCCTGCAGGTGAGCGAACTGGTCCAGTACCTGCTGGTAAAAGACCAGAAGAAAATCCCCATTCGGAGGAGTCATTGGTGAGCTGTATCTGAAAGTTTCATCAGCAGTAACAATGAAAACACTGGAAATCCCGATGGCTTGTTTCCTGGAAGAAGTTACCACACTTTATGTAGTGGAGTCTCCCAGCTGCTCCACTGTGGGACCAAAACTAAGGATATGCCAACCCACGGGGAGACTTCAGGTATAGCTTTGCAGTGTTCAGTTTCAAAGGAAGGTACTTCTCTATGGCATGGATTTCTTTATATTTACTCAGTAGTTTCGATTAATCTCGAAATCCAGACTTTTGCATCTGCAGAGAACAGCATGAATCTCAGCACAGGAAAGAGGCAGGCCAGAATTCAAAACCTCATTTTGACTTAACCCAGAAGGTAAATCATCTGGAACATGCAATTTGGTACTAGCCTTTTCCCTTTAGGTTGTACCATAGCATTGTTTTGATTCTATTCCTTTTGTCTCGGAAAGGTGCCGTTTGCCTGGGCAGAGTACAGCCCAGAGCAGGAGACTCCACAACCTCTCTGGGCAGCCTGGGCCAGTCACTGTCAACCTCACAAGAAAGTTTTTCCTTATGAACTTCCTGCATTTCAGCTTGTGACCATTACCTCTAATCCTGTCACAGGGCACCAGTGACAAGAGCCTGGCCCCTTCTCCTTGACAACCACCCTGCAGAGATTTGTAACCATTCCTAAGATCCCCTCTCAGGCTTCTCTTCTCCAGGCTAAACAGCCCCAGCACCGCCGGACGTGCCGCTTTCTCCCCCCCTGCCAGAAAGCCCGCTGCCTCCGCCGCCATCTGAACAGGAACTCCAAGGGAAAAATCTTCACGACGAGCTTGAAGTGAGGGGACGGTGCCCTGCTGGAAAGATGATGAAGCAAGTTGAGCAACCTTTGTCAAACACTTTGTGATTCCTTACAATGGTAGATAAACTAAGCTGTAAATTAATTTTAATGTAATTGAGATTTCCTGGAAAGGAGCTGCTGGCTTTGCTGCTGGAGTTGGAGTAGTTTCAGTGCCTATTGTGGGAGTTGGAGCAGCAGCAGCACTTGTTTTGAGAACAGGAGGAGCAGCAGCAGGGCTCTGTGGGGGGAGCCTGAGGAGTATTAGAAGCTGCGGTGCTTGTTTTTGGAACAGCAGCAGCAGCAGCAGGTCTCGTTGGGGAGGCCTGCGGAGACTGAACAGTCGCGGCTTGTTTCCTGCGTATCATGGACCGTCCAACCCATCAACCAATCCAACACCGCCAAATCAACAAACCCATGGCACCAAGCACCCCATCAAGTCTCCTCCTGAACACCTCCAGTGATGGTGACTCCACCACCTCCCTGGGCAGCCCATTCCAATGGGCAATCACTCTCTCCGTGTACAACTTCCTCCTAACCTCCAGCCTAAACCTCCCCTGGTGCAGCCTGAGACTGTGTCCTCTTGTTCAGGTGCTGTTTGCCTGGCAGAAGAGACAAAAGACCCAGCTCTCTCAGCCTCTCCTCATAAGGGAGATGCTCCATTCCCTTAATCATCTTAGTGGCTCTGCACTGGACTCTCTCCAGTAGCTCCCTGTCTTTCGTGAACTGGGGTACCCAGAATTGGATACAGTACTCCAGGTGGGACCTCATCAACGCAGAGTAGAAGGGGAGGAGAACCTCCCTTGACCTGCTGGCCATGCTCTTCTTAATGCATCCCAGGATGCCATTGGCTTTCCACAGTGGAAAGCGAGCGAGACGTTTAAATGGCTAAAACTGTTATTTATAACTTCTGCTAAATGCGTGGGGATCTGAAACAACTGACCACTCTTAAAAGACCTGTCAGTTACTGTCAGTGAGAGAGAGATTTCAAACTTTTTTTTTTTTTTTTTTTTCCCCAGAACATTTGGAAGGGCACAATTAAGTAAATCATACAAATCCTTGTTTGTTTGGGTTTTTTTTTCTATTTAGTCTGCCATGCAAATGGACCCGATCCCTTTAACATTTGAGCTGTGACATTAAACAAAGGATCATTTTGCTGTCGTCCCGCACTCGTTGCCGCAGCTTCATCACATATTTCCTGCCACTTGTGATAAAAGTGTAATTGCTGAGAAGGTGTTAACAACATATTTGTGATCATGCGAGAATCATGCGGTGTCACAGCAGTACCCATGAACAAATGCAATAGGATTGCGTGTGTAAATGGAGATTTTAAAAGGTATGGCATTGCACACCTGCCTCTGGGCTGTGCTTTCTTAATGCCCCATCCATTGAAAAATTGTCATTATTTATCAACATCACTCTGACACCCAAGTCATCTCCCCCTGGGAATAATTAAATTCTCTAGAATAGCTCATTTTCTGTAGCAGACTTTGTGGACATGATTTCATCTCCACCCAGGACCCAGCAAGAGATGGAAAGAGTATCCCCTTTTTTAAAAAAAAAGATGGGAAATTGCTCCTGCTGGGCTGAAGGCTCTGCCAGGCCCAGGCCTCATCCCCAGGGGTCCTGAGGGCTCCATTGACCTGTCTCCTGCTGGGCTGAAGGCTCTGCCAGGCTCAGGCCTCAACCTCAGGGATCCTGAGGGCTCCTCTGATCTGTGGAGTGGAGCATAGGAAGGCTCTTAAGTATTGGGTGAAAGGGGCATTGGACATATCTGCTGATAAATTGCTTAGCGGATCATTGCCTTTTCCTTTGCTGTTCCTGAAATGTTTAAAAGTCTGGGCCAAACTCACTTGACATGTAGAATTGACAAGATCAAAAGAAAAAGAAGAAAAAAAAAGAAATTACAGTCTGATGACTAACTAGTCTGATGTTCTTATTGTCCAAGTTCAGTTATCTAGATGAGATATTCATGTTTCAGGCAGCAAAAGCAAGCTGGCATGGTGGCCAAGTAAGCATAAAACTTATCTTTTCTCGGTCACTTCAGAGTTAGTTGCATGGCTACCGTTTGGAAGTTCTCCAACCCGCCCTCCTCGACCCCTGGGAAAGGCTGGAGGCCACATGTGCCAAAGGTGACCCAGTTCCTTTTGGCCCAAATGCCCTTGCTTGTGATTTCTCATGGAGCATAGTTGTGTCAGCCACTTGGTGCAGGACCAGAGCTGCTCTCTTGTAGTCCTGTCTTCCTGGTCACTGCAAAACCTGCAGGGGATTTGTGCTTCCAGAGCTTGTAACCAACGGGCGGGAGACGCTGCTCGCGTGGGTTCACCCGGGCAGGGGTGGGGGGCGAGGGGGGGTTTTTGCTCCTAAATCCTTCCGGGAATGAAGAGGTGAGAGCTCCAGCTGGCACCCGGGGAGGGAGAAAGGTGAAAGAAAAGAGGAGGTCGGAAGAAATGGTAAAAAAAACCCAAAACCGAACGAACCAACCCACAGCAAAACAAAATAAAATAGAATAAAATAGAACAAATACAAAATAAAAAGCTGAGATAAATCGGAAGGGGGTGGGGAGAAGCAGCAGGGAAAGCTGAGAAAGATGCCAGAAAGGTACAGTAAATGGGCTTTATCTCCCTCTTCCTCTCCCTGAAAGTTGAGAGTGGAAAATTGCCCTGCAGAGGCCAGCTCTCGCCGACCACGCGTGCGGCGGCGGCGGCGGCCGTGTGTCTGCGGCGCCCTGTGCGTGTCACCCGCCCCAGTGACGCCGCCGTGCCCGCCCGGGGTGCAGCATGCTCAGGCGCCTCCAGACATCTTTGTTGTCCTGTTCCTAGAGATAGACACTATCTACAAGGTTATGAATTTCACAGTATGTCCCAACTCTACAACTACCCCCCTATTGTTGTTACTTATTCAAAGATTAGTAAGACACTACCAGACATCCCATCTCCTGCTTTCAATTACATTTCCGAAAAGGTTGTCGAGGGTTAAAAGATAACTACTAAAAGGAACCAGGCTTCTGGAAAGGCTACCTAAACGCCTGAGCCCTCCTACTAACCTTACTAGCCACAACCTTCACCGCAGTATACACAATCCGCATAACCATGCTCGTCCAAGCCGGATTCGTACGTATCCCGCCTTTAACACCAATAAACGAAAACAACCCCGCAGTAACTTCACCAATTACCCGCCTGGCACTAGGTAGCATCACAGCCGGATTTCTAATCACCTCATTCATCCTTCCAACAAAAACCCCTCCAATAACAATGAAGAAGAGGCTGAGGGGAGACCTTGCTCTCTACAACTACCTGAAAGGACACTGTAGAGAGGTGGGTGTTGGGCTCTTCTCACAAGTAACCAGTGACAGAACCAGAGGGAATGGCCTCAAGCTGCACCCGGGGAGGTTTAAACTGGACAGTAGGAAATTTTTTTTCATGGAAAGGGTTGTCAGGAACAGGCTGCCCAGGGAGGGGTTGAGTCACCAGCCCTGGATGTGTTTAAAAGCTGCGCCACGACATCATTGGGCCAAGCCACGACATCATTGGGTCAAGCCAAGATGTCATTGGGTCAAAGCAAGACATCAGTGGGTCAAACCAAGACATCGGCTCAAGCCAAGACGTCACTGGGTCAAAGCAAGACGTCACTGGGTCAAACCAAGACGTCACTGGGTCAAAGCAAGACGTCACTGGGTCAAAGCAAGACGTCACTGGGTCAAAGCAAGACATCATTGGGTCAAGCCAAGACGTCACTGGAGAAGAGAAGGCTCCAGGGAGACCTTATTGTGGCCTCCCAGTATCTGAAGGGGGCTACAAGAAAGCTGGGGAGGGACTTGTTAGGCTGTGGGGCAGTGACAGGACTGGAGGGCATGGATTAAAACTAGAGAGAGGTCGATTCAGGTTGGACATTAGGAAGAATTTCTTCCCCAGGAGGGTGGTGAGACACTGGCCCAGGTTGGTGAGACACTGGCCCAGGTTGCCCAGAGAGGTGGGCTCAGCATCAACCTCCCCTTCCAGCTCCCGCACCTGTAATGAGAAGCCCATCTTTGCAGTTTGTCCGGTGGTTCCTCATGTGACATGTTCACTCAGGCACAACTACCAGCCCCACGCACTCTGGCCTCCAGCTTCTGGATTTGCTTCTTGCCCCCCTTCAGAGCCAACTGCTCGGCCTCATCCAGACGGTGCTGCAGGTCCTTCACTGTCTGGTCCAGGTTCTTCTTCATCCTCTCCAGATGCTTGCTGACAAAGTCATTCACTGACCTGACCAGAACCAAAAACAACCCCCGATTCAACCAAACAGCTAAATTAATTCAGAGTAGGACCTGTGGAGGTATGATTTACTATTCACAATTTGAAGCTCCTTACCTAGCAACTGACTATTGCTGTTGAACTTGAACCTACTAACATCATCATCTTGGAGCACTCTGGTGCTTACTTAGAATACTACTCTGCAGGTCATTACCATACCAACTGAACAGCCCGACTATCTGCCAATGGTATGTCGCTCAAGCTTTGTCCGGAGTCCGTGAGCAGTTTCCTGAGGCATACTCCCGGTATAAACAGCGACAGGAAGGGACCTTAAAGGTCATCTGGTCCAACCCCCCTGCATTGAGTAGGGACATCTGCAACTAGAAAAGGTTGCTCAGAGCCCCGGCCAACCTCACCTGCAATGGTGTTCGTGGTGAAGTTTTCTCCAGTTTGTAGCACTTCTAGGGAGGGATGCGATGTGGGGGGTGCAGGCTGGCTGGCGGTGGGGAGGGGACGTCCCGGTTTAGCTGGGGACAGGCAGCAGTGGAGAAGGCAAGAGCCATGGGCAAGAAAAGGAGCGGGCAGGAGGGTGAGGAATTGGCTCAGGCCCTGCTGCAGGAGCACTGAAGGAGAATAACTGAGGTTGGAGGGAACCTCTGGAGGTCAGATGGTCCAGCCTCCCTGGAGGGGCGACCATGAGGATGGAGTTATTGCTGTGCATCATGTCTACAGCTTGGGTTATTTGCCTTACGAAAATGGCAGTTGACAACAGAAAATAACTGAGGCTGGCATGGAGTCCTGTTTGTTTTGGTTTTTTTTTTTAAGAACAGTCTTTTGTGCATTTGCTTTGCCCTCTCTGGAAGTCACTGAAGTTGATGATGCTTGTTGATGATGCAGCTCCACCTCTGGAACTTGGCTTTCCTTCAGAGGTGCCAAGAAGCTGTGGTTTGGTTTTGGCAGATGCCACAGGCCAGCCTGGAGGGATGGAGCCACATGGTGAGAAGCAGTTTGAGAAGGTGATACGGTTGTGGACTGGGCTGGTATTGAAGAGGCAAGTGTTATGTGGTGAAGAACTTACCATTCAGTTTTACAGGTGCTGTGCAGGCCACCCAATTTGGAATTGAGGTAAACTGGGGTAGTAGTGAGGAGGATCACAAAGGCTAGTGTTCAGCAAACACTGAATTACATCTCTGTTGTGCCTAATAGTATCTGGAGCAATAAGATGCTGACCAGTGCCTGAGCTGGTACTAGGTACTGCTTTAGGAATTGTATCATTGTAAATCCCTACAAACTGATAGTATAAACTAAGCACAACCTTGACATTATTACAGTACTTTAAGTAGATTTTAGTTACCAGGAAAAACTGTTAAAGAAAAGTGCTTTTTACAACTTTCCCTGGAGTTGTACTTTGGTATGTTGCATTTGGTACCTTCTACCCCAAAAAACTGCCTTTTGTGTGTGGAACTACATTTGCATGGAACTACAGCAATACCGTGCACCTTACAAAGCCCATAAAGTATAAGAATGGCAGCACTGAATGATTTGTGAACTGTTGGGTTTGATTGATATCAAATGACAAATTCCTTTTCAATCTTCCTAATTACCTTTTTTTTTTTTTTAAATAAAAAAAGATCTGGGAGTACTTTCTGCCTTATATATGTCATTCCACTATATCCAGGGCCAGCTGGACAGCTTTTCCTTCTGCGTACTGACTGGATTCACCTTCTCCATCCCTTGCTTCCACCACTTGCCTTGTTGGGCTCCAGATGCAGCAAACACAGACATCGTAGGGTTAGTTCTAATTCAAATGCAGAAATTTTCAGTGATGGGGAAGACACAGAAACAGGACAAACAGGACAAACAGGGAGAAACAGGAAGACAGGAGTCAATGGGAAAGCAGCTCTGAAGGTAATAATAAACACATTGTGTTTGTGTAGGACCTAGACAAAACAATGTCTGCTGCTCTGATGCCTGAAAGCCAGCAGAGGAAGGGACAGTAAACTGCTGCACACCTTGGGAACGCTGGGCTGAGGTGCTGAGGCAAAAAGCTGGTGTGCAAAAAAAATTTCCCATTGTCTTCCTTTCAAGTCCCATTAGAAAGTAAAACCGAATGATCAGTCTGCCAAACAGAAAAATATAATGGTCGTTTGGCCCAAAATGGGACTTTTTGGGCACCAAAATCCCCCCCAGAGGCCAAAATGGGACAAGATCTGGGTCATCTGGAGCCCCTCCCCCAAAATCAACCAGCCCCCCAAAAATTCTCTCCCTAGATTGGCCAAAAATGGCTCAAAAACGGTCAAAATTGGCTCAAAAATGGCGAAAATTGGCAGAAGTTGGCCCAAAATGGGACTTTTTGGGCACCAAAATCCCCCCCAGAGGCCAAAATGGTCTGAGCAATTATTTTCAAACCCATAAAGCATAGAAAACTGAAGGGACCATTTAACATCATAAGAAATTCCTACTTGTGGAAAGAGGGATTATCTTCCTTAGACCAGTAGTATTCTAAAGTAGGGGGAGTGCATAGAGTTAGTGTCCTTGAAATTTTGGAAAATACAAAGGAAAACAACAGTGCTTCTGGCTGAACAGACCAAAGGAAGCTACAGAATTTGTACACTGTACAGAGAATGTCTTCTCCACAGCAGAGGTGTTCCATCCCACTCATTGTTTTTGTGGCCTTTCTCTGGATCAATTCCAAGAGAGCTATGTCTTTTCTGTGCTGAGGACATCAGAGCTAGGCACAACACTTCAGGTGAAGGCTCACCTGCATTGAGTAGAGGGGCAGAAGAATCACCTCCTTGACCTGCTGGCCAAGCTTCTGGTGATACAGCACAGAATGTGATTGGCCTTCTGGCCTATAAGCAAATGTTGGCTTAAGATTCTCTTACAGAACTTCAGGTACATATTTTCAATCAGTACTGAACTAGGGGAACTAATGTTTCCAAGGAATGTTAGAATAACCTGGATCTATATTTTTACTGTCATTTCTTTTGACGTATTTAGGAAAACATATTTCCTTTAAAAATCATAATCGTTACAAACAAAGAAAAATACAAGGAAAAATGGCTGCAGGTTGCACCAGTGGAGGTTTATATTGAACATAACAAAAAATTTGCAGTCTGCCAGAATAAGCTGCTTTGCCTTATTATTATAGGCTATATGTCTTATTTTTATAGGTTATAGGTGACATCAGCATGTCATGTATAGCCCCCAGGTTATTGACCATTGCTTGTGGGGTAGTTAGTTGTTCAGTCACAAGAGTGATCCACTTACCAGGAGAAGAGGTTGCATGTCACCATTGTCGTAACGAAATCCTTTTCTTTTGGGAAGTCTTTTGACAGAGATGTGCTGCTGCTCTAAAGAGTGGCAGCACCAACAGTGCTTTGAATCAGGACTTCTCGTTAATGAAGGAAATTACAGATGCAATTATAGAGGACCTAGATTCAGGAAAGGTCTGCATTTTTACATGGTATACTTGCATGTGAAGAGCCTCTCCTTCTTATCACTCACAGATACTTAGAACCTATTTCTGCATAAGATATTTAACTCTTCTGAACCCAATCTAAATTTGCCATCTGTCTGTAAGGAAGGAACTCAATATCACCATAGCAAAAATATTTCCTTCAGAACTAATATAGTAATGTTTTTATAGACATTTGGGAAGAAAAAAAACACAAACAAAACTAACAAAAAAAACCCCAACCCAAAACAAAGAAACAAACTTACATAATGCAAGTCTTTCTCAAAAATTAACACTTCAGAATTCATTAAAGTAAATCTTTTTTCTTTTTTTCTTTCCCAATGTTAAAATCAAGAATAACTTGAAGTTTTTCTCCTAACCCCAAGGGCTGCCTGAATGCATGCATTGCCATTTTCGGCAGTGTCGTGTAGTTCTTGGGACAGGCTGCTTCCTTTCCAGACACCCTTGTTTGGCATCTGGCACTGCAAGCAGCAGCAGTGAGTTTGCTGTTGTCTCTGTTTGGCTGTGTTCTGCTCCTAAAGAAACAGCCATGGCAGTTGAAGTGAGTAGGGAGAGTGTTTGAAGATTTTTGGAAGGGCAGTTTCTATGGCGCGACGTGTAGGCCTACTTACAGATGCTGCTAGCAACCATATTTACAAAATTAACAGAACTGACAGACCACCGAAAAGCCGGCTGGGAGGGTGTGGACTGCAAAAGCTCAAAATAACATAGATAACAAACCGGCACAACTCTCCAGTCACCCAGCCCCCTCAAACAAGCCCAGGCTTTACAGAGACTGTACAGAAACAGAGACTGGAAAAGAAAGTTACCTAGTGTGGTGCCACATGACTCAATAAAAGTTGCTGTCTTTCTCCAGAATGGTGCTGGTAGAACCTAACGGGAGAGCCATGTTGCCCTACGTAACATCCAGCGTGCTGGATACTACTGTTGTGTTTATAGGGTGATTTCACTGAGAATTAAGCGACGTTGGAAATGTTTGTCAGTGAAATTTTAACTGCCACATCAACACTGCAGCTTTGTCTCGTGGTAGGCAGCTAGTTAACATGGAGTTGTATGTTGAAGAGTTGACATGACAAGACTTCACTGCACCCAGCAACCCAGCAAAGAATCCACTCATGACACCAATCCATCCATCTGGCTCTGCAGCCCCCCTCAGAATTCCTCCAGATGTTCCAACCCCACCAGCCACAGCAATGCAAACACCCAGAATAACATGATGCTCAACAAAACCAAGCAGGAGGGGAGTCTTTTGAACACCTGCTTGGTCTTTACAGCCCTGCAGTGAACACTCTGAAGTCTCATCTTCTGCTCCCCAGTGGAATCAGAAATAATTATTGACTTTCTGCCCGGTATCCTTATGATATCATTCAGTGTTTGTAGCTGTAGAAACTGTGCAAGTCTTCTCTAAGGGTTTTTTCACCAGCAGGGAGTTTACCCCCTCTGCTGTTTACTCATTCAGACTAGTTTGATTTTTGACAATACTGTACTTTGTCCTGATCAAGTCTGGGAGTGTGACAGACTGTAAATACGATGTCTGACATGTCAGCATTGGTCTGTGTGTGGCAGAATATAAACGTCAAGCAGGGAGATTCATGTTTCCAATGAGTAAAAATCAGATTCATCACAGCACTAATATTAACTTTGAATACTGGGCTTTAGCAGCTCTACTTGAAAAAGGGAAAAGCCAAGCAATGAAAAAGGTCCAGCAATGGCAATGATTAGAGGCTCAGGAAGAGTGGCTTCTGTGAGAGAAAAGACGGAGATAACTGGAGTTAATGGTCAGTTTGACAGTCTTCTTCCCCAGGGCTCCAGGCAGGAGTGGAAGAAAGGAAGGAAAGTACCAGGAGCTGGGATCTGGTGTCTCTTCTGCTGGATTCTTTCCACTCGTGCCAGCTGCTGGAAATTCTCTGTGAGGCTGTGGCATCGTGAGCCATCTATTGCCGGCTTGGAGCACGTGGGGACTTGAGGGGTGAGTGCTCCAGGAGGTGAAGAATTAAGTGGATTGGGGAGAAGAGCAGCACTTTGGGTGGCAAAAAAGATCCTGTTGCTGGGCGGCGCAACCCATACCCCGCTGGCCTCCCTCTCGCCCGAATTGGCCGACCGCACGATTACCCTCATGGCCCCGAGCAAGACTTTTAATGTGCCGGGGTTGGGCTGTAGCCTGGCCATCATTCCCAAGGCCGATCTACGCAAGAAGGTGCAAAAGGCGGCCAGCGGGATTGTACCCCATGTCAATCTACTGGGCTACGCCGCGGCGGTGGCGGCCTATAGCGAATGCGAGGATATCACCCCCCCACTTTAATCAAAGCCCTTTCACTTCAGCTTATCAACCTCATAACTACCTTCTTTAGAGACTTGGGTTTTTAGGCATGCAGATTTGCTAGAGACTTTTAAATTAGTGTCCCTAAATTGTGAGAGGTGTATTCCTTTAGTATTTCCATCACTTTTTGCCTCTTTCAGCTGCACCTCTACCCTTATCCACATAGCACTTCAGCATGAAACCAGAGTGCATATTCTTCCTCTCCAGCTTCCCTATAGTTCTGGGAGGGGAAGAGTCATGTTACAAGAGAATTCAAGGTTCTTCCTTCATTTCAGCTGCAGAATAAAAAGTCGGCCTGAATCGCTCGTGCCCAAAAGGCACAGCCTAGCAACCGTTATTGTGACGCTTGCTGCACGTGGATGAGAAAATACGTGCCAACTCTCACTAGGCATTGTGACCCCAAAGTGACAGTTCCTCGTGAATGCAATACCACCCGGCATTTTAACATCAGGAACAAATTAAATGCTTGTAACAATAAAGGTAGAGTGCTTCTCGTCTATATTTGGGAGCAAGCAAGAGGATACATGAAGATCACATGAGGATGGCAAACTACTTTCTGAGGCTTTAGGGGTTCAGAGAACATGAAATAACGCTTCTTGAAATCAGCAGGCCGAGTAACATCGACTCAAGCATCTTAAAGTGAAGCCAATGTGGTCTTTGGTTCCCTGATGTTTCCTTTTAATCTCAGGCGGAGAGTGGGGGGTGGGAGGGGTGGCAGGGGGGGGGCGTAAGGGGGGAGATGGGGGGGGAGGGAAGGGGTAACAGGGGGGGAAGGAAGAGGATAAAATGGCGGGAAGGGGCTGAGGGAAATGGATGGTAAGGGGGTAACATGGCGGGAGGGAAGGGGTAACAGGGGGGGAAGGAAGAGGAGAAGATGGCTGGAAGGGGACGGGGGGAATGGCTGGTAAGAGGCCCAAATGGGGGTGAGGGTGGAGGACTGTGAGTTTTCTTTTGCAGACATGTTTTGAAACCCATACCATGCTTTATTGTCTTTACAACCTTGCCTGCAGCCCTGCAAGGCCTTGCTTTCAGCATACCTGGAAATGGGATGGCAGTGATGATAAGAATGACTGGGCTGAAAGTCCCTCCATCTTCTGGTCCAAGAGACATTTAAATCTTAGGGTAAGCTAACTTGTACCACCTTTTGCACACAGCATTCTTATTTTCAGTATAGTCATCTCAAAAGCAATACAGTGTATCACTTAAAGGTGATCTAACTTTAGGATACAACTGCCTCTCTCCAGTTAACTTATTGGAAAAGCTGATTTTTATTTTCCAGGCTTGTTTTTCCTTACTGTACAAAAGCTAAAAAAGAAATTCCAATGGTACAAGAAATATAATAAAGAGGCTTTTCACAGTACAGTTTATCTAACACAGCAGAGAACAAATAGATCCAACGTGTTAGAAAATTTGAAATGACATCCAACTTACATCACTTTGTTTATCCTCAATACCATAGTTGTACATGATCTTTGAAGAATAATGTTGTAAAAATCTTTTTAAGAATAGGTCATCAGCATCTTTGTTATTTCTTTTGCAGTCTTATGCACTGAAATATGAAGGTAAATATGTTACATGTTAAATAACTGGAGAACAGGATTCCAGGTGTTGTTTGCTTTAAGGAAAGGATAGCTAAATTATTTCAGATGGTTCATGTGGAGGAAGAGAGAATTAAAAAAGAACATTATGTTCCATAATTTAAGGGGGTTTTGATCTATTGTTAAATACAAAGGGGATTAAAAAAAGGGTACAAGTGTGACTCACAATAATATCAATTTTGGTCTTTTTTGGGCATGTGGATTTTCTTTGATGGAAGATTATAGTGTCACAAAAAGAATGATTCTTTTGTTCTGTTGATGTTTATCTGAGATGTTGCTTAGGTATCCTGTCTTGTCTTCCTGAATTAATGGGCACGGCAAGATCAGTATCAACTCTTCATTTTGCAGAATGTCTTTTATTTCCCTTTTAAAGCCTTTAAAAACCATGTTTCTCCTCCATCTGCCACGACTCACTGCTGCAATGTTTCCTTACAAATGGGAAAGGCTAAAAGATTACCACTATCCACTATTATTTAAAAGTCTGCTTGCCAACCACCAGAAACGGCCAGAGACTTCAGTCTCCTTCTACACCTACATTTATTAGATAATTTTAAACTGGTTGAGATTAATAAAAAATTATCAAAAATTGTTGACATTTGCAGCCTGTGCCCTGATAATGGTTAATGTGGAGGTGTATGCATGCCTAGAGCTTCTGTCTTAAATTGCTCCGAGCTCACCTCACAAAGATACCGTCATTAGCATACAGGTCCTATTGACAACATAAAGGTTATTGGTAATTTCTGAGTACAGAGTCTCAAAATTCCTCTGCAAAGAGCCTCCCAGTTCCCTCCAGTCCCCTCCCAGTTCCCTCCAGTCCCTTCCCAGTTCCCTCCAGTCCCCTCCCAGTATCCCCAGTCCTCTCCCAGTATCCCCTTTCCCAGTATCCTCTCCCAGTCCCCTCTCACTGCCTCCCAGTAGCCCCACTCCCCGTCCCCCTTCCCAGTCCATTTCCCGGTGCTTCCCAGCATCCCCTCTTCCCGTCTGCCCCCTCCCAGTTCCCTCCAGTCCCCTCCCAGTCTCCTCTTGGCCCAGCTATCACCTTCCTATGAAGAGCTATGAGTTAGCATTGCCTCAAATGACAAAAACTTAGTCAGAGGAAAACAGAGAAAAGTGGCCCAAATTCTATTGTTGTTACATAAACCCCCTCGCTGAACATCTGGAGAACATCTGAAGTTTAACAAAGCAGGCCCACAGGCAGAAACATTTTTGACCTTCCTTGTAATGGAAGCAAGGGAGAAAAAAAAAAAAAAAAGACTGACAGCTGGAGCATACAAGTTTATATGAACTTATTGCTATTTATTTCAGTGGAGTATAGAATTAGGACTGAAGGTATCATTTTTTTTATATCTTGCAGCAGCTTGCATTGCCAATGGTCAAAGATTTTCTTTTTTTTTAAAGAGAAAAAAAAAAAAAAGGCAGATTTATTATTTTTTTCTTGTGCAGTTTCAAAGTGTAAATTTTTCAGGTTTCAGGGAGCAACAGAATTCATTTTGTGTCACTGGGGGACTGTGCAAGCTGTCCCCACACTGTATCAGAAAGATGTGGGTATGCAATACCAGAGGTGAAGAAACAACCCAGCATGCAGAAACTCTGGAAAGTGTGATGTCTTAGCCAAACCTGAACGCCAGTGCATCATTAAGCACAGAGCAACCGTGACCACAGTGCACAGTGGTGCAGTCACCTCTCCAGTGGACAAGGATAAAGTTTCAGACTGCCCCACCACGTCACAGAATCACAGGGCTGGCTCCAGGTAAATGACTGCTCTGGATGGTGCTAATGGTAGCTGTGCAAACACTGACATGTGAAGGGTTAGCCTGGTTACAAAACTTTTAGTCAGGAGACGCTTCAGGTGATAGTAGAATCTGAGGGAAATCACCGTCCTTCTGTTTCTTGGCTTAGATCATACCAATTGGGTTAGAAAAGCTTTGCTTCCACACCTTGTTTGTCTGCATAAATAAACATGGGGACCTAACTGCTTTCTCCTGTTTATCCTCAGATTCCTTTAACCGGACATGACCCCTCCTCAGAATAACTGTACAAATAATTGCTCCCTGATCTAGTTCAATCAAGATGATAGCATTTTAAAGCCAAACCAGAGCATCCATACTGTTAAAATATTCATACGAAAACTCAGGACTCACCCAGAACTGTGGAATTTATTTATTTTTTTCTTGCAGAAGATGAGCTTTTTCTTGTCTGTGAGGACTAAATCCTTTCCCTGTTCTCGCCCTCCCCCCCTTTTTCACGATACCGCGACCACCGACCTCTACTCCTGCCCGCACCCCCTCCCCCTACACGACGCTCCCCCCATCTCCTCCCATATCCCCTCCCAGTGCCCCCCAGTAAAACCATCTCCCCTCCCCGCCCCTCCCAGATCCCCCCAGCACCCCCCTCACCCCCCCCCCCCCCCCCGCCTCCCCCCCCCC
Source organism: Actenoides hombroni (assembly GCA_024336885.1). Lineage (NCBI taxonomy): Eukaryota > Metazoa > Chordata > Aves > Coraciiformes > Alcedinidae > Actenoides > Actenoides hombroni. Next base: position 656,723 of record WUAM01006479.1, on the reverse strand, counting down.
ACCCCCTCCTTGTACCACCCGCACCCCCCCCCCCCCCAGCGTGCACACACAGATTGCAAACAGAAAGAGCCAGGAACCAACTGAGAACATTTTACTGTGCAGGAGACTCCAATGGCTCATGCCAAGAAGAACCCAACGGACAAACCTGCCTGACCATGATGACCTCCTGAAAGTGACTTCTGTCAGGCTTAGCAAAAATTACAAATCCCTGGGGGAAAGGGCCGGGGCACGAGACAGGAGACCTGCGCTACCTGCACCGTGCTGGCGTTTGGGGGCGCGTATTTCAGCTGTAGTGTCATGTGTTGTTTCAAAGGAAAAGAAACAGGTCATGAAAAATTCATTCAACAGGTCTGGAAAAATGACCAGCCTACTGAGAAATCAGACAAATCATCAGTCAGACAAGAAATCAGAGGGCATGCACAAAAGACCACTGTGGGAATCCATCCTTATTGCAGCGCATCATCAGAAAATGCCCTTGCTGTAGGGAATGGCATCCAGTGTCTGAACATCTGCTCTGAAAGCAAGCAGTGATCCTGATGGGAAGATAGCTGTACCTTCAGAGCTCTGCTCCAAAGCCAAGTCCCCCTGAGACGCCAGGGTACTGCACGACTCAACTCTGCACAGTGCTGCTGTGCATGTAGATACCCAAATGCTTGGACTGCACTCTGACATGTAAACATGCTTTCATATATTTAGTGTTACCCTAAAAACATAAGTGCAGACCTTGAAAAGTACTTCTCACTCGCCTACAGGTACCTGGGAGGTGGAGGCATGCTGGTCGGCATTGCTTGGGAACCTGTTGATAGGGAGAAAGTACTTGCAGTAAGGAAGGATGTAAGCTGAAACATCAGACACACGTTCACTTTATTTGTACAAGCAATGAGCTCTTCAGGCCAAGGCTTAATTATTCTTATTTAAGAATCTGGCTGTCTAGTTAGGTAACAGACAAAGTCAACGGTTTAGTGTTTAGACCCTCCACCCATGCAAAGTGTCGCCGGAACTACTCATTTATATCTTACTTTCAATGCTCTGAGGGTTCTAGGAAGGTAATTGTCAAAGGACTAAACAGAATCAACATTCCAGCAGCAGCCAGCCCTGTCCACACAGCTCTGGTTTACAGATTGATGGGGTCTACCATCTTAATTGCATCCATCACATAGCTCCTACCTATTTTCCTGACTAGCCTGAACAGCGTTGGTAATAAACAGCAGTCTCTGTCTCAGCATTGCTCTTTATGCTTTTAAATAAGAACTAGTAAACTCACCTAAAAATGACAAAGAAGCCAAAAGCCATTCTTCAAACTTCTGGAAGATAACCAGCAAGTAGAAATATTCTTAAGATTTTATTCTGATGTTTATGTTAGGAGATAGAGAAATTAAGGAATTGTAAACAATATTAGGTAAAAGTGATCATATTACAAAAGGAGAATAAACCAAAACACATCTGTAAAAAAATATTGGTTTTATTGTGCTACAATTTTTATACAGTATATTTGTGAGAGGCTGCTTTATTAATTTCCCTTCAAGACAGATTGTCACATTATTTAAATAGCTTGCTGTATTCTACACCACATTAAGGCATCTGGACCTGTCAGGATGAGTGTGAGAGAGGGAGCTGGCAAGAACAACACACAGGAGAACTGCTCATTAAAAAGTTGTATGGAACTGTGCAAAGAAATTACATATAAAGCTGTAAGTTTCCCTTCTGCTATAAGACGTGTTTTGCCAGATTGGGCCTGTCTGATCAGCTTCCTCTTAGAATGAGAGAATGCCAGGAATGAGGAACGCCTGCTGGGGTGCTCAGGGAGGTCATGCAGAGTGCAGCGCATGTTGCTGCCCCAGGGGCCTCGGGCGAGCCCCAGCAGGAGCAGCGTAGGACCCAAACCTTGATGCCCACCCTGCAGCTCGACCTCAGGAGCTGGACATGAGCATCAGGGAACAGAGGTACCTTCACATCCATGGTATCATGTTAAATGTCATTCTTTCAAGATAAGAGCCTGCCTGCTGTGATATAAGTGGCTCTGAAATACAGAAGCTACTTCATTAATTCAATTTTTAGTGGTATTCCTGCAAGATGAGAAGTTAAAGCTATAGACATCTGAACAGCAAATATACTCCATCTGTTCTAGGTCAAGATTTCCAAGCCTGGTCTGTCATCATTCTTTGATGACTAAAACTGATGCCCTGCGCTGACAAGAAGAAAGCTGCATGCTTAGAGGCACCAGGAATACTGCAGAGCTTTGGAAGAGGAGCAAGCAAATCAGCAGTGGGGTGTGGATTCAGGTAGGTGTCCCAGTAAAGACAACACAGTCTCAGACACAGTGTCGGGCTGACAGGATAGGATTAATTAGCTGAATTTTAAATATCTAGCCTAAGCCAGTCATCTAGGCACCCCCTGGGACAGAGGAGACACAAAGAGGCATTCTTTCAGGATCCACCCATTTAAACAAAGGCCTAACTTACCATATTTTAAAGCTCATTTTTCTAATACCTTTACATTCCTGGGGAAGTTTTGTTTAACCTAAACTGTAAGCCTCTAAGAAGTACAGATCATTGTCTTAATTTTGATGAAAAGTTTATTAGCTCAAACTATTATTGAACTGGATTAATTTATCAATACCGAGTCTCTGGATTTGGAAGTGTGTTATCTTAGAATAAGGTAGCATCAGTTGCCAGTGGTTTATGAAATTGACTTTAAAAAACTTAAGATTAAAAAAAAAAAAGCACTTACTGCTGGTGATGTTGTTCTAGGCAACCCCTAAATTCTAAAAGAGGTTGACAAGCTTGCCATAATACAAAAAAAGTTGTACCTGAGCCCTATTTTTTAGCTGTTATTCTAAGAGAAAAAGTGTGGAGGTTGCCAGAATGCATAATATAAACAGGATAACATGACTGGGAGCTCATGGAATCTCAGCATGACCAAAGTTTGAATAAACCAACAAAAAATTCAAGTACAGATACATAGGCTATGACCTACACCACCAATTAAGTATTTCCATTACACGGGCTTCATGGGAAATATGAATTCTAATGTTTCATGAGATTAAAAAAAAAAAAGCGATAGGATTAGGATACCAAGGGCCTATAATATTAAAAAAAAAAAAACAACCCACAACCAAAATAAATGGTAGAAACCAAGTCAGCAGCCATCATAACAGATTCTCTTACCAGGGGGGTACAGGAGCAGGGGGGGTGGTTACAGGTGTGTGGGGGTCGCTACAGGCGCAGAGCGGGGGTGGCTACAGGCGCAGCTCCCACCTTCACGCTGATGTCCTGACTCCCAGCTCCGGCTTCTCCCTCCCCAGCCTTGTCCCTGATTTGGGGGGGGGGGGGGGGGTGGGTTGGTCCGTGGCGCCCCACCCGCCCCCACAGGGAGCACCGATCGTGGGGGGGGGGCCCGCACGAAGGGTGGAGAGAAACCTCTGCCCCATATACATTTTCTCTTTATCAGGCAACTGATTTTACCAAACCAGTTCATTTACTGGAGAGAAAAAAGCCTATGCCTATATTTTTCTTACAAATGGTTATAAAAAATTAAACAGAATGAATACTTCTGTTGAAGTCAGAACTTTTAAATAGATAGCCTCTCATTTTGAGCGCCACTTTAGTTGTTCAGTTATGTTCATGAACAATTTACTTGGAGGGAAGCCAGATCAGGCCAACTGTCCCCCTCCTTAAAAATTTACATCAGGCCAAGCTGCAGGCCGTGACCTTCTGTACTAAGCCCCTGAGAAGCAAAGGCAGATATCACAGGAAAGATGTTATTATAACAGGAAAAACTAACATGTCAAATATAATTCACACATCATTCAAGGTTGTAATACAAACATATTAAATCAAAACAAATAGTCTTGCAGAAATCTATTCCATGCAGTTTTTGCCAATGTTTTAGTTGATTGTAACTGAAGGCCATTTCTATAGGAGAGTTTGAGAAGGACAAGCATCAAAGGTCAAAAACCTAGATGTAAACTTTATGACCAGCTGTAGTCTCCAAAATGTGATGGAGAGGATTGTAAAGCAATTAATTTATCCCAAATTCACGAGAGGATGCTTCTAGCTCTTGAAGTAGTCTGACCTCTGGCAGCCACATGTTGGCCTGGGGTGAAAAGTGCATTCAGATGAGGTGCCCTCAGCTTAAGCTCAGCCTAGCCTCCCAGCTCTGTGCAGCATGTTCTCATTATCCTGGGACTTGATCAAATCTGACAAGTTCTGGGAAGTCAGACTCAAAAATCAGTGAAGAAATCTGGGCCTTTTTAAAGCAATTTTAAGATAAAGAAGATACACTGTACCTTTCTCAATCAAGTATTTAGTACAAATCAGATCTATTGTTATTTTTAAAAAGCAGCTAAAAAAACCTTTGAAATCATGCCATCAAATGGAGGTAAGTTTTTCATCCCTATTGGCATGAAAGTTCTCTGTCTCTTCACAGCTACCATGTCGTTTTTAGTATGCACTGCTGTGTGCTGTCTTCTCCAGCTAGAGATGGTCTTTATAATGCACTGCCTTAGTGTCTGTAAAGACATAATCTGGATGACCTTTGTTCTGTTTGTCCCATTCTTAGAGACAAGCAAACACTGTAGAGGAGGGTAGATGTCGTTTTCCGCTAGAGACCTGTAGATTGCTGAAAATGAACCACACAGACTGTGAAGGGAATAAAAAGCATGAGACAGTCCTTCAGCCACATTTTAATTACAGAAATACAAAACAACAACAAAAAAACCACACAAATGAACAAGCAAACAAACCAAAAAAACCCACAAAAACAAGACACCACCCAGCACACAAAAGAAGTGTCCTCTACAAAGTTCACCCCCTAAACCATGTCTCTCAAAACCACATCCAAATGATCCTTAAACACAAAGGACACAGCCTGGATACTTATTCAAGAGCAGCCAAAACACTGCTCTGTTATCAACTACTGCTGCAAACCACAGCACCAGAAAGATGCTGTGAGGAGAATTAACTCCAGCTCAGCCCAACCCACCCCAATACACAAGGGAAAAGGCAAGGTGTTGGGTTTGGATCTTGCAGAAGTGAAAAAACCCTAAGCCTTGACAAAAAAAAAAAAAAGAAAGTGTTTATTCTGAGCACAGCATTTCTTTTTATCAATTCAGGTGAAAATAAAAGGTCATTGAATCCAAACCTGTCACTGCGAGGCAGTGATGATCAGCTGTATCTGAAAAACCTCTAAACAAACAGCAGAAATGTTACTGAGGTTTGGAAATCCAGAAGAGTGTTGGTGACTACAGAACTTCCAGCTTCACTCTTATCTCATATTTTTCCTTATTGTCTTATGATCAGATGAGTTCACCCAAGATTTGTAATACTTTGCTTTCAACAATCCATATTACTGACACTGGCTCTGAGTGTTCTGGGTGGAAATGGTTCAGTGTTTGTCATGTACCGTGACAGAAAGGTCAAGGGAATGTAGAGGGAGAATTCCCTTCTCTTGCTATTATTCTTCTGAGAGCCAAAATAAAACAAAGGCATTGGCTTTTTTTATTTATAGAAAGTTGTAACACATATTGAACAGCAGCCATACTGAAAGCTGAGTGCACTAATGAAAACAGATGAAAACACACCCTGGGTTTGGCATCCCTTGGAGAAGCTGAGGAAAGTGATTTTGTGGATTTTTTCTCCTTTGGGGAGGGGCAGGAGTAGAGTATTTTGATCAAGAATAATATTAATTATCTTCTATAGGGCATTCGTGCACTTTCCTTAGGATAATTTGTTCCTTTTTTTCTTTTACAAATTATCCCTTATTTTATGTCTTCTCCCTCGCTTTCCCTCTCTCCCATCCTTCCTTTTACCCTCCCTTCCCTGGGCATTGTAAGCACTCTGTACACAAAGAGGGAGGGGTCAGGTTGTAATGAGTGTGCCAGATCTCACCCTGAGCCCCAGGCACAAGGGTTTGCCCCACCACCAGCAGTTCCACACTCAACCCCTGATGCTCCTGCCAATGCAGTCTCTCTAGCACCAGTCACCACAAGCAGGAAAAGAAGTCAAAAGCACAGATGGGGAAGAAGGAACCTCAGCAGGCCCCAGCACCTCACAGAACCCAGCGGCCTGAAGTGGGAAAGATGGCGCCGGGGTAGCCAGCGGGGTGCTAAGGGAGCACTATTCACTCTGCAAAGGCTGTGACTGTGAATTGTGCTGGTGGTCTTTCTGATGTGGGAAGGATAGAATTACAATCTTTACAAGCTAAATAAACTGGTATGAGACCAGGATAACAAGCGTGGAAGGAACCTGAGACCAAAACATTAGTGTTCCCTACACAATGTGTGGTGATTTCGTGGAGTATAATGCAATATCACGTAACAGTTCACGTGCCAGAATGTCCATGCTGACTGCATTTTCAGGTCTGACATTTGCTGTTGTCTCTTCAGATAGGACAGATCAACATACATCAAGTGATTTACAGATGTTCCTGTAGCTGTCAGCTAAACCGTGGTGCTTTAGGATTCAAACAGCACAAAACAGTCAACCTGCTGAGTCTGGCAGCATCCACCATGTCCCCCAGGTGAGCTTCACTGTACAGCTTTGCTAGCTCCTCACTGGTCTGTACTGGGGGCTTTGGGACGAGCTGCTCCTGGGGCTTGTTCCCTGATGGGATTTTTCTTCCTCTTGCCTCCTCCTCCTCTTCCCAGGGCTCTCTGCTGACAGCAAACCCACGGTAAGGAGCTGGGCTGGCACCCCAGGGGTGGGGGGAAAATGTGGGAATGGGGCAGGATCCAACCAGGAGCTGCCTCCAGGGAACCCCCCTGGGCCGGGAGGGTGTTGGGAACCACCAATAACAGAAATTAGAACATGAGATAAATTACATCAGTCCTGAACCTTGTTTTTTCAGTTCACATCAGCATTTGTCTGCTGTCTAATTCAAAATGGACACCCATGGATAATCATGACAAATAGTTTCTCATGACAGAATCTCACATTTGCTTTTGAAACCTCCCAGTCCTCCTCTTATGAGCAATATTTCAAAAAAGACTGGTATCATCACAGTAACAGAAAATATCAGGTGTGGGTGAGGCTTCTTTATGAAGATAAACTAGGCCTGTCAACAGTACATTTGAGGATACTTTGGGTTAGTCTGTCAAAGTATGATTCTGGCATAGGACTGTAGGGGTTGTGACAGCTTTCCTGTTATGAAGCTGTAGAGCCAGCAATTGAATTAAAAAACAGAGAGCAAGATTAAAAAGTATTCTCTCTCCATGTGTCTGTGCAGGTTTAGAGACAGATTTCTTTGCTTTAGAAGCTAAAGAATATCTGTAATTACTATCAGGATATACTAGCACTTACACCAGAGGCGTGATTTTAGACTTCTAGCTGGCACCTGAGGTGTTATACAAGTGCTCCAGTCAGGATTTTATCTTCTGCAGTTAGTTTCCCATGCAGATTCACTGTTTCCCATGCTTTTATTTTTTGTGTTGTGCAATTCCACTCCCTTTAACACACCCTACCACATAGCTTGTAAACTAAACTATAGCACAAACCAACAGGACACCAAAGATAACAAGAAATCCCCCAACTTCTTCACTTCATGCTTCAGGCAGCCCTCCTTTCCCAGAGCAGTACCATTTTACATGTGTTCAGTGCCTCTTGTCCTAAAAAACCCACCAGCTTTTCCTTCTCTCAGACACCACTGAAATGCACCTTGCTTAGGTGGAGGAGGAGGAAGAACTCTGAGGACTGTGGGCTCTGACCCCTCTGTGCAGGGGCTGGAGGAGAGGCTGCCCCTCTTGATGTGCTTATGGCATCATGCCATGCTTTTTTTTTTTTCCAAACTAATCATCAGGGAAGATCAAAAAATTTTAAATAAAAGGGGAAACATTTGTACTGCAACTGGCCGCCACACAGGACACGTGGCACATGCTGTGATTGAAACATCATCTCCCGTAAAACACGGGCCGAGCAGTGATGATGAAGGATCACATTTACAAAACATAAAGCAATTAGTCCTCTAACAAAAGTTAGTCTTTGGAACAAAAATACTGAGATTGTATCCAATATAATATATATTATATATCCAATATAATATATTCCTGTAATCCTGGAACAGTCCTTCAAAATCTGTACTTGCAAGACCAAAGTATTTGGCCTAAAGGTAACTGGGAGATTCAGTGTATATATGCCTGAATGAATAGGAGCTTGTATTCCATTTTTAAGGACATGTTCATGGACTCTGAGACACCTGAATGTCTTCAAAGTTCTGCCACTATGTCTCTGAAAGTCTTTACTTCTAAGTGGTCTGGTAAAAATGTGTTTATTACCTCATCATGTCTTTCAGAGAAACATTTTTGAATGGAACAGAGGCAAAAAGCAGCAGATAATAATAATGTCTCTATAGCTCCATCACAGTGAACTTGACACTGATGCCCAGCTGCACCCATACTGGGACATCTGGAAAGTTCCATGCCTAAGATTTACTTATTTGTATTACTTTGGATAATCACTGATAAACTGATTGGCTTGGAGGCTGTCTCTCTTGAAAGAGAAGATTCATTGACACCATCTGCTTCAGAGTGAAGCTGCTCCTATTGCCTTGATGTTCTTCTGTGTTAGTTTTTTTCTGTGAGAAGAGCTAATTTCCCCCCAAGTACTCCAGCTGCCTAATGAATCTGCCAAAAAATCACTGTCTTTGCTGGGACAGTGACCCATGAAACAACATGAACGAGTCACTTTCTTGTGATACACAGGTCCAGGCACCTTCACAAGTGGTGGCTGCAATTCAGCTTTTTTTTTTTTTTGGCTTTTTATTTCCAAATCCAGCTCTTTCTTTAGAGAACATTTACCCCTTGGGGCTGGATTTTTATTCTTTAAACTGGGGATGCAGACTGAGGTGGGAAGGAATGAACCACACTGACAGATGTGGATATACATACTCACAGTGCTGAGAATATAGAATTTTCTTAAGGTAGAAAATGCTCTTAATGTAGAAGAACTGCATGTGATAGGGAAGTAAAAAGCTAAAAAAAAGAGTTTTTTTAAAGGCTGGTAAGAAGTCAAGACTAAAAACAAGACAGTAGATTTCATCCAGGCAGTCACCAACCTGACAAAATACTTCAGTGCGTGCTTTACTGTTTCTTGAAAATAGGAGTCATTTAGCTGAAATTGATTATCAGTGGACCTCATTCACCTCCAAGCCTTTGGGCCAAGTGATTAAAGGCACACAGATGCTGAACTTGCTGATGAGAGTAATCGAAACAAGTTTTTCCATAAATTCTAGAAACTTCTGACTGGAAAGCAGAAAATTCTGCCTGGACCATGGGAAATTATCTCTATTCTAGCACCTACATAAAGTAGCACGTACAGCAGCTACAACGTGGTGCACGTATCTAAGGGGAGAATCTTCTGAGATTTTATTTATTTGTTTTAGGAGAAGACAGAATAATTACACAGTAAAAGAGAATTTTAAAAGATAAGAACATTTTCTGATATACCTTTAACACTTTCAAGGCAAAGCCTCAAAATGTTTCCCTCCCTCAACAGTGCTGTGCTTGTCATTGCTGCATAAGATTCCCTCAAGACACTGGAGAAAAAAAAGCATTATGTGCTTTTTGCACATAGTTTCAGGGGAGCTGTGTGCTACGTGTACGAGGCAGAGCAACACAGCACCACGCTTCTGCAGATTTTCCAGCTGACAAAGAGGAGGGTCATGTGCACCTGCTGACAGCAGCTGCGCCACCTAGACCCGCCGGCTCAAAGGCATTTCCTCCCTTTGTTCCCATAAAGCCATTTTTGAGACAAACCCCACTGGGCTGGTGTTGCCACTTCCTCACTGGGTGGGAATCTTGGGGAGCTGCTCCGAGGGACTGCAGGGCAAGTGTCAACAGAGGCCAAGAGCTGCAGAGGCTGCAGCCCTACTGTGCCTTAGTGATAAGAAACCATAGGCTAGGGTACCTGTACAACAGCCTCTGGTAGATGTGCACACTGCAGGAAAAGTAATACACTGCCAGTACTTCCTGACTGTAAGCACAAGTACTGAGGATAAAATGGACTACAAACTTAGCATTTGACTGTTAGTGTTGTTGCTCCTTCTGACAAAACAATTAATAGGGTTTATATTATATTAGAATAAGCACCTTGCATTGTATCTAGTGTTGCAGCAAATACAATGTTCCCCCAGTCAATTGTTTGTGAAGTTAAAACTGAATTATGGTAAAATACCCAGAATCAGAAATGTTCTCTGAGGACTTAATGTTGACCTATTGGAAGTCTGACTGATAGATCCTGGAGCCCAGGATGAACATTTTGCGCTCCTATTAGCCAGTCTCTGCTTTAGCTCCTGTGGTAATACAGATGTTGTTGCACGTGGGCTTGGCCAGAGTCCAGGGACACAGGACAGACAGAGCCTGGTGCAAAGCTTAGTTCACGGACGATGTTTCCTTCTCTTTGTTTTCAGATACCTGTTTTGTTTGTTTGTTTTCTGTTGAAGCATTAATTAACCTACTTCTGATTAATCAAGGCATCTTTCTGTAGACTTGTTTATATAACAAACTAGAAACATATTGATGATGAATGTAAAAGAACTCTCTTACACTCTCCTGTTTGATGTAAACCTTTTTATGTGTGTTCTGCAGCCAAAGGGGAGCTTTCCATTTATTTCAGATGGCACCACAAGACAGATTTTTAGGAGAAGCTCTATTTTCTTTTTAATAAAGCAGTTTAATGTAGTACTTTTTGATCATTGAGTTTACCAGAGTTCCTGTGATTACTTGACAGTTCAGCCTTTATTTCTTGTTTACAGAGCAAGGCTCTGTCTGTACAGGTCTGCCACGCATGTTAAATATGAAAAAGTATTGTGGAAGGAGAAACAACAAATAAAAAAAGCACATGTATCATTGTAGAAAATGTGGGAAAGCTTTGCTCCCTGTTTTTTTTCCGGAGAAATCAGAAAGTGTTTTACTCCAACTGGATAAATTATTGTTATCAATGCACAAGTTGATAAATTATTATTGTTACTATTATTCAGATGACATTAGTCACCTGTAGGGCTGTGCCAGCACTTCCAGTGGGGTCTGATGCCATTTTGGGATCAATGACTGTTTTGCAGGCTGAAGCAAAGGCAACCTGCAATGAATTTCAAGCCCATAATCAGGGTACAGATCAAGAGATGTACCTTTTGCTAAATTAGTTTCTCTTTGCAGCAAACCAGAGCTACCTTAGGAGTGCCAGAGTTCATGCTAAAATAATGCCAACTTCCCCACTCTGCTTGTGACAGAGCACCCTGTCCATACTAAATTTCCAGACAAAGATTAAAAAAACCAAAAAGGGGGTGGGAGTGTGGATGGAGCAGAAATAAAAGACAGAGAGAAAAGGAAATATAGCTCATAATTCCTGCATGACAGTTCGGATCACTGCACTTCCGGGGCGGGCCTGGGGTACATGCGCCTGCGGTAGCGCGCCCGGCGTGTGGGGGGCGGGCCGCGCTGGGCTCGGGCTGCCCCGTGGCCGGGCTGCGCGGCGAGCGGGGCCGCGGGGAGGGCCCCGGGCCCGGGCACGGGCGCTGCGCGCTGCCGGGGCTCCAGATCTTGGGCCCCGGGCACGCTCCGCGCTGGCAGGTAGGCGGGGGGCGTTTGGACCCTCGCGAAGTGCAACGGACCCCCGAAGTCAGTCAGTTAGACATTTCTGTAATTTAATAACACAAAAGGGTTTTTTCCAGAAAGAAATTAGTGCCTGATTTACAGTAATTAGGGTCTGAGTAGCATCAGGTGCATAGTTTACTCCAAAACCCCAGCATAAGGGAAGAACTCTTACAACTACAGAAAGTTTTGAGTTCATGTTTTGATGCTATATAGAGATAAGAGAATTACTTTCTTTAGGGCTCACTCATTAAGGGCACAACAGAGCACCTGGTTCATAAACCCCAACCAAAGCACTTGATTTATCAGCTCCTTCCAGACTCTTTCATCAACTTACAAAGCAATTATTGCATTCTGGAATTTAATCCTTCCAGTTGGATGGAATAATTCTAGTTGGATTTCAGAGGTGGGAAGTGGAGTGGCCCTCTCAACAGCACTGAGGAGAGGAGATGCTCTAAAATCTTGCCACATAAGCTTGTTTTTAGACTGGGAATCAGCTCCTTCCACCGGGGGGGGCGGGTGGGGCCCCCCCCCCAAGGTAGGGCCCCCTTCTCGGGTGGACCCCCCCCCCTCCCCAGCTGCAGGTACAGGGGAAGGAAGCCGGGGGGGTGTCCTCGTGTGTGTGTGTGTCCCCCCCCTCGCCCAGACAATGGCCCCGGAGGGCGGCGGGAGCGCGGAGCGGAGACAATGGGCGGGTGCGGGGGGAGCGGCCGGGGAAGGGGCGGGGGGGGGTCGGAGGGGGGGGTCTTGCCTTATTACTCATATCAATCTCTCTGTGCTCTAATGACTTCAACTAGAAAGATGGGGCTGTCTTTTTTCTGATTCCTGGGTGTAAATTTCTCCGTGCAGAGCAAGGAGGGCACCCAGCATAGGAAATGCAGCCATTTAGGCAAAGAACATGTTTGAGAAGAAGCGATGGTATTCATTCTCACACTCTGGATGAGGCAGCCTGCTCTCCTATAGAAATTACATCATTCTCCAGTCTTCCGCTCGCCCGCGCGCGCGCTCTCACGCGTGCTCGCTCTCGCGCACTCGGTCTCTCTCTCACAGACAGGCTCTCTCTCGCTCGCGCGCTCTCTCGCGCGTGCTCTCTCTCTAGTACTCTCTCTCTCTATGCACTCTCAGTCTCACGCACTATCTCCCTCTCTCCCACGCACTCGGTCTCACAGACACTCTCTCTCTCTCACATCCACACACTCTCACATCCTCACCCTCTCACGGCCTGCCACCACTGTTTTGAGCTGTCTCCCTCACAGTTCCTGGCAGCAGGTGTATTGAGCTCACATTGTGTTGCTGTGCTGACCACCACAGGTCGTTTTGAAGGCTGTCAGTTGTGATGGTTGAGGTTCAAGGCTTCAAATCTTAGTGCTGATTCCTGGTAACAAAAATGTCACCTCTGAATTCAGTTGATTATTTTTTACTCTTTTAAATCAAAATAACAGATTAACGTGATGAAGTGAAGCACACAAGAAATAACTAGCCCATGCAGTTAACTCCAGCATCCCTAGACTCTTTTTATTCCCCTCATGAAGCAAACATATGCATTCTTTTTAATATAAAATGGTATGGACAAGACTGCCATTTCTCCACATGGTCAAATAAGAAAGTGAGTGATTAAGGAAAACTCAAATGCACAGTCAAACTGAAGCCTGGAAATATACTTGGCTTGTTTAAAACACAGAGCCATTAGAAAAGTGCATTTTAGAGGGTTCAAAATTCAAGTAAAATGCTATTAGAGAAAGAAAAAAAAAAAACCAAGTAGTTTCTCAGCTCTCCCAAAACATCAGTTTGGTATTAAAAAAAGTACTAAGAATGTCAAAAATGAAGTATGATCCATACTAGAAGTGGCAACTGTGGGGAACAGCTAACACAAGACAGGCTGAAAACAGCTTTGTTTGGGATTTTATTGAAGAAATCCATCCTTGGGAGTAGTGACCAGGAATACAAATGAACCTCATCTCAGAAGTTGTTTCTACCTGTTACATTTCATTCACTCCTCTTAAATATTTATTTTCCAATGTTGCTTTTGGTCCTTGTTCTCTTTAAGAAGCCTGCCTGCCACATTATGGCCAACAGTCCATTGCAAGACATGGCTTTTGAAATGCAGCTAAATATTTTAGTCTTCTGTAGGAAAGAGAATAACTTTTTTTTTTTTTCATTGTAAACTACTGTGAATGTGAAATACCTTTAGCTCTGCTGGTTACCTTCAGGACCTCCTGGCTGTTCTCTATGCCCTCCTGGTGCCAGCAGTCGAGCACATCCTCCACACATCCATAGCCCATCCCATCATCCAGGCTGGAGAAGAGGCAGAAGCCAACGGTGCTGGGCATGACTGAGGGGGTGGTGGTTCTCCTGCCACTCTCATCAAAGGACTGTGGAGAGAAGGGAGAGGCTGTGGCAGAGGCAGGGGCAGAGCTGGGTGTCTGGCAGCCACCAAGGCATTTTAAGGATTTTCTTCAGAAGTGCTGGCACAGCCTGGAAGAGCTCTGAAACTCTCCACAGAAACCCACTGCCCCAAGATACACAAGCCCACTAAGGACTCACCCCTTTTTGAGTGTCAGTTCACTGGCTCCAGAGGAGTACAGTGCAAAGAAGTACAGAGTGTTACCATCTACTCAGCACCTCCACTCAGCACTGAGCAGGCAGCCTGATTAAAATACTCCAACAAAAGGCCTTGACCAACTTTTCTAATGTTTTCCTAAAGGAAACTAGCTTACATCAGTTAGAGTAATTCAACATCAGGAACAAAACCTACCTTCCAGTACTGCTGAATAAGGAAAAAGAAAAGGAAGACTGAGAATTCAAGAGCTGTGTTTTCCTAATCAGAATAGCTGTTCCTCTTATTTTTATTTGAAAGCTCCCTCAAATTATTAACTCATACATCCAAGGAAAAACTGATGTGAAGCTTTTTACGAGCTCCAATCACAAGGAATTGGTACAGCTGAGCATCCTTCTGGATTTGATTGGTGTCCCTAGATTTCATAATCTATATGCTTTTGTCATTTTAGCATAAATGCACTTGACATCCCTGCTGGACATGCAATTCCTCTGCATCATTACACCAATGGAAATCCATGTATAACACTCATTCCTCACTGCACACATGCTACCCATTATTACACTCCCTCCTAACAGGATTTCAGTTACTGCCTGTTTGTATTTTATGTATCAGCCTTAATAGACTGTCTGCTTATCAGCAACATGAAGAATGACTCAAACTAGATGTCTGGACATCTAGAAAAATACATTTAGAGTGTGTCTTCACAAATAATATTACATTATATGCAATGTTTGTGCTTAGAGAAGCTTCAATGGTCCTCTGACTACAAACCCACTTGATATATGATCCTCGAAGTCTTACAGGTGCAAATATTACCGTGTAGAGATTATATGCATATAGAGGTTGTGACCCAGCAGGTGAGCAGAGGCAGCAATGAGCTGGCACTTGGATTAGGGAATTCTGGAACAGTGGGGTTCAGCTTTGCAGGGAGGGACAGCACCTGCATGTACCTGCTCCTGTGACCCATCAGCTGCTCCAGGAATTCTCCAGAAGGTGGAATTTGTCAGCTCACCAGGCAAGTGTGTGCTGCCTGCCACAGACACCAGGAATCCTGAGAATGGGAAGGACTCTTCAGTTCCGGCTGCGTAGAGCTTATTCATGTCCCTTAAACCTAAAGGAGGGGCAGAGCTAGTTGTCCTCAGCTCCACTTTTTGGTTTCTGGCTTGGGCTGGCTTTGGTGGTTCTGTGCTTGTGCCATTTTTTGCCCTCACCAATTCTAGGGGAGCAAAATGAGGCCAATGTATTTTAAAGCCAGCTTTTGGGGGATAACCCTGTTTTGGTTGCAGGATGTGCCAGTGCGAAGCTGTTTTCAGCCAGGCTTTCTGCAATTATATCTCTGGATGTTTCTGTGTATATTAATAAACAAAACCTCACAGCAATCTCCAGAGATCACAGGATGTACCTTGCTGGATGTCTCTATGTTGTTTGTTTTACTTTTTGTGAGAGCGTCTGCTCCACCTCTATCACAGCACTGAAACCTTCAGATAAAAAAGTGAAGGCAATGGGTAGTGTATGATGATAGAGGAGTTAAAAGCGGGAAAGGGGAAGAGAGGGGAGAAAATTGAGGAGTCACAGGGACACAGCTCACAGAAGCCTCTTGGCCAAGGGGTTATCACAGAAGACAGACCAATTCACCAGCTGTCATGAAAAAGTGCCCTGGTTATTTTTACTTCTTAACAATTACTGAGAGGGTGCTGGATTTTTTTTTTTCCCTGCATGGTTCATTGAAGATAGAAAAATACCAAAGCAAATGACCTCAAAGCACTACGTCCCAAATGAGATGCTGACTGTTTTTGCAGTAATATGCTAATGGAATAATATGCTTGCATAGAGTAAGATGAAGAAGTAAAGGTATAGGTCAAGAAAAGGCAGACAGGAGCTGGCTGAGGAAGCAGAAGTTTGGGAAACAACCTGCACAGGAGGCCAGGTTAAGGGAATGACGCACTGGGACCTTGATGCAGAAGTATCTTAAAACTTCAGAATATGCTGCTTTTTGTATAGAAATGAATCCCATCATTCATGAATGTGCGTTCCCTTATTTAGGGCTTGAGCTTGGTTGCCAGCTCATCATCGTGACGTTCACTATCATTTCCCAAGGAAGATTGGACTGGATCGTCCTTGAGGTTCCTTCCAACCTGCTGCTCTGTGATAAAGTGACATGTATATATGAATCATATAGTTAGATGTATCTTCCATCTTAAGAAAGTAACTACTCACTCTCCTATAACTCCGTACAGCTAGGTGAATACGTTTGGGGTTTTTTTGCTACTGATATGGAAGTTTTAAAAGGTTTTAAAAAGAGTTAAGAAATACCTCAGTGGAGAGAATGTTTTGGGGTTTTTTTCAGTTTAGGAGTTTAAACAAATTAAAAAAACAAACCCAAAGTTACTCTTATGGCTCTTTGAGGCACGTGGTTCTTTTAAAAATGCTCTGTCAAAAGTAAAGTTGCATCCCATCCTCTTCTTGCCAGTAAATAAAAGATAATGACTCTTGCCAATGGAATTCAGTAAGTCCATGAGACTAAAGTATGTATCTAATATAAAATCAGTTTTAAACATTGGTACCAATGCAAAATCAATTGGAATTTACAGTGTAATAAACACATATGTCACTGAAAATAGTATTTGAATGAAAATAAAACTACAGCATTTTCCCCTGTGTTCCAACATGAAATGGCAGTGGAGTTGATGCTTATTTTTCTGTTGCCTCTTACACTGATTATTTATCATTTAATACCATATTCCATCAAAAGTTACCATGTGTCTCTCAACTGCTAGTGCTTCGTGGGAGCCCTGGAGGTTGCACCCACAATTACACCTTCTTCTCACTGTCAGCCAGCTCTGCTCTTCTCCCAGCTTTTTCCTTTAGGCCAAAAATCACAAGGGTCAGTATTTGCCAACTATTGGCACTTTTTTCTTCCTGTGATCGTTTTCATTCTTCCCCTTAGCTTTCTCAATTAACCCTAATTAATTAAATCTTCGACTCCCTCAGATTGCTTTCCTCGTGCACTGTGAATGTTCAGTACTGTACACAGGACCAAGCTGTGAGGATGAAAAGATAGGTAATAAAACTATTTTGGATTTCATTGTCTGCATTACACACACACTTTTAAAAATGGGTGTCATTATGGAGAAAACTGAGCTTGCTCATCATTACCATGCTCTTAGTAACCCAGTGGGTGAGACTGAACCCCAAGGTATATATCTATAGTTAGCAATATTTTTCCAATACATTTGTCTTACTTTCTGGCTAAGATTTTTTCTGATTTTTCTGAGAGTAATCAACTGTAATGAGTTGGTTTTCAGTGCTGGTGGGGTGTTGGCCTGTCAGTTCAGTTAGAGGTGTATCATGTACAGTCTTCCTTGCACTTTGTCACCCTCACTGGGGTTGTGTCGGGATCTTGAGGTGCTTTCCTCTCTTAGTTGATCTTGTGAAACCCAAGAGTTGTTGTGGTGTTGTTACAACAGCAGCAGATGTTTCTGTTACATGCCTGGTTCCCCTTCATACTGAAGCACAGCAGAAGTGATCGAGTCTGCAAGGCTCCTCTACACCCAGGGAAAACTCACTAGACAAGCTGAACCAACTAGTGATGGATGAGCTATTTTAAAAACAAATTTGGGACCAGCTTCCTATCAAGACTTGCACTTATGTTGCTCAAAAATAATTCACTTCTTACAGTGCTGCATGTTTCAGAATTCACTCTGAGTCACGTGCACAGGTATTAGATGAGAGATTTGTTTGGTGAAGTCTGTCCTCCCTTTAGTGTCCTGACAACTGAGTTTAGAGCCTGCCATTGCCAGAGCTGCTCCTCTAGCTCCAGCAAAAAAAAAGCCAAGAAAGCCTCACAGGCAAGACTTAGGTTCAGTCCCTGTCCCCACATGGTTATGCTGGGTTTTGTTTGAGCTTTTTTTCCAAGAACTAGCAAGAGCTGACTTCAGAGCTAGAAGACCATTTTTATTGCTGCTATTCATCCACTGCATTTCCATGTAGGAAAGATTGGGTGGGGAAGGTTGGGACTGTGGTGGAGTTTGTGTTCAAAGCTAATAAGAGAGATTAAGGACCAGAAATTCTCTCCATCACTGTTCCTGCGAGGTGCAGGAGTGTGCAGGGCATGGGTCTGTGCCTGTGGGTTTTGGGTGCCAGCATCTCTTCTTTCTGAACTTTTATGAAGATGACTCTGGTGCACATGTGTGTCCCTGGGGAGGGGGGTTTATTGGCAACATGATGCACCATAAATCTGAAACCATCAGCTGTCATGGCTGAACTTATGAAGGAGCTGAACAGCAACTGTTTGTGCTAAAATAACACCACATTATATACTATGTTAGTCCATGCTTTTTCTAGCCATAGTAAATGGAAATAAACAAAGAAATAAGCATGCAGCATTGTAAACACTCACAAATTGAGACATTTAAAAATAAATACTTGAAAATAAAACCTTAATAACACAGACGCCCCTGTGAGTGGTTAGCTTGCCTTCCCCCATGGGCTACAAATCAATTTCTGTCTTCTCAAACACTACAGTTTTCATATTTCTTTGCTTTGCAGTAACCTCAGCATTACTGCAGGGTGCAAGAATTACTAGCTGAGAAGCATTTTTGATAGTCTGGCGGTTGGAGGTGCAGTAAGTGCTGCATTTTAGAGCAGTCCATACATGACATGTTAATTACACTGCTGACAGACTCAGCGTTTGGATAAAACACGGTTTGGTTGTTACACTGTGCATTCCAATTGCTATTATTATAGCAGCTTATTTTAACAAGAGGCTCTCTCCCACCCAGATCTATTTCACCATCTTACAGTAAAACAGCAGTTATCTATTTAGGATATTAGCCTGTTACCATAGGAATGTATCTTATGATGTAATAAATTGAGAGGTACTGCAGAATCAGACAAATAGAAAAGCCTGTCTGTGAGAAGAAACTTCTCCTTGTAACCTGCTTAGCTGCCAGTGCCAAAAACAGAACCACTGCTCCATGAAGCTAAAAGTAAGATGGGTATTTTGGTATTTATATTTTTTTGTATTGTTTGGTATTTTGGTTAACAAAGTTTCCAAGGCAGAACGATCCCAGGCTCTCACAGGCTTTTCAACTTCCAATCAGAAATATGAGTTCTTAACAGACTCTGAAGAAGCAAATGCCATGTGTACAGCACGTCATGTATCTGCTTACTGGATGTTCCTATCTGGACTTTTAAACGTATCAGGTGCTTTGCCCTTCCACTGGCAAGAGTTTTGTGCCCAGGTGGTTCTCTGGGGGTGTCTGAGGACTGGTCTCTGTGTTTCTGATGAGCACTAGGCGTGGGTTGCCATCTGGGCCGTCCAGCCCTGTACCCGGTGAGGATGCTGAAGCTGTTCCCGTGTCTCACTGCCTGTTGGTAGTCTCCTGTCTTGTCTCTGAATGTTGTTTCAAGAGCGAGGCCCAGCCAACATGGGCTCATGAATGTCAAGTCCTGTTTGACCAATGTGATCTCCTATGACCAGGTGACCTACCCAGTGGCTGGGGGAGAGGCTGTAGAAGTTGTCTACCTGGGGTTTAGAAAGCATGATTAGTGATGAACTTCAGTAACTAGTTGTAAGACAGCCAACCTAAACATGGTAACTTCTTTAAGTTTTAAGGTAGGTTATAAAAATGAATTATTCCATCTGTATAAAGATACAACAGATCATTAAAATCCATGGAAATCTACACTTAGCAAAGCTATACCAATGTCAATATACTTTTTGTCAGCAAAAGTTTAGGAAATAAGTTCAGAAAACTTACTTCACCTGATGAGACCTAAAGATTCTGGCTAAAAAAAGGCAACTCAAGTAGGATATTAGGAGGAAAGCCCTACATTCTTACATTATTTTCCCCCTTCTAAATTGTAACAGACTTTCAAAAAATTGGTGCAAAGTAATGAAAGCCTGAGCTTTGCTGTAATAGTTTAATTACAGCTACTGATTTCCTTTTCATTACTTTTTTCAAAAGAGGCATCTTCACTTTATAAACTGCAGAAAAAGCTAAGAACTGATTATCAAAAAGTACAGAAAAGTGAAGAAGGATTGAACACATACCATAACAAAATTTTTGGTAGTTTTGAGCATAATCTCCTGCTTAGAAGAAAAGTATTTTCTTGCATGAGCAACTGTGGCTTAATTGCCACCGGTGGGGCGGAAGGAGACAATTGAGAATCGATTCTGGTAGTCCCATCCGATACCCTGGTGAAACCTCTCACCGTTGGGGGGGGGAGGGGGGGGGTGTCTCGGAGGCACAGCTGGGGCTGGGGGGAGAGCTGCGTGGGGCTCCCCTCGGCAGGGGCTCGGGGAGGGGCTCGGCCCCGCTCGGCGGGTTGGAGGGCAGCCCTTTGCCCCCGTCCCTCTGCCCTGCTGCTTCTGCTTCGACTATTAACTCACTATCTTTTAATCCCTCTGGTAGCCCCGACACCAACCCTGGGTCCTTCGCTCCCTCCCAGAGGATGGCCCCTCCAGCATCTCGGGGTCCTTGGAAACCCAGGAGAGGATGAACTCAGGAGCTTGGGAGCCCTTAGGTTGGGGCTGCTCCATCCTGGGGGTGCTTGGAAACCTGGGAGAGGAAGAACTCAGGAGCTTGGGAGCCCTTGGGTCGTGGCTGCTCCATCCTGGAATTTCATTTAAAATATAAAAAGCTTATTTTTATGTCTGAACACAATTTACTGCCTTTCTTTTACATATTTTTTAATTAAGCCCTAATTACTTTGGTAGTTAAAAGTTATAACCATGACCTAAAAGTAAACCATTGTTTATATTCGTTAAGGTCATTAGAAGAACAAGAGGACTCATCTGTTCTCTCAGATTAAACAGAATCTTTAAATTATTCACATATGCAGAATTCTTACTAGCATCTAGCACCCAGCAGTAGCTGAGAACCCAGGGTTAAGCGGAGTCCCTTGGCATAAGCTGAGCACGCAGGGGTGATCTCAGCACCCAGAGGTGAGCTGAAGCCCTGGCGAGGGCTGAGCATCCAGGGTTAGCTGGGCCTCCATGGGTAGCTGGGCACCCAAGGGGTCGATGAGCAGCACCCAGGGGCGATGAGGACCCAGCAGTAGCCAAGCACCCGGGGGCGAGCGGAGTCCCTTGGCGTGAGCTAATTAAAATAATATTGACATGGCAAGAATAAAGGCTCTTTAAAGATGGAAACCAAATAATTTATAAGGGAGTCTTGGGATTATTTTTACTCTGCATCATAATTTTCTTTGGAAGCACGGTGAAAATGTTGCCAAGCCGAGTACCTGCAAAAGATATCATTTCTAGAGGATAGTCTATATTTCTCTCTCCCAGCTACTTAGACATTTCACAAGAAGGTTTTAGTAAAACATCTGTCCATCCCCATGTCTCGGGAAAGCATTTCATACTGTCCCTTGCTGCAGACCTAGCAAAACCACCAGGCTGAACCCATTTGTGTTATTTTGCAGTCAGTTATTTTTGCTCCAGCTTCACAAACAGGCTGAAGAATATTTCTGCTCTAGGACAGCTCTTCTCACAGGGACTAAAATGGGTTTGCGTGCCTCTTATCGACGACTTTCCCGGGTGTAAAATCTTTGTGTTATTAGCTGTGACTCTGAAACAAATGTGCTGCACAATTATCTCCTCCCGAGCTCACCTAGTGTTTCTTAATTTCACTTGAGGTTACTAAGACCTGGACCCATCCCTGCATGGCTTTTTGAGGCATTTTCTTATCAAGTGACTTTGTTCCACATTTTCCCTCCTCTCAGGCTGCTCCTTTAGACACTGGGACAGCACAAAGGTCTTAAAGGATTCAACTTAAGAATAATGCGCTGCTTTAAATTGACCAAAAAAAAAAATAAATTGTGAGAGGAAGGATATCCATCAAAGTAGTGTATTTCAACAATTTCTGTCTTTAAAAAAATTCTCTATAGAGAAAATTGAAGAAGAATCTTATGATTGTGTATTTTAGAAGTTTGCAAACTCCTTCTCCAAATTCAGTACGGAAAAAATGACAACAATAATTGAGGTAGACAGGGGGTTCCTGAAGCCAGGGAAACCTGAGGAAGAACAGAGACACACTAGAAGCTGGCAGCATTTGCATGTAAGATGCTTTTGTAGCATATTTGCCTTATTAATTTTGTTGTTGAATGTGTCTCTGGTTGATCTTCATAATTTATTTAGCTCTTATAATTTAAGGCCTTGTGATTTAATACTACCTCTTTCAACATTTGTATCCATTTCCTTACTATTCATGTAAATCCTCTTGGATTTTTCTGTCCTGCTTTTATTGATGTGGTTTTTATTGAGTTTGCTTCACATGGAAGAGTTGTGGGCTTGTTGGAGTAACATTAAAGTGGACCTGTCTGGTTTATGGTTTCAACAAGTTACGAGCCTGATTCTACTAAAAACACTGAGTTCATTTATGTGCAAATTAACATATCATTATTACTTAGGACCTAATCAAAGGGCCTCTGACTTCTTTGACTTTGAACCTAAAAGACCTCTCACATACAGCTGACATACAGCATCAGACAATCTATGCCAACTTCTCTAGGGATCTTTGCTGTCTAATAAATCAGTTAGAGGAAAGAAAATAATACTGATTTTCAACCATCCAAGTACCAGCCTACACCATGCTGTAATAGTCACATGTCATTGTAAACTGCCTGCACTGATGGAAGGGTAATTTTACTGTGATATCTCAGTCATTCATTGTGCTGCTTCTAGTGTTAATTTTTATAGCACTCAGAAATGTGCTAGCTACTTCAGAGAGATGTATAGGATTAAACATAATGTGGATAACCCAAAGCACTCAGGTATAAGCAGGGGCAGTGTCTAGCTGCATTACTTCTCTTTTCCAGGGCATGTAAAAGGGTCTATTCCCCTAAGATCTGAGTTCTGTGACTATTCACAGGGTAACTGTTCATCTCATTTGCACCAAGCATGAAACAAAAATCTATATGTGCAACTTTACTCCGAAGTTTATAGCAGAAAATCATCCTACTAATGCTGTATACAATGGAAAGACAAATAAAGCTTGGGAATTGCTGTCAGCTGTAAGGAAAATAGATAAGATGAGATGAGGTGAACATTTCATTACAAAAGGATGACTGCAAAGTGCCCTGATAGCCTGACAGTTGCAGGAAAATTTAAGTCTCTAGTTTTTTTTTTCATGAGCCAAATAGAGATGTTTGCCAGAATCAAAGGTCTACTTCAGCATAAACTGATGTGTGAAAAGCCTTTACTGAAAGATACATAAACCCAAACTGTTATTAGGTCACTGCAAATAACTTCCTTAGCGGACTTTAAATGTGATTGATAACACAGGAGTTTGGCAGTGGATTAAGGGTATATAACTGGATGTAATTAAAACATTTAAGACAGACTTGATATTTTCCTAACAAAAAGAATCCCCCAATGTTGGTATTAAAGATCATCTTCAGCATAAAGGACAGAATTCTGAGTGTGAGACCATTTACTGTGGAATTATTTACCAAGGAACACATCATAATAAAGCTCTAAAGAGCAGCCTTATCTTTCTTTTTGCATGGGGGGGGTCGGGTGGCGCGGGGGCGGGGGGTGGGTTAAGGGAGCGGCGACCACCGGGAGCTAGCGGTGCTGGCGCACGCGGGCCCGACGCGGGGCTCGGGCGATGGAGGGGCAGAGGGACAGGGGGGACACAGGGACAGCGGTATCAGGGGGACACGGGAGACAGGGGGGCAGGGGGGACAGGGGGGAAGGGGGGGACAGGGGACCCGGGGGTCGGGCGGGGGGGGTGCAGG
The DNA here is from genome assembly GCA_024336885.1 of Actenoides hombroni. Classification (NCBI taxonomy): domain Eukaryota; kingdom Metazoa; phylum Chordata; class Aves; order Coraciiformes; family Alcedinidae; genus Actenoides; species Actenoides hombroni. Next base: position 632,835 of record WUAM01006479.1, on the reverse strand, counting down.
GGGGTCAGCTGCGGCCAAGAAAGGACTGGAACTGGGTTACTCTTCTGTTTGCTGTTAATTTTCATAGCTGCTGTTGTTTTTGTTTGTCTGATTAGATATGTAATGGATAAATATAATGTAATTCGTGTAAGAATTATATAGAAGTGTAAAGTAAGCAATATTTGTAAGAACAAAGTAAAAAAGCTAAAACCAAAGACAGTAAAGACACAGATCGCTTGATTATATCATTATAACATCCAACAAAAGTAGGCTCCATACTATAAGACTTATATTCTAGAATGTGAAAGCTCAAATCTGGCAAAAAATCTATTTCCAGTGTTTGTTAATTTAGCACTCAGCTTGTCTTACATTTAATTTCTTGGTGGTTTTGTCTGTTTGTTTTGGGTTGTGTGTTTGTTTGAGTTATTTGTTTATTTTAATTATGCTTAGATTACTAAGGGGTGCATTATTCATGTGCTGTTCATCCTGCTTGTCTCTGTGGATATGACATGGTACGATTTCTAAGGCTTGTGAGGCAGGTGGAGGAAAACATTAGTCTCCAGTTAAATTAGCTTTGAAAATACACCAATGTTTCCATTTAGAAGGGCAACGCTTCAGTAGTTTTAGCAAGCCAGGCTGTACCTTAAATCATGATATCTAAGAAACTTAATCAGGTTGAAGAAACAGGGTAAGTACATAGTCCAGAGTACCTTTTTTTCCATGAACTTTCCCGTACATTTTAATTTCTTAACGATGCTATCACCACTGCTGATTAGTGCCATGCTTCACTGGACTTTCTAACTCATTTACCATTAACATTCACATCGCTATCCATAAAAGTACCTGCTCTTTTCTCCATAAGCCTGGTATATCATTTACCTAAGTGCATGAAGCTTCACAGATTTTAACCCATTTTTATTTTTTAAGCACGGCCCAGGGAAACTAAATTTGACATCTTTTTAGCCACTTGGATACATTAGCAACACTTTGGCCCGATAATAAGACATGAATGTAGGCACAGCACAGTGCAGTGTTTTCTGCCTGGGTTTGGAGCTACTTCATTTTGATCCTGATATGAGAGATCAGAAACAGAGCAGTCTTACAGATGACAGCATCTACCAGTCTTGATTTTAGTAGAATGTTGCACCAAAGTCAAGCAATTAGGTGAGAATTTCTGCTCTTATTACAGAAAAAACCTAAGTCTTCTCCATTTTGCATCTCAGAATATATTAAAGGGCACCTTGGAAAACTGAAATAAAAGTGCATCAGATTGGGTGCCTAAAAAACGAAACCCGCTCAGATGATGGCTGCCACTAAGCTGTATCATTTATAAACAGAGGCGGTGGAAGCAGGAAACTTAAAGCCAAGGGTCTAGGAAAGAGCTCCAGGCTTAATTGGCTTTTCCAAACCCATGTTTATCCATTTTCCTGGAAAGTAAACTTTGCCACAGCTAAAAAAGTAGTCTATTGGTTTTCAATCCAGATCCCAGTCTCGGTCCCGGTTCCCAATCCCGGTCCTGATTCTGGTCCCGATCCCAGCATCAGTCTCGGTCCCAGTTCCCGATCCCGGTCCTGATCCCAGTTCCCGGTCCTGATCCCGGTCCCTATTCCAAAACCCTGGTCTCACTCCAGGTCCCTGGTCTCGGTCCCAGTTCCCAATCCAGTCTTGATCTCAATCCCGGTCTCAGTCCAGGTCCCCAATCCTGGTTCTCGATTCGGTAGTTTATTCTGCATAAACAGAACATACTTCTGAGAAAACCTGTTTATTGGGAACTCAATAATATGGAAATCTGCATCCTGACAGAACCAGCACACTTCATCCCTCAATATATCAAGAGCCAAGAGAGTCATAAAACATTCTTTAGGCTTTTCAAGGTGAGGGATGGAGTAAAATGAAGCAAGAGGAATAAAGATATTAGGAAGTTTCTGGATTCAAGCAGGAGATCAATACACACTTTAAGCTTTCATTATGACATAGAACTAACAAATCCCAAGAGTTTTGAAGTTCAGGAAACCATAGTTATGGCTTTCTCGCTGTTTCAGCTTTTTTATTCTGCTAAATGGGAAGGAAAATAGCCTTTTTCCTGGTGGTGGCTATTCCAGAACAGAATTTCAGTGCCTGTGGTGTGGCTGCTTCACAGCACAGTGTTCAGCCACGGGTGTGACAATTTGGAGAAACTTGGTTTATTGAAATCAATGCAAATGTAGATATTCCCCAGTTTCTCAAGCTTTCTATGAAGATATCCTTATACTGTCCTCCACAGCCAGAAAGAACACCTCTTAATGAATATATTAGAATGTTACTGGGTTTATTTTATTATAGAAATATGGGAGAATGTATTCAAAAACTGTATTTATCTAATTCTAAATTAATAACCTCTTTCAGAATAATGTGCAGTATTTACATAATACCACAGCTTTTAAAGATTAATATTGAGTGACCTGTCAAGTGAAAAGAGGATGTGAAACTGGAATATCTGTAGATAATTAATCAGAATTTCTTTATTTTGTACTTCCTTAAAAAAAATCCCTACTGTTCCAATAATTTTTAACCCATTAGGTACTTATTTATCACTATTTATTTTCCTTTTTAAAGTGTATCTAAAAGTCTTGGCCTTACTTTGCATGCATTGGAAATGAGTTGTGTTGACCATCACTTGTCTCTCAGAACTTGGTCCTCTGTTGAGGTTCCTCTGGATGGCTTCTCCCAGTTTTGTGTCACCAGAAAACTTGATGAATGTACACTCTGTCTCATTGTCCAGATTATTAATAAAGATGTTAAATGGGATTAGGCCCAGTACTGACAACTGGGGCACACAAGTTACTGGCCTTCACCTAGATTTTGTGTAGCAGATCATCACCCTTACCTGAGGCCAGCTGTTTGGCCAGTTTTCAATCCACCTCACTGTCTTCTCATCCATCAACATTATCATTGATATTTTGTATTTTATACATGAAGTACTAAAGTAGTTCAAATTAGAATGCAGCTTATATAGATTGCACTCTTTTGCTAATAATTCTGAGGTTATAACAGTCATAGCAAACCACCTGAGTTCCTGGTAATCACTGGGATAAATGTCACCATCTGAAAACAAAACACTTGCATACTGCACAAAATCCTCATCACCTGGGGCTTTTCCTATTGGCTGCCATTCCCAGATATGCTCCTCCGAAGGCGGCCGACGCCGCCCCCCAGGCCCCCCCCGTGCCCCCCGACGCCCACCCGGATGCCCCGAGACAAAACGAAGCCCCTCGAGACCCAACAACACCCCTTGAGATGCCCCCAAACCCCCCTGAGATGCCCCCCAACCCCCCCGGACGCCCACCCAAAAACCCCCACCCCACCCCCAAACCCCCCCCAAAACCCCCACAACCCCCCAAAAACCCCCAAGTGCCCCACCCACAGTAATAATGAAAAGACTGTAAGACATCACAACAGACTGGTGCTTTACATGAAAAACTGAAGTTTAGAGGAGAGTGTAGAGAGCTTCTGGCAAGCACAACTCAGTATTCTCACATGAACATTGTTCATGCTGCATTTGAATTGTTTATTGTTGTCCTGCTTCATGTTCCGACAGTTAGTACCAGCCACCCCTGTCTCTTTCTGGTTTTGTTGTCATGAGCTGAGACATTTCTGAGTGCAGAGTTAAGCCCTCTGGCTCTTTCGCATCTTGTTTCGATGCAGATGATCAATTCCAGCCGCTCGAAATCAATTCCACGGGGTCTGTGCCCTGCGCGGTGATGCCCAGGCAGCGCCCGGAGCGTATCCAGGGCCACACGCGGAGCTCCGAGGCGATGCACCCACTTCTTCCCGCGTGGGAGACGATGGCACCGAGGTGCGGGGGAGCTGCCGCCGGTTCCCTGCTGCCCGGGCACGCGCTGTGCCTTAAAAAGTCTTTCAGTGTCACTGTATTTAACTGACGTTCACCAGATGGCTTAAAGCTTCTTTGGGGGTGAGAGATGAGCAGGGAGAGAAAACAGACACCGACAGTAAGACCTTACAAGAGTCAATTTCTCCAGGAGTGGGAGCAGAGAAAGGGAAGGTGCTTTCTGCAGACACCTCTGTATGCAGAACTTGGCTTTAGGGGAGAATGAAGGGCAAAGGCTGAATATGGTTTTGCTTATATAAACAAACACAAATCAAACAAAAACACAGAAAGAAACCCACCAAAAACAAACAAAAACAACAACAAACCAACCCACACCACAAAAAAACGTGTGAAAGACCTTCTCAGGCATTTCAAAGCTTCCCACAAGCTTTCTCAGCAGCTCCATTTACAATTATCTATTAACTCTTACAAAAAAAAAAACAAAACAAACCAATAAATCATCATCTAACTGATGTATTAGATCAAAAAATCACCAATCAAAGTGAAACCCTCAACAGGCATTCTCCAAGGAAAGAAAGGAGTCAGCAAGACTACAAGAGCACAAGTACTCCGCAGCTAAGCTCTTTGCTCCACAACCTAAACTGCTAGAAATGCCACGTGGCTGGCCAGCCAAGTGGGACGAGGTCTCCCCACAAAAGAAGGGAGACTTCAGACAGGTCACCAGGAAACGAGCTGGGGACAACTTAAGGAAGGGGGGGCCACAGGCACCGCCCAAATGATAAGGACATTCTCAATGCTATAGGAGTACTGTAAAGTATTTTTAACAGCTTCTAGCCCCTTCTGCTGGTGTCAAAAGGGAAAAAGAAATCCCTTAGCTACCTACAACCTAGATAAGAAAAATAACCTGAACAAAACACAATCACCAAACAGAAAACCAACACCACTCCACAAACCCACACTATTACTGCAAATCATGTAAGCATATCCTTATTTTTAGGCACGTTTCCATTCTCCTGATATAAAATATATCAACATTAGAAACCAATTTTACTACAATAAAAATTACACAAGGCATTTTATGGCAGTGACATGAAGAATTTTGCTTCTCCTTTCCCCTGGAGAAAAAGGCAATCATGTCCTTAAGAATTCAACAGAATATTCTAAGGAACTTGTTAGGAGCATTTATTTATCCTTCATTTCAATTATCAAAGTGTTTTCCTTTCACTCCCCAGAATTACAATATGTCGCGGTTTGGGGTCAGTTCTTTCACAGTATTCTACTTTTTATCTGGATGAAAAAGAAATCTTAGTTAACTCAAAGAAAATTAAACGCTAAGAATTTATTTTACAACTGCCCCACCTAACTTCAAACCCCTTAACTGTCAATTAATTAAAAGACAAAACAGGAATTGGCTGCATTTTTGTGACCATACTAACTTAGGACATGTGACTTGAACAGGGTCAGGCTTGTGTGACACATTTTATAATCTTGGAAGGTTTATCCCGCCACTTCCCTGCCCCACCACAAGACGGCCGACACTTATCCTGCCCCACCACAAGATGGCTGCCACTGCCCCACCACAAGATGGCTTCATCAATGCAATGTTGTATTTATTCAATGCTGTTTAACAGCAACAATTCTTTTGTGTTTGCTCTATTTACACGTTTTAAGTGCTCAGGCAAATTGTCACTGCAAGACAAGCTGGGGAGAACACAGAAAATGGAGTAGCTGCTATTTTAAAACTTTAACCCAGTTTAGGCACCCATGTGTATTCACCCTGGTTACCTTCAGCTATCTAAAAACTGATCGTGTATTTTAAATTTTCATCTAGACCCTCTTCTAAAGTCAGTGAAGAAAGATTCATGTTTCTGGGAGCTCTTCCTTCCCACCACAGATGTCCAGCTAGGTCAGATGTGAAGACACTATGCTCACCACAGAGGTTACAGAAGTGCTCTAGAATCACAGAATCATTAAGATTGGAAACACAAAAGCACTGTGACAAGTCTTGTTCAGCATCTTGGCCAGCCCATGGCCAGGGGCACTGGGGCACCCCCAGTGAGTGACCCTAACCCTGAACTGTGTGGGCTGCCAGGCCGGAGGGAAGGGATCCAGCCAGAGGGGATCCACAGGCTGCAGAGCTGGGCCCAGCCCAACCTCACGCAGCTCAGCAAGGCCAAGGGCAAGGTCCCCAGCTGGGTGGGGACAATCCCAGCACCACAGGCTGGTATCTTTCTCTAATACACACTTCCACATCTGGTCTGTGGTTTTGACAATGACTGGAAACTAAGCAGATGTTTTCCCTGTGCTGTCCATGAGAGCACTTAGATCTATCTCCAAATGGTTAAGATTAATGTGGAACCCATCTATGTCTACAATTAGGTGAAACTCTCATTGCCATTTTGAATAACCTTGCATTCATGTGTACTAACATTTATTTGCTGTAACTCGGGTGGACACTTCAGTTTTGGTGAAACCTTCTATGCTCCAGTTTATGCCCATTGTTCCTTGTCCTATTAAAGGGCACTACAGAAAAGAGATTGGTTCCTTGCATTTGACACCCACCGTTCAGAGTTTGTAGACATGAACAAGGTCCCATCTGAGTCTTCCCAAGATTAAACAGCCCCAGTTTTGTCAGTGTTTCTTCATAGCAGAGATGCCTAAGTCCCTTAAACGTATGGAGCCCTCAACACAGGAAAGACAAGGACCTCTGTGCAGAAAAATTAATGCGGAGTGAAAAACCAGAACAAATTCTGTTTTCCTGAAGACATTTTGTATTAAGTTTCATGCAGCTGAGAAACATCTGTTCAGCTGTTTGTTTCAAGAGAGGGAAATCATGCTGGTGTATGAAGCAAAGTGAGCCTAGAAGTTTTCATTTGATCATTTAGAAAGTGCTTGCTTTATTAGAACTATGAAGTCAGATCAAGATGATACCATATACCTATGTGAAGAAGATGCCCCAGATTTCCTCTGACAGTATGGAAAGCTTAACCTCATTTTCAGAGTTGATTCCTGTAACGGAGGACATGCTGATGTCAACTTTTTGATGGCCAACTCTTTTCCAGAAAGGGAAGTTTAAAGTATGTTCCTGGAATCTGGAAAGGGGATTTCCATCAGTCATAGACATGGAAATAAATCTGATTTATCTTTTTTTTTTGCTTAGTGCAGCTGGATCAGCGTGCTTGGGAATATATGCAGTTTGAAAGAAATGCTTTAAAAAGAATGTAAATACTATGGACAAATTTTGTGATACTTGTATAAAAGATATATGAATAATAGTTTAAACATTTAATTAAAGACACTGTTTTGTCATGAAAAGAAATCTATAGGTTTCTTTTGCATGTTTGTTTCTTTTGCAGTTTTCAAGTTAGCAGTACATTCTTTCACATATAATAGAAAGTCTTATGAAGACCTAAAAAAAAGGTATTACAATACAAGAAAAATTTTAACTATTACATTTATCAATGGTATTTCATAATATTTCCACAGCTATTTCTCCTTGAACCAATAACAATTAAAGCATTATCATTCAGCTGATAACATTAGGAGGGATTTCTCTATTGCTAAAGGAAAAGAATGAATCATTTTTGTCTTGAACAATACATTCAAGGAAGATATGTAAGTGAATTCAAAGTCTCAATAACAAATCTCTTGAAAACCCTAATATTAAAGGCAGCTGTAGCTGTGGTCACTCAATGACTATGTGATAACCTCCCTCTCTCAGCGTTCTTTTGCAGGCTTTTCTCTGTTCATGCTAATACTGGTTTTCAGTACACTGAGCTTTTGTCTGGTTTAGCTTATTTCCAGTTACTATTTTTTTTTCCTTCTCTTTGCTTCTCAACATCTCAAGGATGCTCTTATCCCCTCTGCCCTGAATATTTCTCTAAGCCTTGCTGCTACAGATTTTATTCTTCTGTCCTTGGACATCCCAGGGTTTTTGGGAAAGCAGAATCTCACTGCTCATTATCCTCCAGTACAAGACAACAGCTGTTGGGGAAATGCTTATGATATAGGACTTGTTGTTCATGTTGACTTCTTGTTTTATACAGCAATTTTTATAATGACATAATTACATAGTATCAGTATTTATCTTATAGTAAAATGCCTAGCTTGGTGCAGACCAGACCCACAAATCTTTAGCTGTCTATGTGCTAACTGTTCCTTTTGGTGTGGTGGAGCAGTGAAGTGAAGCCACGTTGAAAAGAAATGCCTTTCCAGGGAAATGCTGTTACTGTGGCAGGAAAAGGTAAAACAACAATTGCACGTGTTACTCTTTCAACTGATACTAGTTTTGAGTTACTCATCAGACATTCCTCTTCATATAAAGCCATTCCCAGCTTTCTGTCCTCTAATGTCAGTACCAAACAATAACAGATAACACATGAGGTCAGAAACTAAAATTTTATATTTGAAGCCCATATCAGATTGACATGGGGAATGCAGATGAGAGGTAGCTTTATTTCAAGGATAGATTGCATTAGGAATGGTTCCTTTTAGAGTTGTCCTTCCCAGAAGCAAAGCTCTTAGTTTTCCTGATTCAAAAATAAGGGGCACATTCTCACAAGGGGTGTCATTGTTCTCTCAGAGCCAACAGTGAGATGGTAATTTATTATTTGGTCCATGTACTGATGAGTCTGAGCGTGTGATGGAGACCCCCCCCCCAAATAAAAACCCGGGGTTACCTTGACCACCTCCTGGCCCAGGACACCTCCGACCACGGCGCAGACGGGAGCCATTTCCGAGAAGCAGTAACTGGGGGGGGAAGAAATTCCACAAAAAAAGCTCAAAACTCATCCTCCCCGATGACAAAAAGTGGCTGTTTTGTACCCAAACCACCCCCCCCCCCCCAGAGTTGCCCCCTAAAAGGAGAAGGAAGTGAGCCCCGCTCGGCTCTGCGCTCCCTGCCCTGCCCTGCCCAGGGGGGGCAGGGCGAGGGGACCGGGCAGGGCAGTTGGGGTGATCGCACTGCCCCGGGGGGGGGGAGATCAGCTCTGCCCCCGGGGCAGGACCCCAGCCCGGTTGTGTCCCACCCCCCTGCCCGCCCCCGCTTCCCCTCCGCTCTTTCTGCCCCATCAGCTCCTGGGGACACCGGGGGGGGGGTGTCACCGGTCTGGGTCTGGATCCATGGTGGGAAGCATACTTAGGACAGAGACTATCTTTGGACAAGGTAGCTCTTGGCTCTGAAGGAGTGGGTGCTTTCCACACTGAATACAGGCACACTGCCATGTTTCAAAGGTTTATGACCTGACTAAGTGAGGCAGACTTGGGTATGACAAAAGTCAGACCGTTGACCACAAAAGCCAGTTAGGACTTCTTCCAAAAGTCAGGGCCTGCAAACTACCTGCCCCTTCATTTTTGTTTAATAATGCAGTGCAACTTACCTCTGGGACCTTCTAGGTCTGGTTCAGAGGCAGCAATTGCCAGAAATGTCCCAGTTTTGGTAGGGAGAGTCCCAGCCAAGATTACCAGTATCATTTGCAGGGCTTTCATATGTCACTTGAACTGCATATTCATCTCCTGATTTAGAAATTCTTCCTCATCAATTCTTGCAGGAGTTAAAGGGATCAAATGATAAGAAGACGTTAACGTGTCTTTAATCATCCCCAGCTGCTAGGACAGTATTTTTAATATATCTTCTTGTATCTGTTTCTGGATGGCCTGAGAGTTTCTCCTCTGTCTTTCAACCCATGTCACTCAGCCTCAAACACTGCCCAGACAAAACCACACTATCCAGACCAGTCAAATTCCTGAGTAGCCTCTCCTATATGAAACACATGCTTACTGTGTGTTAAAGATCCCATAAATGGAAGAGCAGCATAGAAATCTACTCATGAGATTTAACCTAGAAGTAATTTAGCTTACTGTCACTATGCCTTTTGCCATTATTTACTGTGTTTCTGTTTCAGTTTGGGAAACTTATTTTACTTATACAAATATAGTTGATTTTCTGTGTTGAGAATTGTGTTGCTTTATTGAAATGAAGGCCATATGCAGTTGCTATTAAAACAGTGAGATTGGTGAAATGTTCATAAATATACATAACTATCTTTTCATAAAATGTAATAGTATGAAACATAATTTGATTTGCATAAAATTTCTGGTTCTTTTTATTATCGATCAAACAAATCAGAAATACAATACATACATGCACAAATTATCATCTTAGTAAAGATACCTTTGTACTTCAAAGACAGAGAAAGTAATCCCTACAATTCTTACTCAATCTCATTATGAAAGAATACTTTTCCCTTAAGCAAGCCACTACTTTTTCTCATTGGAACTACACAGTTATTACCACACAGGGCATACAAGCTTCAAAACCCCCTTAAGAAATTCATCTTCACACACCCCCCTCCACAGCCTCATTTTTTTGTATAGCTGCAAATGTCTTGTTTAGGATCTAATCTCAGTAAATCCCTTGACAAGTTCTTTTGTAGCAGCCTCCAAGGAGGCATTTTGACTTTGCTGTTCCATCACCAGTCTTCTGCAGAGCAGAAGACACTTCAGCCCCATCCTTACCCTAGTACACACCAAAGGAGTGCGCATCTTGCAGAGCAGAGATGCCCGAACCCTCACACCATGTACTCCCTCCTGTTTACGTGCTCTCAATACCCAAGATACAACAAATAATGTCATTTATTTCCTACTATTACATTACAAAGGATTAATTTGAACCCAGGGAATAAAAGGTTGCAATGGTAGGTTTTACATCAGTCTACAACAGAAGCCAGCATTGGCAACTCAGGAGCACAGGGGAGGAGGGAATAACTCATTTGCCTGGCATTCTTTGACTCTTTTAGCATAATGAGATACAGAAAATGTCAGAAAAATTGAACTGCTGCAACTTTTCCTGTGGTTGGAATTGAAACACTAATTAGATAGAGGTTATTGTTGTGTGTCATATGGTTTTTAAGTGCAGGTAGATCTGTTACTTAATATGCTGTAAAGAAATAATTCTCTCATTATTAAGATCCTTCAGACAGCTATTAGTAAGACAGCCTGTCAACAAGGTGATGAGCAAATTTTTCAAAGACTTTTGACTACAAATCTAGGTTAATAATAAATATTTGGTTTTATTTTTATAAGTCTTGGTAAAACAACAATAATAAACCACACTATATGAAGATTTTATATTTACAGCTTTTAAGAACCTTAGTAAAAAGTTTTAATCAAAATTGTTAATGTTTTGAAAATTACAAACAGAACACAATCCTTGATTTTATATGGGTGCTCCTGGCATGTCTAAAACAGCAAAGGAAATACTTTGGTTCAGGAATTAGTGTGGTTTTGTCAATCAGATGGGTTAAAAACCCTGTTTGCGTGGATGAGCCTGAGCCCATCGTTAATGTGTCATGTGCTGTCCAGAGGCCAATATCAAGAAGGGTATCAGAGAGGTGTGACCTGGAACTTGTATTCAAAATACCTCTCTCAGTGACCTAGAGGAACGGACCAAAGGCACTCTCATATATTTTAGCAAATGACTCATCAATCTTTTGGAAGGCAGGGTTGCAGTTCAGGAACGTAACAACAGGGGGGTCGGCACGAGGTGCCAGCCCCCCCAGGGTGGGGGATGGGGGGTGTGTGACGTCACCTGGTTGACCTGGGTGACGACGGCGTCCACCACCTCGCCCTTGAAGGGCCGGAAGACGATGGCCTTGTACTTGACCGGGTAGAGCACGAAGCCCCGGCCGGGCTGGATCACCCCCGCCCCGATGTTGTCGATCGTCGTCACCGCGATCACGAACCCGTGCCTGGGGGGGCGGGGGAAAGGAATTTTAAGAGGGCTATCAGGGCGAAGACTGCAGAAGATGGCAGACTCCAGGGCTCACCAGCAACAGCATCTCCAACCTTCACCATTGGAGACAGCCTTAGACAAGATGAACTGCAGGTAAGCTCTATTTATGTACTTTAAAATCAACTCAAGAGGCATATGAACACTAGTCTTAGAAATCAAAATAGTGGTGTTGATTTGATCCCACCATAGAGGAAGTCATAACTGCCAACGTCAGTCTACAGTGTATGTTAAAGTAGCAGGCTGTGATGCAGTAAGAGATGACAAAAGAAAATCAGATAGAAAACTTTCAATTATTCATTTAAAAATAGACTGTCAGATGAAACTGACCAGCAAGCAATGTACGAAACAAACAAGAGCCATAGTAACTACTAAGAATTCTCCATCAACAAGACATCTGGAAAGTGCCTTCAATTTTTGCCATCAAGCTGAGGTCCAGAATGACCATGCAGCATGTCCAGAAAACCATTTTGCTCTGAGTTTGGTGCCCAGTAAAGCTTCTCCTGGGGCACAAGAAAGTAACTTGGAAAGCTGTAGCTGCAGCAGGTGGAAGCTCAAGGAAGCCACGACCCACCTCTGGCCCCGAGGCTAGAAAAGGTGCTGCTTTGCCCTGTGGGTCTTGCTCTTTATTTCACCTGCAGGGTTTCATCCTTGTGACGTTCACACCTCTGGCCTGCCAAAAATGAACGAGCTGATGCTTTTGAACAGAGCAGTAATGATACTGGAATTACCATATGAGACCAGGCATGGTCTGTTCCCATGCAGGCTGAGATAAAATACTGAGGAAGAGTGGGAAGCAGCACAGGTATGCCAGATTCCTTTCGTGCCTGAAAAAGGACTGAATTTTGCAATTTCTTTGGATAATTGTGAGGAAGTTTGTAGCTATCCTGTCGTGATGATGTGGTTACACACCCTGCTTCCCTGGCAGCCCGGGACCAACACTAGGACAATGATAAACTATATCACAGAGAGGAAACAGAAATCAGGTTGCTATTTCATTAAACTAACAATATTAGATATAAGCAAAGAACTAACATAGTGTGCCTCTGCAACGAGAAAATTAATGCTGAAGTGCTTCCAGTCAAAGAAGATACTTTTCTTTCACTATTACATCAAATACCTTAGAAGAAATGTATCTAATTAAATATTCTTAAAACAAGCTATCAACAGGTCTTGGAATCAGCTCTGAAGAACAAGTCTGAACACAGCTCATGCCTGGCATTTCAGCTGTTGTTACCTTCTCTCTAGCATGGGCCTCAAAGCCACATATGACCTGACACCTGGCAAAGACCCAGGGAGAGCTTTGACCATGAAGGGGAGTATGACATGGAGCTAGGGGTTCTTCTTGACTTCTGACTAAACCCCCTCTGCCAGCGATCCCAGGTATATGCCCTAATGGCTGTGATTTATTACTGTGTTATCATGAAAGCAACACCTGCATCCAGCATTTATGACTTTATGTTTCCAACTTACTTCAAATCCACACTTGTGGCACTGCTGCAGGACTGCAGTTTTGACTCCCAGTTGACTGGGTTTAGGTCATTGGGATCACCACTGTAGGCAGTTGCACTGTTGTAAGTTAAGGGTGATTTCACTGGTGGCAGTAAATTTACTCTTGGCCATAAGAATGTGAATTGACCACTATCATGATCATGTTAGACAGGACATGTTTTTGTTTTATCCTTTTCGACATATAAAATGAAAGATCGTATCGATGAAGGACTTTTTCAAATTTCCTTTTCGGGGTCTTTTGGGAGTCGCACTTTCATTGATGATTCTCCAAATGAAACACAGGTTCGAACGGTCTACAATTTGATATCTGGTTCACTTGAATCGGGTATTCTTTCAACGGCGGGATATGAAGGAATCGGTCTCCTATATCCACAAAATGGAATTTTAGTGATTAAGCATGTGCATCCCCAGCTCCCCTCCCTCCACTTCATGCCTTCCTTCTGCTGTGGCTGTACAGAGGAGCCATCACCCCAGACACAGCCTCTGAAGCACGGGGAGCTGCTTTGGGAGATCTGCAGCAGAACCACTCAGCAGCTGGGCTTGGAGGTTTGGTTTTTTTTGGAGGTTTTTTTTTTGTCCAAAGTATGGGCTGGAGTTTTGGAAGAGTGCTCATTTGTCTCTTTTCTGACATTTGGTAGCACTGGGTGAGACCCAATGACTGTGCTGGTCTGTGACAGATGACACACACCCTATTAATCAGTTGGGTATCAACAAGATCAGCAGCCACACTGCTGAGCTCCTTCTTTCTGTTGCAGTTACTGCACCATTTCTGCTAGTTCTCATAGAACTATTTGCATGGCTCTTATTAGTGTTTAGGGATATATGTCAAATCCGTCACTTTTGGAGAGCCGAGATATAGAAATACTTAAGTTTTCTGAGCACATAATCAGCCACTTTAGACAGAGGACCAAAGCATATTATATTTCATTTTGCTGACACCTTGCATGAAGCTACATCAAAGTATGGGGATGTTTGGTAATCTTTTCTTGTGGATATTTGGCACCTGGTTTTATGAATTAGTATACTTAGCAAGTCGTTTTTCCTCTTATCTACTAAAAATAACAACATGAACTCTTAAGAGGTTGTCAATGTATTACTTCCCAAGGGAGAATTTTGCTAAAAAGAATACAAGAAATGGACATGGGTTTTTTTTCTAATCTGAAAAAATGTGGGGTTTTATTTTTCTTTTAAAACAAGAACCTGTTAAATGCAGAGGGCACATCTGTTTACAGATAGTGTGAGAAAGAGCAGCAGCTGCAGCGTTTGCTGGCTATGAGTCAGACCAAGTTACAGGGACAGAAGTGGGAGAGTTTAAACCTCTGAGGGCTTCTCTTGCCTTGGTTCTGTACTCCACCAGTTAGATTCAGGGCTGCCCTGAAGCTATGTGATGGATTTTGCAAGTGTTTAGACAGAAACCCCTGGGATTTATATATCTTGAACACAGACCCACCTTCAGGCTTTCTCCCATGTGGCAGGCCTTGCATTCACCAAATTCGTTATGACACATAAGTGGTCACAGTTGAATACTTGTGTTGCCCATTTAAGCCTGAGCAGTCTATTGTATTGTAGCCTGTTAACACACCATTTTGGTATTATACATTGCTTTTAGTACTAAAGATTGATAGGAGTGTGGAAAAAAAGTATCATTTCTGACATGTGCCACATTTTGGTTAAACTTAGGCAGTGATTGAAAAGGTCTCACAGCCTTAGTTTTACAAACTAAGCTTAGCTAGTATCTAAGGTGCCATGATAATGATGACAAAGCAAGTGTATACCAAAAAGCTGTGTTTTTACAAGAGTAGATTGAAGGTTAAAGGTCATAGCAGATTGAAGCCAGCTGAGGGGCGCCCCAGTGCCTTGGTGGAGAAGATTTACACACACGCAAACCCCCCCCCCCCCCCCATCAGCCACTCCTCCTCCTCCTTGGGCAGAATTCTGCTCTGTGGCACTTGGGAGGGGAAGGGGGTTTGGGTTGAGAGGGAAAATACATCTTCCCACAAGATGTTTCCAGAGCCAAAAGTGCCCTTTTCACAGCCGCCCCCCCGCAGCCCGCCCCCGGCCCACTCGCCGACCCCCCCTCGCAAAAAACAATATAAAAAAGAAAAAAACCACTAAAAAAAAACCCAATAAAACCTAAAAAGAAAATAAAAATATAAAACTAAAGAAAATAAAGTAAAAAACGAAAAATATGATTAAATCAAAAATGTATTAAAAAATGCATAAAAAATAGAAAATTCTAAACAAAATGAATAAATAAATGCTACCAAGCAATTAAATTAAAAATTAAATAAATACAAAAAAAGTAAAAATCATTAAAAATTAAAACCCACGGACTGTAAACAGAGCAGAGAAAACCAATGTTCTCTCCCTCTTCCTCCTGACACATGGAGATTCTTCCAGCAGTTCAGCTCCTTCAGGTTGGTTTAGTTATGGGGAACTATTATTTTTCCCAAGAGATGTTTTGTAGGACAACAATTATATTATCTTAAAGGTTTCCTTTTCTTCAGATTCATTTATGAAAGATTGATTATCATTTCAGTAATATAAAAGACCTATTCTATTGCGCTAACAGGATGATTTTTTTCCATGGGTGTTAGTGATGTATTAGTAAGAATTTTGCACAAATGCATTAAGAAGTTATGATTAGATTCCAAAGTTTGTGGGCATTTTTTCTTCTTGGAATGATAAAAACCAATAATCATGCATTGTGTGAAACCTGCCAAGCTCTGACTGGTGCTAGTAGAGAACATTGTTCTTCAGAGAGTGCTGACCACTGCAATGCATAGAAACATCTATGAGTTGGGCCGCCCCCCGGGAGGCCCCCGGTACCCCTCCCCGGCCGCCGAGACCCCCCCCTGCCCCCCCCCAGTTCCCCGACTCCCCGCCCAGTGCCCCGACGCCCCCCCCAGTGCCCTCCCAGTGCCCCGAGTCCCCTCCCAGTGCCCTCCCAGTGCTCCAAGACCCCTCCCCCTGCCCTCCCAGTGCCCCCATTCCCCTCCCAGGGTCCTCCCAGTGCCCCCAAGCCCCCCCCACGTCCCCCCCCGGTTAGAAAAAAATGCACCTCTAAATGAGATTTTTACATTAAACAGAGGCATATCTTTAGCAAATGGCGTGAATACCAGGAGGCTACAAACCACAAGAAGTGGGCACTCTCAACATGGCTGTTCCTGTCACGTGGTGTAAATTACAGAAGGCAGATTGACAGTGCCACAAACCATGACAGCTGTGATTGAAATGAAAAAAAAAAAAACCCCACCTTTATTTTGTGCATTTTTATTACATGGTTTATATCAGAAAGACAGAGGTCAGGTTGTTTGTTTTGGAAGAAGATTTGTTGGGACTGAAATATCTGTGAAGTTTATTTTAATACTTCCATTAGGAAAAAGGATGCATTTCTTCATTTCCAAGAGGAAAGCTTATGCCTGTAACTGTCAAGTGTGCATTCAGTGGTTATAGCTGGGAACTATTATATCATACCTGTTATTAATTTATAGAAAGTTTTAGATGTGGTATTTTTTTCCTTTTCCCTAAAGAGGCAAGACAGGGAAGGGGGTAAGTCTGAGTGGTTAGCAGTTAATATCAAAACGTTTCCATTGTCATCAGCACACTAATACCCGTCACTGTCAGCACCTCTTTCCAGAAAGGCTTCGCTCCTTGTTTCTCTTGGCACACGGTGCTCTGACGCTCACAAGAGATTGCTTTCATAAGGTACTCCATATCCACACTCAATAGCCATTTTACCCACGTTTTTATGATCTCTTTGGAGATGCTAATGTATTTTAAAGGTTATGTTTGATTATCAAGTCCCTTCTGAGTGTGCAATTTAAATTTAAATATTATCATGTGAGAGATAAAAAAACTAAATTGGAATGACAGTCCAGAAGTAGGAGGTATTGTCAGAACATGAAGGGCTCATCTAACTGTCTACTTGCCTGGATCATGGCCACAAAATCTAACAAAATGAGAGCATAATTTTGAGGGCTGTATCTATTTGTGTTTTAAATCTGTTAAATAGAAAGAGAGAGGGAACAATGGGCCAATGATAAAAAAACTAAGAAAGCCATGTACATAGGACTACAAAAATGAGGGAAGGAAATTAAGAACTACAGAAGGAAAGAAAAGATGTGCTTATGTGCTGGTATTTTGTTATTGCTGCAACAAATAATAACTGCAGTCATGAAAATGTTTGGTATTCTAGGATCTCTAGAAACTTTTAGGTCATTTGTAGTGGTTTGTGGTGTCTTTTGAGACTGGGCATGTAATGCTTCATGGGGAGTTCTACTTTTGTCAAGTTAAAGAAGCATTCCCCTCTGGAAGGGCATTCATTGCAAAGGCAAATTTGAGAAGAGCTCTGTGTTTGGAAAGCTTTTCATTTTTCTCTAGCCAGTGCTCTCCTGAGCCCCTTCCTCCTGTGTAATGTTAATGGCATGTTTACAGGTACTCAGTGATGCTGGCACTGCCACTGTGTGCCTGGTGCTGGTATCCATCAGTCACAATAGTGAATAGGCTTTAGCAGCTCTAATGCTTAAATAAAGATTTTTTTCCCACCAACCGATAAGCAAATTTTTTTAAGTAATGTGATCAACTAATTACTGTTGATTTGAGATAATCAATTAACTGATCTTACATCATTCTTATGATCCAAAAGTGTGATATTTAATAGTACAAGTCTTCAGACTGCATACATTTATGGCTAGATAAGATCAGCCAAGTACCTGCCAATACCCCAAGCGGGATCTTAATAGGTATCAGGTGAAGGAAACAGACATATGCATAAAAAACAATTAAAAGTAATATTACTGTAATGAGCACAATCTGAACAATGCTTATTGCATGACTGGAGTGTCAGAGATTAGAGTATTGTGCAATTTTTGTAACTGACATTTAGCTTGCCTCTCTATAGTAATACAAACGGAAACACATGCCTCACATGTTACAGACAGACTCCTTACGATGTTAAGTCTTTGGCCTTATGATGGTGAGTTTCAGGGAAATGAAAGAACTGATCACCTCCAAATTGTAAATAACCTCTTTGCAACATGTTGATGAAACACATTATTGATCTAATAACAAAAGAGTTGGTTTAGGGCATTTTGGGTAGTGGGGGGGAAAAAGGAATAATAATAATAATAATAAAATAAAATATCTTTAGGTAAAACGTTTTCAGAAGAAAATTCAAATTTGCCCTTTTAAATAGAGGTGTAATTTCAAGGTGCTTACAGTAGCTTAAAAATCCCGTGCAGCATAGGTCCTTATTTTATAGTGTATTTCACTATTAACTAGCTTAAGCTTTGCATTGTTTTTCCTAAAAGAGATGGGTGCAGTGGTAAGTAAGGGAGCTCAGCGTGTGTGCAGCACACTTGAAGGATTGCTCAATTGGACCGGTTGAGCATAAGCTTGTACCAGCACCTAGAGCGAGTGCACTATTGTCTGTGCGCTCTTCTTGGCCTCCTCGTAGTATCCAAGAGCTCCCAGGGCTGTACAAACAGAAGCAGGGTCAGCCAAAATGGTAGGAGAAATTACCCCCTACTGCTTAGCACTCTTTAGATCATATGTGAAATACTGTGCCTATCACTGAGCTCCCCAGTACTTTGGTGAGTGAATCCTCTAGAGGGGAAGCTCAGGGGGTGGCTACACATTCCCTATTAGGGGCAGCTGCTTGTTCAGCCTGGGAGTGAGCGAGTTTTTAGAGCTTGCTCTAGCCATGTGGCCTTCTTGCTCTGTGTGTGTGCATTTTCTTTCAGAAGCAGCATGGCACTAGTCATAAAGCTATTCCTACAGAAATACATGCAAGCCCAGCGCATTTCCAGTGCATGATAATCATTAAGGCTACCATGAGTGAACCTCTGATATATATTTAGCTAACGATTAACCTTAAGCCTTCCTTCCCCTTTGTACATTTGTATTAAAAGGGCAATAGAGAGACAAAGCAGGAGGCAAAAAGGTACATGTAGGAGGGATTCAACTACTGTAGAGACAAGACACAAGTGTAAAAACACTCCTACATGCTGCTGATGATGTGTATTGACAACTCCATGTACAATAGCTTCTGATTGAAGTAACTAAACTAGCTTTTGGTAACTAAACAGTGTGTGGAAAAAAAAAGTTGCCCTTGTTTTTTCCATACTGATGTAAATTAAGAAAAATAGTAAAAATAATTCTAAATACACTTGAAATATTTATCTTAGTCGCCAGCTTGAGCTTGAGTGGAGCCTTTGCCTCTCTTATTCTATCCCTGCATCACCTCACAGAATCCTTGTAGTTTTTGTGAGTGGCTTGTCCCTTCTTCCATAGGTCATAGACCTTCTTTATCTTTTTAAGCTCTAGCCAGAGCTCTCTGCTCAGACAGGCTGGTCTTCTTTCTCTCTTGAGAGTTGTCCAGGCTTCCTGGGCCCCTTTGCCCAGCAGGACTGCCTCCTACTAGATCTTTGAGATGGTATGTCCATATATCAGGTATTTTCAAAGGCTCACATCTCTGGGACATTACTGATACTTATAGAAGTCCTACCTGATCTCCAGTATCTTCCCTAATGGCCTGAAAAACTTCTTACCTGTGAATCTGTCAGGACTCAGAGACAAAAAATAAATTACTAAAATATTACTAAATTGCAACATAAGCCCATTTCCTTCAGTTATTTTCTACTGCACAAATGCCAATAAGTCACTGTGAAAGTTGGCAACAATGACTCTCATTTTTTAATGTATTTTACTAATGCAGAAGTTTTGAAGAAAAAAATTGCCCACAAAAAAAAATCTCCTCATATTCAAATATTACTCTTTTGTTTTTAAATTTAGGCCTTTTGCATGGGGATTTATATCAATTTGGTGAAACTTGTAAGGTTTTTCAAGTTCATTTAAGTTGCCAGATAAATATAGTTCTTGGTGGAAAAAAATCAGAAGATGTCGCACAGAGGGCGACTGCTGAGGACAGCGGGCAACCACAAGCCCAGAGGCGCGGGGGGGCACAGGGAGGTGGCGCCCGGGGGGCGGGGAGGGGGGAAAAACAACCCCTGAGGAAGTGGGGAGGGGGCAAAACAACCCCTTGGGGGGGGGGGGGGGGGGGAAAGAGCCCCCTTGGGGGGGGGGGGGGGCAGAAAGAAAGCCGCCGGGGGGGGGGGGGTGCGACACGAAGCGCAGTGCGAGAGCAGCAGCCCAGCCCCAGAGCAGGGTCCCCCTGCGCCCCTCCAGTCCCGGGTCTGAGCCCGTGGGGGGGACATGGGACCCTCCAGCCTCCAGGGTGACAGTGCAGGGGGTCCCGTCCCAGGGCGGGGGGGGGGTCTGCTGGGGCTCCCAGCTTCTTTTCTTGGGGGGAAACTGGAATTTCTGTCACCCTGTAGCAGGGGGACACGCACATGTGAGTGGGACAACGCTGCCATTGCGGCGTTGGCTTTTGAAGACATGCCTGCAGAGTCTCTCTGCCGTGCACGGCTCAGGCGCTGCCTCCCTGCTGCCCCACGGCACGCGCACGCCAACCTACTCGCGACGGCCGCTGAACCAAGGTGTGAGTGTTAACTGCTGCCTTTGGAAACGACGGCAGTAGCTCCAGCCTTGGCGAGGAACTCTGTCATCTTCCCTCCCACTGAGGGTTTTCTTTTTTTCCAGAATCGCTCACAGCTCTGCTATAAACTAGGGGTGTATTATTGTTCTGTGAAGGTTTCTTTGCTCTTGGAAGCCGCTGGTATTAGATGAATCGTAGACCTGCTCCATTCTGGCTCTTCATACCTTGCTTGATAGCTGGAAGCTTCCACAGACAGGTACTTGATCATGTGAGTGGGCTCAGTAGGAAAAGGACAAAAGTCAAGAGGAAAAAAAACACTTTAAATGCAAGAGTATCTGATAAATGGCCTGGCAGTATGGAGAGGGAGCCGGGGGTATCCCCCGGGGGTGCCGGCCGGGGGTCCGGAGCGGCCTTTCCCGGGCGCACCTTGCCGAGGGTGGGGACGGACGGGGGGACGGACGGGCGGGCGGCGTGCGCGGAGCGGCGGCGGGTACAGAGCGGCTATCTGCTGGGGCCTCCCCCGGCGGGCCGCGCCCCGGGGTCCGGATCCGCTCCGCGGTACGCAGTCCGTGACCCCGACGGCAGCTGGGTGCGGTGGCTGCCCTGATGGAATATATATAGTTAATATATACATATTACATAGTTAATATATATTTGTTATTATTTATATAGTCTCAAATGCTGCTTTTGAAGAGACAGCCAGATGTTATTATTTGCTCTTGCCATGTTTGTGCTAAAGAGGATTTTAGTCATGGACCAAAACTCCACAAAAAAACCCAAACAGAAATTAAAAGAGAGGGAGGAAGAAATACCTCTCCATATATATAATTTATACAGAGACAATATAATTTGTCCCCTGCGTGTCCCCATGTCCCCCCGTGTCACCTCGTGTCCTCATGTGTCCCCCTGTGTCCTCACGTGTCCCCTGTGTGTCCCCACGTCACCCCGTGTCACCCCGTGTCCTCACATGTCCCTTGTGTGTCCCTGTGTCACCCCGTGTGCTGAGATGTTCTCGGCTGTCGCATGCGTGGCCCTTTGTGCTCCCGTGTCCACATTGTGCTCACCTGTGCCCTGAGTGTTCCCGTGGCCCCTTGTCGTTTTAATGCATTGCACTCAGAGCCTGGTTTAAAAAAAACCAAAACCCAATATACTCCCTCTCAGCTTTTCAGAGATAATTTAAGTCTCTTTCTGAAAGGTGTTTTTATGAATTCAGCAGCTCCCAGGGCAAGGATGAAATACCAGAAGAGAGACATTAACATGTAACTTTTGCACTGCAGGGTGCTACTGGTCAAACAAAACCTTACAGGAATAAACATTTTGCAGAGTGTAGAGGTTACTGAAAATTTTTTGAAATATACATGCATTTATATATCCTAGTCTCAGAACATGAAAAACACCTGGATCTGGATATGCAAAAGCTTTTCAACATATTCCTATATGGTGTAGGGAAACTTTCAATAAAAACCGTTAAAGGTTTCCTCTCCTTTCCTCCAAAAGACTTCCCTGCATCATGACAGATTTTCCATCATGAGACCACCTTCACCAGATGTTAGAAAGAAAAAATCTGAGAAAGGGGTCAGCTTTTCTGCTGTGATCAGAAACATCCCCCAGAGGGAGGGAGATACCTCTCCATGACATGATTCAGAGATGGAGAGGCTGAAGTTAGCATATATTTTTTTATTTTTTGGGGGGGTCTGATTTTTCTACCATCTGACTTGGAGGACACAACATACCTTCTTTGCATTGATTGTTTCACAGTGATGAAAAAATTGTTGCATCCAAAGGAAACATCATGACATAGCAGAGCATGACTTGTAATGCCACAGAATCTGTATGGAACAAATGTAAATGCAAGACCTTTGATAAGCATAAAGTGTCCAATCAGGGGGAAAAATGGCCGTGTTTACTAGCATCCTGGAGAATATTTACAGACCCTTAAGTGCTTTAGCTGATTACTCTCAAACCTATGCAGGCAATAGGTCTAATAGAGGGAATCACTGGTTTTTCAGAAAATTGTATTCTTCAGTAGCACATAAGACGACAGTTCCTCCGGGGAATTAAATAATATATATCAGTGCTTCTCATGAGCTGAATTAGAACATCAGGAAGGGGAAAATGACAGTTGCAGGGATGTTGCTGAAGTAATCTGCTAGTGATGGAGTAATTTTTTCTCTCCTAGCAGCCTGTTGACTCAAATGGTGGCATTAATAACCTAGACAACAGGAGGAAAAAAAAGGCAAATAAGACTTGGCAATGATATATGTACTTAGCAAATCTGTGAACATGCATTGTCTCTAATTTCTGAAATTTTCCTACTGTTTTCCAGTTAGTACCAAATCTCAGTGTTCTGAGTATCTTCAGCTTAAGGCACAATATTCTCTTAGTTTATACTACAGATGAGTGATTATGAAAAGCCATCTTGTCTTTATGGAAACTGAACCTTTGCCTCAGAAAGGGGGGAACCAAAGAGCAACCAAAACATCTTGATTTGGATGATGGTATTTCATATACCTGTGTAAAGTCAAAGAAGATGTTGAGTCGGTGTGTCTTCTAGTTAATGAAGTCTCTCTAGTGTAAATGCTGCCATTTGTCAAACCTGAGTTGAGTGTGGAATTCATCATGCTGTATAGTAAAAAAAAAACCTATTAGATGTCCGGAGATCTGAAGTAGCTTTTCCTTTGTCTGAACTCTCCTCTCTTTTAAGGATTTTAGCTGGTGCAAAAGTGTGAGGAGTAAATGCCCCAAATCCCCCAGTAAGGTCTGAACACATGTTTGGAGAGCTATAGTTTGGAGTCCTGACCTTTGTCCTTAATGAAAGCTGAAGAGCTGGATTCACACAGAGATCTCCTGAGGGTGTCACCAAGGGATATCTCTTACTGTCCTGTAACAAAGGTGGTCTTTAGTGTTCAATTTGTCCTCTCTTACCCAGAGATTTTATGAACTTTGGATCAGAATGAAATTATGTCTCTTCCAGTCTGCATGTTAAATCAATGGTTTCAGAAGGAAACATGTTTTTCTAGCTAGAGGCTGTCTCCTCCTCCATTTACCAGGAGAGTGAGGTTGTGGGACCAAAGTTTGGCAAGATGTCCAGCTGCAGCACAGCTGGGAGAGAGGCCACAGGAACATCACCACCCTGCGTGTGCAGGTCCTGCTGAAACTGCATCCCTGGAGATGAAATTCTGCCCTGTTAGGAACAAAAACAGTTTTAGGAGCCATTGCAGTGTTTCAGGACGGTTATAAGGGCTACTGTGTGTCTATAGAGGTGAATCACCTCATCCCAGCCAGAGCTGTGTCTAAAAGCAATGTTAGTCTGGACATTTTGAGTGTACCACTTTTTGACACACTTCCAATCACTGAAATGAGAGAGGGGAGCTGAAACTGTGTTGTGATCTCACAGAAATGCCACCTCAGGATGAATCCCTAAGGCAGCTTTAGAGCTGCTCTGCTAAGGATTGCAGGGTCAAGAACTGTTCTGGACTCACCCAAGCTTGCCAGAGATGTCTTATTGCAAATGCTGTAAGCCTGCACTAGGACAAGTGTGGAGAGTGAGCTGCAATTAGTGGTATTGCCACACTAGGCCATTTGACAGTGGGATCCAGATGTTCCTGTTGATCTGCCTTTTGTGTGCCCTAACTCAGCAGCATTCTTCAGAGACATGGGGACAGAAGTAGGAATTTTTTACCACCTCAGCTGGTTTCAGTACAGACCTCCTGAATTAAGAGGAGGTCATTATTTCAATTTCAAACAATCATATTTTAGGAAGAAATGCATGAATTATACTGCATATCTTTCTGCTTCTTCTGCTTTTTGCTTTGACTTACTTGAGCAACCTCACGTTGCTCCAAGAGAAAAAAATTTATCATATTACATATGTAAAAGGTTATAAAATTAACTTCTAAGATGAAAAAAATACGAGTCATATGAATAGTTCAAAACAAGATTATTGTTCTTCTCTAGCAGTGATAAAACAACCTTAGAGAATTACTACCTTTTTTTTTTTTACTTGCTTTTTTCAGCCACCTGACTTCACTGAGTAATACCAGTTTCTTGAAAATTAGTAGTAAGGTGCTCAAACTACATTCCATAGCTATTTTTCTGGGTCTGTTTCTAAAATACAACACAACTTGCTCTTCCTGTTAATGGCTTGAGCCAAAAGAAGAGCAACTTTTGTGGGAAGGGTGGTCACCGTGACAGTCACAGTTTTGATACTGAAAATAAACACAAACAGTCACATTGTGAGACCTGTCTGCGAGGGGACCCAAAAGGAAACCAGTTTTAAATGGGGCTCTGAACAACAAATGGTTTTTGAACAAATACAAGAAGAGATACTGCATGGACCCTGGGACCTGTCTGAACAAGCCAAGGGATTACATGGTGGGGGGGGTAACAGCCCTGCCTGCAGCCTCTGGCAAAAATCACCAGGGAAGACTCGAGGTCCCCCCCTCAGAGTTGGGAGTCAGGGATAGAATAAAACTTAAAACAAAAATCTGGGCACTCCAAGATGAGAAATAAAAAGGATAAGGAGAAAGCAATTGACAATTCCAAATAGTGAAGGAAGTTTTAACCAACTGTGTTTATCTTCATTAAATATATCTGATTATGGAATAAAAATGGAATCAGGAGAGTTCTGGACGCAAGAAAATAACAAGCAACAAAAATTAGATGAGAAAGACAAAGGGTAAACAAAGTCATGTTTGATCAGAATGCACCCAGGCACCAAGAGAACAGTTTAGTTGGCTGCACTGTAAGGTGCACTCCAAAAATAGTTAATTACTGCTGGCTAAGATACTTCCATTAGGGAACCAGGTCTCTGCTCCCAGGTTTATTGCAGAGCCTCTACCGCCAGCAAGCACCACACAGCCTGTTCATTTGGTATGCAGAGTGGTCTTACTTCTTGCCTTCCCCCCAGAAAAAGCACACTGGTATGCAGGAAAAAACCAGCTGTCTGGTATTGCCTGCTTCTCTTGAACTGCATGCGCAAACACTCTCCACTGAGGAGCAAATCAAATTGATTTACCCACAGTTTCATACAAAAACTGTTCTTTGCAGTTCTTTGTTAAGGTGAAGGAACAATATTTTCATGCTTACGTCTACTTAATGATTTCTATTTTTGACTCTATTTCTGGACAGCTAATCTGGGGGAGGGGGAAATAAAAAGAACAGACAACCTGTCTCTCATGAAATAGGCATAAGCCACTTCTCTGGCGTCTATGGCTTTGGCTTCTTCCCGTGCCCTATCCATAGCCTGCTTCTGCATTATAAGACCAATAATGTCAGTAACTGTGGATAATCCACCTGTCGCTAATCCGACGTAAGGGTTAGCTGCGGTCATTGGATCTGCCATAGTAGAACCTTTCTATAATGCGAAAGCCCAAGTGATGCCCTTTTTAACTATTTTAAAACGTCCGGTGGCGTTCGGGTCTTTCGCTACACCTTGTCAAGCTCGTTTGGCACATCAGTGCCAGTTGTACCTCACTAGCTAATAGCACTGTGAACATCACACCTGGAATATGGAAAGTTAAGGCTCTTTGGGCAGATATTTAGAGACTTATAGAACAAATGTCTCTCTCCATAGCTTGTGAACTTGAATAACTGGGACTGAGAAGTTCATTCCATATTCTCCTGTTTTTCTGTTTCTGACACATTCCTAAGTGTATAAGACCCCTGGAGTGGCCCAATCACTGAACATTAGCCGGAAGTTAAACTAGCCTTGCATTACCGACATGCTAGAAGAACTTCAGAGAAATGCTGTGCTAATGGAACCAAGATGAACTTTTGCCTCCCGAGTAAGAGTTACTTATGCTTCCATGGATGGAAACCAGGTGCTAGTGCACTGAGTAGCAGTGTTGAAAAATTCATCTACCTTCATCAGTAGTCTACAATAGACTGAAAGCACTGAAACACTCCCCATGCCCCGAGCTGTCAAGCCCCCGCTCCCGGAGCCTCCCGGGCAGGGAAGGCGGATCCAGGCGCTGGAGCCCAGCGGTGTGTGGGGTCCGCCCAGCTCTGCAGCTCCGGCGCTAACCCAGCCGGGCTCTGCTCGCCAAATATATACAAACAGGGGAGGGGGGAGCCGGGGGAAGGAGCCTGACTCTGAGAAGAGCTGGACTTTCTTTTTTTTTCCACCCCCCCTCTTCCATCCTGCTCCCAGCTACCACCTGATTATGCCTTCCCAGTGCAGGACACACAGGGTACAAACAACTTAAAGAGCTGGGAAGGTGCTGAGGGAATCTTTCCATCCCCAAGCAGTGAGATTGGTAATCCTTACTCAAGTTAGGGAAGGCTATTGTTCAATACTCCCTTGATATTTAAGCTGTCCAAACCACTGAGTCATTGGGCCTACTCGTCTGAGTCATTTCAAAAGGGAGGGAGTGCTGCTGTTGCACAGAGGGCTATGCCACAATTTCCAGAGAAATCATAAATGACCCCAATTTCCAAAGAAATCCTCCATGGGGAGTATCCTGAGTAAGTGTGAGAGTGGTATGAAAAGAGCAAGTCACGTTATCAGCCTGGTGTTTCCTGTAGCAAGTCTCCCAGGGTACCGTGTTGGGGTTGATTGTAACAGCTCTGCATTTATAAGAAACTTTTCTTACCACTGGAAAAAAAAAAAAAAAAAAGTATCATCCAATGCCTTCACCTTCCAGTGTCTCAGGAACAAGACATCTTTAATACATTGAGTTAAAAACCTGCTTTTCAGGCAGGGTATGCTCCAAGATGCCAATGGGAGGATGATGGTACTTGAAGGAAAGTTTTCTCAGAGGTACAGCAATGGATTCATACTGTGGGTAGTGGGAACATCTCTGACTGTTAGAAACTCAGCACACTGCTATGGGCTGCTACAGAGTGAGAAACTTGCCATTAACAAGTGGGACTGGCAAACACACAGTGGGAGAGGAAAATCAGAACAACCACAACTGCTTTCCAAGGATGACTAATCCTGGAGTCCCCAGTGTAACCTCCAGGACAGGGATGAGGGTTTGGCTTTTCTGCTGGAAAAGTTTTCTGGGGTGTCAGCCTAACTGAAAACTCCTTCAGTAGATCTGTGCTGATGAGAGAAGGGGTTTGGAGTTCCCACTGAATTTTCCTGCCTCACCTGTTTTTGAGGTGCATCTGTGTAGTACAGTACCCTTTTTACAACTTTTATTTCATTTTTCTAATATATTGCTTAAATACAGTAGGATTCCTGTCTGGATACACCTTATTGACTGCTCTTGGTTGTAGAATTTTGATCCACTTCTAATGATAGTAAAGCTGGAGAATTCAAAATCTATTGGGTTTATTTTTTTCAATTGGATTTTAGAATATGGGATCATTAGGAGAAAAAACAGGAATGTCAAGGGACATCCATGCCTCTCCCGTAAGTGCTGCCCTTCGAGTAAGCTGATGATTTAAAACACACAGAAGTTCTCAGAAACTTGTTAGGAGGGCATTTTTATAGCAGTTGGATGAATAAATCTACATACCTGAATCTGTGGGTCGGTAAAACACAAACCCAGTTAAACATGAGAAAAGCAGGCAGGGAATGCTGACGTTGAGAATGAAGTGGAGAGGCCGGCGTTGCATGAGGAGGTGGTATGGGACTTCCCGGTAGGGGGTGTCGGTGGATGGAAGTGCCCATGTGTATTTTTGGTTTGGCATATTTTATGGAGTAGCCAAGAAGTAGAAAATAAAATCATGAAGAGAAAGAATGAAAATGTGAGAAAGCCTAAACATGGTACTGAGTTTCCTATCTGAATATAAAACTGAGGGTTCTGTCACTTTGTGGGAATTGCCTTGTATCTGCTGCATGTAGTGACTGTACCATAATCCTAAGCAGTTATTGTTCACTGCTAATTAATTATTAGTTATGACCATTTTCTTGCCACAGGTATATTTTCCTTATTGAAAACAACCTGTGAAGTTGAAGAAGCTTATCTCCAGAACTTCTCTGATGTTTTGTCTCTGACTTCATTTTTCAACCAGTGTCTTATTTCCTACATGACAACTGGATCTACAGACTAATCTACACTTCTTGTGACATATAGAAAAATCTATAGTGAAAAATTAGGTTTTGACTATTACTTTTCTAGGCTGGACACACGGTTTTTTTATCCCCTCAGAGAAGTAGAAAACTATTCACTTTTTAACCTGCAGAGATTTAATCTCAGTCTGCACTAAACACTATTCCATAAGTATGTTTGCTGGGGCAAGGTCACCTATTTTGCATGGCACCATAATCCACCAACCCACAGACACAGCTCCAGTAGGAGATCTGCAGTCAGCTAAAGTCATGTAGATTGATTAACTACAAACCGAACTCTTCTGCTGGCACAGCCCCTCTCTTATAGTTTTTTTTAGTCAAGTGTTCATAACTTCAGAGGATGGAGGTTCTAGGACTCCCACAAGTTATCTACTACATTGTTGGAATACCTACTGAGGAAACTTATTTTCCCTCCTAACATCAGTCTGAGACACCCAATACTTCATAAGGTGGAACAGCTGCAGATTGTATTGTGTGCCTACACTAAAACCAGTGTGGCAACACTGTCTAACCTTCCTTTAGCCAGCTGTTGACAGCTACCAGGTGTGCATCAGGTCTTGGTGATTTATTTATTTGTCTTTTTTTTTGAGTTTGTTCTCTTGTCCACGGATCACCCATCCAGGACAAGCAGGCTAGAAGACCCTGGGAAACAGGAATGGGGACAAATACCATAAAGGGAAAAAGTAGATTTAATTATTTAATCCATCTCCAAGTCAGCTTTGCAGAAATGAGGTTTTTATTTACATGTGCGTACACTTTTATATACAAGATAAATAGTATAGAGAGGTTCCTTGAAATGCCTCCTTTCTTCTGCTTGGGTTCCCTCTCCCCTCTTTCCCTCCCCTCCCCTGTCCCCCTTTATTTATCATCAAGCTCGTTAATGCTTTTAAATTTGGTGCATTTGGTAAGCTCTTATAAAAGAAGCAATTAATACCTTCATGTTGCATAAGTGAAAACAGCACAAAAATCTTTAGTTTTAAAAATGTAGCATATAGTTTGCACTGTCACAAAAAACATAGATGACAACGTAGGCTGTAATATTCAGAATAATGATGCAAATTTCTGTTTATTATATCTGCATTTATGGATATTGTCTTTACCCTGGCCTCCCCTTTCTCTGTCTGGCAAAAAGTGAGTTTTTCAGAACTCAAAATTAAGATGTGACAGAGATCTGATGGTTCTTTTTGCTATACCTTTGATTACTTAGCAGTTATGTGATGATCATTGTTATTTTCTGGAAGAATTGCTTCCTAGAAATGCAGAGCGCATCTTGTGGATCTGCAGACAAGAAAGCAAGACATTCAGCTTATCTATGTACTGCTAAAACGTCAGAGAACTACCTGGAAAAAGTCAACTGGAAGGAGGGAAGGGACCAACTGAAAATAAGGGAAAGGAAGAAAGTATTGTTTGAGGCAGGAACAAAAATGTAAGCAGAGGAAATGTTAAAATTCTAAAACTACAGAAAAGAAAATTCACATCAAAAGTAGAACCAAGCTCTGCTCCTTCGTTTTGGCATTTTTTAATTCTCCTCCTCTTTTAGGTAACAAGGATTCAGTTTCTTTCACAAGGGGAACCTTTTCGCATTATTCTATACCCAGAGTAAACTCTGGTAAGTAATTCAGTCAGATTTTCATAGGTGACCGTAATTGCAGTGTGGAAAACTGTGTGCTGTCAGCTTTTCTGTTCAGTTTTAGACCCAGCTGTGGTACTCACCCCTTGAACTAGAGTTAGAACATTTGATGGACAAGCCACCGGGTGGGTGCATCCCTGGTGCCTCTGTGCCCAGGAGGGACTGGTGGGTATTTTGCGGTGAAACCCGCGAGTTCTGGTGAGGGCAGTGGGGGGAGGATCAGTGTTTTTAGGGGAGGATGAACCAAGAGCTGGTTTTAATCGACCCAGCCCGGCTCCTGGCGCTGAGCCCCAGGGAAAGGTGCTGAGTCACGAGAGGCTGGAGAGGGAGGGAGGGCGAGATAAACATTCCTATCAAATTGCTTAGCTTACAGCTCCTCTATGACTGGAGACACACAAGTAGTCTATGCTTTGTATGATGGGAACATAGTCACCTGCCACAGTTAACCTCTTGAAAAATAGTTCTCTGTTTTTGGGGGCAGAATTATATTTAATGTACAGCTTCTTACAGTCTGAAGTAGAAAAAAAAATACCAGGTATGAGCAGAATTAGAAGATGCAATGATATCAGTTGACCTAGAATGATTTGCTTGAGTGAACTAAAAATACAGGTTGTAAACACTAAAGTTTGTACAATTTTCACTATTAAAAACATGCCAGTTCTATGTAACCCTGCCCTTGGTTGTAGCCCCCAGACAGTTTGAATGAAAAAATCCAACTGATCCCACCTAGGGCTGGTCTCTGGAGACAATCACAACCCTGTTGCTCCACAGGCTTGGCTGAGCTGAGTCTCTGCAGCAGCTCAAGACAATTTCTACCTGTGTGAATGCCAGAACTGTGCTGGCTAAGTAGCCCGAGCCTAAATTCCAACATTGGAAATTAGTTTTGGTTTGGGATTTGCAATGTTTTTCATATCACAGCTAATTTTTTTGTACCTTTTTCACATTAAAGCTATCATGTATTTGTCTAATGACTATAATGTCTGTGATTGCATTATACACACAATGAAACTTTAAAAGTTTAGTCCTTGAAGCTCTTTGCCCTTTGGGCTGTTACATGGGGTTTTAAGCCAAGGATTTTACATGGTGTCCCGGCCCCCCCCCGGGCGGGGGAGCGGAACGGCCTGGTCCCGGGCCGCCCCCGGCCCGCCGCGCCCAGCCCCGGTGGGCGCCCCCCACCCCCCCCCCTCCCCCAGCCCACCCCACGCGTGTCCGTGGGTTCATTGTCGTCCTCGATGCTCCCGTCCGTGGGCTTTGGGTATGTTCACGATGCGGGGGAGCAGATGGACCCGCGTGGGGCTGGAGCTGGGGAGGGAGCTCCCCCAATGAAGGGAAAGGAGGAGGAGGATTTTGATGGGAGCAGGAATGTATCCCACCACTCATGTGCTGGAGACAACTGCAGCTTCTTCTGTCTCACTAGAGACTGGGGAGTGGCAAAAAAGAGCTTAGTGTTTATTTATATTTGTATTTTTAAACAAAACTGGTGAGGTTCAGCCAACCTCAGCAGAGTTTTTATTTGTATGAAATGTAGCAACCCTCTGAATGACAACACTTGGTTCCAAGTCCCCCCAGCCACTTCTGCAGACTTTTCCTAAATGCCAGTTATTGAGTTATCCCTTTAGAAAAAAAATCTGAAAATATCAGTTACTTAATATATATTGCTCCAGACTGATTAAAATACTCTCAATAAACAATCACACCATCTGATTCTCTTTACATACAGCACACATGTACCTACTACATATCCTGCTTTTTGATAATTTTGCCATCTACCCAGGAATAAAGCTAAATGAGTTAAGAACATTTTCTTCATGAGAGTCCTATAAAGAAGGAGTTTCTCTCTTCTTCTCAGTACAAAAACATTAGACATTTTCTTCAGTCTTCTACAGTGTGAGGGTCCATTAAAAAAAAAAGTTATTTTCCTTAACAGACTTGCAAGACTAATAACAATGCTTTCCATGGAAGAGCTCTCACTGGAACTGATTTATATAATCCCAGGGCCTCAAAAAGATACCTTGCAATTACAACCAACTTTTTTTGGAGAAACTATCAAAGATTTTTTTTTTTCTGGCTTTGGTAATGTTTTATAGAGCTTCTATATGAAAAAAACCCAACAAAGTAATATCATCAGAGAAAATAATAGCAATAGGAAACACAACTTCCCACAAAACCAACACCTTTATGTTTTATAAAAATTGTATTTCAATCTCTACTCTTAGCAGATACAGAAGGCAGTGAATTGAAGTTGATTGAAGCCATCTCAAAACAAAAGGTCATCTAAGGATTTTTCTATTCTCTATTTTCTACCATCTGTGTTACAATTGTTGCACTCACTGTTACAGGGGACAAATGGAAAAGACATATATAGTCATTCTGGAAAACAGCAGAATCATTTTAATTTTTAGTCATGAGTTCTTACATGGTTACTTTGTTGGTACACTGACAGTGACAAGAGCTGCAAAAACCCACCACCTTCATTTCTGGATCGTCTTTGTTTTATGCTGTATTTTTACCATGGCATTCATCTTGACAGTAGACTGTAGTAACAAAAAAACAAGTAATACACCCTTCTCTACAGATCTGGTGGCAAAAGCAGTCTCTCAGTATTAACTTCTCTTCAAAAACCTTAAGAAACATAATATCCCCATGGTGTACACCCATGACCACCAACAGCACAAAGTCAACCCATTTCTAACTAGCTCTAAAATACTGGTCTCCAGCTCTGATGGATTTTTAGATAGCATTCTTATGATGAAAGAAAAAGGTACTTTGGAGGATACTGAGCAGACTGTCGCTGTATTTTACCAATTCCAAATCAATACAAACAGTCTTTTGAGGCAGAAGTTTAGCCCGTATCAGTTTTACTTTATGCTGGGGACTGATACATGTCATCACTTCCTAGGATGGAAACGAAATTAGCAGTTTCATCTCTTCTCCCTGCACCCAGACCATTCAGCCTTGTTCAAAATAAAGCACAGCTAGCCACTGTAAATATGTGTCACAGTGGTCCTGAAATAGCAGAAAATATCCATCAGTGCTTAAAACCTGCTATTTTTATATTGAGGGACACAGAGAGGATAGAACATCTTTTTCAGTTAAGAGGGCAGAAGAGATAATATGCAGGAAATAAAGAATCCCGAGTCACCCTGTAGATGGGTTGGGTGGAAAAGCAAGAGAGTTACATTTGACTTGTGAAGGATTTTACAAGTTTATTTTGCATGTGGCTAGAGCTCTTGGTACCACATAGCAGGGTAACAACATCTCATATCAAGATTTACCAGTTCAATACTTCTTGAACCTGAAAAACGGACAGCAAGAGAGATAAATTATCTTCATAAACATAGGTGGCATTCAGTGCTACTGAATTCTTCGGGGTAGTTTCAACACTCTTCCATAGTCCACAACAACAGTATAAAAATTTTAATTGGAGAAGGCATGTGCAAAAGCTTCCTTACCCTTGCATTTCAACAGAGACAGCTGCAAGAAAACAAGCAAACAAACAACAGCAACTGAGTCATAAACATAAAGAAAAAAATAAACAAAAACCCCAAAATGAAACCAAACAAAAAATCCCATCAACAACAAAACCACGACAAAAAAAATCCCAAACCAAACAACCAAAAAAACCCAACCAACCAACTAACCAACAACAAAACAAAATAGAAAACAAAAAAATCCCATTCCCCAAAACCCAAACCTTTATTTTCTTGCTTATGAAATACATGAACTTATTGTGCCTCATCTGGCTAAAGAGAGATGATGTGGGAAAGGACATATAGGAGCCTGATCATCACAAGCAGCCTCTGAGCGTGGATCTGATGTATTTAGTGCCTGCTGGGTTGTGGAGTGGATGAGCTGTTAGGAACATGCAAACACATGTGTATGTGCTCTTTATTTTAAAATATGCTATAGCTGAATAAGCAGGGCTTGGCTGCAGAAGAGCAAGGTGGTTCCCACACCATCTGGTCACTGCCCCCAAAGAGCTAGAAAGTAATTAAAGAAACGTGATGGGCACTGGCCTGTCAGGGCAGAGCTGCATCTCTGCTGGCAGAGACAGGATTGCTGCGAAATGTGAGTGCAACAAGAGGTGCCAAATGAGCCTCGGTGGTGCAACGTGAACCCGGGGGTTGGTTGCAGCAGCTGGACAGACTGCAGACAAGCTGCTGAGCAGCAGAGGCCTTCCCCAAGCACAGAGAACAGCAAACTGTTGCTCC
This sequence comes from Actenoides hombroni, assembly GCA_024336885.1. Lineage (NCBI taxonomy): Eukaryota > Metazoa > Chordata > Aves > Coraciiformes > Alcedinidae > Actenoides > Actenoides hombroni. The sequence continues at coordinate 598,367 of WUAM01006479.1, read as the reverse complement.
ATGCGGAGCAATCCGAGGTGGGCGGCGGGGTGGGGAAGAAAAGGGCAAACCCCCCTCCCCCCCCAAAAAAACCCAAGAGCCCCCCGGGCATCGCAGGGCTGGGAGCGATGCGCGGCCAGTAGCGGGGTCTGGGGGCGGGGGGGGGGGTGGGACACAGCGATTTGGGTTTGTTTCCTTTCAGTAATTACGGAGGGATAGAAACCACATGTCTTGGGATGGCATTGTGTTGTTGTTGTTGTTTAAACTGCAGCAACACAGCACTGCACATATTTCTGATACGGCCTTTAACTGTTTATCTGCTACTCAACATATTTGATTACAGTGCACATTTGCTATACATTTCCATATACCTGGTGGGGCCTCCTCAGAGAAGGCAGGGTACTCTAAAGAGCACCCGTGGGAATTCAAAGCTCTGGTGTCACCTGTAGTCTCTGTAACTCATTGTATCAAACTCCTTCATTTACAAAGTAATTATTTACTTTTTCCTTGTGAATCCATACAGACATGGGCTCCCACCAATTCAACTGTAATCTACTTGTATCTCTACATACTCCATATTAAACATCAAGGCTTAGATGTCTTGTTTTTCTGTGTAAAAACTGCTGGCCTAAGAAGTATTACAACATCTGGCAAGATAGCAAGACCTTCCGAGACAATTTAGTCTGCTCACAGATTTATGCAACGAAGTACAACCTTCCATATGCAACAAACATTCCAGCAGGGTAATTACAGACCTGGGTGAAGATGCTTGCCCATACATGATTGTTGGACTGGGGTCTTTGGATACCCTCCTGTGCTGGTTTGCTGGTGCTGGGGACTGACAGCAGCTCCATAAACAGTGAGGGTCTGGAGCTTTACAGGAGTCTGCTACACAAACTGGACTTAGCATTTGAGAGGTCAGGCATCAGGCTTGGTCAGTAAGGTTCTGTTCATTGAATAAATGTTTATGCTCGTGTTAGGAGTAGGTGGGGCCATCACCATCCAACAACCCCACCACCCCAACAACCCTCACCACTCCCAACACCCAACCACCTTCTGGAGATCTCCACGGGGTTGCCCAGCGTGGGTGGTGGGTCCCCATGGTCACGTGGTGCCATCACCATCCAACAACCCCACCACCCCAACAACCCTCACCACTCCCAACCCCCAACCACCTTCTGGAGATCTCCATGGGGTTGCCCAGCGTGGGTGGTGGGTCCCCATGGTCAAGCAAGCAAAACTTGCTTTCTAGCTTTCCAAAGATAAATTATTCAACAGTCACTGATTCTTAAGAGCAAAATGCATGCAGAGGAAGAGGGGAAAGGAAGGTTTGGCTTGGCATTTCAATACTCTATTCTCCCCTGCATACATTTATTATTTCTATATGACTTTTAAACTTAGTTCTATTAAAAATATCAGTCTTTATAGTTAAACACCCCCTTATTTGCTAGGACATACATACTGGGTGCTTATCTAAATGGTGAAGAAAAGCCAACAAAATTTCTTAATGCATTTCTTATTTCCTGCATCATTCTCCCCTCAATGTTACATAAATAACATTAGTATACAATCTAGAAAGACCAACACAAAATTAATACTTACACAAGCAGATGAGCATGGTTCAAACTGATACACAGTTTGCTTTGATTAATTTTGGATACTTGTCCTTTTTTTTCTACTGCTTGAATTGAGGTTACACTCATTAATATAAGCAAAAGAAACTATTTATTTCTAGGAGCCACTGCATTACACCAGCAGCGCACTTCTGCATCTGCTGGTTGTGTGCAGCGCTACTGGTTCATGTGCCTTTAATTTTGCAGGTTTCCTTGTTCTCTTAAGCAGGATTTTCTCTTTTGCCCCCCCTTCTCCCAAGCTTATCCCCCCTGTGTTTTCTTCTGCATATTCCTACCTTGGCATCTGTCCTCTTCCCCACCCCCTTTCCAGGATCCAAATATTGTTATCAAATAAGAGCTAAGGTGGTTTTAATGCTTTATTCTCATGCAAGCATTAAGAAAATAGCTTGCTCAAGCATTTTGCTTAAGGATGAGGAGGGGAGGAAAAAGACAATCTGACTAAAATCTTTACAATCTTTTATAGCAGGTTTAATAGGAGACATAAGGAAATTCTGAAACCTCAACACCCAATAGTTCTATACAGATTCATAAATAAAAGTAATTCAATAAGCAGAATCAATTTACCACTTGGATTAACGTTCAGCTTCTCTGAAATATTTGCACGTGCCTCAAAGCTTCATCATTTACTCAAATCCTGCATCAAGATGCACCCTTTATGAAATCTAATCTTTTAGATCCAGCTTCATATTTTCCATCTTTCCCAGAATAAACGCCCAAAGAGAGCAAAAGAGTGAAGAGAGGCATCGAAACTGCTGGAAACACTGGAAGACCCCACTGCTCCATTTGATTTGTAAACAACCACATAATTACATCCTGGCTCTTTTAGAATGCAGCTGTCTATCTAGTGAAGAGGGAAGACTGAGATTTAGACTAATTTCTGTAATGCAAGACATTCAGCCTTGGTATGAGCAGTTGCAGAAAGTGTTGTGGATGGGAGAGACGAAAGGAGAGGAAGAAGAATGGTCTGTTTGCAGACACTGAAGGTTCCTATTGAGGTGGTGGTTTAGCCTTGGCCTGACCAATGTGATGCTGGACTAGTTAATACTCTGTAGTGGAGGAAAAGACTTAGGCAGCTTTCTGGGGATGAGGGGAGGAAGAATTTCTAAATTGATTTTCATCAGTACTTTTGCAGCCCTCTTATTCAGAAGAAGAAGAAGAAAAAATATTCAATTATCTTCAAATTGACATGATAAATTTAACATGAAATTAAGATAGTTGTAAAAAAATCAAAAATCTGTAAGAAGCAGAAAACCTATGTATCTTGCTATGAATTTTGCTATTTAGAATTAATTGGTAGACTCACTGAATCCATTTAGAGGCTTTGCTCTCATTTCATACCTTCAAGTTCTCATTATTTCTTTTAACAGAAGCAGGGAAGATGATTTTGCATGAGGATAAAAAAGTGAATTATCTGTCTACAAGTTGATCTCTCAAATGCATCAAAATTTATCTCCTTGTCCCTCTTCTCTGTCTCAGCTCTTGTGCAGAATCAGGGCTTTAGAAGATGCTAAGAGACTATAACCCTTTCTCTTTTTCTCCATTTTCTACTTGTCTATCAACCTCACATCACCACAACCCATCCGAAGGTCAAATCTCCAGCCAACCCAAATAATCATTTCACCTGTGAGATTTATGAATGTTGGACTATTTTCTTTTGGAGACTTCAGTATCTTGTAGACTTCTGGAGAAGAAATAAACCTGCCATGGTTCTGATTTTTTTATCTCAAGTGATATTTGTCTGGTTTTGAGACTTGGCACTGGACTGGGTGGGCTGCCCTGGCGGGTGTCGGGGCCCCGTGTGGGAGTCCCTCGAGGGGAAGGCGTTGAGCCGCGGGGCAGGTAGAGGCTTCGGAGGGAGCTGTAGCTGTGAGGCACCGTGTGTGTGTGATTGCGTGCGGGGGAGCAGTCGCTGCCCTGCTCCCGGCCAGCCTCGCGTGTTTGTGTTGTTGCCGCTCCCACCGCCGCGCAGGAGCGGAGCGGAGCGGGTCAGGTGGTGCCGCCCGGATTCTCCTGATCAACAGAGATGTTTAATGTTTTCTGATATGTGGTTTAATAAAACATGTCCTGTACTCTGTGAAAATGGAGCTTCTGGCTTGAATATAGAAATCAGTGTGAATAATCTGTAATGTGATTGCCAGTAACATAACCATTTTAAGAAACTGCCTTTTGCAAGACCAAGGCAGCCCTGTTGTGTCCAGCTGGAAGTTGACAGACCCATCTCTTGAAAACAGAAACCTCGCTCCCAGGTCTGCACCACTGCTAGTTTCTGAAGCAGAGAAACCCAGCAAAAATACACGTCAAAGTTTTATTAGAATAGTAAAACTACCTACGTAAACCAGCTAGTTGTGTTCTCTTAAAGAACTAAGCACTGTTGTGTTGTATGTGAGAGGGTCTGAGATTCCTGCAAAGAACAGAAATCTGATTAATTCACATGACAATATTCAACAAGCTGAAAGGCACATCTGTGATCATTCTTGGTTGGTAAAGCTGAAGTTTGGTTGGTGGCATGATGCCAAACCAGCAGGTTTGTGAGACTGACTCTGTATGTATTTATTTGCACATATGCTGTTTAAGTGAAACATCAAATCTGCTTAATTATATGCAGCTATTGACTCCATGCTCATTTCCCCTACTTGGAAATGAAATCCATCAGAAGAAGGGAGTCCTTATGCTGATATTGTACATGGTTTACTGGAACAGGTAGGCTTAGTCTGATTTCACGTAAAGCATGAACTCCAACAGTGTTAATCATCTTAATTTCAGCCATGATGCATCACTTTATAGGACTAAAACAGAGGGAATGGCCAAATTTTTTTGGTGGTAATAAAATCTTATTCTTCTCATTTGAAAATATGAACTTCTGTTCCTGAGATGAAATTTGAGCCACTGATGCAAGACAGGATTTTAAGTTACCAACACCAGCCTCTTTTTTCCTCATTTTGAAACTAATGACAAATTTGAGGATATCACTCTCACTGTTTTTTGTGATGCTTGTAGTCACTTTGAGATCCTTGATGCTCATCATCTTTCAGCAGCTGTACCCTTATCTTTTGCAGAGCTCATGTAGGGAGCAAACTGAGGGGAAGGGAGGTAAAATTAGGAGGTAAAAGGAGGTAAATCAAAAAGGTAAAGCAAGAGCTGCCATCACCAGCTGAAGGGAGATATGTTGCTAAACCTTTGCTAACTGGTACTGGTCAGATGGTTGGTTTAAAGTTATTTTAGAGATTATTTTTTTTCTTTAAGTTCTATGTATGTTTTGTGCAGGTATTTCAAAAAGTCATACAATGAAATACACGTTTCAACAGTTTTGTTTGGGTAAAATAGAAACTAGTAAAAAATTACAGCCACTCTGGAGCAAATGCAGAGTTCCTGACCAAAGAAGTTGGTGATCCAGCTAAGTTTGGTTAGCCAAGCTAGCAGAGATAGCTCAGAGTTAAATCTTATTATTTATAATACATGCCACACATGGCAGTACATGTAAAACATGGCAGTACATGCAGCCACCAGATTGTCGGGCATGTATTTGTATGGCCCTCTGGATGGGTGTTTTGGTCTGCTTAGCTTGGTAGGTTGATAAACATAGCTGTGGACAAACATTCACTGCAGAAAGAGCTATAGTGGTGAAAATGTTGCTGTTCCCCAGCAGTTAGTTCATTGCTACTGTCCATGAGAGGTCTTTATGGACAGCAGAGGGAAGGGAATGCAGCAGAATGATGCCTGCAACGATAATGTGTCATAGCAGCTTTGTAAGCTTTTAAATGCCCTTGAAAAAGCTCACCACTATTTTTCACCTCTGAACAAAATCCACAGGCCAATGCAGCCCCACACTGCAAGGGCAAAAATCACACCCATGAACTTTGCCTTGGCAGCTAAAAAAGCAAGTGGTGTTTCCTCTTGAGTGTCCAGAGGTGATGGGAGAATTTCTGGTGTGCTGTTATAATGATTTGAGTTTACATCTCTGCATAACTTAAGTGTTCCATAATAGTCACAGCTCTCTTTGTATGTCAGGCAATATGTTTTCTTTTGAAATTATTCCTTGACTATTTTTTTGTTGTCTTTTTTTTTTTTTTCATACCACATTCAACATCTTTGTTCAACCTTGATGCTCCCCCATCCTTACACTGAACTGGAGTGAAACTCCACTGGACAAAGATGTAACTTATTCTAATGAGGAATAAAAGAAGACTTTTTTTTGTTTTTTTTATCATCCAAATTCCAGCACATTGCAGTATTTACAGTCACAGTAAATACTATAAAAACAAAAAAGCAATCATGAGATTCTAGAAGCAGTGCAATTCCTATGCATGACTTACCACTGCACCTCTCACAGACTTAAGTGTTAGCTACAGGAGCACAGCATATATGAATGCGAAATACAAAAGAATAAAACAAAAAATCTCAATTTCTTGATTGAATTAAGTCTTACAGCACCTAAGCAAGAGCTTTTACTCCCTGAAATGCCAGAAAGCATGCCTGTAACTTTGATTTTTATTTAAAGAATAATTAAAAGGACACCATAATAATAAAAACTGTCCAACACCCCCTGCAGAGCTGAAGGGCAGGCCCAGGAGCAGAAATGCCCCTGTCAGAGAGGGCAGAAAGTGCCTGTTGCACCTCCCTGGCCCATGCAGAACCCAGCTGCTGAAGGCAGGGATAAACCCCCTCAGGTGACCAAAGCAGTGTAAAGATGTTTTAGAGCAAGCATGCTTATACAGGCACGTTTTATTCTGCTGCCTACGAGGATCAAGGTAGTTACTATGTCTCAGGTAACAAACTCTAACCCTAACTTCAACTCCTCAGAGCCTGAATTTAACAGGAAAATTTTTAGGGTGCACTCTTTGCTCTGACTTCACAGGAGAAAAATAAGGGGAAAAAAAATCCCTACTTCCCTCAGAAGGCTCGCCCCCCCGCCCTACCCTTCCTTCCCCCCTCCTTCCCCACACCACCCTCTTCCGAGCCCCTGTTTCTCTCCAAAACGCTCCACTTCCCCCCCAAAAAAACCCCTTTTCCCCTCAGTTGTCGTCATCGTTCCCCACCATGTCCCATTGTCCTCTGAAATTCTTCCCTTTTCCCCAACAATATTCCATCCATCCCCCACCCCAACACCACCGCTTGGCACACCCAGGCTGTGTGTGTGTAGAGTGGTGAGAAAACTAGAGAAGGGAATAATGAGTGGGTGGTGATGGTCTTCAGGCAAGGCTGTCCAAACAGCAGTGCAAACACACATGGAGAAAAGAGAAGGGTGGTGTGGAGAGAGGTAAGAGCTGCTGGATGGTTCTGGAGGAGCTAAGCAGCATAGAGGTGTACAGCTAGCACCTGCCATGCTATTGACTATGTGGTGCAGGAGAGGAAAGCAGGGACTTCAGTCAGGAGTCAAGTTCCCTTTGCAACCTATTCTACTGCTTCCACGTCTTCAAAGTTACTTCCAACACTGTCAGATCTCCCAGGTATAATAAAATCTTTATATTTAACCATGTTTATGTAATAGTCTCTTAAGCACAGGAATAATTGGCAAGAGTAGGGGGAAAATAACCCCTTTAATATCAGATAAGCAGCACACCATGTCTGGAAACAAAACAGCTGAGTGTCAGTTGAAGTGAATGCAGAACTTTGGGTTTTTGTTGAAATGCTAGAAGGTCAGGCTAAGTATGTCAGCTTTGACACAGGTTTCAAACAGCTGAGCTGCAAAGGAACAAACGGTTGCTAAAAAAAATTGAACATTAGTAGGAATATGAGCATGAACACTGTGTAGTTACCTACTTAGGGCTTAAATCAGGATTCTGTTTCTTAGCAGGTTCTTACCACTTTAAGGTCCTCTCTGAGGATTCCATGAAATGAATAAAATATCTGTGTCTTCGGACCTGGAAAAAGTTACTGTGTTCTGTTTTGTTCTGAGCTCTGTTCTTCCCCCATTCCTATCAGAAGCACACAGTGAGGGATATACTCTCTGGCAGGTCACTCGTTACCCACTTACGAGTGTTCCTCTGTAACAGAGGCAGCAGTTATCACCACCCAAGACCACTCTTCTGAATCTTGGTATTCACTGTAGATGTCAGAAAGACACTGTGAAGATTTCAAACCACATTCCATATTTCAGTCTGTAAAAGCGATGTTGGAACAATCACAGTATTTCACATCTCTGCTGCTATATGGATACTTCACAGATTCTGTTGCTTAAGTGTCACGTTGACAGATATTTAGCAGGGTTTTTTTCCATAGCTAAAAAGCACATGAAGTAACTGCTATTTTAATTTCCATATTGTTTTAAAATATCATAACAATGAGACGAAGCAAGTTGAAAGTTTGCCTTGTTTTCCAGTATTCATTCTTGAAAACTAGTATTAAAAGTTCATTTTTCCATCTCAACCTGACAAAAAAGTTGCTGAGTACGACAGAACTGCATTCCATAGAGCATCAGAAAAAATATTTATGATTTTACTGCAATATATATATATACACACACACCTCCTTATTCTTTTTGTTCACAAGCTAAGAAAAAAAATGCTTAGACAGTCACAATATAGAAAACACCTTGCTGACTTCTGCCACCAATCACAAAGTCTAAACAACCACAATAAGTTAAAATGAAACCTATCTTGGCTTATTAGAATTGATGCTGTTAGGAAACTGGAATGAATGAATGAATGCATGTTCTTCTTTTGCACATTACTGTTTGTTTTTGTGTGTGTGTGTTGGTTTGTTTGTTTTGTTGGTTGTTTTTTTTTCTTAAAACAATAAAGAAAACCCAAAGAACAAAACAAAAATGCAAAACAAAAACAAACCAACAAACAACCAAATAAAAAACACAACAAAAAACCCACAACCCAGAAATCCTGTTTCTGTCTGTGGGGAAATCCAAACCTCCTTGTTCCTTCTAATTCTGTGAAGAACTTAGTAATTTCTTTTTGAACTTGGCCTTAATACTTAGGAAAAACTTTTTTTACTCATATCTACATTAGCCAGATTCTGTGTTTCTATTGTGTTGTATAGTTTATATTAAGTGCCTGTAAGCATCATGGGGTTGGGCCTTTTTCTAGAAAATCTCACCGTGCAGCAATAAACATATATTTCAAGAACAACTACAGCTGGGCATCATTTAATGGCAAGTGCAGACTGAAACAAAACAAAACAGCCTAAGTTGCACCAGGGAAGGTTTAGATAGGATATGAGGAAATATTTCTCCACCAAAAGTGTTATCAAGCCCTGGAAGAAGCTTCCCAGGGAAGTGGTTAAATCACCATCCCTGGAGGTACTGAGAAGATGTGCAGATGTGCTGCTTAGGGATGTGCTTTAATGGTGAACTTGGCAAGGACATCAGTTTTATAGGGAAAAGTCTCCTAAAATATATATGCATTTAATTTACCCACTAATAAGAAAGCAGCTTCTCAACACAGAACATACATGCCAAAAATAATTTGCCAGTTACTGAGTTTGAAACAAAGCAATTCAATCATGAGACTTACCAAATAATCAATAGTTGTTGACAAGATAGGTGATACTAATAAATAGCTCATGGGGACAAAATAATTTGATTCAAACATTTGTCATTAGCCATCCGTCCTTCCCTCCATCCATCCCAGGCATCCACCTCTCCGTCCCTCCATCCATCCCTATCAATCACCTCGCCATCCGGCCCTCCATCCATCCATCCATCCATCCCAAGCAAACACCTCTCCATCCATCCCTCCATCCATCCAACCATCTGACGCAAACACTCCCCCATCCATCCATCCCTCCATCCATACCAGTCTCACCTCTCTTCCTCCGTCCGTCCGTCCGTATCTGGCAGTGTATGAAGGGCCAGCTCTGAGCAGCACAGCAGCAGTCACAGCAGCTGGATGGCAAAGTGGTTAACTTGCAGGAATAGTCATTCATTATTGTGGGAAAAAACAAACACAGATGGGTAATTCATGGAAAGTGGTGAGCAACTTAGTGAAGAAACCAAAGATGTGACACCTATAATGGAAAAAAACTCTGTTCTGTAAGAAGCCCATCCTCCAAACACAAGCAAAAAACCTAGGGGACCTTTTGCTTTAAAACATTTCCTAAATTATAACTGGTGATCTTTTAAACCATTCCTCCAAACTATGACTTTTATAACAAATGTACTATGATATAAAACATAACCTGCATTGCCAGCTCTCACAACCATAATTTGGGTAATAATCCTACAGTGGCACAGTGACAACAGAAAGCAAGTTTTGAGGAGATTGAGTATATCAACACTGCCCATGGAGCAGCTAAACTGAGGCACACTTTCCATGAAAATTGCATAGAATGGCCTAAATCATGTATTGAGAAACTACACAGGGATACTATCCATTATGTGCTTTAAACATGTTTGTTTTTGATGAGTTTTATGTGGTTTTTTTTGTTTTGTTGGTTTTTTGTTGTTGTTGTTTTTAAAATATCCCTCCCTTTTTTTTTCATAGCTCAACATCCTTTTTTTTCTTCCCCATCCTATTACTTGAGCTCTGGCTGCACTTTCAGTATTTGTGTTTTAACAGCTTATGCATTTCAATTCCCTTGTGATTAGATAACAATTAATGCACCTCCAGTTTCATATCAGAATATCACAGGCGTAACTCTTTCACAATAAAGAGTTTTCTTTTTAAAGATAGTTGATAAAAGCAAATCTACTTGTTTGAAAATGACAGGTTTGTTTGTTTGGTGTGAAGTGGGGCAGAGTACGACAAGCTTACTTAAAATGAAGGCAGATAGAACAGGGCATGTGAAGTTGTGTCCTGGTGTGTAGCATCCAGGTCACTCTCTAGAAGGTGAATATTCCTCCCAAGTAATATCCCCCCTCCCCAACCTCTGCCTTATTTTCTGCAAATTTTGACTGCAAAAAAAAAAAAGAAGTTTTGACTGCAAAGAGTCTTTTTTTTTTTTTTTCAAATTAACTTAATAAGAGCAAAAATCCTAAGCACTTTCTAAATGTAATTTTATTGCATTTATCTCACCAGCCAAAATTAATTATTCCGAGTGCTCATTAGTATTCCTTTGATTTCTTTCTTTTGTTTGGATGACATTAGTATTTCTGACCTCTCTTAATGCAGCCTCTGTTAGTTGTGGTGTGAAAGTCCAAAAACCTTAAAGTGTACAGTTCCCTTAAAAAATGTATTTTTGAACAGCAAATGTTTCACTTTTGGATTTTAGAACTATTTGACACAGTTCATTTTTGACCTGCAACTGGTCATTCCCTATTAGAAAGAAATATACAGAAAATTATGGTTTTTAAACCCACCTAACCTTCAAGTGGGAGGTGTGAGAATAGGAGCTGTAACTTCATTTAGGGCTGATTAGTTTTAGAAATCAACTCTTTCAAGGCAACAACCTGGAGATTGAGATATCATCAAGCTTCATGAATGAGGTTTTTCTCTGACCATTTCTCTTGCTGTTGAGGCCTCTCTGGAAAGCAGTGTTCACACCTATTAGCTGTGAACGTGCTGTCCCTTCATTAGTGAGTGTTGGACGTGTTATTCGGCACACCTCATTTGGACTTGGAGTGCAGCACTACCCTCTGAGCAGCCAAGCTCACCTCCCCATCTTCCTACCCCCACACCAAAAGCTGCATCACATGTCCACAGGCACGTGGAGCTGTGTGACCTCCATGGCCCAGAGACCTGGAAGCTCTATGAGTGTCCTGCTGTGATGGCGTCCCTTCTCTGAAGCACTCCCTGAGCATATCTGCCTGGCACTCTGAGCTGTGCTAAACATCCTCCACAGAAGCAAAGGGTAGGCTAATGCCCTCCAGGGTGCCACTTCTGAGAACCAAGTGCCATTCTAGAGAAGTTGGTGGGATTTGGGATGGGGAATAGCAAAATTGGAATGGGCCCTCCCAGATATCAGCAACTTCTCTAAGAACACCCTGACAAGCATCATAGAAGTTCTCAGAGCCAGTCCATAAGACAGCAGCAGCATGAAAATTAGCCAAGTGAAAGGTGATTCTCGTTCAATTGGATCTGTAGCTCTCAGTATCTCAGGAGGCTCGATGGGAGAGACTGAAGAGTTCAGTGGAAAACATCTGTTCAATTAATAGTTTAGCCCATCTCCTTTTGGCAGCACAGCCCCAGAAGCAGCTTTGCACTGTGCTCTGGAAAATGTAATTGCTGACCTAACGAGTCATAACTTCATACCTTTTTTTTTTTCCCCCCTGAGTTAAATTGTTTTCCTCGTTTATGTGCCTCACACTTGGATGCTGCCCAAACAAAAATAAAAATATAATATATAAAATGTAAAATATCTAAAAATATATATAAAAAATAAATTCTCAGCATTTTCTGCACTCCACACAACAGCCTTCAGCAGTCCTTCCATGGTGTGCAACTAACTACTGTGGGGAAGGAAATAATTTTTCTTTCTTTTTTTGCATCTTAATGTACACATTTACTTTGATTAAATTCACTGTAATCTTTATGTCAGGTTCAACTAATGGCATAAACCCATGTGGAATTTTATGTCCACAGGCTGTTACCATGTCTCTTGTAAAAGCAGAGAAGCTGCCCCGAAGGAAGGTGTTTCCCTTCGCAGGGTCAGACACAGCGGCTGTCGCTGCTCTGGCCCTGTGGTGCTGCTGCACGAGGCGAAGCATGTTGGCAGAGAACTCTGTGGGCACCTGCCATACACACTGCATGAGCTCTGCTCACAGCCTCCCCCTCAGACAGCTTTACACAAAATCACAGTAAACCATGTGAAAATGAGTGATTTTGCAGGACCTGCTCTGTTGTCAGATTAAGGAGAGCCATCACAGGCCATTACAACTGGACTGCCAGCATCTAAGAGTTGTATCAGGATTGTCCTTGTCACCCCATGCTCTCATCCTGCTGGAGCTGCAGTGGCTCAACCAGATGCCAAACCTTTTTCTTCGAGACGGTGAGTCTGTGGTGACTGTCAAAAGAGTGATATATTGTCTCCGAAGAATTTCATTAACTGCAGTGGCTTTGCAAGAAACGGAGTGGACCTCTGAGTCCAAGGGGTCATGCAGATTCTAATTTCATTTTTCTCTGCAAAGCTAAAGCTAGTTATTCCACTTGAGCTAGTGTGTCAGAAGCATAACTTAGGGAAATCCCTCAAGATTGCTGCATGGTACATAAAACCTGACAGTTCCCCAGAATGACTGCTTCCTGTCTCAGTTTCCCTGTCCAGATGGTTGCTGTGCAGTTTGCCTGTTTCTAGGGCTAAACTCCAGGGGCCGCTGGGCTATTTCTTTACAGGCTGCAAGAAGCATGAGGTGGCTGGTGAAGCATACAGTGAGGAGGGAGGAATTGGTCTGTGAGAATTTATTTTGCATATTTTCCTAGCGAAGGAAACTTTCCTCGTCTGAGTCTGGATCCTGGGGGACTGTGGGTGCTGTCTGTGTTGCCGATGGTCCTTAAACCCTGCAGGGCTGTTTTAGGGCAGGTGATATTGACAGCAGGTGGCAAATATGGCTAGAAGTGCCTGCCTGTCATTGAATAAAGCACACAGTCCATTCAGCATCAGCAGCTGTGTGATCGCTGAGGAGTTGTTTGGTTACATGTGGGGCTTTTTTTGCATGTCATTTAAACTAAACTGGTGGTCTAAATCAATAGTGTAATGTACAGGAATGTTACATGGATTTATGACAGCTGATATGTATAGCACCTAGAGGATTTGGGGTCTGCAACTGCCTATCTGAATTTGGTGCCTTTATGTACAAAGTGGTTCTTGGCTCTGTATTTTATCAGCACAGAGCTTGGATGAAACTATGCAGGGCTGGCAAGGCCTGCACTCTGCTGAGGCTCCTGAGAAAGCAAATTACCTTTGACTGCATTGCAGAAATGCGGAGATCCAGGTGATGGATCCAGATAACCTCAGCATTTTCCTCTCCCCTTTGTTATCTTTTGCTTTCACTCTGATTGCAGTTAGAATATAAGAAAGAATAAGAAAAGAACAGAACAGACCAAGCTTTTCTTGCAGGGCACAGTTTTCCCTGCTATATGTTGAGGTCAAGCCCAAAGCAGGCAGTTCTCTACCCTCACCCAGCACTTGTCCTGATGAGTGCAAACTCCCTGGAGTCAGCAGTGTACAAATATAGATCTATATATCTACTAAAGTAGCAGTTGTGTGCTGGGTGCCCACACTCTGCTTGGCCCCTGGAGGACAGTGAATAAAACAGTAAGTTTGCTAGTGGTATTAAGTTATAGTGGTTGAGTCACCACCACTGAAAGTATTTAAAAGACATGTAGACACAGTGCTCAGGGTCAGGATTTAGTGGTACATTTGGCAGCATCAGGTTAATGGTTGGACTCTATGATTTCCCAGTATTTTTCAATTTAATTACAATGAATAAAAACATATATAAACCATAACAAATTTTTTTTGCACATACCAGTTCATCAAGGATCCAGGCAGGACCCTGCTCTCTGCCTGCTGTAACCCGTGTGCCCAGCCCGAGGGCAGGGCTGCTGGCAGCCTCCACACACGCTGCCCGTCCTGCCTGACCTGCTCTGAGGTGTCCAGGAGGCTCCCAGCACTCAAGCAGTCGACACCAGCGTGGTCACTCGTGTTTTATTTCCTGCCTTCCACCATGATGATGTGGTACCCAAACTTTGTTTTGACGGGAGGGTCGGTGTAGACCGGCCTGTCTATGTAATTCTATGGACATTCATACCTTTTCAGTAGGTCTTAAACAGACATAGTAGGACAACCTCTATTTTGCTACATAATTTCTCAAAGATCTTAATGCCATTGCCTTTCATTAACCTTTATTTACCATATTATCTGTATCTAGGTGACCAAGAACTCTTGATGTTTCTTAGCTGACAGATATACTGTATTATATTTTGTCATTCGTTACACTAATGCTGAAAGAAATATGAAATATGTAGAGGTTTCTAAGAATTTATTTGGAAGAAAACCTCATACAATGAATACATTTTAGTACTGAGAAAACGGGGCTTAATGTTTCCACTACAAGCATCTAGAGCAGTCTTAATGGAATTAAACGTGGAAAAAAAAGCTGACTTCTGCACAACCAAAATGTCAAATGTCATATCACAGTTGAAAAATTAGCTTCCCCAGCTGCTGTACTATTCTTTGGTATTTTAACATCTCAAATTTAACTAGTCAGGTGGGGAACCTGGAACACCACTTGGAGATTTACCATCTTTCTTACCTGACATTGTCATGTCCACAAACTTAAAGACACAAAAGACACTTTTTACTCTGAAATTAACTCCTTTCACCAGTACAAAAGAAGTAAAACCAGACAGTGTAATCAATGTGATACAGCAATACTAAAATGTTAAGTATTTCCATTATGTTTAAAAGCTAAATGCAGTTTTTATGTAGGTAAATATCTGTAGAGACAGTCAGTCTTGCACATTGTCTTGAGTCAAAGATGGAAAAAATAGTCTCCCCCTGGCTACTTATTCCCATTATTAAGTACACTAGTAAATAAATGAGGAAAAAAGGCACCTTTTTCAGGTTTTACTTTTGCCTGGCTTCATCCTCCTCATCATACCCAAACTTTCATATTTATGGTCAAAACTGTTTCACAGAACAAGAACGATCTGGAGCTTTTCAGCTCTCTTGTCCCACCTGCCTACACTGTTTCTCTCTGTATCACCTCCCAGAGAGACAAAATAAATTCAGTGCCTGCCAAGCTGGTTAAGGAACTGGGGTCACAAGATGCTTACACAAGTGGTAAAGATCAACATCCTATGTACAATGTAGAAGCAGTAAGGTTTGTACTTTAGAAGTATCCAATGGAAATATGAAATATATATAAACTGGTTACTGGTATGTACATAACATATATTTACATAGATGCAGATGCAGTAGTGCAGCTGTCTGGCTGCTGGACAGCAGAGTACAGATGGGATTGTGTCTGGAATAACTGCTCAGAGCTTTGTTCACTACTAGTTGTCAGTAAATCCTTCCAACAGGACTCTGTCTTAAGACACACTTCAGAACTCACAGGAGAACAAAAGGCCATCTCTGTGGGTTCGCCAATCCCTGGTTTTTAAGCAAAGTTAAAATTGAGGGCTAACAAGCACTTTCAGATACAGCTTTTATAAAAGCTTATAAAGCTATCAGAGGACCTTTCTATTGGGGGGTTGCTGGAGCAACAGGTGCCCATTGCTACTACAATGGTATACTGATGGCAATACTGCACTAATTGAGTCTTTCTAATCCTCATCCAGAAGCTCATTGTCAATAGGAGAAGCAAGGAGTGACAGCAAGACATGATCACCCTTTAACGGTCCTATTTGGCCAGTATGAAAATCAGTCTCCACTCTCCATTAGACTACTGGGTCCTGAATTAAGTCATTATACGCGTCTGTTGTTTTTTATTGATATGCCGACCGCTGCGATTTAGACTGGCTTGCAGACTCGTTCCCTACGCGCCGGTTATCCGAGTGAAGGGGGTGTTGGGGGGTCCTGGGGGGCTCCAGCCTTGCCCAAGGTGGGGCTGGAGGGTCGGGAGGCATCTCAAGGGGGTTCCAGGACACCTTGAAATTGGGTCTGGGGGTGGGACTTCAGACTCTAACTGGGGGGGACCACCTGGGGGGTAGCACATTGCTTTATTTCCCTACTTAATTTGTCACCTCCTTATTGCTTTTCTCAGGCTGGGGGGGAGGGTGCAGTCTGATACTCTAAATTCTAGAGGAATAATGGCCAGGCAAATTAAACTTGTTGTCTGACTGGTATTTGTAAAAACCCCCCACAGAGCTCCTCCTAAGAGCTCTGAAATGACCAGTGTTTTCCAAACATGCCAGTGGTGAAAATAATGATCCAGGCAACTAATTCCAGTGCCCTCTGACAAACAATTGTCTGAAAGTAGAAAGCAGAGCTACTTCTAACAACAACGTTAGAAAACCTAAATGGCTGAGCTGTTTTCCATGGTTAAAACCATTTCTGCCAGTTCTCCCAGCCACACTTAACTAATCAAACCGCTAAGACAGATACCTGCTCAGCCATTTGCTAAGGAAGACACAACCTGCATGGAGCATGCAAATGTTATCATTTTGTTCCATTTTTAATCACTTCCACATGTGCTCCAGTCCCCAGCCCGTGCTCCAGCAGGGCTGGGCTCGGTAGATCTGTGCTCCATTCCCCACCCTGTGCTCCAGCAGGGCTGTGCTCTGTAAATCTGTGTTCCATTCCCTCTCTGCCTGTGCTCCAGCAGGGCTGTGCTCTGTAGCTTTGTGCTCCACTCCCCACCCTGTGCTCCAGCAGGGCTGTGCTCTGTTTGCTTGTGCTCCTGTCCCCCTTCTCCGCGCCAGCGGGGCTGCTTTTCCTCCCCTGGAGACGGGTTAGACAGTTCCTTTAATGAAAGCAACCACCCCATGGATGTTTCAAAGGTTCTCAGCTTCCACAAGGAAAAGAAATGTGACAAGGAGTATTTCATCAGCACTGGCATCAGGCCAACAGTAATATGTCCATAGTTCCCAGTGACTTCTCAGTGAGCTCCAGACTAAGATGGTTTTGTATTATTCCTCTCTCTATGTATTCTTGACAAAAAAACCCAAAAAACTGCCCCAGATATATATTTTCAGTGTTGTCCTATTAAAATGGAAATGAAATATTATAATTAAATGAAACTTCAGACCCCTGTATGATGGTTGGTCTGAAAGAGTCTGCTCAACAGCACAACTGGAACTCCATTTGATTTGAACTTATAGAATATGTCTCAACACTTGAAAATGTATGTCAGACAACAGCCTGACAGGGCTTCTCATAAGAGAAAACAGCTAGACAGACAAAGCTTGATGTGACAGAGTGGGAAGCACTATACCAGTCTTTGGCAAAACCTTCTGAACTACTCATGTTGCTAGAAAAAAACCCCAAAACACTGCATGTTGTGGGAGTTGGCAGACCTGTTTTAAAAATAGCAGGACTCCTTTCTTATCAAGGGACAGAGAAAAATTTATCAGCCACTCTTAACACAGTCGTGAGCAAACCTGGCTTTCAAATTACCTGCGTTTGTACAAGGGGGCTGTGTATGTCACACTCCCCTGGCCAGTAACAGAAGCAGACAGCACGAAGCAGCTTCTGGAGCTGATATCTGGGTGGACGTGTCCTGTGATGCAGTAAAAGGCACAAAAACCCACAGGCACCAAACACCAGAAGCCCAGGGACTAAGCGTGGAAGGAGCTCTGTGCTCTACTCAGTGCTTTGAAGAGTCAACTGCAAATTCACATTCTGAATGCAGACACTGATCATAATCTGTAACCATAAGTCAATCTTGGCTGTTATCTAAGTAGAGGCGTGGCTTATTTTTAACTGTCTGAAATTATTATGTTAACAAAGACTTTTGACTAACAACAGACAAAGGAAGGAATCTTTATTATTATACAAATTCATACAATTGGAATTCAAAGGGGAAGCTAGTAATTATTTATATTTTCTCCTTGTGAAAAATTCTTTGTCATTATTATACTTCATGTATGCTATGTTGCATAAAGTGACATTACCAAATTTTGAAAACTTTGATTTCCTCCTGAAGCGGCTGCCCGGGCTCGGGCCTGAGCCGGGGCGGCAGCTGCCCGTGGGCCTCCGCCGCCCGGGGGGAAGATCTCCGCGGTGGGGGCGTTGCCCGCTTGGAGGGGCCTCGCCAGGAAGCGGGGCCCGCCGTTGCGGGCTCCCCAGGCTCGGCTGTCAGGGGCGCGGGAGGCTACCCGGGCCTGGGGGCCGCCGGGGTGGGGGGCATCTTGCGGGGGGCCTCGGGGGCGGGGCGGTAACTTTTACTTACAGAGGAAGTGAAAGTTCAACTTTATTCTTAATTGCACAAAACTGAACAAAGAGATAAGAATTATTTTTGTGTTATCACACAGCAACATGAACGCTTTATAGATGTGTTGTTTTTCCCTCATAAAATTTCATTGAATTTTTACTGATGTAATCCATTTGGAAGAGATTTTTAAAAGACAGCATTTGTATTTCTTAGTGATCTCAGTATCATATGAGAAGGAAAATTTCATTGCACCTCAGTAAACAACAGCACTAGTCAGTATGTTATTTGTCTTTTTGTCAGCTGCAGTAGCGATTAGAAGTTGTGGATCCACCAATTTGATATTACACAATTTGTAATATCGGATGAGCTTTCCATTGCCAAGGTAGCCACAGCACTTTTAATTTATTAAGATTGCAGTTCAAGGCAAGTATTTTTTTTCAATATAGCCATACTTGTGATTCTGTCCAACTCTTATTCAGCACTCAGAGGCAAAGTTTAAGTGAGAAAACATGTGTGCAGTATTAAGCCTAGAAAAGAGAACAGTTACTTAGAGAAATCCAGACCTTTCTTTGCAGCACTTTTCAGAAAACATATTAGGAGGTATAGGTCAAATTTTCATTTGGTGTAAATGTGTGCAGCTCTGTTGAAAGCAATTAAATTTCCTTTCAATTGCTAAACTCGGGATCTGGCCAACTTTCAGAGTTCCAAATGTGTATCAAAGAGCTTCATGCATGAAAGTGCTCATCAGTGGGCATGTCTGGTTCAGTGGGATCCTGAAAACACTTGGGTTAGGGAAATGCAAAAGCATTACTCTTCTCATTTTACAGTGCAAGAGAAGACTGAAGCAGAGAAGATTACTTTTTTCCCCAACACAAAAGGGAATACAAAGTCAAAGCACCATTGTATGTTAACAGTTTTAGGCTGTCCTGTTCACTAATGCACTTGGAACTTTTCACTTGTGTGAATTGAAAACAGCAGCAGCAAGGTCTGAAATAAATGTTTTGACAAAACACATGGATATCTGGAAAAAAACCAAAATAATGGTATGTAACTGCTTATGTCATACTGGACCTGAAATCAGTATCTTGAGTCTGGGTATGTGGGAGAAAACACATTATTTCTGGAAACAGAATGCATCCTTCTATATGCTTTTATTGGCTTTGCTCCCCTCTACTTATTTTGCCAAGTATGTATGTGGAGCATTTTATCGCTTCAGCTCGTGCTGCTGCTCTGATGCATCATTGCAGCAGGGGAGGCTCCAGTAACAAGAAAGCAAAACCATTTGGAGTTGAAGAGACCCCAAAATTTTGGCAAGTGTGGTGGCTAATGTTTTATCTTTGCCATTGGACCTCGTCAGCTGCTGCACCACACAAGTTATCAACAGAATCCATCTCTCTACACTGGCAGTGTGGTGGTGGGGGTACCAGTTCTCCCATTAACATGTAACATCCGTGGTGGGGTGGCCCCCGCTATGGTGATGGGCCGCGATGGGGTGGGTGTACCAGGTGGCATGACCAGGCACTGCGGTCCCCTTTAGCCAAGGAACCCCTTTTCCAAACGTCTTCACTTGTCTGTAACTGGGCCCATGTAGGTTTTTTCAGCACCTTGAGTGAGCCGGGGCCGACACGGGTTGTGGGATTGGTTTTGGTGGCAGAGATCAGTGCTGCTCAAGAATCTTCTTGAGTTTCAATTTGATAAATGCAGACTGTTTTCTAATGACACTATCTTCTGAGGCATCTAGAGACTTTCCCAGATACTGTCAACTTTATTTACAGCCTAAAGATGTGTATTAATGGACATGACATTTTTGGCTTACCAGCAGAAAATTTCTTGGTGACTACACGGATGCAAAATAGTAGGGTCACAAAAAGAAAGGATCTCAGTATCTCGTGTCCCTTGCAAACATCTCATGCTTGACTGTGTCATGGATTTTTCTTGGCAACTTGGTTAAGCTCTTGGCAATCTGAAGTTTAGCAAGGCCTTTGACACTGCCTCTGTTGAACATCCTCACAGACAAGCTGCCAATGTGTGGGGGGCTGGCAAGAGGAATGGCCATGCCCAGAGGGTGGTGAGCAGTGGCACAAAGCCCAGCTGGAGGCAAGTCACTGGTGGGGCACCCCAGGGGGGCTATACTGGGACCAGTGCTGTCCAACACTCAGTAATGAAGGGACAGGTCCAAATAGGTCTTCTTGTCAGCCTGCACAAAAGCATGAAGCAGGTCCTGCACCACTGCTCTGTGTAGGATGTCCACTCATTGAAGCAGTTCATTGTGAACTACTGGGTTCAGCCTGCAGACTGTAGCTTTCAGATTTAAAAAGAGAAAGCAGAGTGAAATTTGCTTACCCAAGAACATGTCCAGCCTACAGCCAAAATATAACATTGAGTATCATCCAGTATACAGTGGTCCAAAGGCATAAAACATTTCAGAAACCCAAATATAGCAAAACAAAACAAGCTCAAACATGATGGAGAAGCATTAAGGATGCTCACACATCGGCTTACATTGTTCTTCTGCCCAAGTGAAAATATCTCTTCTCTTTTGGTCAAATATCTGCTTCCTTTTGGTCAAACACCAAACTGGCCGACACAAGCAAATTATTAATAAAAACAAAACCCTCCATTAACATGAATATTCTGGAGACTAAAGATTCCAATCTGTTTAGGCTGGAAAGATTTATAAGATCACTGAGTCCAACTGTAAGTGCTAAGTTTAGTATTAGGACATACTAAGAGCTGAGGTTTGAAAATCTGTCTGCAGGGTAACTTTACAAGGTTTTACTGATAGCAGTGTAAGTGAAACCATGGTAATCCTTCAAAACACATTTTGTAAGTCATTACCAACATTCCCAAACCTAATTCCTTACAGTTGGGAATCTCCTTCATATAGAGATGCACTCACTGAGATGGAGAACCTGGAGCAATTCAAACTCATACAATTAGAATTTGTCTGCAGAATTTCTACCATGAGTTTGAGAGCTCCTGTCCTCAACTCAACAGCTCTCACAGCCCTGGTATAGACATTTTCCTCACTGATGTTCTGTAGGTCACATCACCAGTGTACACTTATTAAATGTTCCTCCTGCAAAGTCATCAGCAGGTTGCTACTATTGCTACTAGTGGGTGACAAAAGCTTCCCTAGCCAATTTCAAATCTTATTCTACCAACTTTCCTTGTAAATAAGTTGATTTATTTCCTATTTTAGAGTTTCCCTATTAGCTGCTGTCCTGCCCCAAGAGTGAGCACAAGAAAAGGCTTTTGCTCATGATGCTCTGTAGAACTCGCATGTTGGTATGGGAACTACTAACAGTAAACTCACAGGATAACCTGATTTTAAAACAGTTGAAGTACACACAGGGTGAAGAGGCTGTTGTGTTTTGTCCGGATCGGTCCCCTCAGACCTGCGACAGCCAGGCCCAGCCGTGCCGTGTCGAACCGTGTCGGACAGGCAGCCCGGGGCTGCAGCGGCACGGAGCTGGGGCTGGAATTTTTATTCCGCGCCATTCGATATTTTATTTCGTTTTCTTTCGTTTTCTTTCGTTTTGTTTCATTCCTCTCGCCAGTAACGGGCGACTAGTGGCCCTACGAAGCCTCCACGCCACTGTGCAGACGGGTAATCACTGGAGCCCAGTCACTGTGCTGATAGAATAAGGCCTAAAAAAAGGTAAAATATACCATCCATCAGTCTAGTTGTCCTCGTGAATAACCAGGATATATCCTGTGACAGAAGCAGAAAACCCAGCTGGAAACTGAACCATTGAAACGCTGGTAAAAAACAAAGAGGAAAGAAGCAATTAGTTGCAATCTCATTATTTGCACTCTGTTCCTGCAAGGATGACTATTCTGACCTCCCTGTAGCATCACCTTTTTTTTGGGGAAAAACTCAAGCTATTATAACTGCCACTTCTTAAAGCTATTAACATGCAGCATGAAGCAGTTCTCTGAGCTGCACTGATTTGGGGTATTAGAAATAACTGGGTAAGAAGAATTTTCTTTGAAAAATAGACTTGGGTACTGCAGTCTGAGTTCTCATAACAAGCAACAGTGTTTGCTGAATGTTGGCAATATGTTTCAGCCATGGCACAGATTAGACTAGAAAAGAGTAAGAGATGTTTAAGTCAAGAGCCAATGGAGAGGTATTCAGCTGCCTAAGCACAGACATCAGGTTTCATTTTTTATTCCTTTGGGTATCCTGCCTAGCCTGAAGGTGCCCTACCATTGCCAAGACATCTGCATGAGGCTTTGCTACAGTGCTGACAACTGACCTGCCCCTTTCAGAAGTGGCATCTGCAAATTTGGTAGGGTAGTCTGAGGTGCTTAGAGTAACTTGTGATGCTGTATTTAGGGATCTAGTTTTGTGTACCAAGTCTCAGGACTTTCCTGGAAAAGGCAGCAAAAATTAGAAAGCTGCTGGGATCTGGGCCAGCAGCTATGGTAGGGATAGTTCAACTCCCCAGGCTCTTCCCCTAGAGCCAGGGCCCTTTGTGATCAATTGTTTAGGTGTGGGGCCGAGCACTCTAAGGGTCTCTGACCTCTCACAGCTGACTCCGGCACATCCTCAGAGAAAAGGCTGTTCTGTCCTGCTGATTTCCTAAATGGAGCTGAGTGCTTCTAACACACACCAGAAAGAGTTGAGTAGGTAGAGGAGCACATACTTGAGAAAAAAAAAAACCTGGAAAAGTAGGTTTTCAGTTGTTTTTAGTCTTGTAATTCTGAACTTTATATTATAGGTCAGGGATTGTATGTATTCAGGGTTTTGGGCACTACCTGTTGGAGCAGTATCTTATTCTAGGACAGTCTGAAATTCTCCAGTCTTACAGGTAACAGACAATACAAAACACTTTACAGGTGGACTAATGGTACTTGGGAGTTAAAAAGCCCTAAACCCTAGAACAATAAAACCCACATAAAACTCTTGCTCAAACTAGGTCTAAACAAAACGTACATTTTTTGTATGCTAGATGAACCGGATTCTCAAGTCTCCTAAAGCAATACCAAGCAGTTGTCTCCTGCAACTACCTTGTACAGGACAGGTAAATGCCAGTTTACATACCTTTACCACCATCATGTGAAGCCCATAAGGAGGCTTCTGGTAACTTCAGTGAATCAGGATTACTGGGATATAAATTCACACTGCCTCCCCACACCAGAGGTGTTGCCCTAAGTGTGAATATTGCAGTTCTGGGCAGTTAAGGCTGCAGTAAACAGAAGATCTGAACACCTCACCTCCCTTGATGTGCTTTATTCACAACACCTCCTGTCTTAATCCTACTGGTTCTGTGTCAATGTTTAGAATAAAAGGTGGGTCCCTATTTTCTGCACTTAAACACATCATTTTTTGACACAGGTGAAAAATGGTGTTTAAACTCCTCAGAAAGCTGCAGGTTTTGAGGCCTGAGGCATTTGCAATTGAAAGCTCACCAAGTTTTATTCTGTGTTGGTTATAGTAATTTCTATTTCCATGCTTTCTGTCTTTTATCCCCATATTCAGTGCGTTCATCCTTACATAGTGAGATCTTTAATATGTTGTATTCTTGCAATATAATACTCGAAGGGAGGGTTAGGTGTTCCAAGCCTCCTGGGAAGCAAAAGAGGATGCAGCCTCCAGGTCCTCAGCACAGGCTCTGCAAAAAGCCCGGGAACAACCTGCCAGCTCAAGGCACAGAGCAACCTTCCCTTGAGTCACAGGGGCCCTTGGTGCCACCTCCCACCCAGCCACAGAACAAAAGAAGCCTCATCATCCTCCCTTGCAGGGTGTGTGCTGGCAGGGGGGGAAGGAGGTGCCTCTCTGTGTTAATAGCATCACTGATTCCTTATTTCAAATTAATCTACTTTTATGATAAAAGAAGCAAATAAAAATTAGCCAAGGCCTGAACTTCTTGCTACTAGAGTCATCTGCAATAATTCTTGATCCCCTTCTCAGTCATCTGGTCCTTGACTGCTTGAGGAAGCATGGTACCCTCACTGATAAAGCATCAAGATGTTGAGTCTAATTTTTGTCAAGGGCAATAAAGTTTGCTTTCCTCCTGGAATTTAACAGGAATGAAAAGAGGAAAAACAGCAATAAAAGGAGGAATGAAAGAGGGAAAACACTCATGGCTTTTAATAAATAAACACACAAATAATGAAATAAAGCAGCATCACTTTGGTTGAAGCATAAAGTCATAAATAATGCTAAAAGATCCATCAGAGAAAAATGCAACTGTGAGTTGGCTTTTGATTCTAGATCAATTCATTGTTACACCCATCGCAATCAGGAAAATAAGTCACCAATGCTTTTTTGGAAACTGCATCTAATTATTTCAAACAGTGGAAATTACAGTAAAGATACTTAAACTGTTTAACGAGTTAGTCATAAAATCCAGTTATTTCTACACTTTTTTTTTTTTTCCCCCCACCTAAATGTACAGTGGCAGCATTTAAAGTTGGAATTCGAGTAGAAAGGAGAGTCAGGAAATGCTATCAGCACTCTTGCCAGGCACCACCTATACTTAGCAAGATACAAAATTGTCTATCATTTAATTAGTGAGCTTATACATTTAAGTTTCCATTTATTTTTTATGCAAAATGATTTATTTTTTGATCCTTTGAAAACACAGCTCCAAAAACAATTTCAAGAGAGCTTTAGCACTGTTATTCTTCTGACCACCTGAAAGCATCATTTTAACCCATACCTGTTCACTGACAACTCAGGGGCAGCAGAGGAACAGAAACAACACTGT
The DNA here is from genome assembly GCA_024336885.1 of Actenoides hombroni. NCBI lineage: Eukaryota > Metazoa > Chordata > Aves > Coraciiformes > Alcedinidae > Actenoides > Actenoides hombroni. The sequence goes on along the minus strand of WUAM01006479.1, from coordinate 573,333 downwards.
CACAGGTAAAAGTACACGTTGAAGCACTCATGGCATTTAAATATCCAGATAAGCTAGTCATCTCTTGAGTTCCTGAAAAGCTGTTTTCAGTAGCATTCCACAGAAAGTTACTTTTAAAGGAGATTTATTGTAAAATTTATTGTAAAATTACAAGCCAAGTGTCCAGTTGCTGAACTCAGAAGTCTTTAATTCATCTTATTTTGCTGATATCATTCTTATATTTATCTTGGGAGGTATATTCATATTTTGCAATGAAAAATTCCCTCTCAGTCGAATTAAAAAATAATAATACTGAACACAAACAGATCTTTCTTCTAAATCCTCACATCGTTCAGAAATCCTCAAAGAATAAACTCACTCAATTCCTTTCTAAGCCCAATTGCAATTTTGACCTTTGTATACCCTATGGTGACAAGTTCCACAATTACAATGCATGAAGTAAAATAAACTAATTACTTGTGTTTTAAAATTACTTCCAGATGGTGCTCTGTGTGCAACCTTACATTTTTACAAATAAAATGTTTGCGTTTTTGATTTAGATGATATCTAGAAAAGGAGTGCATAGGGCAAGCAAAATGCATCACATAATGGTCAGGACAGCATATAGCTCTTCAACAAGTGTGACATTATGGTGATTTTACTGCTAATGTGGGAAGGGGATAAGCCATACCAGTAATTCCATGAGAGAAATCATGTATTAGAGCTTTCCAAGCAGATGTTTCAGGCAAAATTAGATGAAATTTGAGTGGGAAGGTGTTGGAAAGCCTATATGAAGGACTTTCCCTACAAATTTTTACTTGCTATAAATACACATTTATATCGATCTTAGAATACACAAAGAACAAACCCTTAAGTTCCAAGGTCTTGAGCATTTGGGCTTCTCAAACAAGTCTCCTACTCTTTGTCAGCAGAGGCAGAACTTTGAAAGAATAATTTTTAAAGAAGATTTTATTGGATAATTCAAAAAGCATGCAGTCTTCTTTTACTTCTGTACTAACTGGATGTTATGAAAGAGAGCTGATGAAATGGAAAGCTTTGGCTTGGTGCGGTTGTCATTTCTGCCATGGGCAGACCACCAAGTGCATTTCCCTGAGCACGGTTGTCTTGCTGCTTTTAAGGTGTCAAGTTTTTGTAAGTAGCATGGAAAAAAAGTCTTGCAGAGTGTTACAAACAGAAATCATATTGCCAGCATTAACCAAGTAATGTAACGCTTTGGGAAGGTAACTTACATCAAAATATTGTTAGCATGAAGAAAAACTCCCTCATTCTCAACAATTTATAATGAAGGAACTCAAGCCTCCATAAAGCAATGAAGACCTGTTCCTTCACATCAACACAAAAGTTCTTCAATAAAACTGTGAATGTATCTACTTTTCAAGGTAGAAATATAACCTAAAAACTCACAACCAAAGTCGTTATCAGAGATAGACATGGGAATTCATTCTTATTTGTTTCAGAAGATTGTGGCTCATACTCAATGGTAATTACCACGAGATGAGGTGTATTTGGCAGCAGTAAAGTACATTTTCTGGCCTCCTGTCATATCTCTGTATCTCACAGCCATGGCTGAACTTTCTTATTCCAACAATCTTTTGAAGAATGGCTTTTTTTCTTTTTTTTCCCAGAACAGTGTGTATTTTATGAGTATTGGAACTGATAAAAAAGATTTTTTTAAATTAGTTTTGGGGGTGGTGAAGGAAATTGGCATCTTTTCATGGCTTCTATCTCATTACAAACAAGGAATAAATACACAAACAAACAAAAAAAAACCCCAAACTCCACAAACAAAAAAAAAAATCCAACACCTCCCTCCCCCCCAAAAACCCAAACAAACAAACAAACCCAAACAAACATCACACACAAATAAACCCCATCAGTTCCTGGTTTTTGATGCTGCATACAAGGAAAAAGGAAAAGGACTGTCAGCAATCTTCCACATGAACAAGCATTTATAATCTCATTTCTTGGTGCATATCCACAACTAGATGTACCAAACATTTAATATTTAATCTTCAGGTAAACTGATATATGTAAGCTCCCAAACTGTGCAGTATCACCAAGCAATACTAGAGAGAGAGAAAAAATAACAAAAATCAAGAAGAAAGGAGTTAACTTGTACAGAAAAAACCCGCCAGTGTTGGGGTGGGACATCCTTAAGGACAGTACCTAGGTTGGGGTACACTCCAATCACTTCTGTGCTGTACTAAAAATACCAAAACCCTGAACATACAAAAGCCATTTTCAGCAAATTGATAAATGGAGCTGTGAGAGAAAAGTATTAGTTGAGAATCTTTCCCCAGTCTTCACCTATGAAACCCAGAGAATAATGCAAAGCTGTGCTCTTGACTGTACATTAAATCCTGCTGCTGCAAGAGATCAAGAGGAGCACAGTGTTAATTAGAGAGTATTAGCAACAAACAGAGATCGTTTAAATAAATCTTTCGCTTTCCTGGTGCCACCACCCCCCTCCATCCCTGCAGTCCCAGGGACACCAGCCGTGGGTCTCCTGCTCCCCCTGCTTCAGACCCACAGACCCAGTTGCACCTCCTGCCCCCCGAGGCTCCCAGCACAGCCCAGCTGCAAGGCCCAGCCCTGCAGAGCGAGGATGGAGCTTCAACCCAGCTCAGCTGGAGCCCGAGCTGGGCGGCCCCCGGGAGCACCAGAGGCAGCACAGTCCCAGGCTGAGATTAATTGGCCTGTTTTGCAAACCAGCCTCTGCAAACACCAGTATCAGTAAGATTGTTCTTGTTTTTAGTGGGAATAGGAGACTGTCCAAGAGCAATCTGTATTTCACTGAAACAGCTGCCTGGTTTTGGTACCTATGGAAAGAGTGTGCAATTCTCACTTACATGAACAGTGTACTATTTAATAAACTTTACTATCTTGTAATTAGCTAGCAGCACCTCTAGAATGCTTAATACTGTGAGACACTTAGCTATTTATTTAAATGTTTACTGTATGTGGCAACCTATAGAAAGAGCTCAGAAAAGCTCCTTTATTTTTCAGAAAAGCAGATTTTTTTTTTTTTAGCTGAGTGCTTGCAATTCATTTGGGGTAATATTTGTGCTGACAGTCACAGAGACTTTTACTCCAAAATTCTTTGCAGTCTTCTGATTCCACATATTGGAAAGTCCCAAGCAGACCCAAACCCTGTTCCCAACTTGTGATTCTTATCATTCATGCCATCCAGGTGAAGTAGGGAATTTTGCTGACTGTGAGCCTTTCTTTGTAGACCCCAGTGCAACAAGTGTGGCAAAAGAACAGAGCAGTAAAGGCCCAAGCAGCAGTGGGAATTATATGGCTGCTTTTTCTGTACCAACAGCCAACATAGGCCTCATTGCAGCCCAGAAAATGATCCTTTCTTTTTAAGCTGGTAGTGATAATATTTCAGCAAGTTCATGAATTGTTTGAGCCTCCTCAGATGGGCCTGGCTTCCCCCCCACCCCCTGTCAGAGGCCATCCTGATCTTCCTTTCACTCTAGGCCAAAATTTCACACCTCTCTATTTTGAAAAGACAAAGGGAAAACCAGCCTGAGCTGCTTAGAGGCTGGAGCTGCAGGACAAGCCCAGAGAAGCAAGCGAGCACAGCCTGAGCCCAGAGCAGCCCCAGCAAGAGACATCCCATCCCACCATCCCCTCCAGCTGCCCAGCAAGTAATAGAAATGCTTTGGGTTTTACAACTGGGAGATACATCCTCCTGTGAGAGTTTGCCAACATTATGGATGAAAAGAACTTTGAGATGATCAGAGTTGGAAGGTCAAGTGCTTTTTTATTTTAATGTCTAAAAGTCATCACTCTGTGCAGCTCAACAACATCAATGTAGCTGCATTTGCCTGGACTTCCTCCCTGCAATGCCAGTTTTGATTCTGTTAGTGATCAACCCTTGCTGCTTTTTAGTGTTGAGCACATGTCAGAGGCAAGAGGGCCATTCTCCACCTGAAGACCGGGTCAGATGAGCAGACTAACCCACTGATTCCAGATAGAGAACAAGGTAATAGGTTAGCTACACCTCAAGCACACAGTAGAGAAGTGACCTCATGTCTGCTAAATCACTCTTCTTGGAATCATAGAATGGTAGGTAGGGGTTGAAAGGAACCTCTGGAGATCAAGTCCAACCCTCAACCAATGCAGAGAAGGAATGTATTTTTTTTCCTAGAATGAATTGGCAAACCTTGAGATTTGGAAGAACAGAAAGAGGATGAAATATGAGGTGCATCATCAGGAATCTGTGGAGTAAAAGGAATTTTGCAACAGATTGGGAGCTTGTCTTTGAGAATTGAAAGAAAGATAAATCAAAAAGGAATCCCTGCTCTTTTTTTTTTTTTACCACATCAAACAGAATAAGATGGAAAGAGATTTTTCCCTAAAGATAAGAAACCCAACCTTTTGGATGCTTATGTGATCTGAGGGAGAGCTGTTCTTTGAGGTTCACTAAAAGCTGAATCAAAACGATGCCCAGTACCACTTAGATATTTTCCCACTTCAAAATATAATCCTATTATGTATCACATATTATCCCATTCACTACCAAACTCTAATTTTTGCTCCTGCATGCATGTCCTTTGAGTTGCTTCTTCATATTAAAATTTCCATTTCAGAATTCATTCCTTCATGTCCTTCTAAACTCAATTGCCATTTCTAACATAGAAGAATGAAAAGAAATCTTCATTTAAAGGTGTTATATACTTTAACTAAGAGGAAAAAAGTAGAATAATATAAACCTTTTTTTGCTCTTTATTCTTTTTACTGCATCATCTCTGAAATAAGAATGGGTTGATAGTACTGTACACATAGCCCTAGTAAACTATTCTTGGCATAGTATCTGCAAGTATGTTTCAAATTAAGTAAACTTAAAATACACAGTTTTCAGCAATGTATTCTGTACTCCAGTAGGTTGTTTTGTTTCATAGACTATGTGATCAAAAGTATGGAGTGTGGCTACTACTTAGGACCAATAAATATATCTCTATAAAAGACATACATAAAATAAAGCATGGTCTGTAGGACACCTTCAATACAGTTATGCATTCTTGATACTTAATATTTCCCATGAATGATTCTGTAGTTGCTCAATTGAGATTTTTTATAAACATTCTCGGCGGAGACACCACCGTCCCCCTTGAGGGTGCTTCTGCTCGTTCCCGTTCCCCCCACCCCACCCCCCCCCTTAATTAACGCCCACCTTAATTAAGGCTCGGTTGGGTTATCGGCCAACCGGGAGCTACTCACGGCACTTTGCAAGGGTCCTCCACTCGGCAACGGCCGCTCCTTCCTCCTGGCAGTCGTCGGCGTAGGCTTGGAGGGCCCGGCACAGCGCGCCCTGAAGACCGTCGTTCCCTTGGTTCAGAGTCTGTGTTCTCAGCAATATCAAACTTCAGGATTACAACAGGGAGGTGCACTGCTCCATTTTAATCTACTTTGGCTGCAAAAACAGTAGTAAAGATATGGCAACCAGAGCTAGTAACACAGCTTATGGTGCCCACTAGGCTTCTATGTGGTTCTTCACCAGCACTACACTTGACCTTGTTTTGTCTTAGATGGTACTGTTATCCCTACTCTGTGCTCTGCACTCACTCGTTCCCCATTTCCCTGTCTTTCTCACACTTGCCATCAATCCCTCTCTATTTGCAAGTAGGTCAAGGATGTAGTCTCCTCTGGTTGGTGCTTGATGGGCTGTCTTTGGTTTTCAGATAATCCTTCTATAAATGGTGTCTTGTGATCCTGAGTACCTTGAGAGTTGGGCCAGGAAACTGTCATTCCTGCAGGTCTCCAGTCATATACCATCTGTCATCCCTTCTTTCTGCTTAATTCCCTGCATGAGAGACACACACCAATCCAACACACATTTGAAAATAACTCAGGCTGAGCCAAAATGTGCTTTCCAAGCAAGCAATTTATCTCTTATGAAAACTACCTTGGAGCAGCTATTGAAGCCCATGCCAAGTGCTGCTTCCCAGGCACTGCTACCTCAGTGTCCCACTCTGCCTCTTCACCACCTTAAGCCACTTTGCCAAACCACGTGTGAGGGAGATGATGTGGATGTGGCAGCATGTATGCTTCCCTTTCTGCCTGGCTGCTCTCCAGCTGCTCTGACCCCAGCCTGTAGCACTGCCTAGGGCTGTTGTGAAGAGGGTGTGTGGGGATGCACAAGACTGACAGCACATGGATACAAAGCACCCAAGGGGCACCCCTTGCCCTCTCTTAACTCAGGTTCTCCCCTACACTCCCAAAGTTCCACATTTTCCACCACAAACTTCACTCACTGAGCCAGGGCTGGGCTATTTACCTCCTTCAGCAGAATTGGCTTCGAATGGATGTTCCAGTTGTAAGGGAGAGGTTTGAGAGGATGGTGAGGCTTGTGGGAGAGATTGGCAGGCAGCATATCAAGGTTAGCAGACACCAGCAGATCAGAGAGGGAACACACTTCTGCGTCTCTCGTATTGTGTGGCAAAGCACCTTGAATTATTTAATTCTAGGAAATAACAGATTCCTATCTCTGCTTTTATCGAGCATTTCCACTAACACTTGGAGGGAGAGCAGAACCCCAGGTTCTGCTGGAAGGGGACTTTAGAACCCTACACAACTAAACCAAAGCACACACACGGAGGAGCTACAGCAGTGTTAGCACAAACTTCTGCAAAATTAGTAAAAAGTTACATGCCCATCACTGCCCGTGGGATTGATTGTAAACAATGCCAATAAAGAACTTGCACCATTTAATATCCTAGACAGGACAGCCTTAAAAAACAGCCCATTGCTAGCACTTGGGTTGCTTCTGTGTAGCTCAGGGGCAAACTGGCCAAAAGCTCCTTGTGTCCACAGAGAGGATTCTTACGGGGTGGATCCCCAGCATGTACCTGCTCTGGACAGAGAGCATCAGGGCTGCCAAGCCCATCACTGAGCTCAGGAGCAGCTTAAAGCTGTATGGAGAGAGGCTTCCCCACTAACTGGTCCTTCCTCTTGAAGGCTCTGGACTTGGTAGCATGTGCCCCAGGCACCCTGGCTTGGAGTGCCATCCTGTTCACATCCAAAACAGAGCTCAAGCTCCCCAGGTTTTTGTCAAAACAAACAGTATTTTCAAATGTTTTGACTTCAATGAAAGCATCAGGTAAACTGAAACAAAGACTGTCCCTTGCAGGGCTCCACTATAGTGACTAGCTATCAGTAAGGGCATTCATTTTCCAGTAGCAGCATGCAATTGGTCTGTCCTCTCTTCTTGCAGCCCCTGCCTTATCAATTGTGCATCTTCCATCCCAAAAGGTCGCCTGACTGGAACTCTTTTAAGGTCAGTGAACATCTGTCTAAGTGTAACCAGCTAAACCTTGTCCTTTAAAGTAGCATGAGTGCTTCTCAGCAATACTTTTCTATTTCAAAATATCATCAGTTTCTGACAAACAATTATTGAAGCACAAAACTGCCTGCCAGTTTTACTTCAATCAAACCTCATCTTCAATGAGAAAGCTCAATGGCAGAACTTATGGAACATACAGGGAGTGCCTGTTAGTTTAACTTTAATAGTCCGTGAGAGAATTAGAATTGTCTTTGGGTTTTTTTTGTGTAGTCTCACTAACTCTGTACCAGATCTGGATGGTGTTTATGGAAAGGCCATTATATCTCTGGAAAGGAAGGTCCTGCCTAACAAATCTGATTTAATTCTTTGGCTGATTTCACACAGCAATTACTGGATTAACACCAAGGACAAAGATTGCTGCTAAGAACAAGCAAAAAATTCACATCTATGGTACTTTTAAACAAACAACTTGTAGATATTTGGGTTAGAAACAAGAATAAAGAAAACAAACATGAATGTTTACCAAGTGATTTAATTACTTTATAGAATGAAAAAAAAAAAAAAGATTAATTTTATTATTTCAAGAAATGGACAGCATTCAAATTTCCTACATTGGGGTTAAAGTAACACTAGCTTTCAAACACTGTTTGGTTTTTTTTACTACTCTTTACATATTTTTAAAGCATAATGACTATAAAGTGTGAATTTTATCAAAGCTCTGTCTCTTTTCTGTCTGGATAAAGCTGTGCTCTTTTCCATGCTTCTTGATTGATGCTCTAAGTCAATAAAACAGGTTGACCTTGCTTTCTTTATGATAGCCTTTTAGGAAGGCACCTGTTTTCCTGCTGAATTTTTTCTTCTATCTACATCATACCTACTGGAGTTTAGACATTTATTTTTTCTTTTAGTAGTTCCATTCTCCTATGGATTCCACTCGTCGTTTATCCTATCCAAAATGAAAATTAAGAAGCAGCTTCAAGTTTAAACTGAACACAATTTAGCTTCCACTGCTAAGTACAGTGCAGTACAGTGAATATTGGTTTTGTTTGTTTGTTTTAGCCAGTCTGTTGTGCCTCAGCTTTCCTCCAATCTTTTTCAAAGTTTCTCTAAAGACACATTCTTGTTTTTCCATGGAAGAAAAATCACAAATCTGTGTATTTTCTCTCCAGTCACAAAACTTGAACCTCACTGAATTCAGAGACAGAATATTGAAGTTGCTTGTAATCATTACATTTTTAAGTTATATCTGATTCTGGTGAATTAAGTTCATTTTAATGGAGGGAAAAAAAAAAAGTTGTGGGTTTTTTTCCTATTGGGAAAAATGTAATAAAACAGAAAAAAAAAAATTCCCTTCAATTTATACGAAATCTAATTTAGCTTATTTTGTCTTTTTGTGCTTCTTGTCTTTCATCTTTTTTTCCACACTCTTCCCCCAATCCCCCCCCTTACCCTCCACTACCACTCTTGCCCCCCACCACGCATGACCCACAGCTACCCGCGTGACCCACCACAACACGCTTGACCCACAACAACATATGTGACCCACAGCTACACGTGTGACCCACAGCAACATGCGTGAACCACGACACGCTTGACCCACAACACACTTGGCCCCCAATAACACGTGTGACCCACAACAACACACTTGGCTCCCAACAATTTTATGGGGGGTGCTGAGCTGTATTGTGGTTTCATATTAAACTCAGGCACATTTTCTGCACAGAAGACAAGATCTTTGTGGATTGCACAGCCTAACCTGTACAAATAGGCTAAGCAGCTGGTTGCAAGTGAGAGAACAATGAAGCATCACACAGTAATGCAAGATAACTGAATCCATGCAGAACTCAGCTCTGCACCCCAAGGTGCCAGATGCACTGTCCAGCACAGGTCCCCCGAATCCCATTTCAAAATATTATTATTTTTAATATTATGTATTTAAATAAAATTCATGGAACAATTGCCCCTGAACACACTTTAACAACTGCAAACGAGCTACTAGGATTTGCATCAGCTAATGAAAATGTATATATTACAGGTGATAGCTGGCTAATTCTTCTCTTTGCTCATCATTTCCCTGACACTTTAAAGATCATGTAAATTAAATGTTCAAAGAACCTAATTTCCCATTTCTTAATTCTTCTAATATTTTATATTCCCTACTGAAAATACTTCTTTAATGATAAAAAATTCTAGTTCACAATTTTAGATTTATGGCCTCAATTCTTTATGATACCTTGGCACAAGACTAACTTTAAATATGTGAGTAGTCCTCTAAATCTGATTCTTCACGTTTCTCAGTTAGATATACACATAAATAATGAGTACACATTAAATTGCCAAAGAAATGAAATCAGTCATTGGCAATGAATCCAGTCTGCATCCGCAATCTAGTTAAGCAACTTGCTGAGCTGTGCACATAGCCACTTTGTAATTATCACATAATAGTTTTTTTGTGTGTGGATTAAGAATCAAAAACACCTATGGGAATGAGCCTGAAGGTCATCACTTGATTTATTTCAAGGTATACATGGTCATCAGCTATTAAATGCTAAGGATTTCTGAAAATATTTGCTTGCTCACCAACATCTCTTGCTCTGCTTTAATGGTTTTGATAGCATGCTCCCCTCCCCATTCCCCCAACCGGGTCCCCGTTAGCCAACCCCCCCCCCAAACCGCCTCCCCGGTGCCCAAACCCCCCCTCAAACAGCCTCCCAGTTACCCAAACCGGATCCCAGTTATCCAACCACCCACTCAAACAGCCTCCCAGTTGCCCAAACCCCCTCCGAAGGGCCTCCCACAGGCCCAAACTGCCCCACAAAATCCACACCTAGGTCCACGCCGGATCCTAATTGACAACGACCCGCAGAACTCCATATCAATTCACTGCTTTATGTATGCATGAATATCCCCAAAGCATCTTAAATGTGACTTGGAAAGATTTTATTTAATTTGTGCCTTGCATTACCATTTTCTCACCTTTTTTCTCTCTCTCTTTTTAAATAAAATGTCTTATAGTAAGAAAAACCTAAAAGTTTCTGTTGAAAGGACTAGTAAGTTGCTCAGGTTATTCCTTGGAAATCTCGAAGTCATTTCTTGTTTTTCCTTAATCTGCTCATTTGGAAAAGCAATGGGTCACAGAAGTGGAACAGCAAAGGCCTGGGCATACTGCATGTTCAGTGGGTACCACTCACACTACAGGTGTTGTGATGTCTGCATCAAAGAATAAAGGAAAAGACATCATAAAGAATCAGACTGCACATTTTTTAATCTACTTGTCAAATTCTATTTGAGGGATTAATTACATTTAGTGATCTACTGTGTTCTGGCCTGTATGATCACTAATTGGCTTTTTTTCAAGTAAATATTTTTTGGCTTTCCTGTCTAAAAACTATCCCTGAGAAATGGTTCACCACTTCCATCCCACTTTCAGAATCCACACTAATAGGGTTTTTAACCCCTGGTTTGGGAAAACTAATAAAGACCTTGATGATCAACTTGTGTGATAAATGAACCTGGTTTTGGGACACGTGTATTCTGAAGAATGGGATTTTCTGGTTTTCATTTGTAGGTGGTATTTGCAAATATCCACACTGTTATTGAGGAACACAGAGATTTCATTTTTGCAACAATAAAGGCTGCCCTGAAGCCTTACCCGGTGCCTACATCCAAAGAAATTCTCATCCATGAAACAACCCAAGTAAGAAGGAAAAAGCTGTGACTGTATAGTTGATTTATAGTTATAGTTATCTGCTTTTAACAGAACAACATAGTTCAAATACAGAAAAACTGTGTATCTCTGTTTATTTGTGGGATAGAGTGGCTATGTTTAACTCCTTAGGGAGCTCCTCCTGTTGAACTGATGAAGCTACAAGTAGGTAATTTAAATAAATCATCAGTAGAAACTGTTCTTGTATGTGCAGAAACGATTATAGAGGACAGGTTTTGGTGCATAGATAAGCCAGAGGATGTTTTGTACATACTGTATGATAATCAGAAACAATGGACCAACTGGCTTGTTATAATCCAGCTGCAGAACAGTTCAGGGAGTCTTGTCCAATACAGCTGAAAATGCAGTTTGTTTGCCTGAAACTGCACCTTCGGTGGTGTCAACTACAGTTACAGTGCCCAAGCAATATCCAGCTGATAGCATAACCTTTGATACCTCCAAAGCAGAAAAGGAAGCAGCTAGAAAAGTGAAAAGTACAGTAGAGGCTGGCATTGTCAAAATTCCTCATGAGGAGTCACAGAAAGAATTGGGTGTTGATATGACAAGGGTTAATTTGACTAGTGTTACATCTGAGCAACTGCCCTGTGCTTCTGCCTGTTTGCTTGGCTAGATTCTTCTTCTCTCCCCATTTATAAGGTTTGGACAGTCAAAGTACTTAGTAAAACAAATTTTCCAAGGTATTTTGCGATGTTCTCCTGGTTTAACTCCTTAAAATAAGATCATATGTGTTAGTAAAAGGTATTTGCCCATTCAGACACTAGACATTAGAATTGCTTTGGGAAATACTGTGTGGAATTGCAAGTTCTTTATTGCATGGGAATCAGGTGGGTATAGTATATATTACCTACCACAGAGGTTAAATGATTGAAGCTTAATTAATGCTTTCTTCCACCATCTCTGCTGAAAGATACTCCACGAGTGAAATACTCCTGTTGTGTTATTACAGCTCTCACACTTATTGTGCCTTCCTGACCTCTAGACTTTGCTGTCACCCTGCTCTCCAAGTATTTATTTTGCAAAAGCAGCTTGAGAACTCTTTCAAAATGCAGGGGGAGGGTAAAGTGGAGAAGAATAATAAAATGGTTTATATGATCAGTTCTACTCAAAATCTGTCTGTCAAGCTCATTATCTGACACCAGTGTTGCAGTACATTAAATTCTGTATTAACAAGACACTTGGCATCCTCATTTGTAGACATGTAACTCCTTGGGACACTAAATATTTGCTAAACAACAAGGTACCAGGCAACAGAACTTCAGAAGATCCTGCTTGGCAGGTTCCACTTGTGTGTGCACACTACACCTCTATATATTTTTTATGATGATGTTGATTTTTTCTTTTTTTTTCTCCTTTTTTTTTTTTTCTTTGTTTTTCTTTATTATTTTTTTTGCAAAGTCTCATTGAAACGCAGCCCGGAGAAACCAGCAACAGTCGACGCAGGAACGGACCCAGGAGCGGAGTCGAGTTCAGAACACTTCTGGTTTGAGTTCACATTTAAGAGCGAGAGAGAGAGAGAGAGAGAGAGGCCGAGGCATTGAAGACACGAAGTGAGGTCACCTAGCACACTGAGAACAGCCAGGGACAGAAACATGAAGGAAAACCAGGCAAACAGTGCAAATCCCTGAAGTACTATTAATACATCAACAGAACCTCCAGCCAGCAGCACTGAAGTCATTCGCTGACTGAGCTGGAGCAGAGTCTGTGGCTGCATTTGCAGCAGCAAATAAAGCAGACTAATGCAAGTCCACAGCACTGATACTTAGAGAATCATAGAACCATTCTGGTTGCGTTTTAAAATGTCATCTTATTTTAGTCTGCCATGGTATTTTTATTATTATTTTTTTTTTACTTTCTAGGTGCCTATCTTCTCCCATTAAAAGATACCTTCTTTGATAGAGCCAAAGCATGTCAAATTATTGCTTCTATCCTGGTGGGCAAGGATGAGAAGATTAAAGTTCGTCTGCCACCTCCAGCAATTCTGAAGGTGTGTCAAACTATTTTATACTGTGACTTTCTGTTGTGTGGCCTTATTAGGGCAGAAAGGTACCATGGAACACCTTGTGAAACTGCTCAGCTGTCAGTCCTCTAGGGTGCTCTCCCCTGGAAATAAAGAGTGGTATATGTCTTCCTAAACCAAGGTGGAGAATGGAGCTTAGGACATTTTTAGCGCTAAGGATGGAGCTGACATAGAAGTTCAAGAAGTAAATGTCAGGGGATCAGGGATCCTGGTTTCCCATCTGAAGTTTAGGAGGGTGGGCACACATTTTTAGTAATTTTTTTTTTTTCTTCATAGAAAATAATACTTTTACGTGAAGATAGTGAAGTTCCTTTCCATAGTCCCATCAATTTTGGCAATATTTCTGTCACTTAGACATAGAAAGTTTTCAGAACCTATTTAAAGAGAATAACAAAGTAAATAAATATATAAATCAGACATTCAACTTCTCATAATAATGACTTTTTTAAAAAAATAATGTCTTACAATTTAACTGCTCACTGTGAGAAACAAAGAGCACCAAAATGAGGCTAGAGAAAAGCAGGGAAGGGGATCACAGAATCACAGAATGGAACTTCACTTTCACTTAGCCTTTCCAAAGTGAGCCTAAATCTCAAGGAAAAAAAAAAAACCCAAGTGGGCCTTGTGTGGTAAAAAGAAGTGGATGATTTATAGGGTGTTGTGGGATGTGTCTGAAGGATATTTATATAGATGTCCAGTGCACTCTACTGACAGAAGATGCAGCTCTAACAAGTGTGGACTCAGGTCCAAGGCCTTGTCCATGCAAATTTTTAGAGCTGCATTTCTTACACCTCCTTCATGTTCATGTTGTGTTTTTATATGTGAAGTAAAGCTCTGCTTCTGCTTTCACGCAGCAAAGAGAGAGTGTGCAGAAAAGGAAACATGGGGCAGATTGCTGAAGCAAAGCACAGGATTTCTGCTACCTGATCTCTTGTGCTTCATGTATGTGTCTGAAGCACAGCATCCGGGCAAAAAGGGGATAATTCTAAGAAATTAATCCCAAAAAAAACCCAATTATGGGCTGTGGAGGGGGGGAACCTAATTCCAGGAGCTGCTGTGAGGAGTCCAACTCCCAGCTAGGGAGGGAAAAACATGATTTTCCATCCCTGGCTTCTTCCCAACTCCCTCCACCATTCCCCACCATCACCCCCCCAGCCCACAAGGAAAGGGAGGAGGGGAATTGGGGGGAAAGAAAAGCTTTTGCAGTGTTAAAATTCTTAAAAAGGTTTAAATTGTCTTCTCTAATTCCTGCAGCCCTGACTCTATAGATTCAATGCTTTTCAACTAAAGCCAAATTTTACACTGAGGTTTTGTTGTCCATAACACCGTAAGCAGTGGAGAGTCCTGCTTAAAAGGCTCAAATATATCATCTGTCAGTTTCTAAAGATGACAGGCAATTTCACCCGTTTTAGCCATTCAAGGTAACCACTAAGACACAAATGAACCATATAGAGCTGTGGGCGGCGGGGCGGGGGGGGGGGGGGCGGTGGGGGGGGGGGGGGGGGTGGTCCATGGAGGTTGGTTTTTTAATGGGGAGGGGTCTTTGGATCTCCTGGTGGGTTCCACGAAGCTTCTGAGGAGGCTTCGCAAAGCTCCCGAGGAGGCCCAGGGGTCTTCACGGTTGGTTTGCGTCTTTGGGAGGGGTCTGGGCATTTGCGGGGGGGGGGGGGACGTTGTGACACCAGGCGGGGGGGGGGGCCTGTAAAATGTGCTGCAGTGGTGTGTCATCTCCACAGAGGGAAAATCGCTTGGCTTTGGTGTGTGAATTCACAGAGTCAGGTCTTCAGGGTCCTTTTTGGCAGAGCCCATCTTCAGCAGTGAAAAAACACTGCCTTTTGATACTGTTTTGCTTTAATTTTAGAAGCCTGGGACAGTGTTGTAACACATGAGAAAAAAAGAGAAAGAAAATAATAGAAAAGAAAATACAAGAAAAGGAAAAAAGGCAGGGCGCGGGTTCCCTCTTCCCCGCGCTGGGGGCCGCGGGACGCGCAGCATCGCTTGCCCTGGTCTGGTACTGGCGGGGGCGGCGGCAGCCCCCCCCGGGCGGGGAAGGTGAGTTCGGCTCCGCTCGGCTCCGCTCGGCTCCGTGCGGCCCCGCCCCTCGGCCCGCCCACCCCGGGCGGGGGGGGGTGGGTGAGGAGGGACCTTCTGTGGGCCTGGGGGGCTTTTGGGGGGACCCACTCTGGCTTGTTTCTTCAGCTGCTAAAGCAATTATAGAAGTATTAATATAGCAAGGCTTTAACTCTCTTGACCGCCAATATCCTCTCTCCCTCCCTTCCATGCAGGGCCTGGCTCCAAATCCCATCTTTCTTTTGACAAACAGAACCATGTTGCTTATCCATCTTCCAACCCAAGAGGGCTCCACGTATTTTGTATCTGCTTTCCTGATGGCTTCCTGAGTTAACCCACTTTCTGGTACTAAAGAGGGTGGGGGGGAAAGCGGTCCCAGGGGAGGGACCACAGCTGGGCATCGGGAATCTCGGGAGGGTGCTGCAGCCGTCCCTCCCCAGAGCCCGCGCCAGGATCCAGCCCTCCCTCCCCAGAGCCCACGCCAGGATCCAGCCCTCCCTCCCCAGAACCCACACCAGGATCCCTAGCAAGACTCCCAGTGACACCCCCCTGGGACTGGGACTGGGCCCCCCCCCCCCGGGCCAGGGCCGTATGACAAGATTTGGCTTATGGGCTCATATGGGTAAGTGTAACCTAAACCAACTCACTTTTTAAGACTTGGGCTCCTGAAATTCAGAAGCAAAAAGTCTTCAGTGATCCAAAAGCAAAAAGATTCTGATGAAATTGAAGGACCTGCCCGTCCATTGCTGTTACAAAGTATGCAGCTGCTTTCTACGTAGTTGAAGGTTTCATATCACACCTGTCACATTAAAAGGAATCAAAGTTGGAAGTTACACCTGGGAAATAGTTTTCTTTTTCCTAAATTAAATCCATTCCCTTTGCATTTAGAACCTGAGCCAATGTGATTAAAAAAACCTACATTTTTTTCAGAATCAAACTCTTTTTATTAAATGGAAGTCAGACTGGTTGAAAACTAAAATGATCAGTCTTCTATTTTGAATTCCTTTGTATGCATTCATTCAAGCTCAAGAGCAATCACTGCTTTATAAAGAGCAAAAATTTAATACATAGGCTTAGAGGAGATGATAGGAAAGGGGCACATCAGCTTTGAGGCATGTGGTTTGGAGATATGAATGTCTGTGGAGAAACATGAAAAGGACAATTAGAAAAATATCAAGCAGAATACTCTCCTTACAGGAAACATTTTTCATCAGATTGATTATGCCAGGCATGAATTTGGCCCATCAAGTCAGTAGAGCCTTACAGGCAAAAATAAGGATATCATAAAAGCAAAGGATATCATAAAAGCAGGATGACATATTTACAAAAAAATCTTTCATCTGCCACTCACAAAGCAGGAGCAACAATGTGTGATTCAAACAATACTAGTGTCTACTGTGTTATTTTATTCCTCTAGTCATAATAGGACATCAAGTAACGTATACTCAATAGATTAAGATCTTCTAAACACCACTGAAAATTAAAATAATTATCACTGTCTATGTCTATTATCAATGTGTACATTGCTTTTATCTAGCTTTAATAAATAATGAAGCTTGCAGATAGAGGTTCCTGATTTTTGTGAGCAGGTGCACCTTGCATCCTTATTCTGATGCACAGATGCTCAGATCACAGAGGAATAATAAAAACATATGCTAACAAAACTATTATTCAACCTTTTTTCCCCTTTTCTGGTAAAGCCTCAGTTTCCCTTCTTTCACCTCTCCATTTCAACTCTCCCTTTTTCATGACTGCATCACATGTTCTATAACATCCAGGAGATTTCAACAAGTACTTAGACCCCCCCCCGCACCCCCTCCCTCCCACCCCACCCCCACCCCGCTGCCACCCCGCACCCTGACGCCCCCCCCCGTGACCCCCACCACCCTGCCCCCCCGACAATACCCGCACCCTGACACTCCGATAATACCCGCACCCTGCTGACACCCCGCACCCTGACATCCCGCACCCTGCCACCCCGCACCCTGACACCCCGCCAATACCCCCCCCCTGCCCCCCCCCTAATACCCCCACCCGCCAGCTTAACACTTAGGATTTGAAAATCAAGTCCATCTCTAAAGCAAGGTTTCAGCACAGCAACAGTTCTGCTGACCTTTTTGTCACCCAAATATACTCCATACATGCTACTCTGCTCCCTTCCCAGCAGCCAGCCTCAATGTCCCTCCAAGCTGCCAGTCATGAAAAATTGCTTTTCTAAGGCATCCAATTATCACCATTTTAGGGGCAATAGAGGAAAAGCAGGAGCGAATATCCATACACCTGTGGTTAGCTATGTGAGACTAATCCCATACTGTCTCTTTTTTTATGGCTTTCAAAGACTCTCCCTAAGAAAGCTCTCTAGAAATCCAGCTAGATTGTGTCAGATCACTGTCATCTCAAACCTTCTAAGTTCTTCCAGATACTCAAACACATTTGTGAGGTATGACTTTCTTCTATAAAATTTATGTTGACTCTTTTCAAATATGTAATATTTATTTGTGCCTATTATTTACATATGTTCAAGAAGCACATGGACACGTGCCCCTTAGTGTGATGGGTCAACCAGCAGGAGAGGGCCTGGGACAGGCTACCCTTTGGTGGTTCTCTGCAGGTCCCCATCCCTGCTGAAAAAGATACAGTGTCCCCTTGAAAGGGGAAGATTTAATGATAATTAGTGTCATAAGCTCTCAGAGGTTTTTTGCTGAAGTAAACTGGTAAATGAAAAATCATCTGCATCTCTTTTATATTTTTTTTTAAGCTAGTCTGATATATGCATTCAGTTCAAATTGTGTCTTGTGTGGACTCTTTCTTACCCAGACACCGTCTCTTTGGTGTTCTGGATATTTTGTTTCTTCCAGTCTTTTTAAAAGTGCTCTTCTGTGGACAAAACCCTGTCTGGTATTCCCGGAGTAAAGCAGTGTTGGAGTGGGATAAAAGATATACTGTCCCTTATCTTAGTCTGGGACTAATGATATGATGGGTGTTTGTAATGATGTGTTGGCCACAGAGCCCAGCCAAGAACAAAACCAAACCAAACCCAAACCTCACCAAACCCCAGCCCAGGCCTGCTCCACCCACTCCCCCAGGAACAAAGAGAACCCACCACAAACATCTTCAGCTCAGTGCACAGAATTTATGGCTGAAGTTTCTGCTGGCTGCAACCTCCCTCACACTGGAGCAGCCTCAACTACACTGGAGCACTGCTCAGGCATCGAGACCTAAATCTCACTCAAATGCCAGAACTCTTAGAACATTTTCAGGTGATTTCCAATTGAGAACCAAATTCAGATTTTACTAAGTCAAAATAAATGAGCACTAGAGAGGAACTTTGGTTTTGTAAGGGCCAGGTTCAAATTCTACTGAATATGGATCTGTGAACAGAAGGGGATAGACCCGAGTAAAGTATTTCAAAATACAGCCATGGAGTAACAGAGTGAAAGAGCTATGAAAAAATTACTGTATTGTAATTTTATTTGGAAAAAACCCCCCCAAACTAAGAAGGCAGGTAGAGACCTAGGGAAGCTGTGTGGCCCAGACTCTACCTGATGTTAGCGGGTATCTCTGTCCTTACAATACAAATTACTTGGCTTTTGAGAAGAGGATTATGATTTTCAAAACTTAAATCAAAACTGAGTCATGGTATGATAAAAGTGGAGTATTTTTTATTAATTTTTGTAAATAAGGTCTTTGTTCTAGATAGCTCGCTTGATTCACTTTGCATTTCTCGCAAAACTCCCACTGACTGTACAGGAAACAGGTTCAAGGACATAGTTTAGATAAACACCACAATGTAAGAATCTTCTCATTTTTGCCAGTGAGATCACACTACCCAAATAGAGCATTTCCAGTGTGCATTTGTGAACTATTGTTTTCTTCTGATGGCATATATGAATATGAACATCAAGCTGTCAGTAACAAAGAATAAGTGTACAATAACTTTTTTCTCTCCATTTGGTTGCTTGCATTTAGGGCTGGGCTGGAAGAAAAGCAAGCCTCAGTCAACTTAATTTCAAGAGGCCCTTGAAAGCCAAGCTTTGCCTCAACCCAGCACAACAACACTCACTCACAAGTCATGATGTTCTGCCACTTTGCTCTGGTCAGACCTCACCTGGAGTGCTGCATCCAGCCCTCAACACAGGAAGGACCTGGACCTGATGGAGCATGTCCAGAGGAGGGCCGTGATCAGGGGGCTGGAGCAACTCTGCTATTTTTACACCCTCACTTTTTTTTTTTCCCCACCTTGAATGGGGAATACATCTGCACCAGCAAAGGGTGAAAATACACATACAGGGTCTCAATCCTGCAGAGTACAGGCATCAAACACACAGATCCTCATTCCTCTACTCCTGCTAAGCAAGGTGACACGACCACCCCCACTATTTGCTATGAAAAAGGGTTCACAAGGAGAAAAAAACAACTTAAGTTTTTATAGGGAAGGCCAGTATAGCTGAACCCTCTCTCCATGTCCTAAGTTCCGCCTGCTGTGACTCATGGAACTGAAGAAGCTGCCCAGAGGACCACATGTCTTCTCCAGCCAAATCCTCAGCACCCTTTCTCTACGAACCCAGCATCTCCTGCAGCACCTTTCTTCCACAGACTCAAACTGTCTTGGGGGACGTGAGTGGTGTGGTAATATAATTCCTTTCCTCTTCTCCCTCTCTCTCTCTCCCTCTCTATTTTCTCCCTCTCCGCTCCAGCTGCCTGCCAGCTGGGCACTGCATGGCCAGACCACAAGCTGGAGGGATTGACCTACCTGACCAGCAACACCTCAGCTTGTGTGACCTGCCCGTGGCAATGGAGCCCTTCAGTTTTCCTTAATGGCCCAGAAACTGCAGCCATCCAGCAGCTCTCTTGTGAGCAGCTGAACTCTCTCTTCTCCAAAGCCAGGATGGAGGGTTAAGGGTAATGCCAACAGAGCTGTTGGGTGTAACGCGGTGGCCACGTCCAAAATGCCCGGAGGTGCCACCGCCACCCCCGCGCCCCGACCCAGAGCCACCGCCACCCGCTCCAGAGGTGCCACCGCCACCCGCTCCAGAGGTGCCACCGCCGCCCGGGCCGCGTCCAAAGCTCCCGGACCCCCCAGCACGGCCACGGCCGCGGCCCAAACCCAAGCCCCCCCAGGCGGATTGGCCCCCGGCCCAACCGCAGCCCCCCCCGAGGGCGCCGCCGGGCCGTTCTGTCAGTCAGTGAGTCTGGGATTCGTTGACAACGTTTTAACTCACATTTTCCCTTGTATTTTATCGGCAGGTGAACACAGCCAGAAATCATCAGCCCCTCGGCATTTTTCATTATGTTTTTTCTTAAGTGTGTACAAAGAGGTAAGCAATGTAAAATGACTACATAATCAAATATTTACCGACTTTAATATCCGAGGTTAAACACGTTGCAATAGAATATGATACCAGGCTGTTCTAGAGTGAGGTGAGACAGGAAGAGAGAGGACGGCAGAGAAGACGAGAGGGCAAGGGAGAAAGAAAAGAAAAGAGGGAAAAAAAGGAGAAGGGGAAAAGGTAAGGAAGAAGAGAAGAGAGAGAAAGAAAAGGAAAAAAAAAAAAAAAAGGAAAAGGAAAGAGGGGGGGGGAAAAAACCGCATAGAAAAAAAAACCCAAACCACCCAGCATTTTGTTTTCCACTAACGGATGCACCTTATTTTTCTGAGTTGTAACGCTTAAGAACACAGGAATTAGCAAATAGCAAATAGCTATTTCCTGGCATCGGTGATGGTAATGAAGGAGAGGGGTTTAAAAGCAAGGTAAGCTATTCAGGGTATGGTGTGTTGAACCTATCACTAAAAAAATTTCAAAAAATTCTGGCAAGGAAGCCATAGTTATAGAGCTGGATCAGGAATGAGAAGACAAGCTGGATTTAAGAGTTAGCAGGTAAAAGACACAAGCTATCTTGATCATCTATAAAGTAATATTTAAATAATAACAGCCGTACTGTCACACACATTTTATGAAAAAAATTACTCACATATATAAACAGCAATTGTTAGTTTAATTATGCTCTCAGCAAATCACTTTGTAATCATATCAAAAATACCCACCATGAAAAAAACACAGGTTGTATCTGATTTGAAAATAAGTCAGATCTATGTATTTGGATCTGAAAACTCACAGAATTTCTGTGCGAATTCTGCAAAGGTAACGTTACCAAGCATACGTTGCACAGAATTTGAGAAGTGAAAGCAACTACAATCTTATTTTTGCCATTTGTCATTGCAGGTCAGTTGGAAGGGTTTATGTAAGGACACCTGGAAAAGTTGCTACAACTGCTCCTTTAATTTGCAGCTTAAAGTGGTAAAGGCCACTGGCTCCAAAATGAAGTAGTAATAGGAATTGAATGAAGTTAAAGATTCAGATGGCTATATTGTACTTAAAGCTGATGAATTTAGATCATTGCCATAGTATATTTTTCTTTAAAATGTGGGCATTTTCTAGTTGTCTGAAAACTGACATTCCTCCTTTGATGTTTTATTGTGCCCAGTGCTACTTTTCATGCTTTCTGGACAGTCACAATCTGGTGACATCTATGTAGAGTATTGGAGAATTACAGCAAGTTCCTATTATTGTGTTACAGTGTGACAACTTCTAACCTGCTGGGTTGTTATTGAAAATTGCCAAAAAAGAGATCAATATACGGTTTGTTGTTACACATGAAGGAAAAATAAATGCTGTCTTGAGCTTCTTTTCATGCTGAATTGCTTATCACTCCTTAGCAGCTGGGTACAGTATAGAAGGCAAACAAGCAGTCAAAGGTCCCTCTTTGGGGGGACTGAAGCATTCAAATGATATTTGTTCAATTCCAGGTTCAAATGATGTTGACTTTTAAACCTCAGGAACAGGGAAGGTGTTAGGCTTATAACTATAATAGCCACAGAAGTTTTTTGAGTGCACAACCAAAAGGAGACACTCATATATCTGGATACAAAGTGTGTACGTGGCTAGTACAGTACAATGGGACTGATTTGCCTGGAATTATGTACAGACACCATCAAAACACTGGGCCTGTTGCCAAATAACATTAAATTTCTGGATCGAATCATAGAATCATGGAATCATAGAATACTTTTGGCTGGCAGAGACCTTCAAGATCACCACTTGCTGATGTAAGGTCGCATGAAATGAAAACACATATTACATTTTGAGGTTTGATAACAGGTAGGCAATTTAATGGGTTGTCTTCTGTTTTGAAGATTTTGGAGTCAGTAATATTACACAAATGAAAATAAAATATTCACCTTTGTGAAAAAATGTGTGGGTTTTTTTTCTTCTTCTTCCATTTAGCCTTTAAAACGTTTTTTTGTTTTGTTTTGTTTTTTCTTTTTAAGGATTTGTGCATACTTATTTGTGCAAAATGACATGTCCTCGTTACATGTCTTTGCCCTCCTCAGAGGTTCTGTCCTGCTGAGCCACCTCCAGGCCTAGTTAGTAAATAAAGATCAGATGCCAGGTTGATGAATGTGCTGTGGAAATGCTGCCTGAAGGGTGAAATGGTCGAATTGCTAATGGAGGCTTTGCAGTAGAGAAACAAAATCTGGGGTTCTCTTGAACTTGGCTCTGCTCTATGGACTCAAAATGTTACCAGTGCTGCTGTTTGCATTCCATGATGGCTTCACTGGTGTGGAAACAACCTCTCTTCCTCACAGCCAAAATTCCCACCCTTTCTCATAGAGAGGAGAGGGTTGTTTTTTTTTTTCTACCTTCATGTGTTTTTTGGTTGAGTTTTGGGTTTGTTGGGGTTTTTTTGTGCAACACTTCCATGATTCCTCGCAATGTTTCAATCCAGCCACCTCAGCCTGAAGGTCTCCAGATTACATCCCAAGCTGCTTTCATGAGGTTATGTATACATACACTCAAGAAGCAAACAGACGTGACTACAAGTGTTGTTAAACACTGGTGTGTGAGCTGATGAGCATAACTGGAAATGAATAAAGAAGAATAGCACAACTGGAGTATCCACATAGGTGATCATCTCCAGAGAGGAGGGAAGAGAGCAGTGGTGGGGGAGAGATGCTGCATGAAGCAGTGTCAGAGTGCTGTAGTGTGACAGTGGTTTGGAAAGGTAGGAGAAGGGCCCAAAACTCCCCCAACTCTCCCAACCCAACAAGCATCCCAGTTACAGAGAGCTTTCCTCCTGGGTTCTTTGTGCTTTCCTCCCTCCCCAACCCAGAGCCAAATAATCCAGCACCAAGGGTACCCCAGCGAGGAACACGAAGTCCTGACCCTCGATGGCTACTACCTCACTCTGAACAGAATTCCTCATGGCAGAGAGGATGCCAGGAGCCAAGGTAACAGCACCACCCAGGCTATTACATATACACTTAATAATTGTATCATATGTCTAGTTTTCTGTGTGTGAAAATCACAGAGGTACTTATCAACAGATCTAAATGCATACTAAAATACCATGATGTGGTTGAAGGGGTCTTACCAGGAGATGTGTGGGAAGTACTCTTTGTTATGGCTGTACCAACCTTGACTAGCCCAACTGTGATGAACTCAAGCTGAGAACCCTTTGTACCGCAAAGTATTTTCCAGTTAATTAATCTCAGCACTGAGGTCTCATTGTTTTTCCTCATCAAGGAGGAGTATGTAGAAAGATGTTTTGTCTTTCTGTAGCTATTGTGAATCTCTCATTCATGAAACACATGTTAACAAGGAATAGGGGTATCAAAAAATGTCTGAACTTAGTTTGACCCATTTGATGAGGGCATGATAATAAGACATACTGTTTGTTCTGAAGCAGGTCATTGCTAAGGTCACAATGAAATCTTTGCCTTTTGTTGGACAGTCCAAACTGCCTGACACAACACATCAGATTTGCCAGTGCCAGTCTCGACTATTTTGGGTTCCTGGAAACAGTTTTACAGATGTGCCATGGTTTTTATTCAGAGTGAGAAGCAGAGGTTCCCTCCAAGGGCATGGTGGTCACACTGGCACAGGGTATCTCTGTTTAGGCAGATTGGGCATTGCTCAAACCATATTCTCTGAAATATTCTGAACATTCTCGAGGGGGATTTAATCCACAGTAACCCACCCTTTCCACACCGCTTTTTGGATTATTTTTTTTTTGACACCCTCTTGCTCCTGATATCTTTTGTGAGATGTAGCCATAAATAACTTCTTGGGCTCCTTTTGTTCTGGGATAGCTGAGGGAAACTGTGAACTAGTTGTAACTGGGAGTCTAGTAGAAGCCAGCTGGTTTTATTTCTCCTGTAATGACAGAAGTATGCAGCTAGTCCTTTTTTCCATGTACAGTTTTCCCTTAACACTGTTGAATACCTGATAATCCAAATAATCAAAAACAGTCTCTAGAAATTCCTGCTAAGCTGTTAAGGAGAAAAGACACAAATGCTAACATAATTTGATGAACTGTTTTTCTTTTAAAGGAAAGATTGCTTCTAAATATGGAATGTAAGTGCACCTGTTACAGATGATCAACAAATGCTCATGTAACCTCTTTTCAGTATCACATCTCTTAATAAAGCCAGAAACATTTTAATATTTTCTCAATATTTGTTTTGTTTAGATTCTGCTGCCCTCTACAGAAGAGTTGAAAATACTTAGGATTTTACCAACCCTGCTGCCTGTTAGTTTTAAATCTCACCTGGGTAAATAAATGCACAGCTTGCACTGGCTTCTGGGGGAAGCAGACCTCCTTTTGTTGCTGTCATTGTACATTTTGAGACATTCTGCATGTCCTGTAACTTGGGAAAAATAAATCTTCCTGCTTTGTGATGTATTCAATCATACACAAATTAGGAGGGGGACTAATAAGAGAAGCTGAAACACTGACATCCTCATTTCATATTCAGATCTACCCCCGTGCACAGCACAGGAATTTCTTTGCACAGGACAGCATTTTTATTCCACTATGTTTGGAGGGTGAGGAACAGGATATTGAAATTGGCCATACAATGTCATTGAAATGCAGACACAAAAGACTTGTCAAATAAAACCAGTTTTGCCCTAGTCTTACCAATTAGAGAAGGGGGTGCAGTGGTGTGGGGTGGTGGGTGGGAGTGCGGTGTAGGGTGGCAACGCTGTGCCTCATGCAGTGGTGCCGGCTGTGGTGCCCGCAATGGTGTAGCAATGCAGCGGTTATGCCCAGTATGTTTATACCTGGTGCAGTGCCCAGCGTGGCAGTGCCCACTGTGGTGCCCAGCATGGCACTTCCCAGAACAGAGACCGGTATAGCACTGCCCAGTTGGTGCTGGTGTGGTGCTGCCTGATCTGCACTGATTATTTTAATTGCATAATTAATTGCAATTAATTTAATTGCATTAAATTAATCATTTGCACCAATTAATTTAATCACAGTCTCTTAATCACCCCCCAATTCATTCTGTGCTCTGATTTGTTTACTGTAGTTTCTTTACAAAGTGCTACAGCAAATTATCAAATGAATCCTTTGAGTCTCAGTTATGTGCCATTATACACAAGGGCAGTCACACTGCTATCACCGAAAAAGAAAAATTTAATTAATATTAAAAAGCAGCTATATTCTAATCCCCAGAGTGGATCACACTAAAAGGTCATATGTGTGTTCCATTTGATGTTAGACAGATAAGCTCTCATATACATTTGTATTGGGTACCCAGTATCAGCTGAGAAGTGGTAATTAACTACTGAAAGCAGGAAGGAACAGCTTCTTAAAACTACTTGCTTAACCTGATATTGGTTTATGTTCTAAAAGTAATTCAAACTTTCAGGCAGCTGTGCCCAGCACAGAACAAGTGTGACCACACCAGTGGGTGTCCAGCCCAGCAAACCCTTTCCAGGTCTCAGTGCCACAGCTCCAGCAGACCAAGAGCCAAAGACAGGCTCTGCTTGAAGGTCCCCACCCAAGCCCTCCCCAGGGACCCACATCAGAGGTGCCTACACAGCTCCTCAGCCCCTTGCTGGGGCTCATCCCAGCTGCAGTACTGGGACCCCACGAGCCTGGCTTTGAGGGGTTTTTGAGGTGCCTAATTCACTGTTTGATTGCTTTCAAATGCAGCTGACAACTCGTTGAAACCTATTTGAGGGATACAGTTTTACAGCCAGTGGGTTGTTCTGGTAATAACAGGATATGATCCCCAAAAAAACCTGTATGACATAAGTGTTACAATATACATGGTACCAAATACCGTTTGAATATTTTTCTTTAATGCCAAAAAATTAATTCTGATATTACCTAACATTAAAATAAATGGCTTTGCAATTCATTAAGGAGACCTTGATGGGCATCTTGCTGGTGAATAGTTTAGGGAAAAATATACATATCTCTAGATATATTCAAGGATATAATTCACAGTTAAGTATAGGTTGCCGTAGGCCTTCTCATGATTTACATTCCCTGTAAAATGCTATTTTGGAGTAGAAGTGGGTTTAGGTGTTTCCGCTGGTTTCGGGATTTGAAGGTTTCATTCAAACACCCCCAGTGCCTCAAAAAAATGTTTTCATGCAAGCCTATAGTATTAAATGCAAAAGAAAGAAGTTATACTTCCTTAGAGAAGAAATAATAAATCCCAATATTACATGGAATGGAAAAAAATTTGAAAGTTAGTAAAAAAATAAATAAATCTAAGCATCAAAAATAAAGTCACCTGGGTTGGCGTAAATGCTAATTAAGGAACCAGAATTCTAGTATTTTGTAACATTCTAAAATAATGAACTTCTTAAATGAGAAAAAAATACTGTTGATTCCCTTTGAGGCTGCTAATTTGGACTTGCCACATGGCTTCATTGAATTGTTTTATCTTTCTCTTTTACCAGTAGCATGACAAAGAAGCCCACTCTTGCTCAAAGTGACTGGCCATTGGCTTGAGCTGACAATAAGCAAAAGTAGTCTTGTATCCCTTTTAGATTTAAGGAAACCACCAGTTACTCCAGGACAGATATTCCTCCATAGCTGTCAGACATATTTAGCTTTCTATACATGCCCCTTCAGATTGAAAGTGACCACGTTCTCAGTACCCAGGAAGTGGTTTTAGTATTTCAGTAGCTAATTCACTGCTGAAAATACTTATCCTTGTTGGTGAGACTGCAAGGATAAATGATTCTTGGCCATCCAGAGATAGGCTCCCAAACAAACGTTTGTGAAGCCACTATTTGCAGGTAGTTCTGATCATGGGTTTCCCACAGTGCTGAGCTTACAAACATTTGCCTGCTCATACAAGTCACAACAATAATTTTTTAAATGTCCCTCTGGAGAGCAGTGAGAAGTCCAGTAGTGTAGAATTCAATGCTGAGACACATAATGTTCAACATCTTTAACTGCCTTATAAATAGCACAAACTATGCTTAGAACACTTACAGATGAAACAAAATGGAAGGACTAATTGTGGCCATGACAAATGTCACAACTCCACTCAGACACTGCAGTAAACCTTACCACTAAACAAAAAGAAAACCTATGTGGCCCAGGATCTGCCACTGGGAAGCGGATCTGTGGGATGAGGGGCAGAGAGTGCCAGGCTGAGCCAGGTCAAGGTGCTCCCTGCAGATCACCACCCCAGTTGACAAAAAGAAACTGGGAGGGTTGGAGGTGCTGGTGTTGGTTGTATGGAGCTGTAAGATGCTTTGCTCTCCTCCAGGAGTCCTGACGAGGGGTTTGTTCATTTGGAAAATGCAACACTTGATTAAGGCTGTTGATTTACTCTTCTTGGGCAACAAACTATGTGGCCTCAGCACCCACTGGTAGTGGTGCTGGTGACAGAGAGGTCATTCAATCTACCTGATGAGAGACACCAGGACAGGAACGTTTCAAAAAGGACCAGAACAGTCAGCAGCACAGTGCCCAATGGTCCAATGGCAGCAACACCCTCACTGTCTCCTCAGAGGAGCTCTGTTAACCCAGCTTTTGCAGAGGTGCCCCATGGGTTACTGGCCTGCTCAGGATGGCTGACTGTATTTGCTTAATTCAGACACTGGATAGTTCTCACCAAAGATGCTGTTGTCATCTTAAATCACAGAAGCATTTCTGCTGGCGAGATGCTAAGGAGCTGTAAACGTGCCTTCTCCTCAACAATTAGAAGGATAGAGCTTCAGAGCAATGTCTTGTATGTCTAAAAAATTGTTATTACAAATACACATCCAAAGAGCATGGTTAGTACTATTTTAAGAATGTCATATTCGTGTGTTTTTCTCAAGTGACTGTGGTATAGTAACAGTATAGTGTGTCAGCATCTTCTACAGTTTATTTCAAAGCATGCTGCAGTTCTGTGCCTGTCCATTTGTGTTTGAAGCCCTGTGGAGGTGCACTTATGTTTCATGCTTTAACTATGAGGAAGGTAAGAGAAGTGGGCACTGGGTGTGCAAGGTTTGATAAATATTTTCTTCTGCTCACCCCCTCTGCTGAAGTTTTAGTGCCTGCTGAAGGAACTGATATCAGAACAGCTACATTTGTGACAAACTTGAAAAACAGTCTTCACTTGTGAAACAATGGAAATTTATATATACAAAGAAGAAAAAAGAAGATTGTGTTGAAAAAGTGCTTGAAAAAAATAAAAAGAATAAGGGATGGTTTAGACTCATGTAGGTTTGTTTAGGACACATTCTAGATAATAATTATTGGGGGAAAAATTTGGAAAGCTGTGAGTGTGGTTGATAATTAGTTTTATAAATTTGCTTGCTGTAAACCCACAAGATACTTCCAGTGCATATAGTGTCCATCTTCTCTATTTTGAGAGACCTTATTTCCCTTTTCCTTTCACTGGAAGGATGATTATTCTGATATCTGGGTCCTGTTAGTCCTGCAGGTGGAGATGTGAAGGGTAGGAGATGCTAAAGCATGAGACAGTCCATAGGACAGACAGCATCCCAGGGCACAACTCTCCCAACCTCCTCCTCTTCTAAGCAGCGTGAAGCCGACCACCCCGGCGCTTCACGGCTAAGGACTGGCCCGCGGCGTCGGGCGGCGCCCCGGCGGATAAGCGGCGGCTCCTCCTCAGCGCGGCCCCCGAGCACCTGCTCACCTGTCTGCCGGCCTGGGGGGGCCCCGGCCCGGCCACTCCCCTCGGCGGGCTCGGCGCAGGCGCTTTAGCGGCTACCGCAGGCAGGGGGCGGCAACATGGCGGCGTGAGCGGCGGCGGCTTCGGCTCCACATAACGATTGTTCTGTGAAGATCAAGTTAAGCAACTACATTTTTTTTTTATCTTCAGAGAGAGACTTTAAGCGAAGCAGATATTTTGCTTGAAGAAATATTTTAAGTCTCTGCCTTTGATTTAGTGCAAGCTTTGCAACAGTCATGGACGCAGAAGGCAGAGTTTCTTCGCTGTTCTTTCTGGTGGTCTAAAATTGTCCTGGAAAACAGTCTTATGCAGAGGGCTGCGTAGAGGCTCCTGGAAAGTCATGATTTAAAATAAAATGGTTTCCAGCAAAGACAGTCTACTCTGTCATCTTGACATTGAAACTCCAGTAAGTCCTTAGGACCAGAATTCTAGTCCCTTCAGCCTCTCAAGATTTCAAAGGAAATAACAGATCTGTTTTTTTTCCTTTTCCCTTCACTTTGAGATATCCAGGAGAACACAGACGAGGGGTTTTATTTCCCATTTTCACTGAATATACGTTTTCATGTCAGCCAAAGAAGTGGCAGAGCTAAAACGCCACATTCACTTTCATGTTCATGGCATGGTCAACATGCCACATGGAAACAATAATCCTGAGGGCTCCCTGGAAACACTCCACCTTCTGTGTGAGCAGAGAGATGTCATGACCCTGATCTGTGGAGTGGGAAGAACATAACGGTGGGCTGCAAACCATATGTGGGACGTTTGCTGCTGGTCCACAAGGAGCCATTTGGCTACATGATATGATAGGTTGAATGATCTGCTTCTGCCTCTCAAACACTCAACTGGTCTGTGCTTGCATGATGTTGGCAACAGGCAAAGAAAAATAAAATAAGGAAGTTAAAATAAGGAACTCTCCTACTTCCCACTTTCAGTACTTCAGGTCTCTCAAATGAATATTCTGCTGTCCTAGTTGCTGAGTCGCTCCATAACTTCCTCTTCTGAGACTTCTATCTCTGTCAAGGCCATGCTGTTACTTCCATTTAAAAAGTGTTCTTGGGGCTGTATTAAAGCATCTCTTTTATAGTATCAAATAGTTCCCTGTATTCCATGGCACAATTCCATAAAACACATTTACTTTTTGACTGCATAGCAAGTTAATTAATCTTGGAAAAATCATTAATAAAATAGTGAAAATAACCTGTAAGCCTTCTACAATCAATATTTTGCTGTATTGAAGAGTCATGAAGCATGTTTTTGAAAGATAATAAAGTCAGGAACTTTATAAAAAATATGCAGAAATTTGCTGTTCATGAGTGGAAGGAATGGCAACTTTTCTCCTCAGAATGCACCTACTGTTAGAAGCCTGCAGTGACCTCATTAAGTTATTTCCATAGCCACCAGGCTGTTTGCTTTTGAGTTACTAGTGGTTTCTCACAGCACAGTAAGAACTCAAAATAGCATAGCAAGGTCCAAACCCAGGCCACTGCCATCCATTTTTCTATAGTCAATGTCTATCAAAGGGCTTCCTGTTGCTTGCACCCACTGTTTCCTGTTAACCATGACTATAAAACTTCGCCTACTTTTTGCTGTTATCCTAGTGAGCATCACTCCTTACCTGGCTGAGGTACCTCCAGCAGGGTAAAATTCATGCTAGAAAGATCAAGTAGCTTGCTGACTGCACAGCCTAAAGAAAACTAAGTTTCCAACAAAACCATTCCTCTTCCACTGGACCATTAGGCAACAGAGATGCTACAAATTTAGGAAGCATCCCAGATTAAACAGAGGAGATGTGGGAGTGGAGGAAGCCAAGTCAGACCAAGGGAATTGTTGTCAGCACCTCGCTGTGGTGCGAGGGTTACGCTCCAGCTCAACACACAAAACATCTTCAGAGCTGCCGTGCCAGCATCCACTGCTGAGCTTTGGGGCAACCAGGGAGAGAGGCTGAAGATATGAAGCTGCTAAAGGCCCCCTGGGCTGGGAGAGTCCTGCTTGGCTCTCAGGAGGGTGCTGAGTGGCTGCAGATTTGATGTGAACTGCAGTTCACTCATTAACATTGTAGGTGTTGAAAGACAATACAGCGAGTAACCAAAATCACGTTTCCACCAAGTATGCACAGAAATGAAAGAAACTACTGAAATTACAAAAAAATTATATAAAACGCATTTAAGTGACAGTTATCAGACATACCAAATATATGTAACAACATCTAGTCAATAATCTACCTCTGTCTACTTGTTATATTCCAGATTTCTGAGTAGCGTCTCTGTTGGGGAGGGGGACACTGCATGAAATTAGAATATTTAATTTTCATCAACTCACCCTCCCATTGGGACATGTCCAGATGAGCTCAATGCGCCCATTGATGAAGGTTTCTGCTCTGCATTCCAGATAGAGAGTTTCTCCAACCAGGAGTTTTTTGGGAGTTGCTTTTAGAGCCAGGTTCTGTACTCTGCCCTCTGAAATGCGAAAAAGCAAAGTTAGAACTACGCAGCACTCTTGATATCCCCCCCCCCATTAAGCCCGTTGAACCTTGGGGTCCTGGGGTGGGAATAAGCCTTGTCGCTTAGAGAAGGTGGATTAAGATTTATTGTCCTTTTTAAGCTTTATTTATAATTTATTTGTAATTTAATGACACACCACCCCCCCACCCCCGGTCCCAGTCCGCACCCCCCCCCCCCCTCCCCCCCGCCCCCCCCCCCCCCCCCCTTCCCCCACCGTCCCCCCCGCCCCTCCCTGGGCGCGCCAAATTAAAACTCAGAATGCTTTTGTCAGCACGGGTTTAGTTTGGACTTTTAGCATGACTTAGAGTCACCCCACCAATTGCCCTTTCACATGACTTTTAATTATCTTACAAAACAGCTGAAAGCTTCCAGCTCAGAAGTTACCTCCAGTCTCTGAACTTTCTGTTTTATTCCTGTTTTGAATAAAATACTCCAAGAACCTGGATGATACTTCCTATCTGAAGTAAAACATTAAAACATAGAGGCACATGATTTTATTTTTTTTTTCTCCTTATAGCTAATATGATATTGTCTGCTGAAGAAAAAGCTTTAAAAACACTAATGTAATCTAGGATTTCAGACCCTTCATCATTCTGACAGGTTTTCTGAAACTCTTCAGAGCACCATCTGAGTAAAACCCCCATGTAACAGCCAGCACTGAAGTAGGTGCATGAGGGGAGGGCTCCAAAGGTCTCTGCTCTGAAGCACATCAATTCATTAGGAGGCACAGCTGATAAATGAGTGTACAGTGGTATCCCTATGCACGTAAAGCAGCATTGTAAGGAAGAAAAATGAGAAGTGTTTGCTTGTGATGAGAGAAGATTTCCCAAGATTTATGTATTTGGGAAAAGAAGGGTTACAAGAAAAAACTCTTATTATGTGTCTTTTAAGACAGTTTTATTGCAGGCCTAATTGTTTAGCAGAACAGTGTTTCTTAAGTGTTCTGAGCCTTTTGATGCCAAAGTCTACTTGGATCAATATAAATAGACAAAGAGGGAATAAGCTTTATAGTAGATTACGTACTTCTCCCTGGAAGCATTGCTCAGGCTGCTTACTATGACATGAGTAACACCTACACAAATTAAAAGGCTCCAGAGCCAGCTCATTATAATGATACAAGCTTTTCTTGTTAGCAAAAAGCCCATCCTGCTTAAAATAGAATGCTCTTAAAATGGAATTTCTTCAGTAAGTCATCTGGGTCATGAGATTCAAAAATACTGATAACAGAATGAATAGTAACAGTACCAAAACAATTATGTGTTGATGAGTTTAATTCAGTACCCAAAAAAAGCTCCCAAAAGTCTTCTTAGTAATTTCAGGAGTAGTAATTATGTAGAATCAAAAATTATTATATGTATGTATGTATGTATGTATGTATGTATTTATTTTCCTACAGAGTGTGTGTTAAAGGTCTAATTATAAAAACTTTGTGACATGCAGGACATGATGGCCGGCGACGAGCGGGGGGCGGGGGAGAAGACGGTGTTTACGGGGGCGGGGGGGGAGGAGGGGGGGAGGGGGGGGGAGGGGGGGGGTGTCCCCGGCCTGGCCGCCTCCTCTTCCCGCGGGGGTTACCCCCGAGTCCTTCAGCCCACCTCGGGGCTGCTGTCGGCGGGGGATGAGCCGGGCTCCTGCCTCCGCTGCCCGCGCTGCCTGAGCCGCTTTCCCTGACTTCATTTCCCTGCCCTGATAAGATTCAACTAAACACCCCAAAAATGAGGGAAATGGCCCTAAATCCTCGACTCACCAATGGCGGGGAGCAGGTGACAGTTCCATCTGGGTGGTTTCAGCCTCTGCGGGGGGGCGTGGGATTCCTGCCCCCCTCCCCCCCCCCCCCCCCCCCCCCCCCCCGCGCCCGGGTTTTGTTGGGGGGGGGGGGGGGGTGGGGGGGGAATTTGGGGGGGGGGACTGGGGGGGAAACGAAATTTTTCACAGGTGGCCTCTGACCCTCATGAGATGTTCCTCAGCATCCTCACACCCGTGGCCACCACCATCAGATGTCCACGCCCCCCACTTTTGGCCCACATCTTCTCCTTGGCTCCACCACAGATGGCCTCTGACCCCCATGAGATGTTCCTAAGCATCCTCAAGCCCCATGGCCACCACCATCAGATGTGCACACCCCCACTTTTACACCAAACCTTCCCCTTCGCTCCCCCCCAGGTGGCCCCGCTGAGGCAAGGGCAGAGTCCCCTCCCACAGGGGCTGAGGAGCAAGCTGGAAGTCTTGAGGGCAGGCGGAGCACTGTTGGCAGACAGATAACACACCGAGAATCCTTGGACTAAAATACATCCCTTACAAGAAAAGGGGAAAAAAAAAAAACCAACCCCCCCCCAAAAAAAAACCAAAAACCAACCCAAAAAAAACAAAAAATCAAAAAAAAAAAATTAACAAAAGGATAAAAATTCACTGCCGGCTGGCTAGTGACGGCTGCCTGAGAGCCCTGGCTGTGGAGTTCCAGACGATCCATTGTGCCCCAGGGGACCTCATCTATCATGCTGGGGAAAGTGTTGATGCTCTTTGCTTTGTGGTCTCGGGATCCCTAGAAGTCATTCAGGACGACGAGGTGGTGGCAATTTTAGGTACTGTGATCTCTATTGAAATGCTAGTGATTTGAATATATTTGCCTTCTGCTTAGTTTTGAATATTAATTTCTTCAATTATAGGTCTAATTCTCAGTCTGTTGAAGAAAAGCATCAGTCTGGTGTCAGAAATAGAAGGATGGATCAGTTTGTAATTAACCAAAAGCTGAGTCTCACGTGGTTTAGATTGAATATTTCTGCTAGTTTAATACCTTGTCTATTGCACACATTGAATGTGCATGATTTCAACCTCTGAAAGCCCTGTGAGCTTAGGGCAGAAAGATGTAATTCTGGCATGAAGTTGGTGTGTCTGGGAGGAAAAAGACACCCCAGGATAAGATGGAACTGTGGTTTCCAGCATGGCAGGTATCTCCTCATCCAGATGTGAGGCACATCTGGATGCAGCCTAGATCTGTTTGGTTCAGACCAGAGCTTTAACTCAGCAAATCCAACCATCCCCCATGGCTTGGAAACCCCTCCAGGGCTACTCAGCTCCTCATGTTCCACCTCAGGTGGTTTCCTCTTCTCCTGTTGCTTGTTCCCCCGGGGGAAGCTAAGAGATACATCTCATTACCCGTGATTGCTATTGACAAAAATAACACAGTATCGCAGAGCTTCTATCTCCCATCTCTATGGTCTGATCCTGAGCCACTGAAGTAAAAAAAACTCCCACTCATGAAATGAAAGCTCCCAAAAGCTATTATAATAATCCCCTAATATATCCAACTGTAGACATAAAATTGGAAGACTCCAAATCTCTGAATTTTAAATAATTGTAACCATTTTAATGATCTTTATCTGATCATACAGAGCAGCACCAGTTCTGGGGGTTTAGGCATCCTGCATGCAGGAGGCATGGCTGGTGTCAGAAGAGAGCATGCCTGTGATTTGTGTGAACTGGCCAGCATTTCTGTACCACTTACTTTTAATAGCCTTCTTTTTATACAGCTCTTGCAACATCAAAAGCTGACACAGTTTTATGTTTGTGGTTTGTCAGTTCATGTGCATGTTACACAAAGAGATGCAGCTGGCTGTAGTCTCGCTTACAGAGAAGGTTAAATCTGAGACCTACATTCAAATATTGCATCAGCTTCAGGCTTTAGTCAGCTCCAGATTATATTTTGGAAATTTTGTTATGGATGTGGCTCATGTGTTTAAAAAAGTTGGGAATCTCTAGTGCTGTTATGTATTAGCTTGAATTCAAATATTCACTTAACCCCCCTTCCTCAGCACTACCCTCTGATCAATTCCCCTGAGCAATGTTTTCCCCCCCCACTTTGTTTATGGATGGAGAAATTTAAATTAAACACTATATTTTATTTTTCAAAATTAACATGGCAATTGCAAAAGGATAAACTGCTCCATATGCAGGAATATATCATACCCATTGGGGCACCTTTCTTTAAGTTCAAAGGGAGATTGATGTAGTTGTTAGGATGTAAATTACACTTCTAGCACTGACATGAAAGAATTGCTGTAAATTATGTACTATATATATAACTTTAATGCCAGATAATACCAAAATAAAACCACTAAACCCCTTAAAACAAGTATAAGCAAACAGAAATCTACCAAATGTTATTGAAAACATGAGTCACTGATTCTTTTCAGTGATTTACCAAAAAAGTACTGTCAGTGCTCTTTGAAGTTTTGTCTTCCCTGTGGATTTTTGTTGTTGCCTAGATTATTTTTTATGAATGTGCTAAACACCAGTGACAAATACATTTGTGTAACTTTTTTTTTCCCTGAAGCAAACAACCCACGCTCTGGCGCCACTTAGAGACCCCAAACCACTCCTGCAACCCTCAAACCCCCCCAGAGACTCCCACGCCCCCCTCAATTCCCTGCCCCCAACCATCCTGGGACCCCCAAGACACCCCCTAAACCCCCTCAGGGACCCAGACACAGATGAAATATTTTATAAGCAGTCAGGAGAGATTTCAAGATTCCTACCGCTTGTTCTCATGGGGACTTCAACCTCCCGGCTGCCTGTTGGAAGAGTTGCCCCAGTACCATCCAGAAGCCCCCAGAGCTCACCCTGGCACCAGCCCATGCCCAGTACGGAGGGGTGGGTACCATTCTGCTGCCCCGGGTACTAACTACCCCATCCCACCCCCTCAAGCCTTTGTCACCCCCGGGCCGGGTCCCCCTGGGACTACCCCCTTCCCCGGGTCCATCCCCGGGGCCCCCGGGCCCCCCCCCCCACCCCCCGGCCTCCCCCTTCCCCCGTGCCCCCCCTCAAATTCCATTTCTCTGTGCCAGAGATGCATAAACATGTTTATTTTCTTATTTTGGAAATCTCTGGAAGAGCTACCAACAAATATTCTTGGCCAAATAATTTCACTTTGAGTGACATCCTTGTCAAATTGATATTCTAACTTATCATAAATAATATTCTAACTAATAATATACTAATTTTGTATATTTTTTGCTGTTGAAGTTAAGCACCCTCCAGCATTGCACCATTCTCAGGTTCTAGAACTCCTGTTCTTTGGCAGAAGAGACACAGCAGTGCCAAGAAAAGGGATTCACACAGAACTCCCATGTGGAATCACCCCTGAGAGCCAGAGCAGAGGTCAAACATTTTGGATTCCCAGGGAGAACCCAAAAGGCTCTTGCTTAAAAGTCAGAAATCGGACAACTAATACATATTCACGTACTTTAAAATGAATAATGCCCTTTAAAATTGTAGATTAAGAGGCAGACAACAACATTAGCAGAAATCTCAGCCTCTGTGGCAAGCAGGAGCAATTGTAGGAGAGTCCCATGGAACACTGTTCATGCCCTAGGGATGCTGAGGCACAGTGGCCTCTTTGGGAGGGAGCAGAGTGGTGAGCAGGAGTGAGACCTCCATGAGTGCAAAACTCACCACAGTTATGTCAGCTCCTTTCTCGCCCTCGAGTGGGTCATTGCCGGTGCAGCTTGCTTTGAGCCCATGCCTCTGTGCTTACCTACACATGGGAAAATATAACCCAAACTCTACACACTAAGAGGTCTAGCAGTTTCTCATGTGTGTAACTGCCAAGATGACAATGAGAAGATTAAGTAAGTCTACCTGGGTAGTAAGAACTGCCTGAGTCTACAGGCAACCTGAAGCACAAACAGGATGAAGTCAATTTATTTTCAGTCCAACCTGGATGCTTATTCTCAAATCTATTGAATTGTAGTGTTGTTCATCTTTTCAACATTCAAGGCCTTGAAAGGTGGGGGTTTTTTTGGAGGTGAAGCTTCAGAAGATTTTTGTGTGCCTGTTCTGTGGCTACTGGAGATGCTGCAGTGTTGCCTTCTGACCACAGTCTGAGGGGCTTCATGCAGGTAGCAGGTGGGAGCCTCCCCTCTGGCTGTTCCATAAGCAGAAAAGGGGATGCATCTGGGAAATTTATGCCAACTAAAGTAATAAGTCTCAGTTGTAAGTGCGGGTGTTTGAGTAGATGTTCAGCTGATACCATGTACATAACAGAGTGTATCTCCTGACTCAGTTACCCTGAAGAGTTTACATCTCTGCAAATAAAAGCTTGTTTTAGCCTGGTGATTACAAACATATAAATGTTGGAAATTAATATATAAACATGAATGAAAGTTTAATTCATTCCAGCATAGGTTCATGAATGCCAATGGAATTGGCAATTAGAAAAAGTTTACGCATAAATATCACTTAGCATAGTACCGAGGAAAGCAGCGTAGGAAATACCCCCATCCACAAGTACAGAGGAGAGGCTAAGCTGCTGGAAAGCAGCTCCATGGAGGATTACTGGGAGTGCTGGTGGACACTGTCAACCACAAGCCAGCACTGTGCTCTGTAGCCAAGGAGGTCAGTGGTATTCTGAGAGGTGTTGTAAAGAGCGTTGCCAGTTCCCCTTCTGCTCTGCCCTAGTGAGGCAAACTTCTGGTGTACTGTGTCCAGTTGTGGGCTCCCCAGTTTGAGAGCATCTGCAAGGACAAAAATCTTCAATCAACACTGAATCTGCTGCACTTAAACATCTGTATTAGCACTTCCTCAGTGTGTGCAGAGAATTTCTGCATGTATATCTCTTACATGTTGATATGCCAATTTTTCCTGTTTTATTTCATTTAAAACATGTTATAACCTGAAAAAAATCCATACTTCTTAGCTTGTAAAAAAGTCATTTAACCTAAATGAGACCATTACTAAAATACAGCCTTTTAACCACCCTTAATATGCTTGGCAGCCTCTAGCTTGTTGCTTACAATCAGCCTTACCACCTCCTGTGAACGCTTTCTAGGTTGCTCAGGCACATCCAGTTCTCCCTTGACAGAAGTGACTCAAATGCAACTGTTCACCCTGAATAAACTTGGCAGCATCTAGCACGTTGCCTCAAGTAAGCTTTACCGGCTGTTCGGGACGCTTGCAGGTTTGCCCAGAAACATCCAGCGCTCTCTTGCCATGGAAAAGGGGGAAAAAAAAAATAGAGGGGGAAAAAAAAGAAAAGTGGGGGAAAAGAAAAAAATCGAGGGAAAAAAAAGAAAAGTGGGAAAAAAATCGAGGGAAAAAAAAGAAAAGTGGGGAAAAAACCAAAAATCGAGGGAAAAAACCAAAAAAAGAGGGAAAAAAAAAGAAAAATGGGAAAAAAACAAAAAAACGAAGGGAAAAAAAAAAAAAATGGGAAAAAACCAAAAAACGAGGGGAAAAAATGTCTGAAAGAGCACGTCCACTGAAGGCACTGGAATGCACTTGTGGTGTCTGCTCTTGCCTCTTAATGATGAAAATGGAAAATCAGGTTGCCTGATTCTAGTTATCATCTGATAACAAGCTAGTTATCATCTAGTTATCATCTGATGACAAGCTGCTAATTACACAGAGGAGGTGCAACAGCCACATGAGGAAAATCTGTGGCACAGAATACTTAGTTTTACATAGATTGTGAAGGTTTGCTATTTTAATCTCAGTACTGCAGGTAAATTTTTCTACAGATTATCCAAAGTGGACAAAACAGTCTGGTGCAGTAACTAGGTGTCACTACACTTGTGTAAAGCAATTCCCACTGTTTCACCATTCCAGATATTAATGAAAATGTACCTGAAAAAATAAGTGCTTTCAATTGCTTTATATATATATGAAAATGAATAAAGAATCAGCTATAGAGAACAAGTTCTTTTACTATGTAGTCATGCTGTACCTGTGGTTGACATTGCAACTTCTCACTGTCAGTGTCTTGAAATAACCTTTTGAAGATCTGAAATGCAGTTAAAATATCCTCTTAAAATGCATCCATTTTAAATAGTCAGGAAAGCAGACACGCACCAAAGAATCCCTCCGTGAGCTGTTTCATGTTTTATTAAAGCACATTTCAGTATGCTTCCCAAGTATTAGATTTATTCCATCTGAAACCCACCAGTTTATCTCCCTCCCCCCCTGGCCTTGAACCCCTCCAGGGAGGAAGCATCCACAATCCCTTTGGGCAATCTATTCCAGAGTCTCACCACCCTCATACTGATGAGTTTTTTCCTAAGATCCCATCTAAACCTCAGTTTGAAACCATTTCCCCTCATCCTATCGCTGGACACTCTTGTGAAGAGTTCCTCTCCAGCTTTCCTGTAGGATCATTTCAGGTATTGGAAGGCAGTTAATAAGGTCCCCTCAAAGTCTTGTGTTCAACCATCTTGTGGCATGAAGGCAGAAAAGGAAGTGGCTCTCAAGGACAAGAGAGCACTGCCTCAGGAAAGCTGCACCCTGCAGGACTCCCACACTGCCTCTGTTTTCCCCAGATTTAATTCAGTTGCAGTTCTGATTCCCCAAAAGAGCTGTTGGAAATCTTGCAGAGCCCATTGAAAACACTCTGCTCCAGGATGATGAGCCAGGCAATTTCCAGAAGAGACTGGCTCTGTAGCATCTCCTGCATCTACACTATAAATTTCAAAGATGCCTGCAAGAGTAAGAAATGCAGAGGAATTTAATGTGAAACATTTACTTTTTCCTTTTGTCTGAGCTGCAACCCAAGGCTTTACCTTTCTGCCACATCATTTTGAAAGGAAATTCATTTCCCTGCTCACTAGTTTTACTGAAATTATTTAATTTCTCAGCTACCACTTACTTGAGCATAGAAATTTCTTAACCCCAAAGCTCTCTCATTTCAAGAAAGCTACTGGAGGTTGCTTTTCTGCAATACATGGTCAGGACATCTGCTCCTGCCCTCACCTCAGTTGCTCACAGTACCACTTGAGTTACCTCCTTCTGCCAAAAACATACAAAAGCCAAACCCAAAGCAAATTATTCACATGGACACTGTGGCAGACAATATTCCTGGAACATTAAAGAAGGGGAACAGACAAATATACACTTCAAGTCTATATAAAAAAATCATAGCCAATCCGTCATCTGCAAGGCTATTAGAAAAAATTAAAATTTTACAGTCAGAAATTTAGGTTCTTTCAAAAGGAGTTGGTTGAAATGAGTGGACAAGCTGAATAAAGAATTGAGAGATGTAAAGTAGAAGGCTTAGATATTCTACTCCAGAGTGTAATCTCTAAGATGAAAGACACACTGGGTAACAATTGTTACTCACAGTGTTTGAAGAAATTTATGTGAGTAGAACAGATATCCAAACAAAAAGTACTTATTTAAATGGATTCGATCTCATTAAACCTGGTAGGAAGATAGGAGGCTTTGTTTGATCTTCATGTTATAAATAATCAGTTTGGATCTAGCTGCTCTCAGCCAGCTCTTTCCCTATGTCTGTTTAACTGCTGGGGAAATGATGTTTGCATCACTGACCTAAGATGCAAGTTTTGACAAAAACTGGATGTTTTACATAATTTTCAGTCTTACTTCGCATGGTAGGAAGCTAAGCTTCCTACCATTAGGGAAGATGCACGGATTGCAGTCAGTGTTTCAGCACGGCTCTGGAGAGCTGCTGCACTGGGGGATGTTGTTTCACAAACCCAAATGAATACGGCCTGAAGAGGGCAGTAGAAATACAGCTTTATTTTTCTTACCTTTGTAAAACGTTGTGTTCTGCAAATGCGTTACTGGACAGCAGATATTTACAGGCGTTACACATTTCTGGAGCTGTGCTGCATAAAGCGCTGTCGGGTCAATGGATCTGTGGTTCTGCTCTATGAAGTCTGAGATGGTGAGGGTTTGGTTTCTAAAGTACATCCTCTAAGAAAAACTTTGACTTTCCTCAGTCACACTAATTCCTTTGGATGGTTTTTCAGATACAAAGCACAGACTGAAAGAGGTTTTCTTATTATTTGCTTCCTGAAGCATGTGTGCCCCATTTTCTAGCCATTAGGGTGTTTCATAAGCTTTTCTTATTTACCAAATTGGTGAAAAACAGGAGATTATTATTTAGTATTACAGAAACAAAGCAGACTAAAAATCTGAAGAAATTCCATGTCTGCACTGTTTCCCCTTTTAATTTTTTTTTCTGCTGTAGGTATTAAAAAAGTAATTATCAGTATCACAATGCTTGTAAAATACTTAATTTTATTAATAAATGCTCATAGTATGCTATAAGTTTATAGGCAATATATTAATTTTAACAAGTTAGGATTTTTTTCAGTTGATGTATCTGTATTCAGAATATAAAATAAATAAATAAACAAACAAATAAATAAATCAGTTCACAGTGTTATGTCTGTTCACAGTGTTATGAGGCCAAGGTTGGTTTAATATCTAAAAGGGGCTTTAAGAAAGAAGTAGTGAGATGGTCTACCAAGACTTGTAGTGACAGGACAAGAAGCCACAGTTTTAATTGGAAAGAGTTTGGATTTAGATTGAAATGAAAGAATCTTTTTAAAATCTAAACATTTATCTAAATATGCAGGAGCATCATGGAGCAGGGAGATAAAACAGTACAGCTAATTAATTTAGGAGTGTTATTTAAAGGTAAAGAATAACACAAGTGACTGTTCAAGTCATTGCCAAAGACAACAGCTTTTGTGAATGCTCTAGGAAGATAATAATAAATGTGTTTGTATAAAGTATCTTCTGTTTGTATGTTTTGCTATCACCCTATAAAGAAAAAAATGACCTTCCTCTTAGGAAAATTTACTGTGAGAATCTAAAGAAAAGACAGAGTCCCACCTATGCAGAACCTATCTCTTCCTTTTGTTAAGGCATATCTGCAAGGAGCCAAAGATGGGGCACAGAGACATTAAAAGCAATCAACACCTCTCCCTTCCAGACAGGTCTTTCTAGGCTTTATCACCACACAAGGTTTGAGGCACACAATAGCCAGGCTCTTACAAGATCTTGTTGATAATGTTGCAAAATCATCCTCCACTCTCTTTGGAAGACTTAGACAGTCAGGGATGGTTCCTGGTGACTCGGAAAAAACCCAAATGTTACACTCATCTTCAAGACAGGCAAGAGAGAAGAATTCAGGGAGCTGTAGACTAGTGTTCCGAACTTAATTCAGTTGAAGATTATAGACAAATAGTGCTTGAAAGCCAGAGCAAAGCACAGGTAGGACAAGAGGAATACTGAGAATAGCTATCTGCAGAGGCCAGAGTATGCCTGACCAAACTGATTTCCTTTTATAATGAGAAGACCAGGTTGGTAGTCAAGGCAAGAGAAGTGGATGCCCCTAATGCTGCCATCATTTTTTATATTTTGTCCCATAGCACATCTTCTTGTAGCTGTTTTGGAAAGAAATGATCTGGATACATGGAATGACAAGCTGGGTGAAAAATTGAATAAATTGCCATGCTGAAGGAGCAGTTGTCAGCAGTTCAAAACCCAGTTGTTAGCCAGATATTACATGTCAGTCTGAGTTATTCCTCAAGGTGGGTACTGAGGTCAATACTGTTCAACAACTTCATTAATGGTCTTCATGATGAGGGAAA
This sequence comes from Actenoides hombroni, assembly GCA_024336885.1. Lineage (NCBI taxonomy): Eukaryota > Metazoa > Chordata > Aves > Coraciiformes > Alcedinidae > Actenoides > Actenoides hombroni. The sequence continues at coordinate 530,341 of WUAM01006479.1, read as the reverse complement.
ATGCACTTTCTGTGTGTCTCTAGGCAGGACAATAGCTGATATGCTGAAGGACTGGCTGCTATTGAAAAGGCTTTCAACAGACTAGAAGAATGGGTGAAAAAAAATACCTTCCATTTCAGTAGCCCTGATGTACACTAGATGAAACAACAGCATGCCACAGTACAGACTGGAAGCTGACTGACTAGAAAGTAGATTTATGTAAAAGAGACATATGTTTTGTTTGAGACAAGAAGTTGAACACAAGTCAGCTATGTGCTCCTGCAACAGTGGAAGCTAAGTGCCTGTTGGACTGCATCAGCAACACACTGGGAAAGAATTGTCATATATGCTTGCTCTACTTCTACCATCCCCTAGGTATCTGTTTCTGTCCATTTTAGGAGACAAAATTTTGATATGGTATAGTGTAGTTACCCTAATTTTCTAAAAATGACTAACTGTAAAGATCATTGCGTTAATTCCCTACATGAACTAGAGAAAATACAACTATGTGTAGATTACACCAATCTAGGTGTGTGTGTTAATCTGCTAGAGGATAGGGAAGCTTTACAGTGGGACCTAGACAGGTTAGATCAGCAGGACAAGGTTAACTGCATGGTGTACAATAAGGCCAAGTACTCGGTCCTGCACTTGGGTCATAACAACCCCATGGCAAGGTGCAGACTTGGGGATGTGTGGTTGGAATGCCAATGGCATCCTGGCTTGTATTGGAAACACTGTGGCCAGCAGGAATAGGGAGGTGATCATCCCCTTATACTCAGTACTGGTGAGGTCACACATATAATATGGCATTCAGTTCTGGGCCCCTAGCTATAAGAAGGACATAGAAGTGCTTGAGCGTGTCCAGAAAAGGGCAGTGGGGCTCATGAAAGACCTAGAGCACAAGTTCTGTGAGGAACAGCTGAGGGAACTGGGGTTGTTTAGTCTGGAGAAGAGGAGGCTGAGGGGAGACCTTATTGCTCTCTACAACTGCCTGAAAGGATGCTGGAGTGAGGAGGGGCACAGCCTCTTCTCCCTGGTGATGTGTGCCAGGACCAGAAGGAATGGCTGCCAGCTGCTCCAGGGGAGGTTTAGGCTGGATATTAGGAAACATTTCTCCACTGAAAGTGTTATCAAACATTGGAATGGTCTGCCCAGGTCAGGGGTGGTGTTGCCATCCCTGGAGGCATTTAAATGGCATGTGGACCTGGTGCTTAGGGCCATGGTTTATTGGTGAGCTTGCAGTGTTGGGTCAAAGGTTGGACTACATGATCTTGAAGGTCTCTTCCAACCAAAGACATTCTGTGATTCTCTGTAGAATAGTTTTTCAAAAGCTAACTCCAGGGAATGTGATATGATAACTGACTGGGACAGTCCTTGATTGTATCTTGAATAATAATAATAATAATAAACTTTTAAGTGCTTTTCCTCTTGGGGAGGTAAGGGCTACTCATCTCCTTAGGCAGAAGAGGTTCTTGGTAGTTAAACTGAAATAACTTTTTTGTCAGCCAGGAGTTAAGTTAAATCACTAAGACAACTACTTGGAAAAGAGGCATATTGTTAAATGGAATTTAAGTTCTCTCTTGGCTTCCTAGTTAATAAGAAATCCATGTCTTGGAGCAGAAGGAGTTCAGAAGGCAATCCCTGGACTGTCAAGGTCAAAGCGCAGTGAAATCTGAAGCCAGCAACATAAGAGAATGTGATAGCATTGGCGTTACATTTAGATTTTTATTTTATTTTTCCTAAGTCTTTTCTCACCTATAAATATGTATCTGTGGTGCAGTTTTGACCCAAATCCAGAGCAAGCATTAAACTCAAAAGTGTAGTTCTGTATCAAGATGCCACAAGTACTATGAATTTACAACCCTTGCTAGTACTGGTTTTATGCTTTATGACTTCCTTTATTCAGATGTAATAGACATTTAATTTGCCATTATTTGAGATACTGCAGAACAAATATATGGTGTTAGCAATCAAAAATTAAGTGATTGATTTTAATTATGCTGAAACAATATTTCACTGCTGCAAGGTTTAAACCAGGGGTGAGTTTTTATTATAAACCTCTGGAAAAAAAAGGTTTTAAAAGAACTGTAAACAGCCTTAGCTGATATCTCAACTATAGTGCATCGTCTCCTTTTTTTTTTTTTTTTTTTTTTTTTTTTTTTTTTTTTTTTTTTTTTTGTGATGGTGCATTTATGGTTCTATTGTACAGGAAAAAAAAGAAAACCAACACATTGAAATAACTCCTGATTGATAAATTGCACAATGATAGAGAGTTGTGCTAAGTAGAGTCTTAAGCAGACATACCCAATCTTCCTAGTGATGCCCTTTGACTAGCTTTGTTTGATTGTTTACATTCCACAAAGCAGTCTTTCGTTTACCAATTTTGCATCACAGATGTAGACCTCCTCACTAAACAGAAACCCTGTATGTAACAGGAATTATACCCTCAGGTACCTTTGTCATGCCGTGCTTGCTGCACAATCTAAAATGCAATTGCAGCAAAGAGAATGGAAGACACTAATGGCTTTTTGACTACACAAATACAAATATGCTTCCAAAAACTTCCCTTCCGTGTACATCCCCTTGAAAAAGAGTGCAATTTGGCTGAACATTAACTGCTTTATTTTCAGATGATGCTTCCAATATTTGAATATATTTTGTTTTTGAAATTAGAAGCTTTACATTTAAACAAACTAACTACTGATAAGAAAATCTTTTTAAAAAATAAACCAAAACCTGATAGTCTACACAGGTTTATAACTGACACATGTGCAGACTTTTCTTTTGGACTAAATTTGCTCCAAAATCAGACATAATGTGGGCTTCTGAAAACAATAATGTTTCTTAATAATTTCTGAAAGATATTTTTTCACTGGGAAATAAAAACACATATTCAATAATGCAAGAATTTCAATAGGTATTTATTAAAAGAGACAAGAAAGAAATAGATATTTTTTCTCCCTTTCAGGAAATGTACTACAAGTAAACTAGATGCATTTCCTATCTTATTTCAGTGTAAGAAAGATAAATAATATTTTGTTGTCTTACAAGCAAAGACAATTAATTTGATGCATAAATAATCCTGAAATAGAAAATGCATTTTAAGTCCCCTTTGAATGCTGCTTCAGTCATAAACATTGTAGCATTTCATCACAGCACTCTGCAACACGCTAACAGGCTTCTCATGGCCCACATGTTGTCCAGTGAACTTGTTAATTCACAAAATTCACAAAACTGTTCCAACTGAAGATGAGGAAGCTAATTTGTATTTATCAAAGAAGAAAATGTATTACAAACAATCTAAGCAAAAGGGGAAGGATTTGTTTATATGATAAGCTTTTATAAAAATACTATGAGCTAGGTTTTATCACCTTCATTTCAAATGAGTAACACTATGATTTAACCATAAATATCCAAGAGATAATTTAGGAAATAAGGTAATAATTAATTTAAATAAAGCAGAATCTGACTGAAAAATCCTCAAATAGTTCATTCTCCGTTCGGATTTATTTCCTAACACATACATATTTTCTCCTACACAAGTGGCTCACTGTAGTTCAGAATCACAGTTCACAATAAAACTAAAAATAAGCAAAGTTGCTTCTTTGTAATGTAAATAATGTTGCAATGTTTCCCTGAACCCAACAGAAATAACCCAGTCAATGATTTCTTTGCTCAGACTTCACTTAGCCCAGACAATCTTCAAGCAATTACTTTTTTCATGTTCATTTTAACAACCTATATCTACCTGTATGTGTGGCCTGAAAGCTGTGTCAGCCACTTTGTGTAGGGACATGAACCGAAGGAAATATTTTAATTTTCAATAACTATTTATTATTATATGTTTCGGTTGAAGGTCCTTGGTGTTCTGCAGTTTAGTATCACATATGTGTTTAGGGGCTTCTTCATGCCATCTTACATGAATGCAGAGGTCAAAGCTCCAGCTTCAGTGACATGCAACCAGCAATACAGTTTGTTCTGGGGTAAACCAGTAAGTACTAACTGGATATATATTTATTTTTTTTTAATTTAATTTTTTTAAAAATGTTACATTACCATCATTACTTTATGGGTATGTAAGTAAAGCCAATTGTAATAAGAAGTACATAAATATGAAAGTGCTGAGGCATAGAAGACTTTCAATCCCAGGTTCTCTTTTATATCTGTTGGACCAGAATACCCGTAACTATTTTCATGACCCTGCTAAAGAAGAGTGTAAAATATTTTGCAAAAGGGAGAGTATTAATCGCACTTAGCTTTGGTAAGCATGCAGTAGGGCATGCATCTATGAACTGAACAGGAGAGGTAGACAAGGCTGGGTATAAACAGAGTTGGAAAGGGGAGTTTTGGGAGGACTCTTCGCTTCACTTAGACTATTGGGGACTGTGTTTAAGGTTTGGAATTTTTTTAAATAATAGTATAATGAAGAACAGTGCAATTCCACCAGATGTGCTGTATGTGTCCACTAGGAGAAGAGTGGTTATTCATCCGGGAGTTGTAAAAGAACAAAGTTTAAATAGTTTGGAACATTTTGTATCGAGCATACTGTACCTTGCACAGCTTTTTAGTCTTGACTAAATGCGAGTTGGTGTTTTCTAAAATTGGCATATCTATTAAGCTATAATTGTAGACATCTCACCTCTCTTGAAGGCAGAATAAAAATGGAATATTTGGGAAGAACTTACACTAGGTATGGGGACTCTTATAATTTGGGATGTATTCTAATAGCTGAGTTTCTTAGGTGTTCTTCCCTCCTCATATGGTGGTGTATGATGTGGGTAGTACTGACCTGTTAGGTGATTGCCAGTATTGTGACATGTGTAAGTGAAAAAAATTATTTACAATTTGTAGATATTGTGGATTTGTGAATATTTTTTGTCATGCTAATGAGAAGGTGTAAATGTGGAAGTGCTGCTCAACATTACAAGTACTGTTTGACCAACTACATAAAGCTGAAGAGCTGTTGCTGTTCTCTGGGACAAATTGTTGGCTTCTGAATAGAGAACAGAGCACAGCACAAGGACTTCCATGTCTTTCTCTGATAATTCCAGTTAGAGAACTTCTCTGCATGATTTCTGAAATGTCTGTGCTTTGAATATAACCATGGAATTGCCTGAATGCTGCACATCTGAGTCCCTCTACTGAGAGCTGCTCTATAAATGTAATTCTTGAACTATTGGTGGCAGAGAGTGTGAATCGTGCAATGCGAATGAGTTTCTGAGTAACAATTTGCTGGTAGGCAACTATGTCAACAGCTTCAGACACTGTAGCATGAACTGCAAATAAGAAAAAAAGAGTAGAGCCATTGGGTCAGTAATTCCCAGTTACATTGCTCCTTCTGATCCAGACTTGAATGCTGCATTAATAAGTGTTGCCTTCCAGACTGTCTGATAACCTTTTTTCCTTGTTCTGCTTTTACGGTGAAAAGTACAGCTGGAATACTGTTACCATATAAGAAAAACTAGGGAAAGGCAGGTGAAAGTGTTTGGTTTGTTGTGATGGGTTGGTTTTTTTGTGGTTTGTTTTTTTGTTGACTCTTTATTTTTTTATTGAGCAGGGGTTTGAATCTCATGAGTGAGGTGTCAAACTAGGTATGAAAGACACTTCAAAATGTGTTTCAGACTTGTTTTCTGGGTTGGATCCTGTGTTAGCAGAGAAAAAATGTTAGTGGATGTTGTCCTTAAAACCTGAGTTTGCGGAGGAGGGGTTGAGGATTTAGAGCTTCTGCTGTCTTCAGGGACATAGGAGGTACTCAGCTGTACAGACCCTATTAGAGCCACCGAGTCGTCATGTGTAGAATAGGTTAATGGTTTTATCTTCTGCTTGCAATATTGAACGCTTAAATAGTACAGATTTGGACTAAAACCATAAATGTTATTGCAAAAAGCTGAAATTGCCAAGTCTCTAATTTTTTTATTTTTTTTTTATTATTTCTTTTTTTAGAAAAAAAGTAAGAAATAGAGTGTGAGGGTATAGCATTTGCTTGTTGAGTTCAGTCCTGTAATGATGATGAAATGGTACAGGATACATTTCACATTAGATCAAGGGGAAAAAAAAAATCTTTATATTCTGTAACTCCAGAACATGTTCTGTTATACAAATGACCTTTAGCATTTAGTATCTTGGTATTCCTATAAAGGCATGATAGAAGCAAGTGAAATATGTGAGTGTGATGTGTTGCATAATTACTAAAATGGACACACATTTTGTTCAGCAGAATAACAAGGCAGTGAAATTGTTGTGGTGCAGTATACAACCCAGCAAAAAAATTTTCTGATACGTTAGCACTTGGCTTTCACTTTACTAGTATACTATACCATACTTCTGGTGTTGGTTTTGGATTTAGCTTACCATCTTACAGGAAGAGCATGAAAGCCAGAATGCATTCTTGCTAAGTCATAGAATCATGGAATAGGATACAGTTAGCCTTTTGCGCTGCAAGCACAATTTGTCAGCTCACGTCCAGCTTTTCATACATCACTACCCCAAATCCTCTGCAGGGCTGCTCTCAATCCATTCATCCTCCAGCCTGCAACCAGAGGTTGTCCCAGCCCTGGTGCAGGACCTTGTACTTGGCCTTGTTGAACCTCATGAGGTTCACGTGGGCCCAATTCCTAAGCTCATCCAGGTCCCTCTGGCTGGCATCACATCCCTCAGGCATGTCAGCTTCACTACCCTCTGATGTGACCATCCAACCCGTTCTTTATACCCTGAATATCCTCAATGCATTCCAGGAGTATTCTGGATTGCTTACAGCTTGCGAGGCTATTTTTCCAGCAGGTGCTGGGGTGGTTGAAGTCTCCCAGCAGGACAAGAGCCTCCAAGTGCAAAGACTCCTGTAGCTGGAGTTAAGAAGCCTTCCTCAGTGGGATCCTCTTGATCAGGCATACTGTAGTAGACAACAACCATAAGGTTCCCTTTGTTGCCTCGGTCTCTAATTCTTACCCATAACAGGCATGAGCAGATTAAAAGCGTCTTCAAAGATAGCTCTTCACATTCCATCCCTTTCTTGATGCAGAGGACAACTCCTCCTCCCCTCCTTCCTTGCCTCTCCCTTCTGAACAGCAACACAGTGGCTTGCAACTCCTCCTGTTTGTTGCCAATGCTGTGTACATTGGTTTAGAAGCACTTCATCGGTGCTCCTGTCTGTGTAACCTTCTTAGGGGAACACTTCTTAGTTCCTTTGAGATGTTTCCCTGGCATGTTACTTCCCTTTTGTCTCCCATTACCTTAGGAGCCCCTGTCTTATCTTCTGTGTACGCAGCACGTCTCAGAGCAACAGGCCGAGGACGCTCACTAGCACCCCTTCCTTCTAAACTTGGTGTGTTGTCCCAGAGCTTGTCATGGGCAAGTCTGATCTAATCCTCCTCCCCCTTCGAGTCTTGTTTAGAGCTCTGTCAATGAGCCCCACAAGTTCTTGAGCAAAGAGAAAGGTGAACCCAATCTGATGCCAGCAAGCTTTGTGCCTTGTAGGCGATCCCATTATCAAAACCCCCAAAATTGCTGTGGTGACACCAGTCAGAGACTCATGTGTTAATAGGCTGGGCCCGTCTGTTTGTTGCAGTGTTGCTTCTCACAACTGGAAGGAGAGAGGCAAAAATAACCTGTGCCCCAGATTCCCTCGCCGAGGCCCTGAAGCCTCTTTTAGTCACCCTTGGAAGAGAAGTAGCAGGCAATAGTCCAAGGGCTGCACCAGGCTAGGGAGTTTCCTAGTTGTATCCTTAGCCTGGGCTTCAGGGAAGCAGCAGAGTTCCCTAAGAGGAGGGTCTGTGTACCATATGGGACCCTCTGTTTCCCTAAGAAGGAAGGGACATTCTAGAAATAGAATTATAGAATTTTAGAACTGTAGAAAGAGAGAATTGAAGAACGAGAGGCAAACTAGCAAATGAGATTCCTGGTTAGATTTTCCTTGTAAAGTTCTTGTGTCAAGGGTTACTTTTTAGACAACTTATCAATTATTTCGTAACTAGGGGTTTATAGGAAAAGTGAGGGAGAAAGCTGGGGAGTTTTTCTAACAACTTGTTGATACAAAGGCAGCAATGACTGTGTGATGTATTTAACAATACAAATCAAAATATCTGAAGTCTTGATTTGAGTAACAATTGATCATTCGTGTAGCTTTCAGCAGAGACAGTCAGAGGTTGAAGTTTAATATTACCTTAACTTTCTTATTGAATTGAGACCTGTCTCTGTTTAAGGCTCAGGGCAAGCTCATGTGAAACACAGAGCAGGATTAGCCCCCTTCCCCTCTCCCTCCTAGGGGAGGGTAAATGGGGAATAAGGAAAAAGAGAAATGTCCTGGTTTCTTCATGCATTTCTATCAGGATAGAAGGGGATCCGGTGGTAAGAATTGCATGTTTCGTAAGGAATTGGATACTTAAAAATTGTACATGACCAATTTATTCAGTACAGTGGAGTACATATCAGGCTGTAATTATTTTTGGTAGGCTCTGTGCTGTAGATAAAAGCCTTTGACACTTGTGCTTCTCCAACTTGTAATTGAGAAATTATTTTAAAATCCTTGAATGCAAGAGCTTTGTGGTTCTTGATAAGTGTTAAAAAATAAAAGTAATGATAAATCAAATGGGGGGAAGTTGTCAAATAAGGTGCTAGAGGCATTGTTGTTACCTGGTTTTAACTTGTCACCTTGACTAATGACGTAAGAAAAAGGGAAAACGTAATTAATTGGATTGATTTAGGTGAAACTCAGTTGAGAACTAATGAAAAAAAAGCCAAACAAACCAAACTGTGGCAGTTAACAGAGGAAGTGGTACAAGGTGGGAAAGGACTGCACGATATTAAGAGGTTTGGGGTTTTTTTCCTAAAGTAAAGGTGAGGAAAAAAACCCCAACCATGTCACGGAACGAGGAGTGACATAGAGAAACAAGATATGAAGGAAAAGAAACAGCATGAATTCCTATTCCTCACAAATATCAGGTTTTTTACACTAGGGCAGCAGAAAAAACAATGAAAAGAATGTACAGAAGATGTAGAGTCATTCATTCATTTAATGGATCAGGGAAGTAATATTTTCTTGCTGATTAGGTAAAATTCTATGTCTTGATATCTCAATAACTGAAAGTGAACAGATCCAGGAGGACTAAAGGGAACAGTATAACTAAACATCCCAGAGTTTAGTAAACATCCACATCAAAAATATCAAGATTTAAATTATCCCAACATTCAGTCACAAGGGTAAGAATAATTGTTAAAACTCCTGTAAATATCTTAAAATGGAGAGCATCAAAGGAGCAAAGGCCAGGGTGGCTACTTGGGAAGGACTGGGTCGCATGCTGCTCTCTTGGTAAAACCAGAAACAGGGCAAAACCAAACTACTTTGGCTTCTGGCTCTGTAGCAGAGTGGATTGAACTGCCTTATGTTGAAAGAAAATGTACCACTGTTTTTACAGATGCATTTCCTGGTGTTTGTGGCAATGCAGTATTCTCTAATATTTGTTGGTTGTTTGGTTGGGTTTCTTTTTTAATTATGAGACTACCAATCAGTTTTTCCTTAAAGGACCAGGATTTTGGTCTAATGCTGCGTTTCTTGTGCATCTTGTATTTAGTGGAGTTCTGTAATAAAATGGTCAGTCTCTTATGTGTGTTAAATGGTTGTTTTGCCAGTGTAGGGCAGTTGTGCATAAGAAATTGTGGTAAAATATTTGAATTGGAATTCCTATTGGAAAGTTTCTATTGCTCTCAGCATTTTAGTCCGATTAGACATTCCAAGCAGAATTCTATTTGTGTGAAATGTATTTTTACTAAGCTGTTTGCACTAAATCTCTTTTAAAATGGGAAAAATGATACTTTGATAATACATGAGTTCACAACTAAGGTCTGTTATTGTTTCTTTTTCTTCTAGTACACGAGAAACCATAAAGCAGCGGTAACAGATGCTCAAAAATGTTGACAAATGATTGATCTATTCCACGTGAGAATTAGTGTCTGCTCTGTACCTTGGCAAGAAATTTGAATTCAGGAGGGTAAGCTGTTTTAATTGTTGCTATGAACTGCTTTACAGAAAAGGATTATGCAAATATTTGAATTTGTCTTGGTTGAGCAGAGTTGTTTTTGGAAAGACTGGAGTGAATGATTTAAGCTAGAGGGTTGGATTTTTTTTGTTGTTGTTCTTGTTTCTTTTCCATTTAAAGTACTTGTAACAAAGCCAAAAGGCTAAGTTTATAGACTTTGGTGGTTTAAGAGGTGCTGCAGTCCATTTCCCCTATTAAACTGTACCCTTGGTATGAAGTCAGCTGTTGAGTGTATGGCAGGACCAAGTTGTCGACCCAAAGTTCTCACAGTTGGAGTAACTGTGTTTCAGTAACCCTGGTTTTGAATGAGAGAATAATACTTGTTCATGACTATTACAAATTGTCTTTTCCTCTCTCTCTCTCCTTTTTTTTTTTTTTCCACCCCCTGCCCCTTCTCCACAACTGATAACTCAGTGCTTAGATTGAAAACACTGCTATAGTGCACTGATGCTTCACTGTGTGGATAAAGAAAAGGCAGCAGCTGTTGAGCTTCCATTGATTTATTTGAAAAAAAAGACAAAATCTTGGAATTTACAATATTATGGATAAGAGTTTATTTATGGAATTGGTTGTAATGTACTTGCCAAAAACATGAAATGATTTAAATGTTTTCTAAGTATGGATAGGCAACTAAGAGTCTCTGGAAAAAAAAAAAATGTTTGGTTTAGCTCAGTGAAAGGAAGGTAAGCTAAAAATATGTAGCAAATTGTTACTGTTCTGAGGTGAGAATAAACAAAAGCATTATTTAGCAATCTAATAGTTAACAAAAACTTTGTCTTAGCTAGCTTATTTCAGCTATAGCAATGTGCTTTAGAGCAATTGCGTTGTACTTTACTTGATTATAAATCCCCAAATACATTGAAGTACCTCTGAGACAGTGTAGAGCTAAACTCAGTTTAGGCTGTGTCAGTCTGGTGATGCTGCTGGCTTTCCAAAAAGTTATTTTTAATCTGGCACCAAGGTAGCTTTTATTATGATATTATAACCTTCTCAAAGTACTCGCATGACTTCATTACTTCTGAAAACCAGATCACTAGTGTACAGATCCTTTCTGACCTCCTTTGTGTATCTTGATGTCTTCAACATAAGTAGTATGCAAATACTATGTTTCAAGTAAAAGTTCTTTGGATTTTGAATTGTTGCTACTGCATTATCTTGTAGGATGACAAAAATGACTTAAGTGACATTTGGTTTTCAGGAAGTCAGTATGTGTTTCGCGATGTCATGCTATTACTTCCCAATTCTGTTTCAGGGCCTATGGTAAATGGTTGGGATGAAAGTCTGTCATTCTTGACTTTTCTTTCTAAAATAAAATAACAGTTATAATATTTCTTAGCTTTCTTCCTTTGACATGCTACTGAGGTAAGATGGGAGCTGATATAAAAAAAAAAAAGGGGGAGGTGGGTGGAGTTGGAGAGAAATAATAAAAAAATCAAAGCTTGCCATTTGCAAAAGGATCTTGTAGCCTGCGTACGAATGGGAGGAGATAGATTCTTTATGAATGTGCTGTATTCTCCTTTTATCTCTGCACTTGAAAAAAACTACCTGATGGGTCTCTCCTCCCATAGGGTGGGACAAAGCCAGACCCAATGGCAGAAAATGTTACTGATGGGACTCGTCACCGGTTCAAAACACTGAATAATTTTGCAGATACAAACATATTTGAAACAGATTTATTTAAGATGCTTAGATAGAAATTCTTCTGCTGATTTGCAGCAGGCTTATGTAGTATTTCGAATTCTGGAATTTAAAGACAAAGCTGGTCTTATGTGTAAAGTCCTTTATTTTAAGAACAGTTAATCTTTGGGCTTTTAAAGGTGTACATAGTTTTAGCATCCATCACTTCCTGAGTAAATGAAGAATGTAGCGTTGCAAAGTTGCAGCAGAAATTAGGTGGAAAATATGTAGACTCGCACACAGAATTCTTTAGGGCCAGGCTTAATCATTGCCATTTTCAAAATCAGATGTTGACCAGTGACAGAATCTAGAAACTCCAGAACAGTGAACGGATTCTAATTTCAGTGTAGTTGAAGGTAAAAGAAACGTTTCAGCTTCCCCCTGTTACTTTGCAGAGGGTTAGAATTTATTTTTACTGTAGCAGTGACATACTGCAGTAGTAAATGGTAGGAGGTTCAGCTGGATAACACTATTGATTTTATTTTTTTCAGTGCCTTTGCTTCAGTTAATTTTCACTTCATTTCTGACTCTTGATTAGCTCAGTGGTAAGTTGTCATTCCAGCGTTTGACTCCCTAAGGACATGATCTATGAGGCAGATTTTTCTAGTGGAGGGTTATGATTCAGGTAATTTACACATCAATGAAACAGCAATTGGCCTAATACTCTGAAGTGGAGTTTGAGATACTTGGAGTCCAAGAGTGTAATATCATAAATTAGTGTTTATATTAAGTACTCTTTAGAGACCTGCAGGAGAGGCCAGTGGGACACGTAATGTACCTTGTGTTCTTTTTTTTTTTTCCATGGGCATGTGAAGTTAAAATCTCAAGGAACATTAAGAAAGCAGTTGCACTTCATGCAAGATTGCCATTTAACGTTTCACTGGGAAAGCTTTGTTTCATCAAAGTTGGCATAATATTTGTTTACCCAAACTTTTTATTTGGATTTATGTTTTAATGGCCCAGTCAAATAAATGAGAATGATAAAATTGTCTTCATGTGGTTAGAGCAAGCTAATGAACTCTGATTTTTGCGTTAACCGATTTGCGTTTACATTTCATGTCGGTTTAGTTTTGAGCTATGTTCTTTATAGCTGAGCTGTGTTAGTTAAAACAATTTTTACAAGATACGGAGAATTCATCTCCATGTTACCATCTAAATGGTTTTGTTAAGATGAGCTAGTGTCTCAGAGTGCTAGATAGAGGCAGCAGATTGACATTAATTGAATTGAGTTTCTGTCTTTTCTGACTGTTTTGGCACAGCATGTCACTGGACTGAAGTGTGACTCACTTTACCCAAGAAGAGACTGTTACTTACTGAAAGATTCCCTGTGTACGTTAATGCTGTGGTTTCCAGTTCAGTGCCACAGTACAAACCAGTGTCGAACTTGACAGTCCTGCCCTTCTTCCACTTTCCAGCGGTTATTGTCAGCCCTTACTTTTTGTTGGCATGTGGTAGGCGAAAAATTCAGCGCAGGTTGTTGGGTTTTTTGGTTGTGTTTTTTTTCTTACCTCCCCCCCAGTTCCCTGACAGAGTTGGCTGTGCAGTTGTGCTTGTGCCAAGGTAGGAAAAGGACAGCGTAAGTGGGATTGTTTGGGAATGGAAGGCAGTGAGGAGCACAACTGCTCCAAGAGTGTTTTAAATCGAATGTGAACTGTTCGTGTAACTAATGATGAGTAACAGCAGAGCTAAATGTGTTTGGGTATGTTTCTGTGAAGTGATTTTCTAGTTAGTGAGTAAAGTGCATTTGCAAAGTTTCCAAAAGTATCAGAAGCTACTGTCTGGATTGTTTAAGTAGCTCTACTTCAATGGGATTAAGTCAAAACTGTATGAAACATTACTTCATTGGGTGGTAAATAAATTGATGGGTCACGGTTGGGATCTGTATGTTTTAGTAAGTAATATTAACTATGTATAACTTCATAAATATATACATGAAACTATTTTTTCCCCCTTAAAACAATTAAACCCACTTTTGTGTTTGTGTGGTATATTTGTATGGCGTTCTGAGTAAAATATAGTCAGATGGTGTTCAGGTAGGAGAGTACAGTTGCAATGTGCAGAATCTGCATTTTTTAAAGTTCTTCCAATATATCTTTCACTGCTTTTCTTGTAGGTTTAAATCTAGTCTGAATTGCACAATATTTGCCTGATTTGGATTTTTTTTTCTCTTGTTGTACGTGTTGATTTTTCTTGATTCAAAAGTAGATCCTGTGTAGCAGTTAAACACATGTGTATTTGGTATTGTTGACAACGATCTGCTTATTTAAAGCTCCATTTCTCTCCTTTGTTGTTTCTGACAGGCTGCCACCATACATCCTGTCTTGTTTGTCACTGCATCTCTGCTTCCCATTCCAAAGAGCTGGACTGGTTTTATCACTGTGTTTTCTTGGTTCCTTTTGTTGCCTGTGGTATTGGCAAGGAGCCAACCAAGGCTGTACCCAAATGCTTCAGAATGTGAAATTTCTTTCAGATCTCTTTCAAGGTATTACCTTGAGCTTATTACAGTCACCTGTATTACAAACATCCTGCTATTTGGGAGAGAGTCACTCCTTTTTAGAGGGCCATTAAACATTTGAAAATTTGCAGATGGTGAAGATTCTGCCATATTTCCAATTAAATTCTTCTTTATAGGCAATTATCCTTTTTTTAACCTGCATCTAGGTTGCATTATTTTTAATTTTAGTGTTAGGTTTTAGCATCTCTGAAAGTCAAGCAGTTGTATCATTTTAAGCCATTTTTATATCTAACTTTTTGCAGTATTACTAAAATAAATTACTTCATTACACATTATGCCAAAATGCACTGCAAGGTCAAACTCTAATTACTTTTTAGTTTAAGGTGTGTTGGAAACATATAACTGCTTTATCCTTGTTCATTGAAATAACAATCAGAACCCAGGAGTCATCCATAGAAAAATGGGGTTCATCAGTACTGAGATCTACCCTATCATTCAGAAGTGTCAGCAGCCAGGGGACCTACTTGATGACTGCATTCATGAAATTCTTGGCTTCCTTGCCTCATCTGTGCTCCAGTGTTTACAGTTTGCTGTTACCTAACAGAATAGCCTTGTTGACTTCATGCATGACACAAGGAATGAAATGGTGTCCCACCTAGTCTGTCTCCAGCATGACAACTGGATATATACGTATCTTAACTGGTTTCTGAAAAGGCTCTCAGCAGCCTCAATACATGTAATCTGTGTTTAAAAAACTAAACAAAAAAAATGACTGGGTTTTGTTCTTGCATGTGTGATTCTTCAGTCTTCCCCCCAAACCACAAATATTTCTTAAACCGTGTTTGGAAGAAATCCTCAGTCTCTCTAATTTGCTGTCTAAATGACTACTTTGGTTAATGACCTTCTGGTATTGAAATTCCTCCTCAAAACTACTTGCCTCCTTTCTTTACAAAAGATATGACATCTGGCCTTATTAGGAATACCTAATGGCTATCAAATTCTGCATTTATAGAGGTACATGTTTTCACCAGAACTAAACAGATGCATTGAAGTACCAGAGATCAACTCCAACAGTCTTGTGAGATGACTGTAGAGTATGTTTTATTCTTTGTAGTAAAGACGTAGGCAGAGAAGTTAGGCAGCCCTCCTCTATCTAACCCTCAATTCTGTTTTTAAATGCAAATGTGTTCTTTCCATACTTTTGAGTCATGGTAAAGCAATAAATTGAAAACTAGTCAATCCAGCTGTGCTAAGCAGCTCACTGGCTTTGTGCACCAGATACTTATTTATTATGTAATTTCTTCTTTTTTTTATTATCTGACACCTGTTACGTGATACATGAAATTGAAAAAGACTTCATTCTGAACTTCCAAATGCAGTCTGTTGCCACTTCTTCTTTTTATTTATGAGTTACTTTTTTTGCTAAGATCTCTCAGTTAACATTCCTGACAAGTTTGAGCAGTTTCTATTTATTTTATGTTCTCTTGGAGTGAAAAGATCAACTGCAATATTTTTCTGACCACTCTCGAGACAGGGAAAGAATTACATTTTGCATCTTGATGATTATGGATTTAGTGTGAATATATGTAGTATTCTTGTTAAGAACCAAGGTATTGTTTTGTAATTCCTGTTGTGTTTATTTTCTCTTTGGTTATGTGTTTGGTTTTGTATTTATAAATCACTGCCTGCAATTCCTTTCCTGAACTGGAAAACTTACGCATTTGTTTTATCACGTTGATCAAACTTACAAGGCTGTTAAATTCTGGCCTTTTATAGACAGAAATACCATAACTAACAAAAAAATTTAATGATAACATAAATATAAAACCAGTGAAGTGCCTTCCACCCACTCCCTTTGGATTACTTCCTTTTTGTAATAAATTGCTGCTTTTCATCCCTACCTTTAACTGCGTCGTACCATGGGAGGGGAAAGACTGCAGCTCACAAAATGTATCCAAGGTCCTAAGTGTATTATGAGTGATGTTTCCACAGTTGTGTAACTTATTTCCTGATTTTATTAACTTTTTTTTTTAGTAATTGAGACGTTTTCACTTGTTTCTGGAATGAAAGTACAAAGACCAACTCGGCTTACACATTTTTGAAAAATAATATGAGCAAAGAAATTAGGCTTCACCTAAATTCTGTCTAAACTGTAACTGATGTCATTTGAAACATTTTGAGCAGTTTATGTAGGTCTCTAATTCGACAGTTAAAAAACTTGATACATGATTTAGCCATTAATAAAAAGTTAACCGATTGGCTCACTAGGCTATTTAAATACCTCTTTCTTTGCATTTTTAACTGACTATGGAATTCATGGTGGACAGGAAAAAAACAAACAGTGGATTTCGGAATAATCGTGCTTGCTAGATTTAACCCAAAATCTACTTTAACGGGCAAGAACATTTAAATTTTCCTCTATTTATTCACTTCATATAATCTCACAGATCCGGTGCTCATTACTGGTATGAAGTTTTTTTATTATCTTTGTTTCATAAACCCCACAGTTATCCAAGCTCATAGGTATGATACAAATGTAATTGAGTGCACCATGAGTGGCCTCAAAGGATGGGAAGAAAGAATGCATTTCTGGTCAGGGACAGTCATAGCTACCCACAAGGACATCCAGTCCCTTCATACTCAGAAAATCATATATTCATGTCTGAGAGAAACCAGCCTCTGGTTGTGTGCCTGTTACTCCACAGGCTCTTCAAAAGGGTAGCAGCACCCCTCTGGAGCCTCAGGATCACCTCCTGCTCCCGTGGAGGGTAGGTGAGGAGGGAGGGAAGGCTGGCCCTGGGATGTGGGGCTCAGCAAAGGAGACACCAGTGTTTTTCAGGAGGAGCTGAAAACAAAAGGCTGCTCTGGGGATGCCTTGAGCTCTGTGACATGTGAGAAGATCCAGACACATTTCATGGTCTGTGGTCTGGAAAAAGATAATCAAGCACCCAAGCTTACAAGAAATAAAGTATAGCATGAATTTTTCAGTTTCATTACTCTAACATATAAAAAAAATTAGTAATAGATAAAGAGACCTTATCTTTTAGCAATTTAAGGGGCAATGTATGGAGAAGAAAAAAGAAAAAAGTTGCTCTGTTCAAATTTTCATTTCACTTTCTTAGCCCTGAGCTGCATTTGGAAGAGCTAGAATGTCTTCCATTACCTCGTTAACCAATTTAGTGTGGTCTCCTTCGCCATTAAGTATCATTTCAAATGTTTTTCTAAGGGTGGATAATTTATTAGATAATATCCAGTCGTTAATTTTGTTAAGGTAGAAGTTATTCAGCTCTCTTTTATTGTCCATTCTTGGGTTATTAATTTGTTCCTCTGTAAATAAATCCAGTTCATCTTGTGTGAAATCATTGCTTTTCATTTTTTGGGGCTTAGAAACTGCTGATGCTAGGAGAGCAATGAACCCCACCAAGAGCAAGGTTACCAGGGGATGAGGGAAGGAGGGAGTTCTTGCTGCATCAGCCTACACAAGCAGACAGCCAGAAGTGTTTCCTGACCACAGCCAGCAGTGTTTCCAATCCCCAATTCCCCTGTGTCCTTGCCACTGGCAGCCCCAGGTGATGCAATAGCCCAGCAGCCCCTCACAGCTCCCTGGCCCATGTCACGAGCAATCCCCCCAAAGCTTTTCCCAACATATTTGGAATTTTAAACACAGCATTACTACTTCAATATTGAAAATGTACTGAAGTTAAATGCAATGCTTCAAGGACTCCAAAATCTGCTTAATACAAACATTTAGTAAATACCATTTCTAATACAAAGCTGCTGTAATATGTTTTCATTGCAGAATCAAAATGATTGATGGTTTGACATAAAAAAATTCATCCTTGAAGAGCTTCTCTTTCCAGATCTTTTAAAACCCTCCCTGCCCCCTTCCCTGCTGTACAAGGGAAAAGAGAAGAGAAAAGCAGAGAGTAGCTTGTTAGTACTTAGTCACAACAAAGAAACACAGCCAAGGTCAGCAACAGCCAAGCAAAAGCCACCAGCTAGTACGTGCTAGAGAGAAGAGCTGAGAAAGAGAGTTTATACAACTAACTTTATGTCAGTTATCAGACAAATGGGATTATTTCATAGAATCATAGAATCAACCAGATTGGAAAATCAAAGAGAATCTGGTTTCATTTAATACTGACATAGGCAGGGATACAAAGATATAAAAGAGCACACAGTTTTTAAGGAATATATCTGGACTCAATGCAGAACACACACTGGAAAGGCAGCAGCAAAATGGCTTGTTCTTCAATATACCTTGTATGATGTCCTTTGATTAGCCAAAACCTAATTTGAGGAAGCTTTCTATTTCTCATCATTTTCTTGTATTGAAGTTAATTCTCTTAAGACAAGAGCAAAGGATTATGCTCTCAATTACTTTTAGCCTGATAGTTTCTGTGAGACACACAATCCCTTTCAAGGGGCTGAAGAGGAAGGTGGGTGTGTTTTTTCTTTTTTTCAAATGCCTTTTAATATCAGAGATTATTGGGTCATATTTTTAAGATAATACAGTGGTCTTCAAAGTTATTGACCTTAAATAAATAAACTACATCTTTACCTTTCTAGCCATTCAAAATGCAGAGGTCTACTAAATTACTATGTTGCAGAAAGCACCTTCGGTGTCTCGTCGTGCTGGATAATTGCAGAGAGCGTGTGGGAGTGAATTGACAGAGTTTATCATGATTATAGACCTCTTTCTTTACCTGGGTCCTGGAAAACCAGATCAGGTGTAATGGACAAGTGAGTACAGTTACTTAACCACAATTTCCCGACTGCCTGGATTTAATCCTACCTCTCCTGGGTGCGTCATCTTTGCGGTGGCTTTACAGTCCCAAGGATGTGCTACACTTATAAAAATAAAGTAACTTTTGGTTATCTTATCAGTGTGAGACTGATCAAGTGCTTTCAGCAAAGGACTCCAGACACATCAGTGCACCTATGTGAAAGCTTTTGAAAAATTAAAGCTGATGTGTTGACAGCTGTAATACCACTAGCTTTTAATCCTTCGTTTCTTTTTTTCATTATTAGGGATTCTAGGACATGGGTAGCAGAAGATTAGCTTTATCCACTAACGTTTTAAAGGAGAAATGCATAGGAGTGTATTGTTTTGAGGTCTAATATGATAACTTGGCATTTACTCTGGCCATTGAACTGAATTTGTTGGTTACACCAGCATCTTAGCAGTCATGGTGACATTTCCAAATCTTAGCACATTTTATTTATGGATTTTGCTTCTGCTTCTCCTCTACATGAAGAACTTGGATCCTTGGGAATTTTGGCTGTTCTTGTCCAGGAGAAACTTTCATTAAAATTAAAACAGCTGAGGAGTCCATCTGAAATTTGGTAAGTTGTTTTCCTTCCACTCTTGCCCTAAAACACAGCTATCATACAAATACTGTGCTGTCAGCATTTGTGTTGTCATTAACCAAAGAAGGCATGGTGCACAGTGTTTAATTTCAGCAGCATCTGCCTGAACTGGCTTCCTCCTTGGCTTCCAAGCTGAAGTGAATAGAGATTGTGTTTCTGAAGAAAAGAGATTCCACTCATTTTGGCATCACGGGGTATTTAACCCCTCAGCTTGCAAACAACTGAAATGCGTCTTGGAAAAATCTCCCTCTGATTTCAGGAGAGTGCCAATTGGACTGGAGAGAGTTCTCACCTTATAATTGATGTTCAAAGGATAAATACACTGGTATTAGTTATGCTCAGCATTAAGCTAAACCAACCCTGCTACCATCTTGGAAACTACAGGGCTACATGACACTTAAATAACAAATCAATGATATAGTTGAAAACCCTTGGACCAGGTGCCTCACCCAGGAGACCAGGCGTGTGCCCACAGTGGGACCCCCAGGACCCCTCTATGCCAGGGGTGTAGGGTGGGGGGCTGCAGAACACCCACTGCCCTGCTGAAAAACACCACTGGGAGGAGTGGCCACAGGGTCATTTATCTTGATTTCTACTCTCAGTTTCTCAGCCCGGGCTGTGCCAGCTCCCCACAAGCTGATGGAATTCTGGGGCAAACAGCAGCATTGGCAAACTGTTCAGACTTTTGTCCCCTACTGTATTATTTGTCAATGACTTCCGTAACTGTATTAGACAACTCTAACTCCTGTTAATGTAAGAAATCAAGGAAAAGAATTAGATATGAATTTGAGAGCTTTTTAATTCTAAATACACACTCGTTATAAGAATAACCATGGAACAATTACTTGTAAAACTCTCTGTTCAGAGATTACAAGGAAATCAAGACTGAATCCTACAAGCAACTGTAAAAAGCTCTATTTGATGGCAATTCTGAAATGTAAATCCAGCTTTTCTCTTAGCCCTTCACTGATCCAGAGGTGGAAGGAGTTTGCAAGGGAGGGATTTCCACCAGGGCTCTGGTGTCTGTGCCATGGCAGCAGCAGGATGCCAGGCAGGGGAGCTGGCCCACGTGCAAACCATGGAGCAGTTTATAGATCAAAACCAACATCTGAAATCCCATTCAGGTACTGCTGAGGATCAAAGACTAACTCAACCCTCAAAAGATACCTTAAAGCTAATGAATTCCTGGAACTGTTCTAGATGCAGACAAGGAGCAATAGATGACCTGTGTCTTCTCTGCCCTTTGGGGACACCATACACATGTGGTTTACCTGTCCCTCTCCCATTTCCATTCTGAAGCAGACTTTTGCATGAGAAATGATTTCACAGTAGGTCTCTGAGAGCAAAGAACACTGCCTGGGGTGTGTTGGTGCAGGTGCAGTGTACTTCTTGCCCAGAAACCCTGCTAAAGAACTCAGTGAGTTTCAGCAGCAGGTTCAGCCAGAGATTCAGCACCTGGAGAAAGTTTTACATTTTTCTGTCTGTAAGATGAATCTCAGCAGGTAAATAAATGGTTTGTCTACAATAACAACCTTTGGAAAAGCATCAGTAAAGGTAATTGTAAATTATTGTAAATTGTAAATACATGTATAATTATTTCAATTCATGTATGAGTACATCACAGAAAACTAATCATTTTAAACCGGTAATTCTACTATTTTCCGTCTGTAAATCAATGGAGGTGTAGCTATCCAGTAGTCTCACTTATTATCCATGGTAATTTACACGTTTATTGGAATTTTTCCATCCATTCAAACTTGCTGGAGCAATAGCACAGGTTGTTTTCTTGGGAATGCTCAGAGACACAGCAAAACACAGGGCATTCAATGGACCATAAAAATCAAACTCTGTCTCCATCTACATTCTGCTTTACCCCAAACCTGGTCTGACTCAATGACCTTCAGCATTGCCTCAACAGTTGTGGCTGGGAGTTCACCCAGGCAAACAATGCCAGCCCACACCTGCTCACACCCCGGCCAAGCTCCCTGCACATCACTCCAGGTCAGACCCCAGGAATGGGAAGCACGGACTAATAGCAGCAGATGGTCTTCCAGCATAATGGTTCCCAGGGAGCCAGCAGACTCAACAAAGTAATCATCAGCAACACATTATGTTGAATACAACCTTATGCCTTCAAAGCTCATGTTCCAGAAACTCTGTAAATGTTGTGGTATGGTTATGACCCCCAGCTCTGGCAGTTCAGGCTTGTGGTCACTCTAACTTCTGTCTTATCGCTGTTATGTCTCTGCACAAGCCTTTGAGCTGGCTTTTCAAAATACCTCGTGAGTTCTGCAGTGCTCCTGCCCATCACACCTCTCAGTCCCAGCCAGTTCGAAAGGGGAACAGGGTTTCCAATGGGAGAAATTGCTTTTGTTTGAGGCAGAGAGAGGAGCGCTCTGGGAGAGTGTGGGGACAGCGTCTGGGGGTGCGCTGCTTCTGGGAGGGATGCCAAGAGAAGGGAGGCATCCTCTGCTTTTAATTTCTGAAAGATTCTGCAGACTGAGGGTTTGATAGTCCGAAGAGATGGGTCATCACCGTGCAAGCACGTTTTTGCCACTGTGGGTATCAGCATAGATTGCCACCTGTGTGCTCTTTCACATTTTATACCTATAATAAAAGACATCCAATTTTTTTCTATAACTATATTTGATATTTCTAGTTTAATTTTCTCTTTATACCAATGAAAGACTGAATTGCAGATAGCTTCATCACCTATTTACAGTGTCCAGAGGTGATGAAATCACTGACACAGAGATAGGAGGTGGTACAAACTTCTTTCTTGACTGCAAAGATACTCTGAACACAAATTGTATTCCCTAAGCTAATCGTGCTTTGGTTGATAAGGACTACATAATATATTGTTATAAAAGATACCCTAATATATTTTCTTGTACTGAAGGAATAAAAATAATAAATTAAGCCTAAATATGTATTCAGGTGTTGCAGGAGGTCATCACAAATGTGGTTGTTGTTTCTAAAAATACTTAGGCTTGGATGCATGCTGTGGGATTCAGCTCCTCACAGGGATGTAGAAACCTTCTACTCGAGGATCCTATTTAGCAAATGAATTTTAATCAGAGCCACGAGAAGTTGGGAGCTGTGGTAGGATGATAAAGGATGTGGTCCTTTTCTCTGAAGAGTGCCATCATCCTTTCATTGCCCTTCCTGTATCCCTGATGTCTTTAAACTCTATTTCATCTTCCACCTTTAAATTTGCTTGAACACGTGTCGTCATGTGCACCTGTGCTTCACCCACATGCTGTAGTTAGCAAGCTTCCTCTTGTAGTACTCCCAGCAACACCACTTCCCTCATTTTGGCACAGCTGCTGAGAAGTCATACTATGAATTTTGACACCAAATAGCTGGTAGTGCACAAAGTATTGAAATATTCCAGTGCACATCTAGATTTTCCTCTACAAATATGATTTTGTGTTTACAGTATAAGGATAACTCCCTGCACTGTGGACACAGATTTCCATTTTGTTACATCAATGTTAATCTATCTCTCTGAGTTACCCTAAATGATAAGTAGAAAACATAGCTGAAAACAGATCTAACTAGAAAAAAATCCCTTTTGTTCTTGGTCCTTCAGCTCATGCAACAGCACCTGCATACTCCTAATTGGGAAGGCCCACCTCAACAGAATAAATTCTGTCTGACCTTAATCTAATTGCAGCAGTCCAGCTGGTTTTAAGAGAGGCAGTATTTCACCTGGGAAGTCTATTGGTTAGTGACAGAAACTGCAGAAATGAAAACAAAATATCTTCAGCTGAAATTCTCCAAAGAATAGATAGTTGTGCCAGAATAAACTACATCATGCTAATTTGTTAGTTCTGATGTTTTCATATGAGTTCTATAAATATATATCTGGATACAAGTTTGTTGACATAGGATGTGTTTTGAAAATAGGATATTGAATTGGGAAGAAGAATATAGAATCCATTTTAATGATTTAAACCTCAGTCATTCTATGATGAGACTATTTAGCTCAACAGAAGGCAAATAATTCAAGCATTGCCTAAGAATTATTTTTAGACATCAACTCAGTGTGGGCTAAGTGATTTTTTGGCTTGCATAAGAACACTAGGAAGATCATTTAAGAGCTTTTACCCCATCAGTCTGTGAAAAGAATGAGTACCTGGTGTTGCAGAGTGAAAAGGTCTGACAGGGAATGGCTTTCCATAGAAAAAGGCACTTGAGTGGGTGGGTGTAAAGCAGAAAGTGAATAAGTAAACCCTTGGCTAGTGCGGGACTCTTCAGTTTTATACCAAGTCTCATTATTTCCGCCTAATCTGGATATATCTACGTATTCCTAGGGTGATTTTCAGCAAAGAGTCTGCACTAAAATGTAAATTTCTGGGAAACTTTTTATTGCTAATAATTTCCGTTATTTAGTCAGAAGGAAGTAAAAAAAAAAAAAAAAAAAAAAAAAAAGCAGAGAAGTACTCATTTTTTTATTGTCTTTTTTTCAACAGTGAAAACAGCAACCACATGTTTCCCTCAGTTTTTCTCAAAGCTCCCATGCAAAAAGAACGAATCCTCTGTACATCATTTAGAAGAAAAAGAAAACTAAGCACCACAAAAAAAACAGCAGATCAACAATTTATAAATATTGCCAGCTTTCTTAGGAGCAATAAAGGTGTTTAAAGGCAATATGGGCAAACTTAATGAATTAGCCAAAATCCCAAATTACTGCTTTTGAGTATTTATTCCACACTGAATAATTACACTGCCTAATAGATAAACAGCCATACTGGGGGTGCTCTGAATGTCCCTTCCAACCCAAACCATTCCATGATTCAATGGGTGGTGGTGTGGGATAGGTGCTTGTTAGAAGTAATCAAATGCAGGATGGGAATGAGGGATCAAAACACACAAGAGAAAGACTCTCCCCCCACACACATCCCCACAAATCAAGACAAATATATACAACAATTACAAGAACTGTAGGTAAATATTTTATTTATAAAGAAAATATTACTAGAATAAATCCAGCCTGTCTCTCTTGAGCAATAAATAAGGAACTCTGCCTGCCATTGTCAGCTTGTGCCTTCCTCCTGCCTGCTACATTGCTTTTATTTTGTATGGGCTCTCGGAAGGAGAGATGAGCACTACCTGTTTAGTCATGTAAACAAACCTGATAAATAACAGAAATCACTGCTGAAAAGCCAACTGCTTTTGACATGCATGTTTGACCTGTAATATAATCAAGTTTATTGAAAAAGTAAACAAAACTGTAACTTCACTTCAAGAAGCTGTAATTGGCATTTGCATATTATGCATCAGAGCATTTAACTGTACACAGAACTCAATTAGGAAGTCAGGAGTCGTCATTTACGCTGCTCATAGAGATTAAGGGCATCTTTGGGGCATTTTTCAGACACCATTAAGAGGGTGGGAATTGTAACCTTCCCCCTTTTTAGCTCCATATAGCCCATCATCTTTGGACTTCTAGAATTAGAATCATAGAATCAGTCAGGGTTGGAAAGGAAGTGGTGGAATTAATAACAGAAAAAGCATATGAGCAGAGCATGCTCCTGGGGAGCTGGAGGGAACTCATAATAAGATGAGTAACTTTGGAATAAAGGAGAAAACAAATAAAAGTGGTGCTGCTAAGGCTTTGGGTCAGATAAGCTAGGCTAAAATAATATTTGTCTTAGCCTTGGGAAAACAAAAGTAGCAAATTGGGAAATAAGAGTTATTATTGCAGTTAGAAATAGACAAACATAAACACATTTTAAAAATGGGTCAATGATGACAAGTGGACAATTTTTATGTAATGCAAAATACAGATTTTCTTCTTAGTCAAGATTTTGTTAGTGAGCCATTGAATTTCTCTTAAATTTTTAATTTTTAAAGACATGTACTATTAATAACAAACCATTGAGTTTGGTAGAACAAGATAATGTAATTTAACCCATAGTAAATGTAATACTGATATATTAACACCAATGCTAATTCCTTGCTTTTGCAAAACTCTATTGATACATTTTCATTATAATGAACCCAATGGATTAATGTTTTAATTAATAAATATCATGTACAGAATGGAATCCTGTATTTCATTGAGAAAAGGAAAGAGCAGAGGGAAGATAATTAGCAGGTTAAAAACAATGTAACTGCAATTGGCAGGTCTGAGAATGTTTTCATATCCAGGTTATAAACCTTGGAAAAAAGGATTTTGTCACACAAATGCTGAAATAACACTATGGCGGATTTTCCCAACATTGCTTTTTCTACTGATTTTTAGCATGAAGCAGTTAGAAAACTGGCCAGAGATTCCTCATAGGTTTAGGAATGTTCAGTTTTCTTTGTCCCTCCATCTTGCACCATAGTCTTCATTTGCTGTATTCCATTATGTTGCTTACATTTCAACTGGATTATTAAAACAACAGGTATTTTCTAAATTATTTTTTTTCCCCTGACATTTAAAAAATATATAATTTTAATCTTAGTGGGTTTGAATAAATTACTGAAAATCTTTACTGCTGTCTAGATTACCAGATAAATATTGCATATTACCTGCAAAATGTGCACCAGCCTCTACACCCCTAAACTGATGCAGAGTGAGACCTACTGTCATCAGAGCAGAAGTTCCCCTTGCAACACACTAGACTTTTCTTGATGTACAAAGCCATAAGGCTCAAGTCAAACACACAGATTATTTATTTCCCCCTTATAAATGGTCATGTCTACTGTTAACCTCCTTCTTTGCTTTCACAGCATCAGAGGGACTGCCAACAGTCACTTCTTTCCTTGGAAAGATGACTTTCTGAAATAACATTAAACAATTGTAGCAATTCCTCTTCTTGTGTTTCTATAACGGTTAGAATTTTCCTGCAGTTACAGGAAAGGAAGGAAAGAGGCCTTGAGTACAAGAATGTCCAAGAGAGTATACCAATCACAGGACTGTAGAAACCCCTCATTCCTATTGACCAGACATCAATCCTGCTGCTGGTCCTTATGGCCCTGTGAATCTCTGAAGTCTCACAGAGTGCTCAGATGCTGCTGCACATTCTGTAACAACGTCTGTCCCTGTTATTAACTACCCTATGTCCTAATTGGGAAATGCATTATAGCTTTACTGTTTCCCAGAAAATGAAAACCAGAAAGGCTGACAACTTTCAGGATACAAAACAAATGTCCTGCTTTTTCACCCCCTGCCCTTACCTGCTTAGCACAGTATACTGATAGTTTTACAGCTTCTTAGCTTTTCATGCATCTTTATCAATCTCTGTTGGGCTTAAAGTGTTTTAGCATATTTCTACCATTTCTTCTGGTGACAGTAATTGAGCAGACTGGAATGAGTTAAGTGAGGTCCAATTGTGTCAGTTTCTCCTGCATTATCTACACTGAAGCTTGGATTTGAGAGCAAGCCAAATTTTTAGTCCTCAGTTTTCAGTATCTGTAATATTTTAAAGTGGTGCCCCAAAAGGATGCTGCACGTCTCCTGTCAGCATCACTTGCTACACAGGTTGCTTCAGACTGTTCTCTCATAGGTATTTTCTTACAGCTACTAATAACTATTGCTTGGGAAGTAACATTTTAGCAACATCGGATCAGAAAGGGGCTTTCTGGGTCATTGAGTTCAGTCTCTTGCTATCACGGAAAGCTCTATCATATAATCCCCTTCAGAAATTTATCACACTTCATTTCAGAATGGACAAGGCAAAGTGAGCCGTAGGATGAAAGTGTCATCATGGGCTTTCTGGAGCTCTGAAGCTCATGTGTAATCCAACCCTGAAACTGAAAGGGGTGGAAGGGCTGTGTTTTTCTCTTCCCCTTCTTCACCTCTTTTCTGTCACTTCTCTCCCATTTGCTCAAGTATAAAATGCTGCAGTGTTACACAATCACTTTGACAAAAATTGGTATGTGCAAACATTTGCATAGTCTTCGTTTCATTGAAAAAGGAAATTAAGTAGTGATCCAGTACCAGAGTAAAACCAAGAACCCAAAAGGAATTCTATACATTTCTGAATCCACAGACCTTTAGAGTTTAATCAGATTAAACTATACAAAGAAAATTATTGGATAGACAAAGAAACTCTTTTGCTGAGCCTGGTAAAGCTACTGTGTTGACGTAATAACCCTTTCTTAAGGTTCTACCCGCTTGGAAGAAAATGCCTCAGATATATTCCATGCCTGGCACCAAAGTCAAACCAAGTCTGTAGTTCCTCAGATCCTTCTTCCAGCCCTTATTCTAGATGGGCATCACTTTTTCCTATCTCTGGAGACCTCCCCACTTAGCCAAGACCACTGGCAAATGATGGAAAGTGTCTTGCTAAGCACTTCTGCCAGCTCTCTGCCCCATAGGCTTAGGTATGGCTGAGTGATGCAGAAGGTAATCTGAAGCTGAACAGAAGCTAATCATCTCTTCTTGGAGGAACTAAACTGTGGACATGGAGTTTGACAAGATTTTGAAGGATTATTTGAAATGTCCAATAGAAACTTTAAATTGTTAGAAATCCTTTTTCAAATGGAAATCCTTCTTCAATAAAGAAAATGAAAGAGCATGAATGATTAAAAATTAGCTTTACATGTAAGTGGATATACTGAGAAATGTAAAGAAAATTATTACATTATGATGTATGATCCAGATTTCATGTGAAGTTCCAGCAGCAAACAAATTCTCTATTAAAAGAGCTCTAATCATATTATTGTTCCTCCATACCAAAAATAGGTATGCAATATTAGTTAATGTGTGAAAGTTAACATCTTCAGACTATGTGTTAGAAAATTGTGTGTCTCTGTATATTGTACAGATTTTTATTGATCCTGATACCACTCAGTCTGTCTGGCCACTAGTTAGAGGGAGCGCATAAGGCTGTGTCTCAGCTCCACTCTAAGAACTGTCCAAAACTGCCGCCACTGCAGATGGAACTGGAATGTCTGTTAATAATAAAACCTTTGCTTCTGTTTGCATCTTGAATTAAATTAGCCCTAAAAAGTAATGCTGAGATCTAACTAAAACCATTGCTTAAGTGCAGAGGAAGTAGCTTTCTGCTGTACATAATTTATCTCACTTAGGGTGAAAGTTATGCTGCAGAGAAGCTGTAGAGTGGATCTGGGCTGACTGAAGCCTCTAGAAAGTAGCCAGAGATGAGCACGATCTTTGTGTCCACAGTTCCTGTAACAAAGCCGTTTATAGTCAAATGAAACTGGAGAGACAATAAAAACTTAAAATAAAAATGCCAGGCTAAAGACCTGATACACTCACTATTTCTTTAAGGGCTGGCCTACTTTAATAAACCATTTTGACTGTAAATAAATAACAGTCAGAGTTCACAGAGACTTTTTACATGACCGCTGATTGAACTCCTTATGTTGCTACAAACTAACAGCAACTATCCTCTGACATTCAGTGAATTCAGTGAATTTACAGACATCTGTACCAAGAAGCACATGGTGGGGGCTGCTGGAAAGTTTTTGCAATAGAAAATCATGGGAGTTTTTTTATCTACATTTACTCATTTGTACTCTCTAACAAACTGATGCCCCCTTAAAAAAAAATAAATTCAACAAGGGATTAAAATCAGCCAACAACTAACACTTCCTCCTCTTTGCTCCCATGGAAAAAACAAAGAAACCAAGGGATTGCATTTCCTGAGCCATTCACAGCTAGATTTCTACAAGCAAAATAAACATGCCCAAGACTGCTGAGGCCAACTGGCACAGAAAGGTGCCATGCTATTAAACCCTCTCACCCTTCAAAACAGGCTGGCTGTTTCCAAACTGCCTGCTGCAAATAATCCCAAGATAACTTCACCTGGGAATAGTTCAGGTGAGTTCCCATAAATATTAACCAAGGCTAGGCCAGAGACAGTTAACCATCTCTCAGTGACTCTGGCTCAGCCAGGGCCTCTCCACTGAGAACAAGGGCAGTGGAGTACCTCATTTGGAAACAAATATTATAGATCATTACAATAAAGTAAAAATTCTTAGTGTCCTCCCAACAGAATAATTTTTGGCTGACTCTAATCATTCGTTACTGCTCTCCAGAGAAGGTGCAGAATGACTGGGTCCTCTCTCCACATAGGTGTAGGGACTTGGATACCCCAGTTCTTACCCCAATCGCTAGAATTACTTCTTATAGATCATCATTGAATTGCACTCAAAATTTCTAGTGGGCTGGTCAGGATTAACGCTATGGAGAACGACTGCCATTTCAGCCTGTCCCCTTTTCACCTGCTCCTATGAAGACGCCTGGGAGTATTTTTTGTTTAAAGAAAGCACACCCCAGAGTCAGCATTTTTCATCTCCATCCATGGACTTCCCTTATGATCAGACAGAGGTATTAATTTTTATCTCCAAAAGAGGGGAAATTACTTTTCACTTTCTCATGTCCTAGTGAAAACCTGTAGTCCCAGGACATGACAAAACCACTTTTAAAACTTAGCTATGTGCTCCTTAATCTCTTGGACTTTTTGTTTATACACCCTCGTGTCACACCTTTAAAATATTTTTCAGTGTTGTGTTTCAGGTTATTGGGAAAGTAATTAATTTAACAGATGTCTTAGAATCACTCCCCCCAAAAAAATGGCTGGAAGGGATAGAGTAAGGTGCTTGTGAAGTGCTAGAAGTATGTATTGCTATAATACTATATAATAAAAGGCATCATATCAGCAAGATGTTTGGCCTCAGGGCTGCAAACCTTCCCATCTCTGCTGATATTTTTAAAGGCTTTGTAAATTGGGCTCCATACTGGCCACAGCAGAGTAGATCCCATCTTCTACCCCCTCATTTCCAGAAGCAGAAACATGAAAAAGGAGCAAGCATCATGAGATTTACACTAGGGGTGCGGTTCCGCCCTGCGTTACGGTGTTGCCGGTGCCGACGGCGGCGGGGGTGCCGGTGTTGGTGGCGTTGTTGCCGGGGGCGATGCCGGTGGTGGTCGCGGTGTTGCCGGGCGTGATGCCGCTGTTGGTTACGGTGTTGCCGGGGACGACGGCGGGGGTGGTGACGGTGTTGGTCACGGGGTTGCGGCTGTGGGTCGCGGTGTTGCCGGGGGCGTTGCCGATACCGGGGTTGGTCACATTAAATTCAAGAATAACTTAGTAATGTGTAGGTCTGTTGAAATGTTTCCAGTAACTTACTTTTTTCCTTTTCTTGGACAGTCTTGAAAAAGTCCAAGTGATACTGGCTGATTAGAAAATAAATAAGTGTAAGTTAAAAAATAAACCAGTCTTCTAAGTCCTGTATTACATAAAAATAGGAATGTAACCTTTTATGAGGAACTGCCAAAAGAGCTCTGGAAATGCTTCTCTGTGGACATAACCCTCCCCATCCTCTGGCCCTCTCCCCGCCGGGGGCAGCAGCTTCTCGCAGGAATTCGGGCCCAATCCCACCCCCCCCACCCCCTCCCCTCCCCGGGCAGGTGGGGTGGGGGTCGCTGAAACCCCAGCGGGACGACAACTGCCCGACCGGGTTGGATTTCGGGGCGGGGGGTGGAGGGCGATTTATCACCTCCAGGCTCATCGGACACCCCCCCAAATCCACACACCCCACACCCCCCCCCAATTATTATTATGAAAGTGTGTTTACTGCATAACACATTATTAATATGTTAGATGCATATATTTCTGAGTATCTGAAACCTATTTATACAAACAAAACATTAATTCAGTCATACAATACCAGGTTGGAAGGGATATCGAGGATCATCTGTTCTAACCTTTCTTGACTAAAGTACAGTCTAGATAATGTGGCCCAGCACCTTGTCCAGTCAAATCTTGTGTCTAATGCTGGGAACTCCAGTGAAATCTGAAAAGGCCCTCTGCAAATGTAGTGCCTTTCAACAATGCCAGGTCTCAGATTTACTATGTATCTCACAATAGCTGGTGTTTCTCTTAAAGTCCCATCTGCTAAATCTGTCTCAAAAATTTGTTAGGTCGTAATGGTTCCTGAAAGAAGTCTGAAAACATGAGCAAATGTTTACCAAGTCTCAAAAATCCACAATCAAGATCAGAAAAACAAAGTGAAAGGCTTTTATGTTTTAGCAGCAAGAGCAAAGAACATGTGGTAGTGGTATTTATTTCCAAATAAAAACATTTCTGAACACTATAGATAGACAGAAGAGACTGGCTGATTTTATGGAGATTTGTTTTAGTCTGGGAGAAACGACTGTGCTCAGTGTAGGAGAAACTGAATGGAAATATGATCTGTTCTAGAAAGAAGGGGAAAAAAATATTATGTGTATATCTTTTCATAGCATGCTTTATTAAATGGAGCAACTGGAAGCCATCTAAAGATGCAAGCTGCCATTGGAGCCCATACTAAACACCTGCTTGATCATGTGCAACTGATTGTATTATGTGTTTCATGTTATGAGGAGTGCATTGAAGAACCAAGCTTGCTCAGTGTTTATTGGTATGATCATATGAATAACTGCTGTAGGATTGAAGTCAGCAACATTAGAACTTCTTAGCAGCATCAAAGAGAAAGCTGGATTATAAGAACAGAGAGTACCTCTGGCTTTACAAAACCAGAGAGAAATCATCATGGAGAAATCAATAGTGAAAAATCAGCATCCTTGGAGAAGTGCTCATGTTTCTGTGCCCAATCTGCAGAATCATGCAACAGACTGACAGTGCTTAGAAACAGAACCAAACAAAGAATACTTTTTTCTTTTCTGAAGTCC
The DNA here is from genome assembly GCA_024336885.1 of Actenoides hombroni. Taxonomy (NCBI): domain Eukaryota; kingdom Metazoa; phylum Chordata; class Aves; order Coraciiformes; family Alcedinidae; genus Actenoides; species Actenoides hombroni. The sequence goes on along the minus strand of WUAM01006479.1, from coordinate 498,192 downwards.
TTCTTGGAAATCTGGGTCTGAAGTCTTAAGTCATAACTCTTACCACCCTTCTGCTTTTCTTTAGGACTTGTTTTCTTTGTAAGATTATATGAACCTAATTAGTTCCTGTGTACCTGAAGTAGACAGGCTCTGTCTCTTCTCCTGAACATCATGCTCTTTCCAATCATGTTAACAGTGATGTAGGTACTGGCCTCTGTTTGCACTCTTGCTCAAAATCCATGATTAAGTATAATCTAAAACTAACCAGTTTTCAGCGTTAGGCTGCAAATTTGAGATAACTGTTTTGCTTAGTGTGTCACCCGCATAACCACTGAGCAAACATAAAAAGGACTTAGGTAAATAGACGCATGACATTAAAGCCAGTGATTTAACAACACATACACCTGACACTTTGGCCTACCTGCCATTTCAAAGTGCTCCTGTATCTCCTTTATAAAGCACCCGAGTATGCCCGAGGAGTGTATGGAGGTACAGGGGGAGTCATCTGCCATAAACTGACTGTCTGGCAGAAGAAAGGAGAGATTTGTACCCCTGTGCCTCTGAGTAACCTCCTTTAGAGTCAGCTCTGAAAGCATAGCTCTGGCCTTTAGTTGGTCCACTGTTTGTAGCTGCCTTTGTTATGCTTCTTTAGTATGTTGTTCCTCCTGCATTTCCAACCTGTCATGTTATATCCCAGTCAGTCTAAGGGCATTAAAACTGCCTTAAAAGCTCAGAAACAGGGAGTTTTCTGCACCTTCTATATTAGGTTTATGTGTATAAGCTTTCCATCTCCGTGCTCAAATCTTTTTATAGCTCAACAATCACAAGTCAGCTGTAAAGCTGGGAAGAAAAGACCACCACTCTGAAAGAGTTTCTGTATCTGAGAGTGAGTTATCTTGCTTGAACATTTTATATAGAACTACTCCCTGGCTTTTTGTTGGTTTTGTTTGAAGCTTTTTAGAAGCATTTCCCAGGTGCAGCAGAAAAAACCATGACAAAATGTAGCTTTTGAAATAGTGAAAGTAGTAAAAGAATGAATAAAAATAAAGCCTATCTTATGCTGAAGAAAAATTAAAATAAAATCTCTTCTGTAGCAGTGTCATTAGAGAAGCTACTGGAAGTGCTCATGCAAGTTTCCTTTTGAGGGGGATGAGGACATTAATTTCTTACGTGGAAGTCTTGCACAAAAAATTGGTTGTGCTTTCAGAGAGGTATCTGGGAGTGTGTTTTGCTCTGGTCCCTTCTCAGGGTGTCTGAGCACACCCAGTGCACAGCAGCTCTGGGTGAGGTACTTCCAGGTTGTTCTGCCGACAATGAAAATGTTCAGGAGAAGCTGAACTGTAGCCTACCCCTCATTTCATGGTCAATATTGAATGGCTCATTGTGGGTGGAGGCTTGTATGAAAAGGATTGAACAGCTGGTTTGGTATCCAAAAGCAGGTATTCTCCATGTGATTGAAATTTATGTGCTGGTCACTTGGCATGGGATGTGATCTTTGGAGCACAGCCTGAATTTAGAGGGTGCTATGTTTTCCAATTAGTCAGTTTTCCCCCTGGGACAGACACTGAACTGCTCACCTGCATCTGCAGCAGGAGGTGCTGAGACTTCAGAAGCCTGAGCTTTGCCTCTCCCTTCCTCATCAGTTCAGGGTCTGTCTCAGCAAACTGGACTCAGTCCTGCCTGGAATGCAGAGCTTGGCACTGCAGACACATCAGACAGCTCTTAGCTGACATTTACACTTGTGTTTTGCTCTCCTTATCACTCTGACCTCTGCAAACATCCCTCCTCTTCATGGGGAGAGCAAGACAGGAATAAGCTGTGGAGAAATCGAGGCACAGCACAAGGAATTTCTTCCACCAGGGAATGAAGACTGGAAATAAAAAATAATAATAATAAAAAAAACCCTTGAATTTTGCTTCCCTGCACGGATGACCAGAGGCCACTGTTTGGATCCCAAACTGTGTTCTGAAGCCACGATGTCCCCCATGAGGGATGGGTGCTGCCCCACAACCCAGTACCCAGGTTGGTACCGAGGCATATGACCTTTATAATTTTTTTTCACTTCTATGACAATAGCAATTCAGTCTGAAGTAGCAGCAAATGACTATGTGATTCTATCAGATGGATACTGCCAGTATCTTTTCCTATGGAAACCAGTAACATTCTGGAATAACTTCACTGAAGTCACTTGATATACTTGGTATGTTTGAGACATGATAAATTTGTTTAATTGAGAATTTACATGCTGCATGCAGTTTCAAGGTGCACCTTCAAAAGGCTTGAGCTGACTCTGTGCAGAGGTAAATGCTCATTGAAGGAAGAGTGAAATATTAATTTTGGCATACCAGTAGGTAAAAGGTAGATTGCAGGGAAGGATAATATTTTAATTCTTCCTGTTTTTTGTTAAGTTCCTGAACCAAATGCTTTGAAATCTGTGCACCTAAAGAGGCACCTACATCTGTATTTCAAGAAGTTTCCTTTATGGGAATGGTTGCTGCTGGTTAACTTCTTTGGATTTTCAACATATGAAGAGTTACAGAAAGCAGACTAACCAGTCAGATTTGCAGTGGAAATTCTGACATATTAGTGCTCTTCTCCAACGTGCCAACCATTTCAGCCCATGCTTCTTCATGCCTACAGTACAGCTGTCAAATTACCAGAGTGATTCTTCAATTAAACCAACAGGTCTATTTGTTCCATCTTTACTTCAGCCACACTTACAAGTTGTTCAAGATGGAACAATGAAATAGATTTAAATAAAAACTGCAGAACATGTTTTATTTCTTATGGATTACATTAATCTGAAGTTAAACAACAAAACCCTCACTGACTTCATAGGTGCCAAGACAATTCTTTGTCTCACAGACATGCTCAGTAAACAACACTTGAATTTTCACCATCCTCAAACATCTCAAAGTGAGTTTGCATTCTTACAATGGCATCCAACTATTAGATCCTATCAAAGTTGCACTTAATGTAAATCTAAAGCAATTCCAAACTTTGGGCAAAGCAGAGCAACTGTAATGCTTTCACAAAGGAGATAATATGGTTTCACACCAGACTCCATAAAGAAAGACTACATTAGAACCTAAACTCTGAAACCAAAAAAGTGCTTCTACTTCAACCTCAGGAAGAACACTGGATGTTTTCTGTGGATGGTGGTTCTGATACTAATGATCCACATCACAACATCACCACAGAACACACTCAGACAGCTGAAGTTCTGCTACCAGATGCAAATACCCTAGAAGTGTCACCACAAGTACAGGTGAGGAAGGAATGGGATGAGCACCACTTATGGACATTATAACAACTGCACACCACTCCACTCTGTGTCTGCCCGCAGAGCACATTATGGTCCTGAACCTGCGCAATGAGAGAGAAGGAACAAACTATTTTTATAAGCAATCTCCTTAAATTAGAAGTTCCATTTACTTCTTCTTTACACTTCAGTAGGAAACAGCAGAATATAATTACCACCCGCCCGGGCATGCCGGCGGACGCCAACATGGCGCATAGGAAGCCCCGTGCCCCGGGACTACAGCTCCCGGCTTGCCGAGAGACACCAACATGGCGCCCAGGAAGCCCCGTGCCCCAGGTCTACAGCTCTAAGCATGCCGAGGGACACAAACATGGCTCCCATGAAGCCCCGTGCCCCGGGACTACACCTCCCGGCATGCCAAGGGCAACCACCATGGGTCCCAGGAACCACCGTACCCATAGCTTAATAAATTATCATAACATAAGATAGTTATTGATCTGTAAGAAGAAAGAATTCAGCCTGTACCTGCACGCTGAGGGGCTCTAAGTAGCACAGGGTAGACAGGGAATACAGCTAACAGTGTGGTGGGCTGCTCAGCAAAACTGTTTGTCAGTGATCACAAAAGAAAGAAAAGAGATTCTGCTGTGCTAGGACAGGAAGAGTGAACAATACTGAAAACACTAGCTCATTATCCAGATAACATTTATATGCTTCATAGTAAGCATCAAAATTATTACTCCTTTATTAGCTATCTTTATTCAAGTCTTTGATCTAATCTGTACATCAGGATTGTCACAAGTTTTAAAAATTACTTATGTCCTTGATACTGATCTAATACTTGTGAAAAATCACATTCACTCACATATATCCAAACACTGTAAAAGGAATAACCAGCATCTCTAAATCCCAGATGTTGGGACTGCTCATTTGAAGGGCTCCGAGCAGCAGGGGATGGGGCAGAAATTTCTGTAAAACATTCTTGTGTCTCCCAGTATCTGGTTTCTGTGGTGGTAAATTAGCATGCTAAAATGAAAGGCACTATCTTCATCGAGCATAATGAAAAAACTCCATGGAACGAGCATGAAAACTTTGCCATATTAGCTGCAGAAATCTGAATTCTGAAATGCACCACTGGGCTTCAAAGGTTTATGACACCTTGAGCACACTCGGAACTATAAAAGTAAACAACCATTACATAGAAAAAAAAGATCTAGAGAAGGCACCAGTGACAATGCATACATGTAAATACCATACCTCTCAGTACGATGTCTCTTGTTAACACGTTTCGTTGACAGTTGCATACCTTTGCACTCCCATACATTTTAGGGCTTGAAGTCATTTGCTTGCTCTCTGAAGGTTACTCAATCTGGTGGCTTCTGCAGTTGAAGCAGCTTCCATTTTCATGCTGCATGAAAGCACAAGGGAGGTCTTGAGCACAAGAACAGCATCTCCTCCCTCAAGTGACTGCAGTCTCCTGGAGTCCCAGTCCCTCTTCCCCCCGTCCTAGTAACACAGGAGGAGTCAGAAAGCAAGATGCCTGAAGTTGGAAGGGAACTGTTTTTTAACAAGGCACTTTCCAAGTTTTCCACATGGTGTCAGTGGCTCCTCTCACGTTTTTCACAAGAGCTTAGCTCAATGCCTCTGAAACCTCATCTGTGTGAAAAATCATCTGTTTCTCAAAATCATCTTGGAGAAGTTACTTAACATCTTTCTGACCACACTGACAAACAGAGGAGTGAGCAATGCTTCTCCATCTCAGGAAAGCCTTGAATGACTTTGTTCATCTGTATATTTCAGGTAGAAGTGAAGCTTCAAGGCAAGGTCCTCTGTAATCAGACCCCTGCTACTACCCACTGTGTATTCAAAACAAATTTCTGTTTGTCAGGATTTTCTATCTTCATTTAAGGCATTTTACAAGGTTGGAAAACTGGAAATTGTGGGGTTTTGTTGGGATTCCCTTGCAACCCTCCCATCCCTGGTAAATTAGTTCAGATTTTTTCATAATAAGAATGAATGTGGCATTGCATTCTCTCTTTTTTCTTTTTTTTCTTCTTTTTTTTTTTTTCCCCTTCAAAGATGAATCTGCAAAGTTTGGGGGCCTGTTCCAATACTCATTGAAGCCAAAGGGGAATCATTCCATCTAACTCATGGTTAAGGTTAGTGGTTTCTTATGATGTGGTATGTGTAGGATGGTGGCTTCGAAGAGTCTGCAGAGAAGCAGTTCTTTATAGCAAGTCCAAGTGATGTGGCTGGTTTTGGCCCTAGTTCACTTTTGAAAAGCACAGAATACATGAAAGACTTCCTTGAAAATGTGCAAGTTATTCAGTGTGGTTAATTCTCCACTGGCTACACTCCCACCTTCTTTCAAGACTGTGTATGTGACCAATCAGGGGTACTAAACAGTATTTGGCTTTGTAGATTTATCTACGGGTGTATTGCAGAAGGAGATCTGTCAAGTACAACCTAGACTGCTACAAGAATCATCCTTTTTAAGGATGGTTAAATCCAAACACACACCCATCACTCAGGGAGCCCAATTCCCCAAAGTACTAATTTTACAGCTTGAGGAGTAGAGGTGGTGCTATGTGTAGTTCCTGTAAAGTGGAGGAGAGTAGGAAGCCTTTAAAACTAAGGCAGCCCAGCCTGCAGCAATGCCATGGGCAGCCCCGTGCAGCCCACCTTGGCACGCCAAGCAAGACGCGGCTGGAGGGAAAGGACTTCACACCAGCATGGCTTGGGTGGAAGTGGCGTTAGCACCTGGACTTCCAAGCTCTTCGCTGGCACGTTTCTATGCACTGCATGCCTTCCCCTGCCAGGAAAATTCTCTCGGCAGAATTCCTCTCCTTCTCTTTTCCTCAGGCAGAGTCAGATAACTTTTAAACACCTAAAAATTACTATATCTCAGGGGAAACCATGGCAGTGTTTTGTTCCCTTAATTACTTCTGACCTCCATTGAACACTTAATTTGTGGGTTTAGATAGCATAGGGTGATCAGAAGCCTATGTAATTTCTATGCATTGCATTTGTGCTTTATCTAAAGCACTTTGAGGCAAGAAGAAAATGCTTATTCAAATGCAGCCTCTACAACACTGTTCACAAAACCATCTGCATCTTGTTTTTGGAAATATACCTTATAAAATGTCATGGGACCCAAAAGCTGATAGCATCCATCAAAAAACAAAGTGCCTTGCTTATTACCCAAACTCTCCCTAGGTGAAGTATCAATAGACTTGTATGCCACTTTGACGTAGTTACCTGTTTGAAAATGCTGGACTGACATTAGTTTCATTGGGATGAAGGTGCAGTGACTGCTGCAGTGTTTGGCCTGGATAGGATGAAAACGCAAAAGAAGATTAAAATGGTGCAAAACACGAAAGGCCTGCATTTTATACCTAGGGAAACTGGCTTGAATCTCAGGGGAGGAAACAATGTTCATTTAGTGGTGACATAAATGCAGTGGTTTTGTACTTGTTCTTCTGTTTTGCCATTTCTCATCTTTCTATTTCTGATGAAATTGCACAACTGTACTGTTATGTTTCCCTGTAAAGAAATGTTCATTTTATTTCAGCTGAGGAGGCTTTTCTTCCTTACTCTTTGGTTGCAGCAGCCATGTTACCTTTCCAGCAACTGTACAGTTAGTCCCCCTGTGAGAACCAGAGTCTATAACTTAGATACTTGAGTTCTTTAATCACTTCATTTGCTCCCTCATCGGACAGTCACAATGTCCATCACTTCACCTTTACCAGCCTCTCCTTTGATCCTGAGCCACAAGACTGACTGCTCCCCATTCTGTAGGAGAGCTCAAAAGATCTAAGCTCCTTATAGATCTGAATCTAAATGGAGAGGAAATATATTTTTATAAATATGTAACACCTAAAAAAGAAAGTCACAGTAAATACACATAGAACAAGCTGTCCAACTAATTGGAAATAATGACCTATATATATATATATATATAAAAATTAATTCCTGTTTATGGACACAGGTGCTTAAATAGATGAAAAAGAAGAGACTGAATTGCTGGTAGTAAGAGAGACCAAATTCTTTAAGGATGAAAAGAATTATGATTCATCTGGAGAGATGTGTGCCTTCCAGCCCCCTTGCTAACTACCATGGCAAGAAACACATGCACATCATTGCTGTAGGAGTTTGATCTCATTAGATCAAAAGGACAACATCCCAGCAATCTGTTGCTCCTGTGGAAAACACAGTGTCCCAGAGGAGGAGGAGACACATGTGGGCAGCAAGAAAGCTCTTGAAAAACAACTAAGGAGACAGTGTGGAAGAAACAGCTTCTGGGGTGGGTCAGAGCAAAGTGCTCTGTGTCTGTTACTGTACAAATCTTTTTTCACTGGAACATATATCCTAAACCAATAAAGTAGCTCCTAAGTAATTAATGCATTACAAAAGCTGAGGGTATGCACAGTGTAAAGTAGGTTAGCAGAAACCTCACTTTCCTGGTAGGGATTGGAATTAGGTGCCAAGGACCTGAATGAACCTTCCCTTTTGGGGGAGTTCACTCCTTCAACTCAGGGCCAGCCTTGTCAGTGCAGAGAAAGACAAAGCAAAAGCTGAAATGCCTGTTACTACACTACATTCATTCTCCTCTGCACTAGAAGACTGTCATTTTCAGAATCTCTCTATTAGTAAAGTTTACTTATTTTCATAAGAAGTGCTAGACTGCAGAGTTCTACCTTTGCAGAATACCCACCGTAAGCTGTGCTCCTTACCAGTCATTTCTGATATGATTCCTTTACAGGTCATTTCTGCAGCCTGCCTCATTACTACCAGAAGAAGAGGTAATTGGATTAAATTGATGGTTTTCCTTCTGGGATTCAGCAAAGCCCACAAACGCCTCCTTAAAATGATAGAATATCAAGTCGTTTCCAGGACGCATCTTCCTAAAGCGCTTTTCTTCCCGCACAAAGGCCCGGGAGCCCATTACCGTGCGCCGGGCCAGGCGGTGACTCCCGGCCGCGCTGAAGGGAACGGCGAAGGAAGGGCTGGGACGCTTTGCTTGAGAGGGCAAGTGGTTCATAAAAGAGGATGAAGTTGTACCCTGACTGCTGCAATTTCTCCATAAGGATGATGGCCAATTTCATTTGCACAATTTCATATGAAAATAGTGGAGGACTAGTGCTAGATGACTTGCCAGTTTTATTCATACAGAATTTGTCTCTTTTCCATTGTAAAAGGGGGATCCATGACTGTAATTGCTGTCTCCTCCCTATTCAATGATGCATCTGCAGTTACTCCCACTCCCTGAAGTGGTTAATAAAGAGCACATGACAAAGTAAAAAACCTGTGCACTGAGGACATAATGTTTCTAATGAAGATAAATCTGTAATTAGTCTTCCCTTTTGTTATACTGACATGTTTGTTGTGCATGTTGATAAAGTCTATAGCCTGCAGGTTCTGTTACAGGGTAAAAATAATGCTTTGAAGTGCAATATGTTGTGCATAGTACAGTACTTAGTTATGGGAGAATGCCAAAACTTCTTTTCAAAATTTGACATGTACATGGCTACAAAGACAAGTCACAGAGTATTTGTTCCCCAGGGACCTCCTGAGAACCTCTTTTTCAGACTGAAGAAGGTGAGACTATTCTTGTCAACACTAAAGCAGCTATGGCAAGGTGGGAGAACCTTTTGCCTGGAAATCCAGCAACACCAGGGAATTTATTGCAGGCCATGAAACAAGAAAAGCAGTTGACTGACTAGTTCTTTGATGCAAGTCTAATTGAATGACATAGCTTGAGAGACAATTAAAATATCCACTCTAATTTGCAGCAATGTGCTTTTCTTCCCTTGCTTTTTTAATTTCTAATTAGAATTTTTAATTCTGCAATGAGTGTCACTAAGAGCCTAAGCCAAAAATAACACAGCCTATTCTAAATGTCCTTTGAAAAGCTTTTATTTTTAAAAACCAGAACAGGACAGACGATCCAAGAGTGATAAATCTAAGGTTTCTGAGAGGAGCTGAGGATAACAGGAGAGCAAACCAGCTCTGACTTGTGTTAATGGCTGTAGGTCACAGTGGAGTGGGTGCTCAGCTAGGGCTGCTTCATGGGCCAGCACTGGCCAGCAGGAGCACCAGGCTGCTCAGAGATTTCCAGGAAAAAAAAACACCATAATTTACACTGTTTTCCCCTTTCCTCCCTTTTGCCTGCTTTTCTAAGTGCTTTGAAAAAAAGCAAAGAGGGTGTAATTGCTGTCAAGGCATTTTGATGTTTCAGTTTTCCAAATCTATCTGTATAACAGCTGTGCAGCCTTCTTAACACTGAATGAACTGAAACAGCAAGATGCAAAGTGATAGTGAGCTGAAAACAGCACTGCATTAACTCAGCTGAGGACTACTTCAGTGAATGTGCTATAAATGCCTGTCAGTAGTAAAACAGCCTTTTCCCACTGCTTCTAGATAATGCTTAGTTTATGAGAGGATGACAGAATGTAACTGCAAAAAATTACTTCAATTCCCACAGAGTAGAAGACATCACAATATTAATATTGTGAGGCCACCTGTGGAATATTCTGCCCTGTCCCCAATTCAAGACAGACAGGAAACTACTGGAGAGAGTCCAGGAGAGGGATGTGAGGATGATGAGGGGACTGGAACATCTCTCTTATAAGGAAAGGATGACAGAACTGGGGCTGTTTATGCTGAATAAGACAAAGGGGATCTGATCAATAATGATCAAGAGCTAAAGGGCCCCCAGGGGGCAAAGGACCAGAAATGGACGTCAGTCCATAATAATGCCAAAAAACGTGTCCATGAGCTGTGTGAAATGGAATTGTGGCTCGTGGAAGGTCCATAAGTCCTCCATTCCCACATCTAAAGTACATGGGATTCTGTGCAACACGTCTCTTTTCCTCATCCTAACTCACTAGCTATAACTTCTCTTTGTTGGGAAAAAGTTTAGTTTCCCTAAATTGCCATGAACTCAAAGTATGTTCTCACTGAAGCACCAAAAACCTCCCAATTCCAAAGCCAACCCAAATCTGGAAGATGAGACTTAATTCTCTATTTGATAGCCAGTGCACTACTGACAAATAAATCACTTTCAGTAGTTATCTTCCCACTTACAAATATATTGAATATGTTAATTGCAGCATTGGCAAAAAAAATAGAGAATTATTACTACAAAGCTCCCAAGCAGATTGCTGGAAAACAGTCATTCAGTTGCAGCAGACCTATTGACTGGGAAAAGGAAAAAACCAAACCAAAAGCCTGTCTGGTTTCATCCCGTTTCAAGTAAAGGGCTTTGGGATGCGCCTACCTGGATGCGGAGCGAGGATGCCGACATTCCGTTCGTTTGGGCCGATCAAGCTGGTTCTTAAATTTGCTTGGTTTTTTTTTGTTCGTTTGTTGTAGAGAAGGTTCAAAATGTGAAGCGTTTTTTTTTTTACCTTCGCTCCATCTTTTGTCTTGCACATCTATAAACAGAGAGTCCATCCATAGATTGCAAATGTGCAAAAGCACATACCCTTTCTGTCATAATATGTCATGGAAATGGGCACTGTGATTCCATTATCTCTACATCTCAAAGGAAGATGAAACAGAGTATATGATCAAAAATGGCTGGAATAGTGCTTCTAATGAGTTTCCACCATGCCTTCATATCATGACCAAGTGCTTCAAACAAATGTTATATTCCAGTTTTCCTAAAATGTAAGACTTCACCCAGGAACCCACCCTGCTGGGAGCAGCACAGCCAGAAATCAATACCTGTGAATCCAGGGACTGAAGACTGGACAATTGAACTGACTCATCCATGTCCTTCTCCTGAAACACTGTTGGCCCTGGAACACCTATCCAGAATGTGCCTGAGGGCCCCACCACCTACCTCACAAACACTTGACAGCACCAAACCAAAGATCTTCCCAGCACTCCCTGTACAGACCTGCAGTACCAGACACCAAAAGCCACAAATGTCAAAGGTTTGGGAATTATGTCCGATCAGATGCTGCCAACTCAGGTGGTCACAAACCTAAGTAGCTATTCATCATTACATCCACCGACTTGTCCACACTGCCAGGAGGCAATGTTTTGTATATAAACTGATCTGGGTGAGTATCAGATACAGCTGTCAAAAATAGAAGACCTGCAAACAGGAGTGAAAGATTGAAGAGAAAAAACAGTAGTTAAGCAAAGCAGCCATAACCATGGTTAGAAGAGTGCAGAAACTTAACCTCGGAAATGTCCACCTCTCTGCCCAGTTTTGTTAGCACTGACCAGTAAGGACAGGCACACGTGCTCGCCACAGACATCATCACAAGCACCCTCCTTTCCTCTAAGAAGTCACCAGCAACACCAAAGCCTCCTAGTGCAGCAAGCAATACAGGACAAATATCCCCAAGGGTCTCTGCAAGTTGCCATCCCTGCTGTATGAGCGGTCACCTGGCCCCTTCACAAGAAGAAACCCAAACAAACACTAAGTGATCACATAATTAAAACTGTAGGCATAACACAGTCAATTAGGCCTGCAATGTCATTGTATTGATTTTCAATTGCCATTCCTAATAAAATGCAGGTAGCTAGGAGTACATTAAGAAACTAGATAAAATAATTGAGGTAATTAATTTGCTGTATTAAGAACACAGGCTGAATCATAGACCTTAATTTCCTCTAATGTTTCATGATTCTTCTAAAGACAGCACAAGGAGCAGATTAAAGCACAGCCATTACTTGACTCAGGAATCAGATTATTTGGTAGTTAAATCTGGGGTTCACATGACATGATAATGAGAAACAGTGCTATCAGCTAAAAAGAATGCTGATGTTTGCAGAGACAGACAGCAAGTGCATGTGAAGTTTTACACTGCTGTCTCAAATGACTGCCTAGACTTAGACTTTTAAAACACTTTGAACATCATAATTTATCAGAACTGAGCAAGATTCCTGTTAAATCCAAGAACTCAATAATTTTAAAGAATGGAGAGCACATGAAGAAAACAAAAAGTATTTGGTTTATCCCCTTTTTTTCTCTCTTTCTCCCTTGGGAAATCTTACTAACAGAAACGTAGGTTTAATTTTCTTTCCCTTCTTCCAAAGTATTACACGGTGCTTTATTGTCACTATATATAGATACCTATTGTTTCCATTAACAAGAAACATTTCCAAGGCACAAAAACATAACTTATTAATTCCTGCAGAAACAGTACAAATACTAATGTATAGCACTAACAACAGCGTAACTTGAAATACAGCACAATAAATGGCAACATGGTGAAGTACAACAAAGAAAAGAAGAAAAACTTCAACTACTGCAAAAATTTCATCAAAGCCACCATAAATCCTTTAAATTCATGCAAGTCTGGTAAAGATTTTACAGAACAATAAAAGCAAGACACAGTTGGGCACCAAATGAACTCCTCCTTACAGAATTCCAGGCTGGGGGTTTGTATTGGGAATTAGTGCAAATAAACTATAGGCAACAGTTCTACTTTTCCTGTGGGGAAAATGACTTAGAATATATTTCAGTATTTCAGCCATAGTATGCAAAAATTGTTTGCAATATGTTAATTGAAAACATTCAGTGGATTTGGTGTATTTTTATAGTTGGTGGAGAAAGGCACTGTCCTCCAAAGGTGACTTTACAAACTCTTTAAAATAACCAAATCTTACTTCTTCCTTTTCTCTGATCTCCTCAATGCCTCTATTTGATAGAAAACAATAGAAAGTCAGAGAATAAAGCCATAAAGTCAGTCTCCAAAGGCACAGAGCAGAATGGATAAAGGCAGAGAGTGTGTCTGGAGCAAGAAAAGGAGGATGATATTACAGGACGGAGCAAATATAAATTCATCCATCCCTTGGCCCAGCGTCTCTTCAATTCTCACTTTCCACATTCCTTTTGTGGCCCCAGAAGAAGACAGACATACCTTTGGAAATCTGAACCTCTGTAACTCTTGAAGAAACTAAGTCACAAATCAAAAATATATACCAAATGTATATAGAAGTCTGTAACTACTGGTTTATAGTGAACCTTAACTTTTTTATATGCTTGGGTTTTTTTTATTTAAGTATTAATTTAATTTTACTTTAACTACTAGACAGAGTTTTCAAGATTTTATGACACAAGCTATGGCGAATCTAGTGAAGTCTGACCTAATCCTGCCTAGCTCTGCAGTTTGCCAGTCATGAACACCACCAGAGCTAGTAAAATACCCTTATCCTGAAGGGCAGGAGCACCCAATTAATAATTTTAAAAGGCATATTAAATGGGATTATTGGTCTGACTGTGGGAAAAAAACTTCAGTCTCAGAAGCGTTTTGCAAATAATCCCACAAGCCGTCACTGAAAAGACTTTGCAGCTCCTAAGCGCTGATGGATTTACAACAAACCCCCCACCCAGAGAATAACCTGTAAATCAACCCTAAATAGCAATACAAACTGTCCAGGCTGAAGTGCTTCAAGGTGACCCTGGTGATAGTTTTCTGGCTATGGCCCTTTTCTTGAATGAAATAAGCTCAGGAACAAGATTTTGGAGTAAAGGGAGTCAACAAAAGCCCACGTGATGCTGAGTTTGTGGATGCTCTCAGCATCTCCTGGGCACCTGCCTCAGTAGATGAGCAAAGAGTGAACATTCCTCTCTCTCCCCACCTCATAAGCTTCCAACTGCTGGGACCCCAGGGAAGTACACAGGGAGTATTTTGGGATACAGAGGGTCTGCTGCAAAGCAGAAACTGGCCTGCAGAGGGAAATGCTCCCTCCAGCTGCAGCAACAGAGTGAACACTGCTACTGAGATGGTGTGACAGCTCCTGTAGGTCGTTTCAGGATTTGAAATGTCTCTTTTCACTTTAATACACATCTCACTTTGAGCCCTGCTGGAGAAGGATCACCTAGGTCAGGTCACACAGGAACGTGTTCATGTGGGTTTTTAATGCCTCCAGAGGAGACCCCACCACCTCTCTGAGCAACCTGTTCCAGTGCCTGTCACCCTCACCTTGAAGAAGTTTTTTCTCATATTTCATAGAATCATATAATGGTTAGAGCTGGAAGGGGACTCTGAAGGTCATCTAGTACAGTCCCCCTGCAGTGAGCAGGGATACACTGAACTAGACGGGACATATTATCTAAATATTATCTATCTTGGACCAGTTGATTCCCAAGGTCACTTCCAACACAGCATTCTAGGATTGTTATCATATGTGCATTTCCTTTTACACATAAACATTGTGTAAACATGTGATGAAGGTTGAGACTCTAACATAGATATATTAAGAAATTAACAAACGGAAAATTTACCTCTTTTGTCATCAGAAGCTATTGTCCTGTTCCAAAGGCAGGGATAGGAATAGTCAAAGGTTAAAAAAAATAAAATAAGGCTTTGACTCGGCAGCTTCAGACAGCAGAAGAGCTCTTCGAGGCCCAATAGGAACTGTGAAAAAGACCCTTAAAAGTAGTTGAATAAAGATGAAAATAGCAGTTGGAAAGCACACAGGAAAGTTTACCACAGACTCTCTCCATGTATACGGCTGGAGTGGGTCAAGCACAAGGTGTAAGAACTGTATTTTAAATTCTCAAGTCTCTCAGTAAATCTCAGACCCTGGCTGGGGGATGATTCTAGAATAATGCCCCTTATTATCCTTCTCCTCAGTATGCTGGAGAGCCTTCAGCCTCAAAAGGCAAAATCTTCCATGGGGGCTCCAGCACAACTTCAGAGATTAAATCTGTGCTTTTGTTACCTGAGAAGAATAAATTCTGCGCTGATACAGCCCTTCCAGTAGAATCCTTTCAGACCAGACAAAAGGGAAAGGCTGATAGGAATACAAAAGACTCTGGCAAAGCACTGGACACAAGAAATAAGTGTTATAGACTGTTTCAGCCTCCTCCTCTGCACTCTGGGTAACACCCAAACACTTATGTGCTGAACATGAAGGAAGAGAGGAGACAGTTTAACAACTCACAGAGGAACTAGTAACTGGAGAAGTCCAGTTGTACCAAGACCATCTTCCTGGTGGTTCATAGTAACCAGCCAGAAGCAGCTGATGGGAACAACAGCCAGCATCCACTGCTGCTCATGGCGCATTTCCAAACCTACATGTATGTGCTCAGAAGTTTAGAGAACAAATGGGCATATGGAGATGTTTCCACGGTGATTTCCTAGGACTCTTTTTTTGTTCCTCTTGTGAAATAATTGGTCAGCTCTAAACCTTTTTCTTTAATCTGGACATGAACTCAGCTGCCCAGGCTCATGTGGTTGCCATTTCCCAAGACAATCTATAGATTCTGCACTAGGAATATCAAAGTCTTCAGTATGAATGGCAGGACTTAATGGAGATGACTGTGGGAGAAGACATGTCTGACTTCTGCTCTATCCTTTCCATCTCACACAGCCATATCGAACCAATATGCAGCAGGAAACTCAGCAATGCTGGCCATGAGAAAGATGCATCTGGCAACTATGCTGCTGTACAATGTAGAGGAAGGAATTTTTAGGTAACCTTTTATCTATGCTCAATGGGATTTTCAGCTGAGGTTGGTCTAGCTCAAATATTTTTCTCATGAAAGACTCAGTGACACAAAAGATCCTTTTCATGGGTCACATCGCAAATCCCCATTTTAAGTTTGACTGGGCATTTTATAGCTAACTGATCTCCTAACTGGTTCTCCTCTGGATTGCTCGATTTAAGCCATCACTGGCATCTCATCATCTTGGAAGGCTGTAACTGTCTTCAACCTCAACTTGATATTTGCAAATTTCTTCTAACCACACTCACACGTATATACATAAAAGTGTTATTAACAAGTAGCTCTCTATGCTCGATGAAGATTTGCATTTTTGCGTGCTATAGATAGTACCTGAAGTCTTTCTCTAGCACAAAAAGCTCTTGGCTGGAGAACCTATACAAAGCTAAAATCTATTCAAGGGTTCTGGCTTGGCGTCATAATAGCAACCATTATCCATGGAGTGTATAATATGTATATTTACGAGCAGATCATTATGCCTTCTATTATTTTGATGGTTGGATTTGTATTTTTGGAATTACACCTGTAACAGGTCTGACCCTGATGGCTCTGACCCTAAACCATGAGACCAGGTAAACCACAGAACACAGACAGCTACAAACACAGGATCACTGAGGCTGGAACAGACCTCTGAGATCATCAAGTCCATCCCGAGACCTAACACCACGACACCCAGCTAGACCATGTCACTAAGTGCCTCATCCAATCTTTCCTTAAACACCACCAGGGATGGCGACTCCACCACCTCCCTGGGCAGCCCAAGAGTAAGTAATTAAACTTTACCTAAAATTAACTTAAACTGAAATTTTTTGTTGGTCCTCCTCACCTTTTGTCTACTTTAACTCCTGATTGTGTTCAAAAAACACCTTGAACTGAACCAAACACTCCATGGAGCACTTAATAATTATTAGCTGTTATTCAGTAAAATAACTGCAACAGTAGGTAACAAAATTTCTCCCCCTCAGTCTTTCTTCACAGGGGAGATGCTCAAGTCCCTTAACTCCTAAACAGAGAGGACCAGATTGACACTGAAACTCTCAGTTATTTGACAGCAGATCATTTTTGCAGCACTATACAATTAATGTGCCCATTATATAACCCCAAATTCTTGTGACACTTGCCTAGCTCTCAAAGGCCACTTGCTTCCTGCCAATCTTCCAAAACTAATAAGGTTCCTTCCAGCAGCTGTTCAGTGCAGCTACACCTTTGACATACTGAAAATTGAAATAAATTTCAACATAAAATTCACAAAAATAAACACCTTGCTAAATCAGACTGTGTAAGAAATCCTCTACTGCTGATTTGAAAATCTCCTCCTTTATTATGCAGCCAAATCTTACCAAAGCCTGCGTGGGTGATTATTGTTAACAGGTATATCTGAGGCCACTGTGAATCCCAAATTTAACATCTATTTTAGCAAGAGAGTCTTTATGCCTCCTCATCTTGCTTGGCACTCGTTTCCTTCTCAACAAGATGAACTTTAACCTGACATCAGTTTTGACTAGATATATACTTCTCCATCCTTTTAATGTATAGAAGTTAATTCAAACATTCATTCTTGCTCTGTCTTGCCTCTAGATTCTCTCTCCTACTTCTTTTTCTATAACTCTTAAATTATCCATCTGATCTTTGAGCTCTTCACATCTGTTTCTGCAGAAGCATTGAGATTTATCACCTTGAGTTTTGTCATTTTACATTCTTCATTGTGACTTTTCATTTTATGTAATCACAGTGGTTTTGGAACTATCTTAATAAAACTGAGTAATTAAATAATTGCTTGAGAAATATACTACAGTACTGATATGAATGGGTCTGTTAATGATATGAGCTATTCTTTCTATCAATATGCCTTTCATACATTGAACCATCCAACCATTTAACTCTAGATTTCTAGACCTGAAAGTTGTTCCTTTGTACTGGCTGGTAACTATTAAAACTTTACTACAAGAAAGATTTTGCAACAGAGGTCTGTAATTGAAAAGGAAACCATTTCTTCCAGAAGCAATGCTGTTTAATGGTGCAAGTAATTATTTAGTGCTTCTATCCAAAAAAAGTATTTTGTTAACGGATTTAAAATATAGGATTAACTATTATTAATACTTTTTAAAAAATAGACTGTGTCACTTTCAAACAGCAATCTTTTGTCCATTCTCTGGAAAAACAAACAAAAACAAATAAACAAATGTTGATCGTGATTGCATCAGGAATCCACCCACCCAACCTCCCCCACCTCCCATGGTCAGGGACACCTTCCACTAGATCAAGTTGCTCAAACCTTTATCCATATTAGTTGTATTTGAAATACTAGAATCAGATATTACAAGTGTCCAAGATCAAGTCACAGAAATTGTCTCAATGATTTTGACAATTCCTTTTATGTATATTGTCATTAATCCCCTCAAGATGTGATTAAGATACAGAACTAGATCAGACCAGTGACATACTGCAAATCATGACTAATTGTTCCTGGTTCTTCGATGGTTTAGTGATGTGAATAAATGTCCCCTCAGGATGCTGCTGCATCCACTCAAATCACTCACTTGTGATCTAAATACAAAGGGCATCTAGGTCCTTTGATATGAAATGCTGCTACCCATGACAGGAAATTATATTTACCTGGAGAAAAAAGGCTGTACACTTATATTAGTAACAGTTACATTTATAACTACAAAAAGCTCAGTGTGTTGGGAATATTTAGTGTAAAGAAGCCATATTTTCTTAATTATTTAGTCTGAAGTTAAAAATGTTATCACAAAGTGGGGAAAAAACATAGCTTACCTTTTATTTAAAAGTTCTATAGTTGCTTATTAAATATGTCTGTTTACTTTTTGTCCCTAAACTTACTTACTTTGAAGTTTAAGAAAGCTCTCATGTAAAAGTTTGGTTTCTTTTTTTTTCTTGTTTGGTTGGTTTGTTTTGTTTTTGTTTTGATCTGAAGGTTCCAGCTCCTCGAATGCACATTCAGTGAGCTCCAAGTGTTCTTGTCCCAGGGTCATCTGCCAAATGGATGCTCCAGAGACACCAAGACAGCCCAAGTCACTCTGCTCTCCTCCAGCAAACAGGCAAAAGCCTCTTGGAAAAGTCAAACAAAACACTGAGGTTCCACTTGGAAGGAAAATTTCATGTTCCACCCAGGTTTTTCCCATGCTGCAGTCATTTAACCCACCTTCCGGAGACATTTTGCCTTGCTTCATGCTCTCCATCCTTATTCCATGCTCAGGTCCTTTCAATTTCAGGCAAAAATAGTTTCTCCTCTCACAACAAAGTCAGTTGCGTTTCTATGTGGGGAGAAGCAGAGAGGGGAGAGGTTACAGCTGAAGGAGACTGCGTACCCAGCTCCCTGTGGAAGCACTGGGGAGCTGGAGCAGCAAAGAAGCACCTATCCCAGGAGCCAAAGCTCCTGCTGCTGCACAGGTGTTTCCCAGCCGAGGGGTGGGCACTGGCACAGGGTGCCCAGGGAGGTGGTGGAGGCCCCCTCCCTGCAGACACCCCAGGTGGGGTTGAGGAGGCTCTGAGCACCCTGCTCTGGGTGCAGATGGCCCTGCTCTCAGCAGGGTTGGGCTGGGGGAGCTCTGCAGCTCCCTTCACCCAGACACTGGCAGGATTCAGTGATAAGCTCGAGGTCACATTGTCTCCTTTGTCATCTGCCTGGAGGCTTCATTAAAGGGTTTGTGTTTGGTGGACATGCTGTGGGCTCCTTTCATCTCTCAGCCTCTGTCCAGGCTATTTTTAAGCGACAGGTTCGGCCGGGCGCTGCGCCCGGGCAGAGCTGCTGCCGGGGTGGCTGAGCCCTTGCCCTTCTGTGTTTGTGAGACCTGCTCAGCTGACAGCCACAGAGACCCCCAACAGCCAGGAGTGTCCTTGGGCAAGAGCTCAGAGCATGCTCAAAGTCGAACCTTTCCCAATGAGGTATTTTCTAAAAGATATTTGACTGCTGTTTGAAAACAAACCAAAAGATACTTGCTTTTTGTTATCATCCTATAAAAATAACCTTAGTGGAGGATTTGGCAGAACCCTTCTACTACAAGTGGTGTTTTCTGTGAGGTGTTTGAAATCTGTGTGAGGGAATACAATGGCCTGCTTTGTAAGGTGCAGAAATGTGTCCAGTTGACTTCTTACATTTGCCTGTAGGTAGACCCAACATCTCCTTGACTTCTAGACCATTTCCTGAAACATCTCATCCACGTAATTTTTCTTAAGACCTCCAGGGATGGTGCCTCCACCACTTCCCCAGGCAGCCTTTTCCAATGCTTAACTCTTCTTTCAGTAAAGATATTTCTTCCTAATACCTAATCTGAACTTCCCCTGTCACACTTGTGGCCTTTTCCTCTTGTCCTGTTGTTAGTTACTATGAAGAAGAGGCCAACACCAACCTCCTGCCTTTAACTCACACCAGGAAACAGCCGTGGCATCGCATACACACACGGTGAAGTCCCTGCCACTGAACCTGCCATCACAGCCACAGCAGCAACTTCTCTTGACCACGTTTTTCTGCTGTAGAACTTACAGTGCCAGTGCAACAGCTCTTTGGAGAGGTATTTAGCACCCAGCTATTACAGCAGGAATACTGGAAATCAGATGTGCCATTTAATTGTCATGAAATTTCAAGTGCAAGACCCAGCCAACACAACCTAGCAGAAGCCACCCATTATTTCCATTTACACCATGGCAAAGAAGGAAGGAAAGTCACATGCACATGGAGAACATGAAATAAATCAATGTTCTTTCATCTGGCAAAAAAGCTGTATTAGATATAATATAAATTATACTGATTTTTCTAAGGTTTATCTCAGAATCACTCAAATGCTGAGGGGTTTTTCCCTCAGTATCCCACAGACAATAAATCCTGGTATAGAACACCCAGCTACACCTCTCGTCCACAGCCCAACCAAAACACAGGGTGCAACCTTCCCTCTGTTTTCCACAAGCCAGGCTCTCCCTTTGCGTGGGTTTTTTAGGGGTGTGTGTGTGGAACCGAGAACACAAATTCAATAACAATAATAGTAAATAATAATAAAATATCAAACAAACTGCCAGGGACATGCCAAGCCACGTTAATTTATTCACTTATTGCTGGCAGAAAATGAAATGCAAGCTCCACCCACCAAAGAGACACAGGAAGAAAATCTGCTCCAAGAAGTCTGCTCCAAGTTCATCAAGGTTGTTGCAAGGTTTCAGGAAGTACCTCCATGGTCTGCGCATCTATCAGCAATAACTTGGATTTTTGGTAGCAGATGAGGCTGCATAAGTGCAGGGAGGTTGAAAGGCACTTGAACTGCAGCCACAGGCATCAGGATCAGAAGACAGGTGACCGGTGCTTTTGATCACTCTTAAACATGAAGCCTAGAAGCCACCTTGTCCAGGCAAGAGCCATTGGAAGCCAGGCCACCTATTACTCTTACCACTGTCAGTGGGAGGACAGGGGGTTGTGAGCTGCTTGTTGTTGCAGGACAAGTGTCTCTGACACATGATGAAACCACTCCTCTGTCCTTCCATACACAACAGATGTTGCAGGAGGTGCAGGACCATTTTCCCTAGGTTCCTCCCTCAGCTATCCATCCTGCCCTCCAACCTTCTGCACGGCCTGAAAAGATCCATCAGCATGGTAAGGAAGGTCAGAGATGACTTCTAAAGTCTTCAAGCCAGAGCATGATGTGCTAGCCCTGCTTACTCACCACTCACCATGAAATCACTGCTGCCTCATCTGCTCAGGCTCTACATTTCAGCCTTTTTCCCCCTCTACAGCGCCAGCTCAGGAAGTATCAACCCTGAAATCCTTCTGTATCCATGGAGGTAGCAAGTGAAACCTCTCAGCACAGGGAACAAAGTGACATCAAAAACGGCCCAGACAATAGTCCTGTGATTTCACATGCTAAACACCCTTGAAAAGCTCCCTGGTTACCACATTCTGCAGAGCCACAACACCAGTGTCCATTTCTAACTGGGGTTATCAAACTGCATCTTGTGAATTCAGTTACTTTAACTCCACACCAGTAGCATGAACAAGAAGTAAAGGCAAGCTACAGAAAATTAGTTTTAAAGTGATTCTCAAGTTGGTGAACTCCTAAGCCTGTAACAGTACATGGGATTATGAACCACATATCACTGGCCTTGGCCCATCGATTCAGCATGTCCAGGTTCCTCTGCAGACCCTTGCTACCCTCAAGTGGTTCAACACTCCTGCCCAACTTGGTGTTGTCTGCAAACTTACTGAGGGTGCACTTGATCCC
This sequence comes from Actenoides hombroni, assembly GCA_024336885.1. NCBI lineage: Eukaryota > Metazoa > Chordata > Aves > Coraciiformes > Alcedinidae > Actenoides > Actenoides hombroni. Next base: position 476,252 of record WUAM01006479.1, on the reverse strand, counting down.
CTTGTCCAGATTGTTGATAAGCACACTACAAAACATATGTCCTAGTACTGAGCCCTGGGAAACATCACTTGTGAAAAAGTCTTGATTTATGGCTGATGTGGCTCATTGCCAGTTTCAGGTCATTCAGTTGCCCTGTGGAACACCACCTCTCTCTTCTAGTTCAAGTTGTAATTTGGATGCTATCCAAATGGCCCATTTTGGTCAACATTTCTGAAAGTCTTCCACAGTTTAGTTCCTTAGGTTTAGAATGTGGATCCCAATGCTGGGTTTGCTTTTCTCCTCAAGACCCTTGTCTGTTAACGTGCTACAGAGACCAAACTCAATTCATTTGAAATTCTAGAGCCTGGTAGGAGGGGCACCCTGTAAGAACAGGCCATTAACTAATTGACCCAAGCCATATTTGCCAAGTTAATACCAGATAAGACTTAAATAGTGCAGAGAGCATTTCTGCATAACTGAGCACATCGTCAGCAGTGTAAAAAACCTGAAATGTGAAGCACTGGAAATGCCAGACCCCAAGCATACAAGAAAATGACCCTAAACTAATACATCTTAAGCTGTATTATAAGCACATATTTAAGCACATATTTAACCACAAAGACTGTATGTGCCAAACCATCCTCAGAGCTGGCGCCCCAGGTCTAACCCACAAGGTTGCTTCATGTAAAAACGTTTTGTTCCATCCCATCCAACACCATCCTTTTCCTCCCACTTTACTCCTTTGTCCATTCCATACTTCGTTGGTCAACTTGTCTCAATTACAAAACATAACGTTTTAAAATGCATTTTTTAAATGAATTCAAGAGATCCTAAAATTTGCTGGGACAACCTCAAGGTTTTTTTCAGCTGTGCACATGCAAAATCCTGCTTTCTTTATAAACTGTAATTAACCTGTTAATGCTTTTATAAAATAAAAAAACCCAAATAGCTGACTTAGTAGAGTCAAGAATACCAGTGGTATGCCTGGCATTAGCAACCTAGAGGTGAATTTGATTTTTCAAGAGCAAATTTCAGTTTTGCAGTGTAGCAGTGAACACCATATGGGGTGAGTGAAATACTTGTTGCTTTTCAGTCTGTCTCATACACTTTGACCTGTCCTGAGGGAGACTTCTACTTAAGAAAAACAGTGAAATTGCTCCTTTACAGACATCAGTCATAAATAATCCAAGGCTACAGGATGATTCCACCTCTACACCTAAGGCTGACCCTGAACACAAACTGCTGGGTGTGTTAGACCCACCAAATCCTCAGGCTCTGGGAGAACTTGCCCACCATTCAGAGTTGCTAATGATCTCAGTCAGAAAGCAACTAATAGTGTGCTGTAAAAGTTATACAGACATAAAGAAATGTGGAGATGAGGACCAATGCTGAGCTGGGATAAACAGGTTTAAATGATTTTCAGTGAACTACACTGCTCAGATCAGCTCTAAACACGTATCTCCAAATGTTCTGCACCTTTCATTGTTAAGGTGGATTCATCCTTAGCAATGCTGTAGCCTATAATGTACTCTAGATGTGTGGTGCCAGCTGACTGACCCATCACAGGTGCTGTCTTACACACCAAGAGTACACAGAAAGTGTGTCTTCTTCACCCATTTGTTTTGTAATGAAGCAACAGGGAAAATTCCCAAGTGATTTTCAATACATTAGAATTAAAGCTTCTGATCGGAAGGTGGGAAGGAGTGACAAGGAAAGAAAAAAGTTTTCAGTGTAGAATTACGTAAGTGAACACTTTTAATCCCAGGCATCGTCTCTAAGTGAAGCAGGCAGCTTTATGCAAAGTATTCAAGTGTGATTTCACGGTGGTTCTTAATCATGTTAATCAAGTTCTCCTAGTTGTAAGTTGGCAGCACTTAGGGAAGTCAATGCACTGGTCAAATAATCTTTCCATTGAATACGTGAGCTGAGTTATCTGGCTTGTGTTTAGTGTTTGTTACATCCTCAAAAGAAGAGATGAAGTTAAAAGGTAGTTAATTTCAGGTAAACAGGCCCTCATTTCATGACATAAAAGGGCCATTAAACAGAGTTATGCCATACTGGCACTTCTCAGAGCATCACGCATGGATATTGCCATTTTTCAGGATGTGGGATGTAAGATGAATAGATTTCATACTTTGACTTCCACTCCTCCGTATCAGGACGTCAGATCAGCTGCCTTTTCACCATAGTTATGGCAGTTACTTATGTTAAATAGATTAAGAGCTGAGCAGCATAGATTTTTTTCTTAGTGATGTGCTGTTTCAGTAGAAGGCATTGGTAAGCAAGATAAACACACAACAAGATGAGGCAGTGTTTTCCAGCAATATGAAACAACAGCTTAAACTTCTTCAGTTGTTTCCCTCTTAAAACACTAACCCTGCAACCCGTAAATGATTTTGTGAATGTTAATTTTCTGATCATGTTAACTGGCTAATGTGTTCCCATTTCATTTTGTAATCCCATGTTTCCTCCTACGTCCTGAAGAGTTTTTGTGATCCATTGCCACTAGTCATTAAAGTTTCTGAATTTTAAGCTTGTTGTCCAGATGTGTTATATGTGAATTTGCAAAGAGACACTGTGCTTACCTGGGACAGAAGGCGGCTTAAATAATCTCTCCCATTCTAATCACTGGAAAGGATTAGATGCTCTTTATCAAGTTAGAGTTGAAAGAGTTTAGAAAAATTGAAAGAAATGTCACCCTATTTCAGAAGTGGAAAGAGTAATGAAAGCTAGAAAAAATACTAACTACCTTGTATTGCACTTACCAAGAGCAGAGGATTGCAGTGTATGGCCCAGTGTGGGACGTGTGGAGGGGTCCCACTGACACAGCAGAGCCACAACAGACACTGTCCCACGTGGCACTCCCTGGCATGGATTCACTGGGTTCTGCCACTGCCTCTGTAGGAGCTGGTCCCTGAAAAGGAGGCATTACAGTGAATCCTAAAGCTCTGAAGCCTGTTTGCCTGTTTCTAGGCAGTGATTCATCAAAGATTTTTTTTAGTAGCAGCTGATGTGAAGAATTGTGAGGGATGTGGAAAGAACAACAAAGCTTCAAGTTTCTCAAAGTATTTTGAAAGTATTTTATATATTTAACTATCAGGTGCTCAACTGAAAAACAACTCGTTCCTGTGTCAGGAATCTTTCTAATAATTATAGTTATTATTTCTATGGTGTATAGCTGGGGGTTAATGCTTCATACATTTAGTTTTTAAAATCATGTGAAAGAAACTATGTCTTTTGTCTCACAGAACACCTGCCTCAAGCACAGCAGTAGATGTGTTTAGTGTCTCCACAAGGAGGGTTGCACAGCATTTGTTCTGACCTTTCCAGAAGGGCTTGAGAAGAATGATGCACGAGCTTTCCAGTCCATTTAGTGATTGACAAAGATGAGGAAAACTGGCCTTCCAGCACCACTGGGATTATGGAATGGAAAGTGCCCCACTCTCTGAGTTGTTCTTACACATGTAAGAAACATTGTAATAATCATACAGCATGAGCACATTGTTAGTTTTTTATAGTATGCCCTTATTTATATTTTTTTTGTTCTTAACAAACATGCCATCTCACAGTAACTGTACAAGGCACAGGTTAGTACATCTCAATATGTCAGCAGAAAACAGTGTCACTTGGGCAAGTATCATCCTGTAACTAAGGGACAAATCCTGCTCTTGGCCACCAGGCTATGAGTAATACCTGGGTGCTGGGCAGCTATAATAATAAAAAAATCTCATAAAATACAAATGGTCAAGGTTTTTTTAAGCTATTTTATTTTCTACTGGAAACTCATAACTACTGGAAAATTAAATTAGGAAATATTGGGGAAATTATAAAAATCTTTGTGTGTAAATTGGTGAATTCAGTAAATGTATGTGTGTGTGTGTGTGTGTGTGTGTGTGTGTGTAAACATGGCAAACATCTTGGATAGATTTATCTAGACAAGGAACATGTGGAAGATAGACTTACTTGCCCCCTTGAAAGGCTCAAAGGCTAGTGGTACACAGAAATTTCAATACAGAAGAGATTGTTATCATTAATAGAGTTCAGTCCAGATGATCTTACTTCATCTAGTTCATAAATGAACTCCTGGAAATTTGGTATGGCTGTTTTAAAAGTAGTATTTACTCTCCAACAACATCCAGATCTCATTCAAGAGCTCACTTAACAAGGTATTAGGATTTAGTAAGACAAAAAAATCTCCCCAACCCCCCCCCACTCCCCCCCGGACCCCCCTCACATACCCCCATGCCCCCTCTACTCCCCCCTGAACCCCCTCGAATTGCCCCCAAGCCCCCTCTAATTACCCCAAGGCCTCTCACATAACCCTGGACCCCCTCTAATTACCCCAAAGCCCCTCCAATCTCCCCCAATCCCCCTCTAATCACCTCAAAGCCCCCTCTTAATTACCCCAAACCCCCTCTAATTACCCCAAGCCCAAATAATTTAATTGTAATATCTTTTTCTTCCACCTAAATGCAAGACAGTGATTTATAGAATAGGTACCAATCTTTTCAGGCAGTTAAACCCTCATGCTCTTTGGATTTTGGTTTTTTTCTCCTCCCTCCTGCCCATGATCAGTTAATTCAGGAGCAGAGAGAGAAACCTGATGCTTTCCAGTAGAGGGTGTCTGGAGCAGATGTTTGGTCACTGGGATTTTTCTGCAATGCAAAAGGCAGGAGTTATCCACATACATCTAACAAAACATAGCTTAGTTTTTTGTCCTTCTTTTCAACTAAAGTTGTCTTTTTTTGTGTTAATCTGCAGGCCAACACCTTCCATGGACCAAGACTACTGCTTCTCCTCTGCATCCACCTTTTGCTGGTGAGTTTTTAGGCTTCAAGGGTACAAGAGAGACTTGAGCAGCTGGGTTTGTATTTCCCACCCCCTGTATTCAGTTAAATGTTAACAAAACTCATCCCTGCTTTCAAACACACTGGTCCTCCTAGCTCCTGGTGAAGGGAGGAAAGTGGGCACAAAGGCCGTTAGTGCTTGGCACAACACACTGGCACCAGCTCTGGGTGTCAGAGAGCCTTGCCCCATCAGGAGGTGGGCACAGATCTGGGCCCCTGGGGCTATCTGCACAGAGACAACAGAGACCTTTGCAATGCCCTGGCCCCTTAGGTGCACAGACTCAGAATCAGAATCACAGAATCACAGAAGGTGCTCATAAAAGCTGCTAGAAGGTTAGGGGAGTGGGAGTTGGAGAGGGGCAGACTAGCTTTCTGAAGAGGGTTTAGATTGAGAGAAAAGAGCTTTAGAAAGAGCTTGATTGATATAATAAACCTGTTGAATTACTTTAAAGAAAGTACTTGAAAGAGTAAAACTGTGTCTGATAGAAAAGGTCTAAAATTTTGTACTGGGGAAGTATTTAACGTTTGTGTGGTTTGACAGAGCACTTACAGCAGAGTGTGTGCTGGGGGCTGCTGTGGGGGTGGCTGTAGAGTACCTCAGGTGGAGGAGAGGGAGGCAGAGCCAGCCCCAGATGAGGGTGGGAGGCAGATCTCCCCCCTGTGCAGCAAGGTGAGGGAAGAATGGTGAGACATTGTCACAGCTCAGGTGACAAAGTGAGAGAATCCTACAAAGGCTCCTCTCTCTGGAGCTTTATTTCTTGCTGGGGCAGTGTGACAGAGCTGGCCCAGGGAAAATGTCTAAATTCCATCATATGAATTTTGAATAGAATAACTTAAGCAAAGGACAGGTTTCTATTTAATCAGCGCTGACTGTAGACTTCTGGTGACTATGATCCTATCAGCTAATTTCAGATAGGCTCATTTGGGCAGATAAACCTAAACACCAAGTGAACAGGGGATGGGTGTGGACAGATAATCCATCCCAGGCCGAAATTTTCCCTGCCTTACTTTCACTTCTTATAAGCTCTCTGTAAATCTGTATTAGGCTGATGCAATAACAGTTCCCAAAGCTTTAACAGTAAATATCTGTCAATCTCAGAACCTGTGGGCTGGCATATACTTTTCTTTTCAAACTTGTATTTGAACCTGTTAAGGTATTTAAGGTATTCTGCCACTACCAGTACAGAGCACGACTTGGAAAAATGCTAATTTATGAGTCTTAAATCAGTGAGCTGTTGCACATTTGCGAGATACTCGTAAGCTTACTGAAGCCAGGCAAAGGCACAATAAAATGCCATCCCAAGTTTGCAAACTGAATCAGTCAAATTTCAGTCTGTCAAAATCTGTGGTAGGTGGGGGTCAGACTTACCCTTGCCTCAATAACCCATGTTCATGCAGGCTGAGAAGGAAACAAGGACCATAAAGGGCTGTAAAGCATATTTCAGGTAAGTTTGTCTGCCAGGGAGGCAGCGAGCTAGGATATGATTGTTCAGCAAAGGCTTGACACCTGTTTCAGAGACCCTGCATCAATATCCATCACAGAATGCTGCAATCAACTCTTCTCTAAAGAGAAATCTAATAGAATACACCCTTTAAAATAGGAATGTGGATTTATCTTTGAAATATTTCTACAGAACTATTGTAGGAAACCTTCCTGATGAACTGCACCTGAGCAGAGGGAAATCAAGGCAGAGCCAGGGTTTGGCAGGACTTGCTTGATCCCAATGAGCCCCGTGGTGGGTCTGGGGCTGAGCCAGCAGTCGGACTTCACATAGTGGACCTGATTACTTCTTTGCAGATCCCCCTCTAGGCAAAAAAATCTAAAACGTATAACAAAAGCACCAACCATGTTCATCCCCTCCCCATTTAAAACATAAGTGCAAATGTTTCCCATCCTTATATAACAGAAGAAAGTCTTTTCAGAGAGAAATGTAAGCCCCCTGAAAAACAGTATGCTGCTCATTTATGGAGCTGCTGTCTGAATATTTCCTATTGGCTGCTTGTGCAGTACAGTCAGAAATGGGTTCATCTGTCTGCCTAAGTTCTAGCGTGTATATAAGAATTGCAAATCATTGTCTGTGGAAACACTACACTAAATCTACCCATGACATAACTGGTGTGTTTGATTTGAACAACAGTAATAGCTGGTTTTTCTTTGCTGTGAAAGGGTAGGCTCAACACGCAGGGTTTGGAAGATAAATCTGTTTCCGTATAAGTCATGTTCTCCTCCAAGTTAAAGTGTGCCCAGCAAGGCAGGTGCTGGAGCGGCCGGGTTATTGGTGTGCACCACAGGATGACTAAAGGGGGGTAACTCATTCCAGGAGCCCTACCCCAAGGGAGTGATCCCACTGTCTGTGATTGAGATGGTTCGTTCCACCAAGGACAACAAGTTCCAGGTCTTCACCAGTAACCGGATCTTTGTCTTCCGAGCTGAGAATGAGGGTAAGTGAAGACCTGTGCCAGGGTCCACCAGTCCCCGAATTCTGATTTGCTCTAACAGGGTGACAGAAACAGACTTGAACCACTGATTGAAAACAGCAGCCACATCATTTCTGGTAGTGACACTACGTGGAAAGACTCTTTTCATTTTTCCCTCCCTCCCACACTCTTGCCAAGTAAGCAGTTTTGATTTAAACTTTGTCTCTTTACTATGTTAAGATTTTCAGGGTTTTTTTAATAGTGCCATGAGCTTGCTTCTCCACCACAGGTTATCAAAATAATGTGCCCAGAGGGCAGATCCCTGCCTGTCTCCTCTTCCCTTGGTGGATTAGTCCAGGAGCATCTTGCCTTTATTTATTTTCCCCTCCTCCTTTTCCTCTTCAGTTTGCTTCCCCATAAAGCTGTGCTCCTGAAGAGCTGACAGGCATTAGCTGATTTCTTGGTGATGAGGTGAGATTTAAAGGTCATCCACTGCACACAAACACCACAGCTCCCAAGTTTTGAAACACATCACCCTCCCACAGTTGGGTACTGCAGCACCCCCTTTCTGAGTAGTGCTGCCCTTATGAACACAAGTTGGTACTGCAGCCCCTGCCTCTGAGGAGTCCTCTCCCCTTGTGGACACCACATGGTACTGCAGCCCTGCTACCCTCCCCCTCGCAGTGCTGCCCCCTTGTGGACACAAGGTGCTACTGCAGACTCCTCCCCTACTGAGGAGTCCTGTCTATTTGTGGACAAAACAGGGCACTACAGCCCCCCACCAAGAGCATCGTGCGTGGCAGGGCTCGGGCACCCACCCTGGCTGCATTCAGAGCTCCTTTCGGATCAGCAGCCCCGAGCGCACCTACTGAAGGAGCCGGCTGGAGCCTGGGCTGGTCCCGCGACCAGGCCCTCTCCTCGGCCTCGCAGCCCCGCAGCCCCTCGGGACCCTCTGCCGGCACCCACGGCTCCCACAGCCCACCGGGGATGTGGCCCCCCTGCACCAGCACCCTCTCCCCAAAGCGGGCAGGTGGTCAGCTACAGACATTTCTTGTCCTCTGTTTTCTTTATTTTTTTCTTCACTGTGTTTAATCTCAGTAAATATTCCTCCTTTTCAAGTAAATCTGTGGATTAATAGCCAACTTAGTGATGAGTTTGTCCTCCTGTTCCTCATTTCAGTCCAAATCTCACTCATCACTTCTGGGTATAGGAAGAATTTCCTCATCTCTGTCCGTACAGCACCAGCCTATAACAACAGCTTCTCAAAGGACATTGAATCTTGAGGGTCCACCTCTCCCATCTGAGCACATCAAGAGGAGCCCCTGAATATCTCCAACTGTATCACACTGCTTTTACTTATCTCCAAAACCCAGAGGTCTTTGCCTAGATTTTTTTATCAATAAAACAACCTCTGTCTCCTTTTCAATCCCCTAGCCTAGCAGGCAACACTGCTGGCCCTTCTTGCTAAGTATTCTCAAAAGGGTAGGGTCCCTACTGAAAACACAACCTAGATGGGGCAGGACAGGCAAGAAGAGCTAGAGCTACCCAGGAGCAGAGTCCACAAGCAACACATCTGCTCTGTTCACACACGTGCCTTCCGCTTTCGGTTTGTGTGACTCAGAACTCAGATGACTGGGAGAAAGTGGTACATGTAGTAACTGAACCATTCAGGTGGCATGTCCAAACAAATTATATTGCAGAACTCCCAGTTTCCCACAGCCAACTTCATTCTTAATGCTTTCAACACAAGGCAGAGAGGAAATAAAACATGGATTAGAGAAATGAAATGGTTGAACTTCATTAAAGACAGATGCCACAATTAGCTGGGACAGTTAATATTGTTAATGAAAGTTATACAATAGTACTTCAAAAGAGGAAAGAAAATGTTTCAAAAAGTGTAAAATTATGCTACCAAAGAGCTGATCATGTTCTCCACTGAATACAAAAATATCATTTGTTCTAAGGTTTCTGTTTCTCCAAGTGCCAGTAAACAGGACAGCTCTGCATTCAAACTTCAGACTTGTCTGGGGTTTTGTCTGTTCTTGAGGGGGGAAAGTGCCTCTTTAAGCCCTGTGGTGCCAATTCCCAGATAAAAGAAAGTAGGGCACCTACTAATCAATCTAATCAAGGTCTTCTTCTGCCTGCAAAGGCAGAAACAGTACTTCTGCAGCATGTGAAAAAGACAGGAAATGCGCATAGCTCCTCCAATTCTCTTTCTACTCTGAAGAAATATTTGATTTCTTTTACAAATGTAAATCCACAATGTACTTTCTTAACTCTGTACCTCTACCTCTTCTCTGTCAAGCATTCACAGAGAAGTCAGAGAAACAAAATATGACACAGGTGATTAAAACTGTTAAAATTTTTTGTTACATAAATTAAGGAGATTGATTCTTTCAAAAGGACTAAGTGAACTATTCCCAGCAAAAGCTGTCCATCAAACTTTCTATTTCCTTGAGAATTAGTTTCAACCCAGAGAAGATGACTACTCCTCTCTCAAAGCATCTCCTCATTCTCCCAGGCAGCACCCATCACCTATGGGGTGTTTGCTGCCCAGGGAGCAAGGCACTGCAGCTTTCCTGAGACATTGCAGCAGGGCTGTTGGGATTTGAATCAATTAAGTCCTCACTTTGCCCTTGGCCCTGCAAGGGATGTGTGTATTTCTCATGCTGTGGCCTGGGGGGAAGGGAAGGACACATGAAGCCTATTCAAAAATATACTTTATTTAGCTCCTTTTAACATTTGTCTGATCAAGGCTATAATTTGCTTACTGTTTCCTAGTCAGGAAGAGGCTCAGATTTGTTCTTTTTAACTGGATGTTGGCAGGTTAGCAGGCTTGGGCAGTGTTTGCTGTGTGCAGCAATGACAGTGTTTGTTCTTAGTGAGGAAGCAGGAGTGAGAACAACCTGACTGTTCTGCTCCACTGCTCATGATAACAACAATTAAGAGCTTATGGCTACGATTGGGAACAAATGTTATCCAATAAATACATTGGAAGCCTTTTATTTGCAGAACAGAGGACACTTAATTTAAGCAGCCTTTGTTTTAGTAGATATGTCAGATGCATTGCATAGGAAGAGATACATGTCTTTCATATATATCAATTATAATCACATATTAAAGATCTGACTGATTTAGAACATCTTGCTGATTTAGAGCATGCAATCAAAGTGACTGGGACTGGTACAGACAAAAATTAAAAGGCTTCTCTAACAACTGGAATGCAATTTTGAGATAAGAGAACTAACTCTTCAATTAATAGCCTGAAAAATCACTTACTGATGTACTATCATGAGCAGTTTGAACAGAATCTTGCTTCAGTTTTCTAACCTTCCAGATGTGGATAGCAGCATTTTTCTTTCCTTGCTTTTGATTCCCTTTCTTTGCCTCAGACAATTGGAAGAGCCTGCACAGAGTGATACTAAAGGACTACCACCCACTCACGTCACCACAGGACAATGCAATTCCTGTCCCCATTTTCTCTTCCTGATATGGAAAAAGCTGATCTGTTTGGCCAATAAATGGGGTCTCAATTTTAGATTTCCTTGTGTGACTTCGAGCTGCCCAGATGCTCTGCACCATTTCACCTAAATTAGGGAAATGTAAACTGGAGACAAAAGGGGACAGGCTGGGACCATCAATCCCACGTCTGGATGACTGGCAACAACCCTTCCTAAGGGGTGATTCTTAAAATGAAGGATACTAAAAAATCAACTTACAGGTCAGAAAGGAGAATTTCTGCATGACACAAGCCATTCACACAGGTCCCTGTTAGCTAAAGCCCTCCACCATGAAACCACCATGCATTAATGATACTTGGTATTGCTGCCTATAATACATTCCACAATTCTCCTGACCTTATGGACCAGACAACCATGAGACTAAGAGTAGACTGAGCTAGAAAAATACAACCTAAGGAATTGCATTTATTCCATGCAGTACATGCATTAGAAGAGTGAACTTTTTTCTTTACCAGGCTCAACAAGCATCAAAACACGGTGTTGGCTTTTTTTATGTATAAGCTGGTTTTTAAAGATTGCTGCTACTGAAGTGTGAAAATAACAGATCTGCTACTTTAGATGGACTTGTGCTGACTTCCTCTCTTTGAATTTACTTTCTTACACTAAAAACAGTTGAGTGAACAGTTGGGGACAAGAGGAACAGTTTTGGTTTTTTTAATCTAACTCTGTTCATTAAATAAAAAAATAAAAAAAGATAGGAAAGATTGCTATGGAGATAAGATGTTATATAAACTGTTCATTTTAATTCTTCAGAATGTAAAAATAGCAAAGAAGCTTGGATGTTTACAGGCTTCCAGTTATTCAAGGTACTGAGTAACTCCACAAGGTACAAAACATTCTTGTGGCCTTTGGGCTTTTATTGTCACATAGCGAATCACCTAAATTCATATTGATTTATGTGCCCCTAAATGCAACTAGAGACCTAATACAGAACTGCTTCCTTTTTATCTTTAATACTTCTACAATATTTGTATTTTAGTTTTTTTAGAGAGATGCTTAATACTAAACAATGTTTAGAAGTTTGTTCTTAAATCTTCTTGGATCTTATTTGTATACAGTAACCTCCTATTAGGTATCAAACAACAGATGTGTGTTATTTATTTGCCTTGCACCTTTGCAGATTAAAAAATAGCTTTTCTGAGCACACCTTGTCCATCTCCCATCTTTCTTTCTCTACTTTAATTTAACTTGTCTTTAGAAAGGATTTGTCATTTTCTTTGACAAGGAAATCACTCCTATGTGGAGTTACCTCTCTCCCCTTCTGTTCTGGGTCTTTATCTGCCTGCAGAGACCACGAGTGTCTGCAGGGCAGCTAAAGTTACAGGAGATGAATCCCACACTTTGTGCTGGAAAGGATGGAGGTATTTCCCTAGAAATAAAAGGATATTGTAGCATCAGGTTCTAGCATATCTAGTCTCATTTTTCCTGGAAAAATCTCTCATAGAAATAAGAATTTTAATGCAAAGACAGCCTAGCCTAGGGACACAAGCTGAAGAATAAAATAGGTGGAGTAACGTGGCTAAACTGCACCAAAATTCAAAATATTTTTGGCTAACGTGTCTAGGAAAGACTAAAATGTACTTTTTCCCCTTAAAAAATAAAAAATAATCCCAGTACACTGTATTTAACATGCACACATATAGCAGGGACACTCATACACTCAGTAATGCCTAGCTTAGCCAGATGTTTCTATATTGAAATAACAGTAAGCACAGGGGACTAAAATCCATTTAGCATTATCCACTACCAAAACTACAAAATCCAAAGGCATTGAGCTTAAAAAACAACAACAAAAAGCAGTTTATTACATTATGTGTTTTAATTAGGTTGACTTGGTTTGGATTCTGGATGGCAAAACCCATGATCCCACGGTGCTCAGGGATGCCTCCTGTGACTGCTCACCCAACTCTCGCTTAGATTTTGTCTAACATGAAGCTCATGCTAATGCCTGATGTATTCTAGGTGTAGCACTATTAGGTCGAAGTCAGAGCAACACCAGGGCGGCAGGACACACTAGAGAGGAGGAGATAAAGATCATTTACGCAGCCATTACCACCCACAGCTTGCTCTCTCCTGCAGCTCAACTGCAACCTGCTTCACACGCCAAGGGAAACTCATGGGAGCAAGGGCACAGGTTAAAGTGCTATCAAGAGCACTCTGGAGTGTGCCTGTCTTCTCTAACAAACTATTCTGCTACTAGGGCTTATACACTGGCTTTGTTTTCCCAAACTGAGATTTTTTTCCCAGTCCGTGGTCTCTAATCTCAAACTGGATGTGATTCCAAGTGTTTTTTTCACACTTGCAGGCAAGGCTTGGTGTGTGCGCAAACACCAACCACAGGAAATTTAACAACATTAAGTCTCTGCCTGGGACAGAGTACTTCTGTTAATACCTGCAAACTGGGAGATGAGATGCTGGGAAACAGCTGTATAGAAAGAGATCTGGGGATTTTGAGTCAATGACAAGTTGAATATGAGTCAACATTTTTTGTCTGGCAGCCAAAAGGACTAACTCTGTCCTGGGGTATGTCAAGCACAGCCTAGCTAGGCAGATGAGATAGGTGAAACCTTCATCCTCGGAGGGAAGGAACAGGACTGTGCCAGCTATAACACAGGCTGTGCTGTGAGGTGGAACAACATCTCAGGTCCACTCACTACCTTATCTAAGAGTTACTTAGGCATGTAATACCACAGGGGAAAGAAAACCGCCAAAGAGAGAACTTTTTAGAAGTTTCACAAATTCTAAGCTGTCAGCTGAAAGTCGCTCAAGCTCAGGGAAAATGTCCTGGCTTTTAAGACTTCTTTGGAAGCAAGTTGTAAATTAGCTGACAATTTTTGATCATGGCATGAATACTGCCTGGCCTCTTCCAAACAGGTTAAAGCATGCTCAGGGAATGCCAAGAGTAATAATATCTGGATTATTTTCAGCACTGCTTTACTTGAATTACAGCCCAGAGTTTAGGTGATAGGATGTTGATTCAGTTTTAATGATGCTCACAGAGATTCTCCAACCTGCTATAGGTCATAAAGCAGAGCTGCACTAAAGAGCCAAATACCCATCAAGATACTTGATTTACACTGCTGTCCTCTGCAGAAGACACTGGAAGGAGATATAGGAAGTGTGAATAGACTTTAACTCTTCTGCTCTAGCCTGTCATTATTCTGCTAGGGGTGTTTTAAATTTGTCCTTTTATTTCCAAATTTTCATATTTCTGCAAGTTTTGAAAATATGCAGAGGGTTTCTGAGCTCATTAAATGCTATATTGAATTTACTAACTTGTATCTCACCTAGATGACTAAGAACTGGTTCCCAGATGTGTAGAGCAGCTGTATTTTCAATAATATGAGAGTTTGTGCCTGCTTTATGCATCTCATTGATGTAAACAGTTCTTTTTCTTAATTTTCTGAAGCTGTTGATTGTCTTTTTCCTGGTTCCTGGGGACAACTTATCCCCTGTAGCCCTGGACAATTCCTGCCTTATTTGCATTAATTTTTGGTGAAGATACACCTCAGTTTTGGGAACACCCACGGAGGTTGCAAGTTGCCTCTCTTCAAAAGCGGCACTAAGCTACAAGAACAAGTTTGGCCATGCTTGGCATATAAGAGGGGGAGCTTTTCGTTCTTTATCATGAAGCAAGCAGAGCTTTGGATTAGGTATGTGATTCTGAAAGAAGAAATGGAAAGAAATAAGCAGTGTACTAGGGAAGAATGTAGAAAAAATAACATGAAGCATAGTATAGTTTTTTGGTTTTTTTTTTAGGAAAATGGAATCAACATCATAATCCCCAATTTACAAGGCAGGAGACTGGGTTTGAGAAAGGAAATACACCTAGTCTGGAGGCAAACAATGAGGTGGTATTGAAAACTGATTCTTTGAGATCCATCAGGTCCCTTATTCACTGAGCAACACACATGAAACAGAGACAGCTTCTTCACCCTGACCCATTTTTTTCATTTTTAAACAGATAAAATGGTAAAGTGCCAGACAGCCAGGTATAGTTCATTCTTTCAAGCGGAAGAGACAGAAGGAAGGTAAGAATGAAGGCAAGCAGAGCAGGGGCAGGGCAGCCAGCTCATCGGTTTTCTCTTCTGAAGCATCTGTGCTCTACTTCCAGCTAGCCAGGAGAGGAGCCAATTGCCATTTCAGTTCAGCCCGGGGGGAGAACTGTGCCCAAGATTATGGGAGACACCTCCAACGAATATGAGAAAGGACACTTGCAGGTGATATTAATTTGTGCTCTTAATGCCTCCCAGCCCCTTTTTGTTCCTGAAAAGCCAGCCAAGCTTTCCAAAAAGCTCTTGTGGTCTTAGAGTGAGACCAGATTTTACAAGCTTAAAATACTACCATTTTTCACACAAGACCAACCTTCCCCCTTACCCCCCAACAGTTTGGCTTTGGCCATCTTGGTTTCTGGGATTAGCCATCTACTTGGCAGAGGATTTCAAGGGTGGGAGAACCGAGTGGGTTTTCCAAAGCACACAGCAGTCTCCCTACTTTCCACAGTGGAATGGAGGACTGTCTCTAGGTATCTGTTCTTGGACTTACATTCTTGTCTCAGGTCTATTGCAGCCATGTCTCTCTCTGCTCTGATGGATAAGTGGAAATACACAACATTCATCACCTACCACAACACTGTAGAGCAAACTGCCTCTAGCCAATGATCTGAAATGCCAAGAATCTCCTCATCCCTTCAGCTAGTCATCTCCAAAAAGGTCGCTGGGTCAGTCACCAGCCCACTAAGCTAACAGATTTGCAATTTCTAAATCTTGTTCTCACAGTGAAAGTTGAAAAGGTTAACCCATGTTGTATAGCAAATATTTTGTTCAATATTTAAAAGATCATAGTTAATAAGTAACTGTTTGGGGAACTGTATTTCTTATTATAACAAAGACTTGTCTCACTGAGTGTGCAAGCAGTAGAGAAGACCAGACCATTGTAGATTGCAGTAGTTCAGATGAGCCCCATCCATGTATAGCTTCTGAAAAAGGAACTGTCTACAGAACAGCATTTAATGGACTCTCCAGTGACGACTACAAAACCCTTTTATACAAGAACACTTGCATTTCAGTGACAGCCTTCCCATCAACAGAAAGCCACTGACATTAAACACCTTTCTAAATGCGAACATGAGTTCTTTATCAATATTAAAAGCTGCATGTAAATTATTTTAACAAACTAATGATAGCAACAAAATAATTTTAAAAAAGAGTAACTACCAACCTAATCAAAACACAGCGAAGAACCATGCAGTTGTATGACATAGGTAGTCACAGTTTCAGAAAAAAAATAATATGAATAGTTTCCACTTTAGGTAATATTGAGAAAGCACAGAACTGCATGTTTTAAATGGTTATAACTTAGGTACCTGTACCCCTGTCACTGGGCATGATATGCTTTGCTGCAAGGGGGGGAAATATTCCTAAACAACATCTCCTTAGAGGACGGCTCTTCTTCTAAATTCTCCTGGAGGCAGCAAGGACTGTGGCACACATGGGCTCTGTGCTACATGGGCAAGCCCTTAAAGAGGGTCCTGGCCTGATATTCATTCCAAGATATATGCTGAAGGATTTTTTAGCTTTGGGTGGGAACCCAAGCCCATAAAATGTCCCTGAAGGAGGCTCTGCAAACGAGACCTGCCAATTCCTGAGCCTGGGGTTTCTCTCTGGAGGTGAGAGCTGGCTGGTGCATTTCAAGCAGCAAGGAAAGAAAAACTTCCTAGCTCTTCACTGTGGCAGCCACAGTCAGGCACCTAAAATCTGAATTGCTTTCCCATAAATTTTTGTTTTCTTTTGAAATCCAGAAATCTAGTTTCTAGCCATTTCAGTTTGAACAACCCTGCAAAAACACTATGAGATGTTTGAGACCCAGGCTGGTCTCTACACCACAACATATAGGAACCAGGTAGTCCATAATAATTCACAGATATATTTTAACACTCACTCTATACCTGTACTTTGATGGATTGATACTACTGCTCCACCCCTAGCTGTCAAGCACCATATTCACTGAAAGCTGGGTCTATAATTTGAAGAATTTTAGAAACATTCTAACATGTTTGGGGATGGGCTTCATGGAACAAAAAAAAAGAATACCACACATGTACCTCTACTTTTCAATCAAGATCAACAACATCACAATAGCCCCAACCCTGCAACCTGATGTCACTAAGCATTGGCCCCTGCACTGCGAAGACCAAGTTGTAAAGTTTTACGGGAGACTTGAAGTGAATTTCTTTTCCAGAAGTCTTTGTGGGAAATCAAAGATCTGTTTTAATTTAAGCTAATGACCGAAATGTCTATACCAATAGCTCCCCATCAGTAGTCTGCGGGATGATGGGGGTCCATACAGCCACTTGCACTGTTCTGAAAAACTGTATATAGAGCATCACATTGAGTGCTTGCAGTTATACCTAAGTGTTAAACTTCCAGGAAATCTGTATGTTTCTTCTAGTCTTGGCACCTTGATGTCACATTCATATTGCTGCGTGTCTTGGTCTCTAGCACCTCGCATGTCCTGATACATTAAATACAGGTTACGTATGCTGAAAGAATAAAGAAAACTTTCTTCCTTGAGGCTTTAACTTACGGAGGAAGTGGTTTGTGAATCTTAGAAGAACCTTGTAAACCAAAAATCCTTTGTACAAATTACTTCATGGATTCAGGACCCTGCACAGCATCTGGCAGCAAAAAGGTGTAGAGCAGCAAGGGACAGGAAAGGGGGGCAAGTCCTGGCATCCAGAGTGGAGCTTCTGGGCTGTTTTGGTAAATGGGGGCTGATCCTATAATGTGAGAGAAGAACAAGGTTAATGTGTCTCTCAGACAGAAGGCAATAAAGTGTTTCCTTGTGCTAAGATTGACTCAAGCCAGCTATTAATATAAAACTTGGCTTTACGGAGTGATTCACCCCACAGGGTTTTTGGTGAATGACGGCAGGAGAGATGGGGGGCCACTCAGCATTGCCACATCTCTGCCCCTTCACCACAGGGTCTGTGACTAGACATGGGTGCCCAAAAGGGGGGCTCATCCAGGAGGGGAACCTGGGACCTATCTCACTCGAAGCAAAATACCCCCCAGACCAACGAGTCCGAGTGCCCAACTGGCCCCCACCCCTGTCCTCGACCCCAAAGCCCTGGGCTCTACAGTCAAGTGGAAGCAACAGAAAGCATGCACCCAGAGCCTGGAAATCAAACACTTGTAAAAAATGGGAAGCTGTTAAGGAAGAAAATCTGCTTCAGCCAAAGTGAAAGCCTTTACTGAACCAACCACCAAATTGGAGCCATAGTATACATGGGATAGTTGCATTCCTCTAGTCACTGAAAGACTAGCTCAGCACTGAAGCCAGCTGATAATTTCCTTTTCCAGATAAATGTAATTATTTCTGCCAAGAGATTGTCAACAGTTTAAAAGTCTATTTCAGTACACTAATACAGAAGGGTTGTAAGATCTCCTCCAATAAACATCTGGTTTGCTTGTAAATTAAGCTCCCTACCTAGAAACTCTTTGGGTACCTGGCCTTCCAGGATAGTTAGGAGGTTGGGGTTTTTTTAGCTTTGTGTAATTCATGTGCCCAACAGATGGCATGGAGCAGCTGAGTCAAAACACACACCATAACAGGCAGACAGTCCAAAAATTCATTGGTTAAAGCCACTTTTCCCCATCTTAAAGTAAGCGGGTGAAAAGACCTAGTGGCTGAGCTGAGAGTGGCATCCTCTGGGCAGGGAGATGGGATTGTCAGGCTGCACTGGACAGCCACAGCTGTGCTGCCCAGCATGGCATGGCTTAGCCAAATAATTGCTAAAATTCTCAGGGTGATTGCACAAATTCAGCAGAAACATTTGCACATTCACACTATTAAAAAGGCTTTCAGTGAATGATTGCTGATCATTGTACTATTTTAACTTCTTCAGCATACCTTGTATGACCCTTTTGTAGTCGTGCTAAAATAGACATATTTTTGGAGGACCACAAGCTGGTTTTATCTGTGCTCAGACTTCAAACTTGCTCTGTAAAACACATTATTATTCCAAATCAGGATTCACACAGGGGCCCAAAGGACTGTAGTTTATTTATGTGTGTTTCCTTCTGCAAATACATTTGATAGATGGGCAAAAATTAGTCTAAGCTTCCTTGAAACTCTCAAGAGACTAAAAGACAACTGCAACAGAATTAATCTGTTTGCCAGCCCCCTGATTTATATAAATATCTGAAACACCTCAGGTTTTTTCCTTAAGTGTACATATTGCTTCAGGTTACGGTACAGATGACTGCATATTAATGGCAATCCAGGACTTAAACATTGGCAGCTTCAGCTGTATTAAAATTCATGTGCTATGCAAAGCATATTCCAACATAAATAATAAAACTCATGGGAAAATGTATTTACAATTATTTCTACTTAAAAAGCAGAATATTTCTGAACATATGGGCATCAGCATTTCCAGCTGGGAGTGGGGAAACCTCTGGGCTAGATAGTCCACACATAATGAAATATGATGCCTTCCTCAAAGGCCTGACAACCCAAGGACCAAGTCCAGAGACTCAAACAGGCCAGAAAAACTAAAATAATTCACCACCAGCTCATATTTTGAAAAATCTAATTTGTTGTTGTTTATTTCAATTTACTGAAGCCTGAGTTGAACAAGCACCTCTTTAAGCAGGTTTATTGTAAGCAGTCTTTAAGGAGCTGCTTGGAATGTGCATTCTGTGTGGATGGCAAGGTAAAAAAAATCTTTTTGCTGCTCCAGGTCTGTTCCCCTTCTGAAAGACAAGTTGGGTTTTTTTCATGGTGTGGGTTCCTCCTTTGTTGCCAGGTTATCAGCTCAGCCTGTAGTCTCTCCTCAAAACAGGCAACACCTGGGGCTGTCTCTGGCAAGAGACACATCTTAAACAAACTCCACATTTCCAGGCTGTCAGTTTAGCTCAAGGCAGCAGTCCTGCTGTGCCTCAATTCTGAAATTTTCTTAGCATTTGGAGAATGTTTTGCAGGATACAGGCCAGGGAGGAGCACTTGGTTTAGAAAGGAAAGCTTTTAAACAGCTGACACCAGTCTGCTTCTGTCGTGGACCAGTCCAGAACCATGACATCTTGTTGCACAGATACCCACATACAAATTGTCCAAAAAAAAAAACCCAAACAAACAACAAACTTGTGATTTTGAGTGGTGCAATGCTCAGTACCTTAAACCAGTCCACTGCCTCATCTATGCAGAAATCAGCTGGGGAATTACCAATTCACTGTGTTTATGCACAGTGTCAGAAATCCTTAAAAACTGGCTGCATTATAGCTGTATTTTTTTGTTTAAATCTTGTCTTTCAGTCGACATATATTTGCTTTTGAGTGGGAAAACCCTGATAGTGGAAGAAGAACTCAGCTGACATGGACAGTACTACCCCAGGGCTTTAAGAATAGCCCTACTATTTTTGGAAACCAATTGGCAAAAGAACTTGATAATTGGACACCCCCTGACAACAAGGGAACGTTGTTACAATATGTAGGTGATCTTTTAATAGCTACTGAAAATAGAGACAATTGTATACAATGGACTGTAAGTCTCCCTGTAGAAAGGCTAAAAAAAAAAAAACCAAACCAAAAACAAAGAAACAAAGAAATAAGAACCCCAACACCCCCAACAAACATAAAAATACAGCAGGTAAGTAACAGCTAAAAATTGTATAAATTAATTTTGCAAGTGAGACAATAAATCATTTAATATATGAGACTGGGCAGTAACTAATGCAGATTTAACATTGTGTACATGTGTAGTTGCCCATATTTAACCCATATTTAAACAACTCACTTGAAGCCATTTTCTCTTATCTATCACTTGTTGCTTGGGAGAAAAGACCAAAAACCACATTACTGCAACCTCCTTTCAGGAAGTTGCAAAGAGTGATGAGGTTTCCCCTGAGCCTCCTTTCCTCCAGGCTAAACAGCTCTTCCTCTCTCAACCACTCCTCACAGGACTTGTGCTCTAGGTCCTTCACCATTTTCATTGCCTTTGTTTAGACATGCTCCAGCACCTCAACATCCTTCTTACAAGGGAATACCCTATTTCTGGGTAAGAAACAGATCCCTTTGAGAAAAGAAAACCACCAGGGGTTGTGTTGGGGCGAGGAGATAACACAACAAGTATGGTACACTGATAAGATGACAAATGGACAGTTTCTGTCAGGCAGAAGAGGGAACTATGTTCGGACACTTTGGAAACATGTCAAGCCAACATGATCATGGGCTCTGAAAAAACAGGAGGCACCACCTTCAGCACAATGCAAAGCTCCACCTAGAGAGTCCTAACTTGAGCACTTAGATGCCTGTGTTTCTTGGTGTTGCAATAAATGGCAACTGGATCTTTGTTATGTAAAGAAAAGGGAAGAGCCTCCCTAGGTTCTCAGGATGGGCCCCAAACCACAAGCACTTCAGTCATCAAATGAGTCAGTATCCTTTGAGGATGCCATTAATAACAGGAAAGACAAAACACACAACCCTAATTTAGCACGTATTTTGTTCTTAATAACACTCCAGAGTGAGCACATGGGCCTCTTAGATAATTTTATTTAATCCAGCTTCCAATGAGGATAATGGGATATGTGCATTGACATTAGGCATAAATATGCTGAAGTTACTCTAATAAATTGTATGCATTTCTTAGAAAGTTAGCCCTAGTTAGGTAATTTTGGAATACAGAGTCATGCGAGAAAATTTAAAAGATTTTAAAAATTAAATCTTAAGGGTTGCTTTATAGTATAGTGGTTAGCATGTCAATGAAATGTTGAAGTTCAATTGTAAGTCTAAACCCATTAGTAGTTTTTCTTGTATCCTTTTGTAAAACCCTGATGGTTTAGTAACCCCATGTAGCATCTTCATAGATGCGTTATGGGTCCTGAGAGGTAGATCTTTGTGGGTTTTGAGCCCCAACTGAGCATACAGATCATGCCTCGTACCTTTGGTTTGCCTGGGACTTATCCCCAGCTTCAGCTGAGGCTGCAGTTCCACCTGGAAACATAAGGGACTTACACTCTTATGCTTGCATAAAAGCAGCAAGTTGTTTCAGGAGGAGGAATGAGACCACACCTTTTGGCAGCAGCTTCCCCCCAGATTGATTTTCCATTATGATGAAGCTGTGCCCTTAATTGCTCATCGATAAAAGAGGAGCAATAACACTTTCCTTTCTGAGTTACTGTGAGGATAAATAGAATGAAATTCATGATGTGTTTATATATATCACTTACAGGGGTCAGACAACGATGGGACCTCTCCCATTCATTTTAGCAGAACTTGACACTAAGGGGTGCTGTAGTTATGAGCAGGTGGAGCAGGATAAGCACTGCAGGCTGGACAAAGGTCTCCAAGTCTTATTTGCTGAGGTAGAGCCTGGGCAATGTGGCTACACCTGTGAAATAAAGGTTGTCCTGCTACTTTGGCTATCAAACACCCTCACTCCGGAGCAGAAATGCTTGGGAAGCAAAACAGCAGTGTGTCTGTCAGGACTGGCTTGGTGTGTATCCTGAGCTGGCCATTTTACACCCCTGCAGTGCAGCTGAGGAGGGAATGGAAGGAGTTTGGAGGATTGGGTGTCTAAATATGTTCCAATTTCTAATTTATTTTTTTTTCATTTATAGGTAACCACAATCTGTTGTTGCCCCTGGTATTAAAGCCATATTCTTCTCACCTTACATTCATTAATTTGACACCTCAATTAAACACGCTTCATTAACACATTTCTCACACAAACAACCAGAGTAACTACAACATTTGTCAGAAATAAAGTGCAGTAAAGCAAAGAGAAAAATAAAGCAATTAATCATTCAAAAAGAGGAGAGAGGGAGAGAGGATAGCAAAAGAAACCTGATAGCTTGTGCTGCCTCTCCTGGAAGACTGTCAGCCTACTGACAGGAAGATTAAGAATGCTGATGGGAATTCCTCTCTCACCACAGTCATCTTAAAAGCACAGGACAATAATCTACTGAAGATAAAGAAGCAGCAGATGGGAGGGAGAGAACAGAAGGGTCAGTTGTTGTTTGAGGGTCTCCTTCTTGTGTATTCCTTTCCTTTGAGCAGGAAAGAGGTTTATTCCCTCAGAAACACGACCCATAACACTGGTGCCCTTGCCATTCCTTTGTCCCCACTGGCACAGGGTCTCACACAATCATATTCTCATTGGTAGGTCAGTAAAGAAACACAAATTTATATTTCTTCCTGTGCTGAACAGGATATCCTATTGACTAACTCCTTGAAGAGCTGGAATTTTCCTTTTGTGAAGTTAAAGTTTCTGACTGTGGTTTTTGACTGACTTCTCACCCTTAGTAGAATGAATTCTGCCAGTGCATGGTCACTGCCACCCAAGCTGCCTCCAATGAGCTCATTTACATTGGTAATCACCAGATCATAAGTGTTGCTTTCCCTCTGGTGGAGGTGTCTACTTCCTGCTTCAAGAAGTTGTCATCAAGGCATTCATCTCACAGAAAGTGAAATCCTTCTCCCCAGCTTTGCTTTGAAGGGAAGGGAATTCCAGGCTTTGGAGCCCAAATGAACCAAAGTGTCCAGAAGATCTCAATCACCACTTCTGGTCCAGCTCTGTGTGACTCTTCTGTGGTGGAGAGAGGCATTTGGATTGCCACTTCATGGGGTCTATTTGTTCTGTTTCACTTCAACTATTTAACTGAAATCAGTGGAGGGAAACACTAGGAAAAATTGTTTCCATCATCACTCTTCCTGCAGCTTCAATTTGAGAGAAAGCGTCCAGTAGTACATTTCTGATTTCACCATTCTCCATCGGTGTAGGAACAGAAGAAAACTTCCATCCTTCAGCCCGAGGATGTGGAAAAATCAGAAGGGTCTTGGATGCCAAGAAAATCCTGATTTGTCATAAACAATTGTAGTTATTGGTGATAGTAATGTTTTGCAGAAATCCTAAGTCCTGTCCTTCAGGATTTCCATCTGGAGGGGCTTTCCTGAGGAAGGGAGGCTGGGCAGGGTTGCTTACCTGTCTCTGAATGCAGTGATGGGCTCCCCCTCGCTTGCCCCCTCCCCACCAAATCACATCAAAACCTTAAACACAGTCCTTGGCTTGAAGCCAGCAGCCTCAGCCCCATGGAAGCTGCACCCAAAATACAGATGGAGGAGGTTTGGCTGGGGTTGTTCTGCTTTGAGAGGAGGGAAGGGGGTGTGGGTGAGAACATCTTGATTTTCAATGCTCTTTTCGGTCACAATTCTTGCAACTCTCACACTTCCCACCACAGTGTTCCCTGCCATGGGCAGAGGAGTGCGTGCTAATTGTTATTATTTGGATAATCACATTTAGACAATGTTAAAGTTCAAATACTTGCAGCATATCCCTTCCTAATTTTGTGATCTTTGTCATCACCATGTGCCTTAAGTAAGTGCACAGGGAAATGTTCTAACTGGGTTGAAATTCAGAGATACAAACCTTGTTCAAGCAGTACTGGCAAAGGTCGTTGCCTCCAATGAGGACAGTGATCAGTTTCCAATCTTCATTGAAGTTAATATTCTAGTGGCACATAAAATAAACAGATTGCAGCATCCATTGTTTAGGCATGAAGAGGTAACATTCACAAATGGGGCTAAACAGTGTACAGACAGCACAGCAGAACAGAGAAAGGAGACATGCTGAGTTAAGCTGGCAAAAGAAAAGACAGCCCTGAGCTGGTTTCTTGCTAGACCAGAATCTTGTCCTCTGAAAGAGCAAGCTTTTAGTCCAGCTCTGGATAGGAAAAAAAAAGAAAAAAAAAAAAAAAAAGAAAAAAAAAGCCAAAGGAAAAAAAAGGCAAATAAAACAAAGTAAAAAAAATAAATTAAACCTTCTCCTTTTCTATCTTTGAGAAGAAGGTGTGCATGCCATTTCCTCCATTTCCTAATTTAGTTAAGAAAGTTGCGCCCCTTGAGTCCAAAGAGCCCAAGTCCATTTTTGCCCCTTGAGTCCAAAGAGCCCATGCCCATGTCTCCCAGGAGAGAGATTTCTGTTCTCTGAGATGTTGGAGCCGACCTAGCTGCAAACTCTCAGGCTGTAATCACATTTAATAGATTTCATTGCCATGCATGTGCTGTCTAATGAACTTTAGTCCATCCAAGGATGCCTTTGTTTGAAAGCAAATCACAGCCTACCCCGAGTGGAAAATCTGGGAGATACATCCAGCACCACACAAGCTCAGCTAGAAACCAGCTAGGAAACCTCACTTCCCAAGATCAGTATTTTATCATAATAAAACCCCTGCCTCATTATTGGCTTCACCTTTAGAAGAAAATAAAAAAAATCCCTTTCAGGAGCCACACCAACAAGCTGGAACAAGGAGCAAGAAAACGTCCCCTCAAGGCTTTTCTTTTTCCTTCTTTTTTAAAGTCACAGGTTACACAAACACCTAAGAGCTGAGTGGGGTGGAAGATTTGTGGCTTCTCTGAATTGCTGCAGCACAGAGTCTGCCTTTACTCTGCTGCATGGGCAGGGCAGGCTCTGTCAGCTTGGCTGCTTTTACAGTTGTGTGCAGAGGAGGTGCTCTGGTTTGCTTTCAGCTTGAGCTACACTCCTTGCTTTCCTCAAATGACAGTGCATGGAGTAGATCTTTCTGGAAAGGGGATGTGTAAGAAGGATGAGAGATGCAAAGAAGACAAGTGTTGAATCTAAACATGTACAGCCAACTGAGCGCTTACCTAGTGTTCGTGCATTTGTTTCTCTCTCATGCAGATGTTCTCTGATGACCATGCCATCTGCTCTCATCATTTCTCTCATGTCCCTACTTTTTGAGGAGGGAAACTCATCCCTTCTCCCAAAGTTCTCATCAAAGCCATGACATGCTGTTGATAAAAGCACACTCAAGTTGCTGGAGGGAAGATGACATGATGAATTTGACTTCTAAGTCACAAAGTACACACCTACTCCAGAACTATTTGGTATTTTATCTGAGGCAAAGGATTGCAACAAGACCAAAATCACTGACAATTTTAATTGTTGCAATCTGTATTCATGACATTTACAAATCCTTTAAAATTACAGAAATAGAAACAAACAAGCAAGCAAACAAAACCACATAACACTTTACTGTTGACTATGTCACACTTAAGTATGCACTACACTTAGACAAAGATTAAGTGTAGCCAGTAAACTGCACCGAGGGCTGAGCCAGGGGGGAGAAACTTCCTCGAGTGTGTGAAGTGAAATCAGAACCATCCCTGACTTGTTGCCTCCTCTCCCCTCGGCGAGGCAGTGGCTGGTGCAGGGCCCCGAGGGGCAGTTGAAGGGAGGCTGGTGCCCATGGAGGGAGTCTGGTGCCCATGGAAGGAGACTGGCGGCCAGGAAGGAGGCTGATGCCCATGGAGGGAGTCTGGCATCTCCAGCAATTTTGAGGGCACGCATCCTTTAGAACCTACTCCAGCCAGTAAAACCAGCATATAGAAATTCAGGTCATGCTCATCACTCCCAGTGCATCTTTGCATTCTCACAGTTTCTGGTGCAAGACAGACAAACCACCATGAACACAATCAAGGAATTCTCCAACTCTGTTTCTCTTTAATTCTATTAAAAAAATACAGATAAAATCCATTTGTCAGGCAACTAGCAGCAATGCAAGCCAGGGCTCAATGAGTTCATGTGGGACAGACACCTGGCTGAGTTATGTCCTGTTACCTCTGGGTCTGTCAGCATCTTCCAATGTGGTGCAGGGAGCAGCTCGTGCTGAGCCCTGTGAGTGGGGCTGTCAGAGCCTCCTCACCTGGGGGCATGAGGTGAGGGATGCTCAGAGGGTCCTGCTCCCTGGCACAGCTGCAATACCTTCTAATGGGCACTCCACTACATCAGAGGTGGTAAGTCCACTTCCATTCTCTGTTTAATCCAATAAGGAGGAAGGGCAAAATGGATAAGATTCACTGAGCTCTGAGGAAGCCAGTGTTTGCTGACTAACTTTTAAGTTAGTTTTGCCTTTCACTTTTTCTTCTGTGACAACTTCATAAACCCCAAACAACAAACCAACAGCTGACAGCATGTGCACTTTAGTTAGACAAAGCCATTGAAAGCTAAAGGAGTCCAATTCAGGGAAAGTATGGAGCTGCCACTGTTATTATTAGATTATAAAAATATTTACTAATTATTATAAAATAATGTAATGATTTTTTAAATAAAAATATTAACTTTCTGGTGATAATATAAAAACCATATGATGATTGTTGTTCATTTGTTTCTTTATTCACCAACAGAGAGCATGCTTGGAAAGACTGAACAGTTAAGTTACTGTAGTCTTCACTGATAACACTAGTAGAAGGGTTGTGTTAAAGTGACGATCTGTAGAACACAGAAATTAAAATATTAAAAAGAAGAAAAATAATTCTGCCCTCTCCTGAATCCATAGGTGGACAATGACTTGCAGAAGAGAGCACCAGAACAAATCCCATCTGTGGTAATCTCTTAAAAATCAGATCCAGCCCTCTGCAGGGCAGAAACAAAATGCAGCATCCATGAAAATAGTGTACGGCCACTCAGGAGGCCTAATGGATGCTAAAATACCACTTGTGATTAATAATTAATACACCTACTGCTCTAATGGTGCCATGTGTGTGGCAAGAAATGCAGCAATTTTTCACTATTTCTCTTGCTGCAATTTACTCAGGGCACTAAAATTCCAATCCTAGCACAAACCAGTCTAGAAAACATAGCTTTAGACAAAAATCCTTAAAAGCTATTGGCTTGATTTTCTTAATATGGAAGAGGGGGTTTAGTTTGGAGGTTTAGGTTTTGGGTTTTCTTGGGGATTTTTTTATTACCCTTTTTGCTTTTCTCCACTGGGAAGTCCTTGACTTATCACTGTTAAGCAGAAATTAAAAATATATCAGTGTCTTTTCAACACTATTCCAATACTATATAAAAAATACAGCACTGTAACATCTGCTAGGAAGAAAATTGTGTCCCCGCCAAAACCAGAACATTTGGTGTCTACCTTGACTTCAGCAAAGCTTTTGATATTGTCTCCCATAACATCCTCATGGGTAAGCTCAGAAAGTATGGGTTAGAAAAGCAGACAGTTTATCAATAACCTTGATGAGGAGATAGAATGCACCCTTAGTAAGTTTGCAGGCGACACCAAGTTGTGTAGGAGTGTTGATGTGCTTGAGGGTAGGTAGGCTCTGCGCTGGAACTTGAACAGACTTGATTGATGGGCTGAGGTCAATTGTATGAGATTTAACAAAGCCAAGTGCTGGGTTTTGCACTTGGGCCACAAGAACCCCATGCAACACTGCAGGCTGAGGGAAGAGTGGCTAGAAAAATTGTCAGCGTGGTGCCTGGGGAGTGCTCACACACCACTCATTAGTAGTGACAGCCACTGCTTTAACTCTCAGATTGATGCTTATTAATTCTGGTGGAAATAAGTCCACCACTGTTAAAAAACATGCCATGTATTTTACTGCATTTAGATATAAGAACCATCCCAAGGTATGAAATGTACTATTTTGCAATGGAAACAAGGTCTAAAAGTTATGAATAATGAATTTTTAAATAGAGTCATATGCAGTAAATCTAATACTACCATCTCTTGAAAACAGTCTGTCCATAAATTAGAGAAGTAGGGTTTAACCAGCACTCGGACAGGTGACAAACAAGAAAACACTTTAAGGTCTTCCCGTGGAGTTTATATTGGCAAATTAATGGAAGATGGGATGTTAAATGATTTCTCTGTCATTCATGGTTTAGTGGTCCTGAGAATATTTAGTAGGTGGTTGGACTCGATGATCTTGAAGGTCACTTCCCCTGTGCTGCAAGCTTTGTGATTTAATTATGCATCCTGTAAATATTGGCCTTTGTTTATTTTAAGTCTATCAACATTTACTTGGGAATTCCTGGATTTTTTTTCTTGTTGTTGACTTTCTCAGAAGTTTTTCTACTTTTATCATATCCACAAATGACCAGGAAAATATAGAGAATTGTTTGTTCTGTGGTTTACAGAGCAGCATGTAAGCTTTCACTTTCCTACGGATTCTTAATGGACTCCAGAGCCATTCTGAGAGGTGCTGGAATTTGCCACGGAGCTCAGCTGCAGCTGCATGCTGAAAGGGGACAATGCTATGGGAGAGAGACAGAAGCTCAATGCTGTGGACACAGTGAGTATGGGTGAGAGCATGATATGTGGGGTGGGAATCCTCCTGATGGCACTTCTGAGTGATCAAAAGGAAAGATTTAGAAATCCCATCCCTGGCAATATCCACAGGCAGGTTGGATGGGACTCTGAGCAAGTAGGTGCTAATATATGAATGTCATCTGCTATATGCATTAAATGAGGAAAGGTTCAATTGAAAAATACTAGCTGATTACATAATTAAGGCTCTGTTGTAGGTTATGTATATGACAGAAAGAAAAAGTATTTAAGTATAATCCTTATTGCTGGAGTTCCTTGCTGTAAGTATTACACAGATTTATACTCTGTACTTAGGCCTTGATAATGGACCTAGTCCAGTGATAATGGCTAAAGCTTGCACTAGCACCAGACATTCAGAGACTAGAGACATTTGGAGCAAGTGGCACGACTGGTCAAGGTTAACAACATCAATACAGTTAACAAGAGGGGGACAACAGATAAAGTAAGGCACAAATTAGTCACTAGAAATGAACTTACTTGTAGTAGCAGATATCATGTCCTGCCCGAAGCCAGCGAGGCCTGCCCTGGAGAGCTTCCTTCACAGAATACATGACAGGCTGCATGCCTATGTGAAAAACAGTTTCTCCCAGTTTAGGGTCCTCCAGTCCCAGTTTGGGCTCTCCCAGTCCCAGTTTCTCCCAGTTTGGGGTCTCCAGTGCCAGTTTGGGGGGTTCTATTCCCAGTATAGGGAGGCTCAGTCCCAGTTTGGGGGGTTCTATTCCCAGTTTGGGTCTCTCAGTCCCAGTTTGAGGGGTTCTGTTCCCAGTTTGGGGCTCCCAGTCCCAGTTTGAGGGGTCCCAGTCCCAGTTTGGGGGGTTCACAGCCTTCTTCCAGCTTTAATAGCTGAACTTTCTTTCCTTGGAAGGACCTTAGTCCAGAATGAAAAATAGCAGTTTCTAGATGAAGGACTGGCATGCCAAATTGAAGATGTCCCATGTTCCCACTCATTTCCTTTCCAGTAGAGCAAGAAACCTTATAGAAGTATGTACAGTAACTTCAGTAGCTATTTCTGAATTTTATTTCAGGTTTTGGAGAAGGTGGATGTAGAGCAGAAAATGAGTCATATTTTAAATAATGAAATTCTGAGTCCTTCTGTTAGCAAAAATAACCTTCACTATGTAAATCAACGCAGTGGTATTCTGTTGAGTTTGCCAACAGACAAATAACACTAAGGTATATGTGAAGTTTCTCAATGTTAACTTTGAAATATAATTGAGGCCATTCAAATACTAACACTTTTAAGGCACTAGTCAAAATAAAAACACCCAGCTCAAGTTACTGAAATTTAATTTTAAGGAACAAAAGGCAGGAGAGTAGTTCTTGCTCAGTAAAAGTGAAGAGAAAGCAGTGTTAAGAGGCATAAAAAAAGCACAGCTGTGTACCCTGGTGACTAGCACTGTGACAACCTCCAGGAGGAGAGCAACACTAGTTTTTATTTGGAAGAGGAACTTTGGATTGAGGAAAAGCTGGTACAACTCTGGGATTTCCAGAGAAAACAATGAGCTGCACCTGGGTCTTGTCCATATTAGTTTTTCCACACTCAGAAAATATCTGGAGCATGGATTAGATCATATTGAGTAGTATTTGATAAATTTTAGTTCACATTACCACTGGTATATTCACTGCTTTTAATTTTATTGATGAAGAAATATTTTTCTGAGCTTTAACAGGTTTCCAGATTTTATTTATTTAGTTTTTTTTTAATTCAGCTTGAAAAATGAGTTTTTAATCCAAAAGCTAATATTGTGAAAGACGCAGTGAGGGTCCCACAAAATATTTTGAGCCCTTTTTTCCCCCCTCAAGCAGGCCTATGAAGTATCAATTGCTTTTGCTCTCCTTCTGTGGAATTAAATTCCCAAAGACTAAGTGACTCTCCAAGCTGCCATCAAGGGACTCTGATCTGAAGCAGATGACATTTTCACTGGTAAATCTATTGAAATACAGGTGCTATATCTTTCTAAGTGCCATTTGAGATCTGTAGGAAAGGCCCAGAAATTGTCCTTCCTAATTTTAGACCTTTGTTCAGTAAGAACATAAAATATGACATCAGAGATGCTGCTAGCTGGTAAAAGCAATAAAAGAATATTAATTTAGCCCCTCTCTCCTTGTCCTCCTGCTATATTCTTCATCATATTAACGTCATTTATTTAAAAGGAAGCTAGTTCCGAAATTTTCAGCACCAGAAGATGGGTATCATTCTCTTAGTTTAGGGAGATGAAACCAGAAGAGTCATTTGCCTTTGGTGCTTATGCAAAACAATATGCACCCTTGCAGCTGCTCTCAATTTGTTTGGCTTTGTAACCAGCCCGTGGTGTCTGTGGAACCACCGTGCAGGACAGCAGGCGGGGACCTGCCGACGGCAGGCGTGATTTGGTTCAGGTTGGTGGTGCCCCAACAGGTGGAGGTTCTGTGTTCCTGACCCTCTTGTTAATGGTCAGGCTCTGGAAACTGCTGGGAAAACTGCCAGTAACCTGTGGAAGAGTCACAGACCCCAGTCTGAAAAACAGGCAACTATTCTATGGTTCTATAGTTCACTTGATGGCTTTACGTTGGCCGGCATCAAACATTTGACTGGGATGCATGGCTTTCTGTTTTAGATTCATCAGCTAAGGACATTTATAAACAAGTATATACCACTATCTACTAGCTGAATATGTAATTTTAATGACTTTAAAAGTCTTTAAGTCTTCTCCTGAGCAAGCTGAGGCATAGGAAGTTTCATGTAAACATGAGGATAATTTTTGTTAACCCGGTTGGGGGGTAACCTAGACCCCGGTTCGGGGGGAACCTAGACCCCGGTTGCGGGGTAACCTGGACCCCGTTTGGGGGTAACCTAGAACCCGGTTGCGGGGGAACCTAGAACCCGGTTGGGAGTAACCTAGAACCCGCTTGCGGGGGAACCTAGAACCCGTTTGCGGGCAACCTAGAACCCGGTTGCGGGGTAACCTAGAACCCGGTTGGGGTCCCCTAGAACCCAGTTGGCGTCCCGAGTCAGTTTATACCCAGGTGGCCAAGAAGGCCACCAGCATCCTGGTTTGTGTCAGCACTGGTGCGGCCAGCAGGACTAGAGCAGGGATCATCGCCCTATACTCATTGCTGCTGAGGCCACACCTTGAATCCTGGGGTCCGTTTTGGGTTCCTCACTCCAGGGATACTGAAGGGCTGGAGGGTGGCCAGAGAAGGCCAACAAAGCTGGGGAAGAGGCCAGGGGACGAGTGTGGTGGGGAGCGGGCATGGTCACAACTCCTGGAAACCTTTGTTCATTTAAAAGCAGAGATAAAATCTTCAGTCCAAGATTATCACTTAATACTATTTAATCATGCAACTAAAAAAAAACCCAAACTTATAAAGCATTATAGCTCAACAATGACTGCTGTCTTGTAAACAAGCAAATGTGGCCTCTATCTTCTTTCAAAATTAACACAGCAGAAAAAAGATCTGTGGTTTTCATGGATGAAGTATATCCAGGAAAAGCAAAAATTTTCAAAACATGGAAAGCTCTTTATACATCTTAATAATGGAGGTTATCGAAGTATAGAACATTTTAATGCCTTTGCTGAAGGTCTATGGTAAATTTGTGGCAGGTTTAGGATTAAAATTGATGTTTCTCTTCCCTAGTCCAAAACTCAATCTCGTACAGTCCTGACACAGTCTTTCTGAGTCAACCCTGTGGAAACAGGAGGCTGGCTGGGTCTTCCAAGGTGGAATGTAAAGGAAAATGGTGGTGGTTTCTCCAGACTGAACAGCCAAGGACAGCAACTGATCCAGAAGACAAATCTTGTCTGATGATCCTCTAGGTTTTGGGGTTTTTTAATAACGTTTAGCATTCACAATAGCTTAAATACCCCTTTATCCTCTATAAAGAGATGGTTGCAAATGGTTTCATACAGAATAATGCTACAATTTGTGATAATGGATGAAAATGCAGTAATGAAATTACTTGAAAAAGTTGCTTGCTGCACTTTTTTTGGTTTGTTTCAGGTTAAACCAATACCATTTTCATTTTGACAAATCTTCAGGCAAATCACAGTATCCGTTATTTATACAGCAGTGCCTATGAAATCAGTAAGTGATACTCGCTGCTCACCACTTTAAGGACAAATGGAGGCCCTAATCCTGTAAAGACCTACCTATTTTTATGGGTAAAACTGCTTACTGGTTATAAAGTTAATCACATTAAGCTTGTAAAGCAACACAGAGAGCGATAATTGTGGTTTTGGGTAGCGGGCTCCTCTTGGCAGCTGGAGGAGATCCAATGCCATGTGTGGTGCTGTGCAGACACAGCTGGTCCGTGCCACTTGGCCCCAGAACTAGAGAAGGATCCCCAGCCCTGTGGTTTCACACAGAGATGTAGCACTGTGCTCAGCCACCCCGCAGGCTGGAGGAAGCAGGGAACATCAAGGATACCCAAAAGTGGGGTACGCAGGATCGCCGTCAAACAATCTGTTCTTGTTTTTCTTAGTCTGGTGAGGAGCCTTTTTGATGCCTGGCCTAGTAATTTTAAACACCAAGCATTTGGATGGTATTTCTTTAAGTTTAGTCTCATTTCCCTGGCCTATCACAGTGTGTTAGCTATCAGGAATACTCTAAAACACAGACACCTAAGAGAAGAATTTATCCAAGAATGGAGCTTGTATATTACATTATACGAAAATCTGTTGCATCTAATGTTCCAATCCTAGCCAAGCAGGCATTATTAGAATGAAAGGAGCTTACTGTTTATAATTGTCTTTTGCATTTTTTCTGATTACTTTATATCTTAAATGACAGTACAAAGTCAATCAAAGCAGTTTACTGATCACAATATTTTAAAGATGTTTCCAACCTCAATTTTGCAGCTGGAAGAATTTTAGTGTAAAACAGCTTTACGTGGCTTATTTTTTCTACCTACATCATGTATGTTCTTCATTTTTCAAAGTGCCTCAGCTCCCAGAGAGCACAGGTAGTTAATTAGGTGCCAAAATTGAAGACACCAATAGTTAACATACCTAGAGCTAACCCGAAGGGAAACTTTCAATCCCTGGGATGTGCCTCTTTCTGGGGGCTCAATGCTGCTAACCAGGAAATGCCTCCCTTCCAACCATGATTCATGGCCTGACATCTTCTGAGGAAAAAAAACAACTCATAAGCCCATTCATTTAAAAAGCAGATATCATAAAACTCAAGGAAGGGTTATTGCTGCATCTAAAATCCTACACAAGCAACAGGGAAACCACCAGTGAGGCTCTGGGCAAACCCCAGCAGGACGTGCCAATGCAAGCACCAGCTGAACGAACTAATGAAGCAGAAAGGGAGCAAACCCATGGTGGATACCTGCCCATCGTGCCAAGCTGAGGTCCTTGCAGAAACAACACTCTGACACTTTGCTCAGACATTGATGAGCCAAATTTGTCAGTTAAGCTCCTTGACTAAATGCTGCCTGTTTACTGGAACCCAGGCAGCCTTTCGGGTCACTAAGAGAGTTGCTGCACTGAAACCAGAGCTGTTTTCTGTACTGAATGTGCCTAGTGAATACACAGATTAATTAACCTCACCACAAAGTAATTATGCAGAAAATGTAGTGTTTAAAGGCAATGTTTGCAGTTGCACAGGCAAAGATGCTGAGGAGCCTCTAAACACCTCATCATGCTCCAGCTGGACCTGGGATGGTGCCAGGGATGGATGGATGGAGCTTCTCCCACCTCTCTGGGCAACCTGTTCCAAAATAGCTGTGTCAAATTTCCTTTTCATCATGTATTTGCTCTGTTTCCTTAGGCTTGCAAATACCTCAACAGCTACTTCTGAAGCAGCACCCTCAGGTATCAGGAGGGTTGACCTCAAGGCCATCATCTTATAAATGGTACAATCCAAACCTCCAAGGTCAGATACCCACACTGGAAGAATGTTAGTGTCTTGAGCAATTGCTCATTTGATACTTTAGTAGTTCTTGTTGTTCAAAAGCTTTTTCTGTAACACTGAATGGAGGTATTAGTGTCTTTCTTAGTTTTGTGTTGTAGCATTTGTTTTGTAGTAATTGTCATTGCCTTTGTCTTACCTTGGAGCTGTCTCCTGTTTATTTTTCTTGAAACAGTCCAGAGGGGTTAGTGATGTAGTCAGAGGAAATGAGACACAGTTGCTGTTGTAATTTAAACTTATGCATGATTAATTGCTGAATGATCATTTATCTTCTGATATTATATGAGGATTATGTTTGTTTATCAACAGGATTCGTGTTTTAATAATGATTTTTATTTTTGTTTGAATTCTGTATAATTGTAAAAAATCACATTTCCAAAGCCCTATCATAATGTTTATTCAAAGATGCATATTCTTGATCCATTATACTCATTAGGGGATTAATTTAAGTGGCGGCCAACGACAGAAGGCTGTTAGAGGACACTTAGTTATAACTTAATTCTAACCTCAGAGTTTATGGCAAGCAATAGTAGTAAAAAAGGTAAGAAGTCATAAACAATGACCGGAACATATAAATGTTGAATACTTAAATGTTCTACATACAAATGCTTGAAAATATAAATGTTCAAGCAGGACTACAACCCTGGATTTCCAGAGGGCCAGCTTCAGCCTTTTCAAGCAATTCCCAGATAAAATCTCATGGGACAGAAATACCTCATTTTTATGTCAGGTTATCAAAGTGAGTAATTTCAACAATAGAACAAGCTAGAGCAATGCCTGCTGGGCAGACATGGTTAGGCTGACTCCATTCAGTCCCAGGTATTCTCTACACCAGAAACCCAAGTGATACCAGTGATAGGAGAATGGAATGGCACTAGATTTCCCTGTGGAGCAGGGATCAGGCTCTAACCCCAGATTTTACACAGCTTTTTTATCATCTCCTCTCACACATGCAGTGGATCATTGTCAAGGTAAGGCTCTA
This sequence comes from Actenoides hombroni, assembly GCA_024336885.1. Taxonomy (NCBI): domain Eukaryota; kingdom Metazoa; phylum Chordata; class Aves; order Coraciiformes; family Alcedinidae; genus Actenoides; species Actenoides hombroni. The sequence continues at coordinate 440,477 of WUAM01006479.1, read as the reverse complement.
CAGTTGTCTCTGGGATGGTGATGGAAAGAAGAACCTGTTGGGTTCTCTAACTACTTTGATCAACTGAGGGACGTCCCAGGAAAACTGGCATGGCACTAATTAGGGGTGATTTGTCCTGCTTAAATGAATAGACCACAAACCCCCTCTTTCCTGCATGTCCATCTAAGAAAGCTGAGCCCTGGAGCTGATTTTGCTACTTGGTCTGTAGCAGAATGTGATTTCTTCATGTGGAAGAAGAATAAGCATGTTCTTCTATTGGCTATCTAGCAAACTCTGAGTAAAGCCTGCAGCCAAAGAGACATCCACACTCACTCCTTGCTGCACAGCCATGTATAACCACATGCTCCTCTGGTTCAGGCACAGTGGCTACAGGGCAACTTGGACAAGACAGCAGGTTGATGTTCTGTAGTGGGTCACACTTACCTGTCATGAAATCAAGTAATCTTAAAATTGTGGTTATATTCTTAAATAAGATTTTTTCCTTGAGAAAGAAACGTTCACCACGATTCAAATTTATTTCAGTCTTTCTCTTCCTTCAGTCTTCTTCCCAAACACATTTCTTCAAAAGGCAAAAGTTTCCACCCAAAGGGGGATTTATGGTAATCATCTGTTGAAATGTAGTATTTTTGAGTAATATGATTTAATAAATGAATATGAGAGCTCAGAAATGCTTTCTTCCTTTTCCATTAGCAGTGAAGGCCAGGGCAGAGCCAGAGCCCAGCATGGATGCAGAGCCTGGACACTCAGAAGCTGAGACAACAGAATGCAGACCACCCAGGAAGGTGGCATGGCTTGCTGCATCTCATTTCCTCAAAGGGTTTACACCTCAGTCCTTTGGAGAGACCTTCAGGAAACTGTTTTCACACCACAAACCCCCTCAGTCAGCACAGGGGCTGGTGCTACATGCCAAGCTCACCTTGCACCAGCTCCAAAAATTAACAGAAAAAAAAAAAGAATTAGAAAACTATTTTCTTAATTTTTAATTGGTCTGATCTTCTTCGACTGCACACTAGGGTCTGGCCTTGCATAAAATTTGACCTTAAGAATTAAATCAGGGTTTCTGAACTTGGTTTTCTAAGGGTTTGTTTGGTTTTTTTCTTGGTTTTCTTGTAAGAAGGAAGGAGAGGGACTTTTTAGAAGAGCTTGTAGTGGCAGAAGAAGGAATAATGTCTAGCTAGCCCACTAATGTTCAGCCTAATCATTTTCTTAGCTCCTGATAGCTTCTCTGATTATGAGACAGACCTCTGCTGATATGAATACCTACGGTAGAGTAACTGGTAGTGCCAACAGCCAGCAAAACAACATAAAGCTGACTGTGACAATGTAGTACAGTAACTGACTTTGACAAGTCTCAGACCTGAACTAATTTTTATTCTGAACCAATGTCATTTCTGGGTGCTTTTAATTGTGTTAAATTGCATGTTGGCTAATGCTAGTGTGCTGACTGAAGGAGTTTTCCTGGGAAAATACCTGTAGAAGAATAGTTTCACAAACTTTGTGACTTGCCCATTAGAAGTAACTAAAATTAGAGAAAAAGTTAAAGATGCAGGGTAGAAACAATATCTGCAGAGTTCTTGACTGTAAGTGAAAGCACTCTCAGATACCTTAAAGGTGCTTGGTATTACAGCGAATACTTAACAAACAGGTGAATCCCAACACCAATCTGCATAAGAAACATCAGTTGGTGGGGTTTTTTTTTCCCTGTGGTAACTAAATTTCTCCCCTTAACTCTCCTCCTGAAGCTGCCCCAGCCCAACCAGCAGCCCTGGCTGAGGGAAGAGCTTCTTCCCCAAGGTTCCAGGGGGTCCTTCAAACCAGCTCAGGTAGACACAGCTGGTGTGTTTTCTTGAGCAGCAGATCAGGAAGACACTGAGCAGCAGAACGTGCCTACAAAAAACCTACTTGCTGAATCTGAGCTATAACCCCAAGATTTGCCAAACAGATAGTTGTATAGTCTTCTTATTTGTGCTACACTTTGTTTCTTTATTTGATGGCTACAGGAGCAGCTGGGTTTGGTTTGCTTTTATCCATTAAATTATTTTAACTGTTTTTTCAGTCAAAATTTGTGTAAACATCATAATAACTTGAGTCATCATTTCATGCCTTTTTTACCCCCAAGAGAAAAAATACATGCAAAGGCTGCCAATACACTAGAACTATATTTAAAAGGAAAGAAATATCCCCTTCAGCACTAACATAATCTGAAATTTTTGATCCTCATGTTTCCACAGACTAAATCCTGCTTTTATGACGACTGTACAAACATTCAAGGAGAAATTCTGGGGCTGCTATGGTAATGATTTTGATTTCATGGAAGCAGAACCAACACCAGATTGTTTGCTAATAAAGCTACAGCCAGCAAACCCATCACAGCCACGGGCTTCTGGATGATGGGTTTGACCAAAAAGCAGTCAACTTTAAAAGGCTTTGGACTGAGCTCTGTGAGCTTGGAGACTGTCAACGCAAAGGTTAACTACTGCATGCAAATCAAATATGTAAATGTAACATTCAAAGTGTGATCACATACATCAGACAGAATTATGGCTCCCTTAATCCTGTAACAGAACCTTTCGTTACATGTTTTCTAAAGTCTCGTGCTCATTATGAACTAATAGGAAATCCATTTTCAAACTGCTATAGAAGTTCATATTCTTCTAGAGCTGATAAAAGCCTGAGAGAACAAGAAGCCACAATAAACTGGAGCACTTTTTCTTTCAACTTACTTAAAAGTTATTACCAAAAAAACCCAGTCTCACCAGTCACATGCTGTTTTCATTAATTTCACCCAATTAGGTTTTGGCCCCAAGACCACATTTTACAATCTGACCTTCCACTGAAGTTGAGCTGTTACTGACTTGCTATTTATTTGTGGACTTGGAAAATACCTGGTACAACTGATTCTCAATTTATCAGTTTCTCTTAAGAACTCAGTCAAAGCTGGTTTTGATTTTGATTGCAGAATTAAACCTTTTATTAAATTATGTGCTTTATTCAGAAATACAGAGATGTTGATCCCTTTTAAACTTGAGGCATGATTTCTGAAGAGTACTCCATTCAGGCATTCCTCTGAAAGCCACATAAAGTAAACAGCAAGTGTAAAGTACAACACTTTGGGATTTAGTTCTGCCCTCTTGACACCCTTCATAAAGTACAGTTTAAGAAAAAGTAAGTAAAATTATATGTACTGCATAAAGTATACATTATACCTCAAATGATCTTAAAATATACCTTAAACTGTGCTTTGGGGAAACATAATCAGAAAAAGCAGCACCATTGAATGAGAGACAGTGAAACTTCTGAAGTAAAGCTGTACTTTCCCTCAAGTATATTAATGGATTTAAAACTTTGCAGGTGTATGCACACTGTGTGTAGGTAAGGACAAAATACCTGCTCTTCGGTGACAGTGAATGTCACACCATGTCCTCTGATTTGCCTAAACATCCAATATTGAAATTAGACAGAGCAGAGCACACGCAGGTGACAAAACAATTAAACGGCAACGAAACATAAAGGGAAAAAAATTAACAAGTAACCAAATTCATTTGACACAGAGATCAAAACATATCGACGGTGTCTCGCAACAAGAAACCTTGTTAAAGAGCTACACACAAAAGTGATTAAAACTTTACTTGCACGCTTCTTTCTAGGTAATACAAAGCAATACATGGAACACCTGGAATATTCACTGCAAATCAGTGATCCTAGACCTCTAGTCTGGTCTGTCTGGTCTTATGGAAACAGACATAGCTCACCTTGCCACTGACATTGAAGATGCCACTATACATTGAAGATACTATGAGGTAAGAATTTTGGTGGGGTTTGTCCACATCCAAGACGAAAAAGCCACTGTCACGCCCCGCCACTAATCCTAAATTCATTTCAGGATTTATCATAAGCCAACCGAGCAACATATTAAGTTCACTTGTCGCGTCATGCAATCCGTGACCGAGTTTCCCACATTCACCCTTACAGGTGAGGCGGAGCGGGTCATCTTTGGCATGGGCGGCTGGGAATAATGGCAGCTTATCCTTTGGCTTGACAGGGAAAACGCGCCAGCCTTTGTCAAACCCAAATGGGGATACCTGTTATCTGACAATACAGGGGTTGTTTGTTCACTAATTCAGGATTAGGTTATGCCACAAAACTTTGTTTGCATATTCATCCTCAGAAATTAGCATTAAGAAATAATTGGGATTAAATGTGCTTGGTAAAAAGTCCTGTGTGGTTTAATAAAATTGTTCAGCATTTTAGAAACTGAGCCTGAGGCATTAAAATCAGTAGCAGCATTCAAACTTCTACCATCCTAAAACAGCTAAGTTACACTGTGAGGATGTTCTGCTACCTTATGGTTAACAGCTTCTTAAACATGAACCTTATGTTTCAGTCTATAATTTACAATCGCCAAAATATTTATGTTAACATAATTTCTCAAACTCATTACTCTTCCTGAAGAGTGGGACATTCCCTTGAGAAATCTGTTGTTCCATCAGAGATGGATTTCCTAGTTTATTGAGGCGCTTCACAATCTGTTCTGGCCTTCAACCTTAACCCCCAAAAAAAGCCCAACTGCTCAGAACATCCAGTAGCAATGGACTTCTCAGTCTGCCCTGTTATAAGGTTTCACATGGAAACTCACATTTTCCTGACAAAACACGCACCTGCTTTCAGAGGCTCCAATCTAAAAGTGATCACTGTGTTTGTTGTGCACTGGTAAGCATGGGGATGTGTTGAACAGCACATGGGGCAGGGGGGAGAGACAAGTCACCAAGTCACCACCAAAAAACTCAAGCAGATATTCCTGCAACGCTGTCAGCCATGAAGCTCTCATCCTAACAGAGATGGCTTAGGGACCTAGTAGTACAAATTTCATCTCTAAAAAGCCGTTTTCTAACAGTATCTTAACTGCCCTAAAAGCAGAATCCACACAGATAAAAATAATATGTAAAAAACAAAGAGCTAAAAGGTTTGTCTGCTGGTGTGTGTGTTGAGTGGGGGGAAGGTGTAGCACAAGAGACGTTAACATCAATCAACACTTAAAAAAAGTAACAGTTACTAATTTTCTGGGTTCTGGCTTTGTTTTGTCTTCTCCTGAGTGGTTTCAGAAATGAACTCGGTGCGAAAATGCTGTTTTCTTTGGCGTAGGATGTGTCACAGCAGATTCAGGTGAGCTGTCCTCTCGGCTACTTTCCTGTTGCAAATACTGGTTAATGTAATCTGGTTTAGAAGACCGTTAGAAACTGGTGCCCACTGGTAAGAATAACCCATCCCCGTCAAAATAGTTTTAAAAAGTGAGGGTTTGGGGGACTGTTTCTTTTGCTTATGTTAAGCTGAATAAAACAAAATATATGAAATAAACTCAGATGCTTAATCATGGAGACAAAGCTGAGGAAGATTACTCTGTTTAAAAAATACTGTTGCAACTTGCAAATGCATTTTTAGAAGTGATTTTATTACCAAGTCTCCTATCAGGAAATATCATGAAAATTATGGCAAAGCATGAACATTATTCACTAGCTGAAAGATTGTAAAGGCTTTTCCTTTATAAAATCTGTAAGAGAGTTTTGCATCATGTGAATGTCACAAGCCTTTAAAAGAAGAAAAAACTCAAGCTGTAATGCTATTGTTGGCAGTCATAAGTACCACCACTAAGCTTGCTATCAGAATTTTCTGTACCTTACTTCAGAATGCCAGCAATTGAGTTACTTCTCACCATAGTGCAGACCCAGATGCATCAAAGGATGTTAAACATTACAGTCATGTGAATACATGCAGCTATACTTAAAAGATGCACAGACAGTAAAAAGCTCACTTAAAACAGACACTAATGAAATTCTAGTCTTAACTGAGCTACTATGCAGACAGTAAAGCCTGAGATTTCTACATCACTTATCCTTTTGAATTCTGAAACAACAGTTCTGGTCTTTAACAGACATACCTGTATTACAGGTTTTGAAGCTTTTACAACACCCAAATATGTTGGTTTACTGCTTAAACATCAAGGTATCCTCTTGAGTACAAAAGAGATATTTTTAATTGATAAGACACTTGGAATAAGAGATGGTCTTGATGTGAAGATGTAGCTGATAGCCCGCCATGCATGGTGCAGCACTGCCTGAGGTATATAAGTAACAAAATACTGTCTGCTCTGAGTCATGCACATTTGTTGTGTTGTCCATGCACAGAAGGTGTTTAATCAAGCCTCCTGTGAATAAAATATGTGTGCGCTTGGTCAGAAGTGACACATCACACTGTGCTTCCAGGATGCTGCAGTTCAGCTGAGCACATCTTCCTTGGCAAACGTAACTCATCAGTAGCCCTGACAAGAAATTAATGCCAGAGGATATCTTTTTTTTTTTTTTTTTTTTTTTTTTTTTTTTAATGTGAAGTGGTGCTGCTGGTTGGAACTGTGGCTCTGTAGCAACTTCTTTTCCTCTTTAATGTGATCTATGAGCCTGACAGACAAAGTTAGTTCTGAAGGCTCTAATTTGCAGAAGCACCCATGCTGTAAGAAGCAGGAATGTTAAAGATCAGACCAAAGGTCATTGGCAGCTCAGTTATTCCACTGATGGGGAAGCTGAGCAATAAAAGTCACTCTTGATGAAATGCCTTAGAAGGTTGTAATTGCTGATGTTTGAGGAGAAGCAGTGTTTAACAAAAGCAAAACTTGAAAGAACTATTGCACCACAGATAATATTAAATAACACACATAGTGGACAGGATCTCTGCCCTAGGCAGATAGCAAAGCACCTCTCTCTTACTGAGATCAGCTCTAGGCCTGGGCCTGGATCTTCAACAGTTACTTAGAAAAAAACTTTCCTTTGACTCCCTGTCATTCATCTCTTTTATGTCCTCAGGGCAGAAGTTTTTATTTTATATGCTGCTTTAAAGACTAGAATAAAAATTAAAGTATACAGAAGTAGAGTAAGTGATGTTAAAAGGAAGAGAAAAATATTAAAAAAAGGACTTTTCAAAGAATATTGAATATGTTTCCAGGAAAACCTACATTTTATTACAGACTTGACAGTTTCTTAACGTTCATATGCCTTCAGTAAGATTTTAGGTAATGCAATTTTCTTTAGTACTGCTTTTGGGACTTTGCAGTGTATATATATACATCTATCACAATAATATATATTGAATTGAGATTTCAATTTAATGCTGATTTGTAAGGAGTTTGAATGTAAAAAATGTCCATGTAAATCTTTAAGTTGCTAAGGTACTTCTGCATACATAGTGAAATTATTGACCCCTATGATGTAAATGCTTCAGCAATCAGTTTCAAGTCATAAACTGTAAGATTGCCAAATATGTAACTCTTACAACAATCACAGATTTAAGGCTTAAACACTTAAAAAGTTATGCCCAAAGAACATAGAAGAGCTTACACAATAAGACAGCTTCTATCAGAATGTTAATAAATAACAGAAAAACACAAACTAAGCATGAAAAGGCATTTGTGTAAGTATCTCCTTAAATAAGAAAGCACTTTAAGCACTGTTGTAAATCCTTAGTTGTGTCCATACATGAAGTCATGCTACTTTTTCTATATCATTCTTTGAATCTAACAAGAACAGCAACAAAGATATAGCCATATTGGACTGATAACTTAACAACAACAAAAAAAGCCACAATTAGTAAACCACCTTTCCATGAGTAAGCCCCTCTTGTTCTAAAAATATCTCGGTTTCTGAGAAACATCCAGTTCTCGTAAGTTAGAAGTCTCTTAGCTGGAACTCTTCAACCTGAATATGCTTTCCTGCTTCTGGCTTGTAAGCTACGCTAAGATTTTCAGGCTCCTTTGAACGTTTTGTCGGTAGCTCAGAAACATACATTTCTACCGTTATATATCTCCTAGCTGCAACTCTTTACCCTAAATATGCTTTGCAACCTCTATCTTGTTAGCTACAGTAAGATTTTCAGAGAGGCAACCTCCCATGGGCAGGGAGGTTGCAGTAGATGCTCTCTGAGCTGCCTTCCAAGCTAAATCATGCTTTGAGTCAAGAGGAAATATAGAAGCAAAATGGGAAATGGTTTGAAGCTGAGGGAGAGTAGCTTTAGACTGGACCTTAAGAAGAAGTTCTTCACTATGAGGGTGGGGAGACTCTGGAACAGGTTGCCCAAGGAGGTTGTGAATCTCTCCTCTCTGGGGGTGTTGTGTGCCACTACAGGAGCCTTATACCTGCTCTTCCCAAGTTTTTGATGCATGCCTCCTGCTTCACACCACTTGGCAAAGTCTCCACATTTTTTGATAGTTTATTTGTTCATTGAGTTCTTTTAACCAGAGATAGAGATGATCCATTGATAGACCTTGTCCAAATGAAAGGGTAGAAATGAGACTGGTCCTTTCCATACTAGCAAGTTATCAGCTCCTGCCAACCATCTCTTGAAACCCACTCTGATTCCTTTAATTTCATGCTTTGCCAAAGGCTTCTTAAGGGGCATGAGGGAAGTTACAGAGCCTCTGTTTAATTCTTAAAATAAGGATCATGATCTCTCCTCCATTCAGAGGTGTGCTCAGATGAAGACTGAGGCAGGGTGCTGTAGTATGCAGCAGGTTCACACTACTTTCTTCCTATATATGTGATGCACAGTAAGATGCATGACCATATATTCTCAGTAATGGATCAACACCAATTTTAGATAAATTCAGGATATCATTCTCAAAATAGGGGGTTTAGTATCTTATTGCCTCTACGTTTTGTGTTATCACTTCCAATTCTTTGATTAAGAAACATTAAATTTTACATGGCTCTTTTCTGATATTGCGACTACGGGTAGACCAATATATTTTATAGTCCAATATATGAATACAATACATGAATAAAATACTTACTAGAACAAAGTCCTTTTTAGTATAGGGTGACTTTAATACTGAAGTTAAGCTAAAAAGTGCAGTCCTGTTTTGTAGCAGCACAACAGAAACTGTTCAAACTGTGTCAGTTTGACCACTCATGCTCAGCCTGCTAGAGTACAAATTCACAGTTGCTGCCTAGGTGGATTACCATGGGAATTTGCTTGCATTCACTGTATTATCTGCAAAACACTAACTGGAATACTGATTTCACAAAACACTTCAAAATCTAATGAGAGCTGGTAGGCATTACAGTTCTTTATTACTCAACTAGCAGTCAAAATTCAGTGTATCCATGAAGTGCCAGAGTGGTGATCCTGCTGAGTGAAGGCTGTTAAGTCTCTTGCCAACCATGCCTGTGCTGGTGTTTAAGGGACTGTTCCTGGGGTTGGTAGTTCAGTGCAGAGAGCCCTTAGCCTGACTGTTGAGATTTGCAGAGATAAGCAAGGAGAATGGCTGCTGCTTTGAGTATAAGAACATTTTGCCCCTTGAGGAATTCCTGCAGTTTTAAAAAGAAAAAGCCATGTGGTTATTTTTAACCATTAAGTTCAAGCCCTTAATTCTTATTTACTTTATATTACACCTCACACAGATTTTAACACAAAGTTCAAACGAAAAGGTCACAACTCTCTGACACACTCACACCATTAAAAGGAGGACACCAGAGGTAATGACTCAAATGCAGCAGAGTCCTGTAAGAAAACATGCTATTCAAAACAAAAGCCTTGAAGGGGACAACCTGAACACTAAATCTTTAGCTGCTCAACCAACCTGCCTAGGAAATAAAAGCACACAGTTCTATGCTCTCTTAACCAGAACAAAACCAAACCAGTAATCACAAAGACCACTAGGTTCAGGTGATGGCAAGACATGCCTTTGATAAAGGATGGCAGGCATTAGCACATGTTGGGAGTAAGAGGAAAGAGAGCCACTTTATACCCGAGGAATTAATATGAAGAAAAGAAGGTGAATGTGGGACAGACTCCATGTCATATTAAAGGTTGTTTACAGATCATCATTTGTCAGGAGGACTGGATAGATAGAGCATGGACTCAAAGGAAAATGCTGGGCAAGTAGGGTAAAAGCAAACAAAGTAAGGCACAAAGGAAGGATAAAAACCAAACCAACCAACAAACAAAAAAACACCAACAAACGTGGTCAAAGGGTTCTCTCTGTTTCTTATAACAACACAAGAAAAGGAAAAATTTGTGGACTTCACCTGTAACTCAGGTGAATTAAGGGAAATACATTGAAAAATCAGTCTTTTAATTGCTGTCTCCACCATCTTGTTGCAAACAGATGGCTGCCACAGGTCAATCGTTGATTTGCACACAATTTATCTTGTTGCACAGTTGTATATAAAAATAGTGATATCAGTGGTTAATGATCATGTAATGACTGTGAGCACATCATGATGAGACCAAGGTTTGCTTGTAGGCTGTAAGCATAACCATTTTATGATGTTTTTTAATATGCAACAAGAAAATACAAAACCAAACCCCTGGTGCACAAACTTGATAATAATAGTCTTCTGAACAATACCTTTAATAATTGCACTGTCTAGCTGTCATGTATATGACAATCTCAAAACCAAGATCAGATTCAGAATCATGAAGACTTCCAAAGCAATAGATAAATGAAAAGGTTGTTGGTTGCAAAATACTTTAAAAGATTACTTCATTCAGGAAATCTGAACAATTCAGAAAGCATTTGTAAGGATGCATGATTTCATTACTACATGCCTCTTGCATTTGATAAAGCTATTAGATAAAACACTATGTAATTTTTGAGTACAGCAAAACATGCTGAACTTTCCACTAACTTTATTTTTTAACTTGTTTAAAAGAGATGTTCTTAAATGGTATTAAACTGAGCTGATTACATCTGTAGATGAGAGTCATTCTGTTTCTACCTGTTTTTCAGAACACATAGGTGAACTTGTTCTCCCTTTTTTGTCTGAAATTCTCCTTCTTCCAAGCCCTCACAAAAGGTCCTAGCAGTCCAAGAGAAGCAGAGTCAGAGTAGCAGAGGAGCTTCTACAACTCCTTCAATAGGTTTCTGCTTTTCTATTCTAAACAAAATAAAAGGGGAAAAGCACTAAAGACTGTGTTACACTCCAAAACACAAGTGCACTGAGATGCAACCTAGAGTTAAAAATTCATGTGAAGGTCCCTCTCACTTCTACAAAAACCTTTTAATGAAAGATAAGACTATTTCTCATGTTAAGTCATCAGAAGTTGATGGAGAACATTATTTATTTCTATACAGAGATAAGAGTTTCTAGATATTTTTTAGTATTCTTGAATGGATTTCCGATGGCTAAATAAATATAGTGGTAGCAACCCAATTCCTTATTCTGCTGGGAGCCCTTTAGATGTAGCTGTAAGCACATCCAGTCAAATTCAGCTGGGTAACAACAGAAAAAGTAAATGATTTTTCATGCAATGAAGGAATTTATTCTTTTACTGAAAATGAATTTTTTTCCTGTTTTCCTCAGCGACTTCTGCAAGCCTATATTCTTGCATTAGTTCATTCAGAAAGGAAAAGAGCTGGAAGGGCAAGAGGTAATGTCTTGTGAAAAAATTTTCTGGGTAGGAAGGAGGAAGAGGTGATTTAACACTAAGATTACAGGCAAGAAAACTAGCATGAAATCATCCAGCACTGGGGTACAGATTTCACAGAATGAGTAGGTGGCCATGGCGCTGTGGGATGGAAAGAGAGAAACATCATGTCAGATGTGGTGTTCATGCCACGCAGAAAGCAGATGTGCACTGCAGCGAGGTTGAACCCTGGGGTTTCTACACCTGTGGGATCTATTTCTTATGTAAGCAGGGAATTACCACTACTTATTATTTAACACCCCTGTAAATCTCTCTGCTGGAGTTCATTTACCCAGAGATAGCCAATGCCAAAACCGGGTGAAGCCATGCAGCTACTCACCCCATAGAGGGCTCTGAAGATTTCATTTCAAGAGAGGTCTCAATCTTCTTGCCATCCCAGGCTGCTTCTTCCCTGTCTCTGCTGGCTCCTCTCCTCTCTGGTTTGGCAGAGGAGCTACTCCTGGGCAGCGCTGTCTCTGGGCAGCACTGCCGCTTGCCAGGATCTCCCTCCAACCCAGGAGCCCAGCCCAGCTCAGCAACACAACAACAGAACAAGGCATTTAATGCTGCTTAAAGGAAAGGAAAAATAACAATTTGCATTAGAACTCCAACACAGAAAGGCTGCATTGCTGGGAAGAGCCATAAGCAGCAGAAGGGATGTCATGCCCACCCTCAGAAAGGACAAGGAGAAGGATCTGGGGATCCAAGTCCTGTTGATATCACAGAGCAAACCCTCCAGGAGAACATCTCCTGAAGCAGAGTGGGAACAAGGAGCATGGATTGACCCAAGGGAAACTGTTCTCATCATCTGGAGAAGCTAAGGAATTAGATTTATGATACACATTGCCTTAAAGATCGTGCAAATGGCTTCAGAAAAGCTATGCAAAATATGTAATTACAGCATTCTTTAACATACATTTCCTCTTCTTTATTTAGCAACAACTATACAAGAAATTTTGCTTCTAAATGATTTTTCATCCTTATCTGGATAGCTGCTTTTTGCTACAGCAACATCTGTGGCAAAAAACATGGACATTTTAAAGAGAAAGAATTGGGATACTCTTGGTGAATTATGAGGCAGATCTGAGATCCCAGAGCAATTTGTTCCACAGCCTTGGATCAGCCTTTGAAAAAGTTGAGCAAGGCTCCAGCTGCACAAAGTGTATTTCCATCAGCTGGGGAAGAATGGAATTGGCACACGGTGCTTCTTAAGTTCACTCAGCACCATATGAAGGTCTCATCCCTCTTCTTTTTTTTTTCTTTTTTCTTTTGTTGTTGTTGTTTTGTTAACAGATAGATAGATAGATGATAGATAGATAGATAGATGATAGATGATAGATTATGATAGATAGATAGATAGATGATAGATACATAGACAGATAAATAGATAAATAGATAAATAGATAAATAAAAGCACTCTATTACATAGTTTTGAAGAAGAGTAGGTTCAGGGATCATTTTAGATGCCTACTTGTTACATGTCATTTGAAAAATGACTATGCACACGGTATACATGAGTGCATTATAAAGGTCTAGGTGATCCTGCTCAGGCCGGGGGGTTGTACTAGATGATCTAGGTCCCTTCCAACCCCTGACATTCTGTGATTGTCATACCAAAGCTATGTTATGGACTACTGACTGCTGTCTAATCAGTGTATGCCAGCAAAAATAAAATCATCTGCTTTTGCCACAGAGAGATGAACTGCAAAAGTGTTTTCTAAAAACAAACTTTTGAAATTATGTATTTCTAGAAATATAACACTGCTTAGGAAGTGAGCTGTGCAAAGGCCATCATCACACCATGCACTACCATGGTCCTGTTTTCTTTAGAGCATTATAATTCTACCATCTCAGTTTAGTAGAATGGTGCATTTGGAACAACACCTGTGGATGGTTGTGTAGTACAGGAGCAGGATAGAGCAGCTCCTGCTGCATTTCTGCAGGTGCTACCACACTGTCTGGCTCAGAGACAGCATTGCTGATCAGCTGACTGACAGCAATTCCCTGATAGCAAGCTAAGGCACCGTGGGCTCATGGAATTGGTTTAGCTGCTTCATCTCTTGAAAATGGGATTGATGGAATTCTCAATGATCCAGAAATGATTGATGGATCCAATACAGAGACAGTTTGCAAGTGGCACTAATCATAATGAATCTAACAGATTGCAAATGATTCCCTTATATAATCAGGTTTTCAAGATAATTACCTTCAGCAGATGATCTGCAGAGTTTTAAAAATGAGCACATGTTTTCCAAATGCAAATTAGCTTAAACTTTTGCTTATTAATAGTCCTTGTGTGTTGAAACCAGGAAGATCAAGTTCCTAAATAGAGACTTAAATAGAATCTTAAACAGAGACATTAAATAGACTCTTAAATCAATGCTACTACATCATTCATTTCTCTTCTAAATCATACGATGCCTTCAGAGATTTAGAGTGGAATTCACACACCCTGTTCAGAATAATTCTCATGACTGTGGTCTCTCTCCTTGGGATACAGCCCAAGTATTTCTCTAGCTTTCCCACAGAAGTGCTGATGCTGGTTTCACAGTGCCACTCACATTAAAGTTCTGACACCACAACACCCAACCAAAAAAACCCGTTCCATTTCACATAAATGGGTAAACAGACCATTGCAGAGGGACTGCCTTGGAAGACACCAAAGACTTGCTTGGAAAAGCATTGCAAAGTTGGGATGCAATCCCATGGTATGTCTCCACCAGCTGGGAAAAAGAAAACTTCTTGACTGAAAGGGTTCCCCAACAGTATGAGTTCCCCAACACCAATGTGCATCTCAACTGGCTCAGAAGCAGCAGCTCCAGACTATGCCTATTAGACAACAGCCACCACAGCTCTGAGACAATAGGAAGGGTTTGAACCCAGCTGATAACACAAAGAGACTCCAGCTGTGTACACATAGCTACCTGGGGTGTGGCTTCCTCCTGTGATGTCCCCAGGACATTCTGAAGGCCTTCCATAATAATCCTCACTTACATTGCTGGGAGTATTTTTAGGCTAAGGCCCAGCTTAAAGGCCTAATGCATTCACAGCAATGATGAGCATCAGTAACAATCCTCTCACATTACAGAAAGCATAATGAGACATTAGAATAGCACAGAAACCATAACTCGTCCTCATCACCAGCTGTGAGCTGCAGTCTGAGATGTCCTTTTGGACATCAAAATGCACACAGTTCAATTCAGGCAGGGGGGAAAGAAAGGACAGGCTGGGGACCAAGCATCTTACCCAATGTACTCTTCTGCTGGAGAGGTCCATCTAGGATTTGATCGAGTAATTGATGAAGTCAGCAATGAATTTTTCTTTTATGGTTCATCACATTCACATCATCATGAAGAAATTTTTTTCCCATCAGATGTCTTTGGTTTGAATGTGCCTGACCAGCAGTTTTGTGGTCAGCCTCTAGTTGCTTATGGTGAAGTTTATCCTGGAGATCCTGCACACAACTGACCTCACAGTCCCTTTCCCAGCTGTGTTTCTGCTGTTGGCCATTCCTCTCAGGAGGCAGAGGTGGCCTCACCTCCCCCTTCCCAGTCCTTGGCTTCCTACTGAATGGTGAGCTCCTGAGATGCAACTGAGCACAAGATTGCACACTCAGCCATCAGCCTCCTTGTGGCCAGAGCCTGAGCAGATCAAAGTTTCACCAGATCCATCTGGGAGATTGCCTACCAAGGGTTTGAGATTCAGGTAATAATTAGTATAATGAACACTTTTTTTTTTCCTCATTTCCTTTTAGTTCTCCTTCTCACCTTTCCTCATTAAGTTTGGCATTTCATTAAGACTTGTTTGTTCATCATTGTCATTGCTCTGTACTGTTTCTGGCACTATAAAAAAGTTATTTCAGTAAAACAAGGAGACACATATTTTCCAATTCATATTTAGAATAAAATTCAACTAAGCAAGTGTAGGTGTCCACTCAATAATCTGAAACACAGTGTTTGGTGATACTCTAGAGAGCAAGGATGCAGATGTGGCAAGAGTGACAACTCATTTTCAGGTGGACTGAAAGGGTAAAAAAAAAAAGCCACCAGTTGCTTGTAGTTGCATTGAGCAGTTTGGCAGCCATTAGATTTTTCCATTCAGTTCAGTGTTGACCAGAGAGATGTACACTGGCATGTCAAGTTTTATTCTCCCAGAGATAGGTGTATTTCTAGCCCTCAAAACAAGTTTACTCACAATATTTACCCTAACCTCTCAATATCCTAGGTATCTTAAAATATATATTTTTTCCTATTAATTCACTCTGAAAGTGTTGTAGATGTGAACACTGTCTAAACAGGATAAAAACATTCAATAATGCACTAACTGCAAAAAACCACACTTAACAGCGTGTTGAAGCTGCATGGATGAGTAAGGCAGCATGTTTTGTTCATGTCATTGTTTTGTTGTTCTGTTGCAATGATCGTCTTCCCCTATAGTATCAGAACCATCCAAGTTTGAAAAGATCTTCAAGATCACTGAGTCCAACTAATAACTCTGCATGTCCACTGTTAAACCATGTCCTTCAGCACCACATCTATGAGACTTTTAAACAAAGACAGGGATAGTGATACAACCACTGCCTTGGGCAGCCTGGACCAGGGCTTGGCAACCCTTTCAGTGAAAACATTCTTCCTAAGGTCCAACCTAAACCTTCCCTGGCACAACTACATGTTATAAAAGAACAAATTTACCATGACACTTAAACAAAGACATGAGTCTGTGTATTCAACTTTCTTGCAGGAGAAATGAGCTATGTTTCTTGTTAAGGCAAGGTTTGCAGTAAATAAATTATTTTTATGGTTTTGTATATCGCCTTATAATTATTTATCCACGTAGATGTTCTGTTTTACGGTACCGTTAAAGGTACAACTCATACCTTTTCTATCACTGATGTATTTATTAAGATTTGCTGTTGGGTATTCATGGTTGTAAGATGAAATCTAGGCCCCACAGAAGGCTGCAGGAGAGTTACCATGGATTTCTATGAGGTCATAATTTGACTCATAAAGTAATCTTTAAATTAAAATGAAATAAGCAGAAGTTGCGTATTTCTTTATGCTGTTGTGGTTTAGCATGGATTTCTATTTGGTCATAATTTGACTCATAAAGGCTAAATAAGGGTCTTCAATATTATTCTATTTCACAATGAGCATGCAGGTTTAACTGTACTGTGCTTGGGACCAAGGGCCTGTACAGATGAGTTGGTTACTTCTCTTGTATGTGCATTTTTGGTGACCAGTTAGAGACTGGAGAAGGAAATGTTGCACACAGCAATAGAGGTATAACCCATGACTGAATTTTTAGGCAATCCGATGTTTCTGGTTTTTGATTCTATTATCTTTTATTGTGGAAAGGTGATGCAGTAATAATATGCCAATATGTTTACTCACTGCACTCAGATGCTAAGGCTTTACCTCCTTATACTGCTAAGTAGAAATCCTCCTGTTTCTGTACATTGCAATGGAATGCATCCAGTGATCAAACTGAAGTAGTGACCAATCTTTACAAATTCACAAATTATTTGCAGCTCTTGTTACTAGTATATCTGTAATTTCTTTTAATGTTCATATCAATGTGCTCTATTTTATTGATTAATTGGAACTTTATTTTACCTTATGTAACAGTCAAAATTCATATATTCCTGTTGACTCCACTAGGAGCTAAACAGCTCCATAGATCTAACCTTCACTGATATACATTTCTTAATAATCACACTTTAAAAAAATATTTTTAAACCTAATAATCAGGTGATGTCTACCACTCAAAAAAGATTTCTTATATGCCCTACAAATTAAAACAGAAGTATGCACGAATCTAGATTTAAAACTTGCACAATTATGTTATCTTTTGCTTATCTTGCAAGCAAAAACAGCCCAGTAGGGGCGTCTGTCTCTGTGTCCCCCACTCTGAGGGGAATCAGACCCTGCTGCGGCCCCTCTGTGGCACCCACCGGCTGAGGTGGCCACCCGGGGACTGGAGACCCTCTGGGGACCCGGGGCCGTGATCCCAGGAGCAGGGCGGGGACATCAGCCGTGAGTCCCCTGGGACACCAACTGTCCCATCACCGAGTGGCCACCAGGGACCACTTCAGTCCCAGGGATTGGATTTCAAACAGCTGATGGTTCTCTTTCATTCAAAGAAAAAGAGTAGTGTTGGTCTGTGACAATGCAGGACATCACATGAGTGATTTGGAGTGGGCAAGATAATGCAGTTTGCTCTGCACGTTGGAGTTCACTTCTGTTGTGGTTTATGTTTAAGAAAAGGTGACAGCCTTGGTTGTATCTTTAAGCCATAAGCCTGCTTTAGGGGCAACAGAGAACAGCCCTAAACCAGCAATAAAACCCTATAAGACTTACTTTCCTCTTGGAGTGTGAGACTTACTTTCCCCTTCCAGAACTGGGTCTGTGGACAAAGGCATTCAGTGAATGTGAAGCATGCCAAGCCAACAATTTTCACAAGAGCTTTAAGGCACAAATAAAGTGCATGTTAGCAGGGATTCTCCTTCCAACAAGCATTGAGAGGATTTTACCAGTTTGACTCCCATTACATTCAGCAAGAGTTCCACAACTGAAAACTCACATACCACTTCAGCACTGCAAACCACTCTGGAGATCATGAGGGAGGGTCCACCCCAGATGTCTCAGGGGTAAAGAGCTTTCTTTTCCTTTTTGGTCTCAGGCACTGATCCTAAACCAAACTAATATAGCAAGAAAGTGTCAGAGATGGATATCAAACATAAAGTTTCCAGAGAGACTACTAAATCATTGCTGACCTGATTTTAATAGCACATAATATTTCCTTGGATTGCAAGCAAGTAAACAAACTTTAACAAAATTGTCTGGTGTTTATTCTTCCCATAAACTAACATGATTTTTATCAGGACCCTCCAGTGAAGCTTATGAGCTATTTTTAAAATTCTTCAGGCTTCCACAACAAACTTTTTCTGTTTTTTAATGTTTAGATCTTCTTGTTGAAAAAAAAATTGCTAACTTATATATGTCACTATATAAGAGACAACAATACAAAGACATACCAGCAATACATAAAAATTTCTCTATGTACAACAGATACCAAATTTATTATCAATGTTCTGGAGGAACCTACTGTACTGTGCATGCCTGGCTGTGTAGCTTTCACAACAAATGTCACAGTGATTAAAGTCCCTGGTGGACTTCCTGAAAGGAACAAGACAAATCATCTGTTTTATGGAAAGTTCTAACTTCACTTTCTATTTAGGTGTCAGATATGTTTCCCTTCACCCTGCCCTGTGTTTCTGTGTTGTGTGCTGTGAAATTCCTATGAGGTTTACTGTCTAGATGCATCCTTTTTGCTAAGATGTGTTTGCTGTATTTTGTGGGGTTTTAAGTGTTAATTTGTTTTGATAGTAATCTTAAAGGAATGGTGTTGATGTTTATATTGGCTTCTGTTTAAACCTTCAGAAGAACAATGCTTTGTCTGATGCATTTGGAGGCAAACTAAATTTAGAGGTCTGGTTTGAGTGGCACGAGACTCCTTTTGGCAAAGACAAGTTTACAGCACCCGAGTGCTAAGTTTCTCAAGTGCACAAATATTTTGACAGCTAGTGGCAAATCCCACTGCAATCCAAATATATTTATTAATTTCAATCACTCAGGCCAGGAAAGTAGGACTGAGGGCACTATCATTTAGGGCTGTAATTAATCACCCCGGACACTTCATTGTCAGGGAACATAAATCAAGCAGCAAAGTGTTTCTCCTACCCCAGTGATATGTAAGCAGCAGGAACATGGTGACAAAATCTTCAGGCCTGTCAGTAAGAGGCTGCAGAAGCAATGCCTGGATGGGGACCAGGTAGGGCAGGACAGGAAGGGAATTTGCCTCCAGGGGCTTGAAAAGTTCTCTGCGCTCCTGTGGCTGCAGGTGGGGTGAGCACAGCCTTGGCTTCCACAGTGACAGGTCTCAGGGTATGTTTAGTTTAGATGTAAAGAAGAAATTCTTCTCTGTGAGGGTGGGGAGACACTGAAACAGGTTGCCCAGAGTGATGGTGGATGCCCACTCTCTACATTAAAAAAATAAATTCATACCCTTCAGGCTACCAAAAAGGAAGAAAGAAAAAAGGAAAACATACATTTGTCTGTAATACTAATGCATTACTGGATTGGAGTTTGCTGGATGTTAGGAAAAGAGAGCAGTTTCATGTTGCTAAATAAAAACAAAACTGAAAATTTAATAATTTTAAAAACAAAACAAAACAAAAAAACCCACAAACAAACCAAAAACAAACCAAAACCAAACAGAAACTCTAGAAATAGCTGAAACATTAAGAGTCCTTTACTAAGTGTCCTCTGGGTAATCACAGATCCAGACAAAATGCCTGAATGTTTTTGTTGGCAGGCTTGTTTTCTAATCTATGCCTTTAGGTTTTATCACTGTAATGTTTTACTGTTAACTAATTTCTGTTCTTCAGTGATTACATCTTAATGTGGGTTCACCTGAAGGTTACTTATTTGTCCAACTAACCATTTTACAAGCTCCTGCCTAGCTGTGGTGAATTTAAGGAATATCACAAATTGTACATTTTAATCTTTATTTGGAAATGTTTAGTCTATAGCTTTGCACTATGTAGATTTCCCCCACTAACCTTTGCTGCATAATGCAGTAAATGCAAGCAAAATCCTTGTAAAACCCAAGCAAGGTCTTGCGTTTTACAAAATTTGGTACATTTTCAATCACAGTAAAACTGATACACTGATTTTCCTGTAAGTATTTCTGATCAAGAATGCAATCAAATCTATCACAGTGAGAGGAAATGATTCAAGAGAAGTAAAGAGAAGATAGCAGAAAAAAAGACTCATTTTAGTCATTTCACTGATGCAAAGGCCACAGAGTGAATTGAACTGAAGGATTAAACAAGTGGATTATATAGAGAGCAGACAGGCATTAGTAATGCTCTCACCACGGAAAAAAGCTTGCACCAGATCAAAGTATAGCCCAAACACAAAGCGTGAGTGGCATGAAATAAGGGTGCCAGGGAAAAGCACCCTGAGAAACCCACCTCCATCTGCACACCGTGTTTCTGTGCTGCCAAGCAGGACTGTGGGCTCCAGCTTAAGGGAGGAGCTGGTTCTGTTTAAAGCCTTTTCTTTTACACTCAGAACAGGATTTATCATCCTGTCTGAGCAGCATCTCTGTGCTCAGTCCCAATGCAGATGGATGGATATTTTTTTCCCCCAGAATGAAGAAGCTCTGAAGAAGTGTGCTCAAGGCAGTTATGGGCTCTAAGTAGCTCTGAAGACCAACCAACTTTATGGAGCCACTGGAATGCCTGGCATTCAGGTTTTAAATCTTTCATGTAAGCAGGCTATTTGAGCCAGAGGACAAGTAAACACCAGCCCTGGAATCCAAGAATCTCTACTTTGTTCCCAGATTATGAGGACATGTAGTTTCTTCTAAACAGCCAAAGTCGTCTTGTGCCTTTCACAAGCTTTGCAGATTTACCAGCAGGGCTGCTGGATGGCTCTGCAGCAAGACAGAGCTTGGGTTGCTTCTGAGGCATTTTTCATCCAAAGAGCTGTGGCAGGAGCTACTTCATATGCCACTTAGGTTGAAATTAAAACAAAACAACTCGGCTACACAGAAGCCAGAGGGATGAGATGCTAGGGACATGCTGCTAATGTGTCAGCAAGGAAACATTTGCCGTATGCACCTCTGATGTTTCCGGGCAATTAAAGCATGAAACAATTTAAAAGCCAGAGTGGCAGCATTGTTTATACATTTGTTTCTCTGTATGTTCTTAGCAAACACTCTGGTTTAGAAGAAGGTTAAAATAGAACTTTGAGAACTTCTGATCCTAGTTTTCATGCACAACAACTTTTTGCTGACGCTCTATTTGTGTAACTTTGGCCTTAATAGGGGGATTCAGTACAAGATGTTGAGTGTTGCCTTGTGGCTGAGTCCAGCTGGTCTTTTGACTCTTTTCTTCCCAGCCTATTTTTTTCCCTCTTGAATTTAGAATGTCTGTTTTTAAAATACTAAAAGCAAAAAACCCCATGTCTTAACTCTAAATTGACTTTGAAACACAGTAAACTGAAACATGAGGATAGGATTAGCTCTGAATCAGAGAAGTGACAGAGGTTTAGAAAATTGTAATTACACAAAATTTAACTGGAGTCACTTTTTTACTTGCAAGTAAGAACATGGGCTTTCCATGAGCTTCAACTTCATTCCCACGCTACAACCTGAAACTTAAAAACTAGCAAAGGAATGAAGGAGTGAAATATCTCAAATGCCCAATTAGTCAGTTTTATTATCATATCACATGTGGTCCCTGTGAAAATCTAGCCACATCTCACAAACTCCGAGACCATCAAAAAGATGTGTATGTATACACGTCATAATAATGTTATTAGAAACCCATGAGGTTTCTAATGTGAGTCATGATATCCAGGAAGAGATGAGACACGTCAGCAGGGAAAATGCCTTGGAAGAAGTGGCAAGGCCTTATGCTGCATGCAGACAGAGAATGCAAAGCAGCACATACAAGCAAAATAAAATAACAAGCAAAGAAAATAAAAATTTTAAAGTCATCCTCATTCTGACTGTGCTATCCACAGCAAAAGCAGGTCTCAGACCACTACAAAAGGAGAGACATGGGCAAAGAAAGTGTGCTCTGCTCACAGTGAAACACTGAGACAAAGTGTGGCTTGAACAACAAAACTTAGTCTCCAGTGCAGGTCCAGGCATGGAAATAATGAAGAGACAGGAGTCAAATATATCTAAATCCTGTGATCACAGAATCACAGAATGTCAGGGGGTTGGAAGGGACGTAGAAGAAGGTCAGGGTCACCTAGACCAAGTCACCCAGGAACCCTTCTAATAATTCCTTAAATTATTTACATATTATTAGCATATCATGATGAACTGTCTTTAAAATTACAGCATAAGACCTTCCCTACCAAATATTTTGGGGCTTTTTTCTTATTTTCTTACAGTTCATAAGGTTCCAGCATCTCCCTATGTCTTCAGTTTGCTAAGAATTTGATGCTGAAAGGCAGCCTACCAAAAAATCTTCAGTGAGTTACAGAAAGAAAGCAGTATTTTTATGTAGTTTTCTGTGTCATTGTTTTTGTTTGTTTTTAACAGAAAAACCCAAAGAAAGCAAACAAAAAACCCCAGAAAAAAACAAGCGAAGGACCAGCTTGAGTGGAAAAGAGAAAACCCCCAGGAATGAAGTAACACAGAAGAATAAAAAGAGGATGACATGGAATAGATCTTGGAAGTGAGAGATTTGAGTTCTGAATTCCTTTCCCATTAGCACCAGTTAGTTGGCTCCAGCAGGACTTTGGACCAGATGGCCTGGTTTCTCAAAAACCAAATGCCTATTTAGACTCACAAAATATTGTAAATAATCAAGTGTTTTCACATAAGAATGCATGCAGATATAAATGTTCTTTTACCTTTTTTGTTTTACTGTCCATCTCATACAAAAAAAAATCTTGTTTATCTTTATTTCCTTGTAGTACAACAGCTTTTATCATTAACTGGACTCCATTCTGTAAATGGTGGGGTCAATAATAGGTCAAATTAGGTTCTTGGATTACTACACAGGTTAGTCAGGCATTTCCCAGTTACATCTCTGTGTTAATGTTTCCTATATTGTACCAAAGAATATGGTTAGTGTTGACTTCAAGAGAACTACTTTTTAATACTCATCTTCAGGTATGGCTGATTATTATCCACTTCTAACGATATATTGGCAATCATGTCATCTTAACATCTTTTAAAACTGTGGCTCTTAAACTCAATACAGACTTAGGTACCTAACTGGAAAAAGCCAGGTAAAAAATTATGCCTGCATATGAATATATGCCTCTCCTGGTTGATGTTTGTTACATCAGACAGTTTATAACAACAAGTTTATTGTCATTTTGGCTGTCAGGGCATTAGCACTCTGCTGTTCCCAGATGAAAGTCAAATGACATCACAGAAAATGGACACTTCAGCTTGCCTCAGGCTGTTCTGTGCAGCTGCTATTGTTCCTAGGGCTGCAATGCTGTGGCCTCTAGCAAGGATATTCTTGAGAATACCACATCAGAAGTTGACATTTCTTCTCTGTAGGAAACTCTAGACTTTTGCTTTCTTCCTTTGGAATTAAAAATAATGATACTATATTTTTTTTCCCAAAGCATGGGAAGTAGAAGATGATCCTATTTTACTTTCTCTTTTGTTAAATATTAATAATTCACAATATTGTTACACAAAGCAATTAACCATGGTACTACAGGGTGTTGAATGTAAATTTAAAGAGTCTGTACACCATTTCAGCATACACTATCATTTTCATTAAGAATTTAGGATAAAATTTGCTGACACAAAACATAGGATCATTAATTGCATTCTTCCATGGAATCTATTCCTTCATGTTCCTGCACAAAATATCAAGAAAGTTTCACTTTAAGTAGCAGTGTCCAGGATTCTCATTAATTATGTTAGTGCTGAGAAAATGGTTTTTATTTTTTTTTCTTTTGCCTTCAGTTTTTTTTAAAATTCATTCCTTGCATCACTTTTGAACTTGAGGAAGAAGCTATTTGATAATTCTGAAATATCAGTGCAAATACACTCACACGAGTAAAGATTATAGCCCATTCAGGATAGTACACTATATGTTTAAAGTGCTATTAGGTGAGCTGAGTAATATTTTTAATTTAAGTTCTCTGACTTCTTTCTTTGACACTGTAGTTACTATGAAAAATAAATACTGGAGCAAAAGGCCTCACATCAGTGTTATAACTCAAAACAATCTGCTAAATCTACAGCAAAGAAGGAAACTCCTGTAAATTTTTTTTTTTTTAAATACCTAGATGCCTTCAACCTTTAATTTTTATTTCTTATGTTTGCTTTGAGAAGATAGACGTAACTCATTCTTTCTGTAAATTACTGTTGTATTCTTCACCTTACTCATATTGTATTAGTATATCAAATTATGAATTACATTAATCAATCCACAAGGCAATCTCATGATGATGAGATGCAACCATGAGTGTTGAGGGAGCTGGAAGATGTAATTGAAAGGCCATTCTTAATAATCTTTAATTGATCATAGTGAAGGGGAGAAGTGCTCAAAGACTGGAGAAAAGCAAATGTCACCCCCATCTTCAAGAAACACAAGAATGAGAATCTAGGAAACCAAAGGATCCTCAGTCTCAGCTCAGTCCCTGGTAAGGTGGTGGAACAGCTAATCCTAGAAACCATTTCTAGGCACATTAAGGGCAAGAAAATAATCAGGAGAAGTCAGTTTAGCTTCACCAAGGGGAATTATGCTTGACCATCTTGATAAAAAATTATGATGAAGTGACTGGTCTGGTAGATGAGGGAAGAGCATTACATAATTTGTACATGGACTTCAGGAAGGCCTATGACATTGTATCCCATAAGATCATCATAAAAAGCTGTTGATGTTTGGGCTGGATAAATTGATAGTAAGGTGGTTTGAAAACTGGTGGAACAACCAGACCCAGAGGGTGGCAATCAGCAGTACAAAGTTTAGTTGGAGGCCAGTAACTAGCAGTGTACCCCAGAGATACATACTGGGTCCAATCCTGTTTAACATCTTCATTAATGATATGGATGATAGGGCAGCAACTTTGAAGATGACATCAAACTAGCAGGAGTGACCAGCATGCCAAAGGGTTATAATGTCCTCCATAGGGACTTCGACAAGCTGAAGAAATGGGCTGACAGGAACCTTAAGGAGTTCGATGAGATGTGCGAAGTCCTGCACCAGGGAAGGAAAAACCTCATGATCAATGCATGCTGGGGGCCACCCAGCTGGAAAATAGCCAGTCAGAAGAGGACCTGGGGGTCTTGGTGGGTACCAAGTTGAACATCAGCCAATGTTTCTGCCTTGCAGCAAGGAAGGCTAATGGTATCCTCGGATGCATTAATAGGATTGTTGTCAGTACATTGAGGGAGGTGATCCTTCCTTTCTACTCAGCACTGTTGAGGCCACATATGGACTTCTGGATCCAGTTCCGTGTTCCTCAGTACAAGAGAGACATCAACATACTGGAGAGATTCCAACAGAGGGCCGCTAAGATGGTTAAAGGTCTAGAGCATCTGTCATATCAGGAAAGGCTGAGATAGCTGGGACTGTTTAGTCTGGAAAAGAGAAAGCTCAGAGGAGATCTTATCAATGTATGTAAATACCTGAAGAGAGGGTGCAAAGAGAATGGAGCAAGGTTCTTTTCAGTGGTGTCCAGTGACAGATCCAAAATCAGTTGGTACAAATAGAAACATAGGATTTTCCCTCTGAACATAAGGAACTTTTCAACTGTAATGATGCTGGAATACTGAAATAGATTTTCCAGAGACACTGCTGATTCTCCATCCTTGGAGATATTCAAAAGCCAGTGTAGGCATGATCTGGGGCAAGAGGCTTTAGGTTGCTCTTCTTGGACAGGATGATTGGACCAGATGACCTCCAGAGGTCTCTTCCAACCTCAACAATTCTGGTTTTGTGATTCTGTGATTTTGTAAAAAGATTATATACAGAGATTACAGAAGGTGAAGTGACTTTCTAAAGGTCATTAGCACAGCTGGGATTAGAAGGGATTACTTTTATATCCTAAAAAGCTGCCTGTATTCCAGACTTTTAAATGTGAATACCCAACAGCGGTTCCTTTTATTACAGGGGTGAACATGTGTTTATGCCCCCAGCCTTATTTTCTACGTAGTCTGCATTTTGGGGTGTTGCCACATGTTTTAGCACTGTCTCTTTGGCCTATCTTTGCTTTCAGCAGTTTGGGGTGAAAGATCTTGGTTTTGTCACTAGAGATAGTTGGCAGGGGTGGGGAGGAGGGAAGTTAATAGCTTTTCCCACCTGAGTAGTTTTTTTGTGAGATTAATCATTTGCTTGTTTTGGGTTTGTTTTTGTTAAATCTGGACTCTGGGTGACAGCTGCTTCTGGAAACTTCTAGGATCTCCTGACAGTAATGGCATCTGCCAGCCATTCCCTGAGAGGCTGGTTCTTGTCTTGAGAAACCCTGTTTCTCCCTCGGTGGCTGATGCGACAGGAGAAACCTTGGACCTAGCCACTGAGCCATTAGGTTTTATCTAAGTAAAATAAACAGTAAGTATAATGCAAAAGCAGGTGCAAGTGAGTTTTAGCCTCTAATGACTTAATGTAAATATAAGTCTTTTTTTTTTTTTTTTAATTCTTTTCTAATTGACTTGAAGTTTTCATAAATATTTTTCTATGCAAACAAAAAGAAATAGCTTGACTTTTTTTCCTATCACATGGTACCATTTAAGAGATAACACATGAGGATAGACAACTGTGGGATATATTAGGGCACACATGGTCAGAGGTTGAAATTAAATTACTAGTGACAGAGCAATGCTGTAAGAAAATTACTTCATCCAACAAGTGCCACTAACTAAACCATATGACTTTTAAGCATTGACAAGGATGTGTCCTTGTAATACAAGAGTTTTGCAGCTTTTAAGGAAAGATGAAATTAGTTAATTTTATCATACATTGAGAAAATTGCAGATAGTGCTTCTAGAAGACTAACATGCAAGTTCATGAATAAATGACAGATGATTAGCATAAAAACACCACTGTATTGATCACAGGCCACTCTCCTTGATTAAAAACAGAACAAAGTAACATTGCAAAATGTAAAGACTGCATCTTTGCCCTAGTATGTGCATATAGAGGTGAGATTGCTAAGCATCTAGATGGATCATCTATCAAGGACTTGATCCCAGTCACAGTTTAATCAAATGGCTGCTATTTAAATAGGAGGAACTGCCTCTGAAGTAAGTGATCCTCTTCCACAATGTCAGTTGTGGTAGCACAATTACTGTCCAAGTATGAGCACTTTACCTGGGTAAACAAGGTTTCAGGAAGATGTTTTGGATTTTCTTTAAATATTCCCCTTACACCTTGCTGCACTTGGCATTTCATGATAAAAAAGGGAGAGTTTTAATGCTTGAAATGGTGTTGTAATGTTTTTTTTTTTAGATTAATAAAGCAGTAATACTATTGATGGTTATAATTAAAATAGTGAAAGTCCTGTGGCAATTGCTTTATCTGACATGGATGAAATAACGATGTTTGAAACCTCAGCTCTTAAACAAATTGCAGATGCAAGAAAATAATTATATGGCATGAAGTTCATTCTGTTTTGTGGTGAAATAGTCCCTGATCATGATGATCCTTAGCATGACTAAGGAAAGTAAATAGGATGTTTTTCACCTTAAGGATCAAAACATAATATTGTTCACTGTCGCTAAATATTCTGACAACTTTTCCAGCAAGTTTCATTATGGCAGGAAATGATTTATTCTTTTTTTTTTGGTAACAGAGGGCAAAACTGACAACATGTAACCCTACAGATGTTGTTTTGTTCATGAGAGGAAGTTATACTGATTAAAAGATATTCACATGCTTAGAACAAAACCTGTACTTCAAACTCTGAAATCAGTTTTTGGATGCTAAAATTTTATCTGAATTGTGCGTTCTAAAAAATAGGAGAACCTCCCCACTACATTAAGCAAAAGGATTGATGGCTACAGTGTGGGGGCAGAGTGTCCTTAGCTGAATCAGAAGTCTTCTTTGTCGTAGTATCTGATCATACCGTTGTGAGTGCTACTGAAGAAAAATCAATAGTAGCTTGCAGATGAACTGAATAAAGCTGATTATGAAGCCTTACTTGTGACATCCGAGGGCAAACAGGACCTTCAAGCTCTACAAAAGTCTGCATGTCTGAGCTTCTTTAGCTCTCCTTTTTGCTCATCAGTGTTTCTTTTATCTCCTTGGAAGTTCTCAACCTCTCAAGATCTACATCGGTTCTAAACATTACCAACTACTTAAATTTGGGCTCAACATATGTAGGTTGAATATGGTTTGTGCCAACTATGGGGAAGTTTTCCTTTTGTTGCATGAAGTGAAGGGTAAATTTAGTAAGAGATTAATCCACTTTCCAGTTGCATTCTAGCCAGTCCTCAGAGATCAGAGGGGCTAGAGGCAGCTGCATTTATCTCTTTATAGGTATTCCAATTTAAATGTTGCTATAAGTCTGACACCAGATGCACGAACACCCTATCTGCTGTAGGTCTGTTTGTGTTCAAAAGAAACAGTCAGATGCACGAATAGCACAATTTTGACATGTCTATAGGTGCGACACCAGTTCACGTGAACAGCCTGTATGCTGTAGGTTCAGTTGCATTCACAAGATGCAATCAGATGCATGAATAAGATGGTTTATTTACACTTG
This sequence comes from Actenoides hombroni, assembly GCA_024336885.1. Lineage (NCBI taxonomy): Eukaryota > Metazoa > Chordata > Aves > Coraciiformes > Alcedinidae > Actenoides > Actenoides hombroni. The sequence goes on along the minus strand of WUAM01006479.1, from coordinate 411,768 downwards.
CAACATATAGACATTCTTTAAGCTTGTTGGTGTAAAATACACTAGAGCTACAGAAATCAGTATTTAGCTCAAAAATGCAACTGTAATCACAAACGGAATCTCCACTTAGCATAGCCAAGGCCTCAAATCTTACCAAAAGGTTGTCTCTTCTGGGGAAAGTGAAGATGACTAAGTGAAGAAGACAAACCCATTAATCTGTCCCTATGGTTTGGTATTGAATTCTTGTCCCATAAAATATATCTGAAAAGGGCTAACATTTATACCTCAGTTTTCTACTATTGTGCAAAGTGGGAAAGTAGTCAAGTCACTGTTAGTTAGCTTTTCAGTTGCACAAACATTCTTTGGTGTCTTCTGCCAGACACAATTAACTGCTATGATAAGTAGGAGAATGGGAAGGCCACGACCACACCTGGCCACAATACACTTTCCTCCTCGGTGTTACGGCATTACAGACCACTGTATCTTCAACCAGCCTCGGTGTTTGCTCTAGATACTAGATGTTTATCAACAATGGTGAGCTTTGATATTTTCAATTGTTTCTGCTTCCTGCTTCCAAAACCTTTCCACATACAGTTTAAAGTTGCATCTTCTAATTTCATTCACATATTTTCTTTAAGGAAATAATATTGCCAGTGAAAGTGTAAAGTTTCTTTTATCTTACCTATGATTGTTGTGATTAACTAAAAAATATTAAGATGTATAACATGCTTCAGTGTTAGCTGTGTAATACTGTTCATAACTTCTTTTCTTCCACAGTAAGGTATTTCTAAAGCTATTTGGACTTATCTCTTTGATTTACATATTTTTTTCTGTACTTTTGTGACCTTGACCTCAAAGGCTGTCATACAGAATTGATTCTTATTCAGTGTATAAATTCAGTAACTTTTATGTGGTGGGTTTCAACATTATAAACACTGTAGTTCCAGAAATTTATTGTGAAAATCTATTAAATGCACAGATTCCACAGTCTGTATCTAGTACTTCTGGTTTTCTTTTCTTTGATTATAAAACCAGAAGTTTCTGTAATTACATTTTTTCAAGAACTCACCATTTATAACATATTGCTTGTAAGAGTGCACTAGCAGTATTTCACTTTGAAGGGTGTCAGGACTGCAGTATTTCATTCTGAAGGACTCAAACTTCACAAACTTGAACTTGTTTACGCAATGTGATTTGTGATTTTTTCAAAGATCACAGTGAAACAGTTTCTTCTTTTATGCAGATTACATATTATTTAATGACGTATCAAAATGCTGTTACAATAATCATTGGAGGAAATACTGTACAATGAAATTTAGCTTTAAGTTCTAGATAGAATATTTTTTCTTGTTTTCCTTCTCCAGTTCTCAAACACATCAGGATATGAAATGTAAAAATATCAATATCTATATTCTACCTGTTGAACAGGATACTTAAGACCATGGTGAGAGCCTGGTTAGTATTAAGTCATTTCTGTTATGTCAAGACAAGGTTCATTTAAAACAAACAAAATCAAACAAACAAAAATTTTGCTTGGATACAGTTGTAGATTTCATGGCCTCATTACAGCTAGACTAGGAAAGAATAACTAACATAGGGGTAGGTAATTTAATAAAATATAGTCTTGCTTTAAGTTGTGAAAAAATATTAATCAAACTAGCCTCAGAAGCAAGGTGATTCTATTTTGTTGAGTTCTAAGGAATAAGAAAAAAAATCCTGTAAAAAGAAGCCACAACCAGTGTGCAGGAGAAAACACTTGAATGAGAATTGTCAGTAAATTTGATGTAGATCTGATTATAAATCTCAAATAAGAGCACAACTGAGGAATTTTGAAGGCCAGGCATTTAGCTGAAATTGTATAATATGCACTCAATTTTTTTGATATGCATACTTGTCTTCTAAAAGTAGACAACCACAGCAAACATATTTCTGAAATGTACAGCCCCCATTTACTTCCTCTGTCCACACTAGTTGAATTAGCACCATATCTGCACAGAACTGAGAATTGTTTAGAGATGTATTATTGTTCTGGAGCTATACAAAGTTGTGCTTTGAACTTAACAATTTTTTTAAAACATGAGCTCAATATGTAATGCAAAGTGCATTTATATATGGTATTGTCAGTTTTCTTGATTACTCACTGTCATGTCCCTGTTTATTGATTCTATCACTGGTACTGTAATGCTGTATTTTGTGCTGCATGTCTCAACATTCCAGCAAGCATAGTAGGCAATTATATTTTTCTACAAAGCAGTGTATATAAGACTTTTTAATTTGCTACTGCTTACAGGTATTAAGGCTTCTATTAGAACATATCAATTAGCTGAAATTATTTTCTTATTGCTTTTGGTCTTTAGTTAATGACATTAAATATAGTTTTAACCTCCTTAGCTCTAACAATTAGATGTTGAAAGAGTTAATGGTTATAGTCTCAGAATGTCTGAGATGGTGTAGTGGTGAGTTTTAAAGATTAGTTTTTGCTGTTGCTCTAGCAAAAAAAATATACACCTACAGCTACACATCAGCTCTCCTAATAGAATTTGTAAAGACTTGCAGAAAAGAAGGTGCTGAGATTCCTAGGTCTGAGAATGATCTTACATGATTTATGGGTTTCTTATTTCACCTAACAGTAGCTTATCTAAAAATTGAGAAATTAGTTTGTCATCTATTTTTTTTCTGTATAGTACTTGGGGAAAAAAAAACAACAAACAAAAGAAAACAAACAAAAAACCCAACATTTCTCAAGAGACCATATATTCTAAAATAAGAAACACTCTTTGGAAATGTCATTGCTGAGGCAAATGCTGTAGGCTAGAGGACAAATTCAGGTGATGGGATACAGATGCAGTGTAATTTGAGAGCTTACCTCTATGCGGTATCCCAGAAGGTCTTCCAAAAGAAGGACATGAACCCTTCAGAAGGACATGAATCTACCACAGAATTGTGTCATGTCTGCCAGCCCTGTGCAGACATTTCAAGTATTTCAGTGCATCTAAAATTGCTCTAAATTCATTCATTTAGGCACCTGACTTCCTCCATAGTTGTTTACTTTGAAGAAATTGTACAATCCTGGAATCACAGAATCTGAAATAATTCCTTGCTTATAGCCAAACTTATGCCCTTGAGTACAATGCTTATAATGTTCCTATTCTAAAGTACATAAAAATAAAATAATAAACCCCAAACCAAAACAGAAAGACAAGTGAAAACAAAATACTTTGTAGTTAAAAATACTCAACTACTGGTTTTTTTACAGCCTTCCTGTTCTTTTCTGAAGAGCATAGTTATCCATACTACTGGAAATATTTAGAGTAGAAGATCTAAACCTTTCTTAGGTTTAATCTTATTGATAACTCCCTTATTCTTAAAAAAAAAAATAATAAAAAATTAAACAGATCCTTAGCTTTCTATGGTTTGGATTCAGACTCTAAGTTTACATTCTTAGTATGAAAAACACTACTCATCTATTTTTTTCTCTTAAGATATATCTTCCTATCTCCTAATATAACAAGGTAAATTGTTTTATATGTAAGCTAAACCCAACAAAGACAATATAACCATGATTATATTGTGCATTGATACTTAGAGTTTCTCATGGCTTTTTGGTGCATTAGTACACAAACATCTATGAATTGATCCACTATGATTTTTATCATTTGTCATGATTTTGTTGTGATCAACACTTTTCTGTCATTATTAGACTTTTGGTCATAATTAAAAATTCTTTCCCTTCTTCATTAAATATAATCCATCCTTGCACCCCACACACTTTTAAGATGAAACTGTCACTAACAAAAAAGTCTGTTTCATAATACATTATACTGAATTAACAGCAGATTCGCTCACCTAATTTCAGTCACTTACAAAAGACTATAACCTTTTCATCTTAGACTGCTGAAAGACAGACACCTCCTGTAAAGAGGATTGTCTGGTTCTCTAAAATTGCTTGTAACTTGTTCAATTAAGCAGGAAACTTGAAATTACTTTAGGCAGCTGAAGTACATGGTTCTTAACATAGTACATACATGTACCTAGTATAGAGTTACATAGTTAAATCATATGGAGCCAGATCTAATTTTTATATCTTAAACTATATTATTTATATGGATAACATGTCAAAAGACTTAGATCTACATTAATTTCATTTAATATCATTAATTAAATTTTGCCTGAATTAGCTTCTCAAAAACTAATTTAAGTTTGAAGGAGTCTCTGAAGGTCCTCCAGGATTGGCTAATGAGACTTCTTTCAGTCATGTGAGCAAAACTGCATCTATTACTTCTTCTTGATCATGTGGTCTATTTCAGGCTGTGACATCACCTGTATTTGGTTTGCTCAACTAGCTTGGCTTGTCATCCATAATAAATCAAAATTCCAAGCATTCGAAGTTTACTATAGAATACAAGCCCTCCATCTCTTCACAGACCTGGTCTGTCCTCATAAATAACCTCTCTCTCTCACACAGTAGTCCTGTCAGGTGAGTTATCCCACATCTGTGTGATCTCATTGATATAATTGATCTGAGAGGCATGGATTCAAAATTTCTCCACTCTTTCCTATTCTTTATACAATCATGCATAGACATTTAAAACAAGCATCTAGCTACACTGGTTTTGCATTTGAAATAAGTGAGAGTCCCCAGTCACTTTGTTCTGTGGATGCTGACTTAGCTGTTATTAATGCCTTCCTTGGTAACTGTTATTTCTCTTGAGCTGTTACGAGGCCACTTCACTTATTCTGCAGATGTATGTCTGAAGGTGAAGAAGCCTACCTTTTGTGGATAGAGGTCACAGATTTTCAGCCTTTTCCATCTTGGGATTCTTTATCCATTGCTCTTTCAAGCATAGCCTGCAGCAGTCCCTCCTCCCATGCAGTTCATGACTCCAGTTCTTGTGTCTGCAAATGTCCTATTCTTCCTCCTTGATGTCTTCTAGTCAACTTGCCTACTGCCACACCTGTTTCACCTGGTGGCTTAGTGCCAACTCATCCCATTGGTGAAGCTGCCATCACCTCCTTTCCCATACACGTACACCCTGCAGTCTGAGATTTCCATTAATACATCTTTCCTCTATTAGTTCTAGAAGGACACCAGTATGCCAGGGGCTATTACTCCAGTTAGTACCATGGAAAGCATCCTGGTTTGTGTTACTGCTGTTACAGGCTGTATTCCATGCAAAGTGCAAAAATCCCAGTTTACAAGTCTCCTAAGCATTGTGACCAACACTTTCTTAGGTGGTCTCCAGCAGCAGCTGAATAAGAGTTTCAACAGAATTCCTGATCCACCTGAATCAGGGATCAGTTGGTCAGAAAGTACAGGCAGACTCTAATCAGGAAGCAATAGAAAGGTACAGCCCTATAAATGTTAAACAATTATGACATTAACTGCTGACTCCCAGTTAAGTCTGCTGGTTCATCATGCTTCCGTAGCAGATACTTAACACAAAAAATTGTACACATAAAATATTTTCCACTTATGCTGTGTTTAGCTTTGGATAAGATTATTTATGTTGTCATTTTTGGACCATTTAAAATACATGACTTTGAGTCCTTATTAGTCAAGGAAAAAAAAAAAAAAGTTTTTTCAATGTCATGTCAGAAGAGACAGTGTGTTTATATAAGATCAGCATAGTGGAGCAGAGTTAGAAAAGAAAATTACTACAAACATGCAATAAAATTCAAAGACAAAGGTAGAGTTGGCACTGTTCGTGATCCTTTATGTTTACTTCCTGCAAAAATGTACATGCTCAAGTTGCATAATCATATAAACTTGTACAAAACTATTTGTTTCTGTGCTTGAATAGTTATTGAGGAAATATAAAATATGTTATTTTGCAGATAGACACATTGATACTGTGTAAGGTAAACTGTATAGTGAAAGCAATAGAAAAATACTTAAATGATTAAGCAGTACCCAATTTATATATTTTTTTCTCAATCCATAATAAAAAATGATAAATATTTATGTATATCACATAATCACAGAATCATTGACATTAGAAGGGACTTCTGGAGACCATCCAATTCAACACCCCAGCAGAAATCAGGGTTAACTTGAGCAAGTTTCTCAGGGCTGTATCCAGTCACATTTTGAGTATCTCCAAGCATGCAACACACACAGCTTTTCTAACCAAACACTTCCAGTATTTGATTACCCTCATAATAAAACATAAAATAAAAACATGTTGAAGTGGAATTTCCTGTGCTTCAGTTTGTGCCTTTTATCTGGCACAGGTTGACACTGATAAGAGTCTGGCTCCGTCTTCTTTATTACCCTTATCCATCAGGTGTTGATAACGTCTCCTCTGATTGTTCTCTTCTCCAGGATGATGAGTGCCCACTCTCTCAGCCTCTCCTCATATGAGAGACGCTCCAATCATTTAATCATCATTAAGGCCTTCTGCTGTATGTTCCTGTCTTTCTTGTACTGGGGGTCTCAGATCAAGGCAATATACTCCAGATGTGATCTCCAGTGCAGAACAGAGGAGAAGGATCACCTCCCCTGATAAACTGGTGACAGTTTCTAAGCAGCACCAAGATGCTGCCAGGAGAAATTCATGCTGATTTCTCCTGATCAACTTCTTATCCTTTATATGCTTGAACAAGAGTTTTCAGAATCATTTGCTTCATCAAATTCCCAAGGATCAAGGTGAAGTTGACCAGCCTGTATTTTCCTGCTTCCTCCTTTTTGCCCTTCTTGAAGACAAGAGTGGCATTTGCTTTCTTCCAATCCTCAGGAACCTCTTCTGGTTGCTATGACCTTTGAAAGATAATTAAGAGTGGTCTTGCAGTGACATTGGTTAAGTCCCTCAGCACTCAAGTCCCAAAAACTTGTGTCTGTTCTGTTTCTCTCAATGTTCCCTAGTTGATATTCCTATACTGATGAAAAGTCTTCTTTGCTCCAAGATTTTCCATTGACCTCAGAGGCCTAGGATTCCTGAAGATCAATCTTAGAGTGAAGATCAATATGAAGAGGTAATCAAGTACCTTGGCCTTCTCTGTGAGCTTTGCCTAAAAGTCTTCTGCCCCGTTCAGAATCTGGTCCACGTTTTCCCCTATCTTTCTTTTGTTGCTAATACACCTACCTATCTAAGGTGTTCTGCTTGCTCTTCACTTCACTTGCCAGACTCTGTGCCATGTGAGTTTTTGTTTTCCTCACCCTACACCTGACCACTCAGACAGTGTCTCTGTATTCTTTCTGGGTGAGTTAACCCTTCAATGACCTCCTGTATGTTTCCATTTATGTCTGATTTTGCCAAGAGATCCTTGTTTACTTATGCAGATGTTCTGTCACTTTTACATGATTTCCTGTGTGTTGGGATGGACCATTCTTGAGTGTGGAGGAAGTAATGCTTGAAAAGTGACAAACTCTCCTGGGCTCCAATGATTTCCAGGGCCATATCCCTTGGGATTCCTCCCAGTAGATCTGTGAACAGGCTGAAATCTGTTTTCCTGAGGGTCAGGGATGTGATTCTGCCTTTTTCTATTTTCCATCTCATAGTCACTGTTGCTGCCCCCAACTTTCACACCCGTAACAAGTTTCTCCTTGTTTGCAAGTAAGTAGTCCAAGAGAGCAAGTTCTCTTATTGGCTTTTTGATCTCCTTTGGTAGGAAGTTGTTATCAATGTACTTTGAAAAACTCCTGGATTATTTGTGCCATGCTGTGTTGACCTTCCAACAGATATTGAGATGGCTAAAAGCTGAAATATTAAATTTTATCCTTTTTTTTTTTTCAAATTACTTGTGTGTTTTGTTATTAGGATGTAATGTAACTTTTTTTTTTTAATTAACATTTTGCTATTTACAAATGGTTATTATAGCCACAGCCATAATAATTAATTTACAGTGATAATATTTTGCTGGTATTTAAAAGAATCTTGTAGTGATTTTTGCACTTAAAGTACTCTCTTCATGATTTTTTTGTCTTTATTCAAACTCTGCATGTACACATGATACAGTACCCAGGGGTCCTAGACCTTTATGTTAGTGTGGTTTTCTGTGTCTTTTGTCAGTGGCTGAAAAATAGTTCTGATAAAAGTATTAACTACTGAGTTTCACAGAAAAATGAATCTGTATGGATGCATTTGAGGTAACATTGAAAGTTTCAAGTAGACTTTATGAATTTAGACAATACTCCAAAATCGTCAGATCATTGACATATTATACATTCTAGTCCTGTTGAAGGGAAATATATTTTGTTTGTAACTTCATTTCTGCTTCTAACTTATAATAATAAGGATTTAACCCAGTAATATGCCTAGTTTGGGCACCTAATTACATGAACTTTTTCCTGTCTTTTATTAAAGTCTGTCTGCCAGTCAGTTTCCATTATCCTAGCACTTGTGTTTGCAGTGGAAGATGTAGCTGTCATTTCTTCATGCACCTTTCATAGCTAAGCTATGTAAAAATCAAAATTTTGAAACAGAAGTAGAATGTGAGAAAGGATTTGACTCTCATAAGGATTGCTGATAGACATTATATCATCAGTAGTATACTGACTTCTATCTTTAACTCTGAGGAAATAATCTACTTCTTTGACAATTCAGGCTCACTTCTAGGAATAGATGACACCACTGTCTTTGTAATCAATTGACATTTTCACTAGCTGCACTAGGAAGGACTAACAAATCTGTGACGTAAAAAAGAAAACTAAGATTACTTTTACCTCATAAAATCTGAAGATGGAAGCATTATGAAGTGGGCAAAGCCAAATATTTTGTTAATGATGGCAAAATTATGACTGCAACAATTACTGCTTTTATGGTCAGGTACAGTGAGCTCTACTATTTCTTACTGCTTCTTAAATTTATCACCATTTCCAACTAAAAGATTTGATTATAAGTTTTCCTAAATCTCATTTTGAGATTACATATTTTAATTTACATCAGGATGAGAACTCTGAAAGTTTTGGAAAGAAGGGATTCTTTTTTATACATTGACTTTCTCAATGTCTAAGTAACTTAGGAGGGAGACATCAGAAGAAGGATACAGAGTTGTTACCTATGGAGTTTTTCAAGGAATGATGTTCAGATGTGTCAAGGTTTAGGGTCAGGGCGGCCCCTTAGACCTGTAACAGATGCTGTCTTTTAACCCCTCTCCCTACCCAAACGGGGAAGGGAAAGGGAATAAGAGAGAGAGACTTATCGATTAGAAAATGAAACTAGAACAGCTTTAATGAAAATACTACTAATACTATGGATTATAGACAAATATATACAAAATCAGTATCGAACCCAACTCCTGTGATGGAAATTACTTCACCATCACCACTGATGTTGTGGAACAGGTACTGGGGTCCCCAGACTGGAATTAGCAGCAGACAAGAACCAGATCCATGAACGGGATTCTGGAACTGTATTCAGGAACACATGGATTGAGATCAAGGGCAGAAAAGGACTCAGGTGTCGGAGACGGCGGGAGAAAAGCGGCACTCAATGTGAGCAATCAGGCAAATCTCCTTTATTAGAGATCAGAAGGCTGCTTTTATACAGTCATCTTATCAATCGGCACACTTGTGTTCCGTTACTCATTGGTTGTTTAAAGGATACACTTTCCTAATCCAATCCCCTTGCAATGATAGTTACAACTCACCTCCTTATTCCTTCGACCACAACTTTCTGTTATTGTACAGGTCACAGGCTCAAGGTCAAGCTGACCTCGCTGTTCCTTGCTATAACTTCTGCCAAGCCTGAAACTTTGCTTCAGCAAGCATTTCCCTTAAAGATACATGACCCTTGTTTTCTAGCCATTCCCCAACACTCAGGTTCACAGCTGAAGTAAGTGTCAGAAAGATCGGTAAGGAAATTAATAGTCCTGTCTTTTTACAAGACTTGAATAGTGTAGAGTAAATAATAATGCCTGGGGCCAGCTATAGAGTAGAGAAAAGAAGATATGATGTTTTCTCTTCAAATGATCATAATCCAGCCTACATATGAATAGAAACATATCTTAGTTGGGGAGGGGTATAAGAATAGGTGATTATGTAATTAAAGGGTGAACTATACTGCATATACATCAGTGAGAGCAATTACTTTTTGTGTGCTAAATTCTGCCATTTTCTAACACTTTGGTGCATGAAAGAATGATCTCAGTGCAGTTCTTTTTCAATATGGGCTCACTCTGTGTTACATATGCACACAAGTGGTTCTGAGGATCTTGGATGACCAGGATCCTAGGAAAGACCTTAAGAAGACCTGCTTTAGAAGTCTCAGTATTAAAGGTACAAAATCAAAAGGGTACGTGAAACACAAGAAGACATCTTAATGCTATGTGTGCTGTGATTCTTGTTATTTTGTCCATTCCTGTTAAGAAGTAAGTAATTTTAACTGACGTTCTAGATATTAGCTTATATAGTTTCAGAGTCTGAACCTTAAATTTTAAAACTCAACTGGTTAAACAATAGTACATCAAGATGAGGGGTTTTACTTGTGTATCAACAGATATTTTGGAGAAAAGACTTTGAAAAGCAAAGTGACTAAACTTGGAAAAATAATTCCCCCTAGTCATAAATTGAAATCAAAATCAAGAATAAAGAGATAATTTATCAAACAGAAAAAGTGAAAGATACAGATATAGTGACAGCTAAGTACTTTCCAACAATTTTTACTAAAATTTTCAGCAAATTTTGATAAGAATTCTCAGTAGTATTTTCAAGTAAACATAATGCATCTGTACTCAGATATATATTATTTAACCCTCCCCAACTTAGTTTCTATCCAGCAGTCCAGCTATGATCAATTTAACAACTGATTCCTTGTTAATAACTCCCTCCATTTTATGTTGTTAACTTAAAACTGTGTAAGTAGCAGTGTTTCATATTATGCCTGGAAGAGTTCTATGTCTTGAATAACAGTATTCAGAATACATAACTATGAACATGGGCAACTGGGATACTTTTATGCTTTTGTCTTTAAATATTCACAACAAGAGATAAAACCTGCACATAGAGGAAGAAGAGAAGAAAGTAGAAACATATTATATTTATTAGACTGTCTAGCTTGATTTCTTTTTTTTTTTTTTTTTTTTTTTTTAAATGCACTGCAGGAACTCTGGTTGCAATCTTATGCCTTTTCATTTTTTATTAGCCCAAGTTTTCTAATTCTTTTTTCTCTCCCTTAAATCTGTTGTTAGTTGATATAATATTTAATTTTCAGCACTTCATTAGATTTTCCCGGTTAAGGAAATCATCATTTATAAGTTTCAAAGACAATGATTTTTAAAAAATAAATCAGTCAATGATTTTTTTTTTAAATCACTTAATATCCTACCCAAATTTTTATTTAATATGACACACATACACTCAAATTTTGAATCATAAATCCTACTGCCAATTAAGTTAGTGTTAAGTATGGAGCAGTATTCTTAATATCTGTATTTTTACAGCTGATTCAAGTTATGGTTGCACTTGTCAGGATCAGATTTTTCCCTGATCCATAGGTGTCAAAGAGCAATGACATTTACCTGGACCTGAGAAAAGCCTTTGACACTGTCCCACACTACATCCTGGTCTCCAAGCTGGTAAAATATGGGTTTGATGGATGGACAAAGAACTGGCTTGATGGCCGCACCCAAAGAGTGGCTGTCAATGGGTCCATGTCCAAGTGGAGGCCAGTTACAAGTGGAGTCCCTCAAGGATCAGAACTGGGACCAGTCTCGTTTAACATCTTCATTGGAGACACAAACAGTGGCATTGAGTGCACCCTCAGCAAGTTTGCCAACAACACCAAGCTGTGCGGGTTGGCTGACACACTGGAGGGTAGGGATGCCATCCAGAGGGCCCTCGATAGGCTGGAGAGGCGGGCCCATACCAACTTCATGAGGTTCAACAAGACCAAGTGCAAGGTCCTCCATCTGGGTTTGGGCAATCCCAGGCACCAGTATAGGCTGGGCAGTGACTGGCTTGAGAGCAGCCAGGAAGAAAAGGACTTGGGAGTACTCATGGATGAGAAGCTCAACATGAGCCAGCAGTGTAGACTTGCAGCCCAGAAGGCAAATCATATCCTGGGCTGCATCAAGAGAAGCGAGGCCAGCAGGTCGAGGGAGGTGATTCTCCCCCTCTACTCCACTCTTGTAAGACCCCACCTGGAGTACCACATCCAGTTCTGTAGCCCATATTACAGGAAAGATATGGACATGCTGGAACATCTCCAAAGAAGGGCCACGAGGGTGATCAGAGGGCTGGAGCACCTCTCCTATGAGGACAGACTGAGAGAGTTGAGGTCATTCAGTTTGGGGAAGAGAAGGCCCCAGGGAGCCCTTCTTCCGGCCTCCCAGTACCCAAAGGGGGCCTATTCAGTGAAACCATCTAGGATAAAAAGAAATCACTAAATATATCTAGCTTAGTTAATTTTCACTAATCTTTTGTTTGTCTGCTTTCCATCACATGCTGTAACTATTTGGTAAAATCTTAGTTGATGTAAGTTATGCAACTAAGAAGTCAGAACCAGAAGAAAACAATGTGTATTAAGTCATAATAAAAAAGATCAGTTTGCTTTAAACTTAATTTTGCTCCACCTTAAGCCAAGGACAAAAGTGGGGTAAGACAGTAGCTGGTGCTGGGTCCCTTGATACAAATTTCCATAGACACTTAAATGGCTCCTGAAGCAGGGAGTAAGACTGTTAAATATATTTCTGTTAATGTGCACATCAATTTAGCTTTGTGATATTATCCTAAACTCAAGGAATTATATCAGAGAAGACTGCTGGAGGAAAGAAACAGAAGTTAAATCAATGAGGACAATGCTGTTTGGTTCCAACTAAATGGATAAGATAGGTCAGCCCAGATAATGTGCTTATTACCTGCTGGAGGAGCGATGGTTGCCCAGAAGTGACACTTAGGAGCTGCTTGCTTTGGCGTGGGCGGGGTTCTGGGTGCTCACACATGGCTGCTTAAGCGATGGACCCTAATAGGAAAGGACTGGCTTCAACAATAGTGGTGCTCAAAGACACTTTATAATTAGAGAAATTACTGAATAATGCAAAGCTCCTTGAATGGGTTTTTCTTCTGGCCCAGGTGATGGACAGATGAAAGAAGTGCAGGTAAGGTCTCTCCAGCTACTCCTAGCTTTTGGAAGGATCTCCTAGTACAGAAAAGGACTGGGTATGAGGGCAGGTGAAGTCACTCTGATTTATAGTGGGAACAACAAAACAAGGAGAAAGGCCCATTTAATCCCTTTGCAAGGTTGAAACAGAATAAGGATGGTTTGCAAACCTCTTCCCTTTTCTTTAGACTTCGCTGTCTCTCGCGTATCACAGCTACAAACTAGTCTGTCCCAATTTATCATGTTTATGGAGCTCGTTGTTACAGCTGCTCCACTCAGACCATCTCTGAGTGAGAGAAATCTCTCTGAAATCTCTGTCTCAGGAGTGGAAAAACCAGCATCACAACAGAGAACCAGAGAGGGCAGTTCCTGCTGCTGAGGTCTTGAGGATGAGGAAGGCTAAAGGAAAAATTAAATGAGAGGCTAAGCAATGAACCCCTCCAGTCTGGTCTGAAAACTTAGGTTAAGATATGCTCCAGTTTTAGTCTCTCTTCAATGAGATCATATAATTAGTATATGAAGGACAGTTATGAAACCGTTGAAATCCTAGATACATCGAGAACTTGTTAGGCCTACTATGATTTTAAGGATTAGAAATGACATGAGGTGATTGAGCAGGTCCAGAGAAGGGCAATGAAGCTGGTGAGGGGTCTGGAAAGCATGTCTTAGGAAAAGAGACTGAGGGAACTGGACTATCTTCATTCTGTGCATAATGTTTCCCCTACCAACTCAAACATCTCCTTCCCTGGAGTCTGTGTTTTTAATTGCAACTTGATATCAACCCTCTCCTTTTAAATGTAATATTTCTTTCCTTTTCATCTCTGCACCTACTTCAAATGTGTAATTAAGTGGGCACATCCACCACATCCTAAATATTCTGTCTGGAAAATGGCTGTAAAGCTGAATTACCCCCTGTTCCCAGCTCAGTGAGGCAGAAAAAGTCAACAGAAAACAGTGCCTCAATAAAGCATTAACCTTAGTTTTTTAATAACTGGTGTTTTATCTAGGTGTTCTTCCCAAGTCACCAACACTTAGACATTACAAATTCTACTAGGCTACTATTAATATTTTAAAAAATAATGTAAAGGTGATAGCATTAGCTGTTTATCATGGTTTTTTGAACTGGTTACTTTGTTTCTATGACATTCACACACAATTCCTTCCTTAGCTATACAGTGGAGAAGGGCATGGAAGCTGGTGAAGGGTCTGGCAAACGTATATTATGAGAAACAGCTGAGGGAACTGGGATTGTTTAGTCTGGAGAAGAGGAAGCTGAGGGGAGACCTTGCTGTTCTCTACAACTACCTGAAAGGAGGCTGTAGTGAGGAGAGTGTTGGTCTCTTCTCTCAAATAACTAGTAATAGGACAAGAAGAAATGGCCTTGAGCTGTGCCAGGGAAATTTAGATTGGATATTAAGGTCAGAACTGAGGTGTTGTCATGCTGCCTACAACCCTGCAGCTCAAGGGAAATGAGTTGGGTGAGTGATGCAGGAGGAAAAGAACGTGGTAGTATTGTGTTGAAGGTGTCAGGGAGGAAGTCTGAGGCTTTGCCTGAAGCAGAAATCTGTGGCAGATGCAAGTGTCTGCTAGACAGGAAGGGGAAGTACATGGTGAAGTGGAGCAGGGTGTGGGAGTGTCAAATACATAGAATAGAATACATAATTTATAATTCCATAAACAGCATGTGTGGTGGGAGCCTTGGTCTGGAGATAACATGAGCTCATCGGAAGTAGGGTTTAGTTGCTTCGTGGCTGGTTTTTAATTTGCTTTTTAACATTAATATTAAACATTGATAAATATTTAAGAATTGTAAACAGCTTACGGGAAAATTGCCCGAGAGGAAGGGTGCCAACAGGAGGACTCTGAAGTGTTATATTTATTACATGCCTTTATAGAATGAGGACCCTGTTCATCTATTGAAGCTATTCGTCGGTTTGCCAAAAAAGAGCCACCGTTTCAGAAAAATATTTTTAAATCTGTATTTCCTACTCTATTTCAATTTTTGAATGACTGAAGTATTTTCTTGGCTAGTTTAACCGGTTATCCAGATGGTTCTCAATACCCTCCTCTGGTCCTTTTGATGACCAGAAAGCACTGGGGTTTTTTGTTTTGTTTTTTACAACATTCTTACGTTGAATCCTCAGTAGTGATGAATGTTCTTTCCCTATGCTACAAGTCTCTGCTGAGTGAACAGTTTGTGTGTGTATTTTAATTTAATGATTTGCAAATGTTTTCTGGGTTAGAGAGTGCTTGCAACCAAACATTCCCATAACACTTGAAGCTGAACTGCCTCATCTGGAAACTACAAGCAAATGAAAATGGGCTTGTCATTTTTGCATCTCCTTGATAAAAATTACTTATTGCTTTGGAGTTTTTAGCAAGTTTATTTTTCTATGGGATCAGCATGATTGTTAGGGGGCTCTTTAAAATCATAAAGTTAATGGGAATTAACTTAGCAAAGGCTTTACATTTATCACGTTGGATTTAGTTTGACTATGCTTTAGCCAAAGGCAAAGAGTTTTGTACCTTATGCTATTCTCTGAGGAACTACCAGATGGACCTAAGGGATATATGGCCACATTCCAAAATATACTACACTCACTCTTGTTAAGGTTGAAGTAAAAGGACCTCCATCTAGTTTTCTAGTAAGCTGCTTTCTAGCTTGGTGAATCTCAGCACATACTAGTGCCTGGGGATGCAGGACTTTGTACCTCTCTTTCTTGAACTGTGCAATGTTCCTGTCAGATAATTTCTCCATCCTGTCAAGGCCTCCCTGGAGGTCACTAGGGTCTTCTGCCATATCAGTCACTCCTCCTATTTTTGTATTATCAGCAAAGCTGCTGAGAGTGCACTCTGTTCCATCAATGTTCAATGTGCCAGGTGGCTAAGGCTGAAAGCACATAATCTCCTGTTGCTGTGTAGCTTTCAGGCATCCTTCCATGTTCACTGGTTTCCAAAGGACACATTTTCCAGCAATTCTTAACATAACACAACGCACATTATGAACTCTACCCAACTTCAGCCAAGAATGAAAGAGCTCAGATGTCCCTATGGAGCCGCTTTAGAACAGTTGGGGAAAAGCACATTAAAAAGTTGCACATTATACGTGCATTAAAAGCGCCTTGGCGCGTAGAGGGAATCGATTCTTTAATTGAGAAAGAAAGCAAACTGTCAAGGTATGTTTCTACATTTAACGAGTAGAAATCTAATTTTGCAGTTGCTGCAGTCATAGGATCATGGAAGAGCTTAGGTTGGAATGGATCTTGGAGATCTCCTCCAACCTCCCCACCATGGGCAGGGGCACCTCTCAACCAGGTTTGACTGCTCAAGGCCTCCTCCAGCCTGCATGATCTGGCACACCTTACCTTATTTTTGTACCTTCTAGTTAAAACTCAGATTGAACTCAGATGTGTACTGGAGAAGGTTTGAGGTGAACCTTTCTTCTCCAGCACACGAGAAACTTCTTCTTGCTATGGCTTGTAAATAAGCAAACTGACAACATTTATCATGAAGGAAAAAGAAACTCAGAGGAGCCAAAAGCCTGGGTAACTATAAGGTTTAGCACACAGCTAAGAGCTTGAAGTTCAATTGAAATCTCCCTTGTTTCTACACAGCTTCTGTTTCCTTTGTTGGCAATGCTGCTTTCTGGAGGCAAACTAATTAAGAATATGGGAAAATAGTTCACATTCAGGACAAACAAAACCTAGCCACTTAATCTTTCATATATTATCAACCAAAAAAAAAAATAGAGTAGGCAAAATATTTGATTTATATGTTTTATTGGAAATAACCTTTTTCCCCCCTTTTCTTTCCCTTTATCTTTTCCCTGTGAAGAAGTGCACAGTGGTGATTTTCCCCAATATTTAGAAGGAAAAACTGTTGAAGTACAGAAGCAAAAATTCTCTGACTCTGGCTTGAAGAAGATTCACAGTGACCGTCCCATTTGCAATAATGAAGTCAAAGAAAAGAAAGCTGAAGCATTTTTTGACAGAAAAGGAAAATCTGTATTGAAGGTTGAAGACAATATGTCTACTACAATCACAAAAGCAAGTAAAAAAAACACCCAAAACTGGGCAGCCAAGCCAGCTACTTCCTAGAATCTCCTGGGTCAGCCAATGGGCAATGTGATAAAAACTCCCACTACAGTTCCGAGGGGACTATCAATACTGCTAGGACCCAGTTCTAACACAATTTAGCTAAGGGTGATCTGAGCAGTCAGAGAGCAGATGCAGGGACAAAAGGTAGATAAAGACAGGAGTATCAAACTGCCTAGGCCTTCTGAGGTTTCCCAGGACCAGCTGAAAGTGGCATTTGAAGCTTTCTGGGGCTTTTGTCTGCCTTAGGGTGTTGACACTGAGGCCAGGCAAGGGAATGAAGTGGGAGATGAGATGAATTTTCCAAGTTTTTTTCTGCCATGCCATGAAAAATAGGCTTTGCAATGCTGTGGTGTGATGGTGAGATGTTTGTCAGTCCTGAGTTGGAGAAGTGTGAAGCCCACGGTGAGATGAGGGTGTTGACCATGTGTATTGTGACTTGTTGTCATTTCTAAAGGCACCCAATGTGATGATCACGGCTACCGCCACAGCTCAGAACTGGGCCCCGCAAGAGGCTGCGGGGAAGCAGCAGGACACAGTGAAACCCGCAGGGGTTCGTTTCCCCACGAGCACTCCTTATCCTACTCAGTCCTTGCCACGCAACGTAGGCAGCCAGCATTTTCCTCAGCACGCCTTGGCACCTCCTAATCAGTTAACAGCAGGAGTCCAGATGAGGCCTCCTCTAAACCAGATGAACGATAGACCAGGACTAAACCAGTCTAGTATATGAATAATATATATATTTTAAATTTCTAGGGCCTCTTGCTTTCAATCTACATTGCTTAATAAATAATATATAATTTACCAATAAAGGTATATTTTACTAGTAAAGGTAAAAGTGACCTGTTGTGGATATGCTAAGAAAAGTGGTGGGTGCAGTTGCCAGAAATGCTTAGCAAACAAAGATGGTTCTTGTCATAAAATATTGTGGTCTGTGAACACACCAGCCAGATACCTGCTACTGATGAAATACAAATAAAAAAAAGCCAAATTGCTCTGGATCTAAAAGGTCATTTGAGATGATGCTGTTTTCAGGTTCAGCTCAATTCAGGAAGGTTTCTGTTTCTTACAGGAGTTTCTACCCAAAGCCAGTGGTTTTGTTAAACTCATTTAGAAAGGGTCTGCTTTATGAACTTCTCTGGTGTTCAGGAAGTTTCAACACCTGCAACATTTGAGAAGCAGGTCAGTGCTGATGGGGAGAGATGAAGGCAGTGTCAGAACACATCTTAATGGAAAATTCAGAACAATCACTGCAAGTAAATGAGAGTTCATACTGCTTTTAAGTACCCTGATAAATTGATATAAAAGCACTTACAATTCACAGTAACACACTCAGTTTAATATTTTATATATTCCCATGAATATATGCTAAGAAAATGCACTTGTCTTGTTTGGGTTAAACGTTGCCCAAACTTGATCCAAACTAAAACCATCCAGCAAACCTCTGTGTGTGCAGCTCTTGGTAGCCTTTGACAGAAATCATGTAATTTTTTAAGCCATAGTGCAAGATAAAAAAGGAAAGCCCCTCTCTGTCTCATACTGAATACCCAGAGTTACAACTTAGGGAGTAAGTTCTGGAGTATCCAAGATACAGGACATTTTCAGGGTAGTTTCTTCCAATTTTTCTAGTGACCTTATTTTACTTGGCATGAAATTTTGAAAGCCACAGAGAGGTTTTTTTAAACCTGCAATCTCTGAAGAAGAAATGTATTTGGCCTCAAACGTTTGTTTTTATTCATGCAACAAAGGAGGACTGTTTGTACAGCCACTATCAGCTGCAGTACTGGAAACAAAATGCTCTTTCAGTATTGGTGTTGAATATTTTCTAATGCCACTGAAGTGAGCAGATATCCTTAGAGAGAAGAAGGAACAGCACCAAACCTAATGCTTTCTTTCCAGAACAACAATCCATCAGCAGCAAGATGATGCAGCCTACTTAAATTTAATTTACTGTGCCAGGGAAAAATTAGAGAAGCAACTGCATTATTACAATGGACTAGTTTTAATTAAAGCTCCTGAGGAGAAGTTAAGCATCAACTAAGAAAAGGCAGCCATGTCTGGAAGCTCTGTTGAGAATAAAAATAATAATAAAAATAAAACAGATGCCAAAAGACATTCATGGAAATGGGCTTTTGACATTTAAAGAGCTCTTTGGAGAAAAGGGGCCTCATTGCTAACCTGTTGAAAAAGTTTGTACAGCTCTTAAAAACAAATGGGTATTTGTAACAAGAAGTTCAGATGGAAACATAAATTGATTTACTCAATGTTCAGCAGTTTATATGGTCAGGGAGACAGCTGAGGACAGAGCCAGTTAGCAGACTGAGGTTAGAAATTAACTTTCCATAGCAGCAAGTATAGACAGGCAGAAAAAGATGTGGTCTGTAACTATAATGTTTCCCAGTCATGCAGCTCCATTAGATGTCTGCAGAGTTCCTCATCATCTTCTCAAGTCTTCTATAACTGAAAGCAATTGTAGAATCTTCTATGTTTTTTCTTTCATTTATCACTCAAAGTTCTAATACAGATCAACTACTAAAACTGTTCAAAATGGAAGGGATTCAACTGTCCTCTTAATTCAGTGGAAGCAAATTCAGGCTGTGGGCTCCTGAGGTGAGACTCACTCCTGCTGAATGACATGTCAAATCAAAGATCCAAGGAAACTGAAAATAAGTTGATGTCTTAGCAAATGTGTCGGAGAAACAACCTTTTTTTCACATCATAGGGCTAATGGATTTTATCTTACCCTAGAACCTGCATCCCCTAGTTTCAGTAAGACAAAAAGGTTGTCACATTATCAAGAAAATGCAATTTATGAACTTAGTTTATTTTGCAGCAACCCTGGTTGTGAATCTTTTATATATATATAGCAGGTGAATAAAGCCAGAAGAACTTTATTTGCGATATCTGGAACAAAATATTAAAAAAAAAACAAACAAAAAACAAAGGAAATTCCGTTTGTATTTTAACATATTAGTACTATAGTTTCTATACTAGCTTACAGAATGTTACTTAAGAAATACTGGGGTTTTTTTATGTTGGACTCTGATGCCCAAGTGGCAGAAGTTCCACAAGTTTCCTGCAACCTATAAACTCCTCATCTATCCAACAGGGCTGTGGTGAGGGATAGGGTGAAGGTTAGGGTGAGGGTTAGCATGAGGGTGAGGGTGAGGGCGAGGGTTAAGGTTAGGGTTAGGTTGAGGTTTAGGGTTAGAGTTAGGTTTTACGTAAGGGTTAGGGATAGGGTGAGGGTTAGGGTCAGGATTGAGGTTAGGGTTTGGTTTAGCGTTAGAGTTAGAGTTAGGGTGAGGGTGAGGGTTAGGTTTAGGGTTAGGGTTAGGGTTAAGGTTAATCCTACAAATCTTAAGGGAAAAAGCCTTTTTGTGGTCTTTCCACACTCTCACCAATTTGCTCCAAAAGCCTACAGTGATTTCCCTGAATTGCTTCCAAAATGAATCCCATAAAACAGCCTCTCCACTACAACTGCCTTATTTGCAGGCAAGTCAAAGGATCAGCTGGTTACAGGGCTTCTTTAGGAAAAACAAACAAACAAACCCAGGAATCAGGCCCAAACAAAGTGTTTGTAGTTTTAAATGCTCCACAGAAAATGCAATTCATTTTCCATTGCTTATTTCATATTCACAGAACCACAGAATGTTAGGGGTTGGAAGAGACCTCTGAAGACCATCAAGTTCAATCCCCTTGCCAGAGCAGGACAAAATTAGAGCAGATCATGCAGAAATGCATTCAGGTAGGTCTTGAAAGTCTCCAGAGAAGGAGACTCCACAGCCTGCCTGGGAAGTCTGTTCAAGTGCTCTACAACCCTTAAAGTAAATGTTGCTTTATTTACACGTGGAGTTTCTATAAATTCAATGACCTTAAATGTCATCAGCTTTTTAATTGTAAAATCAATCTGACTCCCTGGGTATGGAGTTCCTGGGTGTTACTACATATGTTAGTAAAGACATCTCACAGGAGGTATTTAAATGATCATCAGATGGCTCCAAGTGCAGAAAAGTCACTCAGGCTCTGCTGTTTGTACCTGCCAAGAGTCTTACCATTTACACTTCTCTGGGTATTCTGAGCCCTGTCCTAACCAAAGCAGTAGGATGGTGGGAATATTCTGAAATTACCTCTAGAATCAGCTTGCCTGAGTTTTCCTGTGCTCTTGCTTTGAAACTGGAGTTTAAAACTGAGTACTGGTCAAGTCTCTGGCACAAGCTTCTTGTGTGATTTCAAGTGGCTCTCACTGTCCTTATAATTTGAAATAGCCATAAACCACTCATAAAATATTCAGAAGTTAATGGAAGTGCAAAGAGGGCACCACAAAGCTCGTGGTGTCACAAAGAGCCCAGGAAAAGATGCCCAGCAGAAGGGATCCCAGGAGAAAGGGAGGTGCTGCTGCTATCCAGCATCACTGCTTGGACTCAGAAACCTTCTCTGGGTTATTCTTTGCTAAGGCAGTTTTTGAGTTTTGAGGTATTTTATATTAATTTTTTTTTTGTGTGTAGGAAACTGCAGGATTGTTTCTGGAAGGTTGGGGGTCCGGTAAGGTGACTATAATTTTTCAGTGTCTCCTCTGTTAAACTGAAGAAACAAATATATAACTTAGCAGGAAGGGTTAAGTCAAGTGACTATTTTCTAGTTGAAAATCAGATTCTCATAGCCATATGTAAAATGAAAAGCCTCTCACTCTAACACAGTAATAAATCTTCAAGAATTAAAAAACTGCTAGCAAAGCAACCACCTCAGGACTCTGATCAATTTTTAATGTAGAAGCAAAGATTTGGGAAGAAAAACTGTTTAAAACACTTACTTCTCTGAAGCACTATAGCATTCAGCCTCCAGGAGATGCCTGGAGCAGAAGTGCAGGATCAGTGATGTTACCAGTAGTTTTATCCAGGAGAGGTGGCCTGTAGTCCTTGTTTAATCATTCATGAGCCTACTTGGGCTGCTGCTGTTTGCAGTAGCTTGGTGAGTTTTCAGCCCCACACCATCAATGGAAGCAAGTCAGTTTGCAGAACATTTCTGAGGTTCAACATGAAAACAGCTATTTCAGTTTAACTTTTATCTGTTCACTTTGTATACTGGGCAGGAAATAGTGATTCATATCCATTGCCATAATGAGCTCAGGAAGAGAAGAGGCAATAAAATATCTAAAGATGACAGAAATTTCCAAATGTCAGTCAACATCAACAATTTATCTCATATTGATTTATTTATATAGATTAAAACACATTAGAACTGAGCTTTATAGTTTTCCTTCATCTCCAACCTCAAAGAAGTCAGTCTTCTGCTACACTATCTACTGTGATAACTGAAGGAACCACTGATAGATAAGTCAGTTTTGTGGCTGAGGCCTCACACTCCTGTTCTCTATCATCAGATAAAGATCAAAGCCAGTTCGAGTCACGTGGCTCAAGAGAAACCATCATCTTCAGTCAAAATTAAAAGCCACGACACTGACTTCCTGAACTGGCATCTTTACAGAAATGGGAACTTTCAACCAGTAAGGCAAAGACTTTCCCAGCCATTGGGACTGGGAATTTAGGATTCCCCAAGTCTGTGGTTGCTAAATTACTGTTTGACAAGGTGTTTGAATACAGCAGTAGAAATGGAGTCTGTTCTCTCCAGGAAGTTCACTTTCTGTTGCATCCAAAGGACACAGCTAATATTCAGGTGAGTTACCATGTTTTTCTGCTTCTGTTGCTGTGCTGCTGTATCAGTGTTCTGCACCCTCTTTCTTCAGGATGTTACCACAATGTGAAGGTATCTTGATCCTCACTCTTACACCCTCTGATATTTGTACCATGTCTTTGAATTGCATACAGCCCAGGACTTTGTTAGAAGCATTTAGAAAATATTATGGCTAAGGTGTGTCTATATGCAATTATTTATCGCAGTTGTCAACAACCACCAAACCATTAAGTCCTGACAAACTCCCTTGTAGATAATTACAAGATTCCTATCTAAATTCTACCTGAGAATTTAAATGGGATAATGTCTTAACATTGTTTTCTACAAGGTAAAAGTGATGACAGGTGAGTTCTCTTATAATTCCTTTACTTTGAGATGCTCTGTATAGACCCATAAAATCTTTTCACATGTGTCCTGGATTTATGTGAAGAGAATATGAACTTGTCGTGTTTCAGCTTCTACTGTGGGGTTAGACCTGTACTTTTTCACACTGGCCATAGGTCTCTCCCAACAATCAAGAAACTAAGAGTTCAGTTTCCATTTATAATTGTCAACCGCAGCCCCATAATAAACCAAATTTAAACATCACTCCAAACAATCCATCTTCGTCACTTGTTCCATTGCAAGCCCTCTCTGTCTTATTCCTATCAGCCAGCCATGACACGGCATATTGTTGTTCATATACATCCCTGTAGCTATTTTAGAAGCCTGTGGTGTTCTCCACTGAAGTCAGAAACCCCCTGAAAACATGGCTGTTTCTTTTGGATCATGTCAGACTTGCTCAGTCATTTGGGAAAATTTTCATTCTTTAGAACTAGTCAGCAATTTGTTGTGAAATTCTGTGAGGGAAAAGCTGTCAAAAAAAAAGAAATCTGGCTCATCTTCAAAAAAGCTTTTACAACACAGTCTGTTTTGATCTATGGCTCAACTACAAAAAAAATAAATACAACACACTTCAAAAAAAATAAAAAAGAAAGATCCAATAGTTAAAATGGCCCTGTCAACATTATTTTTTAATTATTTTTTTCATACATCTCTTTTGCTCCTTGAACAAAGGAAGGTATTTTCCTCTTGGTTTTGTATTTCTGAGTCATTTCACATTATAGCAAATTGCTGGCAAAGTTGCAGTTATGGCTAAATGGTCACTTAAAATTGAAGTCTTTTTCAGAATCTTTCTAAAGCAAATTATTGTCCTCAGACAGTTGGTGGTGGAGCTGGTTGCACTCAGCAGTGCTGCTGTTATAGCTGTGCCCCAGGGACATGACGTGGAAATAGCAATTTAGAATATGCGCAGTTTTGATGCCACAGACGGATCTGTAATCTAGGTTGTCCTCCTTTCCAAATAACATTATCAACAGAATTTATTACTGGTTTGGCTGCAGAAAGCTAATTCCTTGTAAACATAGAATAGGAATCCTAATGAAGCCGCTGAAGCTGCAGTGTGAGCTTTAATATTGAAAGTGTGGGGGGTTGGAGAGGGGAGAGTTGATCATACTGAGTCAGAAGGAATAGGGAGGATCGGAAATAACCGTGGTGCTTCTTTACGCTGTTTACAAGGCAAACAGTAGAACGCTAAGGAAATGTCAGGGTCCAAAAGCACGGTTACGTAGATAGGCTCTCCTGGGGCTGGCTGCAGCAGAAATGGTGAATATTGGCTGCTACCCTGCCTGCTCAGGTCTTCTAACATCCAGCATCCTCCTGTCTGCCCTTTCCCCCCTCCCAAGGTGCGAGCGACTCATCCTGACTGCTCCAATAACCATAACTGGCTTCCATTTCTAGTATTAGGGAAGGATGTACTTGCTATTTTCTGAAAGACACCTCTAAAACTATGCAATATATAGAAGCCGGGGAGAATATGGAAAATCTCTGTGGATTAAATGCAAAAATAGCATTCCTTCTCCTTTTGTTACAGTTTTATTAATAAGGTCTCGAACTAGAGAATAAAGTGCAACTTACACTCAGTTTCCTCATACGTGCAGAAAGTGCAAAGTGCACTGGCCAGGAAATGGAAGAGTGCTGAGAAGTCAGCTCTGTGCCAGCAGACTGGATTCCTCTCATGGTGGGAGAAGAGTCTGCAGCTTCCCACATCATGAAGGGCAGGAAATGTGCTACTGTTGAAGACAGAAGATTTCCAAGACATTCACCAGATTGAGAGTGCCACTAAAAACAATGGCATAAGAAAAAGTGTTTTCTCAGCAACTCATACTTTCAGTTCATTTATCATCTTTCTGACACTGCAATATAAGAAAAAATCATGCATGAGATAAACAGAGCTTCTTCCCCATGAACAAAGTAGTTCTCAGGAACATTCTATTCTGCATCAGGTAACATCTCATGATTTTCCAACTTAGGTAGTCCCTTTTAAAGAACACAGTATATAGCTAAAACTGAGAAGCAAAATTAATTAAAAAAAAAAGAAAAAAAGAAAAAAAGAAATTTATTTTAGTTGTGATAGAGCTGGGATAGATACAACTCCTATTGTGAACCCTTAATATCAGAGGTATTCCAGTGCTTTTTTCCAGGTACCCTTCAGCTTTGAAGTTCTTATCTAATACTTATATACTTAATACAGATAAAATGATACTTAGAAAGAATGGTACAATAAAGAAACTGTGTTCTTATACCAGAAATTACATATTGCATTGTAGAAAACATCCTTTTCTTTCAATCCTAATGGTTTACATTCTAAAGAGCAGATGCGGCTCACAGAATATACAAATCTTTGTATTCCATTGGGATGTCTGTTGAAGACAAAGAATGGCTGAAATTAGTGTTAATTACCTAAACATACTGTAGACTAGGGCCAGTGTGAAATCTCTGTTATACCTAAACCTGGAAGCTCACTCTTCCCGTGTCTGCCTATGCAGCTCTTGAGCTTGAATGCTTCTATCTTCTACTAGCAGGAATTGCATGTTTTGCACAAATACTACACTTGTTTAAAAACATATCTTCCTTGGGGAAGCAGCTGAAACCACCCCAGACCTCCCAGGACTGTTCTCTTCCATCAGGATCAATACTGGAATTATTGTGGCCAAGCAGAAACGTTTAGAGATATCTCAGAGTTGGAAACCTCTGAAATCCAGCAGCTACCTGTCTGGAATGCTGGGCCAGGGGTGGTTTGCTACAGCCTGGGGGAGAACTGAAAAGCCTCAGGCTCAGCAGGGAGTCACCCACAGGCACCCCGGGTGTCACAGCCCATTAGGTAACTCTAGTGCAACTGAATTGTTTTTTATAACCCCATATAAATCATGCTTTGGAATATTTGCTGAAATGCTGGAGTTTTCTTTCTTTATTTTTTTATTTATTAAAATAACTTATAATAAGTGCTGCTAATGTGCTTTCTCTGACTAATACCCTGTTGAAGAGAGAAAGAATGCATTTTTTATTATTTTAGCTTTGAAAAAGTAAGAACCTAAACAAAAAGAGAGAAATCCCAGAGCCTTCTCAACATGCTGCTGTTCAGTGGTACCTTGGTCCCTCGAAACACGCACGAAAAGGATTGCTCACTAAATATTATGTGGAGCTTTTTAAAGCTTTTTTGCCCACTCCTTCCACAGCAACGTGCAAAATCACCTGGGGCATTGCTGTAGCAGGGAAGCAGTCAGTTCTGTGTCCAGTGCTGGGCACTCCAGTTCAAGAGGGACAGGGAGCTACTGGAGAGAGTCCAGTGCAGGGCACCAATTATGCACAGTTAAAGGCATAAACTGAGGTGGCCAACCTCTCAGATGGGCTCAGATCAAGAACACAACTAAGGAATTGTTCTTTTGTCTGTATCCTGAAACGCAATTAAACTCAGAAAGCTGTGACTGGTCTCTGAGCTAGGAACCTGTAAATCTCTGCATAATTTTCTGTAGTTTGTATTTAAAATAATTGTTTAGCCTTTCACCTCCAGATGAGGCTTATATTACCTCCATATTTGCAAAAAGAGGAAGACTAGATACAAATAATCAGAGGTAATGATTTTTTCAGGGAAATGACAATAAATTTTCTATAACAGCAGAAATCTTATCCCCCTTAATAGTAACCTCATAGCTAGTAGGGTCATATTCTCCTATTGCTGATATTTATCATACATAATTTTACACATTATGTAATGATAAAAACCACAATCACTAAAACAGCTGGTACTAAATAATACAATGCATATATTCCATTTAGGAAGATGACAATAACTTTGAGCACATAAGTGTGGTTGCTTCTGAACAGACCTTTGCTTGTCTCAGGTCTGACAAGCCTAAGCACTAGTTGTCTGAAATGTATTTGCCTTTAGATGTTGTATCCTGAATTTATGACTGCATAGGAATTTGCACAATTTCTTACCACAATAAATACAAAAGTGTCAAAATAATGTATTTCATCTGTAAAAATTTAAAATATGGAAAATGTTAATTATAGGCAAAGATATCTAATTTTTATTGTGTATATGATATGAAGCAATAAATACCACCCTAGATTTTAAACTTTTAAAAACATTTGAAGTTGGGTAACACAAATATTAGATATACTGCTTTTGAGAGAAAAACTTTACTTTTTTTAAACAGATCTCCCACCAGTTGTGTCCATTATATATATAAAAAAAAATGCAGATTCAAGGCCCCAGATTGCACTGATTACAGAATATTCACATGATAAAGTTTTAATAAAATTTCTAAAACCATTTGAGGTCTGAGTCATTGTATGCAGAACATGCTACAGCAAAGTATCTTTCAAGTACAAGAACATTGTCCGAATCTGCCAGTTTTAAAAGGAAAAAATAAACTAATCCTTCTGGTAACTAGATGAACATTTAACATAGATTGCATTTCAATACATGCAGGAGATAATACTTACTTCTATTTTTGTTCAGAAATAGATTAAATCCTCATTCTTGTCTTTGATTGTTCCACATAATATTTCCTTAAGAATAAGCAGTTCTGCCACTGCATCTTAATGCATGGTGGCTCCTTTTCATTTGGCATTCTTCAGAATCAATGGAAAGAACAAGTGTTCTCAGCTGACAGAGGCTTCCATTGTGTCTCTTCAGCTTTCAGTCTGTAAAAGAGGCCCCATGTTTTCTAAATTCTTATATTGTCCAATTTAAGAGTCACAGCTACAGATTGATATAAAAACATTTTAAATCCTGATCACTACAGGTTCTGCAATCAGAAATGAAAAAGCACCTCTCAAACCAGGCCCCTTTGCTGAAAAGCATAACATTTTCCAACAAGAGTCTCTAGTTTTTGAAACAACATATTTTCTTTTAACAGAAATCACTGCTTTATGTATGATTCAAGCAACATGCCCTGTTAACAATATGGCAGCAGAGAAACTTAGCTTTCTAAACCTGAAATGGAAACACACTAAAAACTTGCTAGAATTTAAATTCTGTTCCACACTTCTGTCCATGGGAAAACTTGTCCTGCACACAACCTTGTCCCTTCTTGATTTTGCTGTTCTAGTGTAGCACAGTTGATACAGTGCCTGAGACTGGTAGTCAATCACTCTTTACATGTGGGGCTGCACACCAGAAACACAGAAACAGCATCTAATAGGGCCTAAAATTCAACTTGTATGTCTATTTTTCTTCTTAATGCTGTTTTCTTCTTGGAAGAGTCTATTAAGAAAGTAATTTGAAGCAATGCTCTTTGTGCACTTTGAGTAATTTTAAGTTGGAGAGCATATTTTCTCTTTACAAAGTAGAAAATTCTTATTTCAGTGGTAAAATCTATGCCTCAAATACAAATGAGTATGTAAACTGATTTCTGAACAATGCTTCCCTGCACTTGTAGTGAATCTGAGTTCTTGGAGGAATACTATAATTCAATCAAGGCTTATAAAGGCTGGTGGTCTAAAACCCATTTTCCCCTTCAACTCAAACCATTCTATGATTCTAAGCATTGTTGTGTATTCAGCCTGGTAAGTGGTTGTCAAAGGATTATTTCTAGATCAGTATATTAGGCATAGGTGCTTAATTTGCACAGAGATTAGCACCTTTTCCCACTTAATTTTTCGTCTTTGGAAATCCTTGGGCCTGTTTGAGGATCTCACACAGTGTAGTGTCTTATTCTGGGATTAGTCCCACTGACTTGGTAGGTTAGAGGAAATCAGGTAATGAAAACAAAATGGTACTGATCATGCTGTTGAATAGACAAGCAGATGTATTTAAGCTATCTTTAGAATGACTTGAACACATGCACAGTAACTTTTACAGAAAAGTAATTATATCCATGTGCTACAATTTTTCAAGTGCATACCTTGTCCTGTACTGAACTGGCTCAGGCAGATAAATTTTACTGGTGATATAGTTCTCTGTCTGTTATCTGATCCAGTAAATCTTTGGACATCACCATTATTTTCTTCAGTTTAATTTATTTTCATCAGTTAAGTGTATGTTTCTGAAGCAGTTCCATGCACTTTTCTTCTGTACAAGAGCACTTGTTTGGCATAATTATTGTATAAGACTTCTGCATTTTATCAAAATATTGTTAAAATTCACTTTTTTCCTACATCTTGATATTAAATGAAATTAATCTAACAAAGATGAAACATACATTAAACAAGTTTTGCATTCATAACCTGTATTATGCAATTGAGAAGAGACATTCTGAATACCAGTACCATGGCATTGGCAAGAAGAATGAAAACAATGCCTAACATTTGCATGGGGTGCCACAATATTTTCTGTCATTCATTTAGATATTCTCAATTTCTATTCCAGCTGCAGCAGGGGAGGGGCAGACTGGGCAGTACAGAAAAATTCTTCCCTGCAGGAGCAGCCAGAGGCTGGCACAGGCTGCCCAGGGAGGGGTTGAGTCCCTGGGGGTGTTTCAGGGAAAAAAAAGAATCATGCCAATCTATCTTAAAAAGATGTTAGTGTTGGCAAAATGAATAGATATCCATTAAACCATCAATTGAGACTGACCTGCTCATTTAAATGAAAACCCTTTTGGGACTGGGTGGACCTGAAGCAGTGAGTTAGAAGTGAAAGGCTACTTAAGAAACCCTGGAATTATTCCAAATTCCAAACAGGGAGCATCACATTTGTCCAGAGCCAATGTCATGACAAACTGGGAAAACAGACCTTTCAGGCCTTTCTTCATTTGAATCCTGGGCTTTCTAGTCCGTTTTCAAAGTGGGTTGTAAAATCCAAGTAGAAGAACATAATTCAAAAGATTAGTGGAATATTTGCAGCTACTCTTATAAGGGCCAGGTTTGACATCTGCTTGAAGCAGCACATTCAGATACACTACCCAGCAGAAGGAAAATGACTTTCTGGATGTCCAGGAGGAAATTATTCTGCAAAGGAACAAAATACCACTTTTTGTATATGTGCTCTGAGGATCTCAGATAGCAAATAGCTAAATTCAGAGTAGTTTAGTTCACAGCTATTATTAATATTTTTTGTTTACTTCAGAATGTGTGGATAATTGACAGTTAACAGAGGAATTAAATGTATGCAGATTAATATTTATCTCTAATGCTTATAGATTCCCCTTGAAATTAACTTTTCTTCTAAAGGGGAATATGCCAAATTAAGTTTTTACTGTAGTCACTAAAATACACCCACTGGCTGGGAAACCTGCTCATGAACACAGCATTGTTTCAAATGCAACAGCTCATCCACAGCGTTGCTGCCGACACCTCATCACAAAATCCTCTGCTCGACTCAATGCTTGCATCACTCAAAACTCTGGGAATATTTACAAGCAGCTACTTTCCTCCAAGCTGATCTCAGGAGAGGGTGCACTGGTTGGTCTGGCCCTCCCTACAGCCGTGTCCATCCTTGCGTCTCAGAGCGATACCTCTCAAATCAGGGTTACATGAAATGCATATTGCAATGCACTTTCCTTAGATAAACCAGCCCATTTTCATTTATATTTTTTCTGTGATGGGAAACTTTTAAAGTAAATCACACTTGGCTCAAAAAAACACCAAGCATTGGCAACATGACACAGGAGGTCCCATCCAGAGAATGAGTAGTGTAGAGTAGAACTAGCATCTCCCCTGGCAAGAACCTGCTCATAGAGAAAAAAAATTAAGCAGTGCCCTTGCCCATATGGGCGCCCTGCAGCATCCCAGCAAGGTCTGTGTGTTTCTGGGCTGTGTGGGCTGTGCCGTCAGCCGAGGCCTCTGCGCTGACGCCGCAGCAGCAGCAGCTTCCTTCCTGGCATCTCTCGGCACGTGGCTGAGCTCATTAAGTTTTGGTGCCTTCTATAGGCACCAGCAAAGTCTGTTCTCTGCTGCTCTGACCCGCCTTGAGTCTCGGTTTCAAACCTGAGGACTCATTGGTACAGGTGTTCTTTGGGTGTCAGTTTCATATAACCCAATGATTCTGTACTAGGCACCTCCTGATGTGCTTCTTGTAACTGATATACGATGTTTGTATGCTTAAAGGTGTTGTTTAGAATGGAAAATTTGACCACCCCAAATACTATCACACAGTTTCTGCTGCAGAGTTGACTAAACTGTGCATTGATAAAACATGAAAATACTGAGCATGGACTGTTTCTGAAGATGCAAGGGGGGGGGGGGGGGTGTGGGGGTGGGGTGGGGGGGGGGAGTGGTGTCTCCGGAGGCCCCGCCCCCGCT
This sequence comes from Actenoides hombroni, assembly GCA_024336885.1. Taxonomy (NCBI): domain Eukaryota; kingdom Metazoa; phylum Chordata; class Aves; order Coraciiformes; family Alcedinidae; genus Actenoides; species Actenoides hombroni. The sequence goes on along the minus strand of WUAM01006479.1, from coordinate 380,396 downwards.
TTTGTACCTGTTAGAATAAAACGGAGGAAAAAAAAAAGAGACAAAAAAACGAACCCCAAACCCCTCTCCGCAACGGGTAAAAAAAAAAAAAAAAGACATTAATTGGCCATTTTAATTTCTTTTTAATTAAAGAGGGGCGGGGGGGGCTCGGGCCCTTCCCGCCCCAAGCTACGCAGCAGGGAGCTGTGGGAAAGAAGTGGGCTGGCTTTTCAGGCACCATGTCCTGCTCAAACAGCTGCACTGTGTCTTCTTGGCCAGAGGCAAAAAGGGGAGGAAACCTCCTCTGGCAGCCTCTTACTTGCCCACACACAAAACTGGTGTTGTCTAGGAGAGACAGATGGAAAACTAGAACTCTCTTCGAAGTTTAACATAAGATTCCAAGCAGAATAGACTTTCAGAAATGTGGTAAACAAACCTACAAAAATAGGCTGCTGATGACTTCACAGACTCAGAATTTTAGCTTTTATTTCTGCAATGGTGACATCTTCACCACACAGACTCATCAAGCTGTTAAGCCAGTGCTAATTGCATTTATCTTCATGTCTTGAATTCAGATTAATGCTTTATATATGTGAAAGATACCTCTCTAAATCAAAAGTAGCATTCATTTCTGGAGACTGGAATTATGCAAAGAAGCACCAAAATAAACAATTAGTTGGTTGTTTTTTTAGGTGAAGATTAAATATAAGCCCAGCAGCTTCCACAGCAACTGATGTGCTAAGATATGCTTCAGATTTTCTGGATTGAAGACAAATAGACTGTTTTCTCGAGGTCTGGCAGTAGTTGCATCTCATTACCAAACACATCAGATGAGAGGATGCCATCCAAAGAGTATGGTATACAGATGCTTGAAGGACTAATGAGATGCATTTGTTCCCTTTCTTTCAAATAGATACAACCTGCTCATGCTACCCAAGTACTTAAAAATAGAAATTCTTTTGAGCATGAACTAATTCTGTGATCTGCATGCATGAGGAACCAACCCTCAGGCACATAACAGGTTTCTATGAGCTCTTACCTCCCATTCTGGGAATGCCACTCTACCTGTTCTCTCAGGCTTTTCTTAAAGGATGTTTCTTGTTCTTTAAGGGTCAAATGATACTTGAAAAGCATCTTAATGCATTGCTAAAGGATACAAAATAGATTTTCCATCCATGGACACAGCCCTGCTCCTAGATTTCAATAAAGCAGCACTAATTGTGGCTGCTGCACTCTTTCCAATCTTCTCCAAGTACTTTGTTTCTTTAACAAGGCCTCTCTGTTATCCTCCTCTGGCAGGACAAGGGCTGTCAAGCTTTTCCAGTACTGAATACAGCCTCTTTAAAAAAAGGGAAAAAATCTAGGTCAACCCTTCTTTATATTTTAAACACAGCATTCACCAGGGGCAAGTCATGCCTGACTACTCTAGTGGCCTGCAGTCCTGGTCCCCACCAGGCCATGGGAGCTGCCATAGCTGTGTGTGCAAATTGGATCCCAGTACAGACATGTCACTGTTGGAGCTGGTTACATGGGAGCTGTTACCCCCAAGCATTAATAAGGTCTTTGGCATTAGTAAGGCCCAACTAGAGCTAGTCACCCAAGGATTTATTTCTCCCTTTTTATTACTTGGTTACTGCCCAAAACTGAAACCTGTTAGTAAAAATCATGTTAAAGTGTTGATAACATTCCATTGCAATATACATTTTCTTCTCTGATCACTTAAGTATAGCTTTCTGTATGTCTTCTGTATTCTGTATTCTCCAAAGGAAACAGGGTCATGGACTTGGGGAAACTATGAAAACCAGTATTTTTTTTTTTAAATGCTCCAGCCTTCTTTCTTCTTCTTTCCAGCCTATATTCTCCCTAAAAAGTCAACTGACCATTTTTTCATTTGACCAAGAAAAACTGATTTTTCTTCCCCTTTCCCTATGGCAGGGATGGGGGGCAGGGGTAGTTTTCATCTACTATTTGAGAAGGACACAAAATGTCTTAAAAGATGGAAAAAGCTCTTAATTTTTTTTCCTGTTTGGGAACTTCATTAGGGGAAAAAAGGTACATTCTTACACAGAAAGTTGCCTTGCATTGTTTTTTTTCTTAGGCACGATATTTAAAAGATAAACCGATAGATGTTAAGAAGGCTCTTCTGCATCCAGACCCTGCACATACAGTTTGAAGTATAAACATTAGATATTTGTAGTCTTTTTGCAATAAAATGTAAACAAGGGCAATACAGCCAGCTTCATAGAAAACTGGACTTTTGAGGTGCCTTGCCTTTTTAATGTCAATGTGTGGAATAAAATTCCGTGAGTCTTGTTATTAAGCTTGTACTTGCAGTCCAGTGGAAAAAGGTACTGCAAATGACCAGGCTAAACAACCCCAGCTCCTTCAGCCTCTCCTCCCCAGCTTTGTTGCCCTCCTTTGTACCTGCCCCAACAACTCACTACCTGTGGTGCACAAAAATGAGATTACTCAGATGTGGTTTCACCAGTGCTGGCTGCAGAGGCACAATCCCTGTCCTTCTCCTGTTGGTCACACCAGTGCTGGTCCAGTCCAGGATGCTGGTGGCCTTGGCCACACTGCTGGCTCATGTTCAGCTGGCTGTCAAATTTCAAGTATGGGCATCTCAGCCACTTTTGAAAATTGGAGTCTGGGGAATGGGGAGCTGGTGGGAATAATAGTGGGGAAAATTTGAGAGGCTCTCAAGTGCTGTTTGTAACTAATTCTGTAAATGAGGTTGTAGCTTGCAGCATAAATGCTGAAATGTCCCTGTTTCCTTGCCGATTTTGGGCAAAGCCTTAGGTTATGACAGCAAAATTGCATGGCAAACTGAGTTTAGATAGGAGTAAACTGTAAGAAAACACACAAAACAAAACCCCAGCCCATTTCATGAAGAGCCTTGGTGCTTCTGGAGGCTGCTTTGGATCTGTAAATTATGCTCTAGTACAATGGGAAGACAAATGTAGTGCTGGAAGGTTCCCCCAATGTTAAACAATCCCCTCCCCTTTGCGTTTCCCATCACTTTGTCATAAGTACTCAGGAAAAATCATCTGACTGGTTCTGAGAGGAGCACCTGGAGCAAATAGCTCGCAGGCGCAGGGCGGCTTTGCGCGGGAGCCGGTTGAGGGTCCGCGAGTCCGGCCGCCTGCGGCGGAGGGGCGGCGGCAGCCGCCGGGTCCCTGTGGGGAGGCTGCCCCCGAGGCGAGGAGCCCGGCGGGTCGCTGCGCTCCGTCTGGCGGGCGGGACGGCGGCGCTATCGGCTCCGAGCGCCGCCCGCCGCCTAGCAGGCGGGGGTGCGGGGAAGCTCCGGTGCCGGCGTGCGTTAGCGCAGCTGGGTATCTCTCAGCTCTCCTGCTAGGGCGAATTGGTGAAAAGTGGGCAAAAAGTTTAAACGTGCATCTGCTGCAACCAATTACACTGTCGTAAAATTATGTAACAGCCTTCTAACTGAGCAAGAGCGCTTTTCGCTCCTCTCCTAAAACTTCTGCTGAGAAACTGCTTGGGCTCAGGAGAAAGCTCAGGTCCGATCTCATTGCAGGGAGAGGGGCGGGCAGCACGGGCCTTCCCCTCGCAATTTAATTTAACTGCAATTGCAATTAATTCTAAGATCTCTAAAACACTTGGTCAAGTCTGACTGATATATGTCCCCTCTGGGTTTCCAGAGGCAGGTTTTGATTCCAGAATGGTCGGACAAATCCTTGTGAGGAAAAAAAAAGTTCTCCCTGATCTAGGCATTACAACCCAGACATCTCTATATATGCCACCACAGACACTCAAATCATTTTGGTATTTCCAGTAACCTTGAAAGACAAATCGTAACAGCACTGAAACTTTCTAGAGTTGAGAACAAAGACACCGCACCACGCAGCACCCTGGCAGGGAGGCCTTCGGGGGCTGTTCAGCGTTTCAGAAAGGTGTGGCTTTAATTTTCTCCCTTTTACTGCCCAGAAATTTAAGCTTTCCGTACGGCTGTACTTGGCTTTCACCTGCAACAGGTTTATGCGCTTCCAAACCTTAGTCAGGTGTTCAGATCACCGTTAAAAGCTTATACAAATTAAACCTTCCTTTTCCTTGCTCCTTCTGCCAGTCTGGAGCCACATGCTGGGTCTAAAGCCCATCACCTCTTAAGCTGCTACTCAAACCCAGAATGTGGAATGACGGATTCAAATTTTCCTCTGGTAAGTCAGCAAGAGCCATATCCCTTGTATATTGCCAGCCTGCTGTCAAAATTACCTTTCCTACTGGTCTGCAGAGGTGTGGATATTACTGCCATGGCTCTCAGCAGTTGTGCAGAACTGGACTGTTGTTTAAGTTAAAGTGTAGAGTAGGAGTTTTCACTGGCTGCACAGTTTGAGTGCTGTGTGGGAAAAGGCTGTGGAATCAGGTATTTAATGTCTGTCATTTTTAGCAGCTCTGTTGCATTTTTTAGTATTAACACGCATTAGATTTGACAGGAGTACACAGTGTAAAGGAATACAATAATTTACTCTAAGTAAGAAGTGGTCTCTTGGTTTATTTAGAATTATTAATGGAGAACAGAATCCGAAAGGCAGATCCAAAATGAAGCTCCGGGACTTGTATCTGAGACATGCTGTATGCTGTTGGAAAGCAAAACAAACAAAACCAAACCCCAAACATGAGCACATTTAATTTAACAGCTCTTGTGATTATTTTTTTAAAGCCTTTGTCATTGCATAAATCATCCTTTTGTTTAGGGTAATGCAATTTGTTACATGTAAATTAAGAAACCTCTGGACAGTGCTGTCTTTAACAGGAGCAATTTGGGTGGGGATGGAAGGAGTATAATAGTTTTCACTGTACTTTGCTAGGTCCTTTCTAATAGTTTACAGAACATAAAAGGACTTATGGGGGGAAAAAAAACAAACCAAACCCACCCAAATTAATTAGCATAATCAAGTTCAGATAAATGCAAAGGCAGGAGAGAGGCTGCTTTCCTGTCTTTCCTATTTACTTTTGTAGTCTTCTTTTCCAAGTCCTTGAACATGGTCATTGCAGAGCTCAGCAGCTCCATCTAGGCCTGCGCACCAGAGACTGCACCTGGTGCCCACCCCAGCACCAGCTTCCTCGAGGTCTCTCTCCAATTTTGCATGACCAACCCAGCCTGACTTGGCTCACTCACTCTCATCACTTGCTGTTCCAAGCACACCTTAGCAGGTGCTGAAAGAATCAGGGCAGGAGAGGAGATGATCAGTGCCACACACAACCGCAGCCCCCACAACACCTTACACAGGCACCAAGAGCTAGAATAAACAGCTCTAGCAACAAAATAAAGTAGTAGTATTTATTTCAATAGATCTGTATTCACTCCTTCACTTGACTTCTGATTATCTTGGGATGAATGAGAAATAGCTAATAAAAAGCTAGTTCCTTCTGCCACTTTGTTCAGCAAGTTGATTAATTTAGTCCTCATGAGAAAACTTAAAATGGAAATATTTTTTTCAAGTCTCTTAAGAAACTATTTTGTTTCAGGCTTGAAACCCTGTCCACGTGCTTTTTTCCAACTCCCACCGGAACAGTTCGCACCGCTTTCCACCAGAATGGGGGGTGTGTGTGTGTGATAATTTCACAAGCTCCTCCCTCTGCACCCAGCCAGCTTCAGCAAAATCCATCACCTTATTTATCACAATCCAGCTTTTTTTTTTAATACTCTGTTTTGCTGAAGCTTCTATCCCTTCATTCTCTTCTGGAATTTTCTGGAATCTTCTTTCCAGATCCTCAGAGGAAAGACTTTTGCTTTTCTCCAATCCAGCTTAAGCAAACTGCCAAGCATGTCACCAGCTCTGGAATTCTCTCATGTGGGAGAATGACAACACAAGCAGAGAGCAGCAGAGAGCCAGAGAGCTGGTGCCAGGAAAGCTCTTTCTGCAGTCTGACCTAAATGCTCTTTAGTAGTGTCACATCCAATCACACCTGGGCTGCTGGGCTGCAGGATCTTTATCTATAACACCAGACTTAACCCACAAAAATGATCCCTTATTTTTGTTTACAGCTGCCTTTTAGGTCTACCTCTAAGAAGCACTTTTTCATAAGGAAAAAGACCACCAGATTATGCATCAGGCTTCAGAAAAATGGGGCAATAGTTTAAAGAACTTTTTAAATACTGATCTTTATTCCAATACTGTGATGCATTCTTTGCCTACTGAGTTTTGAGGTCTTGACATTTGATATTTACACATGTGTGCACTGAAATTATTTGCGTAAACAAAAACACACAAAAACCAGCAAAACATTGCTCTTCTTACCCATGTAGCCTCTCCCTTTTGTAAGGGTCATTACATTTTGCCCTCATTTGAAGAATGGAGACATTATTCACATGAGTGCAGCTCCAAGGGTGTGTCTGGCATCCATCTTCAAAGATGTGGTCTGTGAGTTACAGAAGCTGTGCTGTGAGATCCGTCGTTGGCTGCCCAAGCACCTTGTAGACTCTGCGAAGGATGGTAGCTGAGAATGTGAACCCTACTCAAGAGCAGGGTGTTCTGGAAATCTGTGAGTCTTTTTGTCCTGTGCTTATCACTTAGATTGCAGCTATGATATGTTGCTGAGGTTAGGGCTTGACAGTGGTAGATACTGTACAAACTGTAAGAGAAACAGCATCTTCTAGAGTATTAAATTCTAAGAGAATGCAACTTCCATAGCTAATTCTGCAAGCACACAGAAGAAAAAGTGGCCAAAAAGGTAAGTAATGCTGGCATGTGAATGGTACCTCTGCACAACTTGTTTTAAACAGTACCTGCTCATGTGTTCAGGGCTTGTTTTTAACCTTTCTAGAATATGCTGCTACTGGCAATCATCCACTAGCTCTGCTTCTTTGGGAGCTTAGCTACAGTAAATCATGCTTAGGGAACAGGCCATACTCTTGATTGCTGAAACATTGCTTTTCTACAATATGAGATTTTTAAAGTGCAGATAGTTGTAACTTTCCCAGGAGGTACTTATGAGCTTTAGCTTATACACAAAGTCTGACAGTCACCGTCCTTAGTTAAAAGGACTTTGTCACATGAAAGCAGCAAACCCCCCAGCAGCAAAAGCACTTGTAAGGATGGATAAATGCCCAGTAGCTGACACACAGACAGGCGTTTCCAACTAGATCAGTAGCACTTCAAGATTTAATCATGTTTTGATAGGAATGTTAACAGTGGTCTGCTGAATTGACTGGATGTGGACACCTAATTTAACTATACTTACTCTACAACCTTTGTCCAGTCTGGAAGATCAGTCCATGTCATAAATACACAGTTTGTCAAAATAGTGAGCATAATGAGCATGCTGAATAATGTTGACTGTAGTTAAGGCACATACTCTTTTGTAATGCTGAATTCACATCACACAAAACATGAGGAATTCACCATGCTACAGAAAACTGACAATATATATGATACAAATTAGCTTACTATCATGAGCAGTGAAAAAGCCAAATTTAGATCCAGAATGCCAGTCCCTAACATTGAAGACATACAGTATATATCTTATTATTTTAAAATTTCATTGCAAATTTCAATTGGAATCATGAGGGCACAGGTAAAGAGAAACTAATTGCTAAAAATGAGAGATGATAAAACTAACTGTGTAATGCTGAAGGAAATCAGCCAACAGAAAATACCTTCTGGTCTTGGGGTGCTGTGCCTTGAATAAAAGTAGACTAGTGAATTAGCAAAAAAAAAGTGCAGCACATAGTAAATTCAGGTACATTGGCTCAAGAGCAGTGTAAGGGGGCCCTAGGCTAAACATGAAACAATTATGCATCTTATCAGGAATAAGTCAGTATTAACCAAAATAACATCACACTGCCAGAAATCACATTTCACCAGCCCACCTGAAGCCTTGCTAGCCCTCTAGAACTTCCTGTTTGAGGAGTCTTTGCAGACTTCCAGAGGGGAAGGAGGAGAGGTTAAGAAAAGCAACAACCTGACTGTTGACCAGCTTGAGAGATTGTATTCACTCCTCAGTCAGTGCATCTACAGACATCGTAGAGACTATGACAAATCACAGCTGATAGAGGTGATGTTTCTTTTACTCTTCTGAATTTTGTGAGACTGTTTTGTCAAGAACTAAGTTGATTATTAGTGTGTTTGTTCTAGCAGGCAAAAACTTTAAGTAAACTTTGAGGAAGGTATCTATAAACCAAAAATACACCAGAGAAACATGGACCTGTGTTCAGAGAAAACATTCCAGTATGGATCTGCCTTGGGCCTTGTTAACATGACCAGCTTGTTTCATCTGTTTCTTCCAGATTTTATTTTTGTATTTTTGTTTTGTTTTGTTTAGAAGCTTCCAATACATTTCCTAAATTCTTTCCTTTAAATGTAAAACTTCAGAGGGTCTGTACTATAGGAAGAGCACCGTTTCCTTCTTGGAAATGTACATATTGAATCCTTGTAATAATAATAATGGATAATTCCGTTCTGACATGAATTCTTCAGACTTTGTGGAGAGTTCATTAATACACTAGTTATTAGTTATTCAGAAATAGTCACAAATTGTAGAGAATAAAATTCAAGTTCATTATTATCTAGAAATATCTAATTGTATGACAAATTCTCATAAAGATTTTCTCTAGGCTGTGATTTAGCTTATTTCATGGTGGGCAACTCAACAATCACTGAAACAATAAAACCACATAGCCATAGTGTAGTGCAAGGGTTTAATACCTTTTTTTTTACTGTGAAACTGGGGACATGAACTTTCAGGTGCAACGTTCCTCCTCTGTCTCAAGTCAACACAGCTTAATTACAAAGAAGAAAAAAATCAAATTGACACAAAGCAACTGCTCTTGATGAGGTAAGACAAATGTTAAAACACCATAGAAAGAAAGCCTGGTGAAACCTCTTCTGAAAGGCCAGAGAAGACAGGCAGCAGATGGAGATCAACTGTTCAAGGTCTACTCCACGGGCTGGGCTCATTTGTGTTGTGCCTCAGATCCTGCATGTTTGATAGAAACACTTGTTATGGTGCCAGTGAAAGGAAAAATCAAGATATGGCTTCAGATTAAATCAAAATTGGCAAAATAAAATTTAAATAAATAAATAAATAGATAGATAGATAAATAGATAAATAAATAAAGTAAATCTATAGATATTGAGATATTCATAGATAGAGATGGGATATGATGGACCATGGCATTCTTCCTCTTTTCTGGTACTGAAATAGGCAAGGTGTATTAGGGGCTGTTGGTGTTTTCCATTAAAATGGACTTTTTCCCTGAACCAAAAGTGTTCTCAAAATATTTCTACCTGAGACTACTATTACTACTTTTCCAAACTTTGTGGCTTTTAGATGCCCAGACTTGGTATCATTCATGCCTGCTCATCCCTGGTGGAAAGAAACAAAGGAAAAACCTCCTCAAAGTGCCTCCCTCCTTCTCCCCACCTGGCTGCATTGGTTGTTAGTGGAGACCTTGAGACTGCAGAGTTTCTACACTTGCTTCTGCCAACAAATAGCTGAGACATGGAGGGAGAAAGGGGGAGGGAAAGAAGAAGAAATCTAAGAGGAAAACACAGAGCTGAAGGCTGGTTGTTGCTGTTGTTGTTTTAAGGGGCTCGTGCTATCCCCTGTCAGCTTAGACAAGGTCAGCATATTAGAAATTTTAAACCATGTAAGACTTTACAGAGGATATCCATTACAAATCAAGGATCCATATAGGGCAAACTTAACAGGAGGGAGCACTTTTTGAGTTACATTTCTTAAGAATATACACAATCTTTCTGCCTGCACCCTCCCCAGTCTGCGTCTGCTGGACAACATGAAAAAATCTAACATTACATAGTTCAACAAAAGATATAGTTATGATAAACACTTTATCTTATAACATCTTAAAAACAATTTATTACCTTTAACAGCAGCTGAGACATGTCTCAGTGTATCATCTTCTAAGTTATTAATTAGTTCAATTACTGTGATATAGGAAGTTGATTTTGCAATAGCTGATAGTATGATAAACTGTCTACTATTGGCTGTTTTCAACAAGGAAAAACTAGCAAAAATGGCTCATATAGGATCTTATGAATGTTAAGATAGCATTTATTCCTCATTATTCCTTGTTCTTAAAAATGTGTAGTGACTGATGAGTTGGGCTCATAATCCATTCCTGAGCTGGCAACTTACCCATTGTCTCATTGCCATGAAGCAGCCAGGCTGATAGGTTTGCCTAAACTCATTTCATGCTTCTTTTCTGTCTTCCGTGTTCTTATCTTGCTGTCCTATGTAGTGATAACAGAGAAGTAACATCCCAAATGGAGAGGAAGAGGTAAGTAACACTTAGGGCCAAAAGAAAACCTTGTTCTATCAAGGTAGATTTACTCTGCTACAGAACAGGAGGAAAGCTGTAGCAACCACACGCCTCTACACATTACTCAGAGCAGGGGATTTATCCCGTGTGCGGGCAGAGCTGGCAGGGAGGCCTGGCTGCGTTTGCCTGGGGGACGCTGGGGGTGAATCAGCCATGGGGAGCTGGGACCAGAAACTTGGCTTGGCTGTGGAGAAGCTGAACGCGGCGACTGATCCTTCCTGGGTGTCCTGGTGCAGATGTGGCTGTGAGTCACAGATGCAACAGTATCCCTAGCTACATTCTCACTTTGAAGACATTAGGTATTATTGGTGAGTAGTAATCTACTAAATCAGTGGCTTTGTTCCTATGTTGCAGTAAAATTCTGCCATTTAAGTACAGGTGAAATTGAGGTTCTTTTGATCAAATGATTATGCCAAACAAAACAAAATATAGATCAGGTCTTACTCCTGACACAATTGACTTTCAAATAGAATATTGAAAATAGTATCCTACTGCTTGAAGTAATCATTACCTTAGAAGTATGACTTACAAGAGGAATGAAAAGGAAAATAAATACCATACTGTTATTTTTCCCTATTATTGGAAGACATTGCACGGTGTCAGTGCATGCAGGGCATGTTGGACAAGTGTTTAAAGAGATTAAGCTACTGTTTGGGGAGGATTTTGAGAGAAAACTGTAAAAGCTATTATACACTGTGCTACTTCATATTTTAGAAGGTTATAAAAACTTACAGACAAGTGCTTTCACATCTGGGTTTCTTACAAAGTAGGAGTGGTCATATGTGAAGTGATGCTGTTTCCTACTTTTTCTCCAGAGAATGCCACAAATCACAGAATGAGAGTTGTCATGGTTGGAAATGACCTCTAAGATCACCATGTCCAACTGTCAACACCTCAACATCCCACTAAAGCATGTCCTGAAGTTCCTTATCTACATGGTTTTTTTAATACCTCCAGGGGTGTTGACTCCATCACCTCCAGTTACTTACTCATGACTGATTCCAACTTTTTTTGGGGGGAAAGAATGCTGGATCAGTTGCCTGATATGGTTCTTTATACGTTCACATGAATGCAGTTGTTATCATAAGGATGAGGAAAATGAATTAAAGGTTGGAGGCAGAACAAAGGGTAGAACCCACTCTTCCTGAAACACCAGTTCATTTGTTGAAAGTTAGACTTACTGTTTTGGTTATAATGCAGTAATTATCTCATAAAGACCCTGCTGAGGAGAGGCTGAGAGAGCTGGGGCTCTGTAGCCTGGAGATGAGGAGACTCCAGAGGTTGGACTAGATGATCTAGGTCCCTTCCAATCCCTAACATTCTATGGTTCTGTGCTTCTGTGAAAATAAGAAATTTAATTTTTATACCTTCCATGGTATATACCATGGTGACTTGGCAACTCATCTCTACATTCAGTTGTCCAGTCCTTTATTCAGGGTAGCTCTTCCACAGCCCATAACGTCTGGCAGTGTGCACGTGTATCAGCGTGCACGTGTGTGAGCGCACATCTGGTGCTGTGCGCATGGAGCATGCTCATGTGGCACGGTGCTCATTTGAGCACATGTGTCCGAAAGCGTGCACGTGTGCCTGTGTACGAGTGTGCGCGCGTGTGAGCTTGCACGTCAGGGGCTGTGTGCGTGCAGGAGCACACACCTGGGAAAGCGTGTAAGTGTGCACCTATGTGAGCAGCCTCCTGTCCAGCTCATAAACTGGTTGGATTTCTGAATCGTAAAAAATACGGTCAGAGTGGTAATAATTTATACGTTGGGCAATAAATGATCATTAACTATTCTTGTGTTTCTAACTCCTGAGCATATCTGGGGTTACATCAAATAAATAATAGCATAAGGAAACAGAGTGAACTCACAGTGAAATAATAAAATACACATTTCTTACATCAATTTATGTAAGAAACAAGTTCCTTTAAAAAATGCAGATATGAGAACCATCCTCTGCATGTATTCCTCTTCCTTACATTGAATTGTTACGCTACAACTATGTGCTAGCTTGATTTTGTAACACAATTATAGTACAGAAAATCTATACATTACCCATATGTTGCTTATTGACAGCCACAGCTGAAGAAATGCAGAACGTGGGTAGTTGTAGGAAGAGTCAGTTTATCCCAGAGCATAAGGAACACATAGAAGTGATCTGAGAGTTAATGGTACAGTCACTCCCGGTCTGACCTCCATGGCCAGGGCTGGGAAGCAAGAGGCTGGAGCACAACATCCACCCTGCCAGATCACTAGCTGTTAAACACCACAACTTCAAGAAATTATTCTTATTTTAAGGCAACTGTCTCATAAGACAAAATTTCTGTAAAATCTGTAATTGAATCTGTTTGTCATATTCTTTCTTTCCAAGAAGTTTGTGGTTAGAAGTTTCAAATGTTGAGTTCTCACTTAACACATGGAAATACAGAGGTCTGGTCAAGATGCAAATACAAAGGAAAATACTCCTTGTATTGATTTATGTAATCCCAGCACAAGTTCATAGATTTGGGGTTCTCTCTGATCAACTCCTTTTTTTTGGAATCCAACAGTGTTGTCTCATCCCCAAATACTGCATTTTGCATTTGGGTAGCTGAATAAGATTAATAGTGTTTAAAGGCAGAGTGTATGCCTTCAAAATGGTGTTTAAAACCACAGATGTTCCTGAGCAGAGATTCCAAACCCACCTGCACACTGTGATACTGGGCAGCCTGCTCTGGGTGACCCTGCTGGAGCAGGGTGGGTTGGATGAGATGATCTCCAAAGGTCCCTTCCAGTCCCTACCATGCTGGGATTCTGTGTGAGATGCTGGGAAGGGAAAAACCTCACCTGTGCTGCTGTTAATGCTTTTTGCATCTCAAAAAGCCCCCAAGGCCCAGCATGGATCGATGCCCCAAGCCATGGAGCTGCTCTGTGGCATCCCCAGGGGAGAGGGACCTGCAGCTTTTGTCTGCCACGTTCTGCCTGCTGGGCACCAGAACCAGTGTGTTAGACGTGTGGTGCCAGCTTCAGCTCACCCAGTCCAGCAAACCAGTATAAAAATGCCTAAATAAAGGTGGTTTCCCAATGCCAGCTCTAGATTTGCTTCCCACTTTTGCATCTGTGGTTTGTCTGAGCTCTGCACGTTGGGGAATTTAAAAACAATCACTCACATAATATACTAATGCAGAAATGTTGTAAGATAGAGAAAACAATATTTTCCAAGAATGGCTCAAAAATAGCACTGTTCAGTCAGTGTTAGGTAGTTCAGTAATAATTGGTAAATCTTTGTATGAGTTGAAGAGGCTCATTACCCAACAGTCCATCCCCCTCTGTCAGCAGAGGATTCAGTGCTCCCAGCCAGAGCGTGTCCAAAGGAGCCACGATTCTGTTGTTCTATGAGCTCTTGATTGGAATCTAGGCCTCATGCAATAAGCACATGCAATTCTCAGATATGCAGTTGGTCTCCTCTGCAAGTCCTGAATGATGACTCGGATGTGCTATTTCCTGTCAGTGCCATAGGCTCTTACTCCCAAACAGGTAGGTATTTTAATTTACTGAATTACAGCAAACTTTAGAACAGAACTTGTAACATGGGGTGATTCTAGGAAATAATGGGATTGCAAGGATATAGGAGATAGTGAGCAACCGAGATGCTTAAGAACCTGAAAGAAAACCTGGAGTAATTCTACTCACTGCTACAAAGACAAAAGTCTTTGATATTTTATTCAGTTCACAGCTCCTTGTGCATGCAACATTAGGGGTGGTCTTCAAATTACTTCTGTATCTCAGGGTGTAATGAATTGCACCTCTGGATTCTCCTTTTGCTCTGGTTGCAAAATCCTGAAGCCCTGATGTGCAGCTGAATAACAGTGGAGATTTCAGACATAGTCACAAACCAGTTCAGTAGTAGCAAGCCAATGCCTGTAGTTCACAACTATGGGATTATAAGACAATTGGTCATGAGTTTTCATCCGATGGCACTAAGCAGAGCTAACCCCAAGCAGATTCTTATTGAAGAGGGTAGGGGGTTTATATTCTGTTTGCCAACATTGTGCCAAGATCTGCACCCTTCGTGACACAGCCTGAATCTTCTGTAGTCCTTGGGCCCACAGTCTGCAACTCCCTTCCCAGAGAATTCAGACAGGAAAATCCCAATTTGGCTTTTAGGTTTGGCTTTAAAATACAGAACATCACTGTACTTAGACAATTTTAATAATCTATTATCTAAAATAGACTCTTTCCTGTTATAGGGGAAATATCCATCATCCAGATATCCACCAGCCTCCTCTGCCCTGGGAAGCAGCAGGACAGGAAGATTTGTTGACTTCTCTCTGGATTGTAAATAGGGTGGCTCATCAATTAAGATATTTAGTTCAGTAAGACTACATGGTTTGCTTACAGACTGGCACACTAAACCAAAGAGAGTATTGCTCTGTTCCTTGGGTTCCTCATTGCAGCTCTACCCTGGAGTTAAAGGAACATAACCAGAGGATAACTCCTAAGTATGATGGGTGATATTTATAGCCACTGGAGAAAATGGCCTCTCTTAAAACTAGAAATCTCTGCTGGTCTTATCTTGGCATTTGAGTGAAAGTGATGGGGGCAGTGAGGGAAAACCACCGCGTCACCCGGGGGTTGGGGGGTGACAGTCACGGTGTCACCCCGGGGTTGGGGTGCGACAGTCACGGTGTCACCCCAGGGCGAGGGGTGACAGTCAGGGAGTCACCCAGGGACAAAGGGTGACAGTCACGGTGTCACCCCAGGGTCAGGTTGCGACAGCCACGGTGTCACCCCGGGGCCAGGATCCGACGGTCACGGTGTCACCCCGGGCCGGAGGCGGACAGCCCCGGGGTAACCAATCGGCATTCATAAGGGAGCTGGGAAATACATGTTTTCTCTCTCAGCATCATGAGTAATGTTCAGGTCTTCCTCTTGCTAGCACAAGTCATTTTACAGAAAAAAAGCCTCCACTCTTCTGCTTTATTATCAGTGTTCTTTCAAGAAACAATCCTATCTCTGTTATTATATTAATAGATTATTTTCCCAGTAGGCAGAAATATACACAGAACATGTCTATATATTATGACTCCCTTGTGCCAGCTTCTGCATGTCTATTTGGGCTGCAGGCTTCAGTCCGTGAGCGGCTCTCATAGAAGCAATGCACTGTGTTCAGAGGCCCATGCTTAAAAGCCAGAAGGGATAATGGAAGGACTGTTGCCCTGTTTTGCAGCTCTATCCTGCTTAACTATCTGAGGATGCTATGAAGGCTTATACTTCATATACTTCTTATACTTCAGGCTTACACTGGGGCAGCTTATCAAGGGGCTTTATCACTAGAACTGTT
The DNA here is from genome assembly GCA_024336885.1 of Actenoides hombroni. Taxonomy (NCBI): domain Eukaryota; kingdom Metazoa; phylum Chordata; class Aves; order Coraciiformes; family Alcedinidae; genus Actenoides; species Actenoides hombroni. Next base: position 364,795 of record WUAM01006479.1, on the reverse strand, counting down.
GAGCAGCTTTGCTAACGACTTGGCTAGTTTGAGCAAGTCTGTTTCTAATGTCAAGAGACGACTAATCACACACTCATACTAGACCTCAAGGCATGTGACTTCTTGAAATACATCTACCACATAAAACATTAGTGTCTGCTCTCAGTGGATTGCTCATTTCATCTGCTTCTGATTTCCCCACTACTGATAGCAACAGATCTCAGAAAATTAGGTGTGATTTAGACAGTCAGTCAATCGCCTGGCCCAGTTTTGATCTCAATAACAAAATCAATTACAAAACTCCTATCGACATGGACAGAAGCAAAATCAGACACTACTGTATCTGCTAAAATAATTGTCCTTCTGCAGAATAAACAATAGCTGAGAGGAAAAACATCTTTGCTGCTTCTTTATGTTTTACATAAAAACACATAACTGAGGAAAGTCATTGAGAAAAAGCTGAAAAAATAAGTAATAATTAGCAGGGGAAAAAAAATAAAACTTTCTCTGTTGCTGCTTTGCAGAAGGGTTGAGGCAGTTTGGTGACTCATTGTTACCTACAAAAGGAGCAATTCTTTTTGCCTGGCAGAAAAAAAACCAACCAAACCTCAAAGCCACTATCTGACCATGCAGTCTCTATGCTGAGTTTCTAGGAACTATCAGTGAATGCTGTGCAGACCACCAGCATACAAAGCATAACTCCTACAATTTAGTTACATCCAGAGTGCCTGCACACAATCCTTGAGCACCATATCCAGATGATTTGAAATCCATCTAGAGGTGGTGATTCAACCAAAAAACCAAAGTAAAATGAAGTCAACTCTGAGCTATGACTGCTTGGGGCTTGACATCCTGAGCTTGTGTGCTCATGAAAGGCATACCTCTCTGAAGCTTCTTCTCTGGGACATTGAGGACTAGGAAATGAGGTTTAGGATCCATGTGAGGCATAAGATGTTCTTGCATGTTGACCTGCTCCTCCACATCTGTCTTTTTATCATCCTCACCCCACGTTATTTCTGCTGTCTAGGTTTCAGCACATTTGTAACCATCTCTCTTGCACACAGAGCTCCCCGAGTGCAAACTGATCATTATCATGATGTGTTTGCTCTGGAGACCCCTGCATTTGGAATTCAAAATGGCACCAGGCACTTTCTCAGTCAGCAGTACTGCAGACACGTTTTGTTTATCTATCACAGCTACGATTCCTGAAGTACCATCATCAATTATTTTTTGCCTAGTTCCTTGTAAGAGGCATTGGGAAGTGCTAGAACCCACTGACAGTCTCCAAGGAGTAATTCAGAGGACCTACATGAAGCCCTGAGGGAAGGTTTGCCCCAGGATCCTAGAGTGGCAAGTGGGATTTGAACTGTCCCAGTAGCACCCAGGGTTTGTAAGGTTCACTATCCTGGGGTCTGTCACTGTGAACTTTCAGTAGTAATTTTTTTATTACCAGAATGAAAATTAATCACATCCCTCATGGAATCAAAACCCAGGGCTGCTCTCAACCAGGAGGAGCCTTGAATCTCCTTTCTATTGGGAGCAGAAGGGCCAAATGAAATGGCTTCACACAAACCATCTGGACAAAAAGCATTTCTCATGCCATTCATGGATAAAAGTGCTGCTTAAGCTCTATCTTCACCATCAGGAAAGCACTTGCTGGTGCACTAGAAAGAGCAATTTAGATGCAACATCCCCAGGAGGGAATCTGCTAGAAAGTGGCTGAATTTATCATATCCTGTATGGGAAAAAAACTCAAATAAGCAACATTCCTAATACCCACCTCAAAAGAAACCAGCAAACAAACCAAAACAAACAAGAAACAAAACAAACAAAACCAAAACAAAACAAAAAGTCTAGCTGAGATAACTAGAAAACACAGAGTGAAGGAGTGTTAGAGAGATCATGGAATCATAGAATCATAGAATGTTAGGGATTGGAAGGGACGAGGGAGGTAATGATTCTTATCAGCAGTTCCCTGGAAGGAAATGAACCAAAACATCTTCAGCATAACAATGAAATTATTCAGCATAACAAATATTCAGCAATAGAACCCAAAAATTCCTCAGCAATAGAACCTCAAAGATATTCAGCACAAGCTACCTGCAAGGTTTTCCTCCTATAATGCCATCTATTTATTTTGCCCTGTTACCTGCTTGCTTTTGGATGAGCAAGGAGGTTTTTCTCCCAAACACAAGGAGGCTTCTGTGGATACTTCTGTGGAAATAAGAAGAATTACCACCATCAACATTTTGGAGACCACTATCTGAAGGACACTGAAGCTTCTCTGTCAAAAGCAGACCCCTGCTGACATGTTCAACATCAACCTAGTCTCAAGGAATTTGATACTGTAACTAACTGAGCATCTCAAAACTAGGAGAGACCACAGGATCTGAAGACAGGAAAGAAATCATCCCATTAATTTCTTAAAAAAGGTCATTGTCTCAATAGACATAATCTGGCATAAGAAAACTCACTCTGAAAAATTCAAGTCTGTAGACACTATATTTTAACATAAAGCAGCATCTAGGAAAAGATGAGGTTATCTCAGAACCAAGTGCTATGCTTTTATTTACCTTTACGAAAAGCAACAAGGATCCACTCAGTACAGCAATTTAGATGTGCAAAATACACATTTATCTTTTTCAAATTATAAACTTTGGAGGTTCGAGGTCTCATAGTCCTGACAGCTCAGGTACATTTTGAAATGGTTTGAAGTATGGCACCTCTATATAGTCTGGGAGTTTATAGGTTTATAGTAGACTAAAAAACCACCTAATGTTTAAACATCATGTGTGTGTGATTGATATAGCTAATCTGATAGGTTCAGATATTAATCTGTGATTGATGTAGACTGCAGATTTTCTGACTCTGCAAATATCAGGTGGGAAAGACTTAACAGACATTGTCACAGTAACTTGTATCCGTCACACCTTTTTCCTTTTGTTTTTTTTGTACTGCGCCACTCCTAAGAACAGCTGCAGGTAAAGGATTGACAATACTTGCTATATCACATCTAAATACTCGTCATGAGAATCCATACAGAATACATCTGTACTTTATCTAAGGCCTTCACCGACTTAGTTGCTCTTTTCTGGACCCGCTCGAGCACATCAGTTTCTGTCTTGTCTTGCGGCCCCCGATACGGAACAAAGGAAAGGAAAGGAAAAAAAAGCTCAGATTGGTCTGGCTAAGCCATTGAACTTTTACTGAGTTCCTCCTGGATTACTGCAGATGGTCTGGACAAAGGCAGTTGCACATAGCTGACCCTAGTACTCAGATCTTATGGAAGAACTGTTCTGGAATAGAGCCTGATGCTCTGGAAATGCTGGTGATCCAACAAATGGGTTAACAGAAGCTCCATTGCAGATGCTTAGCTAATACCAGCCTCCCGAATCTATACAATGACAACTTCATTTTTTTTCTGCCTTGTTAGGTACACTATGTCCTGTTTTTCTGTATCAGTAGAAAGCATATATTGTCTGAAAGAGGTACCAACGGAGATAGACAGGAAACATTTTAACAGAAAAAAATAGCCTGTAAAATGAACAATTTAGAGGGTGACTCATTGCCTATGAAATATGATTTTCATGTATGTAGTAAATTATCTCATCTAGCTTTGAGACTGAACTCCAGCATGTTTTCTGTTGTCGTGACTACTTGCTTGAAACTCCTGACATTTATTTCATTATCCTTGGAGAGGGATGACTTTGTTGTTGGTTTCAGAAATATTTTCTCTGTCTTTAGTACCTCATTAACCTGATTAGGGATTTTCATAGCTCCAATCTTATGCCACAACCGAATTCACAGATGCTGTGATGCCGCATGCAGGAGATTATTAGGAATTCTCTTTGAGTTTGCCCAAACTAAACTGCAAATGTACATATAGACTCCATTATCTTCCACAGCATGCTTCCCTTCTATATATCCTGAAGCCTCCATTTATACTGTCTGGTAAAATACTATTAAAACCATGCTCAGTCAGCTACAGAAAATGCTCATAAATTATTTTAAATAAATAAACATTCAGCAGAAGTTAGTTTTAATGGTGCAAGAAGCATTTTGTCAGAGCTAAAGCGGAACATGAGAACTGTACATCTTTGAAACAAAAATTATGGTTCCCATGAAAACAGCTAATAACAATTCTTTACCTTTAATTAATACAGAAACGAAAAAAGTTTCCTGTGATTTCTGAACTGCTTAACAAAGAAAGAACAGACACACAAGGTGAGGAGAACAATAAAACTCTTTGTTGCATGGAACAAAAAGGATTGCCTAGATTTTTCAGGTAACTGCTAACGAACAGTCAAGGTAATTTTCAGAATTCACAGGCTTTTCATTTAAGTTTTGTGGTTAAATTAGAAATTCAAAACACAAAACAATTGCACATTGCACAAGGATAAACATTTAACAAAAAAATGTCCTTCCTGTTTGTCCTGGGTCTGCATTTATTTAAACCAGTTAGCTTATTTTAGCAAGTGAAACTGATTTTTTCAGATGAGTGACTCTGTCATCCTGAAAACTGAAATATGTTCCTCCTTGAAAAACTGAATTTGCTCCTTGACATTTAAAACTTAATATTTAATGACATGACTTGGGAAGCTGTGGAAAGATGCACGTTTGTGTGCCCCAGGGCAGGTGATGTCTCTCCCTTGGAGTGGGCACAACAAGAAAACTGTCAGTGACTTGAAAGTCTGTCATCTTTTTAATTCCCTAATTCACTGGCTAGATGCTCTTCTTCTTTAGGCATCAATCCCTCATCATACCCTCATCCAACTTTACCCCATCCAAATGCCCTCCACTATCAGAATACTGGAGAGAGACCCACCAACATCACAAAAGTGACCTCAACTCATCATGAGAAGATACTCCTAAGTATTTTCTTTTTTTAAAAAAAACTTAATGAAGAAGTATGTCTGCTTCTCACGAGCCTTTCAAAATATGTTTCACTTGATCTTTCAAAACCAACCTCCCCAAAGACACCAGTGGAAATTCTTCATCACGGTTAAATTATTTGACATTTTTTTGTGATGACAAAAGCCTGCTTTAATCCTCTGAAACATCACTTGTTTTTGGAAATACGATGCTCTTAAAGCTTCGGAGAATTATATTTTTCTTTTAGACTGTTTACTACTCGAATGCAGAATGGTGTATTTTACGTGTCTTCACTGCCACCTTTTGGTCAAACTTATTCTCTTATTGCTTTTTTTTATTATTTTTTTTAAGTAATGCACAGAAAGCAGTATAGCAAACCAGTCAAACAAAACCAAAACCCATAAACCTGCAAGTACAGCCAGAGCAAGAGTATGTCTGAGATGATGAATCCCCAGGAGAGGAGTCCGTGTTGACAGCTAGATTGTTGTTTGCTGGGCGGCTCTGTAGACCAGCAGGGAAGGGAGAAGCAGAGCCTGTTGTTCTGACGCAGCCCCAGTACATCAGCTACCTCTGCTCTCGGCAGAGTACGTGGAGAGGCAGAGGCATCCAACGCCATCTTTATGCGGGATTGCTGCTGCCGCATCTTTGTTCCTCAGCAGCTCTGGGCAGCTACAAAGCAACTGGGCTAACTGGAACAGCACTTGACTGTTTGCCAGGTGAACTTTTACTGTTGCTGATCTTGGCATCTGCTAAGGGCAGCTGATCTACAAAACAGGGAGAAAGGCAGGGTCAGCAGTCACACTGTAAAACATTTGATCCCCAAGGCACTTCAATCAGTAAAATCACTGATTCTTCTTTCTCTACTCTTTCCTTCCTATAGGATTTCTACCCAGAGACTTGAAACAAGCAGACTTCATTATCCCACATCACCCCTATTTAATCATGAACTACCATAAAAACAAGGATTAGTATAGTATACAGTGGGAAGAGCACTGGGAAATTTAAATACCTGCTGATTATGTGCAAGATTGAACTTCCACGGGTATATCACAAGTAATAATATTGCTTTTCTGTGGGCAACTTTAATTTAGAGTACAATTTTATCTAGAGGGGAAATAGCAGATGAGAAATCTCTGCCCATCACTAGACATTCAGCAAAACACTAGCAGCACAGCCTGGTGCCGGACCCAGACCGTGGGGGTGTCACCCGGGATCTGTCCCCATTGACCCCGTCCCGTGGTCCCAACCCCCTCCTGGTGTCCCCAAAGCCCTTAAGGAGGAACCCAGAGGTGCCCTTGACCTTGACCTTGACCCCACCATGACCTCGGCCTGTTGGCAGAGCCAGAGCCGGGCACAGAGCGTGGGGGTGTCGCCCAAGATCTGTCACCTTGACCCCCCCCCCTGGGGCCCATTTGGCACTGTTTTACTATTATGCTTTTTAGCTAGTATGTTATGAGGGATATATATGTCAGAGTAAGAGAGTGGTTTGTTACAGACTGTTAATCTTTCTCATAAGTATTTGATTCTTAAATCTCTACTAGGCAGCAGTAGGAAGAACTGTTTTCAGTCTCTAAACACATTCATAGTTAAGTTTTTATTGAAATATACTAATGATTTATCGGGGAAAAAAAGATCTTCAATTTAATTTTTGAGTGACCTTGCCATTAAATTCAACTTCAATTAACCTTTGTTGATTCCTTGCTACATTTCACCAATTTTTACTAAGCGTTGTGAAACCATTTTTAATCTGTTTTCATGAGTTGTATTTCTGCTTTCATTTGAGTGAGGTGCATTCCACCCACTGCACAGCAAGCAGAGTCCTAAACTAGGATACTGCAACAACTCAATTAAGTGATTTAAAGCAAAAGGTCTCTTAACATCCCCAGTGACATAGGTATTTTCAGAAGAAAACTCAAGTATTGGGCTACTGACTGAGAGCACCAAGCGCTGATCCTTCTAGCACAGAAAGGCCTCCAACTGCCTGGGAATGAGAGTGGATAGAGAGAAAAAATGTCCCAGGATTTTCAGTATTGGGAGCACCGGTCTACCAGACCTGTAGGTTTGCAGATGTGCAAAAGGCAGGACACAAGGAGTCATAGAATCATAGAATTAACAAGGTTGGAAAAGACCTCACTAATGGCTATCAGCAAGAATTAATAAGAATAAATTACAAAGTTTTGACAATTAGGCAGATTTTTTTTAAATGTAAGTTTAGTAATGAAATATACAGTTAAGAAAGAATTGGTAAAGCACCATAGTTCTATTTTGTTGCACTCTATTGCACTTAAAAAAGGGTTATAAACAGCTTAAAATGAACCTGTCTTTTGGAATATACAGGGGGATTAAAACCAAAATTTCTTTTTTTCACATATCCGATTTAACTTGCCTAGTGAAAGCCATAAATGTACCTCTTTTACTAGAATAAGGCTCAAAAAGTTGTAATTATTTAGCTTTACACAAACACAATCGTCTGTCATACAAAGCACAGTCATGTCCTGGACTCAGGAATTGCTGATGATCCCTTGTGTGAGTCGTGCTGTTCACTTGGCCTCCTGCACTTCAGTAAAGGCCTGCTAAAATCTGTCAGTATGGAATCTGAAGGAAAAAAGCAAATCCTGGAAGCAAATACACATTTAAGGCCTGAGAATCTTTGTGCTTAGCCTCATTCTTGAGAACTTTTGGGTTACTTCACACATCACCAGATTAGAGGGAGAAAGATTTTGGTTGTTTTGAAATTTATTGCTAAACCTCTTTGGCTGATGGGTCCTGGCTCTGTGCCCAGAGAGAAGCAGGTTGCTTGTGAAGTGAATACTTTGGAAGTAAAGACCTTAATATGAAGGTCAAGGAAAAGAGTTCAAACTGAGCAAAAAGCAATCTGGTTGTGTATCTACAAGCTGCAGAAGGAAATCAAGCAGAGAATTAGGAGTAGAGGAGAATACCTGGCTGCACTCTGTGAAGGGAGGGAGGATGAGTGAGTCTCCTGGGCTGGTGCAGCTACAGCCTAACCAGAATAAACACCATTTGCAGAGTGACAATTAAGCCCAAGGCAGAGGAGAAAAGGCCTTGCATTTAAATTAAGCCTGAAAATGCAGAAATTCAGAGCCATCCTTCCTTCTGTACAGTCCTAGGGAATTAGGAGTGTGTTTTCTATCTGGATCATTCTCCTCCCAGGGCTGCACACATGGTTCTAAAAAAAAGGACAGAAATGCCATTTTGCAACCAGTTTCAAAATGTGTTTTCATTCCACACGTTAATAAATCCAAGGCTTTTTGAACATTCTCCCCAAACCCAATGCTCTCAGGGAGTCACACTGAAAACTCAGAATCTGGTGGCCTGACGATTTACCCACTAAGTAATTCTCAATTATGAAAGTTTTTGGATGTGTACCCACAGGGATAAATGGCTTCGGATCCTTGAAGAAGGGAGGCAACATGATCGCTCATGTGATGCATGATTACAGCCATGGTTGCCTCCCTGATTAAGCTACTAAGGTGCCTAAGCCAGACAGCCACCAGATCTGCAGGTCTAAAACAGGCCTGCCTTTCTCTTACTTTGTGGGACCAGAGATTGTTTTTTAGCCAAATTTCAGCTTATAAAGCAACACCAAAAATTATTGATCCCAGACATCCTTTTCTACATCTCCAATGTACTGTCAGTACTGCCCGTTGGTTTGTTCCAGTAACAACAGCACATCAAAACAACCTAATTCATTTGGCTCCGGATTAAAAACGACTGTGATTTTGGGACCTAAAACTGTTCATTATTCTGTAGCAAATCAACAGGCTTACAATTGTCATTAAACTCGAGGAAAACTCAGTCAATCCTGGCACGTTGCTAGAAATGAGGAGCTTCAGTTCTTCCTCTGAGCTTTTTGCCTTACTTGCCCCTGAGACAGGAGTTGTGTGTCTAGCCTAATTGCAGTCTGGCCACCTAAAATGTGTGGATCTAGGTGAGGCTGATTCTCAATTCTCTCTTTATAGGCATTGAAAAAGAGGACAACTTCCAGTGGCAGCTCATCCCCTTTGAAGTGAGGGAGCCCAAACAGGAAAACCTTCTCCAGACTGGCATTTTAGCAGTTGACTCCCCATGAGAATGTTCTTTCAATCTCATTTAATCCCCAGCCTACCTCTCTTGACTGCAGCAAAGGAAATTCCAGTGTCTAAGAAATTATTCCTCTTCCCAGGAAGTGTCAGACATTAGGACTATGTGGAGAGACAAAGAGCTCTTCTGCTGACTCATCTTGGCAGCCAGATCAGGTCAGCTTTCTTAGCTCCAACACAGAGCTAGAAAAGGAGCTAGGAAATCTATGCCTAATAGTTTGAGGCACAAGCACTCAGAATGAGAATCTGGTCTAGGTCCTCAGCCATATATATCAATATTAGTAGAAAAAATTGTCCCTACAAAGGAAAAGATCAAATATGAACAGGGCAGAAATACAAACAGCCAAGATGGAAGGTGAGGCTGAAAGTGAGTGCTTTGACAGGCTTTAATATATGTGTGTGTGCATATGTGTCCCCCCAGGTTTTTGATGTATGATGGATTAAGAAACCAAGCACATTCTTAGTATCCATGTCTTCATCTATAGAGTACAGATTCCACAGCTTTAAATATTTGTGTCTCAAAATCAAAACGATGGAATTGCAAAACAAGCCTTCTTATGCAAGTTGTGTTATTGCTCTAAAGTGAGGAAAACAACAAAATATTTAAAAAGCAGTGACATAACTGACACAATAAATACTTGGCATCTCAAAACAGCTCATATGCCTTCTGAGGAGTTTAAATCTAATCCACTAATATTAGCTAGGAAAAAAATATGTGGGTTTTGCAGGATTAACTGATTAAAGTAGAAAGAAGCCAAAAAAGAGCAACACAGAATCACTTAGCAAGGCAAGCTGTTGCCTGTGACAGTGATGTATGAGACATAGGTGATATATACACTGGGTGGCTTTATCAGTAAATCACTGAGTTATTTACTTCCCTAAGGAACTGGACCTGTCCCTGGAAGAGACTGCACTGTGAGATGCAAAAGTGACTTGTCCTAGATCACATACAGTGTTTTTGGCACAGTTAAACTCAGATTTCCTGAGAACCCTTAGTAGAAAAATTCCTCAAATTTTAAAACATCCTGATTTATCTTCTGAAAATCCAACTGCTAAGAAACCACTTTTTATCATCCTTCTAAAAATCCGGCCAAAGATCTTACTTGCTCTGTTTTGTATCTACATTTTTTTTACAGATTAATGAAAAATCCTTTTCCTTAGCCCATCTGATTACTCTGAGTAGCTCCATGGCATAGGAGTGAGGAGTTGTCAGATGCAGAATCTGACAGGAGGTGTAGGGATGGCTCCAGTCAGGTCTTTTGCAAAGTGGTGGGCCATGAAATTTAGATGAGCAGCATTAAAAACATGTGACACAAGTTAAACTAACTCTGTGTTATCAAAATAGTTATCAGGTGTCTATTCTGAAGTTATAGAGAACCTGTTATCTTGGAGAATAAGTTCAAGATCAAAACAACAAAATTTTAAAAAGCATGCAAAAAACCACAAACCAACAAACAAACAACCCACAACAACAAAACAAAACAACCAAACAAAAAACACCAAAAAAACCCAAACCTTTGACATATTCTTACAGGTGCTGAATCCTGAAGCCTTGTAAGAAGGCATCTGGAGTCTCCCCCATCTTTCACTGACATTCTTGTGGGTTTTTTTCTGGCAAACTCTAGCCCAGGAATGAAAACTACTGAATGAAAACAATAATTTAAATATAAACCAGCATAGAAGCAGTTAGAAATTAATTCTTAAATCCATCCCCAGTGAGTCTGTTGCCTGGAAGTCACCAGGGAGATTTCCAGTAGGTAAAATAGTTTAGATTCAATCGTTTATCATTCACTTTCATCTGAACTGTGCACCAGAAGTCTGCAAGTTCTGAAACTCTTGTTTCAGCTCTGGTGGACCTGATGGACTGGTTCTCCCTGAAGTGAAGTTTACTGTGGGGAGCAGGGACCTCTCACATCTTGAAGACCATGGTTGTTTCTGTGTGGTTCTTAGCTCTTGCTAACCCAGAGCAAAGTCTGGTGAAATCTGACACAGATAAAACACTAAGGTAGTGTCTTCTTCTAGAAACCCTTGACTGCACTTTTCTGCACTGGCTCATGTTCCCTTTGCTCATAAGGCATTTGCTGCTTTTGGCTTGAGCACCTTGTTTGTCACCTGTGTTTACAGGTGTGAATATATTTCTCCATAACGACATGTTTAAATTTGTGCCTTAAAATTTGCTGATGTATTTAGCCAAACTCCTGACTCATCATCTTTCTCATATTCCTGCTATTCCCATAAATGTTGAGTATTTACATGTTCTGGACTGGAAAGCCATTAGGAATACAGAAAATTACAAGTTCTTTTTATCATGGCAAAGAGTGCAAAAATGTTAATCATATAAAATGGTTTTTGGCTTTGATCCATATGAAAAAATATGTTGTCTGACATTATAGCCACACAATATTCCAATTTCCTTTTCTGATCTCTACAGCCTCAATGTGCATGAGCTATGTCCTAGCTAGGAAAATTTTTAGGGTTGCTTCTGCACACAATTCAACTCCAAGAGAATTGTGATGCTGCAGTCACTGTATTCCTTCTCATTTTAGGAACTTGGTATTCATAATTTTAGTGATGAATCTGAAAGGACAATATTTGCCTCAGAATGTTTCCCTAATTACTATGTGTCCAGTTTCAATAGTCATTCTGCTCTCTGCATCATATATTATTGATTTCTCATGAACTAGAAATCTATTTTGTTCAGCAGCCAGGGTTTTGCTACTAAGGATTTTTAATTTTCTCACCAGATGGTTTCTGCTAAATTCAGAAAAAAAACCCAAACAAACAACAACGTAACCCTACATACAGGTTTAACCTTAAACATGAGTCTTCTCCTTTTATCCCCAAGTTAAGCACCTTCAAGAAAAAAAAAAGCAAAAAAAAAAGCTTAATCTCTTTAAAATATGCAAACCAGTTTTTAATTTCCCGCCATTCTGCAGCCAGCATGGCAGAAGTTATCAGTGGTCTGAGAAAGGAAACAAGAGAGGCTCAGTCTGTACCTTTTTTTGTAGGAAATGACTAAATACTGAAAACTGTGTCATCTCCAGTTCAGCTTCATAGCACTTCTCATACATGTTCAGTTACGAGGTGTGAAATCTGGTTGTAATTTTGTCATACAGCAATGTCTGATCTGAGGGATCTGGGTAAAGACCAGAAATGTGGAGGAGATGAGGTGAAATTACTACAGCCAGACTGCCAGACCAGGCATAATCAGAGGAAACCTCAGTGCATGTGGGAGAGTCTATGTCATCTGGGACTTGAGTTGTTGGAGTCTCAAGTAATGCTGTGGGATGGCAGCTGTGAAGGCTTTAGGGTTTTGTGCAGCAGAAAACCACTAAAAGTTACTTCAGAAGTAACAAAAAAGAGGAGAATCTTCTGGCTTCTTTTTGTCATGGTGCCTTTCCAATCGGGAGTTGTGCACAATAACTGTTGGCAAAACTTGTCAAAATAAGATTTGTTTTTTTCACTTTTAACTCTATATAGAAGATACTTCTGCACTCCTTATTTCACATCCTGTCAAAAGATCATTAAAATGAGGCTTTTCTTAGTTGATCATGCAAAAGCATGTCATCCTTCTGACTGTCTCTACATCACTGACTTTCAATCTAAAAAGGCTTATTCAATTCCCAGTCTTTAAGGCCATAATTTTTAGATTTCAGTGTACATTCACATAAGGAATCATGACTGAAATTTCACAGAAATATGGGTAATTGTGCCTTTAGGAAGCTCTAACCTAAGACAGCCAAAATTATTTGCCTCTCTGCAGAGACTCACTGTGTACATAATATACATAGCAATGATCCATAAGAGCATAGGAAGCAAAAAGGTAATAAATGGGGATATACAATAGGCTGATGGGAAACTTCATTTATTTCCCTGAGTTACAGATGACCTCATAACTCATGAGTGGTGGAGCGAGGCAGAGTTATGAAAGTCATGAAAGGTCATCAATAACAAGTGGAAATAAATGAGTTAGCCTATTGTATTTTCTGTTTGCCTGCGTTGCCTGATGATAAATGTGACAGCAATGTTGGGATGATGAGACTGGGAGGGAGCTTTGGAAAGCTTGCGAATGAGGACTGTGTTACCAAGTGCAGACAAGGGGAAGCCTCTCTCATTCATTTCCAAAAGAGGAAAGTGGATGAGGGAGAATAGGAACATTCATTCTGCTTTCAAGTTTCCAGAGATAGCTGGTTCTGCTGAAACAGCTCTCCTGGTAGCAACTGGAGGTGCTGCTCCATGCCAGTAGGAGTTGCTGAGTGGATTTGACCTTGCAGTCAGTAATGCAGAACTGCATAGGCTCAAATAGGAAAGAGCTTATTTAGTGTATAAGGATCCAGCAGATCATCAGCCTTCCGTCAGGCATTGCAGGGGCAGATCCACAGCCAGCATTTCCAGGCACTGAATGACTCTTAAGCCAGCCAGCTGCCACAAGATTGTCCACAACACATGCTGTCATTTACTGTTAGCAAGCACTGCTGCTGCACATATTGTAGCTCTCTTTTTTTTTCTTTTTTTCTTTTTTTTTTTTTTTCTTCCTGTAAGTTCAAGCTATATATTTTAAATTCAGCACTGATTTCAGCACTGAAATTTAGATTTGACACAGCTTAATATCTCTTACATTTATGATAGCAAAAAGCATCACTGAAAGCACAATCATTTAAAGCTTCTGGAGCAAAACAATTCTTGAAACAGATTTCCAAAATAATCTCGAATATTTTATTCTTCCCTTGACTAAAGCCTATGAAGAAATAGTTTGAATCAGAGGATATATAACTTAATTAGAGGGGAGGCGGGTCCAACCGCTCCCGCCCCCGCGTGCCGCTCCGCACGTTGCCGCCCCGCCCCCGCCGCTCGCGCGCAGGCGTGGCAGCCGCCGCAGCCTCGCCCGTGACCTTGCCCCGCCTTGCTCCGCCCCGCGAGCCGCCCTACGTCACGCCGCGCGCCTCGCCCCACCCGGCCCGAAGGGGAGTTGGCGAGTGCCTCAGCTGTTTCCGGCGCGCGGGGATCGGCGCAGGCGCAGCAACTTCTGATTTTTTTGTGCCAATGTTAATACTCATGAATATAGATTCTGTATTTTATTCCAAATCATTGTTAAAGTTAATGAACAAGGGCTAGAATAAGAGAGATGATGACTCCTCACTCTCATCTACAATCTATTAAGTAAAAAAAAATCATCTGTTCACATGGACAATGGTGCCCTTCTACAATACTATTACAGTACTATTACCTTACAATCAGAACATCATCCCAAGCTAAATCAAATCACCTTCCCACCAACTTCTGATAGCATGATTTGTATTGCACTTCAATTCACTGCTTCACCTCTTCAGCAATCTGCTGCAAGAGGACCTCACCCCAGTAGCTGCATTTAACCTTGTCACAGAAAAAAACTCCCTCTTACCAGATACAAATAATTCTCTGTAAAGAGCAGGGCACAATTTTTGTTCAAAACACAGCATGACAAAAGGAGAATACAAACACACTGCTCATGCAAATCCATAACAAACAGGTGTTATCTGCACGTGAGGAAGAGGAGAAGAGACTCCTAATAAAAATGCCTTGCAGCTGAACTGCATAGGTGGTAGTTTCCCTCACATAGTAAAACAACCAAAGCAGAGACTGACATAAATTTGAAAGGAGAGGTATTTCCCCTTGGGACTATTAAATGCAAATGTCTTTTTGTTCCATAAGGAGGTGAGGCAAGTTTTTCCACCCACTTGCTGGGTAATCTCTTTTGGAGTGAGGTCTTGTGTGGATAAACCAGTTGTTAAAAATATATAGCAGAAGGGAAAATAAATAGTTCTGACAGAACAGGGAGGTCATCAGTGATGAGACCTGTGATGTTCAATGAACATACAAATGACCTGGAAAAGAGAATGAGTACTAAGCAAAGAAAGATAATACTAAGTGAGTCAAGGTGTTAGGAACAAGGGCTCTGATTAAATGCACAGGGGTGTTATGAGACTGAGTGACTGGTAATGAAACAAATTAAAATTACATATTAAAATAGGCCATTTATCTGCATAATTTGGAGCTTGAACAGTAATTATTACCTTATCAACATTTCCCCAAAACAATTAAAAACTTGCTAACAAATCAAAATGCAAACACTTTGATAGCACATACAAATTGTTCTTCCCCAATAACTTATTAATATTTTGCAATTTTAACTTCATGTGATTTTATGTAAAAAGAGTTGGAAGGTGGAGGATAGAGTTAATATTTTAACAGATCCAAAACAGGAGTGCTTGGCATCTGAAAGGATTCTGTGCCAGGTTTTCCTGAAGCTCTACCTCCTCGCTTTGGTTTGGAACAGATGTACAGATGGGTGGAATGTTCATATCCATAAATAAAACAGAATTATTGCAAGACGTGGATTGAGGGAGTCAGAAGACAGAGAGGAATAAGAAAACTGCATGGCAGGTGTTTCTGGGAAGCATGAAGGGCATTCCCACAGGGCTGCACAAGGGGTTTTTTTAGTAGAGATATTTTGTAGCTGTTCATAATTGTGTGAAGCACTTCCTTGGATAAAAACTTTAATCCTAGTTATCATACATAGATGAAATGTCATTTAAGTTCACATGTATAGATTTAAAATAGGAAGCACAAAACCTGCCTTTTTTTCCGTGTATCTCAAAGTGATTGCTGAGCATACCTTCCTTAGGATGATAAGAACAAGCAAGAGAGTTAGTAAGGAACTTGAAATGAAAAACTCCTGCAGCCTTAAAAAAAGCTGGAGATTTTTTGGTGTACATACAATGCACAGTTTCCTCTCTTGAGGTCTGCATTGTTTTTCCAGTTGAAATTTTCTTTTCTTTGAATTTTTGTGTATACAGATAATTATTCCTGTGAGGTGAGTTCTGCAGTTACCTTCAGTCCAACTGATCTGTCATTGTATTGTTAATTTATTTTTTTCCTGTCATATCACAAACCTCAAAATATAATTTTTCAAAAGAAAAAAAAAAGGAAGGTTGTGGGTTTTTTGCTTTGGTTTTAGTTATTTATTTATGTATTTATGTATTTATTTTTAAAATTTTCATAGCAATCTCTTACATAATGGAGGTAAAAAAAAACCCCAAACAAAACCAGACTTTTTCTGAGTCCAGTTATTTTTAAAAAATACCTGATTTCATACCTCTTTTGTATTGTGAATAAAATACTACTACTGGGTACAGGCAAGTGTGGAAAGAACTTCGGAATAATTACCTTAAGCTTTTCACCTAAAATGAATATTATTTGGGGGGCAGCGGGTGTCAAATCACCACTTCATATTGAAACTGGAACAAGTTGCCCAGAGAGGTGGTAGAAGCCCCATCCCTGAAAACATTCAAGGTCAGGTGGGAGGGAGCTCCAAGCAACCTGTTCTAGTTAGATGTCCCTGCTCGCTGCAGGTGCATTGGACTAGATGACATATAAAGGTCCCTTCCAATACAACCAGTGCTGCTGTGGTTTATATATGTTCTGCAGTAAATGGTGTAGAAAATAGGAAAAAAAATAAAAATCCATTGTTTTCAGTCCACGCCATGGAACAAGCCTCCCTTTCAAGCAAAAAACAAGCAAGATGCCCTCAGCATTTGTGTAGGAGCAAAAGGACCTCCACAGACATTGCCCACTTGCACACGGAACAGAGAACCCCTCGCCATACACAGCCAACGGGTAGCCAAGCTCGGCTACCAGACAACATTGCAGAGCTCAGTTTTCCCCTGCCCCCAGCTTCTCCAGGCATGTGAGAGTGTGTGTGGGAAGGAGGGAGTTGTCATTGTGAAAAATTGTTCAGGAGAGTGGGGGATTTACTCATTTCCTAGTTTACTGGTGAGGAGCTGCCTTATGTATTTCTACACCTAGGATGTATTTTTAACTTTTCTCTAGTAACTATAGCATATGTACAGATGGACTTACTGAAAGGCAGATAAAGATCATCTGAAATGATAAAGCCTCATTTAGTGTCTTTGTCCATGATGGCCCTGGCCTCCCTAATGTGATTTCCAGCAAAAAATACATCTTCAGTGGAATCTAAACATTGACCTTCATTCCTTTCCATAAAGTCACCAGCCTTGTGCTCATTGTCCAGCCATGAAAGTCCAGGGAAACCACTCATCCTTCTCCCATGAAATAAACCACTAAACCCCAAGCTGCCTCAGGGCAGCTCCATCACAGCTGCTCTCAGAGGACAATATGCCTTCCCATTCTCCGTCCTAGCTGACGTAAAGATTTGTCCCTTTCCTTCCAACTATTTACTAATTTTTGCCCTGCCCCCCAGCATTCTGAATTTGGGAACCCCACTGCTGCACAAATGTTAAAATCCTAGCAAAAGGGCCAATCTGTCAGGTGGAGGTTTCACCGTGTGTGTGCACACCCCTCTCCGTGTGCAACAAGGGTGGAGTGGAACAAACAATGAAACACTTAGGAAGTATAGCTTGTTGAAATGTAATTTTTGAGTATTACTTATTTGAGGAAAAGAAAACAGAACTATGATTTTATGTGAACGTGTCTACTGTGTTTTGGTAGTGGATGAGTAATAGACTAGTTATCATGTAGGCCATATCTTTAATGCATTTTGTTTTACCAATAACATTTTAATTCTCTCTTTCTTCTTCCCCTCTAAATTCAGATCTGTCCTATTTGTGTCTCTCTTCCAAAAGCAACAATAAACAGTGTATTCTAATTGCCTTCTAGATAAGGCTTTAACTTTTAATAAAGGAAAACGTAAAATACAGGCTATTCTGTTAATCTCTCTACATGCATTCTCTGTGCATTAAAGCAGAAGGACCTACATTTCTTAGTTCATATAGTCTAAGGAGAGATGGAAGTATTGCTCTACAGATTAAAAGCTAAGGTTCAGCAGGTGCAAGTGACCTGACTGATGTCACACTATAAAGACAGGAGGAACCTGAACCTTCAAAATCTATCAATCACCAAGATGCTCTAACACCATCTCAAAATAGCACAGATGAGACCTGTTCCCAGAGCGACAAGAAGGTGCAGGCTTGATAGCTGGAGTACATGGACATCTGGGTCATTTCCTGCTCCAGAAAGACTGAGAGAAACTGCATGCTTTATTTTATCATTCGTGTCAGCCTGATGCATCAGTACACAAACACAACCAGGAGGAGTAGAAAGAGCTAGAAGTTAATTTCTGGTTCAGCTATTGTCTTTGTTGAGGACTAAGATTTTGCTGTCAAACTTTTTCAATATTTAGAAGATATTACCTAGTCACATAGAAGAACAAGTCCAATATTCATAGATAGTGAGCTGACTGTTTCTGAGTAGAAAGTGAGTTTATAATCCCATTTTCTCATTATCAGACAGGCATCAAATTGAATGAAGGGGACCTAAGCACTGCTTTAGGTTCAGACATCAGATGCTGTCAACTTATATTTAGCCCGGTTTTCTAGTTTGTTTAAAAATAAAAGTATTCTGCAAAGCGTAAGACGAAGAGAATTAAGAAAATTATTCTTTAAAACAAAACAGAAAATTGTACTGTTGCCTTTCAAACCCTTACCCTGTAGCACTGAAAACTTGGAATTGTCCGCAAATGAATGTGAGACTGACATGATATTTATTATCCAAGCTTAAAATAGAACAGAACAAAAGGATTACAATGACTGTATACCTCTGGACAATCCTACTCCTCACTACATTCCCTTCAAGCACTGGGGCTCCTACATTACTGTATCCCATCCATGATCATAACTAACTATCCCAGAATCCTGGCTTCCAGGAGATAAACATATATCCCAATTGCCTAGAGATTCCTCTCCTTTCACACTAGTATCACACTTTTTCCTTATATCTGCAGAATATCCAAAGCAGTATGGCACTGAGGTGTCTCTGCACAGTCAATCTCTGTATCATAAAATTAATCATTTGTACCCATTAGTCCCTCTGTCCTTCCTCAGGAAAGGTACTTTCATGTGTACATGTACATATTGAACAGGATTTAGAAGGCTGCACTGTAGTATCTTTTGCCTGTTCCAGTGGGTTATTTGTCATATACTCTGTGTTGCAGGCATTCAGTTATACAGTGGTACTCTCCATTAGCTGAAAAAACCCCACCAGCAAATACTGACTAGTATACAAGATACTACTGATAGCAGCATCAGGAGTCACTTCACCTGTTTGTGTGCTGCTTCCATTTTGCTCTTTTCCAGATGGTGCCACCTGTGCCAACTCCTTCAGAGTAGATTCCTGTAAATGCACAGCTGGAAGAATTCCAGAAGAAGAAAAAGGGTTTAAAAGATGATATTAAAAGAGCCATGATGAATTTCACTACCACTGTTGGATTCAGGTTTAATTTCACTACAAATCATCTCTAATAACAAGAAAGCTAAGGACATGCTGTTCAACAGAAAAGAAAGCTGAGGCAAGAAGATGATGAGAAGGAGTGGGCATTTGAATGCAAAGTTTGAGCTACTTTTCAGAGCCCTTTCTCTTTTGTGTGTTTTCCTTTAAAGACAAGCAGATGACACCAAGCTTGGGTGGCCGTGTTGATCTGCTAGAGGGTAGTGAGGCTTTGCAGCAGGACCTGGACAGTTTAGACCAATGGGCCAAGGCTAATTGTACAAAAGGGAATTGCTTTCATTTTTCTTGACTATTTTTTCTTGTCCTGAACAAGTGCTTGCAATAGAACTCACTGGCTGCAAGATTAGCATGATTGAATTATATAGCAGGGGTTTTTTACCTCCACAACACCTTGCAAACATTAGTTTGCAAACAATTAGTTAACTGATCTTTTGTATGAACCGAGAAAGAAAAACAAAAACAAAAACAAAAAAACAGAGTATTTTGTCAGGGTTGCCTGAACATCAGTTGAGGCAAGCCAACCTCAGTCAGACTCAAGTACATAGAGAGATAAATAATGCATTTTGTGTTTCTTGATATCATTGATATCAGTTTAGGAACCAACCCAACTGCAGCTAATAACATTTTAAGAAGTAAAATTGTTTAATGAATTAAAAAATCAGTATCATGTATAGCTCAACAGTTAGAGTTAGTAGGCAGATGGATAAGGTGAGGCCATCACAGAAAAATGACAGATATTCTCAACAGGAAAATCTCTCCTATTTCAACAGTAAGGAACTTAGACTGAAATCCAGGCCTGAGGAAGATGCACAGGCTGTTGTACTTGTGTCACTGTAGGAAACTGAGCTGTTTGGGGCCCATTAACTAGCAGAGGTAACATTGGTGTGAGGTTTGCACTTCAAACCTGGATTCTGTCGTGGTGATTCTTCCTCATCCAGAAGTCTGCTACTACTGATTCTGTGTGGGTTTGGGGAGGAAAAAGGAAAAGGGGCAAGTCTGCCTGTGCTGCTTATTCTGCTCTTTAATTATCCTAATGAAAGCAAATGGGACTCCCCAAGGGTTTGGTGCCTTTCTGACTGACTGCTTTTAAACTCAGAGACAAGCAGCCATCAACACCCTCGGGTTTTTAATGTGCACATCTGGGGAAGATTCCCCTGGTACCTTGTGCAACATGGACAATATTTTCTAGCTAGAACATAAATGAGCGCTCTAACCCCTGCCCTGTGGACCAGGAGCTGAATTTGGGAACTGGAATCAAGAGCATATGGATTAGGATCAAAGGCAGAAGAATGGGCATAGTCCTCCTCAGATGATGGCCACTGAAGAAGAGAGCTTGACAGTTGTCATCCCTCAGCTTTATACTGAATATGATGTATATAGGATGGAATCATTTGTTGATAAATTTAGGGTCACCTGTCCTGTCTGATCCTTCCTGCAGGTGTGATCTCTTACTTTGTGGAACCCTAACATTTCCAATTTCTTCTCAAATTTCCCTCAAATTTTCCAAATTTCACTCTGAATTTCTCATTTCTCTCCAAATTCAGTTCTGAATTTCCCAATTTAGCTCCGATTTTCCCAATTTCCCTCCAAATTTCCCAATTTCCCTCCAAATTTCCCAATTGAGCTCTGAATTTGCAAATTTCCTTCTGAATTTCCCAATTTAGCTCCAAATTTCCCAATTTCTCTCCGGATTTCCCAATTTCCCTTCACGTGAATTAATGAATGCCTTCTTTGCCTCAGGCATTTACTAGCAAGACCAGCCTTCAGGAATCTCAGATCCCAGTGATGATGATACCCTGGGCTGCAACAGACAAAGTATTGCTGCAGGTCAAGGGAGCAGATCTTTCCCCTCTATGCAGTACTGGTGAAGCTAAACCTGAAAAACTGTGACTGTTTAGCATAGGAAAGAGAAGGCTGAGGTGGGATATTATTAATTTATATGAATACCTAAAACCGACATTTTTATTAGTAGTGTAATAAGGCTGTTTTTATTTTCCCCCAGAGTAGCTCTGTACACAGTTCTATATCACTGTGCTACAAAATTAGCTCTGGGCAAAACTATTCCTGGTGTTGAAGACAGACTCAGCCCATACTATGCTCTGAATTCTCCTTAGTTTGTTGGTGTTTTTCTTCCCCTTCTATTGGTGTACAAATACCTTGACAAAATTCCTGCTTATTTATGCTGGGAGCCCATTATCATAGTTACAACCAAAAATAAGTATGTAATCATATTACATGTACTTTTTATACCACATATTCCCAAACAATCCTGGTAAAAAAAGACCCAAGCATGAAAAACAGAGTTTCCCTTGTTTCTCCTTCTAAGTACTGTGGTTTTTCACAGAAATGCCAAGTTTGGGGTTGATGCCAAAATTGGGTGCAGGTCAGTTTTAGTTAAGGCCAGTTCTACTAAAAATGTCACTCCTCTCTGCGCACTATTCCATTGTTGTCCCAAGCTCTTGCTGCTTGGTTTCCACACCAGAGCTATCTTTCTTTCCCAAGATGCCACAGCCCAACAGCTGAAGGGAAGCAGAGTTCATGAATGGAGGAAGATTGCCTCCCCTTCAGGTCAGCAGAGATGCAAGGTGGTACCCAGGGGCCAAACAGACATCTCTTCAGCTGTTAACTTCAGGTCAAATTAATCAACCCTCCCACGTTGACACCCTCTCCCCAATTGTCAGTTTAGGGTCACCTGTCACCTGCTTCTCCCCACAGGTGTGACCTTTTAGTATACCCCCAGCATAGTACACAAGGTTTTGCAGTGATTTTGGTCTCCATAGGGCAAATCTAAGAAAGAGCCTTTCTGTACAGCAATCCTTGGTAGAAACTATACATATCAAGTGCTGTCACTGCTAGAAGACACTCTGCAAAAATATGCCATTAACTTCAGAAAGTGCAGTTTGCTAGAAATTTGCATCAACATGACTTTTAAAAATAAGGACCCCAACTATTTTATCTTACTAAATAAACCAAG
Organism: Actenoides hombroni; assembly: GCA_024336885.1. Lineage (NCBI taxonomy): Eukaryota > Metazoa > Chordata > Aves > Coraciiformes > Alcedinidae > Actenoides > Actenoides hombroni. The sequence goes on along the minus strand of WUAM01006479.1, from coordinate 342,568 downwards.
CAGATTAGTCTTCCAAAGAAGCCTCAAATATATCCAAAACAATACCTGAAACCCCTTTAGCTGGAAAGTGAAATATGTTTAGAGTACAGAGTGCTTCTTAAAGCAACTCTCCTAGTCAGTGTTTTATGCCAGTCACAACATGGTTTCAGAATCTTTTGAGAATTCCTGGTGCTTCCATGGCAAACCAGTTTACGATTCTGTGAATGGTCTCTCAGTGTGGAAAAATTAATTCATTAACTGATTCTACCATCAAGTCTCTAAAACAGAAATGTTTTTCTTCATTAAAACTACTCCTCAGTGGATGTGGTTCAAGGAGATAGTGTTAGAGAAGCTTCCTGGCTCTTTTTTGACTGATCTCTGAATGTCCATAACAGAGCTGATGTATGGGGAGATTTCTTGCAGCACGTTTGAAAACTTACAAAGCCATGATCATACAAAATGCAAGCTAACACCAGCACCAGAAATTGAATTTCATGCAGATCTGATGTGGAGAGTTATGGGATGACATAAATCACAGCCAGGCACTATCTGTGTGTCCCAAGACACCCTCAGTATTCAAACAGATTGCTTTGTTATTCTGAGCTGTTACACTGATTGAAACTTCATCACCCAGTTCTGTGCCTGTGGCAGACTTCACCTTCTGTGCCTGTGGCAGACCTCACCAAAAGCATTCTTCTACAGTATTTTAAAATGAAGCATGTTTTGATCATTAGAAAGTACTCTATGCAATACATCTGTATTTTAAGAAATTTCTATCAAATTCCTGAAACTCCCTGTTCATGATATTATTACTTTTTTCCTACTACATTCTCTTTACTCATAATTATCCATATTTACTTTCTAATTCCTTCACTAAAATGTCCTGTTATGGCTGCAACATGACTCATATACTCCAGTCATTTCCCATCTTAAGCTGGCACTGCCACCGAAAGAAATTGAGCTCTCTTCCCAGTTCCTGGCTCCCATCCTTGTCCTGTCCCACCATTCTGCTCACAGAACTGTTTGGCCATGCAGCAAACCAGCCTGGGGACACGATCCAGCTGCAGTTTGCCTCCCCTACCCCCATTTTAGGCTATTTCTCAGTCAAATCAGTTCACTGCATGATCCCCAGGAAGAGCTGGCATACGAAAAGGTTGGCGGGGAGGGGGGAGGTAAAGAGCCCCCAGCTCCCCCTGCAGCACAAGGCCTGGCTTGATTTCCTCGAGGAATTACTGATGAGCATTTCTTATCATATTTTCGCTGAGACAGATCATCCCCATTGGCATTTCTTCGAGTTAGTCCATGACTGGTACCTGATTAGCTCCACTCCCTGATGGAGAATGCCCCTAATTCCCCAGACTTACCCATTTCCCTGGAACATGAGAGCCACAAACTTTTTCACCACCACGCCTTTTGGGTACCTCCCGGCTGGTTGGCATTTTTGTTACTGACTTGTAGTAGATGTTATAGGGGTTGGGGGGTAGGGGGCTGTTGTGTGAGGGGGGTTATGCATATGGTGACAGAGTGTGGGGTAGTGAATTTTAAGCAAGGCTGCATTAAAGCCATTCACTTAATCGTAAAGTACAAGCCACTGGCTGCCAAAGCAATTTTTGGGATGGAAATTCTTTTGGTTCACAGATTCCTTTGCGAAACAGCCTTCTGAATGTGGCTTTTCTTTCCTGTCTCTTTTATAGGTTCATAATTATCCTATCTGTAACTTTCCTACTTTGGTATCTACTTGGGGACCAACCCTCTAATTTTGAAAAAGTCCAAGTAAGACTTGCCACTGAATATTCCAGTTGCTAAGATTTCCTTTGCCAAAGTTGCTCACACACTGTATTTTCAGCAAAAAGTGTTTAACACTTTTCCTTGAATAATGGAAGTGAACCCATGAGAGCAGAGTAGAGGGGCAGGACCACCCTCCTTGTCCTGATGCAGCCCAGGACACAATTGGCCTTCTGGACTGCAAGCATGGATTCCTGATCTAAATATAATTTTCACTCTGAGGCAATTCAGTTTGCTAAGATACTGCACAAATACACAACAGATGGCAAAGGTCCTGCACTAGGCTGTATTTTTTCCCCACTTAATTTTTTTTATTGGTTAAGAACTAACTAAAATTGAGTCCAGGGGCAAATGGGTTTGAAAATTATCATATACTGTGTGACTGTATGCATGTTATTCTTGGCTAGGCTTGCTTATGACTGGAATCAAAATATTATGATAGATCTTTCTAGGAGATGACAACCCAGATGATTCTGCACTATACTGTATGCAAAGAGCTGGGAAACATGAGAACAATCCATCTTTGCAATACATCCTTAGACATTTCTTAATAACAGTCCTGATTGGAGAGCATCTTCCCCCACCCAGTTTGGCTTTAGCTGAAATTGGGCGGAATACTAAAAAACAGAAGTTGATACGAGAAGTGTAATTATTAGTTAAGCCTACCAAAAATGATATATACTACTTACCAGTTCAAGTTATGACAAATCATTAATTTTAAAATGCCGTTATCTTAAAACATGAAGACTTGACCAACAGAGTTTGAATATAGATTGTATTTTATTTTAATTTCCAGATCATTCTTGCAACATCTGTGGAACATTTTCTGGAGAAACTGTGTAGTAGACTCAGACCTCACAAATTAACACCATTCTTAAATTTTAGGCTAAACATTTATTTCCAAGATTTCATTCCCCTATGTTCACTTAGACATCAGGCATGGAAAGGGAGCTCAATATTATATTTAAGGCAGTGCCAAATACCCATTTATTTAATCTGGGACACGGTCTCTCCATAAGGAAATGAAGATGACTTTCAGTAAAATTGAGAATACATCTAAAAGGCTAAGGCACTTTTCACATTTTCTCAGTGGGAGTCACACAACATACTAAGACTGCATATTCAAAATTTCAGTAGTCATCTGGCGCCTGAGAGAGTTATGGCAGTGGCAGAGGACAGGCAAAAATAAAACTGCTATAAAAAAATGCAGCAAAATTTCACACCAACCTTGAGTGTGAAGAGTTGCTCTGCTCCTGTAGCACGGAGTGGCAAAAACCCAGCTGTGTTCTCACTTCAGAGCATTTTGTCACAAATTCTCTGAAAGACAGGTTTCATATGGATATACTGATATATATAGATATGGCACAGAAAAAAACTCTGAAATTAGTTGAGGTTTTCATGTATTATTTTTTAAAGAGAGTAATATACAGGTTTAATTTATTTGCAATAGTTGAAGAAAATGCTCAAAGCAAACCTATGTCTTCAGAGCTGGAGTTGTTTAGTCTGGAGAAGAGGAGGCTGAAGGGAGATCTTATTGATCTCTGAAACTACATCATTGATCAATGTATATTAATTACTAGTCCTTTGCAAGAACCCACTCCCTGGCAAGTGGAATCAAGCAGCCTGGTTGCCAAACTTGAGCTGAATGTCCTAGGCATCAGTGGATGATGTTTCAGAGGTTTGAAATATATTTGAAATAGATGCCAGCAGGGTAAAAGAAAAGATAAAGATAATAATCTACAAGTTTTGTGAACAAAACACTCAGCACCAATGATACTTCCCTCTCTCCAACCTTGGAAAACATCACCCCTTAAAAGCACAAACGCCTGAGGACAGCTTCCCCAGGAAAGCTTCTCGCCCCGAAATCTTACGTTATATCTCACCAACTGCTAGCACTTTACCAACAGCACAAGAAACTTGGATCATAAGCCATCTAATTTAGGCTACAGGAGAGGTTGTTTGGAAAAAATGCGATTTTTTGCCCTTGGAAAACATCACCCCTAAAAAGCAAGAACGTCTGAGGATAGTTTCCTCATTGTTATTACTGCAAAAAACTCTGAGAATTCTTTCCCAGTTGAAGTGTCTGAGTCATTTCTCATTTTAAAGATGCCAGGTGCAGATTAATGGCAGTGTCTAGAGACTATAGCTATATGACTCACTTTCCAGTCACAGTGCTGCTGTACCAGATCTTTCTATCCTTACACACACAAGCACAACTCTATTCAGATCATAATGTTTTTCTTTTCCTGCATAATCAAGTTTGTTGTTGCCAAAAATTAGAGCAGAAACGTTACAACAGAAGCTGAAAATGACTATGGAGACATAGTCTGATTTATATTGAGTTATTAAATTGCAGGATGGTACCAATGAAGAAGCCTACTTTTAAAAAGAAACAAGTAAGATGAAACAATGTGTGGTAGCATAATGCATAACAAGACAGATAGAAACCAGCTGGTGAAACAATTCACTAAGCAGTGCAGAAAAGTCATGAGAACTATTCTATATACCAGTGATATCAGCTGTGAAAAAAAATCTCACTTGAAATAAAGTTTTTTCTAAATTGACAGTTCCTGGCTACCATTGCAATGGCTCCTTGTGAACATGATTTTAAGGTCCCAAAGCTTTCAAAATACCACAAACCTCTACATTTCTCATCAACTATATCAATGGCTACACAAAACATGAAAGCTGATGAATTTTACTGCAGTCATTCATCATGGCAAACAACATCTCATTTCCCTTGTGTGTCCCCTCCACCAGGAGTTCTTTCTTTGCCAGGTTTCCACTTTGTGTTTTCTGATTGACTGGATGGGGTTGGTTTTTTTTCATTTGCATAACTGGAGTGTGATTTCTCTTTAAATATAAATATAAATAATTGTCTGTCCTGTCCTTCAGATTGAAAGGAATGGAACAGACAACCAGGAGCTAGTGGAAGTGCTCAAGAAACTGACACACTGACAGAAGTAACACAGGAAACCAAAACAGCCTTCCTGAGTAAGAATTTTGTTACAGTGAAATCTGAAGGGCAAAGAAATGGAAAGAGAAAATTGTGAATAGGCTGAAGGAAGGAAGGAAGTTGTACTCCACACATTTCTATAATGTGGGGAAACTGAAGCAAATGAAGAAGAAATGAAGGAATAGGAACAGACTGCGCAGAGAAGGAGGATAGAACCTAGGGTAGGAGAGGGAATTTAAAAAGTAAAAGGTATGTGATATATAGTGGAAAAGAAGCTGAGGGGGAGGAGATTCTCTCTCCTCTCTGCTCTGCAATTGGAGTCATTTGTCTCAGGAAGGAGCCCAGGTGTCTCACTCACTGTGTGGCAGCTTCTGCTCATGGGAGACCAGCACTTTGTCAATAAACAAGGAGCCTGGGGGATGGTTCCAGCTGACAGGCAACATTATTAAAGACCAGCACTGTGGCCAAGGGTACTTCACCCTCCCATTAACTGCTTTGAGAGGGGAAAGAGAAACAAAGCTACAGTGGAACTGGCCAGTTGTTTTTGTAATTACAGAGGGAAGTGCACGAGCTCTTGGCAAGACCCCACGTTCGACAGCAGAGCAGTGCTTAGCTCAGTGGGAGCTGCTTTGAAGTCACTCTCTGACAAAAAAAGCATGACTTGCCAGTTGCTCTGAAAGACAATAGCTGCATCCTGGCAGCACTGTACATTCAGGGAAGGAGGGGGGGGATTTTTCCTAGAAATCCCAAGGTAGCTAGATACAACGAGGGAAAAACATGTAAAAATGGATTTAATAGATTCGTACCAAACTTATATAAGAAATCGTTGGATATTGTCAAAAAAGAAAATTTTGATTTCTTAAAACTCAATTATAGTGAGTTTTTTGGTGACAATGGAACTCAATGGTCTTGGTATAATGTACCTCAAGACAAAAGAGAACTTTATTGGCCGAATAAAAAAACTTTACCCAAAATAGGATTAGACCCTGATGCACCAAAAACCTCTACCCATGCTCTTCTTCTGGATCATTTCTGCCTGACATCTGACATTAACCAGTTCCCTAAATGGCATTCCATAACAGAGGACCATTGTTTTTACTGACATCCTTATTCTATTACCAGGCATGAATATCCAACTATCTTAATTCCAAACCTTCTAACTTATACTGCAATTTTGTACTTGTTGAAGAATATAATAAAGTACTGGGCATCATCATCTGGAAAGAAAAATAGTTTGCTAATAAGCACCTGGACATACTTGGATCTGCTAGGTATGTATTTACCTGTATTTGCCCGAAAAAGACAAGACAATCAGATTTTACTGACAGGGGGAAAGGCAGAGGTACTTAACAAATTCTTTGCCTCAATTTTTAATAGCAGGATTGCTTATCTTCTGGACAACTGGCCTCCTGAGCTGGCAGATGGAGGCAGGGAGCAGTACAGCTCCCCTGTAATCCAGGAGGAAGTAGTTAGAGACCTGCTTAGCAATACTTTATTAATAAATGCTTTTTTTCTTACACAATCACCAAAAACTATATGGTCTTGAAGGCACCCTGCACATCACGTAGCCCGAAAAACAGTTAAGAGCAGGTCCAGCTAAATCAACCTAAAAGGAACTTGTTGAGTTTTAAATGTCTTCAGAGATGGAGCTTCCAAAACCTTGCTAGATTTGTGCCTCTGAGTGATGAACACCATGGTGAAAACCTTTATAATCAGATTTTTATCCGACTTCTGTAAGGGACACTTACCAGCCTCCAGAGAAACTGCTTTGCCTCTCCATTTCTCATAGACATTGTTTCTGAGTGGTAGGACTTCCTACTTTTGAGGCTTTTCCGTGTTATTTCAAAGAATGAAATTACCTTTCAGGGACATTTGCCATAGAGTTTTACCACCACAGCATAACTATTTATATATATATATATATATATATATATACTTCAGAAATAATTCTGCTGCCCTCTAGCCTACCCTGGCGTTGTCCCAGCCCTTTTTTGGGGAGAGACTCATGAAAAGCAGATCTTAAAGGGTATCTGAGGCCCTGAGTCTGGCCTGGGAGGATCTGGCAGGAGCCAGCAGCAGAAAAATGGCCTTTGCTTAAGGCCACCTCCAGTCTGTGTGACCGATGCATTTCTGTCAGGGTCTTGAGTGCACTTAATGCTCCCCAGCCAGCCTTGCCTGGAGCCTCCGGGCCAGGAGCAACATCCAGCTCAAACAATAGTATTGAGTTACTGAAGTATTAATCTTCTATTAAATACATTTCTTGCTTGGTAAGTGGTTGGTAAATGGGTTACACATCTAGGTGTGAAGATTGCAATTACCAAATTTGAAGGAGGTATTACAGAGCATTCCTCAAGTGACAAAGCCAATTTCTAGCCTGCTCTGTCTCTATTTTGTGTATTGAAGTTGTTGCTCAACCCACAGACAAGGACCCAGTGCTAGAACCATATATGCTAGCATCTGATAAGAATGACCTTAAACGTACTGATGTTCATAATACATGTTCAGGATCAGGCCTACTATTTGTACCAGCTCCTATGTATGTGCAAACAGGGGGCCAGAGTCAGTTTTAGCTGCAAAACCAAGGCAAGAGTTTTGATAATAGGCATTATCTACTTATTATTAAGAGGTAGATGATGAACAATATTAATGGAGTCAAAATATGGATTGCTTCATATCACTGCTGCTTTGAAGAAAGTTTAGGGCAGAGAGAGAAGGAGGTACAAGGGATTGTTCACCATTGCGTACACTTCAGATTTTGCAACCTTCCTAATTCAGCTCTGCTGCTGTAAATTCAGCCAGACATTAAGTTTTATTCACAAATCCAGGCTGTATTCAAAAATTAATTCAAATTCACAATTGATTTCTGCAAGTGGGGGGAAAAATCATTGTTGTGCAGCAAGATAAATGTGAGCTTTGAATTTACAGTCACTCAAACAGCACAGCAAGGAGAAAATAATTAACTAGTTGTCAGTTCTGTTTGGAAATAGGGATGGTGCATAATGTTAAGATGATGGGAATCTTGTGAAGGGAAGTTGTGATAAGAGACTGTTTTACTTCATTTGATCCAAGTCTACAGAGAACTTTCAGCTTAATAGAATATTCCTAGAAACAACTTTTTTTCATTGTTTTTGTCCTTATCCATTTGATCTCTCTTGCTATTTGCTGGGCATGTGGGGGTTTTCACCTGGGTGCTCTTCCAGGTGCAGACCTCGAGCTGAAAATGCCCTTCCTGATCATTAGGGCATGATGAGGGATGTGGGTGCTCGTGCTCTTGGGTGCTCAAGCTCTTAACTCATGCTCAGCAGCACAAATAAACCACAGATCTTGCTGTGGTTCCTTCTGCTCGTTGGTGTCTTACCATTTAGGGCTCTGAACTCGGGCTCTTCTATTTCTTGAGTGCTGAAAGCTCTGTGATAGGTACTAGCTTTTCCCCACAGAGCTGATGGTAGGGTTCTTCCACAAACCACTGGTTTATTCTACCTGGCATACCAGGTGTTTGTCCTATAGAGGGTATCATATGTTTCTAGAGTTTTCCCTTGTTTTCTAGAATCTGTACTCATCTTTTCCTGGGTGAACCTTCATTTTCTCCTGCCCTCTTTTATTGTTTTTGCTTTTCTCATGTACTTCTCTTTAATACTTCCACTGATTTCTGTCAAGATCCTAGAGGTTTCTTTGTGAGAGCTAATGTAATCAGAATCAACTCAGTAGACCTGCATTTTAAAATTCCACATGTAAATAACTGTACTTTCAATGAAAAAAAAAATAAATAGATTGAAAAAAAATAGTAGATTAATTCTAGGAAGAATTCACATAAACTAGTTTATATTTGAAGGATTGTACTTTAATTAAGATGTTGGTTTAGTTAACAGAACACCACATTCCACTTCATCAAGAAGCACAAATCCAGTAATGGAACCCATAAATGCAGTAATGTCTATCCTGTGTACTCTACACTGCACTCATTTTCTTTCTGTGTGTCCCTCACACTTGCAAAGCTTTGGAAAACACAAGACATTAGTGACATTGTAAGTGATGGTGTCCCTTTTTTTTTGTTCAGCTTTTTTTTTTCTCTCAGTGTGTTACATTGCAGATATTTAACTGAGTATCTCTGAACTATACTGGTATACTTTTAAGTGACTTGAAAACAATATTAAGCACTTACAGGGCAGTCATTTTTCAAATTAAATTTATCCTTTCCAGCTTTCTTCTTATCAGGTGATAAGGCTGTTGTGAGGTTTGCTCATAGTTTCCAGTCGTGCTTCATAAACTGGAGGTCTCCTGTTCAGGACAAAAGTTTTGTCAGGGACCAGCCCATCTAGCACTCCATCCCTGAAGAAAATGAACATTATTAGTGCATTACATTGACTGCAGTGCTGAAAGGAGCCTATTTTTAAAGATCAATTCTTTTTCAAAATCAGGAAGATTCTGACATCTTCTTGACAGCTCCAGAGCTGTTATTCCCAAAATCAGGCTACTTTGTCTTCATTCTCAAGGTACAAGAAGAACCCAAGTGAAGATCATTCAAGTTTTCCTTTAACATCTACCCCAAATGTATATAACTACCTTTGATCCACATCAGAGACAACACTGCCAGGCTGCTTTAATGCTTTTCTTTTTCAACTCATGCAAGCATAAGGTTAAATAGTTTGGTTAAATGTCCAGATCCTATGGAATGATAACATGGTTGCAGCATAAAGCATTGCAGTTATTCATACTGATGATGTCTTGTAAACAGAATTTATTGGAAAGGAATTGATCAGCAACATTTGTGTTCAGGTAAAATAAAATATTCTAAGGTTGTTCAACCTGGTGCACTATAAAAGTTAACTACACAATGCACATTAATAGCTTTTTCTTTCTAAATACCCCCATGAAATAATTGGAAGGCAGCTCAAAGAAAGCAGAGGGATACAATAATTTGTTTGCCAGTATAAAAAGAATCTGTCTCCAAGCAGGAATCTAGGAACAGATTCCCTTCATTGCCAGCCAACAGTTTTACCCATCTGAACCAGCCAAGGCTGTTTTACCCATCTAAACAAGCAGCAGTCTTCACACCAAATACAGACATTGAATTATTTTGTGCATCTTAGTCTTCAGAGAGTCCTAATACATTGAAAAATATCCATCTTAATAGCTATTGGAAAAGAAACTAATAATGCTTTTTCAATACAACAGGAGCAAAATTGTCTGCCGTGGGGCAAAATAATTACCAGATTTCTTAAAACAAGAAATCACGGGTTATTTTGGTTATTTCATTAATATTACAACCTTATGCAATACAGGAGCATTAATCTTGGAATAGAATGTCATAGTGAAATCAATATTGATTAAAAGAAGTGAAAAGATGACAAGAGGTTCATTGAAAAAGATTTGAAACAGCTTCTTGAAATGGAACTCAAAAATGTACATCCTTAGATGGAACTTCAGCAGGAGAGAGAAGACTCTAACATATTTAGAAGATTTTGAAGTTAGTTCTGCCATCAGATTCAAAAAATTAACTGTTTTTGAGGGGTCTTCAGTACCCAAGGACTCAAGAATTGTAAAAGATTCTATCTTGTCATCCAAGAGCTAACAAAATAATGAAGCCTGCAAGCTGCTGCAGTTGCATGCAGAAGCTGAGTAATTAAGTCTCTGCTAAATGGAATTCTAAAGAGAGTTCATCAGGGATGTTTAGGCATTAACTAATCCACAAGATAGGCCTGCCAATCTGTTTACCATCCAGATATGAATAAAAACATTAAACAGATGATGATAAATTGCAGCAACCGTTAAATACTATTGTAAACACTGAGAGGAACAAGTAAGGGCAGGAGCAAGGCCCAAACTGAAGCCAGATGACACTTCACTTGTCTCCTGTTTCTTTCCAGTCAGCTTCTGTTTTCAAGTGGAAACCTGTATCTAGGCCAGAAAAAAAAGAATAGTTTATCTTGAAGGCCCAGGAATGCAGAGATTTGTAATTACTTTGGGCTTTATTTTAAAATATTGCAGGAAAAAATGCATCACTGTTTTGAGAAAAAAAAAAAAAGAAAAAAAAAAAAGAAAAAAGGGCATGCCAATAAAAAACAGGAAGGGAAGAGACACCAGAAGCTTGGCAACAGCTCAGCCAGCAAGAGCAGGAGAGTCAGGTACAGGAGGGAAACACCTTAGCCCTCCAGCTGTAGAGAACGTGCTTAGGCCAAGAACAGCAAATTCCTGCTGTAGGTGACAAGCTCCTTGCCTGGGACAGCGTGACCTGCACCAGGAGAGAGAACAGGGAGGAAGGACAGCAGTGGCCTTGTTTAGAGGACAGAAGGTTTCCCAGCCCCCGCCTCCCTGATTAATAAACTTATCTGAGTACATCTATAGAGCAATTAAAATCAGTAGGAAAACACCTTGGCTTAAAACAAGACATTTGCATGTTTTTGCAAGATCAGTCTTGATGTGGCTTACAACCCATACACTCATTATTAGCTACTGAAGCTCCAGATACAGACCAGGGTTTGAACATCTTTCAGCATTAATGCTCTTGAGCTGAAGACAGCAACCTATTGTATAAAAGCTACTCAAAATCAGCTGGTACAGAGCAGGGTTGAGGAAGCCCAGGGGTGGCAGACCCCGCTGCAGCCGCCGGTCGTTGATCAGGGCAACCATGCCCCCCACCACTGGCGTGGATGCCTGTGGACAAAGTGGGCAGTTTGGCACTGCGGGCTGGCTCGGGGTGCCCGCCGGGCCATCATAGTGCCCACTGGGCCACCACAGGCCAGCTCAGGGTGCCCACTAGGACACCACAGTGCCCACTTGGCCACCATCTTACTCTCTTTTCTTATCTGCCATTTCCAATTAACCTATGGCTGTCAGCTACTCTGTATGCTTTGCTCTTCTCCTGCCACCTAGAATCATTGAAGTATTGGGTATAAACCAAAATCCTGAGCGCTCTTTGGTATTCCTATGCAATTTCCTTTTTTAGTTAATTTTTATTAAACTAAAGCACCTTACTTAAAATAAGATCTCACTAAAAGTATATTAAAAATGTAATACTCCTACAGATTCAAATGCTCTGGCTCTGTCCTGTGGCTCTCGTGGTTTTCTTCATAGCCATAGCAGTCACCTATTTATGAATGGGATTTGCTCAAAGCAGACTGATAACCAGTGGTGACCTCTGTGGGAAACCATTCCTGCCTTGCAAGGCAGTTAGTGTCCCATCAAATCAGGATTTTCACTCCCACAGAGCACAGCCCCTGTCCCTGTGGTTGCCCTGCCAGGCTGGTGGGTTTGCTTGGGGGTGATGCTGAATCAGATAAAGTGCTAGACAATACAATTAACCAAATGGTGCCCTTCTGATCGTTGTGGAGGAGGAGAGGTTGGCTGTGTGTTCAGTGGGGAAGGAAAATGCTCCTTGAACAGTGAACAGACTGTCCTTTTGCATCTGGAAAAGAATTAAAAAAAAATTAAAAATCACTGTAGCCTACTCCCACAGGGAAACTGATGTAAAAAGAGCAACCAATTAATTAATCTACAGACAGTTGTTGATAGGATACTGGTTATCTCTGCTCTCCCAGGTATAAGGCTAAGTCACCTGAAACACTTGAGCCTTTTCAACAAACCCTGAAGTTTGGAGGTCAAATCCATAAGATCTGGATATCAAAATGAGGGATCTCTGGGCTCTGAGTGAGGATCTCTGAGCTCAGGCTTCCAAAGCAAGTCAGCTAATTTCTGCATGGAAACAGGTCAGGGAGTTCTTAGATACTTGGACAGGTGTAGTGAAGGGGAACCACAGAGGATGTCACGCATGTAAAAAGCTCACTTTTGCTAGTGAACTTCAAATCTATCTTTACTTTTTTATTTCTGTGCTGTGTTCCAGCTGTAACAGTGGAGGTCACATGCAAGTTTGTTCACACTCCAAAATGTTGTAATAAAACATGTATAGTTTAAAACCACCTCCAGCGTCCCAAAGTGGGTGTTAGCTGTCCTGTGTCAGCATGGTATGGGGGGGGCTCTCTTCCTGTTCTAGTCTCTCTGGGTATCTCAGAGCATTTTATAAACAGGTGTTGATATAACTTCAGCCCAGCTGAAGTGTTAGTGTTAGTTATGTACTCTCCTTACATTAACCTGAGTAAGTACATTCTTCAACATTGACTGAGTACATGCATTAGAGATGAAAACTTTCTGCTAGTGGGCTGCTAAGCCATCTGGTTTGTTACTGTCTCAAATACATGTGTTATATTTTCCTTAAATGTACTATAGTTTCTAATTTCACTTCTTCCCAGTTCTGGTTTATGTGGGGAGAAGGCAAAAAGCATCCTCCATGGCTTTTTGTTTTAGTGAGGAGAGCTTTGTTGATGAGGAACATCACCAGATCTGTACAGCCAATAAGAAAGGAGTGATCTTTGCATTTGCCTCCCAACATCTGCCACCTCTTTCCATTACTAAGACCAAGGAAGAGCCATTTGCTTCAGTGTTGAGCAGTTTCAGGAGCTGTTTCCTGGAGTCCATCTGTGTGGCCACAAGTGAAAGCAGAGCTGTTGGAATCTCACTGCATGTATGAGTTAAAGCAGTTCTTCCAATTTAAGAGAGTTCTTGGGAAGGATGCTTGCTGCTGGAACAGAAACCCAAGGAGCACAGCACAGCACAGTGGTGACACAGGCACCCTGTAACAACAGATGGCAGTGTATGAAAACTGCACACTGGTGTGGCTCTGGTATTCAGCAGCCTGGAAAAAAACAAATAGCGGTGGCAACGAGCCACCAGGCAGAACTAGCAGTGCAACAACACTATTTTCTCATGCCCTTCTCATAGATGCTTTTATGGTTGTCTTCTAAGAGTGACTTGGCCTCTACCTTTGCAAGATTCAGCACAGATCTGAGCATCACTTACCTGTGTGTTCAAAAGAGAACCTTTTGTTAACCTTTAGCCAGAAAAGTGGCTGCTACCGAAGGAGCACGTCTGCCTCCTACACTTCTCACTGCACAGCTGATAGCTATCGGTATAGATATGCTAACTTTAGTACCACCATCAATTTTAATAGAGGTACAGCTATTACAATGTCAGATTCTCAGCCAGCATAAGGTGGCCTTTAATATTTCAATAGATTCCAAAAGACACTGCTTATTAGGTAAAAGGGGAATGCCTACAGAAATAACAATGGACATGCTGTATCATATCTTGGGATTTAATAGAACAGAAGAATCATACAAATATACTGTGACCCACTTGAGCATAATAAAATTAAGTGCCTTGCTGAGTTACAGCTACTGTGGCCACCAAAGAAATAGTGCATGTCTTGATTGTGAATATAAAAATTGAGAAGATGTGTAACAGTGTACAGGTACTAGGTGGTGTTACTTTGTGGCTTCTGTCCTAAAAATGCTTTCCAATAATTTAATCCCTAGTGACAAATATGAGTCAAAAGATTTGCTTTGTATTTACAACTGAAAATGTATATTCATGCCATTATATAGTGCTTGTACACACAGGGAGTTTCCATATTTTGTATCTAATGATGCTCTCTGACATTTTTGCTTTGGTCTGCAGAATTACACATTAGCCTAAAGTGGATTGAGTGATTTACCTATAGGGTATAAAGCCGTTTCAACTTGCTGAAAATCCTACCTTTAATTAAAATGATGCAACCCTGAGTGCAGATGAGAACTGATTAAAAGCCAAAGTGCAGTTAACAGTGTCTTTCCATTCTGCATTGTTACATGTTCTACTACTCATCCTTGGCTTTTTTAAGGACTCCATTGGTTTGACACTATATAAAAACCTTGTCAATATTTTTTCTGGGTGTTTTTAAAGATCTTTGAAGTGTGCAAGGGATGTTTTCATCTGTTTCAACTTCAGTTAGCTCTGCCCAATCAATGCAAAATGCCAAAGTACAGTAGAAATGGCTGTCTTGTTTGAAATGCTTGTTTGATAATTTGTGTGTGTTCTCTTTAGAGTCCAATAGGACCTCAAGAAACACATCCTGGTAAGGGGAGTTGAAACTAAGTGATCTTTAAGGTCCTTTCCAGACCAAACCATTGTGTGAGTCTATGTTGGTTTTTAGAGCACTGTCTATTGAAGCAATGGCGATGATGTGAGTTTTTTGAAAGTTAATCAAGAACACTAAATTTGAGCCCACAAACCAGACACCAGATCTGTAGCATTAGACTTTTGTTCTATCATTCTGGAATGAAAACACTGAAGTGCTGGCAGTAACACTGATGTGGATTGCATTGTTGAAGTGTTATGGTAATTATTCATCAGGATAGCTCTGAATATTATTTTACAGTATGAAATTGCTCTTGAGTAATTACCAAATTAGACACTTGTGTGCTCTCTTTGTTGATTTTTATATTTTTCTTTGTGTGTGTGAAAGAGGAGTAGGTAGAACGGGCTGAAAATCCGTTTGATCACTGGCCTTTCTCTGAAATTGTCTGATGAGGGAGAGCAGGGCAGGTTCTGTTACCGAACAGATTCATTCTGCCAACCTTTTATTAGCCTTGAAAGCACTAAAGACATTCTGCACTTGGACCTGGGGTGCATTTGCCCCATCCCCATTTGCTCTAGGCACACATTTCAGGCCTTTGGCTTTGTGTCTCATGCCTTTCTGTATAACTCCCCTGCCCTGAGCCAACCTTCTGCTTGTTTCATAACTCCAAAGCTTTGGTATCAGCATTAGGTTGCATCATAGGGAAGAAAGAACTTGTATCATGAGAAAACAACTAAGTTCAGGCTCACAACCTGACTGAAATGTACATTTTTCAATTGATAATAGGAAATACCATCACCTTCCAAGTATTATAGTCTCTCTTTGAGTCATTCTTCCCACCTCATCACCTGACTTGTCAGGGATTTTTATTGGCATGTATTCAGCTAATGTAAGAAATGCTTAAGCTGGAGCTGTGATGTGGAAGGTATGGGCTGAATCCTACTGCTGGGCTATTGCATCTTAGAGCAATATGTAGATATTGCTGTTGCTTCCAGCAATGTGTGTAAATGGAAGTTCAGTAGCATGCTCACATCTCTTAACCTTTATTCTTGAAATAATTTTTGAGAAGTAGTGGAAAAATTCATTGTTGAAACTTCTTCAACCAACAATAATCTAAAATACCAAGTTTCTCTGAATAGCAAGCTTATATTTTGCAATACTTGACATAGAAATGTCAAGAAGAGCTGACCACTGAAATGTGCTCTTTTATTGGACATGGGCAAACAAAAAAGGTTTTGGGCAATGTGGTTAATAAAGACCAAACGAGCATGCTATTTGCTCATTTTTTTTCTGGAGGTTTTCTGTATGAGGGAGCTTTGTGCTTATCTGGAAATCTTAGATGTTGTTAATGAGCCACTGTGCTTTACTTATGGGGCTTCAGTGTAGGGTTGAAAGGTGAAAGAAAGGAATCCCAGACCCATAATGACATTCTAGGTAGGACTAGTTAACTTGTTAGAAAAGCTGACTGCTTCACCTTTATTCTGTCCACTTTATTCCACTGTATTGGCACATTCTGTTAGTAGAAAAGCTTGTGGCTGAAACACCTTTTTGTTTTTAAATACTTTAGATAACCAGAAACTGAGAGAAGTGAAAGCTTCCAGGCATTACATATGATACTCTCACTGAGAACTGAACCTTCTTGAATTTTAATCTTACAGCAAAACCAGCAAAACAAAGGAAATTTCACTGACCTGTTGGATGCTAGATTGCCAACCATGGAGAGAATTGGAGCTGTCCAGCTCTACTGATAGGTGACCTACCAAGGTCTTTAATCTTAATGAAAAATGAATGGTTTAGTGCAGCTCAGCAATTCAAGTGACTGTCAGTCTTTATAATTTTTGTGATTTTTCATTAATTTTTTTCAAGTAGGATCTACATGCATGCAGTCTTTAAATATTGAAGACAGGAGGACACTGAAGCCAGAGCTGAACTTGCCAGCGAGTGCCATAATGATTTCAATTGATGTACTGGTGTTGGTACCCCAAGTGATGTCAAAGGATCTGTGTAATGCCACTGTCTGTTGACCCCCCATGAGCATCTGTCCTCTAAAAACCTCCTTGATAGCTGCCAGTGAGAATGATGCTGCACTTATGGCTGGAGCTTGTTAAGAGTTGTGGGAAACCTGTTGTACCCATTGCCCTTACAAAAGAGTACATGGAACTGAGTTTGGGGTGTTAGGTTTTTTTAATTTAACCAATGAGTAAATAAAAGTAGCATATTTAACAGCTGAGTAAATCTTCACCTTCTATATTCCCATTGCAATAAATAAATAGTAATATTTTATAAGCTTCTTCTAGAACTTCCTTAGAACTTTTTTAGAGGTTTTAAAGGGCTAGCAGATATTTTCAAGTGCAGTGACAGATATTCTATGCAACTGGTAGACAAAAGGTCTGGATCAGACTCTTGAAAACTGTATGTGCAAGGATATTTAGAGTAAGAAATACCTGAGTACTACATGTAAATGCATACAGCATGAACTGAATTCAGAGTGCTATCAGCAAACGGAGATTTTATGAAAGGTGAGGGTATGAAATACTAATGACAGGTGGATCAAGGACAGAAAGTGACAATCATACACACTACATTGTGCTTATGATGTGTTCAAAGCAAATTAAACACATGCGATACCTATTTTGTGTTCCCCTTAACACTTTTAGCCAGTGTTTGCACCTTTTCACCTTATATCTAGAATTTCAAATCCTTTTTCCCAGTCCTCACTCCTCATAAAATAAAATAAATAAACTACAAATAATAATAAAATCAATAATAGTAATGGGGAACACTTTAAGAACAACTGTAATACAGAAATTAATTTGTATTGTGAGCAGTCGTTTTATGCCCGAAATTACCACATTATACTCATTAGTGGTCTGGACTCTGCACCCTCAAGACATAAACCACAGCTACTGGAGGGCCCATGCAGATTCCTTACAATGCACGTCATGGAAACAGGTGAAATTTAAACACTAAGTACTTGTCTAGTCCCCATTAGGGTTTTGCAGCTCTCCTTTATTTAAAGAATAAACTTCTGACACTTAGAAGAAGTTAAACAACTGTGTTTGAAAGCTTTAACATAAAACAGCCTCGACACTGTTCTTTCTCTTGATGAAACAGCTTTGAAGCTGTTTTCAAGGGGAGTGTGTGCTGTGGCATGAAGGAATGACAGGCTAAAAATCCTGAGAGGCAGGAGGCACAAACAACATGGACTTTGCATAGAATTTTTTTTTCCTAATCTATCTCTCAAGTTTTAATGAACTGCCATCATAGTGGTTTTGAATAGTAAGTACCTGAGCATGAAGCATTTTTAGATCTCCTTAGGAGTTCCTATATTTAGAACAGCACTGCCGCATGCAATGTGAAGAATGGGAGTAAGATGTGGCCGCATAGATTTCTAGTTACTTCATTCACCTCGTGGCCTCATCTGACCCACCTGAATGTATGTCTGTGTATATAAGCATGTAATAGTATGGGAATCCTTGTAACAACAATATGACATAAAATATCTGTGACAGATGAGATTTCAGAGACATGGCAAAGTTCTTGTCAGTACAGTGGGCAACATGAGGCCCCCATAATAGTGCTTTGTATCATATTCCATTGTTTATATGTTCCACTTCTTTAACCAATCATACATCAAAGGACATTTTGGTTGTTTCCATGTATTTACTTGCTTCCTCTCCTCTCTCTAGTGTCCTTTAACATAGCCAAAGTCGCAGGTGGTTATATCCCACGTTCTCATTGCTTTTTGTAATTCCATACTTCTATTTTTACAACCTCTCCTCTCTTTGCTTCACTATGCCTTTGATGTAAATATGCTTGTGTTTTCAAAGCAATTGATTCTAGATGATCTTCTAGGTCCCTTCCAACCCCTAATTCTGTGATTCACCTAAGTTTGCTGAAAGGAACCAAGGATGGGAGCCACTGTGGCCTATCTTGTGCCTAAGAATCCATCTGTCTTTTCCCACCTGTCCTCTTCCCAACTAATATCATGATTACAAAAGCCTCTGTCTGAGAAGTAGGTTTAATAAAGTGAAATGGAGCTTAATATAATAATATTGCTTGTGCCCTAATTCCAGATTGCAGATATGTAGGTATTTTCTAATCAGATAGTCAGTCAGGAATAATAACTTCCATTCCATGCACATATATATGTGTGTATATATATATATGTATGTATATGTCCAACAAGCTTTACAAAGCCTGTTTATTATATCATTTAACAATACTTTGCATCTGAAGAAAGAAATCTTGTGCTAAAATACTGCTCAGACCTTAATTTTTCCAAAAATATCTCTCTAAAGAGATCACAGAAAGGGAGCATTTACACCTAGAAAGGTGAAAGGTAGACAATCTTCCATTAAAATCAGTGGCATTCCAGAATTAGTACCCCTGTCCCTAAAAATGATCTTGTATATAATGGCAAAGCAGTAGCTTAGGCTTGCACAGCACCTTTTAGCCCAACAAACATTCAGATACTTATGCACTTTAGTGCCATTTTTGCAGTACTGTGTTAACTGCAGAAACTGTGAACTCTCGTGGAGAAATGCCATACTGGACTAGAATTGTTAATATCATTGTAAATTGACTAATAAGTGTTGTTATTTTTTTAGATGGAAAACATGAATGAAACCAAGCTCAAACTGCATCCTCATGTCAAAAGTTTGTGTTAAAAAGAGTTCACCTAACTTCTAGACAATTAAAATGATAATAGCTGATAAATAACCTCAAGCAGTTCTCAAAGGTCACTCATAAATTCAGCAGCTGAGAGGTTGGCTGGGGTCTGAAATGCTTAAATTTGAAAAGCAATGTAGCCTGATAGAGAAAAAAAATTCCATGTCAAGAGTAAAAATTCATTGGTACATTTTATTCAATATGGTAGATTTGCTTAGCTTTATTTTCACATTTTAATAAGCTCATCTCATAGAAGTATAATGAAAATAGAAAGATCATCTGTCATAAGAATGGATTGGTACAGATTTTTTTCTTTGGATTCTTGTGTAGAAGAAAAACAGTTTTCTTCCTAGTGATAACAAATGACCACTGACACAGTGCCATGGCTAAAACATTTCTCTGCCACGTGCCACAGTGCCATGGTTAAAACATTTCACTGCCACGTGTCACTGAGCTGGTGAATTCTGCTTCCAGTACCTTGGTGAAGAGTATGCCCACATGAGACTGGTCTGAAGAGATCCCCTCACCCACTCTCACAGAATCACAGATTGTCTGAGGTTGGAAGGGCCTCTGGGGGTCAACTGACCCAACTCCCTTATTCCGAGCATTGCAGTGCTGTATGTTTTAAGTGACTTACTAGAACCAAACTGCATGACTTTTCCCTTTTAAAAGCAGGATACAATACATTCCTAAGTTAAATCCCTCAGTAACATGTGGTCTCTCACCAGCTCTCTTAGAGACAGGAGCACAGGCCTGACAAGTCTCTCACATTTACAGTGATACCCTTGTAGATTTTCCATTCCACTGCTGCAGTTTCTGCAGCACATATTGATATAGTAGAGCTAAGTATTATATAAGCACCATAGCTATAATGACATTTTGGAAAAAAGAACCAAACACTGACAGTTTTTATATTGATAATGTAATAAAATCAGGATAAACATCATCGCCAAAAGATGGGATCCAGTAATTGTTTCCCATCTATTCTGTGGTAGAAAGCTGCATTGCTTTGTGGGGAACTAGATTAATTATCACATCTAAAAAGCCAGGAATTGTTGCTTAATTCATATTCATAATACAGTATGATAAAGTTTTTTTTCTCCTTAACAGTAAAGCAATTGAAGAGATGTTCTCCCTGCATTGTCACACCTGTAATGGGGAAGAATTGTACCACAGTTTTTAGAAAGGAGAAAATATAATTTCCAGAGGTATCTTCATATTTATAATCAGAAATATACCACAAAAAGGGAAATTGAGAAAAAAAAAATAATCTGTATTTCTGTTGAGCAAAGATACAGTATAGGTAATTTTAAGTACTCATTAAGAAGTTAATTACTTTGTCTTTGTGATGAGAGCCATTGAAAAGAAGAACACCACTGAGTTTTGCTTCCTCTGAGTTGCTTTAGTTCCAGTGTCAGTGGAATTGAAACACACAGGTTTGGAGATGTGGAGACCTTGGAGGCAGGAGTGATCTGCATAATAAAGTTGTTAGCCTCTTCACTGAGGCTTCTGAGCCTCTCTCTTCAGAAAGGTGCTGGGAAGGAGCCTCCAGAAAGTCTGAATGGGATAGGGATTACATGCTCTTAAGGGTACTTTGAAAATGATGGCTTTTCAAAAAAAAGTCTTAAAAGCATTTACAGAAGTAAAAAAACAAACAGACAAAACCAATAACAAAAACAACTATACACACACAAAACCAAAAGCAACAACAAAATAAACAAACAAGCAAACAAACAAAACAAAACAAAACAAAAAAACAGGGCCAGGCAGTGGTGAGTGTGAAATGCTTTCAGTGTGGAAAAACACAAACCTAGACCAGATCACACAGGGACACATCCAGGTGGGTTTTGAATATCTCCAGAGAAGGAGACTCCACAAGCCTCCTGGGCAGCCTTTTCCAGTGCTCCATCACCCTCACTGTGAAAAAAATTCCTCCTCATGTTTACAGGAAACTTCCTATGCCTCAGCTTCCATCCATTGCCCCTTGTCTTGTCATCAGGCATCACCAAGAAGAGCCTGGCTCCATCCTCCTGCCACTCACCCCTTTATATTGTGAAAATAAACAAATAAATAAAACCAAGTCTTCTTGCAGTGTATTTTACCGATCACTTTTAGAAGTCTGAGTTTAAAAAAAACACGTAGCCCCATTACAGTAAATAGCTAGGAGCTTCACATTAAACTCATGCAACAGAAATCCTATTCTTCACGTTTGAGAGGTGTGAAACTGAAGCACAGAAACTGAGGTGAATGCAGTCTGCTGTGGCTCAATGGTTTATGCAAGATAACATAGGCTTCAGTGAGCATGCTCTTAAGTGCTTTTTCTTAAGTGGATTTATTTTCTTAAGTGGTAAAAATGTTTGTAGATAGTTGCAGATAAGAATGGAACATCCTGGTTAGTGGTTATGTAATAAATCACAAATTTGCAGAGTGAGAGAGGAATAGAAATATGCTGGGTAAATGAAGATGAGACTAGAACATAGATTCTTTCTAAAAAAAGATTTTTTCTAAAAAAGAAAGAATCTTTGTTTTCAAGGGGTTCACCGCAAACCTGATACAGATCCCCCAGGTCCTGAGTGTTTATTTTAGCTCCCTCAGTTGTGGGGTTTCTTTTCTGCCCTCCTCTCCCATCTCACTGGACCTCCCATCTAATCAGTCTGACCCACGCAATGCCCTCATGGGGCACCTCTTCCCCAGATACATGGGGCAAGAGAGGGGGCAGGGCTGGTCTTGTGTTTTGATTAATACAGAAATAAAATGCAGAAATAGTAGCAGGAGAACACATCTGTCAGTCTTGCTTTCAGATCCACTCTCCCCTTTTTTCTAGAAACCCACATCAAACACACACATTGTTTAAATCACATTTTAGAAAGTTCACAAGTGCTCCTTCCCTCAGTTTCCTAATTAAAAAAAAATATTTTTTTTTGTGTCTTATAAAGTAATGAGACTATGAACAATCTCATCATTTATATCCTTACTTCACCCTGTTAGCATAAAGCATTTTCTTTTAAATAGACATGAAAATATATCCTGAAGCAGGTAGAAGGAAAGAAAATAAGAAACTGATAAAGCAACACAAAAGATGGATTATAAGGAAAAAGAAGTCTCAGTAGGGAAAGAAAGTATCGAAAAAAAGGGATGAAAGAAAATATTGAAAGAGTGGGATGAATATCCGCTCTTAGCTGGTTGTGATATAAAATGAATATCAAATTGGCCTGAGGTCAGATCTAAGCATCAAAGTAGATGTTCATTATCCAAATCAGAAACAGAGTTCAGAGCGGGCACCGCGCGAAGGTTCCCCAACCAGCACGGTCGAGAGAAAAAGTTCCGCAGCAGGAGAACACTTTTCATTATTTCATTATTTTGATACTCCGAATCCCACGTCCTAAAGCAATCCCTCTCCCCCCCTCCCAAGAACAACAAGTGTAGCATCTCCTCGCGCCGAGGCAGCTGGCGGTGAGCGCTGCGTGCCGAGGCTCAGCGCGAGCAGCCAGCCCGACTCACGTCCGTGTTGTTTAACACTGCAGCTTCTCTTCTGCCTGTGGCGTGTCCTTACACCTCCCTCCTCCTCCTTTCTCCTGCAGCTGCTTCAGCCACCAGGACCCACCCTCACTTTTTCCACCCTTTTTATGCCCCATATGCCTCCAGCTGGGCCCTTTGATCATCACCCTTGTGTGGACAGGATGGACGCTAAAAATCTTGGCCCACCTCTAACCTTGCCTTAACCTTGGGGGGTTCTAAGAGGCATTGAACTAAAAATAATAAGCAGAGCTGAAAAAATCTGGAACAGCTGGTTTCCACAGCTGAGTTCACCATACACAGGCTGGAGCTACTGACATTTTGGTGAGACACTGAAAGGCTCTTTTCAAAAGACTTGCATCTGGTCTGCCAGGACACTGATAGTTCAGCTCCAGACTGTCCCCTGCCCACCTTCCCACTCCACCCTGTCGCTCCTCAGACGCTTCAGGAGCCTGTAAACAGAAATGGAGAAATTAGTTCAGAGGTTGAAAAAAAAGACAAACCATACATTTGTTTGCTCTATGCCATAACTATAATTTTTTGGAAACTAAAATATGCTTTAATGCTACATTCTTCAGTTACCTGAATTGGTTTTGCACCATTAAAAGAGGATGAGA
The DNA here is from genome assembly GCA_024336885.1 of Actenoides hombroni. NCBI lineage: Eukaryota > Metazoa > Chordata > Aves > Coraciiformes > Alcedinidae > Actenoides > Actenoides hombroni. The sequence goes on along the minus strand of WUAM01006479.1, from coordinate 319,095 downwards.
TAGACACTTTTTGTGCCTTAACTGTATAAGTGTGGGCCATGGTGCAGTCACACTCAAGCATCAAGGAGAGGAAAATGTATTCACCATTAAAATAGTGCAGTCATATTATCTGAGTGATGAGGTGCTAAAGGTAAATTGTGTTGATTTAAATTTAACAGCACACTGTTTCCTAGAATGAAACCTAAATAAATTATTTTTATGTCCTTTTATAGGAAGAACAGAAACAGATAAAACATTCCAATATTTCTGTATACATGCTTCACTTTTGATCTGAAAAAATGAAACTGATTTTTAAATAAAGCATAATCTCATGGCAATGTATGTGCTGGCTACAGATGTGCTGCTGAGTGTGTCCCTGGCACACCCTGTTCTAGGTGGCTGTGCTGAGAGCACCACACAGACACCCCCAGGGTCATGGCAGCCTCATCTGGAAGGGGAGAAATGTTTGTTTTCTACAAAACCCATACAAGTTTGGACAGACAAAATCTGAATCTTGAGTAACAAAAGTTTCCAGAAGTGCATGAGCTCCAGGATGACTAAAGAATCACTTCTTTACTCAGTCCAGAAGCAAAGTCATATGTGGATCATAGCATATTTTTAATAGTTGGTTGGGGTTTTTTTGTATGTTTGGGTGGGGTTTTTTCACTCTTAGTGAAATAACATAACATTTATAATGAGTTCAAAGAATAAATACTTTTGCTTTGCTTCACAGGCTAAGAGACGAGGTCAATTCAGGGAACTAGAATGTTCCCTTGTGCTTCTCTTTACTGTTTATGGTTTCTAGAGATCTTCCTGTGAGTTGAGGTGAGGAATATCAAGTGAATACAGCACATTCTGTCTCAATTCCTGGTTTGCCCTTTTATGATAATGGTGTATTGGAAAAATCTCTGATGCTATATGCTGCTGTTGAAGCTTTGAGATACCCTCAGTAAAACAAAGATGCTAATTATGGACATTTTTATTACTGCGCCTAGTTGATTTTTTTCCCCTTCACTTGTTCATTTTCTTTGTTTTAACAATCCTATTAACACCTGAGAATTCTGACCTAACACACCAAAATAAATAAGTAAAGGTAGCTGTTAATATATTTGACATGCTCTGGTGTGTTTTGCTATTTTTGGTGCTGTCAATATCTTTAGAGGCACTTTTGCTTTCTGTGCCCTCTACTTCAATTTCTGTTTGATCAGCTGTGGGTGGGCTGCCTTTTTGAAAGGGAGAGTCTCTCAAAAAGCTTTTAAGGCTATTTCATTTTTCTCCATACCAGCTGAGCTAGCTATTTTTGATCTTAAATTTAAAGGAATAACACTGCATTTCAGCATTATAGATACATAGGGCTGAGAGAGACCCTGGGAGGTCGACTTGTCTCTCTTTCTCTGAGACAGGACAAATTATGCCAGACGTGCCTGACATATGTTTGTTTTAGATGCTTTAAAAAACTTTCAGTGAATGGGATTTCATCTTTCTTCCAGTGAGGGAGTCTGCTCCAGCATTTAACTATTTCTAGAATAGAAAAGATTTTTTTCTTAATAAAGTGTAACCACAAGGCCATTACACTGTTCTGCACTGCAGTGACACTGACAAAGCTGGTGATGTACTAAGGCAGTACACTAATTGTAAGGCACCTTTGAATTAATGGATAGTTTTATTTCCCAACTTGCAAACCAGTTTTTTAAATCAGAAAGAATCTGGATCTTTTCAGGGAATTGCTCTGGTGCTGCCCCTGTCATTACTATGTTTCTCTTTCCTCTCAAACAGGTACATTTGGATGAATACTGAGGGATTGAGCTGAACGTTCATTATCAATGAGTTTATTTTTAACAGGGGGAAACAGAGAACCCCTGCACACAGGGGTTTCTCTGGCTCAGGGGAAACAGGAGCCTCAAACTAAGCAGGTGTGAAAGGACACATATGTGGCAGTTATTTTCCCCTCAAATGAAGACCTTTCTGGCAAGTTGCCCATAGCCTGTTCCTCAGCCCCACACCTTAGAACTTCCCCAATGAGGACGAAAAGGAAGATGGCCTGGCCTATTTAACTTTCTGAGTAGTTTGCAAAAAAAACCACGACAGCTTGCAGGTGTAGAGGCTGGGAGAGTAGTGACTCATGAAAAGGACCTTCATGCTAAATGGACCCTCCTAATAAATGAGCTTAAATAAAGTAGTTTATGTCAACATGACCAAGTATAGGGACTGTCATTCAGAAATGAAGAGTTGGCTTATTGTGTGGGAGGGGTTTTCAGGGAAGCCAGTGCTTCTGCCAAGCAAACCTGCTTATCTGCTTCATAGATGTGCAACACTTAAAGGTTATTGAGCTGTACAAATGCTGGAAATAGCGTGCAGGGCACTCAGGGTGAGACTCAAGCCACCCAGGACAAAGAAGGCTACTGAGCATCAGCATGTTGGGCTCCAGCAGAGATAGCTACCAACTCCCTCTGCACCCCAGATAGCTCCAGAAAGAGAAACAGAAAAGAGGGGAAAGCTTGCCAATACAAAGATACATAACATATATATATAGTAAACAGGCTCTTTAGCTTTGCATAATGTTCATTAGAGCTGATACTGAAAGCTGTCTGTAGTCTCAGTGACTTGTATCTCATAAGCCTCTCTCTGTAGTGAAACAGTAGATGATTAATGAGGGAACATGGATTGTTTTTTGATTCATATTCCACAGATGGAAGCTTTCTGGAAGCAGACTGACAAAGCCCAGCAGGCTTTTTTTGACCAATCAAAATGCTCAAGAAATTATTAACAATAAAAAACTATTTTAGCTGAAATAGACTCTTAATTGTGCAGTTGTGCTGCTGTGCTTTCAGTCTCTCCTGTGTAAGTCATTCCATTTCCACAGTACAATAATTGCAAGCAATAGAGAACAAGGAAAAATGGACAAAACCTGAAAACTCAGTGACTAAAATTAAACCTCTAAATCTATACCTAAACATCTATAAAAATGTCTTTATTTTTAAAGTTAAGGAGTCATGCTAAAACATGTAGCTGAGGCACTCATGGCCTAGTGGTCGTGGAGAGAGGGTGGGTAGAAGGTTGGACTTGATCATGTTGGAGGTCTTTTCCATGATTCTCTGAACTGGATCAATCAGCTGCACAAAGAAACCACTTAACCTTCAGATTTTACTGGGAACCAGAGGGGTTTTATTCACCAAATTGGTGCCAGCTAGAGCAATGTGAATAATCTTGCTGCTCTGAGAACCAAGTGCCTTTTGTCCATATGTGTAGTTGTGGGAGTAATTAGCTATTTGATTTCCTTGCCTGCTGTCGTCACTGAAATCCTTTAACTCAAAACTTGATGTCTTTCCAAAAGAGAAATTTTAATTCAGCCAAGAGTTGTAAAGCCTGAGAGAGGAATTGATTCACAAAACTCTGTACAAGGGCTAGGATTGGTGCTTTCTAACATCACTATTTGTGCTTGTTTTTCTTTCACATCATTTTAATATGCCAAATTATAAACTAAACATACTCTCCTTGGTGTATCATACTGTGGTGTATGCACTGGTATGTTGGCCAGCCTCTGTTAGTTCTCAATACTGTGAAAAAGTAATACTTGGCGTGCATATAGAAAAGATTCTTGAACTTTCCAGTGCTCAGCAAGGGCAAGATGTGCTCTCTGAAAGTTAAGAATAAATATCCAGGGGTAGATTGAATTTATGATGCTGAATTGAATTTGATCTAAGACAAGGTCTTAATTTGCTTCTCCAGTTCAGGCAAAAGAATCCATAGGTGTCTACAGCAGTTATCAACTACAGCACAGCATTTCAGAAAAGCAAAAAGGTGAAAACAAGTTTAGGATGCAGATCAATTTGGAGAAAAGAAAACAAACAAAAAAAATAAATCAAAACCTATAATGATAAATGTATTAAAAAAAAAAGCAAGCAAGGTAAACAGAGTTAAAAGTGCTCTTAGGAATTCCTTTATTCAAGATTAAAGTAAAACACGGGCACGGGGTCAGCCGCTTCCCTCACCCGAGATCCCTGTTGCTTTGCCAAAGAGCTGAATATAAGGCTTTTGTTGAAAAGATGGTAACAAAAGCCCAATGCGTCCAATTCCATGTGGTGAGGTGACTCACACAGTTAAATTAGATTTCCTGAACGGTTTCCTTCCAGGGAGCCAGCTGAAATGGGGCTTCCACTCTCCTCTGAATTGTTTGTGGCTGACTAAAGAGAGATTAGCATGCCCTCTCTGGAGCAGCACAGCTCCAGCTTTGGATGGCAGAGCAGGAAAGCAAGGAGGAAATTAAAGTGGTTTTTAGTTTGCAATTGACAGCAGAACACAGATTAGTGCCCACAGTCTGAGTTTGCTGTTGCTGTTGTGAGGGCTCAACACCTTCTTGCTCTCCTAGTAAATCTTTTTTTTTAGCCCACACTGTTCTAAAACGTCAGATTTATTCTGAAAAGAGCAAAATGGGATTTTCTCCTAGGACTCTCCCAGTGTCAATCCTTAGCATAAGTGACAGTGACATAATTACCATCAGGGGGACTGGGTTCAGTACTGGTTTCGTACATGTATCTATATATTCCATTATTATTTTAATTTTAATTAAAACAGTTCTAGTTTCCTTTTCTAATCGCTGTCTCCCCTTCTCTTTTTCTCTTCCCCTTTGGGGAGGGAGGGAGATTAAAAGAGAGTGTCTGTTAATGGTCTGAGGGTTGCCTTGACCCCGTGATTACAAGCTGGAATAAACTAACAGAGGAGGTGTGTTTAAGGAAGCCTTGGAGAGCAAAAAATGTCTTTTATCCCAATCAAAAACCCAATCTTCCATACGTGTAGACCTGAAAGCACAGCCATCTCAATCCTAATGGGTGTTCAGGGAAGTGATCATTAATCCCCAATTATAACCAAACCTTTCCAATGCAGGACACGTGTAGATGTTAGAAAGAAACACCCAACAGTGTTTCAACTATCAATAAAACTAACATTAGGATTGATGGTAAGGTAACAAAAACGAGATTTTGCTCAACGTTCAACACAACCTTGAAGCAGACAAACTGAAAGTTGGGCAATACTTTGCGTGTACACAAAACAAAGAGAAATATCATTTACCTGATTATCACATCATAGGAGTCAATTTTCTCCCCTAGTGTCTTATTTCGAAGTACTCCTCCGTTGCCAACCACAACACATCGTCGGCAGGCCACGCAGGGAAGCGAAAAGTTCCCCCTCCCCGCACTGTCCTTTGCTGCCAGGAGCAGATCCCTTCCTCCTGCTGCCCACAACGCCATGAAATTAATATTGATCCTTTGTGCCGTGTTCGCCTAATGCCAGCTAATGGCCAAACATTTCACTGTTCCCATCCACCCCAAACCCCGGCAGCGCTCCAGCCGCCCACCCCCCCCCGCCCAAGCCACCTCCCCCCCCCCCCGCCCCCCCCCCCCCCCCCAAATATCCAAGTGAGGCTATTTAATAAAGAATAAAGTAAATGAAACAGAGAAAGGGAGAAAAGGAAGAGAGAACAGAAGGGAAAATGGAGAAAGAGAGAGCAGGAGAGAAGTTACCACCTCAAGGCACTTTTCTGCCTTTGGCCAGAAGGAGGTGGGGAGATGTCCCAGGATCTGAGTCCTTTCTGGCTTGTGATGTCTTCAGCTGGAGGAGGTGCAGGGTCAAAGAATCCTGGTGAGTTCCCCACTCTGAAAATTCATCTCTTAAGATATTTTGGTTTGGGCAAATTGATCCAGTCACTCAAAATTGGTGATTTGCATACATAGATTAACTAAAATGCTATGTGCTAATGAACAGTCAGTTTTGGGTTTCCAGTTGAGAAGGAAATATTCTTTATGTACACATGGTAAAATATTCTTCCACTGATGTTTCAGTTTATTATATTATGATCATTCTTGAAATTTCTGAAAATTACCTATTCTAAAGAGCACCTGGACAAAACATATCCCTTCATTTGTATAGTTGAATGCACAGGTCTGAGTATGAATCCTATGAATGCATTCATATACATTTATGTAGCCAGATTAAATACTTCATGACTCAAAGTTAACAGGACTTTGCCATAGCTTATTCAGCCTTAAAACACTTGATTAATGCCATAATCACAGCCAGATATAGTCATTTTCAGAGAACACTTGGCTTTTTCCACTTACCTGACCTTTTCACTTGGACAGAAGAATTCTCTACATGACTTTCCATGGCGTATGGAAGATCACTGCCTCAGTTTCCCTGACTTCATGTTGCTTTCTTTCCATAAGAAAGAGTTGTCTGACTGAATTCAGAAGCATGAATGAGGTTCTCATATGCCACAATGCTTTAGCCAGAGCAATGCCTACAAATATGTAAATTAGAATTTTGCTTTGTCCTGGGAAAGGCTGGAACTTTCCTCAGGAGATTTTCTGTGACACTCAGGCTATGATATTGTTTTGTATCATTATTTAATCTAAAGATCAAGGAGCTGCTTATTTAAATCCTACTCAAAATTTACAGTATCAAATCTCAGGCATCAAACTTTCTTCAAGCAATACACGGTTCAACTTCTACCATAAAGGAATATAAATTTCACACTTAATCCACCCTAGTGATGAATTTAGATTTGTGACAAGAGAGAAACCATCACTCATCTCCTTTGTTGCATATTCATTCTATTTCCCTGTAAGATGCTTTGGTCCATAACTGAGATACTACAAGCTCAGGGAGTCTGAAAAGGGAAAATGTCAGTTAGTCACAGACACAGTGTATTTCTCCTGCTGTTCCCACCAACTGGGCAATGTTTGGAATCTATAGTTTCTCCTTATCCATTTCTGATGCTAAGTTGAAGTCCTATGTGGCTGTAATTTCCCTTCTGAGTTGTTCTGTAAGAACTCTTGCAGTGACTTTCTGCTTGGCTCGTCAACTGCTGGCTCCTCAATGCAGCTGGCCTTCTTTGCCAAAAGAACATCACTGGGTCAATCTCAACTCAGCGTTCACAAGGAACCCCAGACCATTTTCTGCAGGCTGCTTTTCACATGGGTGGCCCCCAGCTTATACTTATATGGGGCTGTTCTTCCCCTGGTGCAGGACTTTGCACTTCCCCTCATTGAATTCCATGAGGTTCTTGTCATCCCATTTCTCCAGCCTGTCAAGGTCAAGCAGATTTTTACTGGCTGTTGTGTTAAGCTGGATGGATGAGCAATATATTGAAGCTGATATGATGTTGCTTAATCAGTTGCACTGTCAGAGGTGACAGAATAGCACTGCTGTACATGTTACAAGCCCTTGTCAGGCTTCTGTGCCTTAAACTCTTGGAGAAATAGCAAGAGAGAAACTACCTGTAATAAATATCTACCCACAGAATGGTTCAGTCACTGAAATAGCTGCTGCAGAGCATGAGAACATGAGTTGCATAAATTTCTTGGTGCAAATAATGTCTCAGCTACAGGATTAAATAGTTGATTCTGTTCTTTCTGTTTTCTTTTGTGACAGTAGGAATCTTACACTAATTTGTTCACATATGTACACAGCATTTTACATGTGTATAATTTTCTTAAAAAGAAGAAAAACCCATGGATTTCAAATAATAATTATTTCCCTTTACATTATTTTGTAATTCATAATGATAAATAATTGACTATAGAGATACAGACAAGGAATAGATCTGAAGTCACAGAATGTAGGAGACTCATGAAGGACAGCGGCCAGCAAAAGGCATTCAGCTATTCTGACTACAGGAATTGGCTTGCTGCAATAAGGATACTGTAAGAAATTGATGACAAATGTACTTTCACCATAGTATGATATAGACATTATGTAGGCGCTATGCAGTAAATCCTCCATCCCCTGCTGCTGCACACACTGTCCCATCTTTTTGAACAGATGTCAAGCTGAAAACTTCCAGAGGATGACTTTCTACTTGCAGAGGGAGCTCTCCTGGAAAGCAAAGTCACTGCAAAACCCTGTTAGAAAGATATTCAATTCTGGTGTGAGTTTGTTTCTGTCTCTCTGAATCTCCTCTAGTTCAAGCAAGCAGTCATCCTCTTTAATTATTACTTGCAGCCAGAGATGACAGAACTGCCTTATATTAAATTATACTGTCAAGTTTCAGGGTAAGATCCATGTCTAAAGGAAAGTATAAACTGACTCACTGCATTAGCTTTACTACTAGGAAAAATCATGTTAAGTTTACTACAAAGGTGGCACTGGAACAAGATCTTCTGTGTAAATCCATAATTTCTGAAAGGCTGTGTCATACATACTATTTTTACTCCAAGAGGTACAGATTAGCAAATAAGTATGAGACTGCTCAAACATTAGAGATCTATAATATATGTAAAGCTGTCCTCTTTGTATGTAGCAGAGAAGATGTCAGCAACCAAATATATAGAGGCCATACTACTAATTGTAATGCACAACAGAACACACTTCTTTTCTTGCAAGGGTTGATTCCACAGGGCCAGCAAACGGACCTTGGACCAAAACCAGTACAAGCAAGCCCATACTTGTGCTATGGGTTGAGTTGGACAGATACACTTGTGTTAGCCTTAGGTCTAGCTGGTTCAGACAAAAGTTTTGGGAGAGCAAGGGCCTCATTGCAGGCCTGAATACCCAGGTTTTCAACCAGCCACAGAAATGAAGTCTCTAAATTCTGATTCCACTTTAGAAGTTCCACAAGCAGAAAGGGAAGAAATGGAAAGACCAAGAGGATCAGAATTATTTCAGAAATTACTGCAAAACCAGGAATTACTTCATTATAGTCTTATGATGGTCTTCAACTACAATGAGGTGTTTTGATATTTGATATTTTGATTTTTTTGGGTATTTGATATTAAAATACCAATACAGATCGTATCAGTTTCTTGTACTAACCAGGGAATGCCCCTGGTCATGGGGTGATAGTGTTATAGATAGATGAAAGTGTTAAAAAATATAGAAAAAAGAAGTAAAGACTGGTTACAGAGACAGCAGCAGTTACACACACACACACACACACACCCTTGTTTAGGCTCATTAAAACCATTTGACTTATATTTCATGTTAACAACAGTGATTTGGCCACATTTATATTCATATTTTTACAAATTGAAAAGCTGCCATTAAATGTCCCTTGAGCCTTCTCTTCTCCAAGGGTGAGCACAAACTGTCTCAACCTTTCTCAATAGCAGAGGTGTTCCAGCTCTCTGATCATCTTTGTGGCCCTCCTCTGACCTGCTCCAACAGGGCCATGTCTTTCTTGTGCTGAGTTCTTCAGAGCTGGACACAGTATTATGAGTGGAGTCTCAACAGAACAGAGTAGAGGAGCAAGATCACTTACCTCAACCCAAAAAAAGAAGTAAAGTAAAAGGGACAAAGCTGTTGAGGTTTAAATGACATGTGCAGTGAAGAAACTGGAAATCCTTTGTAAAGTTCAAGGAAAAGCGGGTGATAGTGCTTCACTTTCCAGTTATTTGCCAGTTTTTATTACCAGGGAAGTGCTGCTTGTCTTTGACTGAACCATGGGTAAGTCTACAGTGGACTGTAGAGACTGTAAAGAGCTGTATCTGGTTTTGTTCCTGATGTCGGGCTGTAGTGTCTTTCTCCTCAGATGTGTGCTGGAAGTGCTTAGTCTGCATTCAGTAATTTAATTTCCATGCCAATACCTTGCAGCCGTTCCATATAAAATCATAATTTTGTCTTCCCTTTTGAGAAAAGCAAAGTAAAAGTTTATACTTCAGCACTTGGAATTTATGCTAAGAACAACAGAGTGAGGCTGAGTTTCTGATAGCACTGGTGGCTTGATTTTCAGTAATGTAATGAATAAAAACATACAATTATTTTCTTTGTAGGTATTGCATGATGCTAACATGAAAACTGATACCACAAACAAAAGAGACTTGGAAAAATAATCTCCAATGTATATTTCTGCTGGTAGCTTCATGTAAGTGTACATGTCTGAATGTGAATGAGCTCCTAAAAGTTGTATGGAGATAAAGGCTAGTTTTCCAGGATAGAGCTCTTTCCACTATTTAAAGATGAAAATCTTAATTTCATTAAGATTTGTCCTAACTTTAGTGGAAATTTTCATTCAGTCACTTCTCAAGTATTACTCACGTATCATGGACTGATTCCAATCTTTTTTATGCTGTACATATCTCTGCTGTGTATTAGTGCAATCTGAGACTGGGAGACCCTCCTGGTTGAATCAAGACTTATGTCAGTGTAAGAAGTAAATACAAGGAGCTTTAAGGGTCATTTAAGAGGAAAGTAATCAGTAAACCACAGTTTATTCAGAAAAACAATTTAAGAAATGAGGTGAGTGAATCTACAGGGCTCTCTAGGTCCTCTCTGAGCAGATTTGGATCACGTGTGAATTAGCAGACTTATACCTAATTTGAGGCCTGATTCAATGTGGATCCTAAGGTAGTGCAACTTCAGGGAAACCACCTCTCCTTATCCTGCAGCCAAATTGTTTTTAATTCACCTGTGTGGTTTTGAAAAGACTGTGAAAATGAATTAGTCTAAACAGTCTGAAGTGGTTATGGGTGTCCCTGAGAAGCTCTGCCATAGCCTCCTGTCTCAAGGGTTGACTCTCTCAGCTTAAACATTATGAACAGAATCATGTAATACCCACAAACAGCTGACATGGGGCTCCTGGCTGTTGCTAAAATACCAAATTAACATTGCATGCCACAGCTATTCCAGGGTCATGATGATCCTATAGCAGCAAAGAGACACAAAGTTGATGGATGCAGTCTGTAATGGAGTGGTAAACTTGTGCACAAAGTCACAGAACACAAGCCAGTTGGGCTCATGGCATTATGTTACTATTTTTAGACTATAAAAACAGCAGTGAGCCATATGTAATTAATAGTTGTATAAATCCTCAGATCTGACTAATAGCACCGGGGCAGCAATGTTGATGCCAGCACTGCCATCTATTCATGTACAGTTCCCTGCTGCTTTTGGGAGAGTATTTATATTTTTGTTTTATTTCAATTACTGTTAGTGGTACAGTATTAGTTTACTTTTACAGAAATGAATTTGTGTGTGTAGTCTCATCTTGTAACTTCCAAGTCAGAGCTCTACTATTTCATAGGTGCTGTTTATTTTGAGGCATGTCCAAAAATAACTCCCATCTGTGCTGCCATCTATTACCTCCAGATGCAATAACATAAAGAATAAATTAATTGGCTGCCCTATCATCACCTAAATAGGTTAATCTAATGTTGGCATTCCCTCTTAAACATCAGCTGCAGAAAGGTAACTGAATAAAGCAAGGGGATTATCTGTTTACACTAGAGGAAGAGGCTCACTTGGTTTTCTTCCATTCAGTTGTTCAGGTATTTTAAAGAGGCAATCTATACCTCATTTTTACCAGTAGAAATATCTGGATGATTTGCCTTAAAGTTGTTACATTTCAAGAGAAGAGTAAGCTAGGGGACTACAGTTCCCAGAATCCTCAAGAAGTGTATAATGCCTAATATGGACTTCTAAAATTGGAGCACTGTGTATAAAGGGATTTATCACAAGATGATTTGAGCAGAGATTTAGGGTGAAAATTACCAAACAAGATAGGGACTTACAGATGTCACTTCTACAAACTAGGACTATCAATAAGGTCTCAAACACCAGATTGCAGTAAGGAAGAAGGAAAACTAATGGCTTTAGGAAAGTGCTCTGGAATTTAGCTTTCTTTAGCATACAAACAAATGTTGTTCATTTCGGAGGTGTGTGAGGGGCAGGATGGGAGGAGCTATAAGATACTTCCCCAATATCACAAACTTAGTAAAAGCTATTTACTGTATTAATGACTATACAAAGTAATATGTAAGTCTCACAGGCCAGTGGTTCATACTCCTTCAGTGACTTCCACATTAAGGACATCAATTGCTGTTTAGGTAGGTATGGACATTTATATTCAATTCCTTACATGAATTATTTGCCATTCTTTGGAAAAACACAAGTGCAGAAAGTTATTCCATTTCATTAGTAAAACACTCGATTAACTTGATGCCCAAAGCACCGAACTCCACACATGCTTGACCCCCCAAAACCTAGACGACGCACTACCGAGCCACCCAAAACACTTGACACACAAAGAACTTGACGCCCAAAAATCTTGACACCCAAAGAACTGGATGCCCAAAAACACTGGACACCCGAGAAACTTGACACCCGAAAAACTTGAGACCCGAAAAACTTGACACCCGAAAACCTTGACACCCGAAAAACTTGCCCCCAACAGAAAGGCAGGGGATGTCTAAGGAAAGTGGGATTTCCCCATCAGCAGCCTCACTGCACAGCATGGGTTCTGAAGGATAGGAGCCTGTACCTTCTTCCAAGTCAACATCTTCTGGGACTAATCCAGAGGGAAATTCGAGGCTTGATCCTGCCTTCAATGGAAAAAAAACATACCTGCATTCAGAAAATTACACCTCTATACACATCAGAATTATTTATCTGCTTATTCCAGTCCATAAATTTCCTAAAAATTAGTTGCAATATTTATGTTCATTTGTTTTTATCCTGTTGCTTATAATGACTTATTTTTACACTTTTATACTTTTTTTTTTTACAATAAAGTGTTGTAATCACTTGAAATGAAAATTTATTCTACAAAAGTAGAACTCCAAGTAAAACATGTTAATGTATAGAAATACATTTCTAACCGGTACAAACTACTGCAAACCTCTGTCCAAATTTGTGAGGAGGAGTTCGGGGAAAAAAAAAAAAAAAGCTATTTTATTCCTCTTCCCCAATATTTTTCCTCTCTCACAAACCTCTCATCTTTCTGGGTGAAGTTGTCCCCTTGTCTTGCTTTGCTAAAAAGAAAAAAAAAAAAAGATAAATTGGAAATTATTTAATTCTGATAGGGGATAAAAAGCTGATTTATGTTTGTTTGTTTTTTTCCTTTTCAGAATAAAATATCCACCATCCCTTGTGCCAAATTGGGTGCCAAGACACAAAAATTTCCTGACTAGTTGTGCTTAGCAAAATGGAGTCCCAGAAAGTTTCAGTTGTATAAATGTAAGGGAGCAGAGGAGAAAACATAGACAAAAGGATAGGAAAAACTACTTACTATGTTCCTGGGCAGTAGGAAGAACCTGATAAATGCAATATACAGAGGATTGATCTGTAACATGCATCCAACAAGAGCTTTTGTGCTTTAAAAATTAAAAATTCAGAACTTGTTTTTACTCAATTGCCAAACAAATGCATCATTTGAAAAATTTCGAAACACCATAAAGCAGTTTTAACTTCTTAAAGGGCATCCACCCTGTAACTAAACTGATGAAATCTTTATCTTCATACTGGAGGCAGTTTCAAACTGTAAAGTTTTTTTCTCAGAAATTTTAGTCCAAGCTTTCAAAATCTGATTCTTGGCATTAATTTAAAATAATTTTGCATGGAAGTGTCTTCTAAATGCATATCGAAGCATCATCTAGGCTTTAATACACATTAAAACGCAAACCCAGCTCCTGTTGAAGTGAATTAAATATCCCAAATAACTTAAATGGAGACTAGATCATACCTAGGAATTACTCCAAAAGCAATATTAAGTTTGTGAGCCTATACATACATAGAACTTCCTAATATTATTTTTTTTCTGGTTTAAGTATAAAACATGCATAATAAACCTTGTTCAGCAAATAATAAAAGACAGGTAACATTCCTGTCTGACCTGATGCTGACAACAGACACAGTGATCTGTGGCTCCCTTGGTCTCTCCAAAGCCTGTAAAAGTGAATTAATAGCATATTTGCCACCTTTTGGTTCTGTAATGCAGAAGCGTTTTTAAGTAAGGGATTACAAATGGTAATTAACTGTTTTACCATGAGATCTCTCAACTAATGTATATTGTCCGGATCTGGATATTGCTTATCAACTACCTATTTTGTTTGTTTGTTTATCCTATAGCACCCCAGGAGAAATCTCTTCTCCAGGAGGGAATCTCTTCTCCAGGAGAAATCTCTTCCCCAGGAGGGAATCTCTTCCCAAGAGGGAATCTCTCCTCCAGGAGGGAATCTCTTCCCCAGGAGGGAATCTCTTCTCCAAGAGGGAATCTCTTCTCCAGAGGGGAATCTCTTCCCCAGGAGGGAACCTCTCCTCCAGAAGGGACTGTTCTCCAGGAGAAATCTCTTCCCCACAGGGTTCCCCATCCCGCCTTCAATGCACAAGAAAACTCTTAAATAATAAACACTTCTGACAAATTAACTCCAGACCTATTCTGTTCACACATTAGAATTCTTGAGCTCTTCACTCCACTGAGCCTCATTTCACACACACACAAAATTTTGACATTCTGAATCCAAAACATTAGTTATAGACCTGTTTTATAATCACTTGATCAAAGGTGATTTTTGACAGCTCTGTAACTTTGAAAGGGTCTGAATTTAAGGCAGAAGCTTCAGTCCTTTTTCTAATACAATTAGGTTCATGTAATCATGTGTAGACCACTCTCTCTTAATCCCTGCCCTACTCCAGTGTTACTGCTTTGGAATCCACATGAGGAGCAGACCCTATTAAATGTTGGGGGCATTTCATGTGATGTAGATTGGTGGCCAAATGGAGCATTAACGGGCTTCTGCAGAGGTGTGAGGCCAACCATAATAATATGGTTAAAATTTAGAATGTGTGGGTGGCAATGCTATCTGCCAGATTTCAGCCTTCACTTTTTGGCTTCATTGGCTATTAGCATTCACATTATAAATGTCATACCTACATATCTCAGGTAATGGTACTCAAATTATACATAACAGAAGGAAATCTATGAATAAGTAAAGTAAGTTTGAAGAGTTATTAAGCTGTCATCTTCCTATTAAAACACCATAAGAAGCAGATCATGTCTTAAAAATATTAATAAGGAAAACACAACATTTCTTTTAAACCACAGTATCAGTGGATGTCAGGTTGCTCAGTTAAATGTACAGCAGGGGAGTTTTTCAGCAAAAGCAAAAAGAACCGCCCAGGTTGCATGTGGAACTCCTTATACAGGTGGACACATCCATACAAAAATTAAAGCTGAGTCTGTCAATCTCCAAAACATATTAAACCACTCTTTTAAAGCCTTTCAAACCCTTTTTGTTGTTGTTGTTGTTTAATTCACACTTTCTGAAGAAGGAACTGGCCAACACCTCCAGCTGCCTGTTCTGCCTCTCCCTCTGGCAAGGGCTGGGTGCCCACGCCCACAGCAGCACCCCGTGCAGTGCCGTTGGCTGGCACCAAGCTGTGGGTCATTTCCCTGGGGAAACCCACCAAGATGCAGATGAGCCTGAGATGAATACGGTTCCTACAGCCCTCGGCACTTCCCTGCATACCTGGCAGCTGTTGATTGGCCGTGTTTCTCCAGAGGTGGCCGTCAGTTTCCGATTGTTTCAACTACCCCAACAATTAAAAAAAAATGCCTGCTAGTGGTTTGCTCTTCAAGTATTCTAGCCAGTTCCTAGTAGTTAATGCAGGAAACCCCATGGGAGCCAAGGGAGAGACCGGTCAACAGAAGCAGAATAAATTAGGATCATTATTTCACCTTGATTCATGCTGAGACATCCCGGTGTTTTACACAGGCACTGGAGATGGGGGTTTGCATTTGAATGTGGCCAAAGGGTCACAGAATAATCCATTGATCTGCTTGTGTGTCAGATTGCAACCTCTGCTCAAGATCTCTGTACGTGGGATTCCTCCTTACTCCTCATTTTAAATTACTACCAGCTACCAAAGCTTCAAAAAGGAGAGCCAAGGATGCAAGGAAAAATTATTATGGAGAAATTCTACATTTTTCTGTACACAGAAATGTAATCACTGTGGAACTGAGAGGAGTTAATCATTATTTACAACTATACAGCTTTTGCAACTTCCTCCCTGTTCTGCTCTTCCCAGCCCTCAGTTCTGGGCTGCTTGTCCTCCTTTCTCCCAGCAGTTCAGACCATGTGACATCCCTGGGGGTCCTGGAGAACGATGTTGGGGGACGTGAGCCTGGAGGCCCTGTAGCCTCACTGGGACTGTTGCCGTGCTGGTTGGGCTGGGAGTTGTCAGGGAGCCTTTGCCCTGTCTGCCTGCCTTCTGTAGGCATCCATGTGGTTCCCTCCCTAGCCCACGGCCAGCTGGGTTTCACTTCAAGATTCACCTTCCAGACAAATCACAAACTGGTGAGGGTTGGGAGGGAGCTCTGGAGATCATCTGGTCCAACCCTCCTGCCAGAGCAGGATCACCCAGAGCAGATTGCACAGGATCCCATTGGTGGGTTTGGAATGTTTTCTAATAGTGGAGATAGTTGTTCTTGTCCTCCATGTTCAGATGGAACCTCCTGGCTGCCACTTGGTGCCCAGTGCCCCAAAGCTAAATTACAAATACATGCATATCTATTTTTATTTTATATCTATTTTTCTTTCTTTTACAAAAAAATTCCATGAGAATTCTCTTGAGCTAAGAACTTTTCCAAGTCAGATTCTGTTACTTTGGCAGTAAATTAGATTTCAAATGAGCTTTTGTTATCTCAGAGGTGCCTTTGAGTCTGCCAGTTCAGTTGTGCACAGTCCCATTGTCTACCTAAGCTCTGTGAAACTGTTCTGCTAACAGATCGCTCCTCGATGACCCAGCTACCTATAAATACATATAGATATATATATATATACCCAACTATTTCTAGGTAGACTGGTACTCCAACAGCTTAATCCACCACACCACCTTGACCATCACAGCATTTTGGCATCCAGAGACCGGTCGAACAAACCTGAGGCCGGGGTTGGGGTCGGGGATGGGGGGGCGGTGGTGGTGGTAGGGGGAGGGGGTGGGGGAAGCTGCCGGATTGCACCTCCAAAATGAAAATTTTATGTATATTTGGACACTTTTAATATTAAAATGAACAGATAAATTTTGATCTCTGTTTCCCTTAAGTGTAATTAGTTTTTTCATGTTCTTTATCTGGAACAAGAGTAATGGATATAATGTTTAATTATGAAATTAAAATATTTTTATTTTTAAGATGTGACCTCCAACATTGAAAAAAAAATCCTCAATATGAAGGATAACAGGAAATCCTAAAATGCCGAAAAATGAAACTACTGCTCCTGTGATAGAATTCTGTTTAGAGAAGGTTTCTCCCCTTGATAGAAGTATAGGGATTTGTTGACAACAGCCTGAATATATCTACCTGCCAACAGCTTCACATTTGATTAAATTGTTTTGCCTACCAAGAGCTGGATTCAATGTTTATTCATAGATTTAATATGATGGAAGGGATCATTCTGACCATTTAAGTATATTATTAATCCTGGATCACCTTATATTTAGGACAGAAAAACTGGGGAGAATCTGATTTCAGATTTCTAATCCTATCTAGCACTGTTTTGAAAAGGAATGGATGCCCTTGCTACTCAGATTTAGGGAAAATTGCAACTAATGGCTATTGATCAGAGGAGAAAGCAGATCTGTGGGCACAAATTTATGTGCAAGGTTGAAAGAAGTGTGTTCTCTAAAAGGAGAACCATGTGAATAATAAGGCTTTGAAAGAAATGCTAATCAGCATTACAAGTTGCCTAATATTTGATCATGATATTTGCAGTGTTCAGCTTCACTTCTGTATGAAATATTTTAACCATTCTATTATATGAAAGTTTTAATATTGTTCCAGCAGTGTTTATGAAAACTCTATTAGTCATAATTGTGAAACACTAAGTCAACAACTATCTAACTGCTCATGATGGTGTAAATTACATCCTATCATAGATTTAATTCATTCCTCTTTACTCGCATGTCTACACAAGGTTAATTCATTTGAACACATAAGCTATTTTGTCTATAGTGAAGTCACTCAAACTGGGTGCTAACTATTGTAATTATCTGTTCACAGCTTTTTGATGTTAAAACCTGTGATTTGTTATCAGAAGTCATCGTAAGTCATCACAGTACAATCCAATACTGTGACTTCTGTCCTGGCGATGAGTTAGTAGCAGTTGCTTTGTCTCACTGTTCTGTTGAGGTAAGCGGTCGACTTTGCTACAGTATACCAGGAAAGACTACTAAACAGATTAGTTGAACAAAGCTGACATCTAATTAAATCTACTCTTTAGTGTGTGTCATTCTTCTTGCAAGTCCATGCAAAAAGGGTTATAGAAAACTTCTTGATGACATTAAACATTAATTGCTAGCTGTATTCTTGTAACCTCATTCTAATATACCAGCTCCTCAACCAAAACGTATACCATATGCATAGGAAAATACTGTGCACAGCTCAGGATCCTGCATGGTAAAAGCAAATCTAACCTGAAATAAACTAGTCTATGGACTACAGGACTATGGGCTCCTCCTGACAGCAGATGGAGACAGATTGGTGGTGGTGTCAATGAGAACAGCAATGTGTTGGTTCCCAACATTTGAGACAACTTAACTCCCTTTTCTTCACTGCCTCCCTCCATCTACAAGCTATTTCTAGCTGCCAGACAATTGCAAAGGATGCTGCTACTCAAAAGAACTGCAAAGTGTCTGTTGGAGAACACCTGCAGGTTTGTTGAGTGCACCTCCATTCATTGAACATCTTGTGCTGCTGCACACAATGTCTGTGTTACATTTAAACTGAAAGGCAGCAGGTACAATTGGGTTGCTGTACTCACATTTTCTGGGCATATTAAGCACTCCCAGCTATGACTGGGAGTGACTCCTCTGGGGATGTGGAGCTACACAATCTTATTTAAGTTAGCCTAGGTACTAGTGACTCTTGTATTTGTTGGCAGAAGAAAATACAGAATCTTTATTTAGTAACATTCATGAGGCATTCAGGTAACCTGATGTAACATCTGCAACATTGCTATCAACAAGAAAACATTAACTGAGATAAGGCAAGTAAATATATACTGTCTTAAGAGGCTTGTGTGTAAGTTAGACCAAGTGATAAAAAAAACAAAACTAACAAACTGGCTAGATTTTTCAGACTTTTCAGAAGAGCAGAGAAGCAAGAAAACATTGTAGGTTTTGCCAAGAAAATGTACCTAGGCCGTGCAATAGATGTGTAATTGCTTTGAAGGGAAAAAAAAAATAGATCTGCCAGCTAAATCCTTCTAAAACATGCAAGTCAGACCTCAAGCTGGGTCTGGCCAGGCTTCAGGCACTAAACAAACACTGCTGCATCCAATAGGCTTCTTCCAAATTGGAAAGAGAATGCCACGGAGGGATTTTCTGTGCAAACGACAGAAACTCCAAGAAGAACACAGAGCTGGAGTTCCCCAGAGGATGCAGACAGTTGCTGTATCCCTTGCACTTGCAGATGTCACAAACCCTTTCCCTTTCTCTTCTCTGGAGTGTTATTAGATCAAGTGCAGCACAGAGATGCTAATGGCAGCAGTGGCTGCACCATTGCAAGGTTAATTGCAGCTTATTACTGTAATTAGGTCTGCTTGGAAAGGCTGAGCTCAGGTGCAAGCCAGTGCTGTCAGAGCTCTTCCTGTAATGATGCTGTCTGATTATTCTTCCTTATTTTGTAAATTAGGCTTGCAACTGTTACTTAGGGCAAGAAGAACAGCAGTTTGAAATATTGCAGATGCTTCACAATTTTTCTTGAATATGATGAGATCAGTTTATAGAATATGAAGTTTTCATCTCCTGTTCCATATTATTTTGAGTTCTTTGTGCATCCAATTTAGTTTTAGGGGCTTTCTCTGGATTTTCTTTAGATTTTATTTGATAAAAAGGAATCAATCTTTTCAGTTTCCAAGGGACACTTCCAACAATTCCCTCTATACTTTAACATTAAAAATAAATAATTGAGGACAATGCCAACAAAAAATTGTATTGATTACCCAAAGCATTATTGAATAAAATGTATTTTGCCATGATTGTCCAACTAAAAAGTACAAGACATAACAAAAAAAAAAAATCTACCAAGGCAATTGTATCTCTGGTTTCTTACATCAATAACAATTTCCCTCCCTATTGATTTAAGGAAAAAAAAAACAATTTATTTTTAAAGGTGCAATTAAATTATTAGATCGGTCTCAAGTCTAACAGGAGCCAGATCCAGGGTGGCTCTGCTCTGTGACGTTCAGGGGGTGACCTTGGAGCCTTCCCCCTGCTCTCCCTCCCTGTGCAGCTGAGCTGGGTTCATATGAGCTCAAGGTGCTGCTGCTCACGCTGTTGGGGTGACCGTTGGGTGCACAGGGCAGGGAGCACGGGCTCCAGGGCTGGCATCCTGATGGCACTGTTTTGGGTATATCTCTATTTCCTTCCCTTTCACCTCTCTCATATAAAGCTAACCAAGGGAGTTAAAAATGCTACCAAACCTGCACAAAAGGAAAAAAAAAAAGTGAGAGACTGTAAGGTGAATATTCCTGACAAAAAGATCTATGGGCTGTGAAATATTGTCTGTATGAAAATGGTGAAAGCTCTGTTCCCTTGAGACATTTAAAATTAGAAGAAACAAAGCAGTAATAAAGTCTAAACTTGATGACATTTTTTCACTTTGATGACAGGAATTACAATTGTTTGAATGTCAGTTTGGGTAACACTTTAAAAACTGCTGGGTTTAGGTTGAACTGGTGATGAACTCTTCTCCAAATGATGCTGCAGCCCTGTGGCAGGGGCTAAAGCAGGGTGCACACGAGGACTGTGGGCTGTACAACGAGGGACCATGAAAGAAAGAAAGGTCATCAGCTGAAGATGCTGTTGAACCAGTGTTAGAGCTCTCACTGACCCTCACTTGCGGCCAAGAAATAAGGCTGAAGAACAAGGAGAAGATGGTGCTCCTTTGTTCTCGTCCAGCAGACAAAGGTGCAGAGATCTCCAGCCTGGCATGCTGCACTTCCTCAGTGAAGTGCACAGAATCCTCCCCTGCAGCTCCATTGCCGTTTCCCCCAAAAAAGCCACACTGACCCTCCCCCCTGCTGCAAAGGAGGGAGTCAGAGGACCATGCTCTGGGGGGAAATGGGCTTCTCTATGTTTGTTACATCGTCAGGTTAATGCTGTTTAAGAGCTGGTCATATGTATCAATACTCTTCAATCAGGAGTCAAAAGTAAATGAAACTTACTACGTAAAAAATGGTGCCAAACGGTGAAGTAACTCCACTAGGAATAAACAGATTGATCCTTGCTAAATTAGGCGCAGCTCTTTGCTGCCTAACCTACATCTCAAGGGGAGTGACTGGTGACTGGAGGAGTGATTAATCAGAAACTATGATTCAGCAACTCGTGGAATTAGGAAGGAAACAAAAGGCTGGTTTATTGCTCTTAGTGAGCAAAAATTACAGTGAATACTAAAAATAAGTGTCTGGAGGATTATGGTAGTAGGAAGGCACATTCCTTGCTTGGACATAAGCCTGAAGAATTTGCATTTGCTAGAAAGTCCTGATAGAAACGTAGAATATCAAACTCTCCCAGAAATGCTCAGTAATAAAACACTTGTTATGGAACTCAAAAATCCATTTGGACAGCACTAAGCTTCTGAATTTGCAACAAAGCCCAGAAATAGTATAATAATACACTGGTAAATGCAAACATGATTATTTTTAAAATGTGGTTTGTGTGATTATTTTCAGCAAAATCAGTTAACCTGCTTTCAGAAAGTGTTGCAGCATCTGCTCACCAAGAAAGTCACCTTGCAAAGCAAAAATTATCAAGCTCCATCTTGACAACAGTATCTGGCGTTACAAAAAGAAAAAGAAAAATTTTTAAAGGTGAGCTGCATCAATCCCTTACTTTTTTAGTTCATTCCTTACAATGAAACATCTTTTTACCAGCAAAATGAACTGGAAGGGGAGATATATTTCTCTTGCTGTCTTAAAAATGGTCTGGGATTCAACTAGTATTCAGAATGATTGGGCATCTTGTAAGAACAAGCAAGCAACCATTTGTTTGATATCAAAAGAAAGTGCTAAGTTATCCATGATTTACAATTCTAATGACTGCTTTTTATACATAAATACTAGAAGATTTAACAAGCTAATGTTTTTCCAATACGGGAATTATGTACATGGCAAATGCTGAAAGTTGTCACCAGTGTTAGAGCAGTAGGGGATAGTGAGAGTGCCAGCACTTACATCTAAGGAGGAGACAGGAAAAAAAGCTGTTTCATCAGAAATAGAGCCAAAATTGAAATAGTTTCAATCTTCTCAAGCCAGTTACAGTATCACCAGGAGAAAATCCTCTAGGCTCTGAAGATGAGGTGACTGGCACTTTGGCAGTGGCATCAGCTCTCTTCTGGGACTGCAACTTGAAACACACAGTAGAATGGCAAAATACTGAGGACAGAATCCTAAGACTATCCAGGAAAAAATGTTGATTTATTTTCTTATTCTTCCTCTAACTGGCCCCTGACACGTGCTCTGTGTTTTCTTTACTGCCTCTACTAGGCTCTTGTACAAACCTAAAAGGAGGTGAAGATTAAACTTTCTCCTCTGTGCATCATGTGTGTTTTCCTGTGTACTGTAACATGTAATTCATGGCAGAGGTACTCTGAAATCTGACTCTAGTTGTGGGAGCCGCTTTAAAATCCTGTGCAAAAGTCTTGAGTGCAATTTGTAGTCCAAACTTCCTAGAGAAGCCTGAGATGCAGTCTAAAGAGAGACAGGAACTCTCAAATGTAAACATGGTAATTTATTTCTCTGCTAGGTTGAAACTCCCTTAAGAAGGGTGGGACAGATGCTGTTCATGTTAATTGGCTTTGGGGCACTGAAATGGGATTAAGATGCATTTACAGTTGTAAGCTTTTTAAATGGAGCAGGGTGAGAGCATCCTGAGAATGGGAATTTCCCTACAAGAGGCTCTGCTGGAACTACGAGTTACAGTCCTACAGCCCCAAGTATCCCACAGCATTCCAGACTCTCCTGCATCTGTTCCTGAGTGACTTGGTCTAGAGAAGGCTGAGCTGGGGAGCCAGGATCCTGTTATAGCAGCTGTTCTACAGAAAGATTCAAATGGTCTCTGTTGTAAAGGATGGCTATGTGTGAGTCAACAGATGGACACTGACAGCCAGACAGAAGAACAGCAGAACCCTGTCAGACAATACTGGTGTATGAGAGACAGTGGTGTTAGCACACAAATTACGTGGGTGGTACCCAGGGTTTTGTTCCTAGGTGCTGCAGGAGAGGCCATTTGAAATGGGGCTGTTGAAAGGTGACTGAGTTTTGCTGACCACCCCTTGGCTCTCCAGCTCACAAATCATCTTATAGATGGGAATCACAGCATCTCTGTCTGTGCAATATTGCCTGCGGTGCACAGTCTTAGTGGCAATTGGCATCTGCTGTTCTTCAACTTTCAACTGTGTCACAGCAGAGGGCTTTTCTGAGAGACCAGGTAATGCATTCAGTTGTTCTAATCCATCTGTCTCCACAGCAGCAGTTTCAGCCAGTGAAGTCTTCTGAATTTCTTGTGGAAATGCAATGTCTACCCTAAATGATGGGCTGGCTTCTGAAAACATTTCTTATCACTGCTGATTTGGTTACGCTACCTGCAAGAGTGTATCTATTAAATTTTAGGAATCTGTCCCCAACCAGAAGCTGCCAGAAAGTATTTAATTTTCATCCCATGTCAGGTATTAACTCCTGTCTTTATTTCTCTCCATTTTTAGGGAAAGAAGCGAAGGAAAAACAAAAAAACACCCTCAAGTTTTCAAAGCAAAGACAGCTCTGAGTTAAGGAAAATTAATTTGCCAAGACCTAGAAACAACACTTACTGTATGGGATTTAGCAGACATATGGCCCAGACATATGGCCAACAGTTCACTTTGCCTGTTGGATGGAAAGCTGTGCATTATTGCTTCTAATGCTTTGATAGTCTGCAGTTAAACTGGAAAAGCCATCAAACATTGTGTCCTCTCAAGGAGGCAGATTTTTAACAGAGAAGGGACAGGCAATAGGAAAAAAATACCTAAGGGAACTCCTGCTGATCATTCAGCACACTAAGCTAAACTACATTTTAACTACGAAATGTCTTCCTCTGCTCAGTGAGAAGCCACAAAACTGCCTAGCTGTATGAAGACCAGTGGCAAACACCAGCACCCCCAAACATAGGCGTCCTATGTTTAAACAGAGGAGTTGAACCAAATAATACATAAATACCACCCTCTATCCCGCACCCCACGGGTTATGGGTCCGACCCCACCCCAGGAACAAAAGCCTTGCCCCGGCTCCGGCCCCACCTTCCCAGGCTCTCAGGGGCCCGGTGCGGGGCCGTGGGGCGGGGCCGTGGGGCCACCCCCTCTTCCTTCCCCCCCCTCCCGCCCCTCCCAGTATAAATCCCACTCCGTCCGTCCCTCCGTCCGCCCGGCCCGCCCCAGCCCCCCCCCCCCCCCGCTCCCCCCCAGAGCAGGTGCCCTCTGAACAACAATGGGAAAGAGCATCAGAACATCAGGTCTTTCTGCAAACTGGGACAATTTTTCTTTGGCCAGAGACCAGCTCTCTTTTTGCATCCAGAAAGGGAACAAACTAAGAGAAACCTGCTGCCCTCAAGAAGATACACTTCATTCCAAGTGTGCAAAGGATGGCCAAGTTACTCTTGTGTCTGGGACACCATCATATACCAAGTACAATTTATCTTCAGGATAATAGTCCACTTGCCTACATTGTGGTCCTTTTAGTTAGATGTGTCCTCTTATTAGTTGTTTTATTCTTTGTTTGGTTTTTTTAATTGCAAGTTAAACTAGTAAATTTTTGTCCAGACATGGATAAGAACAGCACTGTCATCATTTATAAGAACATTTTCCTCTCGGGAAACTCTCCATTTTTACAAAGACTAGGAAGCATCACCTTCCAGTCTCTTTCCTCATCAGAGCTTTAGAACTCTCATCTTAACCCAACACAGTTTGGTTGACTCCTTTACAGCCTGGAACAGATCCAGACAGTACAAGTGTTTGTCCTTAACTTGCTCAGTTATTTCCATCAACATGGCATAATGGGAGGGTGGATAAAGCAAGACAGAGTTTTAGTAAAAAGAGAAAATGAGCTGCCAATTCCTACAATTTTCAGAGTTTTGGGGATTTATTTTCCTCTATAAAAGATGTAAACAACAAAGTGAAAACACTTTACACCTTACCTAGTCAGTCTAGTTCATTGTTGTTTTCTGCAGGCTAGGTACTAAATCATGTGGTTAAGTCCACACAGACTCCACTCCACACTCAGAACGTAAAAACCTCAGTGCCTATCCTGTGTTGGACTGAATCAAATCCAAAGGATTCCTTTTAAAACTTTGACCATATAACAGGATGGAAAAAGGACAAGAGGAATTTGTAACCTCTGATAACAGCATCTAGACGCACTGGCGACTTTCGGAGTCCAAGATGTATATTATTAAGCTAGTGAAATTAAGACCAGCTGGGAAACTCCAGAAGAGTATTTTACAGGTAGTGTGTCAGGTACCAGTGAGGATGGGATATCAGCTTCAGCCGTTGTTATCTCTGTCCTTAGCACAGCCACTGACCATCAGGAAGCAAATTCTAATGTAATTGGCAAGCTCTCTGCATATATTTAAGCTATGGTTGCACCTGCATATTTAAATTATGTCAACTTCAACATTTTTTAAGATACTTGTGAATACAGGATGCCTACCAATCTATTTGCTATTTATTCATTCCAAGAGGTTTCCTTCTCAAACTGGGATGTAAATTGTGTTGGATTCACAGTCTGTCACAGCACCATCTTTCTCTAGGAATACCCAGGGTGTAGGGTTTGCCCAGAAACCCTACACAAAAATGCAAGGTAAATTAAACTTCTGGTTTTTAATCCCATCATCTGTAAAGGAATCATTACCTCAACTAGATCAGGTTGCCCAGGGAGGTGGTTGAGGTGTCTTCCCTGAAGATAAGGTAAGGCGTGACAGGGCACTGGGCAACCTGATCTAGTGGAGGATGACCTGCTGAGTGCAGGGAGGTTGGACTAGTTGGCCTTTGGAGATCCCTTCCAGCCTGGACCAGTCTATGATTTTGTGTTTCAGGAGGCAAGGAAAACTGGGAGCTGAGAGGGAGCACAGAAGGGTGCATCAGGAAAGGCAGCCCGTTGGCAATTTCTCTAATGGAAGCAGCAGATTCAAAGCTCAGCACCACAAAGTACAAAATGAGGTGTAACAGTACAAGAGTTTACTGAGTTAAAAGGAAACCTGCAACTATTTTGTTCATCAAATAAAGTCCAAAAGTAAAACAAAAATAAATCTGGGAACAAAATTCATCAGTTTGTCTTTTCCTTAAAAATATATGTTCAGGTGCTTAGCTATCACTCAGAGAGTAAACATTTTGGCAGACTCCACATTGCTTTGTTCAGGTCTGGCACTCTACTGCATTGTCTTCCAAGGTGTATTTTTTAAATGACATCTAATACAAGTACTCATTTCTAGCCTGGGGCAGTGCTTCATGAGAGCTGCTCCACAGCCCTCAGCAAGCTGCAGTTAGTAGAGGTTGAGAGCTGTAGCAGTTCCAGGTGTGTCTATGGAATTCCTTTTCTGGGAAAAAACTCAAGTAATTTTATACAAACTTGCTTCCCAATACAAAGATCTGAATTTTCATCTGTTAAACTTTAACCTGTTGGCTGCAGCATGTGATAGGGTCTTGCTCTGCAAAAATTCAGTATGTAAACTGCTAATAAGAAATGATGCAACTAGTTAAAGCTGTGATTATTTTGTGTGTGCGTGTGAATATATTTCAATTTATATGTCAAAAATAGTTCTTTTGTCTGCTGACATTTCTGAATCAACTTTCTTTGAGAAATGTTCTGCAGAACATTCATTCCTTGCTGAATTCAAAGTAGCTTTGAAGTTTGAGATTCCAAGATTGTCCAGCTGAATCTTGAATCATCTGAGTGCCAGTGAAAGCACAGATGGGAAGGATGGTTTTCTGTGTGGTCGAACAAAATGTTCTATGAACGAGTTTGGATGAGTTCTCATTGCAAGATGAACATATGTCATGTTAAAAGGGTACAGACCCACTCTCTGTTTCACCAGGCAGGTTTGTTTTTAAACCAGTTAACATGATGTCAAGTAGAATAATCTCAACAAGATGGGCCTTGGGTTAGCTAATTTTTTTTCAGATTATTTCCTTAGCATATGCAATAAGAACAGTTTTGGACACTATCTACTTTATAAATGAGCTACTTCAAAGACTACCAGAGTGTGTCAAAAGTCATTTCATCTTTTGTTGTCCCTGGCTCACCAAAATGATACTCTTAACTGGAATGGAAATGAGATACTGGAGTAGCATTAAATTCAAAATATTTTGGAGTGATTTAGATACTCAGATTCAGGAAAACTTCTGTCTGAATATGATGAGCATTAACTTTAAAAAAAAACAACACCTTTAGACTCTTTGAATATTACTATTTTTGCCTGTTACTATTTTTTTCTGTTGTTTTTTTGGACTTTCTATTATAAGCAGGCTCAAATGGCAGCTGCAGGTAAGGATTACCTAGTGCGTTCTTATTTTAATTTTCTTTTTATTTAGTAAATAGAGTAAAATGTCAGTGAAATAGTTCCATATCAATGTTTTGTATATGTCGCTTCACTGTTGATGCATCCATGAAACTAAATGAATTTCCATTTTGTGCTAAGAAGACACAGAAAAAAATAAATGTAGATTTTACTCCATCAATGAAAGAGGATTTGAAATATCTATTTTTTTCCATTCTGTTGATGACTTCCATGCATCAGAAGGCTGAGTTCCTCCATTTACGTTTGTTTTCTCACATAGTGCAAGAAAAATTAAAAAATTCTGAAAATGCTATTCTACTTTGTAGCCACATCTGTATTGGGGCTGCAGATGAACCTTTAGAGGAGGGGAGCAGGGCAATAGCTGCAAGCTGATCGCAGCCAATACTCAGGTAGCAAGATGACTAGAAACATAGATTAAAATAATGAATTATGATGCTTTCATCCCTTGGTAATGACACAGAATGATTTCTACTATCAAGATCATGAAATTCATTGCAATCTTCATTATGTATATACATGTAGACTTAACAAGCCAAATAGCCTGATACTGAAAGGTAATAAACTTTAAAATAACTTCCATCTAAACCACTGTCGGGACAACACCTCTTCTGAGCCTCACTCAACACATCTAAAAGCATTTAGGCATTTAAAGTCTCACTGAGAAAGAGCAGTAAAACTATAGACTTCCTCAGTCCACTTAAAGTGACAATAGACAAGCGAGAAAGGAATGGATATTTCAGAACTTGAATTAGAGCCTTCCAAGCCTATGTATTAGGTCCATGAGAAGGGGATAGGAGCATCCGTCAGGTGCACTGTGCAATCACATGGGTTGTTTCACCTTTTAGCTGCCACCTGAGATAACTTCAGGTCAACCTGTGCATTTAAGAATCAGGTTAAACAAACATAACTGCAAATCCCATGAAGCAGACACAGATCCCTTTGGTCTGAGGTACCCAAATTTTTTAATGGGTCTTTATACTCTTGAAAAGGAAGCATGAAATAAGTACACAGCTCCCTCAGCTACATCTATGCATTATTTGGCTTCCAAGAAATCTTCAGGAAAGACTGAGGCTTAAAACTGAAGGAAGTGTGTAGCAAAATGAATGTAAAGCAATAAAGTCTTCAGGACAACTCTGTATTGCTATTTATCCTGTTTTGTGCCAAGAGGTATACATGTATTTGGAGGCACTGACTTTGCCATATTTTGAGCTTAAAAATAACTTCAGCACGGCATCACCAAGTGTTAGAAGAAGCATTTGGTTTTGGTTTTGGTTTGAATTCTAGTGGAATGATAAATGCAGTGGCCACTTTATCCAAACTTGCCTTTTCTTAACGTGTCAGGTTTGTGTGGGGAGGGTTTAGTTGTGAGGGTGGCTTCTGTGAGGAGGTGCCAGGAGCTTCCCCCATATTTGACAGAGCCATTTAATCTGTCCAAGGTGGACCCCCCATTGGCCAAAGTTGAGCCCATGAAGTGTAATAAGCCCCAAAATACTAGACAGACATCTTCAGCCCTGTAATGACTCCTCCGGACTAGAAAGCTGACAATTCTTAGTATCTGTTTAATTAGCCTCTGGATTTTGATTTTCTTTCTAGGAAGATTTCAGAGCTGATGAGAATTTTCCTAGTTTAACAATAGGTTGTATTTTAAAAGGTATTGCTGTGCATACATTCTTGAAGTTGGGATGCTTTCATTGTACACACAGTAGAGTCAATCACTGTGTGCTCTTTCCTTAAGAAATGTATGTCAGGCAGAGCAGCTCCTGCTTCATTCACATTTTATTACTGTTTTCTAAAACGCCTATCAATAACAGATCACAAAAAGAGTTACAGGCAGAGAAATGCAACCAGATTTTTCAGTGTGATAGCCCCGCAGGTTGTCTCCAAAAACAGTGAGAAATAAAGGCCATCTTTTGACACTTGCCAAGTGGTAGCCTTTCAAAACCATGGTGCACCTCTTACAACAGTGGCCAGATCAAGTTTTTTGGATTTTGCCTTTCTGATGTTCTTTCTGCATGACTAATGATCTAATCTATCATCTTCCTATGATCTTTCATACATGTGTGTGGAAACACATTACCATTTACAAGTATTAAGGTTATTCCAAAACACATGACTCTAATGAAACACCATCACTCAATATTGAATATTTTCCCAGTTCTTCTCTATTTCAATGGAATATGCAGTATTCAAAAGAAACATCAAAACTTAACATTTCATAAAAACAGTTCAACTCAGGAGCACTTTTGTCATGTCAAATACAAGCAAAAAATTTACAGACTTTGCATGCACTACTAGATATAGCATATAACAGAGAAAAACTTTGTATAAAGAAAAGCTTTGGACAGTCAGTATGTGTTTTATTTTTATTTTTAGTAAGAGGCTGTGGAAACTGTAAGCAGTAATTATAATAGCACATAAACACTTAGCTGAAATCCCTGTGTATCTATTTCAAGAACAGTTACTGTATGCATCTTCTGTTTCATTTGATTCCCTTGTCTCATACTCTGCTAAAGCACATTCTAGTAACAGGATACCAGGATTTGTTACACAACAAAAGAGACATCACAAATTCTATTGAAGAGCAACATGTAACTTTCATTTTAACACTAGGTTAAAAGAGTTAAAATATTGTTTTGAATGCCCTTTGACAATGTTTGACACTTAGCCAAATAACAAAGATAAAGCCTAGCAAAGTTGCCTGAAGTTAATGGACATACCTCATTTAAACTGAAATTACCTCCCATGCAAGTATGTACAGGTTCAGAGTCATTGCCTGTAAAGGTCTGTCTTTTCCTAAGTCTTGATTTCTACTCTTTTTTATGGGTTTAAGGGATTTGGAGGAGGGGAGGGGGAGAGTACAGGAGAGGGAGGGGAATATAGGAATAAATAAGTGTTGTTTCACCTTTAAATAAGTAAAGGTGTGGAGAACCTCAGCTCGTGTTGATCAAAAATTTACAGGGCTTACTTGCATTAAAATGCTTTTTGTTCAGAGTAAAGGCTATATGTATTTTAAGGATTAGGCTGATTGGATCTTAATTTTTAGAAGCAAGATACTGGAATAGTTCATCTGTTTTTCTTAAGCATGTGTTAAACATGTTAGTTCAAATACATCATCTGAGATCTGGGTTTTTTTCATGAATACCCTCTTTACCTTGAGAAGAAGAACTTCATTAATTAAAACCCAAAAGGCTGACAAGCCTTGAGCTAGTATCTTGCAGTGTTGGGGTAAAGGATATATATTACTCAGAGATACAAGCCAGGTTTATCCCCTGCCCATATTATCAGGACTGGTGGAGGTTTCTACTGTAATTTAAACAGCATTCACTGCTGGAAAAGAAAAGAAAAGTAACACAACATCAATAAAACTGAACATGTTGTACTTCTGCTAACCTTAGGGCCAACTGGCTTTACAACTCATGCCCTTTCACCACTTTCTCTTAACTATTTCCATCTCTTATGGCAAAAACCAACTAAACCTGAGCTTTGTTAACCCAACAGGGGGAGGGTGATGTTGAACCAGCAGTGACTCAGCTCTGTGTACTCTTCCTCAGCAGTGGTGGCTGCACTGACCCAGTAAGACCCAGTAAGACCCACTGAGTCAGTGGGCTGCAGTGCAGCAGCTGTGCTGCATGGTAGTAGGTGCTACTCCCAGAAGGACACATTTTGGTCTTCCTACTTTCTAAGTCTTATTTTACAATAAACTGAGTGAAGAAAACCACTGAAAACCTGAAATCATCATTTTATCAGGTTACCTTCAGCCACCCAGACTATAGAACTGAAATGGAGAAAGTGAACCAGCTTTAAAAAGCTAAGTAATGCCTGACAGCACGTTGGGTATGAAAATTCTAATATCAATAGAAGATGCTTCAGTGATTCACCAAGGTAACAGAATAACTAGACTAGAATTGGGTATTTTTCTGTGAACAGTAGTCTAATTGGAAGCTTAGAACTATAGTTTGTCTTGCAAGGGAGCTTTAATCAGTGGCAGTAATATACTTTACAATAAAAGACTCTCTACTGCAGAACTGCAGCATTCTTTTTTCCCTTATCTTTCTTTTATGCTTTCTCTCCCCTTCTCCTTTTCTTGTTTATTCTTAAACTCACTTTTCTCTTTCCAAATCAAACAGCCCCAAGGGGTGGTGTGCCCAGAGTGGGGGTGTCCCCAGGGGGGGGGTGTCCCCGCGGTGTCACCGGTAGGTCCGTGACGTCACCGCCCCCTCCACGTGGAAGCAAAAGTGAAACTCCACCTGGGGGGTTGGGGACAGGTTGGGGGGGGGGGGGGCCCTACCCCCCCCCCCCCCCCGGGGGGCGTTACCCCGGGGCGGCCGAGGCCGGGCGGGGCCCGGGCACGCCCCCGGGCGCAGCAGGGGTAGCAGTGTCATGCTGGGACAAGGATCTCGTGATGCCATTGCTCCCCATGATTATCATGTTAACAGCCGAGGAGGATGGAGTTTAATGAGCAAAGGTAGATGAGGAAAAGGAAACAACTGAGACAAATTATGTTTAAATGTGATGGCTCATTAAACAAAAGCTCTCTGCTGTGTTTCTTTCCTTGGTAGCTACAAAAGGGACAATGGCCATAATTAAGGGACAACCCAATGGCCTCTAGGGAATGTTTGCTGGGTTGTTGCCACTGCTGTGAAGTAGTATCTTGGGCATTTCGAAGTATTTTTCATTCCTTGTACACCAGTTCAGCCATCAAATTAACAAATAAGGTTCTTGAAGGAGCCACCTGGGACCTATTGCAAAAGCTGGACGCTAATAAAATCCAATTGCATGTAGCAAAAGGGAAAAGACCAATAAGGAAACAATAACAAAAAATCTCTATTAAAAAGGCATATGGAAAGGCTCTCAGTATTAACTCTTGTTTTTATTCCTCTAATCTCTAAGCCTATATTATGCTCTTATTTTCCAACATACATTGTCATCTGATTGTTTAATTTAGGGCAGTAAGGGCTTCTACAACATGATGCCTTTATTCAAGGATAAGTGTTTTAGAGCACACTGAATTAACTTTACTACTTACTGTGGACATCTGATACCACAATTTCTAGCTTGCCAAAGGAAAAGAATAAAAACCCAGAGGGAAAGGGAGAGACACACAAACAGACATCACATGAAAGCTTCAACAAGTCCTACATTTTAAAAAGTATTTTTTTCTTTTTAATTAAAAAAAAAAAATCCCTTCACCCACATAGTTATTATTTTTAAAACTTTAGTTACTGCATCCAAATTTCACCCTTATCCTCCACCTCACATCTTATGCTTCTTGGTTACTATGGGAGTTGAGCCCCTGTGAGTTTTAAAATACTGTCATTTTAGCCACCTTCTAGCTTGGAGAGGTTCAGAGTGGTTTACCTGGGACATCTCTCTGCAACCAGGGCAAAGTCACCTCCACAATTGTGGAATGAGCTCTTGTACAGCAGAGCATGGCAAACAGAGCTCTGACTGCAAAACTGCACTGAATTAATAACACATAATCACAGCATCATTGAGGTTGGAAAAGATCTTTAAGATCACCGAGTCAAAAATATGGATTTATAGTCTTTGGTGCCAAATTTCCTTCCATGTTTCTCCACTTCCTAGCAGAACACCACTATGTTTCACGACTAGCTGATTCTTGGTTTAGAAGAGTCATACTTGTCTTTGAAGTATCTTAGATTTACAGCTCTCTATGCATGGTGCATTGCCAAAGTTTTTTGCTGTACATATGTTCTGTTGTGTTAATGTCCTGCAGCCTATTAGCAGGTTTATATCATTAAAAAGGTACCACAGGAACAGGTATTATCTCTTGCTTTGTCTTTAGAGAGGCAGCAGATGTAAGTGGATGTTAATAACTGCCTTAGTCTGCTGGGCCACCAGAGCTCCTTATTAATCAATAATAAATGAAGAGCTTGTAAAATAATTTGCAGAAAAATTGACACAATGAAAGAATAAACTGATTTTGGCTGGATTTAAACAGAATGGGATAACTTTAGTTCATCAAGCTTGCTTATATAGGTAGTCCTCGAGTTACTACAATTGAGGCCAAAGTTTTTGTTGCTAAGTGAGAAACAGTTGCCTTACAGAAAGCAGTTTTATTTTTGCCTGTAAAATGGAATGGCTTTTGAAAAATAGTTTTTATCTGTTAATGAAAATTTTATTTTACCAGTGGTTTTCAAGGTATTCTTAGTCACAATACTAAGAAATTTTGTAGTTTTTCTTGAGACCAGTTTTCTTGAAACCAGCAGACCTGTGCTGTAATATTTTGAAAGTTAAACAGATCTAATTATTTTTAGATTGACTGTGACGCCCACTGAAGACTGATTGGAACAAAGCACCAACACACTTTTATCAGCCAACTACCTGGACTATCCACAGAAAGGAATGTAGCAGAGTTGATAGGTAGCACATGTTTGTTTGCTTGTTGTGTGTACTTGGTAAAACTTTTGTCCAA
Source organism: Actenoides hombroni (assembly GCA_024336885.1). NCBI lineage: Eukaryota > Metazoa > Chordata > Aves > Coraciiformes > Alcedinidae > Actenoides > Actenoides hombroni. The sequence continues at coordinate 285,365 of WUAM01006479.1, read as the reverse complement.
AATTACATCTAGAAACAAGAAATTAGTGTGATTAACTCTGCAAAAAGTGCCAGGTCCCTGAGAGGCCTCCCAAGGAAGCAGAGCTGTCATTACCCAAAGTAACAGGCAAGTCTAAAATTAAGAGATCTTAAATTGCACTGATTTCCTTTGGCACGTAGTATGTAGGAGGAAATTTCCTTCTTGGTTCAAGTCAGAGGCCCTCAACAAACCTTGAATTCAGCACTGCAGCTTTCCATGCCTCTCCAAACTTTGTTTGGTTCTTCAGACCTCACTGGGATTCCCCTCTCCAACAGAAGAGGGAAAAATGAACTTTTAAATGCAATATCATGAGATTAGACCACAGAAATAATCATATCTCAGTAAGGGGTCCAGTCCTCTGGCCAGAAACAGCAAAAATCCTGAGCACTGAGGGTTGGATTTCCAAAGGTACCCTGCATCAGCTTGACTCTGCTCCCACTGCAAAAAGAGTCACTGGTCATATGAAGAATAGTCTGTGCTTCTGAAAATCCCCTCTCAGAATTATTTTGGACTGCTATAAAATGTTCCTTCACCTTTTCTCTATTAGCCTAAACATCCACAAAATTATTTTACCATGTTTCTCTGGTTAAAAAAAAAAAATAATCCAGATGAAAAAATAGCAATAGGAAAGTTTCTTCGCCTATACACTCTTCTGTCTAATCCACAACAGCCAAAACAAAAGGCTTTCCATTTCTTAATTCTATAGAACATTAGACTGTGCTATCTGTAGTGCCAGAAATGGGCAATGCAGGTGAATGCCATTATCATGAACAGGTTATCAAATAACATCCCAGTGCAGAATGTCTTTTTTTTCCTTCCAACACAGCGAGAACAAAACTATGCTGCACATCAAAGGCTCATTTGCATGCATGGCCTCATTATTCTACACCTGCTGAGGCCTCCAATGTTTTGCTTACTGTATCAAAGGGAGATTCAGTCCTTGAAAAGGCTTTTACTATATCTGTGAAAAGAAATATCCTCAGGCTCGTACCTTCTCAAAATAAAGGGAGAAGGATACCACATGATTTGCCTTGGATAAAGAAAATCATTAACTGTGAAATCAAGAGTCTGCAGCTAATTAGTACAGACTTTATCTGTATAATTGTTACTGTCTTATTTCACAAAGCCTACATGCTGCTTCAGCCTTTAAGAACAAATTACCTCTTCACAAAATACTTGTCTCTCAAAATGAGGCTGAACTTATTCTTCACTTTAGCAAGACACCAGACTAATCCTTGTAGCCTTTTATCGCCTGGCTCTTCACTGCAGTCAATTATGTGATAATATAAACCAACATCCAGTTAGGGTGTCTGAAAGGGAATGTGGTGTTTTGAAAGTGTGGGGAAAACAAATAAAGTAGATGAACATCTACCAAATTTTAAAAAAGTAAAAAAATTTTAAAGTAGATAAGAAAAATACAAGAAACCACACAACAAACAAACAACTAAACCAAACCAAACAAAGACAAACAAAACAACAACAAACAACATAATCTCAATGAGAAGCTTCAATAGACAACATGTAACTTTGGCTGATCCTTATCAGAGAATGATTCTTTCTGGGCTGCCAAGGTGACATGACACTGACAGATGTGTCCTGCTTGTTATACACCAGAGCTAAGTGCTGCCCACACACTCTAAGTACCTAAGGGAGAAATGGTCTTGACAACTGAGTTGAAGTACAGCTCCTCACAGTACAAGATAGCAAGCAGCATGTGTAGTTCTGAATCAGCTGCCTTTGGAGAGCTGAATGCATTTGAAAAGGAAAGCAAAATTATTATGTTTTGGCCATAACTGATGAAGCTATGGGCTAGAAAGTTAGTTTCTATGAGAGGTCTTCTCTTAGTATCTGGAAGTTCTTTCAGTAACCTTTCTCTAAGCTTAAACAATTCACTCAGACTCTTGCTCACATTTTGCAACACACCTCAAGTGATTGCATCTTAACAGGACAGAAGCAAGCCTAAGTGTTGTAAGAGGACTCCACACAAAGCTATTTTTTTCAGCTTACAGCATCAGAATCCCAAGTGCTGCAGAATAATTACAATGCAGATTTCAGGTCTGTTTTGCTAAAGCTAAGAAGATTACGTGATCACGAGGTCTGCGAACATCTCTCTCCTCCCCTCCCAATAGTTTTCCACTGCTTGGCAGATATTACTGGTTTTTGACAGGATGAGGACCTCAAAGGTAGCTCAACTGCTCCATGTTCTATGGAAACAGACTGCCAAGTGAAGAACAGGCTTCTGATTAAACCCCTCTTCAGAGAACTAAACATCAAGTGTCAAATTCAACGACTGACTGTACTTTTTGTGAAGATGTTTGCAAAATACCCACAGTTTTAGATGCTGCTTCGTTTGCTTTGAGACTCACTCTCCTTTCTATAAGCATGCTATTTTGGTCATGTAGATGTCAGTTAACTATTAATTACTGCCTTACTGTATTACCTCTTCTGCTAAGTTCCATTTCAATGTTAACATGCAATTAAATTTGCCCAGGTGCTGACAGAGCAGAGCAGGTCTGAGGGAGTCTGTGGTTCCCCAGAGAGAAACTAGGGCTGCATGCAAAGGAGGAGAGGGAAATGGTTCTTGTGCTTCTCACTCCTGGTTGCTCTGTAGCCAGCTTCAGGCTGGGGTAAAGGAGAAATTGGTGAGTTGAGGAAGGAATGATCCCAGCAGAGCGGGAGATGGAGAGGGACAGAGACCTGTGCAGGGAGCATGCCCTTTGCTGGGAGCAGCCCCTCAAATGACCAAGGCAGCAAGGGTCTCGGGATGTACCTGCTGCCACTGATCTCACAGGTGGAGACCATTGGGGATGCCTACATGGTGGTGTCAGGGCTGCCAGTGCGCAATGGGAAGCTGCATGCCCGCGAGATCGTCCGCATGGCCCTGGCTCTGCTGGAGGCTGTCAAAACCTTCAAGATCCGGCACCGGCCCAATGACCAGCTCTGCTTGCGCATTGGCATACACACCGGTGTGCAGACCACCCAGTCGCTCCCGTACAAAGCTGTAAAACAAGCCCCAGCGTGCAAAACTATTTTCTTAATATTAGTGCAATCGCGCGAGGCAAATCACATCAGAAAAGGGTCAGAGTTTCCTAACAAAGTAGCTAAAAGTGAGAATTGCATTAATGAATACAGGCTGATTAATATGCAAAGAACTAAATCACTTTGGGGTCAAGGGAGGAAGCACCAAACTTCGAGTAGAACATGGTGCAAAACTAACAATAATTAAACTGATTTTTCAAATCACCTCTACTGACCTCTGACAGTAGCACTACCTGTTCACAACGTGCTGAACTTTGCAGCACCAAGGTAATTTTAACAATCATTTAACTGTTCCATCACCATTTCAAATGATGGACTCACTCAGACCTCCATCTCCCTGCTGGACATTTAACCCATCTGAATTCATTCAAGAGCTCCACCAGTTGTGGAAAAATAGGAACTGATAAAAACTCTTTTTTTTCCCTAATTCCCACCACTGCCCTTGATGTGCAGAGGCACTGTCAGGACGAGTTCTACACGCTCTTCTTGCTGATAAAGTGCCAAGCAGGAAGATGAAGTTTTGGGTGAAAAAGTGGGGATTTTTTCTTTAGAATCCCAGCAATGTGTTGGTGAAAGGGAGCTCCAGAGCTCCCCCAGCCCAAGCCCTGCTGAGAGCAGGGACCTCTCAGCTAGAGCAGGGTGCTCAGAGCCTCAGGCATATATAGTTAACTATTAAAAGAAAGTTTCATCCTACTTCTGTTGAAACCTTACAGGTATGGCAAATGTCTTACATATCAATATAAAAGCATATATTTAGTCCCCACAAGCATGTGAAAAAGCTTGTTGTTTGAAATATTATAATTTTTAAATGTGCTTTGATTTCAAGAGCATGTAGCTTCTAAATGTTCCCCTTTAAATCCCAGGTTCTATTCACTTTCAATAGCTAGTTTTCAGAACATTATTTGTAATCATCTTATTGAAAGAAACTCCCATTTTTCTGTGTAATATCAGAATCAATAAATAGAGTTTCTCATTAAAATATAGCAAATGCATAGAAAACTAGGGAGTGACAACTTTTGGCAAAATGGCATGCTTACAGAAAAGGAGATGAAGTAATCTGAAATCCACCGCTTCAAATATGCGAGTGCAATGAATTTCAGCTTGCTTAATTCATCCTACTGAAACAAAGAACTGGACTTAAATCTGTAATACCAAAGAAAAGTTACTAAGTATGTTTTGTGTTATATCAACAGTCTCTTATAAAACCTGCATGTATATTAAGTCTTCTTTTAGGGCAGTGGTAGGTTGACTTTCCTCCAAAGGTCTGATGTGGAACAGAAACCACCATACCAGTGTCAGCCTTAAGGCAGAACTCATGGGATGCATCCTTAAGTGCTGAGGGAGCTAGCGGATGTTGCTAAGTCACTCACTCTCCAAAATGGTAAATACTTTTGAGCTTCAAGGGCATGCTCATTATTTAGAGATGTAGTGCATAGTCCTTACAGCTATATAGAGCAAAATCATGCTAGTAACTGACAAATAGCAGCCAGCAAAGACATTAAACCTGTATCCTAGTATCCCTTGAGTAGCAATTGTTGGACTTGTGGTTTTGAAAACACCCAAATCCCAAGCTAATGCCTCATTTAGGTTTGGAATGTCCTATATATAAAGGTGCAGAAGTTGTCTATGCTTCATGGGAAATTTTTTTTGCCTACAGGGAAAACAAAAGGTGAACATAGCATTGCTGATAGTTTCAATGAAAAAATGTAGCTGAAGAAAACATCATCATCAGACAAATTAAATGTTTCCATTTGGCCTCAGTGTCCTTTTGGTGTGAAGCAGAGGGAATGGAGCGGAGTGGTGGTACATGGTAAGAGACACAATTTTACCAGGACTTCGTAAACTAAAGCAGAATGGGACTGATGCTAAAGTTTGTGCATTGTCTTTTATTGTCTCAGACTGCAGGATCTTTGGGGCTGAGGCTGTTCTTTCCTTTTAACCATCATAATGGTTCAAGCAAGTCTCTTGCATGTATGTTAATTCATAACAAATATCACCACCTTCCAGAGGTAACTGGGTCCTCAGTTTTACACCAGTGGCAAGAAATGAAGAATAACAAACAGTTGTTCACTTGTAGAAAACAAGGCTTAAAAAGTAATAAGGAATAACTTTATTTCAACATGCATTAAACACCCAACCTCATGAACCCTTCAATACGCCTTTTACTCTCCTTCCTCCATAAATAAAGTCTGGAGAAGGAGTAAAGTGAGGTATTTTATATCACATTACAGTACATTAAGTAGTAGATTAAGCAAAATTTTAATACTGTACTTTAGTTTCTTTTTTTACAAGCTCTGTAAGCTTTATTTCCAAATGACTTACCTAAATTCATGCATAAATCATGCTCTCAGAATAGAATTTTCTCAGGGTACATAGGGAGAGGAAAGTGATTTTAAAACATCCTAATGAAATAAGCTTATGCTCTCAAGCAGAACATATCATCACATATTTCTTCCTAAGAGAAATCACACAGAAAGACTGCCCTGAAAACACTTGACAGAAGTGGTCAAAACATCATAGTAACTGGAATATCAGAAGCAGCTTTTTACCTTCTTCCATAGTGCTTACACTGATCAGAGCACTCTGGTTATTTTGTTCTCTCCAGCAAAAAAAAAAAAAAAAGGCAACCTGGATATTCCACAAGCTGCTGAGGTGCAGTGGTAGGATTGAGCCAGGTAGACTGACCTGCTCAATGTCACCAGCAACCACCTCTCACACATTCCCCCTCCTGTGGCCTGGCATTGACTAAGTCATTAAGAAATAAATCAGATTGAATTCCAAGGGGTTAGGCTTAACAAGCAATTTGAGTTGCATATGATAACAAATTTTCGTACACCCATTGTGCATCAGGTGTTTGATTTGATCTTTCAAGTGTTTCTTATTTAAGCTCTTCTCTGCTTGACATGCAGAACTTTTCTTGTTTATAGTTGGCTTTTCAGAACTCATAACTTGTAATTTCTCTTCAGTGTGTTACTTTTGTTAATTCTGTGCAAAGGTTTTTTTTTAATTTTAATGCCTAGTTACTTTAAAAGATGGAATCTTTATGTTGCTAAATTGATATATTTCTTTCCTATTGTTAGCAAATAGGACAGTGCTTTTGTTCCTAGACATTTTTCATTTTTTAAAGCTGACGAGTGCTTCACTTTGACATGGTGTTAAACATTTAAATGCATCAGTAGGGTGCCTTTTTCATATAGAACTCAGATGGCTCATCTGCAAAAATAACTCCCAAAACAAACTGAAAACAATTCTCTTCATATGCAGAAAACTCGTCCAAGAAAACTTTCTTCCTTCTGTGATCAAAAGTACTGAATTTTCACTTTCTGGTAGAACTGCTATTAGAGAACGGCAAGGGAATACAGAGGTGAACTGTTGTGAGACAACAAGATACACTAGTTAAATGCAGAAGAGAAGGATGTGACTATAGGGTGAGGGGAGGAAATGATGAAAAAAAGGTTCAGAAATGTGGTGCCTTAGGTTTTAGCATTTTGTAGTAGTGAAGTAAATCTGGATGGCAGATGTACTACATAAATGAACATTTGGAAACTAGAAAAAGTGAAAAAGGAAGAAAAACCAGGTGGTTGTTTCATTCAAGCTGAATATTTCAAGCTGAATATTTCTTTTTAAATCCATTCTCAGTAAAATTTGGATAGGCTTTCTTTCAGTGGTTTCCTTGGTGCTGAAATTTTTAGGACTTCTTAATGTCTTTTTAGTACAATAGTGCTGGATATGTAAATGGTAAAGATTAAATTTCTGCCTTCAGACAAAAAGAAGAAATCCTGTAAGAGACACATCATGCATTATGGATTCTGTCCACACAGGTCTAGGACCTGATCCAAAACCAACAGAAAGTCCTTAGAAAATTGGACAGAGGCATAGCTAGCACAGAAAAAAACCCCTCTTTTTCCTTTTGATCTTTTTGATGCTGGAAGTTTGAAAGAAGGAGAAGCTGGCTGGTAGCAAAGATGATACCTCCTTTCCTTCCCTTTCTCTGCTTTGCTTGTGATGCAAACCCTCATTTCTGACCCATAAGAAAGGGGAAGAGATTTGTCTTGCCATGCTTTTTTTGAGTTCCTACTGTTGCCAAAGAAAATTAACCTTTGTAGATTATGGAGTGACTTCTTACACAGTTGTTTTCAGTTGGATAGCATGTTGAGTGTTATCTGCAGTATGAGAGTGTGCAGGTACACAGACACTTCCCACTGGGTCTCACTATTCCAAGCCAAGGCAGTGTGCAGTCTGTAAGCCCTTTGTGACAGGCTCTAAAGCCCACATCCCCTAACACACACTGAGAGTCAGGGGCCCACCTCCCCTAACAGACACCCGAGAGTCAGTGGCCCACCTCGCCTAACAAACACTGAGAGTCAGTGGCCCACCTCCCCTAACAGACACCTGAGAGTCAGTGGCCCACCTCCCCTAACAGACACCGAGCGTCAGCGGCCCACCTCCCCTAACCGACCCCCGGGTGTCGAGGGCCCCCCGCCCCTAACGGGCACCACGGGTCGGGGGCCAAGGTAAAGCCGGTGCCAGGCGCAGCCTTTAAACGGCTGTAGCTGTGGCAGAGGAGATGGTGTCTTGGGTCTCTGGGACCAGCACTTCTCTGCAGTGCGTGTGGAGTTCTTTAAATATTGGTTTGTTCCCTGGAGACGTTTTAAGAAAATTGGTTTATTTATTCAAAAGCAAAACCAAGTAGATACTGAAATGTTGGTTATGGAGTCCCTCAAATAACAAGAGCCTAGTAAGCTTCTGGGAAGAGGGATTTTTTGCATCCTACTGTAGCTCCTGCAGTGAGGCATCTACAGAAAGTTCAGGAGGGGTAACATCATTCTCTTTGGCCAGGCCTTCCATGCCAAAGCCCACAAGAATTCAAACACTTGCAGAACTGATAGTGCAGATGTGTAAGGCAGTGGGAAGGGTACCATGTAACAGTGTTAGCAAGTGTTCCCAACTAAGTGAAACAGAAGATCAGGAGCAGCTCAGGTGGTGGCACAATGCTCAATTTTCTCCTTTTCAAATTTTTCTTTTTCAGAAAGCAAAGATAAGTATGAAAATCTGAGAGAAGAAAAGCAAGGAAAAAAACCAAAAGCCATTGTTACCTGGTTACCAAAACTCAACGAGCCTGTGGGTGGAGAGTGAGGGGGGAGGAAACTACATCATCCCGATCATTTGCTTTCTTGGCCTTTTTGAATTTGCTTTTTGTTCTCTAGAGTTTTCCACCAATTGATGTGTTACAATTGCTATGAGAAACTTGAAATGTGAATAATAAACCTGTCATTTTTCTAGATAAATATTCCTTTTCAAAAGTGAGATTCCAAGGGAATTATTTGATCATTGCAGTACCCAGTGAATTTGATACCCTGCAACAGTCAGGAAATACAGATTCTCAGTATCATCTTAAAAAAAAAAACAAACAACAAAAACCTTTGCTCTAAACAGAAGCAGTCTTTCTTTCACTAGGTGTTTATTCCTGGCCAGACATTCTTATTTTACCATAACATGGAAAAATGCAGATCCTGAGTGTGACACTATTTATATGGGCAATGCCTGAAACAAGATGGCTGCGATGAACTGCAAAGATGGTATCAATTAAAATACACATGGAGGCCCATGTGTTCCAAACTAACTTAACTGCAGCTCCTTGCTGTGATTTGATTAATACACCTTGTATTTTTTGCTTCTTCAAGCACTGACTTCACCTAATATTTCACACAAGGAAAAAAGGAACTAGTTTAAGCAGCAGTGATCATGATTCAGGCTAAAATAATTTAGTTTATGGGAAAAGACAAGTCAAGTTGTTGGTTTTTTTTGAGTTAAACTTTCAGTAAATTATTGTCTTCCAAGGTTTACTGAAAAGTTGATTCTTCATTGTCCTCTCTGCCAGATAACAAGTCCTCTCTGAAGTTTAAATCTTCACACTCAGGCTTTGATAAAGAGATACCTGATACAGTCTCATCTAAAAAGCTATTTCTGGTTATACAGGATTATAAACTCATATCAGTTCAGCTTGACTGTGATTATATTTATATCCTAATATCATTATAATGTCTGTTGTTAGCAGTGAAATCTGGTACTCCATAATTGACAATATTCTCTATATAGAAAGGGAGAATGTCACTTGAAAAATTTGACCTTCTAAGACAGTCTTTTATAAATTTTTGAGAAAAATTCCTTGTCTCTCATTCTTTGCATAAGATATGGACCAGTGCTCAGCAGTAAAAGCACGTTAGTCATGCTTTCCTGCCTTCCCCTTGCCCTCACTCCCCCCTCTCTCTCCACATGCAAATGTGGCAGATAGCTCCAGGTCTTATCATTGCTGGGCAGCTTCCCACCCTCCCTAATTACAATGGTGATGAAAAATAATGTCAGCCAACAAGGAATGTATCAGAGGTGATGTAAATAAATGCATTCATCTACTAAATTTGTCCCCAATACAAGCCAACAGCCACTTTTTGTTGAGAGAAAGACATAAAACTTCTTCAATGAGAGTAAAAGACGAGGGTGGAATGAATACAAAATTCTACTTCTGTGAATGGAAAGTATATGCATAGGGAAAGCCACCTCAGTGGGAAATGCAACAAGACAATTAATAGATACCAACTTAGAGAAACAATTTGCCATTCCACATCCATCGCTGCTGCTCCCTCTGAAGTGAAAAACAAAGACTGGAGGCAAATCTAGATGTGTCAGCTTCCGGATTTTTTCAATTTCACTGTATGGCCATGAGAATATTAAAAATATTCTTACATTAATAAACTGATCTATGTCAAATTAATTAACTAGGTGATCCTGATCCATCAGGGAGATTGGACTATATCTTTCAAGTTCCCTTCAAATCCCTAACTTCATTTGAATCTGTAATTTAAGCACAATTACTGGTATTTTTTAATTGTAAATGCACAGTTTAGCGTAATCTGACAGAAAAAGAAGAGGAACACACCCCTTAGTGCACGTTGGTGTGACAAGCTCCTTTGTGTAGCACCTAGTTTTTGACTTGTGTGCAATTTGGTTTGGAGGGGGTGGGAGTGGAGCATTAAGTGGAAAGCAATTGTTCATGAACCTACCACTGCATGTCCCTCAGGACTGGTATCATCAATCTTACGACTGCGTCTGTGTCATGTTTGCCTCGGTCCCCGACTTCAAGGTATTTTACACGGAGTGCGGGGCATCCTGCCGCTCCTGGCAGCTGGCTGTTGGTTCCAAGGGAATCGTGGTGCTCTTGTCCCCAGCTGCTGGTGGTGCCCTCCTTCCATTTCTACTTCTGGATACTCTTGCCCCCCATGTGTCCTCTCTGTGAGTGTGTTCTGCCCTGCTGTTGTGTCTGGGTGCTTGCCTGCTAAAGACAGCAGGACCTCAGAATAAAGTCTCTTCTGCTCTTCATCTCCAGGCTGGCTCCAGGCCTCAAACTCTCTCACGTTTTTTTAAAACCTGTACTAACCTTTAATTGTCAACATCTTTTGAATTAGTGCAGAATATATTCACTGGTCTGTAGGGCTTCTTCCATGATTGATTTTTTCATATGTACTTCTAATGACTTGTGGTGTAGAGATATTAAATCTTGATGGCCCAGTTGTACAATATTGTGTACAAAATGTTTTTGGAATGTCCCACATTTAATAACTTGGCTCATAACTTTTCATGTACACCCCCTTGCCCAGCAACTATGTCCCCCGGCATCCCTCGGCCACAAACATGGCTCACAGGAAGCCCCGTGCCCCAGGACTCCAGCCCCCGGCAAGCCGAGGGCACAAACATGGCTCTCAGAAAGCCTCGTGCCCCGGGACTACAGCTCCCGGGATGGGGAGAGCGACGAGCAGGGATAGAGGGAGCACGCGAGTGCCGGGCTCGGTGCTCGCCGCATCCCTAGGGACAACACAGTGGCACACAAATTGAAATCTATGGCCAAATCTATGGTCATGTGATCTGCAGATTAAGAAAATTAATGAGGGTTTCTTGTTATTCTTGACTCAATTTTCCTGTGCTGATATATCCTATGGGAACTATCCCACTGAAATCATAGAGCTGTTAGAGGAGTTGAAGAAAACCAAGAGAAATTATGGGGACCCTGGAATTACTTATTCAAATAAGCCATCTGTGAATAATTTCAACTAGCAAGTAAATTCTAGTGATGCTTTTGGATCCTGGATCCTCTGTAATATTTGGTTTGTTCCTGTATTTTACTGACAACAGACACACGACACTCCTGGTGCATATTTTATGAAATACAGGGAGAAAACTGGATAACAAAAACTATTTGCTAATCCTTGTTTCGTTAAAACCTTTTTTACTTGGAGCAATGTTGTTAGTCTCAGCACCACAAAATAAATTGTTTTTTACATGCTGAAGTGAGAGTGAAAATTTCACTCGAAAATGCTTCGTTTCCCCATCTTGCACTAATGTTGGTACCAAGACCTTTGGTTCAGCTTGAATATAGCTTTGAGCACTACCTTGACTGTCGTGACAGTGCAGCTGGTAGCAACAAAAATGTTTATTTTTTAATGATTTGGCTAAATCCCCTTTCTCTACTATCATGTTAACCACACTTGTATCCTTTCTATGAAGCATTAAGCTTCATCCCTTAACCCATTGATTTCCCTTCTCAGCTCTTAAAGTCATCCTGAAATGGAAGGAATCAAAAACCCAATGGTCACAATGTTAAGATACCATTGGTCATATGCATGCAGCCAGCAAGGTGGCATTCCCCTTAAGAGCTATAACAAATTGTCTTTTGGCCCTTGAATTTCTCAAACACAGTGATGTCTGATCTTTCTTTTTTTCTAGATGAAAACTGAGCTTATGTAACTGACATAACTGTTGATTATTATATTTAACAAAGTTTCATTATAAATTCTTGCCTGCAGCTGAGACTCAGCTCCCTTGGTAGTGCAGAGCTCAAAGCTCTCCAGTGTTTGCCTGAAGTCAGTACCTGGCCTGCTTGGCAGATCCATGCTGCCCAGTCTTGGCAGGGGAGTGGTTTTGGAGGCATTCTTCTGCCACCAGCAGAAATAGTCCCAGTCCAGTCCCTTGGCAGCACTTGGGGTTTCTATAGCAAGCAGAAGCTGTGGCCCTGCACCCCTGAGGACTCAGCTCCATATGGAAATGGTTATGGAATACTGGTAGTAAATCACAAAGTTTGTCAAAATGACTTGTGAGGGGGTGCATGACATAATTTCTTGTTTGACATAGATAAAAGAAACATAGATATTTACTGGACTCAATGGAATTATTATACACTTAATAGCATTATGACCTTCCTTGGTTACATTGCCTTTGATCTATGCAGACAACACATTTGCATGTTTTGTTTTCTTGAATTTTGCCTGGTATCTCTGGATAAACAAAACCTAAAATGTATTGTGATCAGAACTGAGGCTAAATAAATCACAACAGTTGTTCTGAGTAAGAATAGTGGTTAAGGTAAAAATTTGTTCATGTACCAGGAATTCTCAAGATATGGAATCTGCAGATGAAAATGAAGCAAATAACACTGGACTCTGGTCTTTTGAAAATGAAATCCCATATTTTGTTTGTAAAAACCTTCATGCTATAACAGTAAAATTTAATAGGCAAACCAAAAGCTCCAAAGCTTCCTGAAGGTGAGGAGACCTTCCTGCAAGAGCTGATGGTGGGCACCACAGGCTGGAGTCCGGGCTGGCTGGGGTGTGACTGAGTTTTGGGGTGAGGGGGAAGCCGCTGCCTTCCATGGTTCAGTCTGGTTTGGAGAGCAGGGCCCCCAAGGCTGCACGTCAGAAATGCACCCTCAGGAGCCCCAAGGCCAGGGTAGCCAGTCAGGGGAACCCTCAGCTGAGCTTCTACACACGTAGGAGACACCACTCAAGCCTTTGTATTCCAGGTGCTCAAGTGGCAGTTGCCCATGAGGGCAGCAGTCTCCAGCATGTTCCAGTCTGTGCACTGACAGGTGCTGCCCACAGAAGCTGCAATTCCCAGTCCATCCATTGTAAGCCTGCCCAGATAAAGCTTGCTCCTCTCTGCTGCTTTTTGCAGCCCTTTAGGCACTGGCTACAGAAGCCCCAGGAGATGGACACCACAAGCTGGCACCCTAGCGCACCCTATGGCCACCCTATAGGACCCCATGGCCCCCTCTGGGCCCCCTATGGCACCCTATGGTACCCTATGGACCCCAATAGCACCCTATGGCACCCTATAGCATCCTATGGTACCCTATAGCAACCTATGGGCACCCTACGGCACCCTATGGCAACCTATGGGCACCCTATGGCACCCTATGGGCCCCCTATGGCCCCCGATGGGACCCCAGGGATCCCTAACGACCGCAAGGTCCCAAGTGAAAGTCAGGGTGTGAGGAGGTGAAGAAGGAATAGCAAAGAAATCCTCCCATTAGGAAATACAGTAAAAGCAGACAGATCGGAGGCATGGCACGTCTGACATTCCTGCCTCCACTTGCCAGGATACAACCCCAAGATGGCAATTGGTGCTGTCTGGGACACCTAGTGTCTTACCGGATTTGATCTGCAACCCACGGGCTTTTTCTTTAGCAACAACAAACAGATCTCAGAACACCACCCCATCGGGTCCTCATTCACCTCAGGGTCACATCCCTCCCAGGACATTTTGATACCTCAAAGTTCATCTCTGTCTTATCAGGGAAGACTTGAAAGTGGTGGTGGGGTCAGGGTTCAGCTCTGGAAAAACAGGAGATTTTAATTCTAGTTTATGAGGAACAATGCAAAACAACTGATGGCATTTTGTCAAGGAGAATGAACTGTGCACAGGCTACCCAATAAACAAATCACTTAAGCTACCCATAAGTCAGAAGATATTAGGAATGTTAACATTATGTCTGTTGTGCTGTTATTGGTGATTCACTGTGTCAAAGTTTAGGTACAACCACCTGAGGATGATGGAATTTAAAACGACAGTCAGTTCAGACACAAATCTAATAGAAATCTGGCTCGGGTAGACCTATTATTTATTACATTTTAAATAGTAGTGGTAAACTACTTATGCCTCTTTAAAATGAACAAAATTACTATTTATAGGGTGGGCTCTGAGAGCTCCAGGCTGGGTTTCTTCCGTCCATGACACAATCCATCAGCGTGCTGGGGGCCACAGACCAGCACTGCTTTGCCTTCCTCTAACCCACCCCAGATACCTTCACCTGGAGCCTCTTCTGCCAATGTGGGCACTGCCCCCCTGAATTTTCCCTGTGCCTCAAACAATCCATCCCTGCTCGTCGCTTAGCTCAGCAGCAAAGCAAAGCACGGACTGGGTGAGACTGCTATTATATTCATTACATCATTAATTTAGACATTCTGTAACACTAGGTAGAATAATGAAAATAAGCATAGTTGTATTAATTGAAATTCTGAAATTAAATATCAGCATGTTGCATATTGCAAGTGGTTGTAACTTATTTTTGAGAGATTACGTTAATATTTATCATTATTAAAATTCACATGAAGAATTACTCAGAAAGCTGACCTATTTCAGTGTAGAAATTTAACTTTGACCAACTCTTCGTCAGCTTCAGTGTTTGGGGGGTTTAGGTTTGTTTTTCTTTTTTCTTTCCAACTTCCCCTTTGTTATGGCATGCTTTCCTTAGATACCAAATTTGATTCCCATAATTATTTAAATGACTGTAAGTCTTGGGTATCAAAGTACAGTGAGTTGTGAAGTGTCAGGTTTATGCTTGAAAGGAAGGTGACTGACCCTCAGTTCTGTCTTTTTGCTGTTGAAGTCACAGCCCTTAAGCCTCCAAACCCTCCCTTAATATTTTTTCTAATCTGGATGAAAGGAGAATTTCGCTGCTTCTCCCACAAATGCAGTTCCATTTCTCACTCCAGCAATTCTTCTATCCTTCAATGTTGTCAATTTTATCACAGCTATTGAAGCTGCTTTGATCATTGTAAGAAAGGATAAACCACCTATGCAATTAGTTTTCAATGAAAAGAGAATAAAAAAAAAATCAAACCAATGAGTGTGGGGGAACTACCTCTTTTCAAGATTACATAATTAATCTTATTTTTGGTTCCTGACCGAAAAAAGGGCAGTTGATGGCTGTGAGGGATAGCCTACTCATAGCAGACAATCCTGGGCTTTGATAAAATTTCAGTCAAAGCATTTGAGCAAAAAACAAGAAAGAATTAACAAATGTTTTATTTAACTCGCCTGTGATTAAAATTATTTCAAAATAATTTATTTGGAAGTTATAAAAGCTTTGAAATTAAATGACAGAACAGTGCAAGAAATTATCAAAACACCACAGGTACTTTGTAAATAATAAGAAAAGGACAAGACAGTAACAGGCTGAGCCAGTGAAAGAGGCACAAGAGTAGCCTCTCTATCACACCTAAGCAGGAAAAAGAGGAGGAAAGAAAATTTTCACTTGGCACTTTGTGCCTTGCATCATAAGCTACACTCTTGCTGGCTTACACCACTTAGATAAGATCAGCTATTAAACAACAGTCTACAAATTCAGAGGGACAAAATGCAGACGACCTCTTGTTCATTCAAATAAACTTTTGTACATTTCAAACTAATATTATGATAGACTGTGATATAACTTAGGACAGACTGTGAAAAGAGACAAAATGAAAAAGAAAAATATGTAAGATAAAGGCACAATACTTCTATTACTACAGAAGTAACTTTCAACTACTAGTACCACACTATACTACCCAAGTACTTCACAACCTTTTTTTCTAGCTTTATTTTTTAAATAGTCCTGTGGGAAGAATTCCCCACCCCCGGGCGCTCCGCAGGGGGGATCTGTGTTTCTTTCCAAGCCAGGGACCCAGATCTGTCACAGAACCAGCTCTGCTTTCACCTGACAAAGGGGGGAGCCAGGTTCTTGGCAGAATGATGACAGCACTAAAGCACAGTGACAATTAAAGGCTTGCATGATGATGATGAGCACAGCATCATGAGAATGGCACGGGCTCTCTACGAGCAGAAATGTCACACGACTGAGACTATTTTTAATTTTTTTTTTACCTCTTAATTGATGGAGTTAGTTGACTACCTATTTTTCTTTCCAATTTCAATCTTCCTAATTTATGGTTATAATTTTTAAGTATTAGAGTTATGATGGTTGGTCATACCATTTTTATCAGATATCCAGTTCCAGTAGAAGGGTTACTTTTATCTAACTCTAGTCCTACAAAGGCCTAGACTTAAAACTCCTGCAATTGAATAAATCATCTGGGAGTTCGTTTACAGGAAGCAGCCACAATTTCTGTTCTGTAGCTGAGCAGATCACAAAAACCCTCCCCACTGCCACCTCACTCATCCATGTCGGTGAGCAAAGTTAAAAGAACCATTTTCTTTAGCCCTTTAAGGGCTTGAAAATTATCAAGGACCATTTTGCATGTCCCTGTTACATTCGCCCCTTTCTGGTCCAGTGTGCTTGCACATTGTGGAACCAAAGACAAATGCATCTGACAGATGAGTGTCCATAAAGCCATGTAACAATTAGCACAGGGTATTGTTGACTGGAGCATCTCTGTGCAGAGGAAAGGCTGAGAGCCCTGGGGCTTTACTGTCTTGGCTCCTGGAAGCCCACAGTCTGGCAAAAAAAAAAAAAAATCTGCTTTTGTTTTTGCAACACTCCACACTTCCTGCTTATGGGAAGAGAAAGCTTGAAAATGGTATTCCAGTATTCTGGACAGGCTGGGAAAACAGAGAGGAAAAAGAGGGTAACTCCATACCTTCATACGTTCTGGACCACTTGGAAATTGATCAAGCACTACATTCTAGTAATGCATCACTTCTGCAGGAACTCTATTACAGGTAAGTCTTTTTTTCCCCTTTATCAACCTCTTTGGGTTTTCCATTTGATTAGAGTTTCCTCTGGAGAACAGCAACTCCTGTAATCATTACCTTTGTTCACTTTTATGATATAAGGCAGGTTAAGGTCAGAATGCTTGAAATACAGAGAACTTACAATAAAGATTCACATTTGGTGTGTGTAGATTAGCAAAAGAAGATTGATATGTGATTGCAACACTTAAATACCTTAAAAAGAAGAAATCACCAAGCTGTAAATGGCTTTTTAAATTCTACAGAAGGAAATGCAACAGGGACCCATGACCAGAATTTATACCCAGATAAATTCTGGAAGGAAGGTACAATTGTAACAATGACAGCAGTAGATTCTTGGAATTACCAAGAGAGGATTAGGAAAAAGGAAAGGAGCACTAAGGGGAGACCACTCCAAAATTACATTAATTAATATAGTTAGAGATTACATTATGTGTGACACTACCAGAAGAACTGCCATGAATAATAATAAGATTCAGTGACCAGCTGAAACTTAGGATTTCTTTCAGTATATCTCCCTGAGAAATACTGTCTTTCCAATTAGAGATGCAAACATTTAAGAGAAGTTAAGTGGCCTTAAGTAGATCATACAGAAGGGTAGATTTAGATCAGATATAAGGAAGAATTCTTTTTATAGTGAGATGGTTAAACACTGGAACAGGATTCCCAGAGAGATGGTAGATGCCCCATCCATGGAAACATTCAAGGTCAGGTTGGATGGAGGTCTGAGCAACCTTATCTAGTGAAAGATGTCCCTGCCCATGGCTGAAAGTTGGACTAGATGATCTTTAGAGGTCCCTTCCAACCCTAACCACTCTGTGATTCTATTATTCTCAGACAAACACTTTATAATATCATTGCAGCCGTCTTTCAGTTATCCAACAACACCAGAAAGTAAAAGGCACTGCAGTAATAGTTTGGGAGTAGTACGTAAATTTACCTGGTAATTTTGGTTTAGTTACTCTTTTGAAAAGAGTCAGCTGCTTACTGCTACCAGAAACACATTCTGCAGATCAGGGAGACAGAAAGGCTGTGGATTGTCAGGTTTTATCTACAAGTCCAAATAATCCTAATACGAGGGTTATTGCTGGCTGGAGACACCGACCCCGCTCCTCGGCTCGACTCCGAGGCGGGGTCAGCGGTGCCGCGAAGGGAACCGGTGTTGCGCAGTATTCCTGCGGGGGACGGGGGGTAAAAAAACCTCCAAACCTGTCAGCAACCTCCCCCCACACCCCCCGGCTCCCCCCCCCCCCCCGGGAGAGGGTTAAAAGGGACGCTTTTAAAAGCAGAGGTGAGGCCCCGGTTGGGGGGCGGAGCTAAACAAGACCAAGTTTATAAAAGATGAAGGCTGGGTTCTGTAAAGAGCTGGGAGCACAGACTTGCACGACAGTTTACTTCAGGAAAGTAAAAACATGGAAAAAAACCCAAAACCATGAGGAAAACAATAAACTGCTTAAAAAGGAATCAAGAGAAGACACTAAGTAAAAAATCCTTTTAAAGTACTACGTTTGATAATAAACAGAGGACATATTCTCAGATCTAAGATATTCTTAATTCACTTTTATTTTACAAGCAAAGAGTTTTTTTGCTTCCAGGCAGTTCACAGAAGTAGTGAAAACTACTTTAGGTCATTTTTTTCTTTATTTAGATTAAATGGTTCGAATGTACTTTGGTGACACAGGCTTTGGAATATGTATGAATGGAGGTATAATGAGAGTATTTGGAGAAAAATATCTGTGATAATTGCTGAAGTGGTCTATTATATATCTTTTTTTAACTGAGAAGAAAGAAATTAACAAGCGGGGCAAACAAGCTGATGGCACCCCAGATGCAGAAGCAATGCAATGATGCTTCACCTCAAGCACATTTCACACCAAAAAAATTTTACCTCAGTAGCCAGAGAACTAAATCTTATAAGAAATACAGGACTGCTGAGGCTGTGTAAATTAGTTTGCATGTACACAAGAGAAAAATAAATGTAGAATAACTCTGGGAGAGTGGAGCCTGTGAGTCAGATCTGAATCTGGTCCTACAAAGAAATTTTGTATATTATAATGTACAAAATAAAGTAGTCAGTAGTGGAGGAAGGGCAGCTTTACATCTTGTAAAATTAGACTCTTTCAGCGCATTTGGTTTAGCACAGTACTTGAATTCTAATTGATTTAAAGTTTAAGGGTGCTGTTTGCTAAATGCTTTCCCTTCCATTAAGGTATCGTCTTGACATTGTGTCCTGAGACAAAACTGTTGAATTCTTGAGGGAAACTCTTCAGGCCTAAGCACGACTTGGGTTGAATATTTAGCAGCATGTTTTGCTTTACCCTGCTTAATTGTCATCTGTTGTGACACTTCTATTTGTCTTTTACAGGAAGCCCATGATGGACTTGCTCATCTTTCTCTGTGCACAATATCATTTAAATCCATCGAGCTACACTATAGAGTTGGTATCTGCAGAAAATAGCCAGGTTAAATTCAAGCCCAACACACCAGTGGGAATGCTTGAAGTGGAAAAGGTGATTGTA
The DNA here is from genome assembly GCA_024336885.1 of Actenoides hombroni. Classification (NCBI taxonomy): domain Eukaryota; kingdom Metazoa; phylum Chordata; class Aves; order Coraciiformes; family Alcedinidae; genus Actenoides; species Actenoides hombroni. The sequence continues at coordinate 265,992 of WUAM01006479.1, read as the reverse complement.
AAACAAGCATCCCCAGAGTGGCACGGGAGTCCCTGCCATGAGGGCAGGGGGGCACAGCCCAAGCTGCAGACCCTCACTGCCAGCACTTTGACATCCTCAGCAGTTAGCTACTTATTTCTGCATTGATGCCATGATGTGTGCCAGCTTCTCCCCAAGCCAGAGCACGACCCCTAAACATCCATTCCCACCTGAAACGTTCCCTGACCCTACGGTGTCCTGACTGCATCACACGTGTGTGAACTGATTAATCACACCTTGAATATAGTTATTTTTTACTTGACTACACAATTACTATAGTGATGGGCTACAAATTAAATATTACTATTTATTCATATCAATCCCACTTCTGTGGACCTTTGTATTCAAATCTTGAAAGTCCAGTATTTTTCTAATGCACTGCTATTCAATCACATTTCTCAATACTGTGAGGAGATATGCTTTTAATTCTAACAATCCCTGCCTCTGCTCTTTATATGAAAGTGTAAGTTCTTATGTTTTTCTAAACTTAAAACTACTTCCGGAATGATTTTGTCATTACTTGTGGGTTCCCTGCCATGACTTTTATCAGCCAGTTTTGGTCAGTGAAAGTCATTTATTTTGAGTAGGGGGGGAAAAAAACCACCACCAACAACAAAACAAACCAACCAAAATGAACTTTCCATAGTCATAAAGACCATATGAGGCAGTAAGGCCTGTGCTTTAAAGTTTAGTTATAACTCAGAAGAAACCTGTTAAGTGTTACTAACTCCATTTTACAGCTGTAAAACAAAGAGATAAAAGACAATAGAAACCACAGTTTCAAAAACGACCTTTAAAAACACATAAGTGCAACAAATCAGGAAGCCCTTTTTGAATTTGGTGTTTCATTTTGCCAGTGTCACCTAGGAAATTCAGCAACTTTGGCAATGTATTTTCTGAGTCTTGCCTTTCAGTTTTATTATAAATAATAAATATATTGTTTCAAACAATATTGCTTATGTTTTATCAAATGAGGAAAGATACAAGCCCTGAGGTTGAAAACTTCTATGTATTTGGCTAGCATATTTTTGACTCTGTTATTCAAAATGTAATTCCTAAAAATGAAAAGGTTCTTCAGAGATAACTTTTCTTTCTATGGTTAAAATATCTTGGAATAGTAAATCCATTATAATGAACAGAAATTATACTTGTATATTGTTTCATTTATGTCTGATTTATTTGGGGAATAACTTTTCAGGGTGCTTTTTACTAAAGTAGTACTAATTACTAGGCTGTCATCAAAACCCTAGGGAGCTGAGGAGGCTCAGAGCTTGCAGAAGATGCTCAGCATTTAACAGCTCTGGGAATTGTGGACCAAAACTTGAGTGATGCCGATCTGTTCCTGGGAACCTTAGGAAAAATGGTTTCACTTTTCCAATGCTGTCCAGGATCAGATTTAACACCCTTCTATACCCATGCTGCTGCTTGCCCAAAGGTCAGCTTGGTGTTTTAACTGCACAATATGGTTTTCTTTTCAAAAGATTTCTGTGCCAGAACACATTTTTGTTTCCATACTAACCAGTTGGCTAGGAAATAAAGCAGCACACTTCAACTACTGGAGGAAGGGAACTAACTAGCATTTAATTTTTTCTGTTTTAAAACATTTTGCAGCTATCTGGGCTTTTTTTTCTTAGCATTACTAGGTGATTTGTGGAATTAAATTCTCTTTGAACACTGAAGCCATTTCAGAAGACACATTTTCTAGCACCTACACTGTATGGGCATCAGCTAGTAGTGTTCCAGTAAGGTAGGTGTAGTCTAGATAATAATAATTATTTTTTTTAAAAAAAAAAGGTATGTTTTTTCTCAGTTCCAGTGCTGGCAAGCCAGCAATTTAAAGTAAATTCATGCTAAAGCTTTAGTACAGGCAGCTTCAGGATTTGAAGGTAGAAGACCCCCTTTTGTATTAATAAATAGAAAAAAAATATTTTTCTTGACTATCTGATCTACTGTAGTGATTAGGACTGTATCTTGAGGCTGTGTATTTCTGTGTTGTTTTCCCCATCACCATCTCAGTTAATGCACATTTTTAAAACTAGCTTACCCATTTGTTAGTTTTTGGTAATTGTAAAGACACAAAATAAAGTGAATTAGTAGTCTGCAGACAGCCATAAATCTGTGGTTAGATATTAATTTTCAGTTTTCAAATACACAAATTCGTAGAAAGTGAGATTTACTAAAAAGTCTCCCTCCTCTCCTCCAAAACCAATCTCTTTTCAAAGTATCAAGAGTCTGTTCCTCTGTTCTGTCTCCAAGGATTTGTAATTTCAAGCCATTTCCATGAGCTAAAAAGCCAAGGTGAAGTATCTAGGGAAACAGAAAATTAGTCCAAATAGATAAAGAACACAGGTGTGTTGACAGCTATAACAAACTGGCCAAATCAAAACAGACACCGTTATATTACATTTTTTTGTCAATTTGAGAAACCACAGATTAAATACTTGTCAAATCTACCTGCACTTGAGATGGGGCCACATCATCAACGACCAACAAATGGCCTCCTGACAAAACATTCTGACCACCTTGCTCTCTCCAAGACTGAGTAAATTTAGTGTACATCTCATGATTCAATATACATCCATTTTCTCTTCAAAAATGAAAGGCTTATTACTAAACTTTTAAGCTAACCACAGTATACTCCCCCTGGTGCTGGAGCAGGAACAGAACAAAGCAGTGACAGTCCCACCAAGGCACTCAGTGTAAACCACTAATTGTTTGCTGCATCCCCATGTTTTTTCTTTCCCTAATGAGGGCTGTGTTAGTGAATTTTGGTGTCTTTCCTTAGAGCTGCTGCCATGAAGGCAGACGTGCATTCAATAATCATCTGAAACAAGCAGCTCTTTAAATAATAATAATAATAATAATAATAATAATAAAATGAAAAAGAAGTCAGAAAGGCATCAAAATAAATAAACATACAGATTACACTGTATGACTTGAAACTTTAAATAATGGCTATTCTAGTTCCAAGTACAGAATGATACACAATGCTCTAACTCCCATCTACAATGCCTTTCATGTGAAAGAAACAACCACAATGTAAGAAGTATTATTTGAAATGCTATTCCCTCAATTTTGATACTATATTTACAAAATAAAAAACTCTGAAATATTGAAAAATGGTATCTGGAAACTACAGCAGAACAATGCTACATTAAAAAAAGGAAGCTTCAAAGCTACTTATTTCACATGAGCTCTTTCTGCTCATTCTTCTAATTGAGAAAACACATTGCACTATGAAAATAAAACCTTATCACAACACTTTATCCATAGAATAAGATGCTTTAAATACATTCTACAGATTACAAAATTTCAGATTTTCTTTAGAAATGACTCATGCCTTACCTGGATATTAACAAATAAAATTGTAAGTAGTACAGTATTATTATCTTTGCTCTCATGGCTGGTTTCCAGGGAAGCCAAACTAGCCATTAAGTAAAATGTAATTTCATACTTTTCTCATTCAGACTGTTCAGATAATGGTCTAAAAGTCCCTTTTCTATCCCTGAATTTGCTCATTGTTAAGACCTCTTTACTGACCCTTCATTTCTTTAGATGTATTCAGATAAGATGGTTGAAAGATGGCAATGGAATATAATAAAGAGGAAAAAACTCGGATTTTTGTTGGAATTTTGGGTCAAAAGGAGGAAAATTTCCTTTTTTCCTGCGAATTTCGTGTCAAGAAGAGGGAAAATTTGAGTTTTTCGCGCGGATTTTGGGGCAGAACGGAGGGAAAATCGCTTTTTTCCTGTGAAGTGAGGAGAAAAAAATCGCATTTTTTGTGTGATTTTTGGGATCAAGAGACAAAAGAATTCCAAAAAGACCAAAAAAACTGAATTTAGTTTATGCAGTTCGAATAAATGAGTATGTATGTATTATTTTCAACCTTATTTAGATCTGTACAGTTTTCTTTAGAATTAAACATATTATGAGCTCAGAAGATATCTTTCTCTCACCTCCCTAGGTGTTGTGCTGTACTACTCCTCTGCTACATCTTGAAGGATACCAGTAACATGATGCTTTGATCTGTTGGTCATTCGCTGACAAGAACATATGAAGCCACTAAATCACTTAAATAGGAAAACATATGTATTTAGTCCTGTACCTCAGGCATTTAAATTAAGAGGCTGTATGATGTGTTCTGATATGGTTTCTAAGGCACCTTCCTAGTTGTTTCGTTAAGCTCAAGAGAAAGCACTCATCAACAGTCACTTCCTGCTTCTGGTGGTGTTTTCCAACAAGGCATGTTTAAGAAAACCGTTCCTCAGGCAGTTTTCAGGTCTTGTATATTTCAGCTACTGCTCTAGTCAGTGTGCAGATATAAAGTGAGAAGCTTCTTTCATTTTACATTTCCTCCTACAGTCTTTTTTCAAATGTGCAGGAAAACATCATTAGAACTGAGCATGCTCTGTTTTTGTTTATCACACATGTACTTTGAGAGAGGACAGAAACACAAACCAGAGCCCTCTCTGGTGCAGCTGCTGAGAACAGATCCTGTTGCATCCCTCCAAAAGGGAATCCTGTTCACATGCCAGCATTAGGAGGCCAGGGTTCTGCTCATCTATCAGAGGGGGAGAATCCCCTTCCTCGACCTGCTGGACACGCTGCTCTGGCTGCATCCCAGGACATGACTGGCTTTTGTGGCTGAGAGCTCATACCCAGCTTTTCATACACAAGTCCATTTCAGAAGGTCTGCTCTCAATCCCACCACCCCCAGCCCATACTGATACTAGGGGTTGCCACAGCCCAGGTGCAGGACCTTGCACTTGGCCTTGTTGGACCTCAGAGGTTCTTGTCTCTTTCGGCATTTCCTTTGCTGTTTTTATAGGCTCCCTCGTAGGTTGTCAAAGAGGAAAACTGTCTAGAGCAAAAAGCAGAGCTACCACTGCTGTCTAGATTTACATTCGTCACCGAACTTTCAGGGTCTCCTCTTACAAATCAGTTGATTGTGTCTGCTGATAAAAGAGATGAGACGTCGGTTCTCTAAACCGGGTTAGTGAAATAAGGAAGGGGAAATTTCGCTAAGTACCTGCGTATGTTATTTAAAACTGTGTTCAGAGCAAGTAAGATGTGATTGCTATAGCAAAAATTTGTTGAAGTGTTTTTACACAAAGCCTACAAGCCTCTCAGTTCATTGGTTAACACTCTACTAATTAAGGGGTAGCATTTTTATACCTTCATTTAAAATTCTTATATAATGATAGTTCTCTTTTAGCAAAACTCTTATGCACACATGAGACTTTAGTTCTGTAGTTAGCAGGAACTAATGCCTTCACTGATGTTATCAATAAAATAAAATTCTGTGTCAATTGACAGTGAAAAATATTTCTATCTATAAGGTACAAAAATCTGGAGAAGTGGAGAAGTCCTGAGGATGAACTCAAAAAACATTTTGTTTTTGCATGTGGCTTATAATAGCAAATAGTATGTAATGTGATGGTATAATAGAAGTAAAGAGTGTATGGAGGGATTCTAATACTCAGTTACTACATCTGTCTCTCTATATTATCATAATTAGAGTGTTTATAATGAGAAGAAGAAAACAGATTACTAAGCAGAACATCGTCTGTCCATGAAAGGGCTAGAAAGAGCTAGTAAAATGCTACAGAAAGCACCTATGATAATATACAATAAAAATGGGAAGAGTGGGAAATGCATCCTTCTGCCTCTCAGGAGCAGAGAGCCCAAGATAGCTGTATTCCCTGGTACGTCTGGGACATGGTCATCGCCCGTGTCTAATCCATTACAGCTGCCTGCTCATGCCTCCTACAGAGATATAAACACTAAGTTTAGTTTCTTTACAAGAGCAAAAAGAAAAAAAGAAAGTCTCTCATTAGTCTTATGTTTACTATTAATTTTCAAATATCTATTTGTTTAAATTGGCAAGTTGTTATAATAATTTAAAAATTCAGAAGTCAAGAGCTATATGGATCCATTATACATTCTTACTTGAAAAACAGAAATCCATGGCAGATGATTTTTAAATGGTGTATCAGATGATCTTATATCGTTAAACGTACCATGTATTTTCTCTGTCTCAATTTTAGTAATTATTTCTACATTGCACTCATCTATTCTGCCTTTTTAAGCACTACATTTGCTTCAAAATGTTCAACAGCATTCAGTTCTCTGACATTTTGCTATAATCAGCATTACAGGAGAGACAGCTCTACTGGTTCCCCTCTCTTGTACTGCTCTGAGCTCACACTAACAGGTCTTTTTTGCTTTTTGGTCCATTTCAGCTGAGGTAACTCTTCTGCATTTGTCAACACAACATATCAGAAAAAAAGTGCCTCTCAAAAAGGACCATTCATAAGAAGCAGGCATAACCCTTGTGGTATTACTGATGCTGGATGCACCATAGCAGAATACGATGGAGCTTTACTCAGCTTAGAAGCAGAAATGCATCTGCTTTTACTTTTTACCCCCTCTCTCCTCCTTCACATACTACAGAAACCCGTTATATTAAATCACAATGGTGATTCAGAAGGCGCTGGTAGACGCGCGAGTGCAGCGCTGCCCGGAGCCGGGTGCTGTTCGCCCTGCAGACCGGGGAGTGATAAGAAGCTCTGACAAGGAGGAGCGGGCGGGAAGCCCCGCAACACCTGGCGGAGGACGGGAGGGTGATTCTGCTGCCGGGCCTAGGGCTGCACAGGGCCCGGGAGGGGTGGGTTGGTTCTGCCGGGTTGATCAATAAAATGTTCCTGGAACTGCCCTTCAGAAGAACACTTCCAACAGCCTTAGTCAAATAAGAATGATGATTTCTGTGTGTACCTGTGTGTATGCATACTTCCCAAGAAAATGTAATGTGTACCTGAGCCGAAGTTATTTACTCACAATTCTTTTAAGTAAAGAAATTAAGTGAATGATTTACACTTTTTTTCCTCCTTCTTTTGGAAAAATAAGGCTGTATAAATCCATCAATGTACTCATCTGAGATATATTCCAATAATTCCAGTGGGTTTTAATTATAAACTTTGCACCCTGTTTTGAGGGAGTGTGTTGTTTGTTTGGCTTTGGCTTCTTTGATTGTTATAGTTTCTTGTTTGTGTATTTGTTTTTTGGTTGGTTGGTTGGTTTGGTTTATTTGTGGGTTTGTTGTTTTGTTTATGGTTTTGGTTTTTTTTTTTTTCCAATTATTTAACCACATAATGTTCTAATACACCTGCATAATTGAACAACTTACTCTACATTTATAAAATAAAGCTTTCCCTCAGTTACTTCCAGTTATTAAATTTATCATTTACATACTGGAGTGAAACAAGGTTGACAAGGAATTGTATCTTCTAATCCACTATGTTTAGGTAGGAGTACATGTATAGAATGGATCTGCAAATGGCTCTGCAGATGTAGTTTTCTGACCTTAATAAATAGTTATGTTTGTGGACACATCTGCTACATCCATCATCTGATGAATCCATGTTTGCAAATGCAGCTGTATAAGCCTGAGCTCACAAAGGAAGCCTGACATACAGTTCCTGCAGAGTACTCATCTTCTTCAGTTTTAATTAATTTTTCAAGCTGCTTCATTTCCATATGGAAAAAACAATAGTGGCAAAATACCTGCAGCTTGGAACAGCATTTTCCCAAAGCAGTGAGTTGTCATTCTTACCAACTCAGAGTTTTGGCAAAAAAAAAAAGCCCACAGATTATTCCCTAGCAACACATCCTAAATAATACTTACCAGTGAAACATACACTTCATGTCACAAATCCTGACTTGATTTTTTTTCTCTTCAAAATGTGTAATGTCAAAGTTGGTGAATGTAAGTCATTGAGGGATGACAGTGATAGAGAAATCATTTTATGACATGCTGAAACTTACTCCTGCTATGAAACTTGCATTCACTTGACAGTATTTATGTAGCTGGATAGTACAGCATCTTTTATTATTTCATTATACCCACAGGCAGATCTAAAATTGAAAGGTTATTGTTCGGAAGGTGCTTTGTGGATGATTTTGGCTTCACTTTACTCTGGGGAATCCTGACCACTAAAAGCAATTTACTCTTTAACTCTGGGCAGTCTCCACACTAAGAATGCTCTATACAACCCTCTTTTGGGAAGGATGTGGTCTGAAGAGAGACACCTAACTGTCCTCCTGACAGTCTGCGGATACAGGGGCTCTTCCCTGTCCAGGGGCTGGGCAGCACCACGTGTACTTGAGGAATAAAGGAAAAAAAAATCCCTATGTGGCTATAAAAGTATCAAGCTTAAACATCCAACAACTTATTAAGGATGAAGAAAAATACATTTCTTTACACTTGAGTTTGCTTTGTACATTTTTACTGTGTTTTGTTATTTGTTTTTCAGTTTCAGAAATATTTAAGACTGCTATGCTCGTTATCCGCTCATTCTATCTTCACAAGGTGATGGTGGGATGTTTCCTCATGCACATTTCCTCAGCTGGGAAAGGACACAGAACACAAGTGGTATTAACTAAACACTGAACATCACTAAGGGAAGTGCTGATAACAGAAAACTGAAAAATCAGATTAAAGTTAACAGAATTACCAGAATCAAATGGCATAATGTCCTCGAAGCAAGGAAGCATTCAAATAGCGTCCTCTCCATCTTCATAAGCCATGGATAATTATCTCTCACTAGAGTTTTGAGCTTCAAATTACTAAATTCTATCAAACCTTCTCAGATCTAAGTACCAAGAGCTGCATGCACAAGGCTGCAGGAAATGACAGCTTCGGAAATGAGTACCAGAGTGATGAATAGCAGGCTGCAAGGGCAGCCAGTGCATTAGCGGGCTGACAATTAATGAACTACACTGTACTGAACAAGGAAAGAACATGGGCAAGTAGTATCCCTGACACTCCTCAGAAGAAGCTGCAAACCCAATTCAATATTTTTCTGAATAATTTTTCAAGGCTTCTCTAAAATATAGAAGCTTCCGCTGTCGCACACGGACACGCAGACTCAGACGTGTCCTGTCCCCACTCTCGCACGCGCGCCCGCACACGCCTGCCGGCTGGCCCCCCTCACACACACACACACACAGCCCTCCTGTCCCCCCTCACACACACACAGCCCTCCTGTCCCCTCTCTCACACACACAGCCCACCCGTCCCCCCTCCCAGCCGCACACACCCCCCCACCCCCCCCGTCCCCCCCCCCCCCCCCCCACCACCCACGAGCAGTTTTGCAGACCTGCCTGTGTATTTTGGGAATGTAGCAAACAAATCCCACCTGACAGAGCTCTTCCACAAAAGAAAAATAATTGTATAGATTTAGGAATAGCAAAATCCTTTTTTCCATTGCCTCCTGCTGCCGTTGCCCATTGCCTCCACTTCCGTTAGGGTCTACTAGTTTAATTTTTCACAGTCTAACATAAACAAGGCAACATATAGGTGTAGTGAATTTTATTCCACAACAAGGCAGCTGCTTTAAAAAGAGATTTTTTTCACTGGTTTCAGAGATTAAAGCTCTCAGAAGCTTTTTCAAAATGAATAACTCTTGTTTTCTTTTCATATTAAATGTCTGGTATACCACAGATTATAGTGTTCTGGAAAACATTTGAAGATTTGCTTGAAAATGCTGTGATTCAGATGCTGCCTCTCCTAAAAGTGTAATTAGTTGTCTTAGGTTTTATATAGTGAGCTCGAGGGTACAATTCAAGTCCTACATCATGTCTGTTCATCCTGTGCAAGTGCCTCTGGTGTCCTGTAGCATCCTGGTCACAGTGTGGTATTGACAGCTGGATTCTGCTCTCATCCTGGAGAGATACCTCATACAAAAGTGGACAGACAGGCCACCATTTAATTTAATCTATCTCTTCTAGGTCTTGCATAATGCTGCCATTCTGTGCAGATTTTGGGCATGGCAGGAAGGATATGTGTGAATGGGTGACTGTAGTGTGTTTGTGTAATAAATTCTTCTTTATGTGATTTATAAGGTATGATGACAGGCTTAAGAATAATGCAGTGATCACAAAAAAAAGAAAAAAAAATTCCTTTAAATAGCAGAGGTGACATTTCCCAAATGAGCACCGTTTACATGGCAGGAGGAGAGTGTTTATTGCCTAAACCCCATGTTACAACGTCAGTCATCTGCGTAAATGGTGTGTCCCAGGTGGTACCCATGACTTTATATAACCAAAAAAGTTTCTTGTAACAATTAAGTGGAAAAATATCTATGCTATCTATGAATCTATTGAGGGCATATATTGTACATGAAAGTAAAACAACAATTTCACAGCACAGCCTGATACATTTAAATGAAAATACTAATAACAGTGAACAGAAACACTGATAAAGTATTTCTGCAGGCGGGAATAGATAATCAAAGTGTGTTCTGATATCAGTAAAGACTTCAAAAACTACTTTTTTGCCAATTAGTTAAGCTCAGCTGGCTGTTAAAACCGAGCCTAGTCCAGGCTTTCCCAGGCTGGAAGGTCCTTGGAGTTGGAGATCGGGTCTGTATTGAAAAGAAAAGGTGTTTAGGAGCAGCTCGCTGGCTTCACTGGGCTGCTGGGGCAGTTGCAGACATTTCAGAGGGATGCTGAGGCAGGGCTTGGCACTGGAAGTAAAGGTGCTGATTTAAAGAGGCTGAAAGTTAAGTTATAAAGACCTTGGGGAACCATTCAACTCGTGAAAAGCAGGAGCATTCCAAGTTTTGAGAATTTATATTCCTCAGGTATAGGAACAATAGGCAAGTATGTGCAGATGAAAGAAAAAAACCTAAATTTCAGTATTGTACTTTCTTGTTTCCTTGTCACATCACAGTGCATGGCCTTTATATCAGAAGGATCATAGAAGTAATATTCCTCTTTGCCATATTAGCAACATTCTTCACCTTAAAATGCATGGTGTAACAACAACAAATATCTGTGGTGTCAAGCAAGATTTCCTCCTGCAAAAGCTGCTCAAGAGCTGGCAACAGTCAGCTACAGATGCCCAAACTGCATGGTATGTTGAAGAGCTCAGAAAGGAGCTGAGGAATGTTTCTAAACTTCTGCATTCTTTTTTTTTTTCTTGTCATTTCCCCTGAAAGAGCAGGAAGAATTGGCTCAAATCATTGATGCAGCAGTGGCCAGAGGCAGCTGGGACTTGTGAATGGAACAACAGCTCTTCCTATGAGTGTGGTGAATGAAGGCATTGCAAATGTGCAAATTACTGAGCAAGCCTTTACAAAATGCAAATGATGCCCTAGGTTGGAATTTTTCTCCAAGTATCACAGAGTACAAGTTACTTTTCTGGGGCTCACTACAAGAAGGGCAAGTCAACTGGACACGCTGACCAGGGCCATATTTTAGACAAAGAAATGATTATGTCAGCAGAAGTATTTTACTGTACTCCAGCCCTACTAGCACAGAGTACACTGGGCATGAAAAGCCAAGATTTTGACAAACACCTAGAAGTCTCCTGCAGTAAAAATCCAAATTCAGATACACAAGTCCTGCACGTTCCCCTGCAAGAGAAGCTTTTCTCTAGAAGGGCTCTTGCTTAAACAAATTATTATTGCTTTCTTGAATGCAAATTTAGGATTTATTTTTTTTTTCCCTAAGAGTTTTATTATGGATTAATACTACTGACCTGAGAGACAACAGTTCTGGAGATTCTCTACTCGCTGGAGACCACCAAGGGAATATCTATCTTTTTGATTTGAATGGAAACAGGTAGGAATACTTTCATGAAGACATTTTAATAGTGTTGACATCTGTAACATTCAGGGGTATGGAACTTGCCTGGACATCAAAGTTCTGTTTTTAACCCTCAGTTCTCCATGAATGTGGCAATAGGCAGTACTTTGCTCAGAGCCAAAATTACAAGCCAGTGTTTCATGTACTTTTCAAGCCTTCATACATATATTCAGAACTGGACTGAACAATGTTTCATGTGAAGAAAAACTGCTGCAATGTTGTAGTAAAAGATGTTATTATTCAAGGACATAATCAAGTTAAACATTCTCAGGAGTGGCTATTGTTTTTATTAAACCAACTTCTCTATCTGGAGAAAAAAGCAACATACAGAAAAGCTAATCTGTTTCTTTAGGTCTGAATGCTTTTTCCCATAGCTTCAGTCAAGACCTTTTGTTCCAGAAGAGTGTTGTTAAAGCATGTCCTGAATATGTCAGCTGTATAATACAACTGACATTTAGTTTCTGTCCCACTTGAAAAAGGCTTAGCCATATATGGTCAGCAATACACAGGTGCATCATTCACCTTCCACAGGACTCACTGAAGTTCATGCTAAAACAATCCCAAATGTCTCTGAAATTGCTGAGATCTTAATTTGGTATGAATTTGTCCACCAAAAGCTGTCACTGAGCTGAAATCTTGCTGTAGAGTGAGTGAACAGGTTGGGAAAGGCATCCTGACTTTATTCATATGTCTGGAGATTGCAAATGCAGTTTGAAGATGTAGTCCTCACACTGCATGAGGACACTGTTCTGTAGGGTGCTGACATTCAACTCCTGCCACCCTGGAGCTTCACAGAAAGCTGAGAATAGGGATTTACCTGGTAACTGTCAATCACAGACCCAAGGAATTTGGGTTTAGGTTCTAAAGACTTTCTGTTAGGTTCACTGGTTTAAATGGCTTTCAAATGGGGCCAAGCACATGAAAGATCAAAATCATGTGTTATACATCTATTTTATATATATATATATATATTGCAATCCTGCCTACATAGAGACATCTAAATGCTTTCTTTCCTCTCAGCAATTCAGAATTCCCAAATTGTCAGGAATTCAGCTGTCACAAACCCCAACAACAAGCGTGCAGGAACAGTAACTCTTGCAAAACTGCAAAAAAAACCAACAAAACAAAAAACGAGGGAGGAAAAAAAAAAAATCAAATTTCCAGTAGTAAACAGAATTATTTCCCAATTTTCCCATTACCCAAGCAATGTAAAAGTGTGTGTGAGTAATTTTTGTTACATTTGAAAAGTTTGGGTAAGTTACTAAACTTGAAAGCCACTGAAAGCTGAACTCACTTTAAGGCTAAAACTCACAGAGAATAATAACATCTGATAATAATCCCTGGGTTTATAAAGCCCTCCTGGGTCATTTCAGCCTCCAGGCAGCTCTTTGCTGTCTCCTGCTCAGCCCTGCCTTTGCCAGGGGGTGCAGGGATGCCCCTGTGTGGGCACAGGTTCCAGCTCCAAGGCTTTCCCCTGCAGTCCTGCTCCTTCCCAGGCCTGCTGGGGCTGCTCTGCTTGTGACTTCAGCAGTCTTAGTGGGAAGCTAGAGATGAAACAGCTGATGTTCCCAGGCTTGGAATGAGTCAACAGCTAAGGATGCACTTTATCCCTTCTTCCAGGTCATTGATGAATATATTGAGTCCTTATATATAAAAGGATATATAGAAGTCCTTATAGTTGATAAAACAGCCACCATTAGTCAGCTAACAGAGGTCATCTCTACAATAGCTCTATCTATACCAGAATTTTCATATAGTTTTTTTTTTCCTAGAAAAAAAACCATATTAAAATGTATGTGAATAACACATAAACAAATCCTGTCTTCCCAACAGAAGCCTGTGAGCAAGAAATATCTGTAGAAGGAGAAGACACAGCATCCAGCTCTGGGGCCACCAACAGAAGGAAGACATGGATCTGTTGGAGCAGGGCCAGAGGAGCCCCAGCAATTCTGGGAGGGCTGGAACCCTGGACTGGGACAGACTGGGAGAGCTGGGGGGGTTCAGCCTGGACAATAAGGCAGCTCCAGGGAGATCTTCTTGAAGCCTTTCAGAACTTAACAGGGGTCTGTAAGAAACAATTTTAAATTAAAAGATACAGATCTTATCCCCAAGTTAAAAAAAGATCTTGTGGCATCAAAGAGGCACGTGTGCCTGGCTGTGACTAGCTAACTAAGGCTTATGTTATCCACTGTGCTTCTCTGCCCTAAAAAGCAGTTGGCAGCATGTAAAACAGATGAAAAATAACAGGCTAAATCTACCTGAACTTGTGTTCCACTCTTAACTGTGGCCACCTGAGTGCAAAACACCACATGCATGCTCTCTCTGAAGAATGAGACTTGTAAAAAGTGTGGTTGTTACTTGTAGATCATGAATAATTGGGTACAGCATTTTTTTTCTATGAAGGGTCTAATTCCACATATATGTAGTAATTCTATGTACAAAATAAGTAATTGCTTACTTCTCCACAACCCCTAAGCCTCTTTAGTACTTTTAGTGCAGTACTTACCAACTTTAAATTAAATACAGTACATATTTAAATAAAATACTGTACATAAACCAAGGTAGACTTTTGTAACTTTTATGTTACTCTTCCATTATTTTTGTCTAGATAGAAATAATTCAGTGTTCTTCCATGAATAGCTCTCCACTATTCTAGAAATATGAGTGTAAGTGATTTTTAATTTGAACTGAAGTTAAACACACTAGAAAAACCTTAGTAATGTCCTCAATATATCTTCAGGTTTTATATACTCAGTTTTCATGTACTGGTTTGCATTAAGGTTTAAATAGCAAAACAAAGGAAGCACTTGAGCCTTTTCTGCAGTATCTGAGTCTGTGGTGTGGTTTAGTCCAAGCCACCAACCGGTGCCTCCTCCTACTCCCACGGTGAGACAGAAAGGAGAAACGGGAGAAAAAAAGGTAAAAAACCCTGTGGGTTGAGGTATGAAGAGTTTAATAGAACACAAAGAGAGAAGAAACAAGAATAACAACACCAGGGAAATAATAGACTGCTGCATAGTGTAACTGCTCACCATAAAAATAGAACCATTCAGGTTTTCATCCTACTGTCAGTTGTTCCTTGGTCATGTGAACCTTGTGTGTGTTTTTACAGTGTGCATCCATGCATCTTTTAATTTTTAAGTTGGTATTTTTCTCTTAAACTCAAAGTCACACATTCTGGAATGATGACAACCTAAATCTGTTATGCATGTCCACAACACAATTGTATTTCCTTATTAATAAGCCCTTATGTAAGAATAACAGTTGAGTGTATATTAAAATAATCTTAACAGGTATATTCTCCTGTAAAAATTCTGCAAGACGAACAAAATATTCCACTGAGAAAGCTGAAGCAAGCAGGTATTCACTGCAAATATTTTGCCAGACTGAGATATTTTAAAAATAATTAGACTGAACCAACAGCAGGTTGTACACACTGTGGAGGAGAAAATCCCAAACCAAGCTGCAATAACCATTTGAAAGCTGTTTTTCTGAGATGCTAAAAACTCTTTGGTATGGTAGCAGCTGTACAAACACTTCATTAACATAAGAATGGTGGTATATGTTATTAAAGTGAGTTTGGGGGGTGTGTGTGTTCTTCTGTATCATTCTTTATAATTAATTGAATTTTATCCTATGAGCAAGTGCTAAATTGAGAATGAATAAATGTATTTCAAACCTGTACTTGGCATCCAATGTATGCTTATTCTCTTACCTATGAAGCAAATTTTTAGCTTGAGATTTTTTTACATGTATCCACACATTGTTTTGCCATCTGAATTATAAATCAGTTTGCTCAGCTAAATCTCTTAATACTTCAAACTTGGTGTTTCAGTGAAGCTCATTTGCTTCAAGGTTCATGGGAAAAGAAGACTCAACATTATTCATTTGGAATAAATGAAGTCTTTTGCATTATGAAACCTATTATTACATAACCATACATATAACTGCCCAATTAATGAAATGAATTAATTAACACAAAAAACAAGCTTAATAGATAAAATAGGAATAAGCTATTAATTTATTTTTTTTCCCCAAATCAGCTTTTATCTGCTTACAGAAAAACTTGTAGTGAGCCAAGGATTTAATTATTTCATTCATTTTTTCAGCCTGTTCCAATATAATTTTTTCAGACACTTAAAGATGTGGAATTTACTATAATGGTAAAACTTCTTCTCTATGACCTTTTACCTCTGTACTTTTTAACCTTGGGAATTCTCAACATTTTAGTAATTTTCTGTCAAGTCCTAGCTACCTTCTCTTACAAAAAAAACCCCACCTATTTTCCAATGGTGGGCTTTGAAGAAAAAAAAAAAAAAGACTGTAATACTGGTTAACTTCAAAATATATTACTGAACACTGGGATAATTATTGGTTAACCTCATCCCTAAAGACAATTCACTTCATTAATAACTGCTGCAGCATTTTCCAATGTGAAGAGAAAAATGAGAAATTTAACAGCCACCTGTTCCTCATGTACTCAGTTAATAAAAATCTTCACTTCCAAAGGCATCAAAGTATAACTTAGGACCAATATGACTATAAAACATAGGTCTGCCTCACTACTGTGTCCTGTAGAGGATGTGCAGAAGCCAACAATGCATGTGTGCTCATATTTCATTTATGAGTATTTCAAACCCTCAGTTTGGCCTTTGGTATCCATTTTCTTGGGTTTTGTTCATTTGGGTTGGGTTTTTTTTGTGAGTCTTATTAATCATTTTGCGGAGACTACCCAGTTTGCTGTGCTCTTAGTTATGTGTTGCTCAAACCTGGCTAGTACTCTTTGTTTCACATTTCTTGCCTGGAATCAAGGCATTACTTTTGGGGATTTGCTTTTTTTCCCCTCTATTAAAATAGTTACTTTCACTTCACTAAAATTCCCAATTGGATATTGCCTCCAAATACAAATACTTAACAGTTCTGGCCTGTTCCCTGGTTACTACTCTGCTTGCCTCTGATGCTCAAAAAAAAAAAAACAGTTTAGTGAGAATTTTTTAAAATACCTTTGAGTGGTGTATAAATATGCAGTGGAAACGGGGACCTGAATGACATTGTACAGGACAAGGAGTACTTAAAGTGCAGACCTCTGTGAAGTAATGTTTACTTCAGAAAGTATCATCTGTCAGTTTGACAAATAAAGCTGAACTGCCATAAATTTCTGTTATAAACATTTGCTTACGTAAAGACACTACTAGAATCTAGTTGCTACAAGCAGGTAGCTGCTCCAGTCTGAAAGACATATTCAGCACTTAGAAAAGAAAGCAGCAGCATCCTTAGTTTGGATACAGAGCAGGTCAGCTCGACAGCCCCCAGCATTTCTTCAGCAACTCAAGGCTTCCTGGGATGAAGAAAATGGAGGGATCAAAGTGACCAGACTGCAGTACACAGGCAGCTGCCCAAGATTTGTGTTTACACTTAATTAAAGGCTCAGGTGATATTGGTGAAACCAAAAAGAAAATAGCTTGAATAAAGGTCTTGTATTTCCAACACTCATCTTTTATTCTCTTTGCTGCTTACCTTGACATCCATTGGCCTTTGTACCTTTAGTCCACCCTAGAAAAAGATGGAAGGAACAAAAAGTCTTTTATTTATATAAAACTTAGAAGTTATGCTTTGACATGCAGTTTATTTTACTATCACAGCACGAAGTCTTGCAATTATATTCACCATTTTTGGTGTTGGCCAAAATCATTACAGGTACTATTTTACAATGATGTAGGTGATGTCTGAAAATAATAACACTTCTGAACCTTATGTACAACCATATGCCCCTGTCCCCGTATTGGAATCACTAGTGCAATTTGCTGTGACTGGTCCCGTGAAGCGTAACACATACTGATAATAATCCTCATTCTTTTGCCTGTCTCCCTCTGGGGCTACTCCTCTGCATCTCTGCCTGCTTACTCCTTAATTGTATCTGGGGGTCCCAGCTGAAAAGTAAAATCACTGAACAGAATTAGTTATGCTCCCAATCAAACCAGGACAATTCCCTACAAGATATACTTAGTCACTTGCATTGAGGCTAATGCTTAAATCTTTCTAACACAGCAACAGGCATTATTTTGCTCAATAGTATTACATCTTTCCTATGTGCTCAAATTTTTCATTCCTGTTAAAATTATGTCACTATAGTAAGCCCTAGATTTCCTCCTTTCTACTTATCCATGGCACTGTGACTGGCTCCTAGTTGTAATGTGACTTTTGAAGCACCCAATAGGCAGATACACTTTAAAATGGCATATCAGCGTAACAGTGAGTCTGATGTATCACTTTTAACTGTAGCTGTTTCTACTAATTCATATTGACTAGTTTACTCCTGACAGATTGACTTATCTTTCTTCCACATGATGTGCTATTAAGGCTGGTTTTGCTGTCACCTTGCCTACTTGCACTTCTCAGAATTTCTTCCATGTTAACAAAGGAATTGGAAAATGTGGTTATCTGCTGTGTGATGATGCTGCACATTTTCATAGACAAACTTGAATCTGTTACTTGGGGCTTAATTCAGAGGCTACTTGCATTTATGGCACTGCTGGACTGTTGCTTATATAAACCTGCACTCCTTTGCTTTCCAGCCTTTGAAACTAGGGAGCTATAAAAATTCTGACTGCATATACATGCAAGTAGACTATTTTTATTGCAAGCAGAGAAAATGAGCATTAACCAGTAAGGTGACACCATCACACAGTGTGAGTCCCTAATGTAATAAACTACACAGATGTCAATTAAACCCAGAGATGATTACTGTTTCAGAAATTGAGCTGCCAGGCTCAGAAAACCTATCCCTGAGACCTGGACTAATTTGAAACTCATAGATTTTCTACAAATACATATTTACATTAGTGACCCAGTTCCCATCTTCCCTGGCCTGTGGTGGGATGCAGCACCAGACATTGAACGAGTAATTGTTTTAGTTTTATTGTACTTGCTTGAAGAGGTTTTTTTTGTTGAAGGGCCATTCAAATTTGAAGATTGTGGTTTTGTGTAAGTATTTTATTGTGATTTATTACTAGGTGCAATGATGAGGTGTACCCTATTAACGATGCAGAATTCAAATACTCAGTAGTCCATATGACTAGTACATTTGATGGGGATTGCCACCTTCTTGACTGCCACCCTGTTGGAAACTTGTAAGTCATTGTGAGCAAACTGGAAAGCCAGTGAGGAATTCTTGCCCTGCTTAAAACCTGCCCTAAATACTGAGCCTGGACTTAAATGGGCAATGCAAAAATGCACAAAGAGTGCAACAGTGTGGAGCTGAGCTGAGCTGAGCTGAGCTGGACTCCTTAGTGAGGGCTGCAGTAAAAGCAAATCCACCTGAGCATCTCCAAGGAAAAGAATTCAAACCATTCTGGCTCCAGGCAAAGCCACAGCAACATTTTAGTATTAGAAGCTTATAAATTAGATTCTTTTCAGGAATAAATTAAATAATCTTCTTTGTGGAAATGCATAATATCAAGGGCTATGATTCACTCTTGAACTGTGAACGACCTTAATATTTCTGTCTGCTCAGTTCCAGCTCATGTCCAAGGCCAAACCTGATTATGAATAAAACTTTACATTGATGTATACTCATTACAGGATTGTGTGCAGTTTCATGCAATGATGAATACAACCAAGAAACATCCACTGCAAGGTCTCTACTTTTTCCCTTCTTTCCCATTTCCCAAACTGATACCACAATATTGGTGAAAAGGATGCCTCCTGCCACAGCCACCTGTGAGCTACTAAAGAGACAAAAAATGAACCCATACATATGCACCAGAGAAAGAGCCACAGTACCAACTTCAGGATCCAGTGTAAAAAGACACTGAGCAAGACCCAAGTCCAAACCTAGTTTTCAACCCTGCTGAGCAATGGCTGTCAGAGGGCTGTGCAATAAAAATCCTGTGGGACAAATTAACTCTTCAATTTGAACAATTATGTGCATCTTCATAAAGTAGGAGCTCATTAGTATCATTGCTTTAGTGATTTTGTCCAAATTTACTTATTTTGAACCATGGAGAAGTAACAGCTTAGTGCTTGTTTTGTTTTAGCCATGCTGGTTATTTAAGACCAAGAAGTGTAAATTGCAAATTCGTGTTCTAACACTCATGAACTGATATTTTATCCCTGATAACATTCTATCAGCAGCCTTCTCTTCAACAATACTAAATCATTTTAACTCATCTGAGAAACTCTGGAAAACTCCATGCCTTATTTTATCACAGCTTTAGAAAAATGAAGTTATTTTTAGTTTTCATTTCACTGGTTGTTTACATTCTGGGAGCTGAATGGGCTTTGCTGGTGTTTTGTCCCACACATTTGTTTATTATTCTCTCAATGCATTGACATTTTGAGCGAGGTTTGTTGGCAGCATGAGTCCCTGTCCTCCCAAGCACAGCGCAGTAGAGCTAAAGATCCTCCTTATAGGAATATTGTGCTTTTTGTCTCACATCGACAACAGGGACACTCTAGGAATACTTCAGACCTCCATTCATCTTTAAGAGGTTCACTGTAGCTGGAGAGACACCCACATGCTGGGGCAATAAGGGTCTGCATTTATACTACATGCCATTGAATGAATGTCCAATTAGAAAACAAAAAATCCAGGTAAAAACTTCAAATAAGAATAATTCCTGATTGAAGTAGCTTAGTTTCTTAGGAGAAGGACCCTAAATGTCATTCGCATAAGTCAAGAAAAAAAAACAACCAAACAAAACCCAACCAACCACCCCAAAAAATGTCAAGGGTAAATCCTATTAAAACTACCCTCCTCCTAAACTTGCTTTCTCTTTTTGTTTATATTGATTCTATGATATATATGTTCTCCATTATGTAAAGGGTGAGTGAAGACACTCCTTGGATGAAGCCATTCCAAGATATTCATAGGCATGTATAAAACAAGGCAAATTAATGTATGTATTTAGAGAGCAGAATTAATGGGCTTCAAGGCTTTTCACCTTATTATCACTGCTACCAACTGAAATCTTTTTCAACAGAGCTGTACTACAGATCAGCCAGGGCAGTGAGCATTCAGTGGAGAAGTATTGTCAATATGGTTATGAAGTTAATAGAAGCTTGTGAATCACAGAAATACATCATTAGGTGAAGGTCTCTGTCTTGGAGAGCTAATGAGCAGATGAAGCAGTAAAAGAGGAGAGGAGAAAAGGAGACAGCAAAATGTAAGGAGACCTGTTAGAGGTTTTCCAGCAAATGCAGCTCAAAGCCTGTGACTTCTTAGCCACAGTCCAGTGGCCCTTCCACTGTTTGCCATCTGCCTTGTTTCATTAAATAGATGTGGCTTTAAAACAAATAATAAAACCAAACCCAAGAAACCCCTAAACAGTGAGATGGTTTTAGGAAAAGTTACATATATACAAGTCTCAGTTACCTCTCCAGGGAGGAGATTTTGTAACCCTTCCTCTTTCCCACCATCCTTCCCTATCGTTACAGTACAAACTAACCTAAATTTGAAATTTCTGGTCTTATTCACACTCCTTCTATCATATATATAGTCATGTATAAATAGCTCCCAAATACATGTGAGAAATACATTCCCTGGACTCGTGTCGAATGCTTGCTGGTTTTTTATGTTTTGCTAAAACCTTTTGGCTCAGCTGCCATTTCCTACTTCCTTACAACTAAGTGGAGAACAGCAAGCACTTAAACATGGAGCTTTCATAGTGTCTCCCACACATACAAGGAAAATCCCAAAAGCAGAGTAATCAGAGCTGCCAGCTACTAATTAAATCAGTCTGGTTGCATTTTAGCCCAGAAACGAGGTGCAGCACGCGACTGTGCAACAGTGCTGATGCTTAATTACTGTGTGCTTGCATAAGTCACAGACCACATAGTAAAAAGAGGAAGAAAGATTTACAAGGTAACTCATTCTGTTTAACATGATCTATAGGATATAGCAAAATTGTCTTGAGATTAGAACGACAATAGATTTGTGCTTCCTTATGAAAGCTGTCTTTTAGCTAGTGCAGCACCTGATTTTTATATGATTTTCTGCAATGTTGCTGTATTTCTAGAAGGTCAGAAAGCTCCTCAAAATCCTCTCATATCTGGGACTATTCAAAATTCTCTCACATCTCAATAATTTGCTATAAGTCGTAATTTTCCCTGTATTTTATAGCTCAGCACTAAATATCTGCAGCATTTCTGCCTCTTACATTGTTAGGATACAAAGCTGCTTTCTATGCTGAAAGTTCGCCTCTTCATTCTGCATTGCGCTTTTTAAACTTTTGCCTCTTTTCTATTCGGCGCAGGCACTTCTCCCGCAATGTAGCTAGGGTAGCTTAGGTGCCAGCTGCCAAGTATTTGCATAGGATTTCAACTGGCTTGATTGATTCATGCTATGATAGCTACATCGCTACTGGTTCTTCAGTCATGCCACTGAGCTTGGTTTTATTACCATGATATAGGATTATGCTGGACTTACCTTTGTTGACAAAACATTTGCCAAAAAAAGAAATAAATCTTACAACAATAGTTGGAAACTAAACATAGGGAAAACATTTTAATGTCAGAGCTCGTTAGAGGTGATTTTAGCCAAAGACAGTTTGAGAGGAGCTTGGTAAATTTGACTTCCTCAAATAAAATTGAGGAAAGAGGTTGCTGGTTTGCTTATTGATTTGTTTTCCTGCTTTCACACGTCTTCCTTGCATCTGTGATTCTGATGGAGGGTCAGTCTCAGCTTCACCCACTTAGGGATTACAGTTCTCCCTCTTTTCTCTAATTCTAACTTATTTGCCTTTTTTTTCATGTTATATCTTCACAACTAACTGCATTTCCAGTTTTTTGGAAAGTTTACAACATCCGGAACACTCTTGATTTCCATACCAGGTGGCAGATATGGAAAGTTTCTGTGCTCCAGGGCAGGGGAGGACGGGAGGAAGGGGGTTTCAAATGCATCAAAATGGCAAGAGACTGAGTGTCTTTCAGAAGACCTCAGAGTTCTTTTTCTCCCTTTTGCTACTTACAAATTTGCTAATTTACAGTAATAAGGGTTCTCCTATTAAAAATGTCTACATTATTATAACCTAAGAAGTTTTTTTAAATATATCTGTCTTTTTTATTCAATTTAAAAAGGTTTTTTTGTAAATGACAAGTTTAAAATTTATGCAGAACATTACTAGTTTAGTGACCTAAATTACATTTTCAGAAGTTTGCCAAAACCTGCCTAAATGAAACACTGTTCAAAATGCTGTATATAGTTTTTTTGCAGAACAGTGCTAGATTATTATAATAATTTACTTTCCCCAAGGTCCCTACACATTTGACAATCTGTTTTATTACATCAGTATTAATGACAATGTTAATTTTTCAACTCAGACAACAGCTTCTAAGTTTGGGGGAGTCATAGACAATGACTCTTTTACTTGCTTTCTTGTTTCAACTGCCTTTCCTATAGATCCTCTCCACATACCATTTATTTGGGTTACAACTTTGGGAAATGGTGTTTTTTTGTTATGTGGAGTTCAAGAACCTCCCCACTATGCACAACCCTATCCCTCTGTGCTCACCCAGTTGTGCCCTGTGGCTGAAGCAGGGTTTCTTGCAAACACTGAAATATGGGAATTTTTCTCTGAAATGTGGCACTGCACTGTAGGAATCACAAAAATCTTCTGGCCTTGATTTGTCTGTCTTTCACTTCAGAAAATGTGAGTGAAAAACAAGCCAAAACATGATAGAAAAACCCCCCAAGGAAATCTCATAGTGAATTTGAAATAATTTTTTTCATTTGGAACATTGTGTCTGGAGTTCTCAAAAAAATTGCTATGGAAGATAAATATTCTCAAGAGATAGATGATTTCCTTCGTGGGAACCAGAACTTCAGCATCAAAGAGTTTACAATGAAAAATGGGTTTTATCTGAACAGCAGCACATTGCTAGAAAGTGGTTTTTTTTGGAAAGCCCTGTTACACACAGGTAAGTATATTTCTTTTACTTTAAAAAGTAGCATGGAAACTCAAATGAAAGGAGCATATGGAATGAAACATACATCATGTACTGCTTTGTGAATATTTTACATTAGAAATACACTTTTATTCCACGGCTGTTTTTGTCATGTCAGTGACTGCCTTGGGGACTGTGAAATCACAGCTAGATCTTGTGCTATAGGATTTTTGTTTTTGTTTTGGTTTTTTTTGCTGTTGAAGCCTAGAATATTAGGTAAAGTGTTCAGTGCGCTGAAGAGATGTCCTAATATCATTAGTTCTGCACAGGCTAAAAGGCTTCTCAAGCAAATAGAAAAATCCTCCCCTGTTTTGACTACATGCTTTAATTGTAAAAAACTAAATTCTTACCCTTCACAGAAAGCAAATGAAAACCAGTGTCCTGATCATTCAGAGCTGTAGCAGAATGACAGAAGTGTAACACGTAACCTTCAGCATTACAACTATTTTCAAATCAAAGTACCACATAAGCATGGAATCTCTTTACTCCTGAAGGCTTTGGGATGTGTGTACAAGCTCAGGGCCTGTTCGCTGTGTGACCCTCTGTTGCTGCAGCTCGCTTGTTAGAAGCAATATGCAGAGGAGAGGGCACCAAAGAGCTGCTGGGTGGTGGGGACTCTTGTGATGCTTCCCTGAGACCTGTTGGCTCCTGTTGTGGCCATAGCAGGAGCAGCAACATCAGGAGCACTGACTGCATGAGTGGTGCTGGGCCATGAACCCTGGTGGGCTCCAGCAAGCATGTCTGCTTCAGGCTTTTAAGCAATTGGTATGATGGCAATGTCTTAGCATCTCAAAAATCTCTCCATCAACTCTACCCATCAATCAGTAACTGCAAAGTCACCTGCCTTCCACAGGAGAACTACAGCACATGAGGAGCCTAAAGGAAAGAACTGGGTCCTATATTTACCACTGTATTTGCAGCTACTGTAAAGGTGTCTGGTGCATCTGACAATATGTTATTAGGGACAAGATTCTGATTTTATTATACTACATGGTTGAAATGGCATTTTTAGTCTACAATCTTCTTTTCACTATCTTAAAGTAACTTTTCAAAACAATCACCTCTAGGCCAATACTTCTCATGCTTCTTCTCAGACTAACAGTCACATTTTTACCATTTTTAGTTTGAAGTGAATAAATTCTGTAGTTTTCAAGGATCAGGCTTTTAAATATATTCACATACAGTTGTTTGTGTTAAATATTTACCAACTAGTCCAAACTTCAAATAAACCACAATTTTGTAACTAAGGAATTATTTTTTATACCATACTGCCTGTAAAATATTTTTTGTTGGTAGGGTACCATGAGAAGTAGAAAGGGACTGAAGAAAGGGATCTGATAATACTATGCACATTTTACTGCGACATGTTGCATGCATGGGGATCTTGTGCAATATGCTATTCCTAGCTATGTATTTCAATTACAGCAAAATGTAAAAAAATTTTAAAAAGGTATATAGAGGTGGAATTCCAAAAACTCTTATCTTTAAGGTCCACGGATAAGCAAGTTGACACAATGACTCTACTTCTCAGCATGGCATTTTTTCACTAATTTCCTGTTGATACAAATGTATGCATGTGATTCTGCTTGATAAGGAAAACTAAAATTTGCTTTCTATGCCAGCTGTTGGGTAATGGTAGTGACTTAAAAGCCTGTCTGTTATTAAACTAGTGCCATGCAGGGTGATAACAAAAATAGCATGTTTCTGTGTCATAAATAAGCTTGAAGTTTTTGTGAAAGATTATTCATGATTCTTAACAGTTCAACCTTTTCCTAGAAGAATAATGTTCTCATTCATTATCTAAGTCCTAGGAGAATTAGATGGTGTTAATTAGAGGCTAATCGAGTTCCTGAGCAAGTAAACTTTGACAACAGAGATCAAACAGTTTATGCCACTGACTGGACAAGACCATTTCCTAGTAAACTGAAGTTCTCTTTCAACAGCTGAGTGATGCTTTCTAGTCTCACCTGCAAATGATCACAACCCACAAAACCAAGCAAGGAACAAAACAAACAAGCCTAATGTTTTATTAGGGGTTTTTTTGCCAGCAGAAAACTTCACCACTTGCCTCAACTATAGATAACTTGGTTATGATGATAAAACAACCAACCTCAGATTACCCACCTAGCTGTACTTGTTATTGCACAGACTGAGCTTGCCACAGACACTTGCAGGCCTTAAGCCCATCAGAGTAGAATGTGACTACTCTTAACTCACAGTATAGTACTAACCTGCCACACACTGTGATACTGCAGATTATCCAGCAGAAATGGAATGATATCAGAGGATGTCAAACAACTACTCTTCTTAAAACTGCAAGCAAATCAATGAATGGTATTAAAAAAATAGGTATATCTATTTATACGTCTACAGGGATATGTAAACAGCAGTGCCTACAGGTTCTCAGGAGCGTTCAGAGACAAATATGTTTCATTTCACTGTGGCAACTGAAGGTAACAATAAGCATTTGTTCTGAGAGCAGTTTTTTTCAGTAGGTGTAATTCTTCTGATATTTTAACCTATCTGTGTAAACTGGTATTAAATGGCGCCTTACTGAAAAGTAAAGCGAACAAGCAAGCGTAGTCTTTGTCTAGTTCTATTCACAGGTACAAAATGAACCATTCTTCAATTACACCTTCCTCACAGCAGTGTCCTTAGTCCAACGCTCCCCGCCCTGGCCCCTCACCCAGGGCAGCTTGGCCCTGCCAAACTCTGGGGAAATGCGGGGCTGCTATCAGCCCAAAAGGGTGGAGCGTGGTGTCCAGGGCAAGAGACAGAGGTCCCTCGCAGGGTATTTCTCAGTGCCCCCTCTTCAGGCTTCCCCTTTGTACCCTCCCCCACACCACAGGTGACCCCGGCTGGGTGAACCACAGTGATCTGGGGGTTCCTGCAAGATTGGTACATTGTGATCCCTTGAATTATCACATTCACCCCATGGAAAAACATAGTTTGATTTATATGGTCCTGAAAAAGTAAAAAGAAATTAAGATTTTGGATTTTGTAGGAATTGTAGTTTTACATAAACCTGAATACTACTATAAAGACTGTGACAGGATCCACTACCTCTCACTCCAGTAATGCCATTTGTGTGTAGTGATTTGTTCTAGTATTCTTGACAACTCCAGAGTTTCCTTTCAGTGGAAAAAAGAAAAAAAGCCATTTTTATCAAAGGCATGAAAATGTGCCCGAGAAGGTAAAACTAAAATTGCCTCATCTCCAAATGCCCTTCACATGGGACACCCTCTGAAACTGAGACGGAAGGTTTAGAGCTGACCTTGGCACGAACTATAATCTGACAGGAGGTTACAGCCAGATTCTGAACAGCCTATCAACATTAATCAGATTTCTCCCAAAAATAGTGCACAACCTTTCAGACACCTGCTTAAACTTAATGACTTGACTTTTCCCATTTCATATTAAATATGTATGCATCATTTCTTATTTAGATTTAAAGATACTACAGAATAAACTCTTCAGTACAGGCTGTATGTTTCATCTCAGGGAAATTGCAGTTTTGTCCTATACAGGATAGATTTAAGGATTTTAAGTGGAAATACTTCTAGAATGAATGTATCACTGCTTTTATGGAAGGTTTCTTAATAGTCTAGTTAAATTATTATCTAAGAGCAATTTTACTGTTGGCTGCAGCCAGGTTGTTAGAAGGTGGAATATACTTAATCCAGAATTTATTAGTTTAAACACAGTTAATCCAAAACTGTTAAAAGGCAGAGCATAGTTAATCCAAAACTTTCTGGCTTAGCGTAGAAATTTCATGTATCAACTTACCTGTCTGTGCTAAAGAGGTATGAACCTAAATACCAAGTACAAAAAAACTGTTTGGTTAAAGTTTTAAATTGATTCATTACCTAAACAAGATCATGCCTTCTGCTCCAGCCTTTCTTCTGTGTGCAGTTCCCTTTATTCTTCTTTTCACTTGAAGAAGTCCTCATTGGTGAAGATTAATATGAATGTCGTTTTTAAGTAAATCCTTCACCAATCTATTCATCAGTCTGTCCTCTGCTCCTGCAACATCTGACACATAATCTTTTATTCTGCTAAATAAAAGCCAGAGAGATATAATAGCTAATACTTTTTGAGCTTTATTAGAGTTGTCTGAGGGGGAAGGAAGAAAAATAACAGCTAATGAAGTAAAAAAAAAAATAATTTTTTTTTCTTTCATTTACAGCACTTCAATTCCCCATCTGGAAAAGAAATATGCTTTTCCAAACCTCTGGAATGTAAATAATTCCTTTTAACTTCAGTGCTGTTACTAAATAAGAGCAGCTGAGTAAGCAGTTTGCACAGCTACCTAGCATTGCATTCTGCTCCAAGAACCACTGATGTCACAATTCTCTGGAGGAAAAAGTAAGCTCAGCCTTCAAAATGCTTAAACTCAAGATCAGATAGAATGATTTGGGTTAAGGGACCTTAAGGATAATCTAGTTCCAACACCCCCAGCAAGGGGTAGGGGCACCTTCCCCTAGACCAGGTTGCTCAGAGCCCCAACCAACACAGCCTTGAATACTTCCTGATTTGGGGCATCCACAGATTCTCTGGCTGACTGGATTTCTTCCTTATATCTGATCTAACAGCCACATTGTCCCTCATACTTATATGGGGTCCAAAGGAGTCAGCTGCTCTTCAGTCTGATTGGACTGACCACAATTAAGAGCTGCTATTGAAACCTCCAGGAAGAGAGCAGGGGCAGCATCACATATTATTACAAAAGAAAATTGATGATGGATGTAACTATTTAACATAGCAAAATACCCATTGTCAACACTAATCCAGCAACTTTCTATCAGGTTTATTAGAGTACTATATTTACTGACTTGCAATTAGAACAGTTCTAGCCTGACTCAGCACTCATGTCCTGCAAATTGCTACACTGAAACTATTTGTTGGGTTTGGGAGGATTGTTTTTTTTTGTTAGTTTAGGCCTATGAGCTAGCTTAGCCTTATCCTGGTGTTTGCTAGTGTTGGTGTGAGGGAGACAGAGGAAGAGGTTGGCATGAGCAGGGCAGTGACACTGCCTTCTTTTGCACTTCTTAATCAGTCACAAAATTTCACAAAATAGGAAAATACAAAGTCATATGTTCAAAGAGATGGGATACAGATAGGATTTGGTTCTCCCAAATGAAGGTGTATAGGTGCTTGATGTCTAAGCTTCTATTACTGGCAATATACATTCTGGATACTTTCAGCTGGCCAATCATATGCAGCTCTGGTCAGCTGAGATGACCACAGGGTATCCTGGACAACAGTCTGGAAAGAGCTCAAGACCTATGGGAACCCTAAGCATTGCTGGTCAGAAAGTCAGTAGAGAAAAATAGGCACACCTAAAAGGCATTAATCCTACCTATCTTACATGATGAATTGCTCTTTAGAGTTATCTGCTTCTGTCCATTGATTATAAAGGGGAGCATGAAGTAAATAACTCAGACAACTGATTTCTAGACATCTGGAAATTAGACAATGTGAATCTTTTCCCTTCTGCATTTCTGAGAAGTGCTGAATTCCATCCTCAACATTCCAAATTAAAATGCTATCTAAAGCAACAGGATCTTCCTTATCTCCAGAGAATTTACTTCTTTTCATTAAGGAGAAAAAATGGTGGACAAAGTCTGAGGAGCATTTAAACAGAGGAAGGTGTTGAATCTTTATTAGGAGTGTCTCAGTGAAAGCAGTTCCACATCAAAAAGAAATACCACATCCACACCACATGGCATTACAAGCACTAGGGTCATAAGTGCAGTCTTTCAGAACCACCAAAGCTGTTCTCACATTCTGACCTAGCCACACTTTTCTTGACACAACAGACATCTCTTGAAAACCCAGCTTTGTCACAAACATGAATCCCTGTGTTGGTGCATTTGAGATCAGTACAGTCCCCAGATGTAGGTGGATTCACTTAGGACAGTGTAATCTATTTGTATGGCAAATGGTGAGTTCTAAGGCTATACAGCGCTTGTCAATGCTAACTCACTTTTTTACTGATGCAGCTAAGCAGGATGAACACAGACTCCATAACATATAAAGGCAGCTGCCTTCCTGCAGAAAACTAAAGGCCCTTGTTTATTTTATTTTTAATCCTTTCCAGTACCTGCCACCTCCAATGTTTTCTCCAAAACTCAGAAACTGACTTCCAACTGCACTTGTGTTTTGTAACATCAGAACATTACACAGTGTTATCCTACTGTCTGCACACTCTGAACAAGTCAAAATCATACCCTGTGCTTTTAAAATTAGTTCTTTTCCTTCCTTCTGTGTCAAAATAAAGGAGTATTCATTTAGAGACCCAAGTTCAAAACTGTCAACAGATCTGTCTCACCAAGGCTACTTGGTTTACTATTTGCAAAGGATATGCGAATGCACTTTAAAATCATAAACTCTGCAAGAACTTTTTATTGTATAATTTTTCCATTTCTTTGGATGTAACAAATGATCATGGTGTTGCACCCACAGCTGAGATATATGGATGAAACTGGCCAGTTGAGAGATGCTTTGTGGTGTTTCTATTTTCAAGGGTCAGGTATAAAGTCTTGTCTATTCAAAGTGTAAAATATCTTCAACTAATCTTTAGCAATTGTTCCTGATTAAAGTGTTCAGATGTACAAAACAAATTGTTCTTGAAGCCTTTCAAAGTGGTTCTGAAAATTATCAAAAAAAAAAAAAAAGAGAAAAAAAAGCCTACAGTGTGATTTATATTTTCATGTTTCTAGCATGATTAGTTAAATATATTGATAAATTGTTCAGTGCGCGCTCGTCGGGGAGGTCCAGAGCTACATCCTGGAACAGGCCTACGCGATCCCGGTCTTCGAGGAGCCGCAGGCCTTCGCCGCCTCGCCCGACGTCAAGGGCGTCGCCTTCGAGGCGGTCGGCCGGCCGGCCTTCTACGGGACGTGGCTCGCCGGCAAGGCGGGCCGCTGAGGCCGGGAGGCGCGTCATGGCGACCTATCTCGCAGGACGGCTCGGGCAGGCGGCGATCGTGCTGCTCGCAAACAGAAAATGCTCTCAGAGAAGCTAGAAGCTGTAAACAAAGACAGTTACAGAATTTGAAATAAGCACTAATTAAATGTTCTTATATTTACTGTGGTATTTCTTAGATAACAAAAAATAGAATATTATTCTTTTAGGAGAAGAATAAGCTTTCAAACTACTCTTCCAATTCTGTATGTTTCTTGGAGTTACTTGCATGTAGACAAATAGAAAAAAAGTGTAGCTAGATCATTTTATGTCTGCAATTAACTACTGTCAGAAACATCTATTGAATAAATAACCCTACGCATTCATTCATTATGTATTTTTGAAAAATCTTTTTCCAACAAATACTTTATGTGTTAGAATGATCACATGTACCCTGGCAGCCAGATGTTACTGAAATTCCACATACATGAGTAATTTTAAAAGATATAGTAAGTTTAATAACAAATGCTTAATGAATGGCAGAATTGGGAAGCTACTAGACAGATTTTTATACAAAGGGAAAAGAAAGAATGAAAAGAGACTCTTCTGTTGATGTATAAAAGGCAAAAATTACCAAAACATTAGAAATAGAATTAGCCAGGTTGGAAAAGACCTTCGAGATCAAGTCCAACCTATCACACAGCACCATCTAATCAGCTCAACCATGGCACTAAGCACCCCATCCAGTCTCTTCTTAAACACTTCCAGAGATGGTGACTCCACCACCTCCCTGAGCAGCACATTCCAATGGCCAATACAGAAACATCACTGAGGAGTAAGACAAAATCCTGAAATCAGAGGTTTGATGAATGAAGGCAGCTGGCAGATGGAAGTGGGAGACTTTTTCAAGCACAAGAGGAAGAAAGCATGAATGCAAGAGTGGGAAGGTGATACAAGATTCAGCAAAGTGTGGAGAGCAAGAACTGAGATAACAGAGGAGTAGGTAAAAAAAATTACTTACAGATTTTTAAAACAGGCTGGAAATCAGAACTTTGAACCCACATGACCACCATGTCTTTGTTCTCCACAGCTGGCTTCAGATGCCTTTTGAATGTGGCTAGCAACAAGGGTTCCCCTCTTCCAGCAGCACATTTGGTCTCGTTCCAAGTGATGCTCAGCCAACATTTTACTAAGTCTGTAGACATTTAACCCCTGGTTTTGTCACCTAAAAGTTATTCCAGTAGCCAGCTGCTCTTTGGGCATTCTTTTACCCTTCACAGTCCCAGCTTTATACCATCAGTGAAACGAGCTTCAGTTGGCACCTCAGGCCTCTGTCTTGGGCGGCAGGTCTGCTGCATTGCCTGTTAGGGCTGAGAACAGCTGAAGCTGCTCCAGGCCAGCAGTGGGTTTGCTGTGTCTCCTGGCTGAAGGGAAGGCTTGATGCCAGGGGTTCTTAGAAATGACTTTTAAAATGAAGATTTGGATGAGGTTTTGACTATTTACAAGACTTTGTTTCTTTTTATGTGCCTCTTTCCTGTCGAAGTGAACTCCTGTAGATTTAGA
Organism: Actenoides hombroni; assembly: GCA_024336885.1. Lineage (NCBI taxonomy): Eukaryota > Metazoa > Chordata > Aves > Coraciiformes > Alcedinidae > Actenoides > Actenoides hombroni. The sequence goes on along the minus strand of WUAM01006479.1, from coordinate 233,913 downwards.
TACTGTCAGTGTTTCACAGAGAAACTTTCAGTTGAACCTGGAAGGTAACAGATACCCTTTTATCCTTTGCAACTATTTCATATGTGGAGATTTTTGAAAGGCTATGGTCACATAATCAAATGCAAGGACAGAAAATCTTTCTCCAATTTCCCACTGTCACAAACATTCAGTACTGCCTATCCCACCACATTTTAAGAAGCCTGAGTGTGCTGTGGTCAACCCTAGTGACAAGACAGTAACAATGCATTTGAATTTTACCATACAATGCTAAATGTTTGCAGGCACATCTGTGGTGGAGCATGTGCTGGTTGAAAGCGGAGACGATCATTTGCTAAAAGGTGTAGGAATCTGAGTTTTTTTGGCTTAAATGTGTCTCTTCATCTAGTGGAAACGGATGCTATTCCGTGGATTTTTGTTACCTAGGCTGACAGCTTAGTTGAGATAGGTATCAAATGCCTAAGATCAGGCTTTCCTTTTCTAAATAATTCTTTTGGACTTTGGTATTCTCTGGAAATGTCATACAGGATGTAAAAATAGTTATTTATATTTTAATAATGGCTTTTAATTTTTTCATTTTAGGATTTTAGTGTTGCAGGCTGAGGAAGTATTTGCAATAAAATATATATTTATACTAAAAGGGGCTGTCTTCTACATCATCTATTAAACCAGCATTTTGTAAAGAAACAAGCAATAAATTACAAATGTAGGTGTTTGCAATACAAATGTCTAAATCTAGTCAAGATAAATGTTAGGCAAAGAGCATAGATGAACTCTATGGAAATCAGATAAATGTGGTACCAGTGGCATCAGTTTGTAAAGGGACAAATAATAGAGCAATCATTTACCTGCAGGAATGTTGGACATCTTGTGGATTCACAGACCATGCTCACAAATGCTTTGCAAGGATATTTCCTCCTCTGCAGGGGTCCATAAAGTCAGCGGCACGGGACTGGGCGGACCGGAGAGGCCCCTCCCTTGCTATCGGCCGGGGCCCTCCCGGCGGCTCCGTGTGCGGCCCCCATCCGCTGGCCCCATCGCGATGTCCCCAACCTGCCCCTCCCCATCCCGCCGCCCCCCAAATTGCTCCCATCCCGCTGCCCCCCTAAATTGCTCCCCCCATCCCACTCCCCCAGACTGCTGCCCCCCATCCTGGTGCACCCACCATCCTGCTCCCTTATCCCACCCATACAGGTTCATGAAATCACTCTGAGGAGAGACTTCTCACTTTAAGAGTTCAGATTTTAGCTGAAGAAAGTTTTGCCTGTGCTTGAGGCTTGGAGAAGGAGGAACCTGTGAGGTAATGCTGGCGACATCTTGCCATGATTAGCTGGGATGGAGACCCTGTCTACAAAGCTCATTCACTGCAGCATCTCAGCAGATTGCCCCGGGAGTACTGACCTGTTCCTGGGAAAAGCACTGGCCCCCCAGTCTTGTCACTCTCCTCTGGACCCTCCAGCATCTCAGTAAACGAAGTGAGGGACCCAGAACTGCACACAGTATTTGAGATGAAGCCTCACCAGTGCTGAGTACAGGGGGAGAATCACATCCCTAGTCCTGCTCCCACGCTATTCCTGATAGAAGCCAAGATCCCATTGGCCTTCAGTGCACCTGGGCACACTGTACTGGGCCCAGTACTGAACCCTGGGATACACCACTAGTCACCACTATCCTATTATTCATCCTCTTATTTTATTTCCCTAGGCAAAAGTCTGTGGTTCTAGACAGAATAACTCCCTGGCATTCCATTCTCTCTTCAGAATTTTCCTTTTTGTGGCCAGGCAATTCCCAGTCTCACTTTTGTGTTATAACCCACAGCATGCTGGTACAACCAACAGGAGTTGGAGCTGGGAAAAACCAAGGTCTCAGAGAATATTCATTCAAGCACATCATTTAGCTGATGTGCTGCTGCTGCTCTTACAATGATGTCTCCTGTACTGGATGAGGGGAGGCTGATGTGGATGTACCTACCCATGCTTCAGTTGTGCCACTGGTGTCAGGGTGGGCACCACTGAACTCTGTCTTCATGGCTCTGGGCAGCCAGCACGGGACTGTGTCCCTTCCAGAGCATGTCATCTGGGGAAGTACTGCCTGAGGGATTGTTCTGAAGCTGTGAGGACTGACGAGCAGAAATGGAGAGGGAGAGGAATAACAGTGTGAAAAAAAAAATTATCTGTCAAATCTAGCTACCTTTTTTTCTTTTTTCTGGTTTTTTTTTCCCCTACTTGCAAATAATTCTCCAGCAGATTGTGACTACTATAAATGCACCGCCCTTCAACAGATACGCTAGGTAACACGTGGTTTGTTTAGAGATTGTTGGCAATTCAGTCAAGTATTTATGGCTTTTATTTATGGTCTGTGATAGGTTCACAGCACATTACTTTGCTCCACAGTAAGACAGTGTTTATTTGCTATAGTAGGTTTAAAACTTTAACTCTGACCTTACTGGATTCAGAATTTGAAAGTGTTAACCTAGAACACGAAAGATGTTAACGTTCATAATGAATGCTAACATTCACTAGCTCCATGCAAATCCCAGGATCACACAGTAGTTCAAGGTGCATGCAGGTGCTTAGTCCTAACCTAATGAATAGTTTAAAATGTATTTGGTCATTTCTGTCTGTGTGAACATAAAAGGAAATTCAACATTAAGGAAAGTAAATGGAAATAACCTATTAGGTCCTGTTTCCTGGTCACTGACATGCTACGTGTAAATCTTATCTTCCCACTATAAATATTTGTGCCCATCTAGTTCACACAGGTGGGTACTAGTCCTCTCCTTGCAGTGATAATCATAGAATGTTAGGGGTTGGAAGGGATCTAGAAAAATCTTCTAGTCTAACAACCCTGCCAGAGCAGGATCACCTAGACCACAAGTAATTAGGCAACACTGTAAAGAATATGTTCAATTAAGCAGAAATATCTATCAATTAATCAATCACATTCCACCACATGCTGTGAGATGTATGGGCTATTCACAGTAACATCAACCACTTGTGAGATCTGCTGTTCAAAGTATTTAACTGCATAACAGTTCATAGAAAGATGTGTTTGAGGGACTAGAAACAGAACAGAAATTGTAAACAGTTGTTGCAGAGGAGCATAATGGATATAGCAATTGCAGACTTGGCTGATGTTGGTCACCAACCTTTTGCTTCTGGAAGGAACACTTAAGGCTGTTGTGGAGAGAGGTGTTTAGAGATAATAGAAGATGCTGCCCAAGGCAATCTGGCAGGTATGAGTTAGCTCCTCAGGCCAAAGATAGGTTGCATCAAAAGTACTTCTTCTGGCTAGCTACACTTTGACACCTGCTCCTTCTAGCACTGGTTATGTGGAAGGTTTCTGGTGAAACAAGAGAAGGTGTCCCACATACAGTACCCAGGACCAGCAAGGCCAGTGGGAAAGATATGAGCCCACACTGTTGCTCTTGGAGACAACCCACAGCCTCAGGGAGCTGCAGTGAGAGCTGGGGATGGACAGACTTCAAACCCCCAGAAAAGTCCTACCAATACCACAAAAACATGAAGGAAGAGCATGGGCAGCAGGTCAAGGTAGGTTCTCCTCCCCCTCTGCTCTAGTGAGACTACCTCTGAAAAAAAGTGCTGAAAATCAAGGAAATTAATGTGAAGCTGATGCAGATGTTGACAGGTCAGGAAAAGTATATATGAAACAGATGACTGTGAACTAAACAAATAGATACTTGCAGTGAAAGAACTTCACAAAAATGGACATACTGCAAACCTGGAGAAACGGAGGTGTGCAAATAGCTAGATAAGGAAAAGAAGTGAACATGACAGTATGTATTAGATGTTCGGTTTGAATTTTTAATTGTGATGACCTTTCAAGCAACTCTTGTCACTACAGATGCAGAAAATTACTCTGAAGGTCGTAATGTAAAGTTCTGAAGATGTTAAGATTACATTTTCACCCAAGGAAGTCTGCAGTTTCACAAAACAAATGTCAAAGTGACTAACTGGTGCTCTGCTTCAAGTGAAAGTCTCATGCCAGGCTGTCAATCAACTTCATCATCACATCCCCATCATCAAAAGATGCACTGATGCAAGCAACAGTGCATAAAGGATTTTGTAAATTTGTTTTTATCTTTGCCAAATTATGCATATTACAAAAAACCCACAGATTTTTTTCCAAATTTGTGGGTGACTTGCTTCCAGGATAACACAAGGCTCATCCACACTCATTCATCTTTTCTCAAATTTGTAACTACAAATTGTCTGCAATTCCAAATCTGTGCTCAAGTGTTAAGATCTACAACATTTCAAAGTAGGGATATGTTTGTTTATAAGGGACACTATGCCTAAACTGGCTGAAAGCACTTCAGTACTAGAGTATATGCAAGGTCAAATGCAAGTTTGTATTCCAAGTCTGATCTACTTGGATTGCACTCAAAAAAACAGTTTATGGTCTTAAGTTTTATATCCATTCCACACTATTTGCAAACAAAGCAGGTATTAGTTGGTTTTTTTTTCCAGTAAAACATTCTTTTTCAGATGAAAAAGAACTGATGTGACTTCAGCATTCTTGTTGATTTTTAAGGATGAACAAAAGTACTTTTATCTCTTTTTATTTTTAGATTAATGGCTCCCCCTCAATCCCCTTCTCTTTTGACTACAGAGACCCATTCCTTTCCAGCTTTCTCTCATAGGTCATCTCATCTTTTCTGTGATATTCCACTTGCATCTGAAGTTAGAGGCACAGTCTTGACGAAATAAATCTTCCTTCCATGTTCACTCTGCTCTTTGCTACTTTAAATTTGGTTCTGCTGTCTCCAAGCTTACCCTAACAAAAAACAAGCATTGACTCCTCCAAATGTAAGTCTTCTCAGGATTGCCACTTCTTCTACCTCTCCCCAGTCCTGTTATATAAACTAAGCTTTTGCTAGACTATGAAATTCACGCTGCCTGCTCTGACATTCTCCAAGAGAGGAACAGACCTCTCACTGACTGGAAAAGTGACACCTGATGGCATGAAATTCCTGCTCACAGTCAAACAGGAATTCTGACCATCGTCCTGCTTTGTAAGCACAAGCATGCATCATATTTCCTTTTTCCAAATGCCTTTTTTCTTATAATTTTTAAACACGCTTTGTGTTTGCTTATCAGAAATCAATTTTACATTTTGATTTTACTCCAGGCTGAGGGGTTATTAATCTTTTTTGGAAGGCAGATGAGAAACAGCATCGCACAAATAGAGGTCTGTAAACCATCCTGTAAACCATACTGGAGAAGAGGTGGTACTTGTGGGGTGGGGAGTTCCTCTAACCACCTAGGATCAAGGGTGCTAAATGGAAAGCCAGGATACCCTCTGGAACAGGCAATTGGCTTTTCAGATGGGCATGACTTAGGGAGTGCTACTCTCATTAGAAAATTGAGTGTGTTTCTCCAAGGAAACCTCCAGAAACCTTTCTGAACACCTTCAGAAAACAAGCACTTTTAAAATGTCCCTCTGTGTAACTGGGTTAATAAACTTCTTTGCAGTGGAAGAACCTTTGACAGTGCAAATCACTCACTCAAGGAAGTCAACCTTCTGGACCATTTCCTTGGATACATGACATAATGAGCCTGATTCTGCCTGTGATCAATTCACCTGAACCACCTGGAAAGGCTTTTGTACCCATGCTAGGGCACTGTTCTCAGTTCTGAGCTTTTTCTCCTTGGGAACTCAGTTCTGAAACAAGTGTCTGCACACAACATTTGCGTAGGCAGTGTGAACAGTAGAAAGTGGCTGAAAACTTGCAACTACTTCATTGGCTGCTCTTTCTGTTTGGATTAGGGTTACAAGCAGACAGGCCCTGGGAGGGTGTGAAGTGCTGTGAAACACCACAGGGCATGGGTAATTTAGGTCATGATTAGCAGGATATTAATTGGTGAATAATATCAGGCTAATTTGTATTTGTGCTCCAGGGCTGTCAGCAGTCACCAGGAAATCCAGGCAGTGCAATTTGCACCTTCTCTGAGGAGCAGCTTCTGCTTTTCAGCAAGTTCTGAAATTTGAACTCCTTTCTGAGAGCAGACCTGCTTGAATTAACCAGATCATTTGCTAGGCAAAAGTACTAGCAAGGGGGGCAAGAACATACTTGAGACAAGCTAAATAATGACTAACTAGTAAAAGAACATTTCATGTATGTCTGTGACCCAACTCATCCATGCAGGGGAAAGTTGCCTCAGTTTTATTCAATGTTTATTTTGAAACATCTATTTCCTAGAGTTACAAGAGGAAACTTGCTTACTGTCACAAGCCATTTATGGTTCAAGAAGGTCAGAATGAATACATTCTGTTGAATCAACCCAAAATAAATCTCTGCTCTCTTACATTACTCACTCAGCTCATTACTCATGATGTAACTCCATTCCAGATTGCTTTGCTTTTCGGAAAAGTTTCTTTGTAGCTTACATTAGTCAGGAAATTCTATAAATGCTGACTGATCTTGCTCTTTACTCATTATTTGCTCTCTACTTAATAACAGTACTATATCCTTTGCATATGTAGGCAGTCTTATCTCTCACACTCATCTCTCTTAAAAGGTTAAATCCTCTGCTCTGCTGCCTGCTTCAAACACCATTTCCCTTTTTCAGAGCACTGGTGTAGGAGTAGGGTTAGTATATTTTCCTTGATATTCCAGAAGGTTATGAATGTGTAGAAAAATGTGAAACACTGGAGATGTGTGTGACTTCTCAGGCACAGATCAGGAGTTTGCATTTATGCAACAAGAAGGCTGAGAAGGCTTGTGGAAAGATAGCAAGGAAAAAAAGCAGACAGAAGGTTGGTACCTCCAAGGACACAGCTGGGATACAAATGCCATGTTAGTCTTAGGTGCAGACTCTTCAGACCCTTGGGTTTACAAAGAAGCCCCTGTAAAACCTCTGCTCTTACATGAGATGAAAAACAAGAGCTCTTCCTTTTTTTTGCTGTCTGACATCTATGAAAACTAATCCATAGAGTTTTGATAGAAAGACCAGAGCTTTATTAATAAATAAATACCTGGCCTCTAACCTTAGACTGTTTGCATGAAGTGTAGACACTACTCTCTAAACCTTTTATGAAGTTCACAAACTTCATAAAAAAAGGCTGTTTAATTAGTAATAGCTTCACACTGTAAAGTGTCAAATAACCAGCATTTTCAGCTTACACAGCAACATAAACCACTCTGTTTTGTCTTTAAAAGGCAAAGCTCTAATAGGGACTCAGGGGGGTTGTATCATGAAGGAATTTTTAATTTGATAGCCAACTAACCTAGCAAAAAAATAATTTACATATGCATTTTTAAGTGAAATGAAATCTTACTTTCCTTGACATCTGTGTCTGAGCTAAGCCTAGGGGCTCAATTGCCCAGAACACTTGAGAAGTTGCCATCACAGCTGGTCAGTCCCAGTGGCAGACTGGGCGATTGGCAGTTTTTTTGCTGTCTGTTAAGCCAGTACGCTTTCCGTTAAGTTTCAACCTTCTGTCTCACATTTTGGGTGAAGTATGACTTCTTCCTGAAACAACTGAATACTTCTCTCATCCTCATCTGCTCTGCCTGATAATTTCTGTGTTTATTATTAGGAGACAAAGCTTTTGCTTTTCTTCATTACCTTTTCTCCTTTCAAACCCTATTTTGGCTTAGGGATGTCCTGACTGCATTTAGGTCTCATTTCTCATGCCATCTTTCCTTGTCCTGTGGTCAAAAAGACACTTGCTAGAGGGCATGCTATATTGTTGGGAGTCCCAGAGGAGCCTCACTAATACGTCAGAATCCATTCTATGCAAGCAGTATTTCTAAACACTTGAATCAGAAGTCTCAGCTCAGCAATAACTGAGAATTATAACCCTCAGGGTGGAAAGCAAAACGCTCTGTTGTTATGGTAGGAAATAATGGATGTCGTCTCAACTAGCTGTTATGCTCCAAGATCTTCTGTGCCTGGATCACCTCAGAGCCATGCAGGGCACGGGGGGCGTGACACTGGGGTTTGAGTGCCAGTGCTGGCTGATGCTGGGGCTGGGACTCACCTCTGCAGCAGAGGTTTCCTGCAGGCTACCCAGGCATGGCCCTGGGCCAGGCACAGATCCGGGAGCCTGGAGCTTGCTCTGCACCTTCCCTGGGGCAGTTCCCAGTCTCTGTTTGCAGAGGGCTGGCACTAGCAGCACAGGCTGGGGAGCTGTTGGGCATATCTCAATGACACTTGGAGACAGGGTCATAAGGCACCCAGTGTCTCTCCACATCCCAAGAGCTATGTGAAGGATTACTGGCATAGGTTTAGAAGAAAAACATCAACCTTTCCTCCCAGATGCACGAGATGTTCTCAAGATTCATTCTGGGCATGAGGGCAATTAATAAATATCACACACAGCCCCACAACACTGTTCACATGGACTCACAACACAAAGCACAGCCTTCCAGAAAACACTGGCCTATGGGGGGACCCCCGGTGGGTCAGAGGAGCCCCCCATAAGTTTGGGATGTAGCGGAGGGAAGGGGCGATGGTTTGGAGCTGTGCGTCATCTCGTTCCCGTTTCTGTCATAGCTAGATTTATTTTTTTTTTTCTTAATTATTTTCCTTCGAAATTATGCGCTTTGGGTCGGGCTCGAAGATCGGATGAGAGGAGAAGGGTTGCCTGGTCCCTAGGGTCAAAGCGGGGACCTTCCAGCTCCCCGGATCCTCAAACATTCACCATACGTTTAATCATCACACTGAGCAGCATAAAGAACCCCCATAGCCAGGCCAAAAGTGCAATAAACGCAGCTCAAGCTCTTTTAATGTTTCAGCTTTGTACTTAATGTGTCTCCTGGAGACACATTTCTGTTTATACTATTAAGAATACTATTCTGCTTTTGGGCATTGCTATTTAACCACTATTTAATAAATCCAAATGTTAATTCTTTCCCTAAGGTAACTAAATTAATTTCAAACTATACCAAGCTAAGCACAATAAAGACCTATTTAAAATATGGTACCATCATTCACAGGAGCCTTCTTGCAAAACAAGCACTGTAAATTCAATAAATTCTGTAGTATATCACCAAGTAACATTGTTCTGTAGACAAAACTTTAAAAGCTAAACAAATTGACTGAGTTTATATATTTAAACTAACTTCTATGTCTTCTCAATTTTGAAGACAGAGGCACTAAACAGAGTTCCGGCCCGCCCGTGCGGAGCCCCAGCCCGGGGAAGGGGCGGCCCGGAGCGGCACCCCAGCCCAGCTCCACCCCGCTGCAGGGGGCGAGGGAGGGGGGGGGTCCTTGCTGCTCGCTCCCGCTACAAGCGGGGACCCTCCCCCGAGCCGGGGGGGGGGGGGGGGGGGGCCCCCCCCACAAACAGGGGGAGGGGGACACACGCGGGGAAAACCAGGGAAAAAAAGGACCCCCCCCCCCCCCCCCGATAATAAAAGAGAGTAATAGGTTCCTTCAACTGCAAAGTTCTGATTACAACTTCTCCATCAAGCAACATCTCGCCAATGTCTTTTGTTCCTTATAAGTAGTACTGGAAAAGTTGTGTTGCCAAAGACAAAGTGGTAACTGAAAATCCTAGTATTAAAATCTCTTGAATTACTGGGGAGAATTTAAGACTTGAGTCTCCAAATGGTGAGGGGAGAAAATAGAACCTTTCCATGGAAAAGGTCAAAGAAAGTCTTCTAACATGATATTTTTGATGCTCCTCATGAAATCCAGTAACTTAAATTTTGGTTCTCAAATCCAATATTACCACTAGACTTCACAGAATCACAGAATTGTTGAGATTGGAAGGGACTCTGGAGGTCATCTTGTCCAACCCCACTGCTCAAGCAGAGTCACCCTCAGGAAGTTGCCCAAGGACCATAGACAGCTTTTGGGTATCTCTAAGGATGAGACTCATGTTTACATCTTGTTTGAAATCAGTGGTGAAACTATGATATGAGCATGAGCAGAAACATATAAAGTACATCACAGAACCACCCTTCTTGTCCTTCCTTCATCCTCTGAACAAATCCATGAAGTCCCTAAGAGCAAAGTTTGACAGTCTTATTGCTCACCAGGTCTGAACTGGGACAAGCTCAAAATAGTTTGTATCAACTCAGATGTTTCACAGGCTCCAGCAAATACTTTTTAAATGGTAGTTGTTTTCTCACTCCCTGCTTCTTTAAAGTACAACAGTACTGTTCCATTTTTGAACTTCATCTGCTTAAGAATTGGTGAAAATAAGGAAATTTCACTACTTCTTAATTTCTCCTCATACAACACGGATTTTTGCCTCTCTATTCTTTTCTTTCATGAGAATATTCTGGTTTGCTGAAATGGTTTCTCCTTGAACAAATGAAAACCAGAATATGCTACAGGCCATTCTCCTGCATTTGCTGTTTGTGAGAGAAAGTAGATGAACTTCTGAGGGCAAAGCATTTGTTTTGGGACATGACTCATGGTGACATTTTTGCTTCCTCTTCTTGTTACCAAAAATAAAAGGCATTAGTAAGCTAGTAATGTTTGCAGCTATGTCAAGGAAGCTGTATTGCTTTCAAGGGATTGTGCATGTGTAACTACTTAAAACCGGGGGTGGGGGACTAGAAGAGGGTGGAAAGGCACTCCATTGATCAAGGTTAAATTAGTGTCATCAGCTGAGGGGAAAATGTACCAAAGAGAGAAAAGCGATCAAAAACTGGTCTCAGCCTGTGGATACCATAAAAGCACTGAACTGAAACCACCTGTGGTAAAAAAAAAAAAAAAGGAAATAAAGTGGAAATTAGTGGAAATAAATGAAGCAAAACTCGTGTTGGAAATATAGTCTATTCTACCCCAAATCATTTCCTCTTTAAGGGTCATTAAAAAAACAGTTTGAAAGGAAGAGGTGGACAAGGTCTGGTCTGACATAGTACAGACAGGACCAAGCATTAGTTTGAAAACAGAAGTCCACAATCCCAGAAGAAAAAAATCTCTTTATCCTAAGTTCAGAGTCCAGAAGGCAGCGGAGTATGTGTTTTCTGGCAAAAGTTGGGGGGCAGGAGTGTTCTACTTAGATTCTACTAAGAATCTAATCCTAAGATTAAGGAAAGATATGTTCATGAGATGCTGAACCCAAGATGGTCCATAGGGTGGGACAGTTGGGTGGCAAGAGGGTGGCACGGGGACAGCTGGGTGGCAGAACAGCAGAGACACTGGTGCGGAGACAGGTGGGTGTCAGGAGGGTGACACCAGAGCTGGATGGCAGAACAGAGCCATGGGGACAGTTGGATGCCAGGAGGGTGGCACAGGGATATCTGGATGGCAGGACAGTGCCACAGAGACAGCAGGATGGCATGGGAGTGGCACCAGAGCTGGCTGTCAGGAAGGTGGCACAAAATCACATGTAGCCATTGATTTACTATGATTTTATTTTATTTTGTGTGGATGTTAACTTGCAAGAGTTTGCTGTAACTCCTTAAACTCTTTGTGTTCAGTTACAGGAGCTGAGTTAATTCAGGTCACACTGAAAGAGAAGGAAAAAGCAGCTTTACCTACCCCAGGTACGTGACAGCCTGTGTCTCAAAGGCTTGGTCTGGGAGTCACACCATTTCTCTTTTACTGCTTTTTCAGAAATCCCCTCTCAGTCTTCTCCAGACTAAAGAGCCCCAGGTGTCTCAGCCTTTCCTCATAAGGTTTGTGTTCCAGTCCCTTAATCACTCTTGTAGCCCTCCGTTGGACTCTCTTGAGCAAATCCCTGTCTCTTTTGAAGTGGGGAGCTCAGAACTGGACAATACTCCAGGTGAGGTCTCAAAACGATACATAAAAGAAGCAGCCCTAAGGTCTATTTCATTGCAGCTTGGGTTGTAAATAATTTACTGTCCTGTGACATCTATCTCATGAAGAAGAGGAACAGGTTACTACTGCTGCTATTCCAGCATCTCATTTCTCTGCAGCAAAGTTTTAAGGCTACTAGCTAAGTAGTTTTGTGCTCCACTTGGCATATTAAGTTCATGTATATTAAGAAATTCCTTCAGGGACTTCTGAGACAAAAGAGGTGAATACAAGAACAGGTATGGATACAGGAGACACTGCTCTGTGCCATCAGCTGTAGTGCCACAAGGCTTATTCTGCAGGCTAAATACCAAACAAGAGGCTTATGAATATTCAGAGTTTACCCCATGGCACTAACTCAGCTCTATTTATAGCTGTGATTTATGAAGCTTATGAGCACAGCTAGAATTTGAGCTCAGCATTAACATTCCTTTTTTTGTGTGCCATGACAGTTTATAGTTCACAGCATCGCTGCATTACAATAGAAATGATTTATTTGTATTTAATCCATTTGTTTAAGATAAAAGACCTCTGACCACTTAGAGGGATTGAACTTACCTTGTACACTGGCAGAAACTCAGAACCCCGGCCCATGAGCTGCAGTACACACCAGAGGACACCCACAAGCACTGGCTGCTCACCCTGTACTCTAGGGAGGCCCTCCCTGAGACTTCCTATAGCCTGGTGGCCTGATCAACAGCAGGTGGTGCTGGCTCCACCCAGGATATCTCAGCAGCCCGCCCACCAACTGGCAGCCGCCAGCACAAACATGATCTGCTGAATGATCTATAACTACTGCTACATACAGAATCACTTTGTTACCAACAGGAAGTTTCATCAACACTTTTTTAGTAATACTTTTAGAAGGTATGAAAATGTCTTCATTTCTTTATCCCATTTTCACTTGACTGAATGCAGTGCCATAATTACATCTTGTTTCAGCTTTGGTTATACAGTGAAACCATAAACTGAATCCTGAAAAGCACAAAGCATCACCAAGTATCATTGACTGCTGAAGCCACAAGACAGGGAAGTGTGTATTTTATGTGGCCAGCCTATAATGTGCTAGGATGAAATGCAGTGTCTGAGCCAGCTAGAGATAGTAGAACACATTCCTTACAGAAAATATAAACTTTCACAGCTCAGCATCCTAAATTCAGGAGCAGTCCTACGGTGTCATCTGTGCCAACCAGTTTACAGACACACATTTTTAAATGAAGGAGATGACGTTATAGATAAAATTCCTGAAAGCAGCTTGATTGAATGCAAGCATATGCTGAAGTGACTTCCAAAGGATCCATGGGCTGGTTAAGCAGATTGCTGAGTGGGGCTGAAGCTCCCTAAGAAGGCACAGGCTTTGCTGCTTGTGAAATGAGCTCTCAGGAGAGGTGTTGTTTCATGCTCCTCCCTCTGCAGATGCAGCAGTGGAGCTCCCTGAGGAGGAGCAGCCCACAGGGTCTCTGGCTGAGCTGGCAGCACAGAAAAGCCAGCCACAAAACCAGAAAGGGTGAAGAATTGTCCTAGTAGAGGCAACCCAGGAGGTAGATGCAAAGGTGAAAAGTGATGGAGGCAGTTTTGAGCAGCAGTTTGGATTTGTTCCAGCTTGGGTGCACTAGCATAGACTGAATGTGTTAGAGTTAAATCCCAGAGAAGTTAGTGCTGGGTTTTGTCTGCACTGCAGCCCCTTTTGTGTCACTCTGTTCATTTAGAAACGTCATCTGCATCCAGAAAAGGCAAGAATATCTAATGTCCCAGTGGATCAACTGCTAAACTGCTCAGGTTTTCACCCCAGAGGAGAGGGGGAAGCTGAAGTTTCTCCCTTAGCACCACAAGGCTCAGAATTGTCTTCATGCAGAAGTTCACTCACAAGGTCAGATGCTCAAAGCTCAAGTTGTCAATGGCAGGGGCAGCAGCTGGAGCTCTGAGTTCTGTTCAATGTTCAGCTCTGGTGTGAAACTTTCAGACCCTGAGGAACACACTATACAGTTGTGATATGGCTGTTTTTGAACAGTGTTGTCTAACAAGAAACAATTAAATGGAATCTAGATCAGTAGGTAAATTAATCTTAAACAATGACAGACTTCCCTGGCTGAGTTTAAAATGTTTGAAAGAGACAGCAGTACAGAGGAGCTTGATTACAGATAATTACATAGTAGAGTTCTGAACAAGTTATCAGGTAAAGATTAATGGATATCAATAGATAACTAGAAATAGGTTGTTTAAATGAATTTCCATGTCTGTGACCTTCTGCATCAGCAATACCATCTGCTTGTGAGTGACATTTTCTTCATCTTGGCAACCAAAGACCTGGAGTTACAGCCCTTTACACTGCCTGTTACTGTGCAGCAAAAAGAGCCTTTCAGAGCAAGAAATAGGAAAAAAAATTATTTTGAAATTTATTCCGCTTCATATAAGTATTATTATCCAGATAATATCATCCACCTTTCAGATTAACATTGAAAATAGTTTTCTGCAAGGGAATTTCATTTTTCCTCTTTCTACTCATATGGCTTCTGTCTGGTTTTATTTTTTTTTCAGTTGTGACACTGCACATTTTAACTGCAGACACCCATAACCTCAGCCCGCCCAGAACAAGAGATGAGGGGAGCTACCTTGGGAAGGATAATTCTGTAGGAAAGTCTTGAAAAGGATTAGTTGTCAACTAGTAGATTTCAGTGAGACTCATTGGACTTGAACCATACCCAGTGTCTTTAGAAGATCCATGGATCACACTCCTTTTCATTTTTTGCTCTTATATTTCCCAGGCCCTCACAACGCAATGAACATCAGGAAGCTTTGGCAGAGAAGCACAAATCAAAAGCATATTCCTACTTATTTTTATACATTTTAGTCCATTGTTTCAATCAGAGCATAGATTATTTCCCAGGAAAAGCACCATTTCAAGTATTATTTACGACTCCAGCAGCATACCTCCCAATGCTTATTTGATTTTGCAATGTATCCATTACATACATATAATTTTAAAATATCTTGGGGAGCACCAGAGGTTGGAGCCTGTATGGTCAAGACTGGTAGGTGGAGGTCTAATGAGATGAGGGACAAAAAAGCCCCAGGTAATGAACCTCAGGCAATGAGCCTGAGATTGGGAAGCAATGAGAAGAATGAGGTGGGGATGAAGGAGGCTGGAGGTGTTCAAGTTTGATTAGGAGTGGCAGGGTATTTTTATCTGGTGTACTTTGTAGTTGTGAAATTTTGTTTGTGTAGATGTATGAGGTGGATGGAATTAAATACTAAAAATGGGACTCAGTCCACATTCTCCTTGCATTTCCAGTCATCCACACAGTTTTGCACTTTTCTGTAGCATTCAAATGTATGGTTAGTTCTCTAGGCACCATAGAGGCCTGAAGCTAGGTATGTGTGTATGTATTTCACAGACAGAACATGAAGGTGCAAGAACCACACAAACTATTTTCTCTGTGATTCTTTTGTGCTTGGCTAACTCCAACGGTTCAAAACCCCCAAAGTGAAGCCATCTGCATTCTGCTGCTTCTCCAGAAATGCTGATCTCAGCTGTCTGCTCCTCTTTCTGCATGTGACATGCTATTACTCACAAGGCACCCAGTCAACACCCTATTTTCATGCTTCAAAAGACAAAAGGACATCTGCAAGGCAGACTGGAAATAGTGATTCTTCCGATGACAGTATTTCTCACTGCTTACTCCCATTTTAAATGTTAAAAGCAAACAAGTGTTACAGTGTTGATTTTGAGGAATTAGAACAAAGTTCCTCTAATTCTGCTCCTAGACTTCAAAAAGTTTTTAGTGAAACTGGACAAATCCTGTGTGTTTAGTTGGTAGTCTTTCCTTCCTTTGCATGCTTCCATCTTTTGCATTTAATAGTTTTGAGATTAAACAAACAGAAGAATATCTCAACCTGTTCGGTGCTCCAGCCTCACAGCCCAGTGTCCCCCAGTCCCGGACATGACATCCCTGTGGGGTGCCCACTGGAGCCCAGCCTGACTGCCATGGGAGTCTGCCTCTAATGCAGGATAACAGGCAGGAGGATGTTAATGGAATTGCATCTGTAGGCTTGAGGAAGCTCCGTGAACACCTCTTAGGAGGGGATATTTCTACAAGAGGCTCATTTTTAAACGCCGTTGACTCTGCCCAACCTTGGGTCACATTGTCTGTCAAACTACAAACTGATTTTTTGTTTGTACTCTACAGAGTATCTACAGAGCTATTGGTAGTAGCAGGCTTAAAAAATAAAATTAAGAATGCACACTCTATTCCTCTCAGAGGTCTGAGTTTTTACATCTTTTTATTTTTCTTGTATTTATGAATATATGTAACACTATAAATAGTTCAAGTTTCAGACCTTGACCTGCAAGATAAAATTCATGAGTTAACAGCTCATTTTTAAAATTTTCTCACTAAAGTGTAAGTTTGTTAACTCCAAAATCATTCACAAATTCAATATAGATAGCAGCTAATCAGGAAGAAATGCTGACAGAGGCCATTCCTCCCCAGAAGATTGTTCTGATCACCAGGTCTTAAGATCTCTCATGGATCCATCCTACTGAAATTATTCAACACTATAGACTTTTTCATAGTAGTGAAACAGAAAAAAAGACAAAGCTTCCCATTAGTCATGCCATTCAAGGGTTTCTGTGGTATCCAGTTTTGTAACACAGCTTGATCAAGACATAGGCAATACAGAGAGGACTACTAAATCCAGTAGTTTTTAATTGAATTAATAAAGAATTTTTTAAATGACAAGTTTTTGCACTGTATCTAATTTTCTTTTTCTTTACTTTTTCCATTTCACTGAAATGTAATGCAAAATGGCAGTCCCTCAGATTTGTTTAATGGTCAGTCCAGTGGTCATACAACAAAGTCACTCAAAGAGTAATGTTCCTCTAGTGTAACATCCTCTTAAGAGGATGGAAGATATTTTGCCCACTGGAGACCAT
This sequence comes from Actenoides hombroni, assembly GCA_024336885.1. Taxonomy (NCBI): domain Eukaryota; kingdom Metazoa; phylum Chordata; class Aves; order Coraciiformes; family Alcedinidae; genus Actenoides; species Actenoides hombroni. The sequence goes on along the minus strand of WUAM01006479.1, from coordinate 217,239 downwards.
AAAAAAGGGTTGTGGGTCAGGAAAGGACTGTCTCAGCAGACAGTAGGTGTTCAGTAAAATAGAAAGTGAGGCATAGCAAGATCCAGCTCGACCAACTTCCATAATGTCTATGGTCACTTTTGGCCATGGGGCTTTCCCTGAGGCATCCCCTCTGTGGCTTTGGATATGAGTAGTTTTCATTCTTTCCCTGATATAAAATGCTGGTGCAAATATAAGTGTATACTCTTTAAAACAAAACAAAAATAAAACTAACAAACTACAATAAACAACTTCTAAAGGTTTTACTTACTCTAATGAATTTGTTTTCTCTTTTAGTTCCATGTCCAAATTTGTATGGGCAGCTGAATGCTTTACAGTTCACCCTGGATGAGAGGAGTATTCTTTGGCTAAATCAGTTTGTGTTGGATTTAAAACCGTGTTGTTCTGTAATGGGAATTTTAATAATTTATCATGTGGATTACCAGAGCTGCCTGATCTAAGCTGCCCTGTTAACAAGTCTGAGTAAAAAGTCCTCAGCAATTTGGTTCTGGGTGTTTACAGTTCTAATTGCCAGCAGGCAATGCTCTCAGGATGCTCTGCTGGGTGATTTCACCTACTGAAATTAACACTTCTTGAGTGTCTCACCTCTAAAAATCCACCCAGAGAAGGAGCCACAAGATAAATTACAAGGTTTCTTTAAGGTAATGCTGAGTAGGTTACAAGCATTGCACTTTTGGTGCAACCAAAGTAGGATCCCTACCAAAGGTGTTCATGGCCACATCCAACTCACTTGTACACAGCAAAATGTCTCTGGCTGTGATTATTATTGTATAAATTACAGAAAAGACAGCAAATGAACTCAGTAGGAAGACAAGAACAAGGAAGAATCAGAACCAGAACAAGTGCTGGTAGCTATGAACTGAAAGCTTCCCAGTGGTGAGTCAGCTGGGCTTTTTTTCCTCCAGCCGTGGAAACCATGGTCTGGGCAGCTCCTGCGTGGGGCTGCAGACACCACCTTCAGTGATAGAAATGAAACTGTGAGGAGAGCCCATTCATTCTTCACCTCTGAATCAGGATGTCTACTCATTCAGGCAAGCAGCAGCTCGTGTAGCAAAACACACAGGGCTCACATCATCCCCCTCCAACTCCTCCTCCAAAAAACCTGTTGCTGTTCAGGGCCGCAGTGGAAGTGATTCTTCTTTCTTGTTACTAAGTAGAGAGGGCTCACAATCTGGCTATATTCTGGAATATGCATCTTCCAAAAATCTATGGTACCTTGTAACTATTGGGTCTCTTTCTTACTGGTTAGTGGAGACATGGTTGTTAATTTGTTAATCACCTCTGTTGGGATTTGATGGCGTCCATCCTGCCACTTGACTCCCAGGAACTGGATCTCTTATTTTGGTTTCTTGTTCTGTAAAACTGTTTACTGAAATACCTGGGGAGTGACTGTAGTGAGTTAATTATGTACTCATCTACAACATGTGGAACATACCATTCTTCTCATTGTTCTTGTTGTAACATCCTTTCAAAAAGTCTATTTTGAATAAAATAAAATAGTATACCTGGCTTGATATTCAGACCAAATGCCACATGAGACTAAAGTTGCTGTCTTTAGCATACCTTCTACTGAACGTGAATCAAAGACTAATTTAAGCTGGAAAGTTGTCTGGTCCAAAGCTCTTCTCAAAGCAGGACCAACTCCATCTGGCTGCTCAGGGTACTGTCCAATTGACTTTTCAGTATTTCCAAAGAAGGAGGGTCCACAACCACCCTGGGAGCTTGTTTCACTGCTCGACTGCCATCACTACAAATGTTTTTCTTCTTTGTATCTAATCAGAATTTCCCTTGCTTCACTGTTTGAATGTTGCCTCAGGAAGAAGTTCCTGTCTCAGCCAAGTGGAATTTTAATCAGAAACTTATCCAAACACTTTCATAATTTTTCAAACCTTCTAGATTTCCTTCTTTTCCTTTCAAATCAGAATGAAAACAAACTTTGGAATATTAAAATAATTCCTGTGCCAGAATTGCATATCTTCATCCAACTCTACTTCTGAATTTGTGTCACAATAGGGTTTGTGACTGAGCTATGTCATGTCACATCACACTGTGTGAATGACAATCCTAATGATGACTATCTGTCTCGTCTATATTGTTTCATTTTTGACATGTAGCTAGTTTTAGATAAGGAAAAAAGGATGCAAACATAAAATGTTAAGCACTTTAAATGTTATTTAAAATTTTGTGAAGTTTTACAGAAGACTGTTTTTTTGTATATATGCATACAAATGTGTATGTTTGACATTTGTTAAACTGTGACAGTATAAAGATTGTCTTTATTAAGATCAATTAGGATTCACTCATTTTTTTCTTGAAATGATGATGGTTCTGACCCAAATTGTATATTTTTTCCCAATGTTATAACAACCTGATTCCCAGTGGTTTACCTGGAGGTGGGGGCTTGCTCTCCCACTCAGCATTCTCCATCATCTGCTTGGCCAGTCGCTCGGCATTGCACTGCTCTCGCTTCTGCTGGATCAGCTGCTGCAGCTCTGTTTTGCAGGTGGTGGTCCGCAGGTGGTGTGCAGACGGGGCCGCTGTGCACAGCCTGATAGAGGAGGTACAGAGTGCCCAGCATCTGTGTGTGGTTCCTACTGCCTTTGGCATATGACAGTTGCCTTTGTGATCCATGAAAAAGGGTGACCAGAAAATGTAGCCAGAAGAAGGGACCAGCTGCAAAGGAAAAACACAGCTGAGAAATAGTCTTGCTAAGCTAGAAGATAAGGAGAGGGCAAGCAGAGCTGTGATATCCTTGACCAGGGAAAAGAGAAGGAAAGCTACTGCGCAGGGCCACGTTGAGGTGAGCTGGGGACATGGTTCATTCAGACAGCTGTGGCGGCTGATGACACACAGGGGACAGGAGAGGACAGTGCGGTTGTGTCGGAGGGCGCAGACAAGCGCGGCCACCTGGGCAAGGCCATACACGTGTGTGCAAGGACACCCGGGCACCATGAAGGCCACCCCTGCACAGACATGCGAACTCCACACTCCACTGGCAATCCCCTGTGGGCTGAAGGGACACACCACAACAGAAATCTGTTCCATTTTCTTCCTTGTAAAATATTTCCTAGTGCTATGTAGAAGGAACACTTCTGCGTAGTCTCTTATTTGCTGGTTCTATTTTTGGCCCCCACCTTTGTTTAGCACTAGATGATCTTCTAGGTCCCTTCCAACCCCTAAGATTCTATGATTCTATAAATGCAATAGAATTCTACTAGCATGAGAACAGGTCGCCCAAGCAGAAATTGCTATCTTATGCAGCACACAAAAAAGTTTTCTTTTAGGGGTTTAAGAACTAAATGCATGAATGCTGAGGTCATCAAAAGTTACAGAACAGATACTTGGCTCACCTAACACAAGAACATGGTTTTGAAGTTTTCCCTCCCTTTTTCAGCGAAGATACGTTTATTGAATTAAGGTGCAATTGTGGACTCAAGTGGGGTTTGATTTCAAGTGACTTTTCTTCCTGCACAATTGCTGTGTGCAGTTCCTGGTTATGATCTTGTGATTGGCAATAAAAATAAAGTCCTTCACAATACCTTTTTCTTCTATAGGCAACCACACACAATATCACTTGTAGACACTTAAAGTTAGTTTGTCTGCTTGGTTTCCTAATGATTTTCCTGTTAATGTTATAATAACCCACACTGGCTGAGTCCAGATGCAATGAGCCATAGAGAAAGCATCTTTCCCCATAGAGATCACAGTAACAAGATCATATGTTGCCAAATCCATTCAACATGATGGAAATCCTGAAGTAAAAACCATGTACTAAAGACATCAGTCTTCCTTAAAAAATGATCAATCTAAATGTACATGTTGGACCAACCACTACCAATATGCTTTGCTTTTGTTTTTCTTGCAAGAAAAATTAAACAGCTCGTTTAATGAATTAGTGATTTTCTCTTCCATCATTAGGTCATTTCTAGAACGAAAAAAAACAAAACCCTCCAAGCCCAACTGTATATTTATCATGTTTAGTGCAAAATGGCTAGTGGCAACTGTGCCTTAAAAAGTTGTTCATGACAATTTCAAAGGCTGATAAAAGCCCACTGTCACTCAAGATTTCCCTACACATCATCCTTCTCAGACACATCTGTGTGATTCCAATCCCTGAAGAGACCCTCCAGGGAGGCTGAAGAGGATCTCTGCACAAGAGTGTCCAGCGACAGGACAAGGGGAAATGGTTTTAAACAACAGGAAAAAGGTTTAGATTGGATCTTAGCAAAACTACACCAGGGGAGGTTTAGGTTGGATATTAGGAAGCACAACATCCCTCACAAAGAGGGTGATCAGACACTGGGATGGACTGCCTGTGGAAGTGGTGGAGTTGCCATTCCTGAAGGTGTTTAAGGAGAGACCAGATGTGGCACTTAATACCATGGCCTAGCCAATGTGGTGGTGACAGGTCACAGGCTGGACTTGTTGATCTCAGCAGTCTTTTCCATCCTCGATAACTCTGATTCTGTAATATAACTTTTATGCCCTTTTTTTCCCCTATTACATAAGGTTTCCTAGATTTTCTTCTATCTATGTAACCCTACCATCCTTGTATGTCTACAGCAAATACCTCTGTAACATTACCGTGCTTGTAGAGTTCATAGGGACATTAATATAATTTATATTTATATAAAATTTATATTTATAATTTTACATTCCTCCTGCATTCAACTAATTATTTTTTTTTAATGTAATCAAAGTCTTGAAATCCAAGCTGGAAGTACCAGTGACAACAGAGGCAGAAGTGAAGGATTCCTCTGTAGCTGGCTTTGTGGACTTGAAAAACCTCGATGTTCCCAAGGAGAAATTGGAAGAGAATTCTGTGCTGAAATCTAACACTAAGCACGAAGAAAGCACAAATGAAGCTACTGACAAAAAAGAGTCTGCTCTAAATTTGGGAGTACCTGAAGATGCTCTGAATGAAAAACCCAGAGCAGGAGGGGATGGTGTGGGAATAATATTATTGTATGTGTGTTAAAGCTAATGGGGCAAAGAGAGTGCAGAAATCTTTGTTCTCTTGTTTTTCTACTCCTTTTTTTTATCCTTCCCCTTTTCTCTTCTTCCTTTTCCTCTTCCCACTGCCTTTTGCTCCTCTTTATCCTCTATTAAATATAGAGTTAGAGTTTAATCATAAAGCAGCCATGTGCTGTGAGAGTTCAGAAGAATGTGATATTGTGCTAGGTGAGGTGACATTAAATTAACTGAATGCATGTGAGAGTTCCTACATAGAACACTGAAATCCCTGAAGATTTCATCAAATTTTAAGATCAGAATAGAGGAATGGCTCAGAGCCCACCACGTAGGAGTTCAGAGCAATTAGAGCAATTGTGATAACTGGAATTGATGTGTCCTTTTTCCCCAACACAATATACTGCAGCATGGATGTGTAGGTTTGTGTATGTTGAGTTTGGAACATGGAACTCCTCGAGGCTCTCAGACACTTTAAATTGACTTCTAGCTACTTTGATTCTAAAAACTGCTTCTAAAAACTGCTTTGGGGTTCAGGGATGCTCTGGGCTGTTATCTGCAGACCTCTTTCCTACTGTGGGGTGTCACAGAGACATCCCAGATGGTGTTTGGCAATCGGCAGTTTTTGTAAATCAGGAAAATCTCACTTGCCTTGTTTTAGCTGGTCTTAATTATGTGTACTCCATATCATAAAGGAACCAGAAAAAACTTTTCTCTCTTCACTTCTCTCACAACACTGCTTCTTTAAAACATGCTGGTAGTTAATTGCTTTCAGTTTTATTGCAGGTGGAGTCTCACAAGAGCAGAGCAGAGGAGCAGAAATTCAGATCAGTTGATCCAAAGCATATCTCCTGACTTGTTCTCTCTACATCTAAATTGCACCACTTTGTGTAAACTGTTTCTTAAAATAAACATTCTCATTCACCGAGTCAAGGATAGGAATTAGGAACCTAGCTATCCACTTCAAAAAACCATAAACCCCTTGTTCTGTTGCTGTTCTAGATGATACTCTTCAAAAAACCACATTTCACGGCATTCAGAGATTTCTAAAAAGAGTGTTGACAATGCTTCCATTAATAGCATCAATATTGTTCAAAGGGTTCAAGGTAATTTCATTCTCAAAACTGTTGCCAGTGTTATGATTTAGCCCCACAGTTACATAAATGAGTCAAGTAAATCTGGAGGGCAACAGCAATACCGATAAGCCTTGCACTGCTGGCCTTTTGACATGCTGTAAGAACATAAATCCTTCCAAGATCCTGGTGAACTTTACTGCAAGGTAAGAGGCCTGTGGGTCTTAGGCAACTGGAAGATGATCCTTTCCTGCTGAAGAGCGGAAAGAATCCTCCCCAGTCACATGGATGCATGGTACAATCATTGTCCACACAAGCCTCATCCACCACATTCTTCTGCCCAGCAGCTTACAGAAGGAGAATCCCCTGTGGCCAAAATTTCTTAACTTTTATGTAGATCATTGTGGTCAATTACAATGCGGCAAGCTGTGTTATGTTTCTCTGTCATTATAATAATCAAATATATAACATCCATAATGAAAGGCACATTTGTGAACTTTGTGGAAGTGCACTGGCTCTAAAAGAAACCTGCTTTCTTTGGCCAAAAGAACAAGAAGCTTGAGGGGGGAAATCATGGAAATCAACAGATACTCTAGGGACAATGCATTTAACAAAACAAAAAGGTCACTGTGTTATGAAAAGTTTGAGTAAGTTTTTAAAGACTCACTTTCAAGGTTTCATCCAAGTTTTGCTCACACTTTCTTCCTTTGTATGTCTATCTAATAATCTGGGGGGGATTCAGTAAGGGTACAAAGCAAATTTGCAGGCACCAGTTCTATTTCCACATTACAAAATAAAATAAGTTATAATAATTCAATAGCTTAAATTTAGCTTTAAAACAAGATAAAATACAAATGAGCAAAATCCCCTCACACCCTCACACTTTATACACCAAATTGATGTCTACTTTCTTCTTTTTAAGTAGTACTTGTAAAAATTAGAAATATTAGCTCCATGAGGTTACTTCAGGTTATGAGAAGACTTCAAAACACATTTATATAAATTTCCCTCTCTCACCTTCAAAGAATATTTAAAACCTGACAGCTCAGAGATGAACTAATGTCAACATAAGACCTAAAACAATGTTACTTTGACTTCTTCTAGTGCTGATTTTTCCAAATGATGTCTATCACCTATAGAACTTTGGGTTTAACAAAGCTTTCAGTTTTCAAATGCTTGCTAGTTACAGTGGCTCCCAACCTCAGCCTGCTAGAACTAGTGAACAGGCAGGCACGAGGAGCAGCAGCTTCGTTTTCTAAACACACAGGAAGAGTAATTTCCTCTTCCCATCCTCCTACCACCCTCCAATCTGTGTTCTGGATCAGTAGATAACTCTGAATCCTTGCAGGATTCCATTCAGTGTCTCTTTTGCCAGCGTTGACCAAGAAATAGAGATGGTTTCTGGTGATGTAGCAGTGGCTTGCACATTCCCTGGAGGGCAGCTGGGCACTGGAATAACATACACACTGTTTTTAACTTCTATACAACTCAATCTTTATCCTTCATCTGCCCTTTTAGTTTTCATTGCTATCAAACCACTTGTTATTTAATTATTGCTTGCACAATGGTATTAAAAAAAAAATCAACCTTTACTCTATATTCTGCAGGGCTGCTGAAGCTGCTTCACTGGGAAAGGCATCAAAGATGTAACTAGACAGAAATGTTAATAGTCAGTGGAAAAGACTGAGACCAATCCCAAGTGACAGGACTCCTGTCCATGAGAAGATACTACAGGCCAATAAATGATGTGCAGCTTGAGAATAAATCCCATTAATTGAAGTTTTCCCCCTGAAGGGAGGCTGCAAACTGCAGTTGCCTAAAGGGGAAAACCACTGATCAAATTATTCTACACACATCTCCTAGAATCTGGCTGTCTCTCTACAGCAGTCTGGTTACAGAAAAGGCTGGGATTTTTTCCTCTCAGGTGTGGAGCTTCTCAGGTACTTAGGTTGGTTGACAACAGAAGCTGGATCCAGTTATGACAGGTGTTTCTGGAGTGTAGTAATCTGGAAAGAGGGAAGAGTAGTTATATTTCCATCAACATTAGCTGCAGAGGGTAATCCTGGCTCTGAAGGTGCTGATCCCTGCTCTGCTCTCCTTCAAGAGCCTCCCCTAAGCATCCTCCTGGTGTGTATTCATCAGGCAGTGAGGTGTGAGGGCTGATCTGATTAGAAGGCCAGGAGGGAGACTTAACAAATTAAGACCTAATCAAAGTAGTGAAAGGAATCAAACAAACTTCCCTAGTAGGTGTGAAATGAGGTTAAACAGCAAACAGCTCTTGCTTTAACATTTACATAACTGAAACATAAGTTATACTCTTTGTAAGCCTCCGTTATTCACACCTTCTCTCAGATGTTTTCTTTTAATACATCCTCTTCCCTGGATTGTAAATCTAAAGCAAAAGTATCACTATTCTGAAGAAACGCCTGCTTCTGCATTAGCTTCCTGAAAAGTCCATTTGGTTTTGCAAGCAGCTCCTCGTGTTTTCCGCATTCGAGGATCCTACCCTGCCCAAGGAGGGCAACGGAGCCCTTCCCTCAGGACTGCTGCCACAACCCTGTGTCGTGGGGACCAGCATACATGGTGAGAGGCAGCTGCACCCTCAAAGGGTTTGAGCGAGAAAGAGGATGGGGAAAGAGGAGGGTTCAGAGGGAGCACAGACACTGCCTGAAACATCTTCAATGAAACCAGCACAGCGTGGGCAAAACAAGGGTACAAAGCTCCCCATCTCCATGTAGAGCACTTGATGTTTACAGTCCCTTTCAAAGATCCAAATTGATGCCAGAAGGAGCTGTAAACTGGCTTCGTTATGAAATTAATGGAATTATCATCTGTGATGATACAGGGAAACAAAGTAGAGATTTTAAAACAATCTGTTTGGGGAACTGCATCATAAGGGTTATCAGATTTGCATAAATACATGCATTGTTCCAGGAATCTTCTAAAAGAGCCTCTGGGCTCTCATTTTTACACTTGCTTTACTCTATCTATGTAATTCAGCTAATCCACCAGTGTGATGCCATGTCTAAGATTGTATTTTTTTTAATGACCTTTCCAGGCTGCAGAGCTGGAAGGGCAGTCGGTTTCATGCTTTATGTTAAAAATACTTGTTTTGCTGCAGCCTCTCCAATCTGGTTCCTGCCTGGTTCTCCTGAGCTGGAGGAAGTGGTTTCCTGTCAGAGCTGTACCATCTTGGACAGGATTTCAGTGCCTGGTCCAAATGGAAGCTGACCCAGGATTCCTCTAGTCAAAGCAGACTCCTGCAGCCAGAAGCATAAAATGTTATGTTTGGATAGTCATCTTAATAAATAAAAGGCTATGTGCCTTAGACTGTGAGGTTTAAATTCTGTAGAGAAACAGCATGACACCAGCAGTCTTGGCACTGGCATTTCAGTGGATTCTATGGAATTTTCATTTCAGAATGTTTAATAGGTCTGTTCCACTCATCTTTTATGGAGGAATATTGTGTTTTTTGGAGCAGAGGTTTCTAACACTAATGCTTAGTGTCGCCGGATCAAGTGTTATCTGCCGAAAATCCTGTGCCCCCAAAATATCCGGCGTTCCCACCAATAATTGTGGTCCGGTGGCTTGCTGGAATTTACTAAAGACGACTTTCCCGGCCCCGATGGTATTCACCCCAGCAAAGGTCATGGTCCAGTCGCCTGACGGTGTTACCCCAGATGCAAGCCCTTACAGGTTCCCTACAAATATCTCAGCACTGGCAAGGTTATCATTATTATAGCAAGGTTGTTTTCCTTGCCAAAAAAAATTTTTAATGCCAATCATCAGAGACAAGCTTCTGACAGACACAGTGATTCTGCTGATTATATTTCAAGTGACCCTTGTAATTGGTGAACATCCACTGGTGGTGAAGTTTCAGCATTAAACTTTAACTTCTCTCATTTGAGGTCTTAATTGTGATTTGAAATGTTTGATGGCTCGGCTGACCTTTTTCTGGATTAGCTGAAGTCTGCAGTGTATATTTGTATTTTCATTAGACCCCTTCTTAAAAATAAATCATCCATTCAAAGCAGAAGCTGATTTAGCCTATTTTTCTACCTCCTGCAAGCTCACAATCCACTCCAGCATGTCAATTTAAAACAAATAGCCTCCATGACAATTTGGAAGACAATTAGTACATAAAAACCTGTGTGATCTGCTTCACTTACAATAAGAACTGGTCATAAAGCAGCAGGAATTGACTGTCTGCAATGGAGTTTGAGCTCCATCTATTTTGGCTCACCAATCTGCAATCTGAAATTCCTCCATTGTTACTGGTTCAAAAGAAATGTGAAATGCCTGAGGTAAACTGGGATATTCATGCCACTTTTGGTCCCAGTTGCTGGAATAAAATGAGATATCTCCTTAGCTTTTGAGAAATGATCCCTTAGGAAGCAGTGAAGGACAAACTGAAGTGCTTTGGAAGCTGACTCTGTGTTTACATCCTACAGCAAACAGACAGGGAAACAATACTTAGACTGAAATAGATGGTTTAATACCCAGATGAAAAGAAAATAAAAAATAAAATGTATTAACACCAGGCCTTTACAAAATTTATTAACTGTGTACAGGACAAAAGCTTTGTTTTTTCCCAGACTTTCCCTCCACTCCTGTTCTGTCTTAATTTTAAACAGACCAAAATCAACAGTGAAATACAAAATGAGGCACTAAAAGTTACACCTGCCTTTTTTTCCTAAATACCCACGTGTTGCTCACGTGCTCTGCTCTCCAAGGAGCAGGGGCTATTAGTCCCCCTCTCACAACTCCTCTCCCCAGAGGAGCAAAGGATGATGACAACTTCGTTTCCTCTCAAAAGCCACTACCTTGAACATCCACTCTGTGGATGTTTGCTCCTGGATACACTGTTATTCAGTCTATTTTTCTTATCAGAAGTTGTATTTTTGTCATTACGCTCTCTAAGGAACAGAAACAGAAAACTGACCAACACCTAGTCTCACAAACACAGTAGCACCATAATATGTTAGAGACCACTGACCTGCTGTCAGGTGTGTCTGAGGATTTGGAAGTGGGGACAGGACAAGCAGACACACAAATCACCCCATTTTCATAGGAATAACCACAAAAATAATCCTGCCAGAAATAATAAAAAGTACTGGTAAAGCAGTTTCTCAAGTTCTGAATATCCTGAATACAGTTATCTTTATTATTAAAAGAAGAAGCAGTTTAAGAAAGAACATAATTTTCTGTAAATGGTATAGTGTGGCAAGGGATCCAGACTGCATAAAAGCCCGTTCTAAAGATATAAATGGAGGACAGCCACCCACACATGGAATTTTAGTACTCCTTCTTCATGTTCATTCCAGTGTCTGAGCAACAGTCTTCTCAATTAACTGTATCTGGTGATTCTGTGCCACTATATAGGCTTGTGGTTATATAGAGAAGGTGGAATACTGTTTTGCAATGTAATTATTCCCTGCCCTTGCAGTGCCGTGGCTCATTCTGGGTCTGTATCAAATTACTGTGATTCAACTTAACCTCTGTCAGCACTGAGCTATTTGAGCTGTTTGCTGTTTCGTGTGCTCATCTCCCCTGTGCTTCTGGAGCTCCTTGGTCAGTTGAGCAGATCAATGAACACTTCATGCTGAAATTCTGCTGCACTTCTGTGCTCCTCAGTGCCTGGCTTGTTAATCAATGCAAACAAAGTGAGCTAGAAGTTGTGTTTCTAATTTATGCCTATTTTAGAGCAACACTAAAAATGTAGCTTTGGTATCCACTGGCTCTTTCTTTACAGAGGTGCAAATAGATGGAAAAACGTAAAAGGAATTACTAAAATTCTAATTTTACTAGAAGTGGCTTTGTGATCAAAAACCGTTTGTTCAAAGTAGTTTGATGTTTTTAAATGAAAAACAGCTAGAATTTTTGCTCACTTCATCTGAAGTTGACTCAAACCTTCCAGTTAAAATCCAAATGAAACCCTTTTTGTGTGTTTTGTATTGGGCTTATTCCTCATTTTTTGCCTACAGAAGGATTTGTTCTGTGTTGATGCACATTCTCCTCCAACTCTTTTGCTATGTAAATATTATGGGCTGTTACTTACATTTCAGAAGTTGAGTGCCCACAGAACTTCACAGGCACGTGGCTCTCTAAAAACCACTCCCTTAATCAGACATAGAAAGTCACCCTTTTCCATTGTGATACAACTGATATCTGTTGTGCCTCTGTTCACTCTCAGACTGTAACATGAAATGTTCTATGACTTCTGCTAGCTTAGTGTAGCCTGCTTGGTTCTTGACAGCATCTGTTAAACTGGCATCTGTTTTGCAACTGCTGATGTTATTCTTTGGCCATGCAGTAATGTAGCAACAACTACTAGTTTATGTTGTGACAAATATTTTTTTCAATTTATTGTGGTTTGAGCCTTAAGTTTAATGCCTTGCGAGAATTGTGTTTTAATTTTGCTGCTGTCCTCCCAGGCAAATTATTCATCTGCTGAGAACATCGGTCCCCACACTCACCCCTAGATACATGAGCATGATATGAAGCTTGTCTGCTTTTAGTTCTTAAAAACAAAAAACAAAACACACACACAAAAAAAACCAAAACAACACAAAACTCTCTTCCCTACACCAGCTTGTTGTCACCTTATGCTCAGCAGCCAGGGGCGAAACCGGTAAATCTTACTGTAGCTAACAAGCTAGAAGCTGACAAGTATATTAAGGCTGAAGTGTTCCAGCAAAGAGACATATAATGGAGAAATGCATGTTTCTAAGCCATCGAGAAAGCAATCACAGAGGCTGTTAAAGCTTAGTGTACCGTACAAGCTAGAAGGTGCGAAGTATATTCAGGGTGAAGAGTTCCAGCTAAGAGACTTCAATCTAGCGAGAACTGCATGTTTCTGAGATGCATCGAGAAATCAACGATCGCTGGGAGCTGCCCACTGTCCCTGCCACCCACCTGTAGCTTGTTTCTAAATTCTCTGGGAAATGGAGCAGCCCATTCCAATGCAGACCAAAAATTCCCACTGCTGCCCGTAACGCAAACGAGTTAAACCTCTGCGCTGCCCCTGACGCGCGGGAAAATTGCTTTTCAGCTCGGCGCCGACAAAAAGCAGCCGTGCATCACTTGCCAATATCGAGCCCGTTCATAAACAAATTACCTAAGAAATGTTGAAACACAGCGCTGCAGAAGCAAATTGTTTCCACGCTTCCTGTCCTCATAGGAACGAACAGAGCTTATCTCTGTTCCAGATGCCACAGAGACACCCACACCACCTTCACCAGTGAGGTGAAGAGGCTAAGGGAGAGGTTTTGAATACTTATATCAGATAATGCATTATCAAAGGAACAGATAAAATATTCATGCCTCGTTTATCCTCCCCTCAGAAATAGTCAGAAACCCTATTATTTGTAATGATGAAAGTAACTTCAGTGAAACACTCACACGTCCTACTCACTACCAATGCTGCCTTGACAAAAATCAAATGCTCTCTCTCTTTAATATCCCTGTTCCTACAACAGTATAGTGATCTTACTCTTATTGAAATGATAGTAGTCTGATCTTCATTGTTCAATAATACTGAACCAGTGGGGATATAAATAGGTGGGCTAGTGTGATATGATGTTTAAGCATTTAGGCTCATGAAATAAACTTTAAAAGGTTTCAGTGTAGCTGTCTCAAAAATTAGCCTCATGTTAGCCAAATAAATTTTGGAATAATGTTTGGAAAGAACAGTACCTGCAGCGTGCTATTTATAGCCTCCCTTGGAGCCACTATTGTGTAAAACATAATTAAAGACTTTCTAAAATGCGCAGTACAGCCTAGGTCAGGTAAATACATAATCAGGGAGTTATTAATGGAGCTGCAATTAAGACCGAGGGGGGTGGACAGGGGGAGAGGGGGGGGGGTCTAGAGGCCAGAAAGGGGGGTAGAGAAAAGGGGGGGGGGGGGGGGCTATGGGATAAAGGGAGGAGCAGGAATTGGGGGGGTCTATAGGATAAAGGGGGGGTCAGAGCAATTGGGGAGGGGTCTATAGGATAAAGGGGGGGGCAGGAATTGGGGAGGGGTCTATAGAATAAAGGGGGGTTCAGAGGAATTGGGGAGGGGTCTATACATCAGATGTTAATACAAACAAATGTTTCAAACTCTAAGTCATTACTAGATAGATACTTGGTGAACAGAAATATGCATCTGGTAGTTGTCTTGTGTGAAATGTCCTTTGTACTTCAAAAGTGTTTCATTATGTACATCTAAACTCGATTTCATTTCTTTCCACTGTAGATGCAGTGCAGGAAATCCTTGTGATATACAGTTCCATTAAAACTGCATACAGATTTGTAGGTACTTCTAATACGAATGTCAGTCAGAAGTCGATGCTCAAAGCTCTGACACTGCTCAATTAGCCTCTGCAGTTTGATTTTCTCTTTAAAAATATGACTTTATGAGAATCTTCCCTGAACGTTTGATGCAAAAATAACGATTTGTTGTATTTTTAAAGGTATTTCTATGCATATGTTCTTGAAGCTGTGATGTGGAGTTTAATTACTGTAGAGAGTTCACTTGATGCAGGGATTGTTGAGGAAAAACAAGGGAAATATTAAAAAAGTTAAATGAGAAGAGCATTAACACGATTCTTATACTGAATTCAGTTTTGGAACCATCACTGCAAGAAAGACATTGAGGGGCTTGAAGAATATCCAGAGAAGGGCAGCAAATATGTGGAAGGCTCTAGAGAACAAGTCTGGTGTAGAGCAGCTGAAGAAACTGGGGTTGTTCAGCCTGTAGAAAAGGAGGCTCAGGGGGGACATGCTGGAATTTGATGTTCCCTCTGATGAAAGACCAGGCTGCTCAAGGGCTCATCCAACCTGGCCTTGAACACCTCCAGGGAGAGGCCATCATGACCTCCCTGGGCAACCTGTCCCAGTGTCTCGCCACCCTCATGGAACAAATTTCTTCCTGATGTCTAGTCCAAATCTGCCCTCCCCAAGCTTCAGTCCATTCCCTCTCATCCTATCACTACAGATAGAACAAGAGGGAATGGCCTCAAGCTGCAGCTGGGTAGGTTTGGACTGGACATACACCTTTATGACACAACCCCAGAACTTGTGCTTTATATTTTCAAAGTTACACTATAAAGAGAATTATTTCCGGCTTAGAATCATTTTTAAAACCCCACAATTCTAACTTCAGGTGTATTTGTTAGCAATTGCTACCCAATGAAGTATGTCCCAGCAGGCATTTTACTTCCAGAAATGTATCACAGCCCCAGAAGGAAGTTACTCAAGTACATCAATATGCAAACAAATGCTTTAGATGACCTTTTGATGAACCAGGTCCTTAATCATCAGCTAATTGGTTCCCTGCCCCTTGCATCGACCAATTGCTTTAATTCTTGAATACTCTTATTTCTTTCATCTTCTATTTTTTATTATGGAATAAAATTTAAGAAGAATAATGGTGGGTGTCTTTATTTCCTCAACACTGCCTGGACATGCACGACCTTGAGAGATTTATTCACTCTAAACCATTAAAACAAGGTGTATGCTTGTTGGTAAAGAATCTTGTAGCTGCCTCTGCTGCCAGATGGAGGTTCATTTCTAGGGGCATCAGCCCCTCATAGGATCTACCTTGCTAAAGGTTTCTAGGTTCTTGTCCACCTGTTGTTCTGTCCTGGGATAATCCTTATTTTTTTTTCTTGTGCCCTGTTATCTCTCTTTGCAGCTGTGCCATGCCTGCAAAAGCTGGAGAAGAGTAGTGCCTGGGGTTTAGCAAGGTAAGTGCAAGGGAGAATACCTAAGAACTCTTTCAAACCCTAATAGATTACCATGGACTGAAACATTTAGGATCTGTTTTTTCATCTAAACCCAGCCTCAGATGTGCAGGTGCAACTCATTAATGTATTGGATTTGCACCTACTTAGGCCAAGGCTGGAATTTTTTAATCTCTCTTTACTTCATAGACATTTGGTATGTGTCACTTATATCATGCCAGACCCCAGGGCGGGGGGAAATTTAATCGCCCAGGAACTTCAGAAAGGTACACTCTGAGATTTCAAATCTATGCTGCAGCAGTGAGCCAAGACTCCAAAACAGCACTCACTTCTCACAGCAGAGGTGGAGGACACTAACCACTGCTGAGTGTCTGTCCCATTTCCCTGTTTTCTACCACCCTACCTTTCCATCACCCCCTGATTCCAAATACTGATGCTCTAGCTCAGGTTCCTCACATGCACATGACAGTCACCACACAGATATTCTCACAGAGCAGCTGACAAGCCTTGACACAGGCAAATTTCCCAAGAAGTACACAGGAAACTACTTCATTGTCATCTTCAAGCCCAATTTTATATGCCCAGGTGTGTAAATTAAAGCTAATGAGAAAATTGACTCAATCCCTCCAAGAAACTCCCAGTTCACCTGACATACAATCAGTTCAGTTCAAAGGTAACTCAGGCTTTGCTAGAAGATATATTTTTTGAACAATGCCATTTTAAAAACAAAGCCTCTGGTTTGATTTTCACAGTACATCTTAGTTTTAAAGAAACAAGATAATAGCCTCATTCAGAGACCCCAAAGACAACCCACTCAAAATGGTGGGAATTTTAGATGCAAAGATGAACTAAGGAGTGTGCAAAGATGGATGAGAACGAGGGAAAACAGGAACAAATGCTTTGGAATATTTGGATAATTTTTCTTCAGACTTGAATTTAACAACTTGTAAATTTAGCTGTTATTAGGTATTATAAAATTAGGACAATGGGTCTGCTTGGTAACACTGATGAAAGGGTCAAGAGTCTATGGGTAAAAATCAAGGGGAAGGCCAACAAGACAAATACTGTGAGAGTCTGTTACATGTGAGAGTCTGTTACAGATGACCCTACCAGGATAACGAGGCTGATGCAATGCTCTGTAAGCAGCTGTGAGAGCTTTCACAATCACTAGCTCTTGTGGGGAATTTCAACTTCCTGGATATCTTTTGGGAATACAATACCACAGAGAGGGAACCAAACTGAATTAATCTGATCCTGAAAGCAAATTCAAATTGCTTTCTTCCCTCAAGGTATTATAACAATTTTATTTTAATAATTTAATACATGGTTCCTTCAGGGCATAATTATGAGTGGTTAAGTACTTGTGTAGAGTTTTATATATTCCTTCCTGTGTCTTTAGTGGAAAGTTTTGATTTAAGAAGTTCAGCTGAATGTTGGGGGGGAAAAAGATCAGATCAGCACTTTACAACATAAATTAGTCTGGTAGATATTTTGTCAAGCTAAAGTCAGATTTTTACCTCTTGAACAGAGGCCAGTGGAGAAATTTGCTGAATGTCTTGGGGGAGCCTCAAAGGGCTCTAGGTGTCTGTGTGAGGCAGCTGAACTGAGCCCATCATTATGATCATTTTAGCCTCCTTCTAATTATCACTGATAGCTTTTTCTGCTGGCTGTGAGAGTTTGCACTGTATGCACATAGGTCAACACACAGAGACTTTGAAGACAAAAAACTAAAACCATACATTTTCATCATCCAGCTCTTTTATCCTTGGGGCTTGATAATACTACAGCCTGTAAGATGGGATTCTGTAAAACTGCACCACCTGCAGCAGTATGGAAATTTCACTCTCTGAATGCCCTAACTTTTGGTTTGGTATAGATAGTGATGGGAAAAATATTAGGGTTTGCATGAAATAGACTATTTCAATGTTTCTTCAAAGATGTTGATCTTCAAAATGCAGATTAACAAAGAAAGTCTGGTTGGGGTCATAAAGGCTGGGGGCAGCCTTGGCTGCAGTGACATGAGATGGTGGAGTTCAGGATCATACAAGGAAGAAGCAGGTCAGTAAATTAGCATTGCAACCCTGGACATCAGGAGGGCTAATTTTGAGCACTTCACAGATCTACTTGGAGGAATCCCATGCACTAGAAGGTAGAGGTGCCAAGAGAGCTGGTTAATATACAAACACCACTTCTTCCAAGGAGCCAGACAGATCCCCACTCAGAGATGATTTACGCTGTTTTCTTTTGGCAGTAAAATACATCAAATCCTTCAGAGAGTGGGTGGAACCAGAACTGCCTTCCCCATCAGTCAGTCCAGGCTCAGACTGGAAAAGCCAGTGGTCAGCAGATGCGTGACCAATGTGTTCCCTGGACCAGCATTAGCCCAAGACCAGCAGTGCCTGTGCAGCTGGTCCAGAAAGGAGACCTTGGTTTTCCTACACAGGCTGGGACTGGGACCAGTTTGGGGTCTGAGAGGGGAAACCAGTTGGGTACTTGGCCGAGTTTGGGAGTGGGAAGGGAAACCAGTGGGGGACTGGGACCAATTTGGGACTGGGACTGGGACCAGTTTGGGATTGGAGAGGGACCAGTTAGGGGCTGGGACGGTAAACCAGTTTGGGCCTGGGCCCAGTTTGGAACTGAGACTGGGCCCAGTTTGGGGCTGGGAGGGGAAACCAGTTTGGGCTCCTCATGTGCAGTGTGACAAAAATAATGCAAAACTGTCTGAACAAACTCCACTCTTGGTCAAGCTGACACTTTTATTTTTCTTATAGCTTTCAATGCAATGTTTTCTGGCAAATAATTCCTAATGAGTGAATCTTTCAAAAGAAAAAACTGAACCAGGAGTGACACCAGGTGACAATGATGCTGAGGGTGGGGCACTTTGATTTTTCAGTTTGTTGGATGAATGGAGGAAAGAGGGAAAAGCCTCTCCTAGCTCCCTGGCACTGCATGTGTTCCAGCTGAGGGTGGCTGTCCTTCAGCACATTTTACAGAGACATTGAAGTGAGAATTACCTTCCTGCCTTCTGTGCAGACTCACCTGTGAAATCTGCAACACAGGCACATCACGCTTCAATCCTAGTCTGGTTCCCAAAAGGGCAGCCTCCACTCCCAAGATTCTTGGTTATTTCACTCAGACTCGTGTGAAAAATGGGTCACCGTGTAACAATGATTGCAGCTAGCATAGGTGCACATGGTAGGGATAAGTCATTAATCAATTGAAAACTGTGTTGCAGATTGATGACAGAAAGTAAGCAGTAGGATGTATGCATGACATGATGTAAAGTAAGCATGACAAGATGTAAAAGGAACAGATCAGATATAAAGGAGGGGAGAGAAAAGATTTGCATACGTTTTGACTCAGGTACTTGAAAGCTTGACCATTTACTGTGTTACATCGGTAGACACAGATCAGGCCTCAAAAGAGTGCCGCAGGGCTTTAAAAAGTATGAAACATAGTTGGGGTAATACATTCTGTATTTCTGCATTTATGCTTTGGATTTGGAGATTTTGCACTTTAAAAAAAAATTTCTTATTTTCATTTCTTTCTTATTTTTCCTTAAATGAAAACTGACATTCTTTCAAAAGGTTGCAGTCTAATTGCTGGTCTCTATGAATACTTCCAGAAATTGCAAGGCTTGGGATAAAAAAAGGACATAGTTGTATAACAGTATTTTTAGTTATAAGGCCTGGCTTTTTATTATAAAGCCTTCTGGGTGATATCTATTAAGTATACTGCAATTCCCAGGGCTCTTCTTGTGCCATAGGACAGAGGACTGAAGAATAAAAATGGGAGAGAAACCGTTTTATGTCAGGACTTTTGTATGACTTTGAAATACTTTCTGGAGCACAGTTTATGGCATAAGGCTTCTGCTGCTACCTGAAGGGTGCCCCAATACATGCTAAAATACTGTACTGGCCTTGGCTGCTTCACCTAAATTTTACCTGCTGTATTCTCAGGTGGGTAATTAGATGGAAATTCACCCTTAAGTCTAAGAAAAGTAGACTTGAGGAAGGCATAGGATGAAACCAATGCATTTTGGTGGTAGATAGTAAAGGGAAAGACTTCTACCTACCTGTACATGAACCATGTCTGCCCAGCAATATGCAGGCATCCAGACTAAGTCACACAACTGGTGAGACCATGAGTACACCCCTCCTGTTGGCAGAGAGATCTTTGTGTTCTACAGACACTTTTTGTTGAAATCTTTGCCTACCTGCTTTTATTTTTGCTTTGTATGGTTAATATGTCCTGGGTTTTTCATGTAATCAGCATATCCATTTACACAGCAATTAAAATCAGATGTATTTTGTTGTGTGGATACATACAGAGTTGTGACACCTGGCCTAGATGGTGTATGTGAAGTTCAGAAAATTATCTAGAGGCATTGGGAGTTGTAAAGGGGACATTCTTGATTTGTTTGGTTTGTGTCAGCTCCTGTTCCTCTTGGAAGAGTTGCTTATACTATGGTGCTGTCAGGAAGAATCTTGTGTGCACCCAAGAGACACAGTGACATGGACCATCTTGAGGGATCTGAAGTTGAGATGTGGTTTGAGTAATTATGAACTTTAAAACCACTCACTTCATCTATATTTATTTATTTTTATAACTCATTAATTATTACCCAGTATTCCCTAATATTTTAATAGCTCACTTAGTGTATTTTGAGTTTTTTCACTGCAAAGGAACGAACTAAAATCAAACTTTTTTTTTTTACACAAATATTACATATTAAATACACGAAATATATATAGTTTCCACAATATGCTTAAGTCAAATGAGTTTTATACTATCAGAGCACACAGCTTATTTACTGAACATGTCCCCTTAAAGCATATTCTCCCTTGAAAAGATATCAAGACTTACATCATTTGCAAAGTAAGAAGGAAAATGGAAAGGTAATACAAATGAAGAAAAAAGAATAGTCAGTCCATGGATTTTCCTGTCTAAGATTAATTCTCAGTTTATCATTGATCCTGGGGCAAACCCGACACTCCTCCTTCCCACAGAGTGTGAATTGAAACCATTATCTGAACACTGAGAAAAAGCAGAGGCATATAGATGGGGTATAGTTGAGGTTACCTCAATAAAACCCAAATCCAGAGGATCAGACCCAAATCCGTAGGGATCAGTCCCAAATCCAGGGAATCAGACCCAATTCCATGAGCAGCCGACCCGTATTGAGGAGATCACTGAAAAATCCAGGGAATCAGACCCAAATCCGTGGGGATCAGACCCAAATCCATGGGGATCAGACCCAAATCCGTAGGAATCAGTGTCAAATCCAGGGAATCAGACCCAATTCCTTGCACATCAGACCCATATCCAGGGGATGACAAGAATTTTGTCCCTAATGTTGGGGACACAACAGATTTCCCTTTGAAGTGGGTCAGAAAGGCAATAATTTTTTCTAAAAAAAAAAATAAATATTCCAGCAAACTTGTGAAAGTACTCCATATCAGAAATATAATCAGAGAATAAAGAAAGGTAGGAAAGGTGAGCAGTTACTGTTAGACTGCACTAACTGCTCTGGATAAAATTATTCAAATATTAATAAAATATTAAAAAGTATAAATATCCTTCAGATAGCAGAGATACTTCTTCAACTGAAGCTATTGGTAAGAGATCACAAATACCTTGACCTAAAACTTCACAATCTGCAGGACATGTGCAAAGAGAGCCTGAACATAGATTAACATAGTTGAATATGTGTGTATGAACATCTGTAGCACTCACGGCATATGCTGCATTTTGTA
This sequence comes from Actenoides hombroni, assembly GCA_024336885.1. Taxonomy (NCBI): domain Eukaryota; kingdom Metazoa; phylum Chordata; class Aves; order Coraciiformes; family Alcedinidae; genus Actenoides; species Actenoides hombroni. Next base: position 195,676 of record WUAM01006479.1, on the reverse strand, counting down.
AATGCCATTGTGGCCTTTCTTCCAAAGTTCTCTGTTTCTACAGCACCTGGAGAACATGTTATAATATTTAGTTAGATATCTTGGCCATATGGGGATTTTTGGTTTGGTTTGTTGTTATTTTTTCTTTTTATTATTCTGTGCCTGCTTGATTGTAGCTTTTATGAAGAAACGTAGAAAGAGTCATAACGACAATATAACAAATCATTCCCAAAGCAAATATAATGAGGGAAATGAGGAGAAGAAATGGAGAAGTATTTACATGATGTGAATTTTCTATGTGTTCCCCAAAATAGAACCAAAGGAATATACTGTATTACTAATTGTAAGGAAGTTAAAAATGTTCAGTGTATTTTTACAACTTAATGAATTACCACAGTGCTTACCCCCACACTCATTTGTTTCTTGGCAACACATGAAATACTAACATTGTTACCTACTAATGTGAGAATAAATAACATTTAGTAGCTGAGAGTGCATTGTGCTGTACTGAAAGCTATGAAGTTGTATTACAAAATGGGGGCTCATGTGGAAACACAGATGGCTGAGTCTGCATGAGCAAATTTATTTCTCAATCTGGAAAACAACATTTCCAAACGTGAAATTTGAGCCACCATGTGCAACTCTGGTAAAAATACCCTGCAGATTTCAAGAAAAGATCTTTTAAAGTAACAAAACTGGAAAATCCTGTGTGGTGGTCAAAGGGGAATTTGGTGTATGGCAAAACCTGGCTGGAAATGAAGAGTCAGCAAGTTCTGTTCCCTTTTAGGCTTGCAGTGCATAAATAGACTGTTACACTTCTTCCCCTTTTTCCTCCCCAGAAACCATCTAATGAACTATTAGTAGATTTCTGATATAACAATATCAACACAAAACTCTTAAGTAACACCATGTTTAAGGATAATACATGACACAGGTTTTACAGTAAGGATAAAGTACAACTTAAAGTATATTTTTAATGAGTTATATTTTTTAGATATCCAGGCACATATATTTTGTAATAGGTATTTGATGTCATTTTACAGAGTTTCAAGAATTATATTAAGGAGTGATAAGAATGCTACCCTTCAAAATAATATAGTACATTATAATTCAATGGAAGAATAGTTAGTTTCTAAAAGTCAAAGCTCAGTTTATGGTTTTACAATCTAGGTATCTTTAAATGGAGCTACAAACCACTTGTCACATTGACCATAGTACTGGAAATGGCACATGTGAGGCTGTGCCTATTCTGCTACATTAAAGATTCTTATGAGAACATTTCTGAGGACTCTAAAACCATTTTTGTAGACACTTAAAATGAAGTTAATGGCTTTTCTTAAATGCTGATACGACAAATGTAAACAGACCTAATGAATGTGTACAGCTGCTGGATATCTTTGAAAATGAGAATGGAAGATACTCAAAGACCTGAATAATCCATGAGATAGGGCATTATGGAGTGGTCTCAATTGAAAATACTCATTTTTTTCTTGATAGATGGCTTTTTCACATTCTTTTATAAGGAGAAAGGTGACAGATGCAGACCTGCCAGAAATCTAGAAGAACTTGTGGTATTGTTCTTGCTTGTCTGAGCCCAGAGGATCAGGTCGGTTTTCAACACTGCAGAAAATAATAGTGCATCTGTCTCTCAGCATATTCATATCAACCATGGAGCCTTCAGTACATGGCTGATACTGCAATCAGAGCTCATACTCACTGGGTGACTGTGTTGCTGGTTGCCTGGCATGGGCTAAAATTACTCTCAAGAATGGTTTGGGTTGGAAGGGACCTTTCAATGTCATCTAGTCCAACTCCCTTGAAGGAAGCAGGAACATCTGCAACTGAAGCAGGTTGCTCAGAGCCCCAGATCACCTGACTTGCAATGGTTTCAGGGATAGGGTATTGACCACCTGGGAAGCCTGTTCCAGTGACCACCCAGGCTCAAAGGGAACAGCAGGTGGCATCCGTGCAGCATCTTTTTGCTCATATTCTTGGAAGGAATTTGCAGCAAAACACTGCTCCACACTAATACACATTTCAGTTCTAGGTCAGTTTGCTGACTTTCAAAGCTTTACATAATGGATCTCCACCCCTCCCACCATGAGTTAGCCCACAGCCCCCAGACACACGTCCCTGCAGCAGTCTGGTCTGCTTGCTGCATAAACTGTGTCCTGGGACAACTTATGCAAAACTGAACCATCATAGAATTGGTCATCAGAAAAAATATTACCAACCAATTGTCCTGCTAAGACTTGCATGTTTAACACTGTGTGATGTAATTCTATTCCAATATTTGGAAAAATCCATTGCATTAATGTGAGTGACAATTCATTTTCTATACCTTTAGTGTCTAAGGTTATAAACAGCATTCATTAGGAAAAGTGATTATTTCATCACCCCAATTGTTTTTTTTAACACAGAAGCTTCTAAAAGAGCAGTAGGGGGCATTTTTGGTATGCTGGTATTAAAATTTAGTATAATTTGTTATGCATTATCAAATATGGGAAGGAAAACAATGATATACTTACACACAGGTACAGATCCTGCAATACACTCCACGCAGGTGGCCCCTTCCATCTGTGCTGAGACTAGTGTTAGTGAGAAGGAAAGGGGTGGTGGGGGAGATCAGCAGGCTGTTCACTGCAGAACTGGAGCTGTGTCTTGTAAAATGTATTAACTTATTTCAAATTACCCCCCAAAAAGGAAAAAAAGTAATCACCTTCATGATGCACTGGATTTTGCTGCTCACCCTCTGCTGCACTTGCAAACATTTCACCTTTCCAATGCACAGCCAGATGCTGCTGTAAGTCCACACAAGGCGTTACGTACAGCATAGGTGCAGATTCACATGGTCATTATTCCCAGTTAGGGAAGTAATCAATATGATATTTAGCCTAGTTTGCTCACAGGATGCACAAGAAGAATTTGGATCACTGACAAAGTGGTCCTGTTTCACTCACTTTGAAAAGCTGAGAAAGGGTCACTGACCTCAGTGTGTTTAGATTTGCAGACATTATGGAGTTGTCTCCTATTATTACAACACAACACCATCTAAGAGAACATTTGCTCAGATTTAGGTGGCAGGTGGTGCTTTGTGCCATAGGGCCCAGAACAGTCACTGCAGGTTCGTGTTGTGTTTGGCTGCCAACTACACACTTCCATGCACAGTTATGAGATTATTGGTAAAAATCCAAAATCATACTTACAGACTCTAGGAATTTTGTCCTCACAGAAATCTGTTCTCATGTTTGCCATATTTCATCTGCTTGTAAATAAAAAGATCCTTCCTAGCTGTCATCCTTCTCTTACAAGGGAAATCTCTATGAGAGCTCAAGGTAAAACTGGGCATCTTCTATGTGAATATCACTGCTATGGTCACTATCACAGAAGTGGGCATATCCTTGGAGGGTACTGAAACTAGGTTTCATAAAGGGAAGAAACAAAAAGGATTCAGTCATATCAATGTCATGATTTTTACAATTTGAGAAGTTGAAATGTGCCCTGTTAGACCAGCTCTAATGGAAAGCAGTTACAGCTAAATGCTACTCTTGTACATTAGCATAACATGCAAATGATGTGCAAGTATGAAGTTAAATGCAGAGGCAGCTTCCAAGATCAGCAAAAGCAAACAGAGGGAGGGCCGGGGGCTTTTCTCCACAATGGGAAGATTTTTTTTTCCCATTTAAACCAAACATGTACTCGCGTGCCATTCTGGATGCTCCTCCAGTGATAGTTTTTCATCTACTTCCTCTCGTACCTTCACCCATTCCAGAAAAGATTATGTAGTTTCTCTTCTCAATCAGCAGACTAAGAATTTTGTTATAATATTGTTAATTTTGTTTATAATATTGTTTGAGTTTTTTATAATATTTGGCCTTACACATAGATCCAAGGAAACACCTAAATATTCTTGTAGCTGTGGTGCAGTAATAACAATCACACACTCCCATGTGCAGGGATTTACATCATAAGTGAAATTCTGTGTAGACAGGAGATCTGTTTAGATTTACCCACGATGTATATAACACTGTAATATATATAATATGAGGAACTGTGTCATGGGATATTATTTAGACTATACATTCATTTTTTGTAATATATGCATTGCTAAATTCAATAATATTAGGTGTTTGAAGGCACATAGGATTAGTTGCAGGCTGTTTTTCAAGCTACCTCATTGCTAGCAATTTTTCCAGTACTAATTCAAGACTTCTAATAGCAACAAAGAAAAACCATCAACTAGGAAGTCTAGACTCCTGATGTCCAAAGGTAGATAACACTTGTGCCTTCTGAAACAGTTCTGGTCAAGATTCTTTTATCACAAGCTGGACTGGGTACCCTGCCCCATGCACAGCAATACAGGAGATACTTTCAATTCAAATGCTCCAACACCTGGATCAGCTTAACTGGTTGACTCTAACCTTCAGTCTGGAGGTGTTAACTAGTGTGGAGAAGGCAGTTAAAGTTGTGCCTCAGCCTAGACAGGTGACAGCCAGTTGGGTTGGAATGGGAAATTCCTCTTTCTTCAAAGAAACACTCATTTTTATAGGGATTTTTTGTTGGTTTTCATCACTTGAAGCTGCTTAGGACCAATCCTCCAATTTCTTTCTGGTTCCACAGATTGTAAAGCTGCTATTTAACAGCTACTTGGGACTTAAACTGATAACAAAAATCTAAGAGCTTAATTCTTGGATTTAATTCCTAAAGCAGTGAGAATGCCAAAGAAAGTATGAGGAGAAGATGTAAAGCTTTCAATAAGGAACATAATGGTCCAGGGTATATCAATTAGATGTTCTGCCCTCAGGAACATGCAGGACCTATGGTTTCACAACCTGAAGCAATCTTGGCTGCAGATATTCCCATTACTATTTTCTCCTGAGTTTCTTGAATGATTAAACTATGATCTGTCACTGCTAGACCTTCATTCATGAGCAGCAGCAATGTTATTACTTATCCATAAGGGACAAATTGACCTGGGGTTGGGTTTTTATAATCAATTTCCCACTCAAGGCTTGTTAATCAGACAAGCCTCAACATTTTCAGAACCAAAGAAACTTTTCATTATTAGTTCATCATGTACAAACAAAGTGAAGAGTTTCAGTTTGTGCTGCTGTAGATGGCTTTTTGGAATTTCCTCCTGCAATTTGGTCTATAATGGTTCAGACTGTACCATTCTTGCATGTGGTCCATGTTGTCCAGATTTGATGTAGCTGCCTGGCACATTTAAATCCATCTAAATCCCAGAAATAGAAAACTCATAAGCAGTAGACCTCAGATGACTTGAAATGTGCTTTCAGCTTGGGCACTGAAGTGCTGTGATTTTCACGACCTACAAGCAATTTTCTGACATTTTCTGAGGTGCTGAGAATTCCCAAAGCCTCACAAAAGCAGCTTGGTTTCCCGAAATTGAAAGAGGATTAAACGCAAATAAACTTTATGTTAATGAACCCTAAATATCCCGTTTATATTATTTCAAAAGGAAGGTGGGAAAGGCGACAAACAGTAAAGGCTATGGAGTTCATGAAAATCCCATACAGAATAGTTGTTGAGCCGTTAGAACATGAAAAGTACGCTGAAAACATACCTAAAGAAAAAATATTGGTTTTGCCATTTGATAATTTAAGAACTCAGGGGAAAAATGCCACATCATTTATTTGTTACCAGGAGTAAACACCTTGTGGTACTTGGGATTCAGCAGTACTAGCTGGTTCCTGTCTTCCTCGGAGGGTTTCCAGTAATATTTCTGCAAAACTCTTTTCCTGAGATCGAGCTGCAATTAACACGGGTTTCAGTCACTTCTGTGGAGATGTCATTCCACATAACACTATGGCCTTCAGACTGCAACATGAAGATGTCATTTCAGAAAAAAATTAGTGAAGCGTATGCCCAAAGTAGAACAAAAATATGTGTAGAAAGCACAGAGCAGTATCTACATACTTTTGTTAGAAATGTGCTTATATAACGTGTGGAATTGTGACCCAAGAGTTAGGGTTGTGTGTTTTTTCCCATTTTAATTACACTTTTCTTTTTTTCCATATTAATGATACTATCTTGTGATGAATTAGTGAGTTTGCAAATTGAGATTTTTTTTCAAAGGCTTTTGAAATCTGCAACTTTGAAGGGTGAATTGTGCACAGGGAGAGGAAGCCAAAAATTACAGCTGCCATGTCTCAAAGATACTGAGAAAATTAGACAGTAGCAGAAAAAAAAACAAGTATTGGTTTTTTTTACTGTAAATTAATATCTGAACAAAGAATCAAAAAAACCCCAAATTGTTTCAAAACCTGGGGCAGTTGTTTTTCCACAGAAATTCTCAGATTTCACTATTTAGGCTGCAAATATTACGAAGAGAACTTTGCTAGCAGGTTAGTCATTATGCACTAAATTTGTGCTTGTCTTATTTTTCTGTTAGAGAAGATCTGAGAGATTCCTTCTTGGAAAAGTGCTTCTCTGTCCTCCTAGTCCTTTCCCCAGTAAAGCCCTATTGGGTCAAAACCTGAGACACAGCTCCAGTGGTTTGCCTTTAAAAAGTGTCTGCCAAATTAACTTCCCAAACACTACATACAGACACTGTCCCTGTGCTTAAGGGAAGGACACAGAGCACGTTTGCCACTCCTGCCAGTGTTTGGCTGACAGGAGTTGCAGTCAGGAGAGGCCTGGATGATGTCCCTGCTTTGTCTGGGAGCTGCTTTTCAAGCTGAGGGGCTCTCGCTGTTGGTGCCTGCCTGAGCTATGCTGCAGCTGCATTACAGCCAGCTACCCCATCAATCTGGAGCATGATCCCATGCCTTCACTTCCCAACTCGACCTCTAGCCTTCTTCACCACTTCATCTACTTTAAACGAGAGGTGAAAGCAGCTGAATCGAAAACCTTTACTTAAATAAAGTGAAGCAAGTGCAGAACAGGGGGTTTCTCAGTGCAGAATACAGACAGCTCTTCAGCCTTCAGCAGAGAGCTTTGCAAAAAGGGTGCTGGTCACTACATGCCTCAGAAATGATGATGAAAAAGGGGAAAACAACTCTCTCAACTACATCTACCACTCACTGGTGGAATGGAGGAAAAGATCATCAGAAATTGAGATTTTTTACAGAAGTTATTGTGAGTAGGGAAGAAATTAGTTGTCCTTGATTTCTTTGTGAGACTGATGTAATGTCAGCTTCTAGTTTGTTTCTTAACCAAAAGGTAAGTTGCAAAGCACTTCTGAAATTTGGTGTTTAATTGCTGCACTTCTCAAATTCAATGCTTGTTTTTATGGGATTTGAATGATTTCTTAAGGGATTTGCCCTTCAGTTCTGGCAGCCTTTAGAAGAGCAGACATTACTTTGTCATGACAGTTCCATATAGTTAAGTGTTCTCTTCTGCTCTTTATAAACATAACACAAAATTATATTTTAGGGAAAAAAAAAGCCAAAGAACACTTGAACTTATGTAACCTATTATTCATTATTATTTGAAATTAGAAAACATATTGCTGTATTCTAAGAAACAGCACAAACCGCATCTTGTGTTTGACCCCTGAACCTTCCTGATAGAGTAGAGAACGAAATGCTAACTCTCTGAGATCTATTCTTTAACCACTTCCCAATCCACCTTATTACACCTTAACTAAACCCACACTTCTCAAGCTTGGTCGTGATGATCCCATGGGATAGAGTATCAAAAGCCTTGCTGAAGTCAAGGTATATCACATCCAGTGCACTACCCTCATCTAACCATCTAGTGATATCCTCGTAAAAGTTTATTAAATTAGACAAGCATGATTTCCCCTTACAGAATCCATGTTGACTACTTCCCTCACACACACATGTCCCAGCCCCTCCATAACCCTTGGGCTCCCCCAAGCCCCTCCATCATATATGGGCCCCACACCCCCCCACAGACCCTGCAGCCCCAACGCTAGACCCCAGTCCTGCCTGGGACCCCCAGGACCCTCTGGCTCGGGGTCTGCCCCCCCCCCCCGGAGTCTGGCCAGCCCCATCCCCCCCCCCTCACCCTCCTGCCCCCACCCGTGCGGCTTGAGGGGCCCCCGGCGTATTTGGAGGTGTTTTGCTGGTAAACTAAATAGGAATTTAAGAGACATGTTAATGAGATTTTGCATGCCTTTGAACTTGCTAAAAATTGAGAATATATGACTTTTATTTCAACACTCTTATCCTTATTAAAAATTGGTTGCATTCGAACAATTTTGGATCTTTGAATAGCTAGTTCAACACCTGAGAATATGTGTTCTCTTTAGATAAGGCTTTGCTGTTTCATGGAAAAGGGGAACCTTCGCACAAGCAACACCACAAGGCCAAAGATAAGGGGGTCACGTTCACGTGTCTCTTGCAGTAAGGATCTGAAATGTTTTCAGTGAGCCACCAGGTATTGAAGCTGTAGTACAGCTATTCTAAGAATCAAGAAGACTATGTGAAAAGAAGGGGGGAAAAAAAATCAGATACATGGGAAACAACAATATTTTGCAAGAAAGCACCACGCAATACTTGGAGGGACTATTACAAAGAAGCTGTGACCGTGCCCAGCGAGGTGACGCGACACCCGGTGAGGTGACACCACGTCCGTGAGGTGTTGCTGTGCGCGGTGAGGTGACGCCACATCCATCAGGTGACACCGCGCCCAGGAGGTGACACCGCGCCCAGGAGGTGACACTGCACCTGGACAGGTGCCACCGCGCCCAGGAGCTGCCCCCGCTCCCAGGCGGTGACCCCACACCTGGCCCAGTGACACCGTGCCCAGTGAGGTGACACCACACCTGATGGTGGTAGGAATTGTGTGTGTGTGTAATTACATACACACACACACACAGAGACATTTTGGGTGCAAACACAAAATAGACATCCTTATCAGAAGTTTACAAAATTGAGATAAACTATCAAATAGCTATTATTTTTGAATGAGAGTTCTGGAATATTCTTAGAGGAAGATAAATACTGTTGGCAGTTGTGTATTTACAAAAGACTGTAACCTTCAAGGTACACACTGGGTAACAGATGTTTATCCAATACTTCCTATTTTGCTTCTTTTCTGTTGATCTCTAAGGAAGTATCTACAGCACAGCCCTGTCATAAGATTGCTTACTGGTTTAGATGACTAAACCAAGCTTAACAGATCTTAATGAATACTGTAGCTCTGACTTAAGAGCTTAATAAACTGAGATAGAAGTAGCCCAACAAAAGTAAAAAAAAGCAGGGAAAAATAAGGCAAAGTCAAGAAAATCAAGCTGCTAATCATCAGTAAGGACAGCTAAACAGTAGGCTCCAGGTCTGTTGACCTCTTTCCCAGGTTTCTGAAAGAGGTTTTCTAAATCTCTCATACTATGAAGTCTATGGTATGTGAGGTCTATATGTATGCTTATGAAGTATATAGTTGAAAAGCAGAAGGAAGCCAGTGCAAGGCAGCATTCTAATTTTTATTAGAATCATTTTTATTACAAAAACACATGCAATGGTAGCTTTATAAAGTATAAATCCAAGCAAAAGGGCCCTAGGGATGCTAAAGGGACCATAGGGGGCTAAAAGGGCCCTATTGGCCTAAATAGACCCTAGGGGGCTAAAGGGACCCTAGGGGGCTAAAGGGGCCCTAGGGGGCTAAATAGAACCTAGTGGGGCTAAAGGGGCCCTAGGGGGCTAAAGATGCCCTACGGAGGATAAAGGGACCCTAGGGGTCTAAAGGGGCCCTAGGGGGCTAAAGGGTCCCTAGGTAGGCTAAAGGGGCGAAGAAAACTAGGATGTCCTAACTGAGGATGTAATTAACTTCAAACTAGGTAATTGTAAAATAATGAGAAACAATGTATGCACTCCATCTTTTAAACATTTTATTTAAGAATTGTTTGAAGTATTTGGAATAATGTTAGATTAGAATCAAGAATTGAATTCTGGGAACATTTGGAAAATAACATAGAGAATGACCCTATTATAAGAGAGTATTTTATCATTTTTTGTTTTCAATGTTAGGGAAAATGACCTCGGGACGGGTTTCACTGGGTGGTGGCCGCGTCGGCGTCACCGGTCGCCGCCGTGAAGACCTCGCGACGTCAGCATCGGCGTCACCGGTCGCCGCCACCGCGAAGACCTCGTGACGGGTTTCACCATGCGGCATCGGCGTCACCGGTCGCCGTCACCACAAAGACCTCGTGATGGGTTTCACCACGTGGCGTCCGCGTCGGCATCACTGGTCGCCAGCACCACGAAGACCTCGCGACTTATAAAAGGCTCTTGGCATCTTGGAAAATCAGAAGTCTGTATACCTATTCTGCCAACCACAGTCTTCTGATTTGGAAGAACCAGTAAAACACTAAACAACCTTTGTATTTTCTGGGAATTGCTAACATTCAAAAATAGGTAGACTTAAAAAAATGCCATAAAAATTGGTCCAAAAAACCCCTTTCTTCTTTGCTATATAAAACTACTAATTTTTAAAAGAATCAAAATTCTAGAATTGATAAAAAAAACTCAGGTTTGGAGCAAAAAATATGTATTTATTCCCCAGTAAAGTCAAACAGCAGCACACCCCAGCCAGTAACTAAGGGGAACAGCACTGAAAGATGTCAGAGCACATTCTATCAAGCTGACAAGTTATCTAATGCCTACATGAATGAAAAACATGGGAAAAATGCAAATTCAATCACAAACAAAAGAGGTCAAAGCAAGCAAGTATAAGGACATCAGAGCACACTCATGGGATAACGTACAGAGAAATATTTCCTCTTTGACTCTTTGTCATTTTCCTTCTATTATTTCTAAGGATAACTTGTCCTTGTACTCTAAGAAAAATGGGATCATCACAAGGGACCCCAAAATTAACACTGAATTTGCACTGAAGTATTCCCCAAGAGAAACATCCTGTTCCTAGTTTTGCCATCTGTTTTGTTTCTACGTGATGCTCAAAGATAAAGAATCTATTAAGCAGAGCATATATTTAATGTACCACCACCAACCCCCCCCCAGACACGTCCCAAGGGCCCACCACACACAGACAGACATGGCCCATGGGACACACACACACACCCCATGGGACACACACACATCCCGTGGGACACACACATCCCATGGGACACACACGCATCCCGTGGGGCACACACGCATCCCGTGGGGCAGACACACAGCCCCTGAGCAAGAGACACCCACGCTCGCCCCCACACAAACACAACCCCCGGGGCACACACAATTAAAAAAAAAAAGAAACGGATGAGCTAAGTAAGTGACAAAAGTAAGAAATCCAAGGGGATAAAGAGGTGTGTGAGTGGGGGGGGGGGGGGGGGGAGGGAGGAAGGAGATAAAAATTACATTAGGAATGCAGGTATCTACTGTAAATCAGACCACGAGCACCTTCACAAGAGCAGCGCACAGTGGCACAGGGATTTTAGTAAAGTCTGTGTGGAGGAAAGAAAGAGGAAAAAGAGAGAAGAGGAAACACAGTTTGTGAATTCTTTGTAAAGAAGCAAAATTCTATTTTTATAAGTCCAAAAATTCCCATGTAGCATTTTCACTGACATCCTTTCTTTTTCCATCAGAAACATCTTTCCATACATAGTTTAACACCATCAATCATGTGTTCCCTCCTCCTGTCCTACCTTTTGGTAACAGTCACAGTTCACATGTAACAGAACAGAAACTTTTGGAGGGTAGTTTCGCTGTAATACAGAGTACCTCAGAACCAAGCACAACCCCTGGGAACACCATTCCCAGCAGCTCCCGTTCCTCGGCAGCACGGGAGACGATTGCTGCTCCTCGCTGCTTCAGGGTCTCTTTTTTTCCCCAGCTTTTTCCCCCCCCCCCCCCCAACAGGAGATTTTTTTCCCCCGGGGTAGACCCCCCCCCCCCCCCCCCCCCCCTGCGCCGCGGGCCCGCCCCCCGCGACCCCCCCGGGCCTGGCCCCCCACGTGGGCGACCAGAAAATGGGATGACTTTCTTAAGGTGTTTTCTTCCAATCTCATTCTCAACATTTTCAGTCACTAAAAGTTGCAATTGTTTTTTCTGAGACACTTCAGAGCAAGCTTTGCACACATGGGGCTGCTGGGGATGAAGCTAAGTTGACCTGTGTGGGCCATCAGACTGACAGCCAACACATGAAAGGGATAAAAGTGTGAGAAAGTTTGTTCTGAAGATTTTAAGATATTAGGGAGTGTCTCATCACCTGCTGCCCCCTGTCCCCCTGGGACATCCCCTGGCTGTCCCCCCAGTTGTCCCACCCGCCACCATTTCTCTTCCCACACCCCCCCAGCACACGTCCCCAGTGTCCCCAGTCCCCCCAGTTGTCCCACCCAACACCATTTCTCTTCCCAAACCCCTCCCCGGCCCCGGCCCCCGTGTCCCCCGGACCCCCCGCTGGCCCCCCGCCCACCCCTTCGCTTCCCCACCCCGCCCCCCGCCGCTATATAACCCCCCGGTGTCGCGATATAACCCCCTGCTGGCACAATATAGCCCCCTGGCGTCGCGATATAACCCCCTGGCATCGCGATATAACCCCCTGCTGTCGCGATATAACCCCCTGCTGTCGCGATATAACCCCCTGGTGTCCCGACATACCCCCCCGCCCTCCCGCCCTAACCCCCCCCCCTCGCCCCATTACCCCCCCCCCCCCCCCCATGACCCCTCCCGCCCCGCCCAACCAAAATACATCTAAAAAAAACATATAAAAAAAGAAATTTAAAAAACACAGTTTAAAAAATAAATTTAAAAATAAATTTAAAAAAATAAATTACAAAACCCACAAAACAAGCAAAAAAAAACCTGTAAATATTTAGAAAGAGGATAATAAAAAGCAACAAGCTGAGTGTCTGGAGCTGCTTCAGAGGATTTCAGTGCCACAGCCTGGGAGGAGCAGCTCACCTGCTGGGGGGGGTCACTGAAACCTCCCGCCCCCCTCTCACTACCACCCCCCCACACCCACCCCCCCCTCCCCCCACCCCCCTTTCCACACCCCCCTCGCCACACCCCCATAGCCACGCCCTCATAGCCACGCCCTCATAGCCACACCCTCATAGCCATACCCTCATCGCCATACCCCCATAGCCACACCCTCATAGCCACGCCCTCATCGCCACGCCCTCATAGCCATACCCTCATAGCCATGCCCCCATAGCCACACCCCCGATTTCTAATTTCCACATGGTTAAAATTAGGTGAGATAAAAATACTCTTTAGTCTCCGGTCTGTGTCAACACAAAATGTCAACCTTGGGATTAAGAAAGTAAGAAGAGATTATGCAGTGCAGAGTTCTTGTGGGACATCTTCCCTGGGATGAATTTGTGCTAATAATGTCTCCTTTTTCTGCACTCCTGACATCAGGAGGTTTAGGATCTTACCTTGCCCTTGAACATGGATATTCGGAAAGTCAACGCGAGCTGGCGTGAGCCAACGCCAGTCAACGTGGGGTGGCACGGATCAACCCCAGTTGGCGTTAGTCAACACCAGTCAACACCAGTCAACGTGGGGCGGCACGACTCAACACCCGCCAGCATAAGTCAACACCAGTCAACGTTGCTTGGCACAAGCCAAAACCAGTCAACGGGAGTTGGCCCAAGTCAACGTGGGCCAAGCCAGGTCAATACCAGTCAATGGAAGTTGGCAGAAGAAGTTACCTGTTAGTTTTACTAAGTTCAGCAGACTCTGCAGTGCTGGAAGAAGTGGGACTTGCATCTTGCAGAAATTATGGATGATATTATGGTCTTACACTAAATATCTCCCTTTGTTACTGCTGTGTGGATGATGCCAACATCCCAGCAAGAACTGCAGCACAGACATTGCTGTGACTGCCCACTAACAGGTAACTGCAATGGTGGCAGATTTTTAGTTTGCATGCATGTTTACACTTGGCACATCTCTGGTCTGCCTCAGTCTACTTTAAGCACTTTAACAGCACAACTTTCATCTGAACATTAATTTGTTCAGTTTTAAACAGCCTGGTTCTCACCGCTCCTTTTGTTTTAAGGGATTTGAAGTGGTTGACAAAATTAAGAGATTGGAATCCTTTGTTCCCCTACATATTTTTGAGCATTACAATTGGAATTTCCTAGAATAGACTTAGTTTTCCAATATTTCTTTAACTATATGTTAAAGGTGGGGGTCAAGCGTGGGGGGCGTGGACAGCGGGTGGTGGCCACGGGGCGTGGAGGTGCTGAGGAACATCTCATGAGGGTCAGAGGCCACCTGTGGTGGCCAAACTTCCACCGGATCAAGCACCGCCTACAAGTTTTGGGACACAAGAGAAGCCCCTTCTGAAGCAGACGGACCAGTAACCCGGTCTCCAACTCCGTGGCTGTGGGCTAAGCGGCGGGGAGGAGCGGGTGTTTTGCCTTGATGTTCTCAAATTATTATTTTTTTATTATTTTTTTTTATTTTAAACACTGGGGAGATTTATGGTTTCATGGTTTATATAACGAAGCTGTGTTTTAAAATAAATGTGTTTTCAAAGAGTATTTTATATCTGAAAATGTATCCAGCTAATGTGCCAGGCATTTAAAGTTCTTTGAGCAGATGCAGACATGTTTTAATTACACAGTCCTAGCAAAAAAAAAATGTAGTGAGAGCTGCCAAAAAACACAGAGGTGTCTGGGAGCTTTTCAGCACCCTCGTGTGCCCCCCCTCGGCTCTCTCAGGTGTCTGTTCTGGCTCCTCAGGCCTCTTGGGGGCAGCCTGGAGCTGAAGTGCTGCAGGGAGTAGTTGTCAGTGTCCCTGCAGAGTTGGAAAGGTCCAACAGGGAGCGTGGCCACTGTCGAGGCTGAGGAATCAGCCTCGTGGAATCATCTTGGTGGGAAGAGACCTTCAAGATCATCAGCTAACACAGAAACACCACTTTAGATACTCATAACTCGGAAATACAATTTACCCAATGTCTGCCTCCCCCTCACCCCACAACTAACTTGTCTACATTTACTTGGCTGTTTTATTTCACTAATCTGCAACACATTATATATCAAAATTTTAAAAGCCAATATGAAACTGAGTCATCCTCACCACAAAAATTACTAGAACAATTTGATACTTTTGAGTCCAGGCACAACAGTTTCAAAAACTTAAAGAAAATCAAAGACAAATGATAATACTAGAAAGGGACATTATTATTTTATAGCCATAGTCCTGAAGTGAGCGGGAGGAGAGAGAAAAACACACACAGTGGTTTTTCCCTTCTCTGGCCACTTTGATGAACTTACAGATACATAATTTTTCAAGGTCTGTATGTGCTCCTTGAGTCGTGACTTGATTCACAGGTAAACTCCAAGCCCTGCATTCATCAGCCTGATTTACATATAGATGTGCTTGGTGAAAGGTTTTAGAAATACAGACTTTTTTTAATGTTCATGATGGCTATGTCTTTCTAAGTTGAAAGAGAGCATAGAACTAAACTTCAGCTGCTTCTTGGTACAAAATTGCAGTGAATTAATTTCTGTTTCTGGCTTTAGCTTTCTTCGGGTAATATTTGGCCATCATATTGTTATAAAGACTTAAATAGTTTCACAACATTGACTTCATAGCAATCATTCTGCTGTGAGCTTTATTTCAGATCTGCTAGAGAGTAGCTCTGTGGAGAAGGACTTTGGAGTCCTGATAGACAATAAGTTATCCATGGGACAACAATATGCCCCTGTGGTCAAGAAAGCCAATGGTATCCTGGGGTGCTTTAAGAAGAATGTGTCCAGCAGTCCCCCTCTACTCTGCACTAGTGAGACCTCACCTGGAGTATTGTATCCAGTTCTGGGCTTCCCAGTTCAAGAGATACAGAGATCTACTTGAGAGAGTCCAGATACCAAACAAAAACATATGATAGGCCAGGACATACAACTGGCCCTGATGGAAATGGCTAGTTGGCAGACTGTTAGCTTGCCACCTTGGTGTGTATGTGAAGATACAGGGGAGCTTGTGCTGACTATATCCTCCTACAGCTGTGGTTGCTCTAGGTCAATTGCCCCATCAGCACGGTGTCCTTCGGACCTCAGTCTCAAAGCACCTGAATGTAGCAGCAGGAATCCGTGCTAGAGTTGCCAGAACACTCAGTAGCACCCAGTCACTCTCAGCTGGAAAGAGCTCACGTTGGTGAACCAAGCTTGACTCCTGTTGCCCCTCTCATTCAGAAGCTGGACGCTGACAGCAATATTACGCTTAGTGTTTCTGCTGTCCTTGTAAAGTGTTCAGAGAATTGATCTGTGTGCATGGAAAAACCTGTTGCATGGGGGTGAACTTAGTAGTGGCTTCTAAAGAAATTAACCTTGTACTTCTCCCAGGCAAAAGCAGAGCCTCCTGGATCCCTCTGCCATTCCTCTCTTGACTCTGCACCACTTCAGCAAATGAGCCTTGGCTGAGCTAATTAGAAAAAATAGGAGTCCTTCAAACAACTAATCAAGAAAGCATCAAATAAACACGGAAGAAAATATTTCCTTGCACTACAGCTAAAATACCCCCATGCACTAGCAATAAAAGGCTTTTCACCTGCAGCAGGATGAGCCCCTGCTGGCCTTACAGACACCAGACACATAACACAGTTTATCTAAAAAAATAGTAAGAGTAGTATCAAGTGTACAAGAGATGTCTCCCATGATAGCTGGCAACGTGGTCAAAAGGTTTAAAATGAGCAGAAGAGCTATAAAGAAATCCACCAACAAACTGCCAGAGGATCTGGGGAAACTGGGAAAGAAAGAGGAGCAGGAATCCTGCTGTACTCACGTGGGGTACCCTCGGACACCAAACTCAGAGCACAGAGGAGTATCTGCACTCAAGGAGAAACAGGGAAAAAAGAGTGAATGAAAAGACTAGAGTGTGTATGGAATTGTTTCCAAACTGCTTAAAGAACCAGAGGGTGGTAAGGAAGTGTCTGCCACTGTATGTCCTTATAAAAATGTTACCTGTTCAAAAGCAGTCGCTGAGAAAGAGCTGCAAGAAGTCAAGTACTTCAGGAAATCAAGGACAAGAGCTTATTTAATGTTACCAAGAAAACAAGTTATTGAAACCACTAAGCCGGGGGGAGCCTCCTGGAGAGGAGCCTGGCCTACCACCGAAAAAAAACCCCAAAATAATAATAATAAACAAACAAAAAAAAATTACTGTCCCACGGCTCTTGCCTTGGCGTGGAAGCTCTCCCGCCGGAGAGGGGCCAGGCGAAGCGGCGACCCTGGTCCTAGGCCAGCTCCCTGGCCCAGCAGCACCCGAGTACCCGGACAGCGAACCCTCCCGCCAACCCGGCCGCCTTTGGGGCACGGAGCAGCACATCAGCCCCGCGCCGCCTTTCATTTATCACCTCCGTTCCTGCCAGAGCTGCTCGGAACGCCCCCCGTTTCCATTACCCACGCCAAATTTTAAGCGTGGTTTGCGTTGGTTTTTGTGGGTTTGGTTTTTTGGGGTTTTTTTCCGCTTTTTTTTTTTTTTTTTTCTTTAAGTTTTATTTTTATTTATCCCCGGCGATGCGATCCGCATCGTTAACGAGCGCGAGCCTCCCCTATGCTTTGTCATCTGGAAAACATACTGCAACACTCATATTGTGTGAACGCTTGGAGGCTGTTCGCAGAAACTTTAGGGAATTTGCAATGGTTTCTGGTACGTGCTTCTCCAGCAAACAGGACCCACCATTGAGTGGATGAAAACTGATACCTGTGTGGTTATGAAATTAAGGTTTTGCCTATAATGCAAAAATTTCACATGTATATTGCATATTCAAAACTCCTGTCCTTTTTCTTATTTGTCTGAGGGAGGATATAGGAGCCGGGGGGTTTTGGGAGGGTCTCTGGGGGGGGGGCCAGGATCTCTCCCAGTTCTTCCAGTAACTCCAGCTTCCCACCCTGGCCCAGTTCACTCTGCCCCTCCCAGTGCCTCCACTGTCCCCCCCAGTCCCCCCAGCGGCCCCCCAGTTGATCCCCGCGCCGCCCCCAAGGGACCGCGTGCGCCACCGAGTCTGCGCCCGCGGGCCCGCCGCACCCTGCCGTCTGGTGGGATTGGGAGATACTGGGAGCCAGTGGGAGGGAACTGGGAGGGGATTTAGGGGGATGAGGAGATACTGGGGCCACTGGGAGGGGACTGGGAGAGAATCGGAAGGAACTGGGAGATACTGGGGGCTACTGGGAAGGGACTGGGAGATACTGGGGTCTACTGGGAAGGGAACTGGGAGGTGATCGGCGGGCACTGGGCCATACTGGTGGCCAGTGGGGGGGAACGGGGAGGGGGGCATAGGTTCTCTGGCACAAAGGAAAGAGGGAGGAAAGGATAACTGAAACCTCCCAAATCAATACTGCTGCTGAAGCTCCTTGCCACAATCCTGCAACCCAGGCCAACAAGGAGGGGTGCAACATAAGACAGGTAAATTAGAATTTACCTGACTATACCTGCTGACTTGGGGGTTTGACAGCAGACATGCATCAAGACAAGATAGGTGGAGCACACTGGCTTTTTGAAACAGATGTTTTATTTTGAAGAGAGTTATTCATGTGCATTAATGTTTAAGGAGAAAGCTCTTGGGGCCTATTACATGTTTTGCTTTATGAAACACAAGATTATTTCATCTTCTCTCCTATGCAAAGCACACCAAAATCAATGAGTGCCTTCCTTTGACTTCTCTGATGTTTGAATCAAACTCACAGCTGTAATTATGAAGGTCAAAGAGTGACTGTAAGGATTTGTGACCATTTTGGTGACTTATAAACAGGAATGTCCTAGGTTGAGCACAGAAGAAGACACCAGGGAAAAGTAATGGGTGGGCTAGTAAGTCGTGAGGAGCTGCTGGAGCTCCCACTCGGGGTCAAGATCCCTGTGATGCCCAGCTGCAAGCACGTCTTCACCAGGGCAAATCTGGGGGAAAAGGTAAAGGAAGCAGAAAGCAGCAAAACATTATCTTCTTTATGGGGCCCCAACCATTCAGAAAAGTCCTTGAGACCACCTGCTCTCCAGCAGCTTAGAGTATGTCAGTGCCTCTTATTTTTTTCTTACTCCAATAATGCAGATATTAGTATTTATAAACCTGAAGTGCTTTATATTTGTAAAGCTTTCAAATATTTTATAAGAATGCATTGGAAATGACTTGGGTAATGTTGCTGTAAAAAGAACAAGATCAAAACATCTGGTTTGCAGTATTTCTGCTGGCTGTGCATGGTCTTGGGTTGTGTAATGCTGTAGATGAAGGAATGTTTAGCT
Organism: Actenoides hombroni; assembly: GCA_024336885.1. Lineage (NCBI taxonomy): Eukaryota > Metazoa > Chordata > Aves > Coraciiformes > Alcedinidae > Actenoides > Actenoides hombroni. The sequence goes on along the minus strand of WUAM01006479.1, from coordinate 176,582 downwards.
TAGGCGGGGCCGGCGGGCCGGCGTGTCGGGGGGTGTGGGGGCGGGAGTGGGGGGGGGCGGGGGGGGGAATGGGGAGAGCTGGTACCCTCCAGGGTGCCTGAGAGGGGAATGGGGTGGTGATGAGGGGTAGCTGAGACCCCCCTGACCTGCTGCAGGGTGTCGGGGGGGGGGGTTTTGCACAGCCCGGGGTGACTCAAAATTTGCATCCTCCGCTCACCTTGTACGGGGGTCCCTCGGGGGACCTCTATGTGAACCCTTACATCCCACATGAATTAAGAACTCTTAAAAGCCAAGAGCTGTTGGCCTTTAACAGTTGCCCCTCTAAAGATGCTGTAACTATTCAACTGCATCAGCATTTAACATCCATTTTAAATCTCAGTTTCTGCACTTCAGCTACAGAGTTTCTGACTGTCACCTTCACAGCAGCAACTGCAAGCCTGCAAACTGACAGCTTTGAGAGGGCAAATAGCAATGAGGTCAAAAAGCTAGGAAGAGGGCATGGTGTTAATAGGATGGAAATACTAGGATCTCATTTAGCTCAGGGATTTATTTCCTGCCTCTAATTACCATTATAGTAAGGATAGGGTTAGGAATAAAAGGGGCTTGAAAAAATCTGTATTTTCAAGCTTATTGATGAGACTTGCAAGGACTTCAGAATCATGTAGAAAGTTTGACTCTTCACAGATGTGGATGTTTACATGAACTGTGAGAGTGGTTAAGGGTCTTGAGGGGGGGGGGGGGGAGCGGTTGGAGGGGGGAAGGGGACCAGTGGGGAGGGGGAAGGGGACCAGTTGGGATGGGGAATGAGCTGGGAGAGATCGGTTGGAAGGGGGAATGGGATCAGTTGGGATGGGGAATGAGCTGGGAGAGATCGGTGGGAAGGGGGAATGGGACCAGTTGGGATGGGGGATGGGCTGGGAGAGGAGGGTGGGAGGGGGGAGTGGGATCGGGTGGGAGGGGGAGTGGGATTGTGAGTCCTCCTGGAATATTGGCCTAGCAGTTTTTTAGGTTGATGCTGAACACTTAAATACAGGATTGACACACAAATCTCTTCAATAACAAGCAGCTGTGGATTGAGAAGAATAGTGTTTCCTGCATAATTTTTTTGGTATTACCCAAAGCTTAGAGATAACATTGGCACCATTTCTCAGCCATTTTGTACAGGGGGGTGAAGTATCCAGAATAAACTTTTTCAACAAGATAACAACTTAGGCTAATAATTTATTTTTGGTGCATAATAATTTATTAACACTAGATGAGAAGACAGATCAGGAACTGTGTAATATGAACAATTAAATTCTCTTAAAATATTCCTTAGCTGCTGTAAAACACACAAGAACCCAGTATTGCATGATGTATCAGAATAAAATATGTAAATTCTGAAGCATTGTTGAAGCAATTGTTTACCAAACCATTTCACTTAAAAAGTTAAAACTCTCTTAAATTAAAGCTTAGGTGAAACCAGATGTGTGCACTGCACATTTCCCAGGGCTGGAGAAGGGTTTTTGTAGATGTGTTGTTTTTGATTAAAGAAAAAAAAAAACAAACAAAAACACAACCAACCAAAACCACAACAAAACAAAACAAAAACAACCAACAAAAAAACCACAAAATAAAAAAACCCAAACAAAAAACACCAAAACAAAAACCCCACTTCTCAGTTAAATCATGAAATACACTAAGGCAGAAACCACTGGCATAATCTGTTTTTCAGATTAATATACATTAAAGGAGGTCCCATAATGAAGTCTCACAATGTAACCCACTGCTTTACATACACAAAGCTGGTGGAGAGAGAGGAGCATGAGTCAGCTTGGGTTTTGTTCCTGAGGTTTGTGCTTATGACCATTTCACCATACTGAATACAGTCCCTAATGCAGAATAATTACTTCTTTTGCTTTTTAAATGTTCTCCAACACGTTTTTGTGACATCTGTTAAGCAGAAGAAATTTGGGATCACAGCTGTGACCAGTTTCATGCACACAAACCCATTATCAGCCTTCCTCTAGAGCAGTTTTAACAGGACTTTAGGTTGTTCATTATTATATCTACTCTAACAATTTTCTCACATATGTTTAAAAACTGAAGTCTCAGTCCTTTCACTTAAGACCCACACTCCAGAAAGCATCTACATCAGACACACTGTGCTTGCACTTGGTCATCAACAAGTGAAGAATTCTTAAATGGTTTGCATGGAAGGGACCTTAAAGATCAGCTGGTTCCACCCCCACCTGCCATGAAGTTGGACACTTCCCACTAAGGAATATTACAGAACATTTCTATAAGCATTTTTCAGCAGAAGGAGGGATGTTTAGTTTAATTTCCTAAGATAAGTTTATGGCCAGAGGACTTGACCACTTTTACTTAATCTGACATTTAATGTTTATGTAGCTCTTAGCAAGCTATAGTGTTTGTGTTATGGAACTTTTGTTGTTGCTATATAGCTTAGCTTTAATTTGTTTGCTTTTGTGTATGCAAGTAATATCTTGTATAAGATGAGAACAACTCTTATGACCAAATGCCAGCAACGAGTAGTGTGAGCAATCTGGCAGTGTAGGCCTAGAGCCTGATTGACAAAAGAAGAGTTTAGGTTTTTAGGTATCATTGTATTAATTTTGAATATTGTTAAACTTGTGTATAATTGTATCATGCAACCCAGCCCCGCAGGATGTTCCCAGCCTCCACTGGACTCTCTCCAGGAGTTCCTTGAACTGGGGAGCCCAACAGTGAAGCCAGTACTCCAGATGAGGCCTCACTAGGGCAGAGTAGAAAGGGAGGAGAACCCCTTTGTACTTTCCCAGTACAAGTATTAATTGTAATTCAGCCACGTGCACAGGGCCAGAAATTGTCCACTTTGATCTGTGCGTCAGCATCAGAAGATGAACAGCACGTTTCATGTTTGTTTTGGTTAAATGGCACAAACTTGCTTTGAATTTTAGCAGACATCACCATGGGAAAACAGGACATGCCACCCTGGCACTGACGAGCAAACCTGGGATCCAGTCTCTGAAGGGAGAAAACAGCAAAAAAACTGAGGGAGAAAAGTGCAACATTTTCTGTTTTGCCAAGACCTATTTTCCGTGAAAGACTAGCATTTTCTGTGTCTTTACAATTTTCCTCACTATTAAATTCTTCTTGCCTGCTGATTTATGGACAAGCAGTGTTCATTCTGGCAAGAAATAGCTTCCAATTAGCCTGAAAACAGACTGCTCCGGGTGCATTCATATATTGGCAAACCTCATTTTAATATAATCAGTTGCTTGACGGGCAGGTTAGGCAATGGTCCTTGATGTGAGCACCAGCAGATCTGAACACTGAGTACAGCCTTTAGTGCCCAGAGCCCTCTGCCAGCCACTGAAACACATCTGATATTAAAAGTGCAGTGAGTCTGTACAATACACCATGGAAAGCCGTGCAGGTCAATGCTTGGGTATCTGCTAGGGATGCTTGTGGACACCAAAAAGTTTGAAGTAGTTAAAGTTTTACTATTTGCAAGTGGAGAAACTGAGGCAGAAGCCGTTAACTTGGCAAAGGTTGTCCCTCTCTGGCCATTACTTACTTTGCAATCTTGTTCTGTGGTCTCTGATCCATTCAGAGAAGGTGGATTTATACTGGGCTTTCAATTTTGCCCCTGCCTCCGAGATCTGCACGGGGTTGCTTAGGCTAACCCTACCCGGCGCAGCTCAGATGCAAGGGGGTAGCTGCGAGTGGTTTCTGCAGCGAAGGAGAGGCAGGGGGAGGGGAAGATTCAGCAAGGCAATTCCGGGCTAGGACCTTTCCTGAGGGAGCTAAGGCGAGATGTTTGTCATAGATCGCAAGGGCGCCGAGTCGGGAAAGGGGGTGCAAGCAAAAGCAGACCACTGGGTTTGATTTAATTTTTTTTCTGAACTGATAACCATTTCTGTAAGTGGATCTCACACCAAGAGCTACTCACTGTGTAGTTTGTGGGAAGAAATTTTAGCAGAGGGATTGTATTCATAGCCAGCACTGTTTGGCACTCTAATGTCTGTGATGTAAACTCAGATATTGATATGGGCTTGTTCCATAAGGTTATATAGCTGTTGCTGAAATAGTGAGGATCTAATATAATCAGCTCTTGACCATAGGCTTACTGTAGGAAAAGATGCCTTTGTGGGGCATGTGTCTATGGCTATATAGATGGAAGGGGGAGATTGAGCGGGCGGAAGGCGCGCGGGGCTTCTATTGTGCGGGATCCCCTCCTCTGGGTTATGGGCTTGATGTGTTTTACCTATTTATTTTATTTTAAAGCGACGCAAAAACGCCCCCAGCTCTCGGACTCCGCGCTTCATTCCCAGACCCATCCAAACGGAGAAATTATTTAGCTGCCAGTGAGCTACAGGAAAATAAATCTTTTTAAAGAAGTCTAGTTTCTGTCAGATGGTATATTTTGCTCACAAAAGTATCCTATTATATAATACATGGAGATGTTGATAAAGTTCTGAATTTAGTGATGCAACAATTTTTATTTAATAAATTTCCAGTATATGATGAATATTAACTATTTTAAGTGGATTTCAAGTATGCTTGAGTAATATATACGTGTACACAGAAGTACTCAATTCTTTTAAAGCTTCTGAACAAAACCCTAAATTAAAGCACCATTGATAATACTTCCATTTATTGAAAATAAAGATGAGAATGCTGACTTGAAGTGTCTTTAGAACAAATTCATTTCACAAGATCAGAAACAGTTCAAAAGAGATTTTATTTTTTTTTGCATCTGAACTTGTGTAGTTTTGTATGCACCACTAAAACCCTCACAATCTTTTTCTATTGTAAATGAAAGCATGGGCTTAACATTTACTCTCGACCCCCCCCCAGCCCCGCTGGCATCCCCATGGAGAGCACCCCACGCTCACCCACTTGCTGCCTGCACCCCTGGGACCTCCCAGCACCCATGTGCACCCCAAACCCTCTCTTACACACCCCAAACCCCCATTATTCACCCCAAAACCCCCTTTACCCACCCCAAACCCCCCCTGCCCACCCCAAACCCCCCCTATTCCCCCCCAAACCCCCCTCTCCCACCCCCCACACCCCATCGAGAGATAGAAATCAATGAATAATGAAGAAAATAGTAACAATGTCTTAAAGGGCAAATTTTTGTGAATGGAATTTTGGGATCAGACTATAGAAATTTGTGCACACAAAAAAAGTTTGCATTCAAGAAAACTAGTATTTTATAACTTGATGTTATAAGAACCTTCATTGTTGTTACTATGTTTTCTCACAAAGTTTGAAGTTCATGTTACGGAATTCAGATCCAGGAAGGGATATTAGAAAGGTGCCCACAAATAGGAAGGATACATGAAAAAAAGAAGTAATATTGAAAATTAAGACACTTTAACGTAACGTATGAAGAAAAGTCATCTGTGCTTTTAGCTAAAAATAGAAATAGTGCATTCCATATAATCACCACTCCTAGTCCTCAAATTGTAATGTTGCACATTTAAGTGTCTGATGTGCAAGTCTCACTGAATGCCCAGTACTTCAATGGACAGGACAAAACATAATTGACAGTACAAGCCTTGTGAACATGCTTGTCTTCTGTTTGATGTGCTCTGTCCCACTGCAGGTCAGGAAGGGGGATGAGGCAGCATGTTGAAACTTTGAGGGCTTTTAAAGAGAGAGTTCTCATGTTTCTGTTCTTAAGTGTAAACTGATACAAGACCAGACTTTTGTCTTGAAAAGAAATTTGGAAGTATTAAAGAAAAGTAGTAGATCAGGAGGGGAGAAAGGCAGAAAGAACAAAGGTTAGGAAACACAAATTCTTCCAACATGACATTCACTGAAATTTTCACATGTACAGAAGTCAGAGAACTGGGATAAGTCTATATCTAAATTTTCTATAGCCTTGGGATTGCAGTGAATTTCTGGATTCTAAATAATGATTCCATTATGTTTTAAACATAAAAAATTCTTAATATTGTTGGAACATCTCAGCTGATGTGTTTTTCTCTGTTCTTTTCCCCTCTTTTTTGTTCTATGGAGAACAGGAAAAATGTTTACCAACCCAAGCTGCTTTGAAGCCACCAAAGCTGCTTTGAAGCCACCAGAACTGCCTTGAAACCACCCAAAATGACCTTGAAGCTCCTCAAAATTGGTGGAGGACCTCAAATTCTACGTCTGCACCCCAAAAAACCCCACCAGAGGCACCCAAGAAACCCCAATGGCGAACACCAAACGCTCCTGCTTGGCTGCCCCACAGCTCCTGGTCAACCCCACAGCTTGGAGGTCTTGAGTTGGCCCCGTCATCAACAAAGAATCATCATCATCAACACGGTCATCAACACAGAATCATCAACATCATCACCGTCATCAACACAGAATCATCATCACCATCATCGTCATCATCACAGAATCATCATCATCATCACCGTCATCATCACAGAATCATCATCATCATTACCGTCATCATCACAGAATCATCATCACAGAATCATCATCACCGTCATCATCACAAAATCATCATCATCATCATTATCAGAGCTTTGACTTGTTGTTACACTAAATCATTCTAATTTCAAAATGCAGCATCTGAAATTCTCAGACTTCTTCAGCTTCCATCAGGCTGTCAGAAATGAGAAGCATTTACCACAGAAAATACTTAGCTCAGTATGAAATACTGAGACAGTGATGTGTGGCCAAGCCAGTGAGCTACATTTCATCATTCCTGGCATAACAGTACAGAGGGGAAACACAAGTGGACAGATGAGCAGGAAGAGATCAGTAATTTTAAGGTAAAAAAAAAATAATATTTATTTACTCTAATTTCCTGTGTAACACGAAGTAATTTAACTACTAGTCCTTGAAAACATAAATAATTCCTTAATACTCTCAATCTGATTTACAGATCTCAGGTTGATCATTAGAATATGAAAGTCAATGTCAAACACTCAGAAATTATTAAATAAAACTTTCAAACGTGAGCTGCTCCTTTTGCGGTTACGGGCTGTTACAGTATGTAACTGATGAAAGAAAAATCACTGGGAAAGTAACAATAAAATACCTGCACTGCAAGGATCCATCTACATTACTATTTTGTGGCTCAGATTTGGCATATTATTTGCTGTACTCAGAAATATAGTATTTCTGTATGCACACATAAATCTTGACAAAAAGATCCTATTTCAGGCATGCTGATCCTATTTTTAAATTTATTTAATACTCAGCTATAAAAGGAGAATACTATTTTATAATTGAACAGGACATTGCAGCATTATTTATAGTTTATATAGTACCAGACTCTTATCTTTCCTGCTGTGGCAAGATAACCACACATTTTCATTTCAGAGATGACATAGTTTCAAGTAATAAGCCTCCTGTAAATGTCTCAGAAACTTTGATCTCTGTGCTTCAGAAGACTCTTTTTATATGACACTCTTTAGTCCCTGTATTGATAAATGTTAAGAAAAATCACTCTTCTATAAAAACTAACCAGCATTGCTTATTCCCCCAGTTTCCCCCAGTTGCCCCCAGTTGCCTCCCCGCCTCTTCCCAGTTGGGCCCAGTCACTTCCAGCCTCCTCCCCGTTGCCTCCAGTGCCCTCAGTGTGACTCCCAGTCCCATTCCAGTGCCTCCCAGTGACCCTAACCTCCTCCCACTCCCTCCCAGCATCCCCTAACCTCCAAATAACCCCCTCCCCCCGCCTCCCAGCAACTCCCTCGCCCCCCCCCCTGCCCCACCCGAACCCCCATAAATGCACCACTCAGAACCACTAAAGCCTGATAAAAGTCATTTTAAAGAGGATCTCCACAATATCAGCTCATTGACACAGCAACATGGATAACACCTCAAATAGGTAGTCAGGTGTGAAAAGTCGATTTTCTTCCTGGAGCAAAAATAGAAATGCTATTTCTTTTAGTGTTTAAGCCACTGTAACAGGACATGAGAAGTGGGGGATACCAGCAGCAAGTGCCGGCTGTGGTGGACAGACCAATGCCTTGTTCCGATCACACTCAGCAGATGCACCTGGTAGTTGCAGAGACTGAGGAGCAAAGAGCACTAAACATGCTCACTGAGCTGGGGGAGAAAGAGCACTTGATGTTACCTCAAAATAGCATTTGAAAGTGGCAAATAACCTTCCAACTGCAGGTTGAGATCTCCTCTAACTTAATCCAGAGCTGTGAGTCTGAGCAGAATCCCTCACCTGACCATTTCTCCATCTGACCTTTCTGACTCTCAAACCTGATACTATCAAAACTTCCTCTCTTCTCATCCTAGAGGAATCTCACTGAAAATAAACATCATGCTAGGTTATACTAGGAAAAACAACCTCCCTCAAAAAAAATCCAGAACCTATACATGCCCCTTACTTGTTCTTTGCAGAATGACAAAATCAGTTATTTACAAACCACTCAGAAATGTGCATCAGAAATTTAAGTGAACGTGACTACCTAAAATAAAAACTAATAAAAATATAAAGTCTCAGTTAAAAAAAAAAAAAATCAAACCTGAAAAATGTAAAAAAGCAAAAAGCAACCTATTTTCATCAAAGCAGTCCCAAACCAGAGCATACTGGGCTGAAAGTGACTTAAGAGAAATCAGCTTCCTCTGCATCTTTGAAGGCACAACCTATTTAGTAGTAGCTGAACAGTATTTTAGTTACTTTGAACAGAGGCTTCTACAGATGGAGATAATTTTCCCCCCAGATTACGTCTTCTCATTTTCCGCATGCTGGATCATTTTCCTCATGTAGTCCAGCTGCTTCTCTAGGAGGCTGCAGCGAGACTCAGCAGCTGCCAGTTGAGAAGCTAGTTCTGAAGATGACAGAAGGCAGAAAAGCAAAATCATGTATCATGTTCCTGGCATTTATTTTTTTTTTGGTAATGCTTTTTGGACAGTTCCAATACAAGAAAAAGAGCATCTAAAGACACTCACAAATTAAGACAAATGGAATTCACACGCCCTTCCCCAACACCACTCCCTCCCGCGCTCCCCCCATACCCGGCACCAATCCAAAAGCCCTCGTGCAAAGGCTCTTGTGCAAAAGCCCTCGTGCAAAGGCTGCTCGTGCAAGAGAAGAACCCCTTGTGCAAATGCCAGACCCTCGTGCAAGAGAAAAGCCCTCGTGCAAAGGCTCTTGTGCAAAAGCCCTCGTGCAAAGGCACTTGGGCCAGAGAAGAACCTCTTGTCGACAGACAGCAATAGCAGTTATCATCCCCCCCTGTGTGAAGCTAGCAGTTTCTCAGGCAAAGTTTTGCAGGTGGACAAAGTTCTATTTTCTACATTCCGAGGGAGGAAGGCAGGAATCTCGTATCAGTACTTCGAGGCCTCTTCAGAATTAGCTACAAGGTCAGACTCTCACAGCTCCTTCACAGCTGTTCATTAGGCTTATCAACATGGGTTGTCCACTGACAGTAAATCATGACCTTTTTCTGTTGCACCTCAACTATGAGAGTGCACTGAAGAGCCAGACTAGACTTATATCAATTAGCATGAGATATCTACTCAACTCCACATTAAGAGGAATCAGAGTTTTACAAACATGCTCTGAAGATGATCCAGGAAGTCATCATTAAGCACGGCCAAAAATCCACCTTTTGGCCATCATAGGCACGTCACTGGATACAGGTTTTATAAGAGGACTCGTTTAAAAACTACAGCCCTTCCTGCAATGCTCGGAGGCGGCGGGGGGAAGGGGTGGGGGGAATGGGGAAGGGAATAGGGAACAAGGGGACAAAGACGCAGGGACAGGGACGCAAGGACGGGGCAGGGACATGGGGACAAGGATGGGGACGTGGGGACAGATGTGGAGACGTGGGGACAGGGGGACAGCGGTGGGGACAGGGGGACACAGACACAGGGACAGACGTGGGAACACAGGGACAAGTTTAAGGACAGGTGTCCCCAGTGTCCCCAGTTCAGAGTGCTTGATCCCATGAGCCTGAGGGCATACCGAGCTGCTAAACTGAAAAACACCTTTCCATCCAGCGTGAGAAGCCTCGAGGACTTGCATATTAAAAGAAAGTCTCCTGAAAGCTGGAAAGAGAACATTCTAGATGGGAAAACCCACGAAGAAGTAGACCTAGAGAGTCTGAGAAGTGAGGACATCGTGGCTGGAGCACGAGCACGCAAGTTAGAGAAATCCTTGTCCCTGGATGCCATTCAGGCTTTTTCTTTGCTGAGGTGCACTAGGACCTCTGATGTTTATACTACTGCAGAAGTATTCAGCACCTCTCAGCAATATTAAACCCATCACTCCTGATTAATAATATGCTTCTGTAACAGTAAAGCCAGCATCCTGTTTGCCATGTTCTGGGAGCTGCAGGTTTTCAGGTTTTCATATTCTTATAGTAGCTTCTTAGTCTCTCCCTCTCTGGGTTGATGTGGACTGCAGTTCATGAGCAGCTGCAGCCAAACACACCCCAGCTGTGGCCAGACAGCAGGTGAGGAGCCGAGGATCACCCCCGAAGGGGTGGGAGCAGCCAGAGTTCACGGGGAGCAGCTCAGCAGCTGCTCCTTCCCCACAGCGAGCCGAGGAAGGGAACTCACAGCTCACTCTGCTGGAGGCTGAGGAGGATTCCTGTGCTGCTGCTGCCTTCTTGGCCATGGCCCTGCTGATGGATCTCCGGATCAGCTTCTCTTTTACATCAATGGGAAAAATACTGTGAAAAAATGCTCTTTTTTTTTTCAATCTCAAATGACTGCAATTTTCAGCAGTGACACAAGCTAGCTAATACTTAGATTTATATTTAGATACTTGGATTGAAGCACAAATAACCTTTGGTTATTCAACTTCAAGAATTTCATAGGTGAATTCTACAATAGAACCTATATAGTGGATAAATAATAAAAATAGGAGCAAACAAAACTCTTTCTTAATAGGAAAGAAATGTTGCTCTTCCCCAAACACTCACTCCAGTCTCTGACTCTCTCAACACTTTGTTCCTCTTCAAGGATAGCCAAAAAGAGCCCAGTCCACCCCAGCTGCCCTGGGCTCACAACAAATGCATTCAGCCTGCATGTGCCAACTAAAATAACCCTTCTGCCACCTCTGAAGGAGATCAGCCTTCAACTTTCAGTTAGAATTATTACAGCTGCATTAGGGAATTCTTTCAAAGTGTCTTTCTTACTCTCCCATAAGCTCTCCTCATGGTACTAATAAGCTTGTGTGATCTGACAGGGTAAAAGGGATAACATCCTAATTCAGTCAAACACTTAAATTCTGTGGTACGTTTGCATCTCACTGAGATGCGTGGGAATCATGTAAATAAAGGAAGCAGACACCTAAGTACTTAGCTGTACTAAGAGTGAAAATTATTTAAGTACCTAAGGGCTTTGCTGACAGCCTATTTGTGTCAGTTTCCGCATGCCGAGGGCCACCAGCATGGCGCAGAGGTAGACCCGTGCCCCACGACTACAGCTCCCAGCATGCCGAGGGCCACCAACATGGCGCACATGAAGCCCCGTGCCCCTGGACTTCAGCTCCAGGCACGCCGAGGGACACCAACATGGCGCACAGGAAGCCCCGTGCCCCGCAACGACAGCTCCCACCATGGCGAGGGACCCCCACGTGGCGCCCAGGAAGCCCCTTCCCCCCGGGCAAAACACAGAATCAGAGAGAGCCACAGATTCAGAGAGAGCCACAGAATCAGAGAGAGCCACAGAATCAGAGAGAGCCAGAGAATCAGAGGGAGGCAGAGAATCAGAGAGAGGGAGAGAATCAGAGAGAGGCAGAGAATCAGAGAGCCAGAGAATCAGAGAGAGCCACAGAATCAGAGAGCCACAGAATCAGAGAGAGCCACAGAATCAGAGAGAGCCAGAGAATCAGAGAGCCAGAGAATCAGAGATCCTCCTGCCCTCAACCCTGAACTTGATCCCCAGGGATTCTACTTGAGAAAGGTTTGTTTGGGGAGGGAGAAGAATTTAGGTCTGTCTTTAGAAATGAAAAAGGAACCATGCTGATCTCATTTTGGCCAGTCATGAACCTGCTGGAGCCACAGGCTCAAATTCAGGTCAGCAGTGTGACACTGGCACTGAACTACATGCACACATTTAATTGCCACTGAATTTTAGATCAGGAAAGGCAACCGTGGCAGAGGGACACGGCCCCAGGACGTGGCACGGGGACGGGGTGAGGACGTGGCGCGGGGTTGTGACACGAGGACAAGGCAGGGACACGTCCCCAGGACGTGACACGGGGATGGGACACGAGGACAAGGCAGGGACACGTCCCCAGGACGTGACACGGGGATGGGACACGGGGACACGGCAGGGACACGTCCCCAGGGCGTGACACGGGGATGGGACACGGGGGCCCGGCACCGGAACGTGAAAACAATCATGGTGGTGGTGGCGTGACATCTTAAATTCCAATTTCAATTGGATTTATCCCTCTGATAAAATCTACATTGATTTTAAAGCAGAGAGAGGGCAGAAGTTTTCATCACAGCAAATAAATAATTAGGTTAATTATGAAAATAATAAGATTGAAAGCAGTAGTTCTTCCTTCTACAAAGCCCTGACTAGTAACACAGAGCTGGCTCACTTTATTTACAGCTGCTAGATTTCACAAATGGTGCACAGGAAGCCCCGTACCCCGGGACGACAGCTCCCGGCATGCCCAGGGCCAATAACATGACGCCCAGGAAGCCCCGTGCCCCGGGACTACAGCTCCCGGATTTCCGAAGGACACCAACATGGCGCCCAGGAAGACCTGTGCCCCGGGACTACAGCTCCCGGCATGCCGAGGGCCAACAACATGGCGCCCAGGAAGCCCCGTTCCCCGGGGCTACAGCTCCCGGCATGCCGCGGAGAAAGAAAAGTCAAAAATGTGAAATAAATAACCATCACTTTTAGAAACTTTTTCCCTTCTGGCAGTGAAGGATTCCCTCCATAGTTCAAAGCGTGGCTTCAGCAGAAATGCACCCATACTTAGGGGCTAATATACCTTGCTAGAAGATAGGACCTGTGACTGCAAAACTGCATATGGAATAAAAACTGATACACATTACTGCCCACTTTGTGGCTAAAGTGCCCTATTCGGTAACACTAAATAGAGACAGGTTATGTGCTTTGCATGGAATATCAGAGCAATATCCTGACCAGCATTCCCAGTTCACCCTCTAATGCACACCTTCCCTTGGCTGGGCTCAGAGAGGTGAACAGCCCAGCACTGATGCCAGAACAAGATGCAGGTCTGGAGACCCCCTTCCCATTAAAACCTTCTCCAAGTGTTTCTTTCATGGCCCAAAGATCCCAGCTACTGGGTGGTCTGGGCAGAGGATGCTGGGGCTTCAAAGTACTAGAGCACACCTGTTCATGTTTATTTAGTAAGGCAGTATTGACAGGGCAGCAGAACAGAATAGCTTTACAGACTACATAGAGGTTTTTGTGAGTATATATATTTACTCAATAGAGTCTGAGACCCAGGTTCCTGAAGTTTGAGCTACAGGTAGAAAAATGTGACTGTAGCATTCAGACTGACACCAGACTAACTTTCTAACATTCCCAACCCAAGGAAAATTTATGATACAATGAGCCGAAATAGAAAAAAATGAGTTGAAATAGCCCCAAAATGAGTTGAAATGGCCCCAAATTAGGCAAGATAAGCCAAAAAGAGCTGAAATAGCCCCAAAATGAGCTGAAATAGCCCCAAAATGAGCTGAAATAGCAAAAAAAAAACCAAAATAGCCCCAAAATGAGGCGAAATAGCCCCAAAAAGAGGCCAAACAACCCCCGAAAAAGCCAAAAAGCGGTAGAAAAGACCCAAAAAAATGGTGGACTTTTTTTAATGATTAGAGGTAGACTTAAAAGTGTTTTAGTGATCAAATATTCAATATTGGCAAAAATATCCAGCAATAAGTACAAAACCGAATACAAACAATGAGGTCTATGTCTATGCTAGAGTAAAACAAAGAAGTATTTTCCCTTCAGTTTAAGAAAACACTTTGGTTCCAAGTTATTGTTTAGTCTCATCACATCTATTCAGATCTTTCACACTTGATAGAAACATTTCAGTTTAACACTCCCACATATTTCAAGATTATTAAAAATATCACTGGTTAGTGTTCCTGCTGGCTTTTAGAGCATACCTTTCCTGCATCACCTGGTCCCATTTCCAATAGTCTCAATGGTGAAACCTAAATCCTCTTCAGGGACTGGCAGAAATAATAAATACAGTGATTTTAGGAGAATTAGATAAACAGATTTCCATCTAAACCAACAACAAAGTATTAACAGTTTGTAAGAAATTGAGCCTAACAAGCCAGATGTTGCAAAGCATATTCAGGCTGAAGTGTTCCAGCTAGGAGACATATAACCGGAGAAATTTATGTTTCTGAGCTACCGACAAAACATTCACAGGAGCCTGAAAATCTTAGTGTAGCGTACAAGCTAGAAGCAGCAAAGTATATTCAGGGTGAAGAATACCAGCTAAGATACATATAACGGGGGAAATGGACGTTTCTGAACTACCGAGAAACGGCCCCCAGGCGCCGGGAAAGGATGAGCCTTGGCAATGCTGTCCACCTGGCATGAAGCTCTGGAAGTCTTTGGGATGTATCTTGGTGCTGCAGCAGAAGCCAGGCTTCCAGCCTCACTTCTCAATTTCCCTGGTCATGTGGAACTCTGCTGGAATCCAAACATCCCTCAGCAGCAGCGTTTTGTGGCCAGATAATGCCTGTTTGCTCTTGTGTGTGCAATGTTAGAGTCTGTGAGCGACCCAACTACGCAGGGCAGCAGGGTGGGTGGGGGGTTAGCAAGTCCCATTCCATTGGCCTTCCTCCGTGTGGGCAGTGTCCAGCAGGTCAGGGGTGGGTGCCCTTTCCCAGCTCCAGGGGGTTCACAGAGCACCAGAGGGTGCTGGGGTGGGGGGCGGCACCCCCAGCATGGCCACACTGACCCCCATCCTGGGCCCCCCGCCCCGCCCGGCCCCCCCCCCCCGCAGGCCCCCGGCCCCACGCCGCCGACGAACGCCACGCTTCAAAGTATTTCTTTTTTTAACAGTATCACTATACTTCACACTTCTGTAGCCAGCCAGTAGCTTCTACCATAAATTTTCAACCAGGCTGGCAAATGGTTGAACAGATTACTTACCAGCATGTATCAAAGTTGACCCTGTCAGGTTAGGTGATAAAAAGCTGTTCTGCACCCGGACAAAGGAGCAGAGAGGCACTTTCCAGCTGGAGAGGTGTGACTGCTTACAGAGCTGCCAGAGTCACCTTCCAACCCCTAATATCTGTGATTCTGTGATTCTGAACAGGACAAGAGATAATAGTTTTAAAACAAAAGAGGGTGGGTTCAGAGCAGATATAAGGATGAAATTTTTACAGAAAGATGTTGCAGAAAGAAATATTAGATGCCCTGTCCCTAGCAACATTCAAGTTCAGGCTCTATGAACCTCTGATCTGGAGGAGAGTTCCCTGCTAAGATCCAGAGGATTGGAGTAGATGACAATTAGAGGAGCCCCTTGGGGACACCCCCAAAGACCCCTCTAGACTTGCTTGGGACCCCCCCAAGGAGTTCCCCCAGGACCCTTGAAGACCTAGGTCTTCAAGGTCTTCTAGGTCTCCAAGTATTCTCCAGGAACCTCAGCACCTCAAGACCCTTGGGAGCTCCTGGCAGCCCCCAGGACTCCCCCCCCGGGGCCCCCCCCCCCACGGTTCACACCCCTTTGCGGCACCCGCCCCACGCGACCCCGGAAGGGTCACCGGCCCATTCTGGGGGCCCTTGTCCCGACTGGGAGCACGGACCCATACTGGGAGCCCTGGTCCATACTGGGAGCACTGGTCTATACTGGGAACACTGGTCTATACTGGTCTCACTGACCAATACTGGGAGCACTGACCCATACTGGGAGCACTGGTCCGTACTGGGAGCACTGGTCTATACTGGGCTCACTGACCCATACTGGGAGCACTGACCCATCCTGGGAGCACTGGTCCCACACTGGCCCTGTGCATCACCCCCCCTGCCTTCTGCCACCCCCTGCGTCACCCCACGGGGCACCCTGCTCGTCCATGGCACCCCACGGTGCGGCCCTGTCCCCCATGTTACCCCCAGCCCCACAGCTCCACGGAGACGCGAGCCCTGTGCGCTCTCCCTCTGCCCACCACCACCCCGCCGTCACCTTAGGACACCCCACTCACCCACGGTACCCCACAGCCTGGCCCCCAGCCCCACGGAAGCCAGGGCAGGGATGCTGGGTACCAGCCCCTCTGATGCCAAGCCCCCCCCGCATCCTGCCAGGCCCCTCCGCTGCCCAGTGCCTACCACGGCATGGGGACCCACGGGGTCGTGGGCGCTCCTTGTCCAGTCTGTGCTTGGTCGAGCCCCCGGCCACGGCGGCTCCTTGCCTCTGTGCCACGAGGGACGGGCATGGGTTTGGGGTGCCCTCAGGAAGGGCTGCAGCCGGTGCGCGGGGGGTCAACATACTTTTTAAACAGAAGTTTTATTAAAAAAAATGCTTTTATAAGGGGCTATAGATAGGCATTTAAAAATATCTTTTTCCCTGTTCAATAAAATTCAAACATTTAAATTCAATCAATACAGATTTGGAAAAAGGAACTATTCTTAGACTCTCCTTTTGGTCACTTTTCTTCATACACTTTGTAGACAAAGGGGAAAATAGAAAATCATTGTAGTCTTTTTGGTTTTTTTTGTTTCTAAATGTTTTAGAAATGACAGATAAGTAAAACAGATCCCCTCAGAAAAGACATACTCATGTGTGAAAGCAATTACATCATAGTTTCATAGATCATGCTTCTATAACTATGGCATTACCACTTTATTCAAATGGGCAGCATCGTTCACAAATAAGTAGATATAACACTCTTCAGGCTGTGTGAGCAATGCAGTGGAAAAAATGAAATATAATTCATAGTGCTGCAAAATACAGCTGAAGTTAGAACTTGCTGAAGTCAAGGGATATCACATCCTCTGCCCTTCCCTCATCTAAACATCTACTAATATCCTCATAAAAGGTTATTAAATTAGACAAGCATGATTTGCCCTTACGGAATCCATGTTGACTATTTGTGAGAAGCCTCCTTTCCTCCAGATGCTTCCTGAGCACCAATCCTGAGACAATCCCCTTTTCTGAAGAGTTAACAGGATCCCTCAAAAGGCACCTGCAGATAAAAAGAGAATTTGCGGGGGGGGGCCGGGGGGGGGGAGCCCAAGAGCAGGGGGGGGGGACCGGGGGGCGGGGCCGGGGGGGGGGGGCCCGGGGGCGGGGCCCAATAGCGGGAGGGCGGGACCCAAGGGCGGGACCCAGGGGCGGGCCCGGGGGCGGAGCCCAGCAGTGCCAACGCATACGCGCGAGGGCCGTGCCCGCGTGGGCGGGGAGAAGCAGGCGCAGAACGGCGCAGGCGGGCAGCGGCGGCGCCCCCTCTGAATCCTAAGTCGGAATTATATCCTTAAGGCCACTGCGAGACCCCTAGTTGTAGCCCTGAAATCTGAGTTCTAATCCTAACCCTAACCCTAAGCCTAGGGTGTAAGAGTGAAATGGAACCCTAAGGTGTAACAGAGAGCTCTATCTGTGTTGTGTTACAGTGAAATGGAACCCTGAGGTGTAACAGTGAACTCTGTCCGGGTTGTGCAGCCCCGAAATGGGTCCGGGTTGTGCAGCCCCAATCCTAAACCCACAAGATTGGAGAAATTAATTTTTATTTTTTTTAGTCAATCTCAAAAGACATTTTAATTATGTAACATTTCTAGTATTGGCATTGTTCTCTTTATTTGTTAGGAATATTACAGCTGTGTTCATTAAGTTGAACTAGTGAAATAAAACCACATGGTCATTCTTTATTGCAAAATGGTCATTAAACTATTCTCTGCTTCATGCCTGTGATTTATATATTCCTTATCTTGATACCATCGGCATGCTGGGATCTGTAGTCCCAGGGCACGGGGCTTCCTGGGTCCCAGGTTGGTGGCCCTCGGCATGACAGGAGCTGTAGTCCCGGGGCACGGGGCTTCCTGTGATCCATGTTTGTACCCTCCGCATGCCTGGAGCTGTAGTCCCGGGGCACGGGGGTTCCTGTGCGCCATGTGGGTGGCCCTCGGAATGCGGGGAGGTGAGGTCTCGGGGGTCGGGGCTTCCGTTTAGCCCTGTAGACACATCTCCAGAGGGTTCTCCTTTAGCCTGATTCAACTTTCTTCACTGAGAGCTGCTGAGCTGCTGTACAGGCACCCACATGGCCTTGCTTGCTGCCTCAGGTTCCGTTCCTGTGTTTAGCTCTACGTGTTCACTACTATAGTGTTAATTCCTCAGCATCTCAGGGAAGAGAGAGGCTCAGGGTTTACAGTTCATCAGTTCATCTCTGTAACAAATTAAAAGAAACCTTGTGGAAGGATCTTCTTTTTTTTTTTTGTGCAATTTATTAAATAGTAAATCTACAAATCCAGAGGAAGGTTGCCTGTTTTAAGAATATACAGGATTCTTTAATGCATATGTGACTAGGAACGAAAAGTACTCATCTACACTTCTAGATGCTAATAATCACATCACTGCATTGATCTGAATGTGATGTTTCTCCATATTATGAATACAGAATTCTATGTGATTGTGAATTTTAGTCTGGGTTCTACAATAAGTTCACAGCCTGACACGCATGTTCACAGCCTGTCACGTGTGTTCACAGCCTGGTGTGTGTGTGTTCACAGCCTGACACGTGTGTGCACAGCCTGGTGTGTGTGTGTTCACAGCCTGACACGTGTGTGCACAGCCTGACACGCGTGCGCACAGCCTGACACGCGTGTTCACAGCCTGACACGCATGTTCACAGCCTGTCACGTGTGTTCACAGCCTGGTGTGTGTGTGTTCACAGCCTGACAGTGGTCGTGTCACAGCAGGGTCAGAAGGGGTGCGACAGGACTGGGGAGTCGTGGCATGACTGGGTTGGGCTGGCACAGCAGGGTCAGGGGGTGCAGCGGGGCTGGGAGGGGGGTGACATGGCAGGACTGGGGGGACACAACAGGGTCAGAGATGTGTGGTGGGATTTGGGGGGCACATGGCATGACTGGGGAGGGGTAACAGCAGGGTGAAGAAGGGGCAGTGGGTTTGAGGGGGGTGACACCCACCCCCCCGGCCCCCCCCCCCCCCCCCCCGGCACTCTTCCCCCCCCCCCCCCCCCGGTACCCCCCCCCCCCCCCCGGTGTCCCGCAGGCGCGGGGGGTGCGGAGCCGGAGCTGCGGGAGCTGCGGGAGCGGCGGGAACGCGCGAGCCGGGCCATGGGGCAGCTGCTGCTGCGCGGATACCGCCTGCTGGGCCGGGGCTGCCCCCAGTGCGGGGTGGGCGGGGACTGGGGCGGACTGGGGAAAAGTACAACACAATACCTCAGTGATCATGACTGACACATACACAGTAACAGCCAGGGTGAATTCCACTCATATAATGTGGCTGTTCTAGTTCATGTAATTAGAAGTATATCAGATTATGGAGGTTGTCAGTTCAGAGAGAAAATATAACCACTGCCATGCAAGATGTGCTCAGTGGAAATCAATTATAACTAGAGCTTATTACTTTTTGCTGTTTAAGGCAGAGTTCTTCTGAGAGTCAGCTACAGAAATATTTATTCCCTCAGGTTCTTTTCCAAACAACATCTATGTAACAGTCTATTATTCTTTAAATCTTGGCATTATGAATGGTGTTTAAAAGTAGTTTTTTCCATCTGGTCTCAAAGCTGCAGAGGTAAGGATCTCAGGAGACCTCCAAAGCACACTCTGGCACATGAGCAGCACTCAACAAGCCAACAGGGCTATGATAATAAGGAATGCTGAGCAGCTGCCAGGAACTGACCGACAATGTAACATGCCTTTTTTTAGTTGAACAAATGGGTTTATAATCAATAAAAAGCCCTTTGTTATTTGCTGCAAGTAATTAAATTTCTATAATGTGTGTCTTTTTGAGTTAGTGTCCTAATTATTAAAGTTGTGGATTTGTGTATGTGAGTGGAGGTCTCTATGGATTGCACAATGTTGAGGTCAAAAATGTGTGTTCTTTTCCAGATATACATCTCCAGATTTCCTTTATGTTCGTTCATCAGAGTTCCACTACCATTTGGTAAAAGTAGACTACATGTATAAATGTTTTATGTGACTCTAATTAAGATATCATCAATGATGAATAGGCAGAAGATGTCAAAAATACACCCTACTGTCTCCTCACCTAATCTGTGCCCTGTTAGGGTTGCAAAGCAAGCGGTCAGCCTCTAGCACAGCATTTAAGCTTATGGCAGGAAGAAAAGCATTATTAAATAAATGTTAAATATGTATTTAATGAAAAAGGAGAAGAAGATGAGTCTGATGGAAAGTCTAAAGAAAATTGCAGTTAATTAAGAAGATAAATTTGCTGCCTCTAGATTATTACCTTTTCCAGTGACCCATATATTAAACCCCTGCAGTTACTAGTGAACAAGCTCTATTTGAAGATGGCACTTCTGTCATTAAGCAGTTTTAATTAGATTCTGGGATTTCCACCTTTTCATTGTTTACTTTCTAATAGAGCTCAAATTGTGATCTGCAGGACGAGGGGTCGATGACCTTTGCCGGTCCCTTCCCACCCCGCCCAGTCTGGGGTCCCCTGGAAACATTCTGTGCGTCAGGCCGTTTGTCTGTCCTTGCTGTAGATCTCCTGCCTTGGGGGGACCAGCAGCCCCACCTGCACCACCCCCCACGCACCGCAGCAGCCCCCCCCGCGCGCCAGGCCTCCTGTCTCCAGAGCCTGCCTGTGGGTAAGCGCTCCCCGCCCCCCTTTCCCCGCCACTCTGACTTGCATATTTAAATGCAATTTCCTTTCTTCACCCCTCGCCCCCCCACCCCGGGTCTTTCAGTCTTTGGGTTGTTTGTGGGGCAGAGAGTTCCATGGGCACATTTCACACAGCGTTGGGGCTAAACAACTTCATCTAGATACCTCGAGGCTTAATCACTGTGATTAAGAAGCTGTGCCCGGAGGGTCTGGAGGACTGGAGGTAATTTAGGCACCATCTGAAGTGCTGTCTGCCCACCTGTGCATTTTCTTCTCAGAAGAAAAGCAGTGGCTGAAAACCTAGTGTGCTGTTCAGCTTGTTTGCATAGCTCCTGTGTGCCCAGCTCGCTGCTAACGGACAACTTCCTACTCCTGCTGCGAGCTTCAGTGGTGCAGAAATTATGGTCTCGGTTTTGGCTGGCTGCAGGTTTGTAGTTTAAAAATAAAACAAGAAAGCGATTTGTTTCTGTGAAAGGGCAGAGCAGTTTGGAAATACCTCCCAACCCGGGAGACATCCCAGGTGGGGCTTGAGAAGGCAATGAGCACCCTGCTCTAGTTGCAGCTGTCCCTGCTCTCAGCAGGGGTTGGACTAAGTTCCAGGTCTGCTCAAGAGCTTCCCAGATATGCCTTTGAGGGCAGCACCCCTCCAAGATAGAATGAGACAGATGATGCATCTTTCAACCATCTGACTTTAATTCCCCCACCATATGTGAGTGAGAGCCCTTAGATGTTTTATGGGAAATAATGTGAAAGCAACTTTGTTCAAAATTATGTTTCATGCCTCCTGAGAATATCTTGAATGGTATAGAAATTAGAGGTGTCTCTAAATAATGGAGTCTTTTTCTTGGAGACTCTAGGTAAAAATGAGCCTTGCTGTCCTCAAAGAACTAGTGCTATGAAATGCTAGTCATGGTTTAATTGTGATTTGGTATGTTAATTACATGTGACAGACTAAGGGTCTTTGAAGTCTAATTCTTGGTTGTAGGGTCGTCGGGGGGCGCGACAGAAGGGGACAGGAGGCAACAGGAGGCAGCGAGGTGACAGAAGGTGACAGTGGGTGACAGAAGGCGACAGAAGATGACAGGAGGACACAAGGTGACAGAAGGTGACAGAAGGTGACAGGGGGTGACAGAAGGTGACAGAAGGTGACAGAAGGTGACAGGGGGAGAAGAGGTGACAGAAGGTGGCAGGGGGTGACAGAAGGAGACAGGAGGACACGAGAAAAAATAAAAAACCCAAACCAACAAAACTCCAGGGCTCATCTTGGAGACAATCTTCTACTGGGAATGAGCCAAAATCTTTGAGCTTTCTTTGCCTAGAAGGCAAAGTAATTTTTTCAGTATGAGTGATGCCATGTTAGGTGTCAGTGGTACTCTGGTTGTGACCCTACAACAGCCTATTCCTTCATTTCTAGCCTATGAAAGCCAGCAGGGCCAGGAGACATTGTCACCCATCACTGTGGCTCTTTGGATCATCAGGGGAAAAAGACACTAGGAAATGAAGGTCTTGCTCATATAGAAACCCTCTTAATGAAGACACATCTCCTGGTATTTTCCTGCCCCCCCCCCATCCCAATGTTTTTTGAAGCAGTAGCAGGGGCAGCTCAACAGGAACAGTTTGCCATGTGAGAAATGGAAATTCATCCTTTCCAACTCCCAGGAAAATGGTGAGGTTTAGCAGTGAAACAGCAGGAACTTGGCTACAACACCCTCAGTTCTTTCTCTGCTTGGCAGCTCTCCAGCCACTCCTCCACAAGCCTGGAGTGCTGCTGGGGGGTTGTTGTGGCCCAAGTGCAGGACCCAGCATTTGACCTTATTGAAACTCATGAAATTGGCCTTAGCCCAGCAATCCAGCCTATCTAGATCCCTTTGTAGAGTTTCCCTTCCCTCAAGCACATTGACCCTTCCCCCTAGCTTGGTGTCATCTCCAAATTTCCCAAGGGGGAGAAATGTAAAAAGAGAAAATAATTTTGGCTTTTAAATATTTCTTGCTGGCATATACAAATATGACTATGTAGTTAGAGTTGGAAGTAAATTATGAAGAAAATAATGAAGTACCCCAAATTCTGTTTCACTTTTTGTTCTAGGTTATTTACTTCATCTACGTCCTTTCTTTCTACAGGTAAGAGAGCTGCAAGGACTTTACTAGCAAATGGCAAGGTTTTCTACTTTCCCTATACATCTTTTTGTAGGGCCTGTTGGCTCAGTCAAGATTTTGACACCTTTAAAAGGACACCTTTAAAATGACACCTACATTGCATCTGCAAGTCACAAGCTGAAGTACATTTGGAAGGCAGCACGCAGGAAATTTCAAGTATTCCTGTATACTGTAAAACTCAGCTTGCAAAAAGGTCAAGTTCACCAGCCTTCAAGACTCTAAAATACATGTACCTGTAGGAATCACATTTCCACCACAAACCTGTAAAATGGCGGGGGGTGCAGCGGGCGGGGTGGGTGCGCGCGAGCGGCCTGTGTGGAGTGCGGACGGGGGGGGGACAAACAGGGACACTGCAGGAGAGGGGACACTGGGGACAGTGACAGTGACATCGTTTATTGCCACGGGGCGGGGGACACGTCGGGGTGCCACACGGCCTGGGGGACACGGCCGGGCTGTCCCTGGGGGCGACGGGGACAACGAAGGGGGGGATGGGGAGTGGGGGCGATGTCAGGGGCCACAGCGGAACCGGCCGACGCGCCGCTCCCCGCCCGCCGCCAACGCGACCCTGAGCGGGGCGGGGGGGGGGGGGGAAAAGACGAGCCTGGCCCGAGGGCTCCGCTCGGCCCGGGGAACGGGACCGACCGGCCCCGCTCCGGGCCCCCGCGCCCCGCTGCCGGCTCCCGCAGCCCCGGTGGGGCCTCACCTGGCAGCGGCACCGCGGCCCGGGGGGAACCGGCCCCCGGAGGAACCGCAGAATTGGACTGTACTAAATGACAAAGCTAAATTTTTCAGCACTGCAAACCTGTATTTATGCACAGAATCAATACACATCAGCTCTCTCACCCAAGACACAAACTTGGCAAGAAGAGAAGCTTGGTCTGCTTATCAAATTTTTGAGAAAGAAAGGAAGTTTTATAGGACATGCTTCTTATCGCATTTGGTTAGGACTATTTCATTTTTATTTATTTTTATTTCAACTAGACTCGTTGACTCAGACAGTGATGTAATAAGGAAGATAAGATCTACAGTAATGCTTAATTCTAAAAGAGGTACCTAAAAACAATTACTAGGACACTAAGAAATTGCAGAAAGTGCAAGAAGTTTATCAGTGGCATGAGGACTATTTATAAAGCCATAGGAGATTTTCAGAATAAATATTTGCCACTTATCTTTTCAAAAGGATCAAATAAAGGCTGATATGGTCAAAAAGGAAAAAAATAAAACCAAACCAACCCTGCCATCTCCGTGTCCCCTTGGGGTCTCCAGGTCATCTTGCGGGACCTCCAGGTATCTCCACGTGCTCTTGGGGTTCGCCTGCCCATGTCCCCTTGAGGTTCTCCTGCAATCTCCATGTCCCCTTGAGGTCCCCACCTCACCTTGGGGTCTCCAGGTATCTCCACGTGCTCTTGGGGTTCGCCTGCTCGTGACCCATTGAGGTTCTTCTGCCACCTCCATGTCCCCTTGGGGTCTCCAGAAACTAAGGCACATCCACTGGTCATGAACGTAGCGTGCAACAATTCTACCCCATCCCTGAGATGTTGTTTCTTCACATAAGCTATAAAACAAAATCATTCTTAAATATACACACTGATTTAATTTATCCTTCACATTTCTACTCCATCAAGAACACCTTAACTGTACAAATTCACTATACTTCAAGATGCTAAAATTTAAACAGGTTCAAGAGGAGGTAGGACAATCTACAAATAAAGTTTGAAATATATAATGAAAGGTTAATGGAACAAGATAAAGACAGGAAGAGATCACTCATCAATTGCCATCATGTGCAAAACAGACCTGACCCAGAGACATTAATTTAATTTATTGATACTCAAATCAGAGCAGAGTAATGAGAATTAAAACCAAATCTTGAAACACCTTCCCTCCCCACTCCCTTCTTCCCAGGCTCAGCCACATTCCCAATTTCTCTACGTCCTCCCCTCCAGCTGTGCAGAGACCCAAACCAGCCTGTGATTCTATCCCACTACAGCCCCAGGGGCAGACCAGGCCCCAGGCCCGGGTGAAGGGCACCCAGCCACCACCCGACCTGGCAGGAGGCCACAACGCCCGGTCCCAACCATCTGGGCCCGCACGGAGCTGGGCCTCGGTCCCCTCACCGGCCCCCGGGGGGGGGGGGGGGGGTGGGGGTGCGGGCCTCCATTTCCCAGGATTCCCCGCGCCGCCCCCGGAAGTGGGCAGCTAGGCATATGTGATGGCCAAATGGGCAGGTGACGTTACCAGGTTATATGAATGGGGCAATTTGTGCTCCCAGCACTGCTAGGGCTTTAGAAAATGTTTTGTTTCTATCTCGAGTTTACATGGGTGAAGCAAACAGTTTGTAGGGTGAGCACAGCCACAGCTGGCCATTTACACCACCTGCTTAGCTCTGTAGCATCATCAGCTGACCTTACTACAAGTACATAAGCAGCCCTAATTTTCTGGGGGGGGCTGAGAGAGGACTGGATGGAACTGGGATGGGATTGGGAGGGGTGCTGGGGAGACTGGGGGTTGCTGGGGTGGGACTGGGGGAACTGGGATCCAATTGGGGGAACTGAGGTGGGACTGGGGGATGCTGGAGGGGCTGAGAGAGGAGGGGATGGAACTGGGATGGGACTGGGGGGGCTGGTGGGGTGGTGGGGTGGGACGGGGGGGAACTGGGATCAGAGTGGGGGGGCGGGGAGGGCAGAGGAGGTTAATTTGAAATTATCAAATGCACCCACCTTACCCGAGGATAGATGTTTGATATTCCCGTAATGAGTAATTGCCATAGTCATGGCCTGAGACATCACTGTATCTCAGATTTTTACTTCCCTGTAAATGGATCATCACAAACTTAGAAATCTTTATCTTGATAAACACTGAATAGCTACAGAATTTGCTATTTCTAGATCACTTCATGAAAAATAACTGACTACAATTTTAACTCCAAAGGAAGTGCTTCTTTACACTGTAAAAGTTACAAATGTTTGGTTTACCTAAAAAATGAGAACTCTAATCTTGTCGTTTTAGAATAATTATGCCCTGTTGTTCTGTGAGGTGTTGGATGGGGGACCTCCAAGAACCCAGTCAAACTTAGAAACCTGATCTTGATCCTGTATTTTATTTGGCTTTGATATTTAAATACTCAAAAGAAACTCTTCTACTCAGATAACAATGGAAATGTGGACCTCGGGCCCCCGGGCACCTCGCTCCTCGCCGGCCACGCCCCCGCCGCTGCCGCCGGTGAACTCCTCGGGGGTGCAGGCGCGGGGCTGGGGGGTCACTGGGGGGAGTGGGAGGACACGATGAGGACGACACCCCCCACACCCCCCCCCCCAGTACCCACCTGCCCACCGCAGGGGAGGTTGAGATTACAGGGACCAATGTGATGGGCTATCTGGGGTGCTCCGAGCCTCTCCACTCCCCCCGTCCTGGCGCGGGGGGGGGGGGTGGGGGGGAGGAGGGGAGCACAAAAGACTTTGCCTCTGCCTCCTCTGCCTCCTCTGCCTCTTCTTTTGCAGCGGTTAGTTTTGGCAACAAAGATGCAAAACTGCAAACCAGCGCAAATCCTCCTGCAAACTCGAGTTGTCCTGACCCCCGCTTTGCAGCAGCTTCTCCTTTGCAGCGGTGGGGTGAGGGGCGAGACGGGGAGGGGGGGGGGGGGGTTTTTAAACAGTTACAATAGAAATACTGGTACCAACACAGCCAACATATCAATTTTGGCTGAGGGTGTAACCACAGGCTTCCTTTTCCATTGTCTAGTTTCAGCACACAGGTTTATTTTCCAAATATATCAGAGTTAAGTCAGTGAGACAACCAGGCAACTATTTCCTTTGCAAAAGCGTTTTCATTCTATTCATTCTCTTATCAAATGAGTAAACAAGCTTTTCTTGTTTATAGAGAATGTGGAAACCAACTGAAATTTCTAGTAATTAGATTTTTATATGTGAAAGTCTCTCACACTATGAATGAAAAACCTGTATTCTTGCTGTTTGGGAAGGTAATATTTACTTTGGTTGTACAAAGCACATAGTTCTTCATGTTAATTATGTACCTTTTCATGCTATTCTGAAAGTATTATTATTATATTTGGTTAAACACACAAAAATTATTGTTGGTAGAATATTCTAATTATTCCTACAGTAACCACCAACATGGTGCCCAGGAAGCCCTGTGCCCCTGGACTACTGCTCCCGGCATGCTGAAGGACACCAACATGGCGCCCAGGAAGCCCCGTGCCCAGGGACTACAGCTCCAAGCATGCCAAGGGCACAAACATGGCTCACAGGAAGCCCCGTGCCCCGGGACTACAACGCCAAGCATGCCGAGGGCACAAACATGGCTCACAGAAAGCCCCGTGCCCCGCGACTACACCTTCTGGCATGCCCAAACTTAGGAAATTGTTTTCCATTGGACAACAGTAGCAAATGTTTCCAACTCAACTATAACTTTGAAAGTGGCTCTGATGTTGGTTTTATTTCTTTTAAACTAAGTAAAAAGAAGAAAAAATCGAGAGTTCCAAGTCACACTGGGGTCAGTGGAAACTTGTCAAAAGACATCATACAGCCTGATACATTCTAATATTCAGCTGTCTTGGTTTTTTAAACAGAATGAGATAGAAACTGATCAAAAAGATACACACAATCTATCTGCCTTGATAGGTGTAGGTAGCTGTAATTACTCTCCAGTGCCAGTTGGAAAGAATTTATGGAGTGGCAGTTACTTGTCACATGATGTGAAATGCAACATTTTATAGCCTGATCCTTTTAGATCTCCAAACCTAAGCAAAAATTTTGTTTAATTAGAAATCAGCGTAGACCCACCACTACAGAGCATCAGGTGGTAAAGTGGCACTGACTACTCTCTTTCGCTCCCGGCATGCCGTGGGCACAAGCATGGCTCACAGAAAGCCTCATACCCCGGGACTACAGCTCCCGGCATGCCTAGGGCTACCAACATGGCGCCCAGGAAACTCCATGCCCCGGGACTACAGCTCCCGGCATGCCGAGTAACACCAACATGGCGCACAGGAAGCCCCGTGCCCCCGGACTACAGCTCCGGGCATGCCGAGGGCCCCCACATGGCTGACCGGGAGCCCCCGGGCCGCCGAAGCCATACAAACCTACTGCATCACTTATTCAGCTGTAGTAAAAGCTGCCTTGAGAACAGGAGGTGTTTTGCATTTGGCTGCTAAGCTGTTTGAGAAACTCCATTCTTAATGTGGAAAGAATCACACCCTCTCCTGAGAACTCAAGAGTGCAGAAACGGATTCTTAATGTTTTGCAGGGTATTTTAAGATTATTTTTTTTTTGCATTCTAGTTGTAAAGCCACCTTCAACATGCTTTCAGATTAGTAGACATCAGGCCATTTTTATAAGAGATTAAAATTGCAATAATTGATTGCACTTCCCCAAAACACACACACAGCCACCTCCAAAGTTAAATATAAGCAGGTTTTCTGTTTCAGTTAAAAACTATATTACTTTATCATTATGTTGTAAGCACTTGATTTTATATATTATGATTATAGGAATCTCATTTCTGAAGATCTGCTTTTCTGTGAGTACTGACTTTGTGTAATATCAAAATAATGCATCAGCTTAAAGGCAAGATAAGGAAATCACTGGAAAGCAGTTTCCCACAAATGATGTATTGCACTAGGGCCATTTTGAAACAGATTGGCCCAGATTGCATTTGTTTTGCCATGATCACAGGAACCATGTCAAGATGCCCATTTCTTGTTCAGAAACACAAGAACAAGAGAAAGATTTCACTTCTGCAACTGTCCAACATTGTAAGAAAAGACTGCTTATTCACACAAAGCTGCTGTGTTCAGGGACGGCCCGGGGACCGCCGGCCGCCGCCGCCTCCCCAGGGCCGGCCAACCACCGGGCCTAGTGCGCGGGCACCGGCCCGGCCCGGCCCGGCCGCCCCCCGCCCGACAGTAGCGGCCACGAAGGCAGCTCGCTCCTCCACCCATCACGCAGCGCCCGGCAGCCGGGCTTCGGCCCGACAGCGCTGCAGGGCCCCAGCGTCAGCTTCGCGCCCCGCCCCCCGGCCCCCCCCCGCCGCCCGGCGCAGCCTCCGGTCAGAGCCAGGAAAGCCCCCAGGAAAAGCCGGTCCACGGCCAGCGCCGCCACCCGCCACTCGCGCTGCAGCTGCGACACGGGGACACGGGTGACGTCACTGGGGCACCCACACACCCCACACACCCCCCACATCCCCCCGCCACTCGCGCTGCAGCTGCGACACGGGGACACGGGGGACGTCACTGGGGCACCCACACACCCCCCCCCCCCCCGTGTCACCTACACCTCCCCAGAGCTTACCTCAGATCTCTGCGAGGTAACGCCCAGCTTCAACCCCTTCAAAAAAAGGCCGCTGCTTCCAGCTAACTTAGCTCGGCTCTTCCTTCCAAAAGGTTCCTTCTGTTCCCTACAGATCATTTTATTGCTTTCTCCTAACTTACCTCAGCTTTTCCCTCCAAAAGTCTCCTTCCGTCCCGGAGAAATGACCTCAGGGGGTTTTGGAGCTTATCCAAAGTAGCGCTTTTCGCTTCTTTGTTTTAATTTATTTATTTGTATTTAATATTTCTTTTCGAGAAGACCTGCCTTACCAAAAACCTTTAGTCTCTCCTTATCCTCAAGTCTGGGATTTCCAGATGACTGGCTTTTAATATCAGTACTTTTAATTCAAACACCATGCATAGAGTATAACAAATAAATACACTTGATTTCTTAATTTTTACTTGAAAATGAGCATTTTCCTTGTTTCTTTTTTTCTTCTTTCTCTTTTCTGAAGACTGTGAAGGACCATGTATTTTCCACAGCACAGGGGCAGCTGATGCCTGAATTTAAGTCAATATTTGGTGTGTCATGAGCATCCAAGTGTGAAGGAACATCAAGACTTAGATCCAAGTAAGAACTCAACTGAACCCAATCTGGACTGCAAGAAGTGAAAACTGAAGTTTGAACCTACTATTTGAAGATGCATTAAGCTCAGTGAACAGTTCCAGATGAAAATGGAAGATCAGGTAAATCCCCACCCCCCCCAGCTGTGACCCCCCCTGCAGCCGTGACCACCCCCCTGCGCCTCACCCGCCTTCTCGCTGGCAAACTCCCGCCGGTTGAGCTGCTGCAGGGGAAAGTCCACGAAGACGGAGCATTTCTTGATGGAGTAGCGGGTGGTGGAGAACCGGTTCAGGTCTGGGCGGCGTCAAGGGAAACGCGGCCACCAGCGCCCTGGGGGACAATCCCCTCCCCCAGCTCGGCCTCCACAGCCAGGATGGTACTAGAAAAATGCAGTCTTTATTTGGAGAAAATTTCATCAAACCTGAGATGTTAAGATAAATAATAATAACTATCTGTAAAGCCACATGGATGATTTTTTTTTTCTTTTTTTGTTTTATTTTGCTTAATTTCTCTTAAAGACGGGACAGCCCAATGCAGCCCCAGCTAGAATAATTCCTTTCTGTACAATAAAATTATTGTCTGACATTTCACAAAAACCTTCATTGCTCTTTACATGTGAAATCACAGTTCAAAATGTTGAAAAAGAATATATATTTATTCTCATAATACTTTATAATAAATCTATTCAGTTGTATCTCTCAACTACACTGAGGCTTTTTTCAATTTTTCACTTGAGTTGTTGATTCTAAGCTTACAAAGCCCAAGGACTGAAGTGCTTTGTGCAAACTGTGTATGCCTGTGTTTACCACAGGTGATTGGAAAATTTTTATGATGGGAAATTTTCATCTATCGTAAATTTGAATGTTAACTACTCAGAAGTTACGTAATCATGAGTAGGCATCTGATTTGCATGGATTTCTTCAGTAAGAAAATGTAAATAATATTTATTTTTGCCATATATGCACAGCATGGAGGAACTCAGCCAAAAACTATGCGCATGGAATCCCGGGGCAGTTCCTAATAGTCTGGCAAAAGGTGCAGAGCAGACCAATTGCTGTTTCCATCATCCCTGTAGTTCCACTTTCAGGGTGCAGGTATATCAAGTCATCCATAAGAGATTTGCAACTGTTCTGTAATTTATGAATACTCAGTCTGGTAACTGGGATGTAGTGTGTGAAAAAACATTGCTGAAATTTAATGGGAAGCTGACAGAAAAATATGGTTTAGGATAAATCACCTTTCAGAAAGTATTTGAGATTTATTACAAATAAGTAAGGATAGGAAAAGGTCCTTGAACACAGGAGGTAAAAGGAAGTTTCAGAAAAATGGCATTGCTCTATGTTCTAATGCAGAAGTCACGGCTTCTCTACTGGTAATTACTTCCCCTTGCATTTTGCAAAGTGAAATATGCAGTGTTTTGGCAAAAGTGGTTAATGGGGCTTGTTGAAAATTGTTGCTAAGTCCAGTTCTTGAGAAGCAAAGTTTTTAATGCAGCATGACCATTTTCTCTGGGAAACTGACAGTCATTCTAAAGGGGACTTGCTCATCTCACTCCAGAAATGTTTTGGTTTTGTTTATTCATCACATCAGTGTGGCAGAGAAATAGTAAAGGTTGTTGAAATGATCCTTTAATAGGGATTCACACTTCCCAACAGTTAAAAGACTCAAAAACAAGATCTCCAACTTGCATCCCAAGATTTATCCTCCAGCAGAAATATGTTCCTGCAAATACCACTTCAAAGCAGTCTACTTACAGCAAAATTAAAAGATTCCTCTTTCAGGAAACAAGCATAACCAATACATTTCTTAGAATTGATAAAGATGTTCAAGAGAACTAGACCCAGCACTGACCCCTGGGGGACTCCATTAGTTACAGGTATCCAGTTGGACTCGGCACTATTGTTCATCACTCTTTGGCTGTTATTTTATAGACAGTTCTTAATTCATCTCGCTGTCCATTCTTCTATCCCCATAATTCCTGAGATTGCTCATGAAGATGTTACAGGAGACTGTGTAAAAAGTTTTGCTAAGGTAGACTACATCCACTGGTCTCTCCATTGGCCAGCAAGGGCTCCAGCTGTGCAGGTATTCATCCCAGCCCTCGCAGGTCAAGGCTTGCTAGACAACTGTTACAAAAACATAACGCAAACCACATTTTGTGAGCACCCCAAGACAAGCCAATACATGGTAATTATCTAGTAAGCTGCCTTTTGTTTTTTTTTTCCTATTTTTTTTTTTTTTTTTTTCCGAAGGGAGCAAGAAGCACGTTTGTTTGGGCTTTTGTTTTTTTGTACCCTGACTCTGGATAATCTTCTCTGTTTAAGGAAAAAAAAAAAAGCCAAAATTAAAAGATTTTGTAGGTAATTTTTAAAGCACGTAAGCAGGTGGAGTAACTGACACATAATGTAATGGTAAAAGACTTAGAAGAGAAGTAACTGTGAACCTTTGGGTTACGTTTCAAAGGCTATCCAGCACTGAGCAAGCTCCAGAGAGGTGGAGCCTGGGCTCCTACATTTGTGCGACCCAACACATCCGTTACAGTCAGACAGATCCCTTCTGGCTACACATCTGAGAAGGCTCAGGAGCATAAGGTCGACACACAGCAACTTACGCTTAAAAAAATGAGCCCAGAACCACCTGTTTCAAATGTTAGTATGCAAAGATTTTCAACGTCTGAAGCTTTTGAGCAAACCACACCACTCTTGGGGAATATGTTTTCTCTCTTTCCCTTCCCCTCCCTTCTTTCCTCCTCCTACTAACCATGCACACAAAACACAAACAGTAGGTCAATTTGCTTTTTACAAATTAGGATTTCTGCTATTAATTGGACAGTCTCTAAAATATGGCAAACCAAGGAATCATAATTTTGTCGTAAAAGACTTGTACAAATACATGAATGAATGAATTTTTCATGCATTCTTGATTTGTTAAAATGTGTTCATTTCTCAGTGGATAGAGAATAATGGGCAAGATACTAAAAAAGGCCTTCACTCGTGGCCATAGGCGTGAGAAAAAAGTTAAGCAGAAGAAGGAATTATATAGAACATGGAAGGAGGGGCAGGGCACTTTGGAAGAATACAGGGAGGTTGTCAGAGAATGTAGGGATGCAACAAGGAAAGCTAGGGCCTCCCTAGAACTAAACGTGGCGAGGGAGGTCAAGGACAACAAGAAAAGCTTTTTCAAGTATGTTGGAGGTGAAAGTAAGTCTTGAGAAAGTGTGGGCCTGCTGCTGAATGAAGTGGGTGCCCTGGTGACCAATGATTTCAAGTGATCAAAGCCTGATTTTGAGGAGTTCCCTTCTCTCTCTCACAAGTCAATGTCAAGGTGATTTCCTGTTTACCTGAAATGACCAGAGAAGATAATGCACTTGTTACCTGGTTGTTTGGGAATAAGATGCAGAGATACATCTCCCCAGCATGTTATTTGTCAAAAAGGAATATGGAGAATTTTCCTAATGATGAGTGGATACAAAAGAAATTCCAACAGTTTAATAGCAGTGGATCTCATTGCTTTATATTGACAAAATTATAAGAAACTGTTTATTACTTCTAAAATTCTTTATTCCCTTTTTAAAGAGCCCTTAAAATGAGTGGTTTCTCTGAAATGCTATATAGATGCTTAAATATCTGTAACTAATGCAGCAGTGTTAAAATGCTTGGAGCTCTTGAACATCCTTCAAAGGCATAAAAATTAACTTTTCCAACCTATCAATCTGACAAACTAATCATGCACATGCAGTGAACACTGCCATCCCTCTCATCCCCTTAGCAGCAGAAGGAACACCAAATCTCTTCTCCAATTTCTCTCTCCAAACTCTTCCTTCTGCCCACGCGAGTAATAAACCCAGCTTTGTCAATGTTTCTGAGAATAGTTCAGAAACAGATTGAGAATCAGCCGTCCTGCTGCCCATGTTCTCCTCCCCCTCTACTCAGCCCTGCTGAGGCCACAGCTGGAGTGCTGGGGCCAGTTCTGGGCCCCTCAGGCACAATCATTTTTGAGTCCCTCACTCCCAGCAGGACACTGAGGGGCTGGAGCGTGGCCAGAGAAGGGCAGTGGAGCTGGGGAAGGGTCTGGAGCAGGAGTGTGGGGAGGAGCAGCTGAGGGACCTGGGCTGGTTGAGCCTGGAGAGAAGGAGGCTCAGGGGAGACCTTCTGGCTCTGGCAGCTCCTGACAGGAGGCTGGAGCCAGGGGGGGTCAGGCTCTGCTCCTAAGGGACAAAGGACAAATATAACATGTTTTATAAGTAAGGGTTAGCAAAACTTCACAAAATCATTTCAGTATTTTTCCAACTGCTGTAAAGTCATTAAGACATG
This sequence comes from Actenoides hombroni, assembly GCA_024336885.1. Taxonomy (NCBI): domain Eukaryota; kingdom Metazoa; phylum Chordata; class Aves; order Coraciiformes; family Alcedinidae; genus Actenoides; species Actenoides hombroni. The sequence goes on along the minus strand of WUAM01006479.1, from coordinate 142,509 downwards.
GTTATCTCCTTTTCTACAGGGATACAAACATGAGAGAATTAGGCTTCAACTAATGGAAAAACTTGGAATATAAAGGAGTTTTGAAGGTGAAGCAAGGATCCAAAAGAGTAGCAGTGTTAATATCTGTAGTCCAGGAATGCACCTAATGAACCCTTTAGGAACATAAGGAATATATGGTTACTTCACTCCCCTGTGAAGTACCCCAGCAGAGGACATTATCTGCAAGACATGGGAAAGGGGGAGCAGCAGCAGTCAGGCTCTGAATTTTATGGATTTTGTGGAATTGTGCTCATCTGAGAGCCCTGTTGGGAATGTGCCAGGAACCAAAGAGCTGCACTTTATTTGCCTAAAATGGAGCAGATTACCACTGCTCTCCTTTTTAATAGTGGAGATGAAAAATCAAGTGCATGCAAGCAATCACCTCTCAGAAGTGATTTAGAGCTTTGGGAAGATGCATTTGGAACTTCTGACTAAAAAGGGAACTAAAGGAGCATTTGAATCATTGGATTGCTTTGATCCAGGGGAAAATTCTGGATCAAATTATTGAAAAAAGCAATGCATGAATCCATAAAGGCTTCTTTGTTAACAAAACACATCTAATATTTTAAATTTCCATCAACCAAACCTGTGAGATCCTAATCTAGGCAATCCTGCTCAGGCAGGGGGATTGGACCAGATGATCTTTAAAGGTCCCTTCCAATCCCTAACATACTGTGATACTGTGAAAAGATAATCCTTTTCAGTTTGTCCTGATGACTTTGTGATGTTTGTGTAGATCACAGATACTGTGTATTTCCCTGATAACCTTGGAGAGTGGGGTAAATAGAGGTGGTAAGGGTAGGAAAGCACATTGTCCTGATACAGGAGGCTGATAGTCCTTTCTCAAAGGGGTACAATGAATTGTAAATCCCACTTGTTGCTTGCTGTTCTCTCAGTACTACAGTGCCAGCTACACTCATTTATTCTTAAAAGAAGTCAGATGGAGACTAAAATATGTTTACTTGTGGTCCCTTTTACTTTTCCTTCCATATGACTGAAACCTAATGAAGAAAAACCTAAAAGACTAATGATTTTTCCTTATTAGTAGATGAAACAATGCTTCAGTATGGGAGCTGGCTTCTAGGTCCCTTCCAATCCCTACTCTTTCCATTAACAGGGACTGTTCCCTCTAAATTTAGGTATCAGACTCTATAGTTCAACAAAAGCTATTTATTTGGGTTTTGTTTGTTTAAGGGAGTACTTACTTAGTTTGTTTAAGGGAGTAAAGGAGATAAAGCTTGGTGCTGGTTTCATCTCACAGGTAATTATAGAACAAGAGGGAATGTATTCCAGCTGCAACAGGGAAGGTTTAGCCTGGAGGTCACCAATTCCTTTAGCAATACAGACATTACCTGAGCTGTCAGTACACTTTATAGAGAAAGCCAAAATCTGTACATTCATCAGTGATCACTCACTCTGCCTACACAGGACAAATGCAAGAACCAGAGAGAATACAAAGACTTCAAAGACTTCAACCTGAAGGGTCAGATAGTAGTGAATGCTGTGCTCTTACTGTGGTGAAAGTTACTCTTCCTTTTTCCCTGTTCTTGCCCATTCATCTCAAATAAACCTTTTCAGTGCATTCAATATACAATTTAAGTATTGTAAATTAAAATGGTACCTACCATGTTTGGGTAAGATTGGGGTAACTCCTCTAAAAGAATTTACAGAACTCTTTGTATGTATAATTTTAATTCACTTTATGCTATGAAAATATTGTTTCAAGCACTGATTTTAAGTATGAATTATAAATTAATACAAACAGCTGTTGTAGAAATAGGTCCAAATTTAGTTTCATGTCTCCAGTGACATGGCAAGACGTTGGTCATACAAATGAATGGAATTCACTTGCCATTTTGCACTTGTTTTATATGACAAGATCTTTAGCCTACAGCGCTACTAGTGGTGTTTTTCAGCATAAAATTCTGATGATTAAAGTTTCTGTAGGAAAAAAACAAAGCAACCTTTTAAAAATTGTTCTTATTAGTATAGAAATTCCTTTGAAGAGGTAGGGTGCTTGAGTATTTTTGTCATTTTTTTTTTCTTCCTTGGTGTCACCGGGCTCATCCTCATTTGGCAGAAACATTTTAGTGAGTAAACCCCCACCGGCGTGAACCCTGCGGTGAAGAACCGGCTCGATTGATACCTGCTGGGGAAAGTAGAAAAAAAAAAAAGGGGGGTTGGAAGGGTGTATGGTACAGCCCTTCTGGTCACCTCCTGACGGATGCTGTCAGGAGCATCCTGACAGCATCAACTCCTTTCTGAAGTTGTAACTTCGTGGAATTTAGGTGCACACATCATTACAGAATTTTCTCCCTCTCTAATTCAGCTAGCTATTACATCAGAAATGTAGCTGTAAATTGTAATGCAGAAGGTTTTAACCCTTTCCAAAAAAAACCCTGATTATTTCCACAGATAACCTCTGGTTCACTGTGAGTTACTTGATCCTTTAACTGACGATGATGAAGAACCACTGCAAAGCACAGCATTTTTACAGTCTGTACAATGAAATTCACAGTTTCTAGCCATAACATATGATAACGTGCAAGTCGTCCAGCACGTCTGATTTTCCTTAGTAAAATGTGAAATTAAAATGTGCTTTTCCACAGTAAAATGTGAAAATGGCTTTCCCCAGCAGCCGTCTGCACTGGCACAAGAGGAGCTCTGCCTATTAGTGTAAGCCAACAGAGTCTCTTGGCTAAGAGAAACTAGAGCATTAGTTTCAGTTTATTTAAATAAGGACAATTCCACCTGCTGGAGAAATGGCTACCAGTGCTGCCTCTCACCCCGTGCCGTGCCCCGTGCCCACCAGCGCTGCTCCCTGTGCCTTTTCCCAGTAACTCCCAGTGCCGACCAACCGCATTGTACCCCCAGTAACCACCAGTGCCCCCCTGCATGTTCTACTCCCAGTAACCACCAGTGCCCCCCTGCATGTTCTACTCCCAGTAATCCCCAGTGCCTCCCACACACTGTACCCCCAGTAACTCCCTGCTGACTCTCCCCTCCCCCATGCCACCACCACCCATGCAGATGGGCCCTTGGCCCTGGTGGCCTGAACCACCTCCTCCACTACCACCACCACCAATAATGCAGATGGGCCCTTGGCCCTGGTGGCCTGAGCCACCACCTCCACCTCCCCCTCCTCCCATGCCACCACCACCAATGCAGATGGGCCCTTGACCCTGGTGGCCTGAGCCACCACCTCCACCTCCCCCTCCTCCCATGCCACCACCACCAATGCAGATTACCCGACCACCCCACAGGGCTGCTCCGGCAGGCTCCCGAAAAACACCTCTGTTGATGGAAGGACCCACACGAGCTCCCTCCGCTCTACCCCAGCCCCACTGCCCAGAGCAGCTTTTCAGCTGGAAGCAGCAGAGCAGCCACCTTCCCCTGCACACCAGAGAGCCAGGGACCAGCAATGCACCCGCCTCCACCCGTGTAATTAAAGACTGAGCCAGAAAACCCGTGTCCGAAGAACCGGACCGACTAATTAAATAACTTATTGAAGTAATAACCCAACTAACTAAGCAGAATATAATTATGTTGAAGTGCACCTTTAAATGGAGAAATTGTTAAAGATATCTGTGTTATACAGGGTTTTTTCTGCAGAGTAGAGGCCATGTCTATCTGATCTCTTTCCAGAACAAAAGGTTTTCTTTCAAACGGGGGAAAAAAGCCAAACCAACCAATAAAAAACCACAATAAAATGTCTTTTTAGTTTCAGGGGGGGGGGGGGGGGGGAGGGGGGGGTAAGGGAGGAGAAGAGGGAGGGAGGGGAAAGGCGGAGGGGGGGGGAAAGTAAAAGAAGGGAGGTGGAAAAGGCAGGGACGAAGATGAGAAGAAAGGTGTGCGGGGGAAAGGACGGGGAAGAACAGAAAGGGGGAGTAGAAGGAGGACAGAAGCAAGGCAAAAATGAAAACAAAATGGAGCACATAGTCATCGTGAAACAATTACAGTGCTGCATCTAAAGGCAACGAAACATTTTGCTATTATGGTATTACATTCATATGGAGGTGCAAAGAGCTCCACACACAAAACCTGCTGATTAATTGTGTATTGTGGGTGCTTTTATCTTCTTTTTGAGATGTCTACACAACATAACCAGCCCTGGTGGTGGGCTAGTCTAAATGCTTCTCTAAACTTGGACTGTCTTCCAGCACCACATTCCCACAGGAATCTCCTGTCATCTGGTGTGTCTGTGTAATTTGACATCGAGTTAAACAGTCATGTAGGCCAGTCAAACCACAGCCTTTTGTGAAAAAAAAAAAAAAAAGAGCCTATTTCCTTTCTAAGGAAGCATCTCAGGCTCACATTTGCACACGCAAGGCACGCTGTCCACAAGGTCTGATCAGAGATATTAGTTCCTTGGAGGACTTAGAGCCAACAGTCAAAAGCCGGGATGCTCTGCAGGGGCTGGGGGGCTACGTGAGGCCGTCCTCTGCCCTGGCTGGTGCTTTCAGAGTGTGTGCACAAGATCCCAGCAGGGTTTCTGATTATTACATTTCCTTAATATTTTTCACACTTACTGATGTGCCTTCATTTCTCTCATTTTCTTCTATTCCCTAATTGTGGAGCATTTCTTCAATCTCATTTGTTCTGTTTTCTTTTCCCTTTTGCTCCCTTCTTTTGCTTTCCTTTGTTTGTTTGTTTTTTTTCCCCTTTTCCTTCTCTTTTTTAATTCTTTTTCAGGCTATTAACTGTATGGTGGTTTACAGTTTTCATACTGTTTTAACAAACAGCTAAAAAGATGGTGAAATACTAAAATTATTACCAATTCAAAAACCCCTTCCTCTTTTTGCCTTGGAAATTTTCTAATTCTTCTGAAAGCCTTTGACTTAATTTTGCATAACAACTAGTTCAAATTCTCATTGCTAAATTAACATAACTTGAGTCTACTAATATAAATAACCAGTTTCTAGAAAACATGTTAGGGGACGTCCTTGGTCAGCGTGGCGAGGGACTGCTTGGCCTGGGGAAGGACAGCAAGGGGATGGTGTCGGGAAGGGGGAACAAACCCCTATAAACATGTCCCGGAGCAGCAGAAGCAGCAGCAACACACAGCACCAAACCCGCCCTCCCCTTTGCAGCGAAAAGCCCCAATTCTGTTGCTCCGACCGAGGGCATCCAGCACCTTTTTAGAGATGTTTGGTTGGGTTTTTTTTTCCCTGCCATGAGGCACTTACGGGGCGTTAGAGGTCCCAAGACATCACTTAGGGGGCACTGTGGGGCACTTGTGGGGTGCTATGGGACACTATAGGTCACTTAGGGGTCACTGTGGGGCACTTACAGGGCGTTAGAGGTCCCAAAACACCACTTAGGGAGCACTACAGAGCACTTATGGGGCACTATAGGTCACTTGTGGGGCACTATAGGTCGCTGTGGGGCGCTGGGGGGCACTTAGGAGTCACTGTGTAGAAACTAGGGCTACTTTTTAAGTGAATAACATGCGTTAAAACTGCAAGGGCTACATCTTCATGAGTTTAGAGGTGCCCAACTGCCTACCAAGGAATTACTAAGTCTGGATCCCTAATGCAGATTTTTTTAGACATGTGTTACAGCTGGAAAAGAGAGAAAGTTTAAACCAATGACAGCAAAAGTCTGTGTTGCTTGTGATGTATAACTATTGTAGCATTGCTGCTGCAAAGGTGCCAGTATAAGTACCCCATAAAAAGAATGATCCACACAAACAACTTCAGTTACTGTTGTGGCAAAGAGACTGGACTGTGAGATTTAAGCAAATGATTTATTTGAATCCACAGGTTTAAGGCCCAAGTAAACCATCTATTTGAAGTCTAATATGCCACTAGCACAGGGTTTTATGGAAACAATGGCAGGATGCACTATTACAACTTAAAAGCAAGAATACTCTGTAACAAATGAGAAAGCATGCTAAATCACTTCACATACCCTCTTCCACTGATCTCTGTACTGAGACACTTAGAGCATTACCAATATGGCATTTCACATCTAACCAACAGCTAGTTGAAACTGGGAAAATAAAATGTTTATTTCCATTATGTCATCCCACTGACTTCATTGGTTCAACATCTCAGTTATAGCTGTGATAAAATCAGTTCAAAGCATGAAGAGTTTCAACAACCTATGTTCAGTAGTTACCAAGGATTGATAAAGGGATCTCCCGCAGCCCAGGGGAGGACGAGTTGAAAGCCGACTCTTGGAGGCCGTTTTGGGGGCGATGGGAGAGGGCCGCCTTGCTCTGTGAGGAGCCTCACCCTCTCCGCCAACCCTTCCTCCAGCAGCTCATCCCCTAAAAAGAGCTGGCGTTGGGAAGGCCCGAGCTGCTCCCCTTATTTCCCCTCCCCAAATCCTCGTCTGCGCCCCTGGCGAAGCCACCGCCGCCTCGGCCGTCTTAGGCAATAACAAGGCTTTTGTTTAACCCTTAAACAGCTGATGGACCAAGCATTATTTTTCCATTTTGAGGCAGGCAGAATCCCAGTAAAATATTTACACATCAAGTTTTCTTTACAATATTCACTCCCATATGTATTATTTATCATTTATAGAACATCCTCTCATCTGTGAGAATCACTTTTGCCAAGAAACCTGAAGGAACCTGAACAGAAAGTAATCTGAAACTAAATAAGCATTCCTCACCTATCGGAAGTCCTGGGTCTGGCTCTCCCCTTAGCTCCTTCTTTTGCACTGGGTATTTAACCATGTAAGGATTTCTCATCTGGAAAGAGAAATACATGTGAATGTGCATATACACACAAATGTGAGTGTGTGTGAGCATGTCTGTGTGTACATCGTATTTATAAATCTATTTTCCAGTGTTGTGAGTCCATGAACACTTTGAAAGAGCTTTCAGAAACTCTGTTGACAGCAGCTGAAGCAGCAAGTTTACAGAGAAGGCCACAGAACTAACCTTCCCAAAATGACCATACTTCCAAGGTCCTATGAGTAAGGTGAAGAGTAGGGTCAACAACATTAGGAATTACTAATGCAGAGGCTTGATTGGAAATGCTGGGGCATATCCTTTTGCAAGAAATATGTACAGTAGGAAAGAAAAGGATGGGAGAAGATAAAGGGCAGGAATGACAAAGTCAATCAGAACAGACTAAAGGAGGGAAATAGGGGGAACCAGCTGAAAAGATATACCTTAAAAAAATATATACCTAACTTGTAGTCATGGGAAGAACAAAAAAAGATATTAAATTTAGCACATTTCTCAAAATATTGATATTAATGTATTTTAAACTGAGCTTTTTGTTCTTATTTGTAAATCACCTATTTTTAATGTTCACAATGTAGCTTCAGCAAAGTAACAATCCTGACAATTTTACGTCTTTGAATGGAATGTTCAAAGCTCGAGAGTAAAGAAATGTAGTATGTCAAAAGCAAACCATACTCCAAAGCCTCTCCTCTGTTCTTGCCTTCTTCTTTAATACATAGTAAGACAGCTGTTGATTTCATCCCTGTTAGAAATATGGGCTTTTATTTAAAGCCACACATGCTGCTTGACCATAGATTGAAAACTGGAATGGTCCATGAACAATATAGAAAATGTCTATGATGTGAAAAGGAAACCTTTAACCCCTCACCCCTACAAATAAAATAATATCTATGATTCTATTATTTGGTTTCCAAAGGGTATTTTTTCAAGTCAGGTTTTAAAGGGTATATGTTATGTGGCACTCTCCAATTTCCAGGGGTGTCTGTACAGCAGTGCAATGAATGTCACCTTTCTGAAGATTTTACTGCCTCTAAAATGCTATTAAAATGCTTCAACGCTATATGCATTACTGTAACTGCTGTGATAAACGGAGGAATGGAAACCAGGTTGTTTTAAAGTCACACCAAAACAGCGCGGCCCTGAGCTGCTCGGAGGGTCCCGGGCTGGGGGGGTCCCTGCGGTGGTGGCGGGGGCCCCCCCTACCCCCCTCGCCCACCCTGCTGGTGCATTTCCACGGGGGGGGCTTTGTGGCGCAGACCTCACGCTCGCACGAGCCCTACCTGCGGGGGTGGGCGTGCGACCTGGGCACCCCCATCCTCTCCGTTGACTACGCCCTGGCCCCCGAGGGCCCCCTCCCCCACGCCCTGGCATTTCTGCTGGAATTTAAAGTACAAAACCAGATAATAGAATTCTTAAATAAATGCAGAAAAGTCCTCAGCTCAAGAAGACAATAGGTGAAATGCTTTGCACAACACCTTGATTTTAGGTGGCACAACACTAAAATACATAGTTTCACTTCTGAAGGAAGACATCTCCAGCCATTAAATACCACATTCACATTAACATAATTGCACACTTGTAATAAGGGAATGTATGTGTTCTGCAACTCACCCGAGGGTTAGGAAGACTCCGGGGAGTTCACCCCCCCGGCCGAGGAGACCTCGTCCTCCCCGTCCCTGCCCGACGTCTACGTCCTGCCCCTCGGAGAGGTGGGGGGGCCCGGACCCCCGCCCCCACCCCCCGCTGGTAATGGGGGGGGAGGGGACACCCCATGGGTGCTGCTTGGGGGGGTCCGGGGTACTCAGGGAGGGAGGTTGAGGGGAGGGAAAGGGGGTTCTAGGTCACCCAAGGCCCATACAACTCTGTAGCAGTGTTATTAAAGTACTCATGATGCTTGGAAATAATCAAGTCATAGTATTTTTTAATTTGAGAATCTTTTAAAAATATCTGAAGTAAAACACATGCTTTTTAATTGTATAAAAATGCAATTTCTGAGATGTTAGACAAATAACCAGTCAAGAGGTACAGAAAGTGCAACTAGAATTTGAAAATTATACATAAGGATTTTAACATTAACAAACCTGTTATGAAAATGTAAAGGAAAAGATGCTCTGTAGCAGCTGCTGAATGTTCCACCACCTTTGCCACAGCTACACAGCTCTCACTTGTAGAGGCAGACCTCGGGTAGGACAGGCCCATTAGCTCAGCAGATGAAGTGTGTCCAGACACCAGTGGGAGGACTACTCACATTTCTATCCACTGAAACACAGGCCATGGAAATAGAGCTATTAATATCTATTCACGATTTCTACTTTAATATTCTCACTTCGTGCGAAAAGGTCAATACACTCACAGTCCACATCTAGAGAAAGCCTGTCATTTAAATATCCCTGTCTACAAGTATGGAAAAGGTAATCTGTAAATAAACCATTTAGGGCAAACAATATCATTAAGTTGTGTTCCCATTTAATCTGATTTGTGAGTAAAGAAGTCTCTAAGAAATCCATCTCCATTTCAGCAAAAGCATTTTTGCCACCTGCATCTGAAATGGTTAAAATCTGAATACCTTCAGACATGGGTGGTCCAAAAATTTTTTTATGTATCCAAATATGTACCTTTTGTTGTTAAAATATGAGATTTTTGCATTTCAGTTTAGCAGAAAATAATACTTACCAACCTGTCCTGTGGCTGTTTCATGTACAATTCTTAACATTTGATGTGGACGGAAGGAATCTGAAAAATGAAAAATAGCAACCAGCAGTATGAATAAGTATATTTCAGATTACTGTATTGAATTTTCTTATCATATATCAAAACAGGCATGATGGAGAGCAGACGGCATTATGTCTTTTGGGACATGGTGACTGTTCTCACACATCTCTGTGGCTTTTCAACTACTCATGCCTTGTAACCCATAGAATTTACAAATGCCCATCTTCGAAGGGGAACTGATACTATGCTTTACGAGAGCTTATTCAGCACAAGTGTAACAACGAGCAAAAGAATAGCAAGAAATGAAGAAACAAGGACAAACAAACAGAATTTTATTCGAAAAGACAGTTAGGCTGAGAAAGCACAAACAGGTAACAAGTCTAGTTAGTTAGTTAATGTCTGGAACTTACCGTGTTCTCCATAATTCCTGTCCTGTTGGCAAGCTCACATTCCTCTGCATGCCCATTGCAAAAGCAGCTTCCTCGGACAATCAGGTCATAAATAGCATAGTGGGCAAATCTCTGAGGTTTCTCTACCAATCCTGAACCATGGCATGGACATTCCTGTCTTTTTAACAAAAGGAGGAATTGAAGGGAAAAGAAGGAATTTAAAAACCTTTGAGTCTGTCAGATTGCATAGACTGAAATATAAGAAAATACACATCCTCTGAACCTGTTTACCACTAAAGAAGAGCTAATACAGGAAAAGTTAGTCTTTAAAAACAAAAATCTTTGTAATGTTGAACATTCAGGTCAGGCACTGGAGGAGCAAAACACATGAAGAGAGTAAACTCATCTCTGTCTTGGTGCATTCCTGTCAGAGATATAATTGGTTAATAAATGAAACCTTCGCTGACAGCGGGAGGGGGGAGGGCTTGGGGACGGGAACCCCGGGGAGATCGCGGCAGGAGCAGCAGCACCCCGAGGGCGCCGGGAAGCTTCATTTCCACTTAATTAAGGCCGCTAATTAAGCGGCCGATCTGCGGGGGGGGCGGGCGCGTTGGCCGCAGAGTCGCGATGGGGTCGCGACGCTCCTGGGGTTGGAGGTGCCCCTGGGTCCCCTCCTGCATGCTTCTCTTTAAGCGTGTAGCTAAGAATTTCTGTCATAAAAAGATGTGATCTATAATGGAATCAGCAATTTACAACCTGTATCTTAAGCACTATCAAGTAACAAAGGACTTGACACTTGGTGTTCCAAGAGTGGTGAGCTAGTTTACTTAGAGCTAGTGTGGAGAATTAATCTTGACTAAATGACCTACCATCTTAACCAGGTCAGGTGGCCTGTTGGCCACTCTCAGTTGTCCTCATCAAAGAAAATAGACTTTTTCTTATTGAGGGATGAAAGTTAACTCCCATAAGCATCAGTATTTTATATTTGTACTGGTTATATATAGTGATTCTATCATTTTAATGAGGGACTGACTGCTTCTGTTTAAATGATGTGATTTCTGGTTGAATTCTGCATACTAGATCTCTTAAATCTGGCTCCAGATTTTTGGGAGAGGAGTCTGTGAGCCCCATGGGCGGAATCAGTATATCCTGTTTTCATGCAGCTGGTAGATGTGTGTGTCACCCTGCAGCTCCCTAAAACTGCAGTCTGCTTTACTGACCACAGCTTATATTAACAGGAGAAGGATGTGTGGAGAAGAGCAGGATTCTGGAGTCAGCTGATGTGTGTAAACGCTTGACTGGAGGAAATAAAGAGGACAGAGACAAATTCTCATTAGTCATTTCTACTGTAAGGGTGTTTGAACTTAGGAACTGGTTGCCCAGAGTGGCTGTGAATCTCCACACTGGCCAAGGCCAAGCCCATCAGTGACAGTGGTAGTGCCTCAGGGATAACATATTTAAGAAGGGGGAATAAAAAGCCTGTGCACCAGCAACTTCAGCTGGAGAGAGGAGTGAGAAACAACTCTGCAGACACCAAGGTCAGTGAAGGAGTCGAAAGAGGTGCCCCAGGCACCAGAGCAGCAGAGATTCCCCTGCAGCCCATGGTGAAGACCGTGGTGAGGCAGGCTGTCCCCCCGCAGCCAAAGGCAAAAACATTTTTAGACTGTTAATTTCATTGTCAATATCCACTGACAACCTATGAGTGAAATCTAAAAGAACATTTTACAACTACTGACATAAATTACTTTGCTATTAGTCCATTTGTTAGAAGAAATGTTATTATTTGGAGACAATGAATGGGATTTATCTGTTCAGTTGAGCTAGAACAGCTTTTACTCCATTTATTATGACAAATGTTGGAAAAAAGGCAGTTCTGGAAGAAACAGCATATGCTTTCCTCTTAGACACATCCCTTAGGTTTTCCAAGTATAGAGGCAGTCATAAAAACATGAATATGGCCTCAAGAAATTAGTCCTTTGCCAGGTACCCTCCATTATAGAGTTCTTTTCAGACATTATTTTCTTCCCTCATTACACCTTCATGGTCAACATCACATGAACTTCACATGAACAGTCTTTGAATAAAAGTGGAGGCACTCCATTGTTTCTACTTTCTAAGAACCGAACCTGGCAGATATTTGAACTGTGACAATTTAGGAGGCAGAATATGTGCTCTACCTTTCTGCCAGGAGTTAGCAATAAACCTCCAAGGAAACTCCCTGGGCATATAGCACATAAAAAATCTCAGTCTGCTCATGGACTCTTGACACACTCAAAGGTACAATGTCAATGCAATAATCTTGAGTTAAGACCCAATGTGATGAAATCAGGAATGTGCAATTGAAAAGAAAGATAGCAATTTCCTAACAGGTATGAGTACTGAGGACTAAGGCAGAGATCAGGTCAAAGAAGATTCACTTTCTCATATGTGATTCAATTTCCCTCAGGTCTTTCTTGTTCTCATCAAATAGCCTTTAGAATTCTAATTTCTGTTCCACTTTAAGGAATCAAAATAAATACTTCATGGCTCATGATACTCTGTGGTTCATTTAGTAACTATTTGTTGTAATGAAATTAGTCTTTTTTTTTTTTTTTAATTGCTGAAAGTACTTTGGTTATTATGTTGTTCTATGTAGAATAAATTACTAATTCTCTTTTTGGGGTGAGGAATGGGTTCAGCTTGATTTTCTGCTCCTTCACAGAAATTATTACATTTCTCTGGAAATATAATTCTTGTTGAGTTTATCCTATTTCATCACTGGTTGCATTAAATACAAACAACAGTTTAGGTGTCACAACATAGCTGGGAGGAATAGCGTTTGTGTTTTTATTTGCAATTATTGTATCACTGTGAAATGAACTGAAATCTTCAACGCTATGATGCAATATACCCTAAGCAAAGTAAAATTTGTATCATTTGCTCAGGGTTTATTTTCCCCACAGATCATATTCCTTAAAGGATTCAATTGCCACGAAGTGTCCTAAACCAGACATACATCAACTGCTTTAAGAATCCACAAGAAATGCAATAGGATCGAAAGTAAAACTGCAGCACAAACGGGGTTTTAAGCTAACTGGTTCACACAATAGTTGAATGTTTTATGTAAGAAATGTCTGTGCCTGCAACAGACACTAATGTGAATATACAGACATAAATACAAACATCAAACCTCAGCTTTCAAGCTCCCATGGAGTCCAGGGTTTGTCTTCTCCACCAGTGGTTCAAACCTCACCCTAACAGCACCAAAACCAACCTGTGTCACTACTCTGACATCAGCATGTCTACTCATTGTCATCCCAACACCAGATTGGATGTTAACATCCAATTAAGGAAAGTCCAAATCCATCCAACTGTTGTGTGTGTTGCTATTCCCAGCACTGGGCTCTGCTTTCATCATTGCTTGAATCCAGAACAGAACTGTGCTTTAATCTGATATAAATGCACTTTGCCATTAAAAAGAGCAGTTTGATCTTCATTTCTCCCTAGGAGTGTGTTCTTTTCCCTCTTCCTTGCCAAGGCACTGGTGTTTGCACAGCTGCAGGATGAGCTCTTTAAGGTTAGAGTTCAGCCCTGCACTTACGGAATGCTTGTGCCAAAAGTTTCAGTCCTGCTTCCATCACTTCAATTATGGCTATCAATTCAACACGATTTAGAAAAAAAACCCTCACAATTCTACACCAAAATGCAAAAGAAGAAAAGAGAGAAAACAACAACTCTGTAACAATTTCCTTGGATTTGTTTTAATGCCATTTGGTAATTTATTTCTGGAGAGATGTAGGTTCATATTAACAGGGTTCATACTTCCACATAACACAATCCCTCGAGATAATTGTTTTACCATTGCCTTCATAGTGGGGCTGTTTCAAGCCTACACAGAGTACCAAAACTATCTTGAGAGAACCTGTTGAATTTGTCTGTGAATTTTTTTCCAGGATCCAAATTTTTACAAATGCTATTCTTTTCTTTCCCAAGATAACTTTCTGATTTAAGATGATTTCTGATGGTAAGAGCTATTGGGCTTCTAAGCATCTTCAGTGCATTTCCTTCTACTCCAATTATTACTACAACAGAAATTTCTACGAATATTTTGAAGCTCCACTGACTGTAGTGATGCTTTCTGTAGTCTATGCAGAGTTACACTGTATATAATATGAAGTGGTAAAATAATCCTTTAAAATAAGAAAATTTCACATTCATTGTAATCATGACTTCTTTTCCAATCCACATCTACAAAAAAAGGTGTCTATTCTTGATTGAAGAAAAAGAAGTATTTTGTTTTAAAGTAGTGATATGGAGAGGCCAGGAATAATGATGGCTTAAAAGACAAGGCTTCAGGAAATCACACACAGTGCACACGATTAAATTTGTCTCTGATGCTGGCATTGGTGGTCCTCGAGTTTCTCCCACAAGTCCCATCACATTTGTTTTCTTTCTTCTTCTGAACAATATGTGCATTTTATATCTGGGGTTGTCATTTGTTCTCAGTACTCACAGTAACTGCTTTCAACCTTTTCCTTTTGTATTTAAAAAAGCCAATTTTGCCTGTCTTGTTGTGGGTCCATTAGACACTGCATCTATAAAATCAGACTATTATTAATGGCTGATTTATTGTGAATAAATCTTGGCTATCCTCTGACATAATGTCAGTCAGGACTTGGCTTTGTTGAAACTGGCTGGTAAACTCTAAAAATAGTGATTTGGGAAAGAAGAAATTACAACTATTAAGAGATGGTCTCTGTTATCCAAAGTGTTTGAACCAAGGTCATTTTGTTTTAAATATTCTCCATTTTTTAGTAATTTTGTACCCCCTTGCAGTGTTAAAGGGTACTTCAGAACGTTTTCAACATTTCATCTTGTTTCTGCTTGCTGATAAATCAGAGGTGATCTCACAGTTGTTCCTAGTGAACCTCAACACCAATTTCTGAGTTTCACTGTAAGACTTTCCAAATTAATTTGATGAATAAAATTAGTAAATGCGATATGTACACATTGACTGCTCCAAATTATGTTAAAAAAATGTAAGCAAAAAAAAAAAAAAAAGTTAACAGCACTTCATACAACTAATTACCCATGTTCAGAAAATGGTTATTAAATAGAATCGTCAATTAAAGCATTCTAGTGTACTCTTCACTTTTGCTGCCACAGATGGTAGAAGAATGGAGTCGTGTTTATACATTCAGAAAACAGATAACTCAATGTTACAACACCGCGTGAAAAAAGGCAGTGTGAAAGCAATGTTCCGTTCAGAAAGCTTCACAGTAAATTTTGCATGCTTTTAATGAAAGTTTCTCTCCTTCGTGAAGTATTTCTTGCTAAAAAACAGGACAGCACATTAATACAGGGCTTTAGAGATCCTTTAATTAGGGCATTTCTCTCCAGTGAATCCAAAGATGACATTAGTCTCCACTGCCTGGTTGGAATGCTAAACTGAAAGCAGGGCTGAAATGTCAAGGTAAAATAATGTTAATAATTATTCTGAATGTTACATTCCCCTTGACCTTGTCCAAGATTGCTTGGACCAATAGGGCACTGAAACCAGCACGTAGTTATCCAGTGGGAAGGGGTTCTGCCAGGTTATGGCCAGAACACATGCCCTTACCATAGATACAGGGTTGTTTACCAGACACGCATAATCCTGCCCGCTTTGTTCTTTTTCCTGCATTACACTGGCTTTCTGCAGGAAGGAGGGTGGAGAGGGGGACCATGTCTAGACACCATAGTGTCTGTCTGGGTTTGTGCCAGAATTAGTTTTGTTCTCACAAAAATCACAGGAAAATCAGACATGCCAGAACTATCACCTACCATTGGAAAGAACAGGAAAATTTTGGTACTGGAGAACAGACAGGTCAGCTGGGAAAGATGACATAGTGGCTTTACATCTGCTTTATGAGCACACAGAATTGATGTAATTAGAGCATATAAATTTAAGAGCCACACCTACTACTATGACACCATTTACACATTTTTTAACTTTTTTTAAATAACATTTCCAACATCCTTCATTACAGCTCCATTTTACTGTGAAAAGCTTATGAAATGGCAAGTGGAAACTAGAGGCACTATAAGGGTAAGTGCTGTCTTTCTGGGGAGGAGTGGTAGCAGCATCTTTTGACTAGTAACCTCTCAATTTGATACTTCAGCACCAGCTTTCTGTACTGTTTGCCCTTATGACAACACTGATCCCAGTGACAGAAGAAATGGATTTGTTCTTGGCATTGGGACAGGAGAGGGACAATTAGGGAATAGTACAAGTTAGTAAAAGAAATCCAGGAAGAAAAATTGAATAAATTGTGTATTCAACACTTTAAAGCATTTAATAATAGAGAGTAATGAGATAATTTAATAAAATCAACACATCCTTATCAAAAGTAATATATCATACTCTCATCTTAAAGGTCTTTTTAAAGTCTTTTTAAGACAAAGCAGAAAATCTTCAGAAATCAATTTCCCTTTTCCCTTTTCAGCAGGAGCCTGAGGGTGCTTCGGGGAGCAGCAGGAAGCACCCCCTGTGTTTGCACTGGGTGAGAAGCCAGCTCTGCCTGATGCCTGTCCTGCTTTCCCTGCTCCCTTCCTGCTGCCAGCAGCTTCAACGGCTGCAAGCAGCAGATCTGGCAACTGTAAAATCCTGCTTGGCTTATTGCCCTCTGTCTTGGATCCAAGCTAGCTCAGCAGCC
Source organism: Actenoides hombroni (assembly GCA_024336885.1). Lineage (NCBI taxonomy): Eukaryota > Metazoa > Chordata > Aves > Coraciiformes > Alcedinidae > Actenoides > Actenoides hombroni. The sequence goes on along the minus strand of WUAM01006479.1, from coordinate 125,998 downwards.
AGGCAGTGTCTGTAACAGCGGAGCAGCCTAAAAACAAGCATATGAGGAAGAATTAGAGCTACAGATTTTCTTTATATGACAAAGACAGAAAGAGGATAAATTTGTGTCAGGTGACAGGTAGGCAAGAAGCGAGTGGTAAGTACCATGTAATAATGTCTTACACCTGAGCAGTCCTCACTGCAACAGCTGCTGTTTAGGAAAGGAGAAGTGCTTCTGTGGTGGCACACAGAATAAATGGGGAAGCAGCAAAAGCAATGCACCAGAGGCCCAAATGTTTGTGAAAAACTATTGGAGGGGGTCTTTTAGGGGGATTTTTTTTTCTCTTTTGTGTATAGATATAGATAAAACAAAATGCAGATAAGATATCCCTGTGTTATCTGTAATTTGATGATTGTGATTATATAGACAAGATTATGAATAATCAGCACAAATTGTGATATTAATGTTTTCTTTTTCTTCTCATGTTGTATTGTTTGGAATAGCCATGTCTGCTGACATTCTCTACACATGAGAGCTGCTGTACTTTGGCTTGTAATATGACTTTCTGTGTTACAGAGTTAAGCAGTGTTTTCATGCCGGCTTTGCAGATAAATTGACCTGTGTGGTGGTTTGGGGCTTTATTTCTATAATACTAGATTAAACTGAAGTACTCTTATTATGATTTTTAAAGGAGCTTAATGTAGTTTATACTAAGTATAATTATGAGGGCTTTAATTAAATATAGACAGACATTATTGATTATATCCTGCATTAATTTTGCATTTGGGGCAGGTAATAGGCTCAACATAAAACAAGTACATCAGTGCAGTTACAAGTTCTGGCTGCTTTTGCAGTTCTTCAGAATATAGCTCCTACTATATTGGACTGTTACTTCATCAAAGACAATGAATTTGCAGCCAGATGGGGTGATGGGGATGAAAGTTCCCATGTATACTGTTCAAATGCATTTTAATGATTTGTGGACTGTGGGGAGAGCTAGTGTTTGTACGTTGCTCTGGTGCCAAGTGGCACCCAAGGGATAAGGGGACACCTCCCAGAGTACCCCGAGTTCTATGGCACCCAAGGGACAAGGGGACCCCTCCTGGGGCATCTGGTGCCGGGCGGCACCCAAGGGACAAGGGGACACCTCCTGGGGCGTCTGGTGCCAAGTGGCACCCAAGGGATAAGGGGGACACCTCCTGGGGCACCCGGTGCTGGGCGGCACCCAAGGGACAAGGGGCCACCCCCTGGGGCAAATTTACTCTGAAGTGGCAGCTCTTATTTCCCAAAATGAGTCTCGTCCCCACTTTCTTATTGAACTTTTCCATGACCTTCAGCTGCTAAATACAGATTACCTGAGGCAAAGGGCTCTATATGCTTTGCAGGTATGCACAACACTTTTGATCTGTGTAAGAATGAAACAAATGTGAGACTCTTTCTTACGGTGTAGGTTTACTGTCTGTTCCAGGATGTAGTGACCAGACATTCCTCGGAGATTAAACTATGAGGTGAAAGGAACTACCAGCAAAGAATCATGTATCCAGCCAAGCTCTCCTTTAGTTATGAAGAAATGAAGACTTTTCCAGACATACAAAAATTGAGAGAATTCTGCACTCTGAGATCCACGCTACAAGAAATACTGAAAGAGGTCAGTGCACCTACAACAAAATTTAAAAATAATATATATGTAATTGAGAATAAAGTTACTGTTAGACAAATAGAAACAGAGGAGTGCTATTTAAATTTAAATTTGGGGTTTTTTTCATTTCTTTTTATTTTTTTCTTTCTGTTTTGGAGGGGCTCAACCGTCCTTTAGACTTATTCGGTGGCGAGGACAAACCCCTTTTACCCAACCTCCTTTAGAGGGGGGTTTCTGACAGCAAAGGCCCTTGCCCTGAGCACCCTCCGGATGCCAACGGCCGAGCGCCGACGGCCAAGCTGCCGACAGCGTCCCCGGTCTCCAATTTAACCTTTTTCATTGGGGGGGCTGTCTGGGTGTCCTGGCTGCTGCCCCCCCCCCCCCCCAATTCTCGGGGGTCCCCTTAATGGGGGGTTGGGACTCCCCAGTTCCCTCCCTCGTTGGTTTTGGGGTCCCCAGTTGCCCCTCCCAGTAGCCTTGGGGTCCCCAGATCCCCTTCCCAGTAGGTTTGAGATGCCCAAGCTCCCTTCCCAGTAGCTTTAGGGGTCCCCAGTGCCCCTTCCCAGTAGGCTTGGGGTCCAGACCGGGACGGACGTTGATGGCGAATCCGGCGGGGGGGTCGAAGTCGGGGGGCGGGTGCCGGGCCAGCCCCCGGTACTGCTGCTGGTACTGCTGGAAAACCTCCTCGCCCAGCTCCGGCAGCAACTGGGGGGCTTCGGGCGCGGGGGGAGGGGCCGAGCTCTTGGGGTCTCCCTTCTCTCCTGGGGGGGGAGGGGAGGGAACCTATAAAAATCTAACAGGGTTCGGGGGTAACGCCCAATCTAGTCCCGGGGCCGCGGGCTTCCCCTGCCCAATGTTGTTCTGCTTCGGCATGCTTGGAGCTGTAGTCCCCGGGAACGGGGCTTCCTGTGTGCCATGTTGGTGTCCCTCGCCATGCCACGGGCTGTAGTCCCGGGGCACGGGGCTTCCTGTGCACCATGTTTGTGCCCTCGGCATGACGGGAGGTGTATTCCCGGGGTACGGGGCTTCCTGTGAGCCATGTTTGTGCCCTTTGCATGCCGGGTATCCCAAATGAAGTGACAGTACATTGATTCCCTCTGACCTCAGTATTCTTGTTAATCTGTCAGGGAAATAAAAACAGTAACATGTAATGTGTCAAATGTGCTTTTTTTTCTCAATTGAAGAGAACAGTTCCCTTAATCCCACTAGCACTGCACTGCAATCTAAGGCTTTGATCCATCTTTCATTATTTGCCAGCATCTTCCAGAAATAATTACACTAACAACTTATAAGAAGATCAAGTATCAAGAGCAAAGGAGCACAATTATTTCAGTCTTTCTTGATACAAGGGGAGATAATGGGATAGCCTGGTGTGTGATAGACACAGAAATACTGTCAGCCTGTATACATACCCTTGTTGTTTCAAGGAGTATTTCATTCAATGGAAAACAGATCAAGATCAAAATCAAACCTTAAGTTGGGAAAGCAAGTAGATATCCAGGCTCAAGAACTGTTGGTTCTTGTTCTTTAGATAATTTCTGAGCTACTTCTCGCACTTCTCCCTGCTGGGGTAGCTGCTGACCACCTTCTTCCTGCATTGGTGCCAGGTCAATTGACTTTGTTGGTTTTGCGTAAATTTGGGAGTAATAGTGTGAGTCCTGGAAGGCGGTTAATGCCTGGGGTTCCTTGCTGGGCTGCCCCAGCCACGTTGCCCATGAAGTCAGCAGCTGTAGACAAAGCTTGTGGTTTAGGGGAAGGCTTTTCCAGGAGCCAGAGGAAGACATTCTCGGGAGTGCAGCTCCCGGCATTCCGACACACACCAACATGGGGAACAGGAAGCCCCGTACCCCGGGACTACAGCTCCCGGCATGCCGAGGGACACAAACGTGGCGCCCAGGAAGCCCCGTGCCCCGGGAGTACAGCTCCCGGCATGCCGAAGGGCACCAACATGGCGCACAAGAAGCCCCGTGCCCTGGGACTACAGCTCCCGGCATGCCATGGGGACAAACATGGCTCCCAGGAAGCCCTGACAAAAAACAAATGTTTCTTCTGAATCCACCAGCTGAGAGCTCTCCATCAGTGACTGCAGGGGTGGGAGGGAAGGAGGGAGGGGAAGACAAGGGAGTCTGGGGGGCAAACTGCTCAGCTTGCAGCCTTGGGAGACTCATCATCCATCCCCTTCTCCTCCAGGGCCACAAAGAGGGGTTCATTTGACCCCCCACCCCTGCACTGTCCCTCCTTGGGAATGTTAAGGGATCTCCTCCAGTTCACAAAGGAATGAATTCCTCCTTCCTCTGTAATTGCCAATTATCTTCTGTAATTCAGAGAATCACAGACTATACCTGGTTGGAAGAAACCTCCAAGCTCATCCAGTCCAACCCTTGACCCAGCACTGAAGGGTCAACACTAAACCATGTCCCTAAGCATCAGGTCCACACACTGCTTGAACACCTCCAGGGATGATGACTCCAGCACTGCCCTGGGCAGAACATTCCAGTGTTTGAGAACAAAAGCAGAGAATACTAGTTAATGGTTGGTCTAAATAAATTCATTATTATGGCTTTCTATTACAATTGACACAAAAAAAGGCAGTTGTCATTACAAAGTGAAGTCCTGACCCTCATCCCTTCAATCTGGCCAGGTCTAGAATATATTTAACACACACACACACACACACACACACCCCAATGAGCAATTTTAGGCAGCAAATGTGCAGAAACTAAATGATTTTCTGTAGGCCCTTATTCATCACTTTGAACACCCCCCCAAAGGAATTGGAGAGGGAGGGGGGGTTACCGATGGAGACCCCCCCCCAATTTATGAGAGGGGGGGGGAAAATGCCAATTATCAGAATAAAATTAGAGTTACAGATGATGCTATTTTAACTTCAAAGTTTAAAAACTAAGAGTTCAAAATTAAGAACTGCAGAGAAGCTGGGTAGAATGCCACTTTGTGACAGCTCAGTCTAATGTCAATTTAAAGCACTATTATCCTCCACAGTCCTCAGTCACCCACCAGCACCACAGCACTTCCACTCTCCCAGACAAAACAAGTTCCCAGGCCTGGTTCTAAGAGCTGCTGCCCTGCTTAAGGAAGCTCATTCCGCTGGGCAGAGATCTTGCTTTCCCTCGGGGTGGGATGTGTCCCAGAACTGGTGCCATCAGCTCTCAGCAGCCAGCGCACAGCCAGCCAGGACTCGGGTTACTCTCGGATGCCCCGGGGAGGGTTGGAGCATCTTAAACATAGTCAAACACCTACAATTATGTAGAAACCCCAGACTTCGAGTGAAATCTAAGAAATCTTAAATTGCAATTCATAGATCTACCGACTTGTGATTTTTTTTTTTCTTTTAAACCAGGTATGTGTAACAAAAATGCAGACTTACTTCTTTTTTTTTTCCCCCAAGCTACAATGTATAGGCCGATCCTCGCGTAGATATACACATATATACAACATGGATAGAAAAACAAGTATATGCATGAAAGTCTTCTTTAAACATATATTGTCTCCACTATGTATGTAAAGATCTTATCCTCTCTACTACCATTATTATTATTATTTATAATTTACAAATATGAGACATAAAAGAATATAATGCAGGCAGCTTGTGCAAGACATTATATAGGTTTCTGCTCATTGACTTCCAACACCAACCTTTTCCTGTGCACACACTGCTTTGTAACTGAAATCTTGATGAAACACACAATGTAAATAGAGGGTGCAGTAAGCTGTGTAAGGATGGGACACTGTGCTCGGCCCAGGGACACACTCCCAGTCACACTGCCATCGCAGTGGGCAAGGACTGCTGCACTGGACACAGAGGGTGCAGAGGGTGCTGTAAGCTGTGTAAGGATGGGACACTGTGCTCTCCCCAGGGGCACACTCCCAGTCACACTGCCATCGCAGTGGCAGCTGCAGTGCTCGAACCCCAGCAGAGTGGAATTATGCAGGACCGCGTTTGGAATTACTGGAGCAGGTACTTCCGGCTTCGCCGCCGGAGCCTGCACTTCCGGCCCGGCTTGGCCCAGCTCGGCTCTATCAGCGGACGCCTGCAGGAACGCCTCCAGCAATCCGTCTAGGTGCTGAGACATCTTCTCCAACATAGCTAGCTGTCGCGTTCAAAGGTCCCTCATCGGCGGCTGTGCCTGCGCATGAAGACACCTAGACACCACATAAAAAAATAACAGGTTCCTTTAACAAGGGAACTGTAGAAATTTAAAGAGTTTTAATTTTCTATTAAAAATGCTATTTCAATTAAAAACAAAGAAAATAAAAAACCTCCATTGAGGGCAATTTTAAAACTACTTTTGATACACAATAATATCAGGAGCTAGAAGACAGCTCTTGTGCTAGATCACTCAGCCAGGATGTGTTGTGTGTGGCCGAGACACCTCCTGGGACGGCTTTAATTATTCAGAGTAACTCCATTTAAACCAGGGGAGCTTCACCCCAAGAACGGCGACAGTCAGGCGGGAACGCCGAGATCCGCCCCGAAAAAAAGGGGCGATTCACCCCAAATATGGGGGGGGGGGTGTGTCACACAAACTGAGGGCGAGGGGGGAAACCAGACACACTGAGGGGGGCGGAAAGAGCGCTCCGACTGAGGGGCGGGAGGAGCGCACAAACTGAGGGGGGGGGGAAACCACAAACTGGGGGCGTGGGGGGGGACCTTACCAAAGGACCTTGAGGTGGCCCCAAAGTGGAGATCTCGAGGGGTTTGAGGTGGTCTCCAAATTGGAGATCTCGAGGACCTTGAGGTGGCCCCAAAGATCTTGAGGTGGCCCCAAAGCTGAAGGTCTCAAGGACCTTGAGGCGGCCTCCAAAGTGGAGGTCTCGAGGGGTTTGAGGTGGTCTCCAAATTGGAGATCTCAAGGACCTTGAGGTGGCCCCAAAGACCTTGAGGTGGCCCCAAAGCTGAGTAGCATTTGCTGTTCCTCCTAATTGATAGGCAGTAGTAAGAGCAGAGGCAATGGGAAGAGAGATACCAATTAAAGTGGCAGCCGCAGGGGCAGTTGGGTCTATATCTAGTTGTCCTGCTACTGTAACAGTATTGCCCACCCTCATATAAGTACACTGTCTTGCTGTTGAGGCGGCGACATTTGTCGTGTTGGAAAGGGTTGGTGTGTAGGTGCCCCAATCCAAATTTCCTCCAGCTGCTGATTACTCTGATCATTTTAGTGACGTCTGAGATGTGAGTTACTATTGATTTCAAAACTCTGAGTTCTTAGCAGCTCCTCTGGTGGTTTTTATTTTGAACAGGAATTTAGTTTTGCCTTCAGCAGTAGGTTGTTGGCTTTTCACTTGTCTCATCTCTCCTTGTTGGCCAACCAGAGTTATAGAATCATAGAATCACAGAATTGTCAGGGTTGGAAGGGACCTGAAAGCTCATCTGGTTCCAACCCAGGGGCAGCAGGAGCCGTTCTGCCCGCTCCGTGCCCGGGGAGAAGGAGCTCCAGGGAGAGCAGGGGCAGAAGACGACCCAGGTCTCCTCCAGAGCCTGCCCAGCGACCACCACACGCCTCCCAGTTGCCACCAGTGCCGTTCCCAGTCGCTCAGGACACTGGCGAGGGGCTGTGGTGGTCCCGGGGAGGCCACGGTGGTGGGAGACCCCCCCCCCCCCCCCCCCCCCCCCCCCCCCCCCTAAGAGTAGACTGGTGGGACATAAGCCTTTACTGAAAACAAAGAACAGAACAATTCAACATCATTATGTTAGAAAAATGTTAATGGAGGGAACTAAATATGGAGTAGGAGGAGAGTCAGAAGGACATTATCAATAGCTGAATCTATGTGACTTAGTTAAGTATAGAACAGAAAGCTTTAGAGAATGGTAGTGAGATATGGGAATGGACAAGGTGTAATTACTAGCAGTAGCTGAGATGTAATACAAAAAAACCCCCACATCTTTATGGTGTTTCATCTCCATAAATTTGTAGCACTGGTCCCTGGTTTCTTTTAGAAAACATGGCCTGTGTTGTAAGCCCATCATTTTCAATTGAGCTGTATATATGATAATGACATGTTACAGAAGGAGATTATGGACTTGGACTTGGAAGGAGGGAGACCCTATGGAGTCCAGATGGGGATACAAACAATATTTGACTGCTTGAGTGGATACCCTCTGCTTCCTGTGGAGCTTGTTGGTGTCCCTCAGCATGCCGGGAGCTGTAGTCGCGGGGCACTGGGCCTCCTTTGCTCCATGTTCGTGGCCCTCGGCATGCCGGGAGGTGTAGTCCCGGGGCATGGGGTTTCCTGTGCTCCATGGTGGTGGCTCTCGGCATGCAGGGAGCTGTAGTCCCGGGGTACGGGGCTTCCTTTGCACCATGTTTGCACCCTCGGCATGCCGGGAGCTGTAGTCCCGGGGCACAAATACAGGACATTATTGTAACTAGTATCCAATTCTATAAGTATTATGTATGTACAGACAACATTTGCATATGCATGATGAATGCATTCAACAGAGTTTTCATTTACACTTGTGATTACATCTTTTGGATCTTCTTATTTCAATGGATAGAGACAGTCATGTGCTGATTGAAAAAGTTCTGAAGGAGCAATATGTACTTTCTCAGTCGGTACACCTAATATTGCCTTTTTCCTCCGCTGCTAAAAAAAGAAGAGTCATATGCCTGAAAATGAATATGCATCCTTAAAAAGGTAGTGGCTTCATAGAAACATGATGTGCTAGGAATTAGTTGACTGATAATGATACATGTACTAGCAAAAGAAAACAGTTAATTCAGGTGAAAACAGATACATATACAGATTCCTACCCAGACTGGAAAACCAGCTAGCATTGAAGTGAAGCAAGCAAAAAATATTTTCTGTTTCATTTGTTTCTGATGATATGGGAAGCAATTGCTCCCCTGCTACTGGGAGGTGGTTTTCAGAAGCTGGGCTGACCTACATTGTTAATACCAATTGCCAGCAAGCAAGTTAGGAGGGCTGCTTGTGCACAAATCTGATTAGGTGGAATCTATTTTTCCTCCCTGCTCTGTGCCTAGGAAATTTCTGTGTTAGGGAAAGTTGCCTGCATGGGGGAGGCCAAGGCATTAAGATTGCTTGCCTGTGCTCAAAATAACAATAGCTCATACTGGTGGATGTTAGCATGACTCACAGCTCGTCCTCATTCTCACTTGCTCCAAGCTGTGCCTAGAGCAAACCCGAGGCTGCCAGAGGCAGACGCAGTTCTTGTTCCTGCAGGAGACCCCCTTCCCTATGAGCATTTCTTCCCTTTCCTGCCTTTGAACATCTCCAGTTCATTGATCTACCATTGAGAAAATCCACTTTGTCTTTTAACCTTCTTGGGTAACGCTCCAGCCCTGCAATTTCCTGTCTCAGGGAAACCCGAGGGAGGTAGGAGAGTTCTAGAGGACTCGGCATTTCTGACGGGAGAGGCCGGGAAGGTGAGGTGGTTGTGTTGTGGACATTGACCATCATACCGTGGCAAATTTAAAGGCAGCAAAACTAGCAGATCCGCTCAGCCCGAGGACAGCGAGAAAGCAGCGCCAGGAACGGTAAACCTCGAGGCCTGGGAGCCTTTTTCCATGCTTTTTTGGAGGTGGACGGCGGATTAAAGACTTTCTAAGAACAAATGCACAAACTGGTATTGGTTAGAAAAGAGAAGATTAAACAGATATGTAATAAAGCATTTTAAAAATACAAATATGTATTTAAAAAATATTAAAATATATTCCACAATTTAATGGCAAACTCCTAGATTCTATGGGATTAAATTATAACAGGAATGTCCAGGTAATGCATTAGAGCATTTTTTAAATAGTAGAGAAAGTACATTACCAGAATAAATTACAAACCATAATCCTTGGGAAGATGTGATATTTGAGAAGATGGAGTATACTGCTTAGAGCTTGTTGTGGAAAAAACTAGGAAGATGCTTGGCAGGCAACATGAGTTTCTTCTCACCTTGTTTTGCCTCCCATCTGTCTGTTTGACTTTATTCCACTCTACAAATGTAACTTCCTTGTATTGTCAATGGTGAAAGGGTGTCTGAAGGAAATGGTTCATAAACCTTCATTAAAGGTTTGGGGGGATAAGTGACTTGCTACTGCATTAGTTACTCCCTCCACATAACACTCCCATCATGATGATAGCAGTGAGAGTGCTCTGTTTGATTTTAATGCCAACTAGGTGCAGCCCATAAGTCCAGGCAGATAGCCAAACAGATTTTGGTTATGAAATGTTCAGGAGTTCCCAGTGTAGGGCATCACTTTTGCTATTACAACCACGGTAGTAGTTTTCATTCTTTCTCCAATCAGTTCACAGAAAACTAACGTGGGGATGGGGGTAAAATGGGATTGGGATGGGGTGGGGGGTGGGATTGGGAGGGAATTGGACTGGGATTGGGATGGGGAGTGGGATCGGGACAGAACTGGACTGGGATACGGAATGGGATGAGGGTGAGGAATGGGATGGGATGGGGATGGGATTGGGATGGGAATGGGAGGGGGAATGGGAGGGGGATGGAAAGGGCTGGGGGATGGGATGGGGAGGCGGTGGGGGGGGGAGTGGGGGGCAATGCACAATCATTCAATCCACACTTCTTAAACTGGGCTGTGAGGATCCCATGGGAGATGGTATCAAAAGACTTGCTGAAGTCAAGGAATACCACATCCAGTGCCCTCCCATCATCTATCCAACTACTTATATCATCATAAAAGGCTATCATATTAGACAAGCATGATTTCCTTTTACGGAATCCATGTTGACTACTTGTGTGAAGCCTCCTTTCCTCCACAGGCTTATAGATGGCAGCAATGCATAATAACCAAAGGCTTAATGGTTTAAAACAGTGAATAATTTTACTTTCCTAAGGTTTTTGTTTGATGGTTTCTTCAGACATCTCTCATTCACCTTTTCCACTTCACCACCGGATTTCATATTTCTTAGAAAATAAATGAATCTGCACTTTTTGCACATATTCCAAACTTCAGACTATTCTTTGCTGCAGGGAGATCTTATGCCTTCCCTTCCTTGAACCAGTTCAAACATGGTGAACGACTGCTGCTCCCAGCGTGCCGGGGGTCCCACCATGGATCACAGGAAGCCCCGGGCCCAGGGACTACAGCTCCCGGCATGCCGAGGGCACAAAAATGGCTCACAGAAAGCCCTGTGCCCCTCAACTACAACTCCCGGCATGCCGAGGGCCACCAACATGGCGCCGAGGAAGCCCCGTACCGTGGGATTACAGCTCCCAGCACGCCGAGGGCACCAACATGGTCTACAGATAGCACAGTGAAAGCAGCATTACCTGATTCTTTACTCATTGTTATCTACAGATTACATGAAAAGTGTTTTCACTGAAGTGGAAAACAAGTCAATACATTTCCCTAATCCATCCCTCAATGTAAAATCATGCACATGCACTGCTGGTATTTAAAGTTATTTAGCAATTAAAGGACAAAGAATGCAAGATTGCAGCATGTCACTCGATTTGGAGGCTGCACAGTACAGCCATGTTGGACCAAGAGCCTTTGCTACTAGGAGGTGACAACCTATGGCGGTGACCCCCTATGGGGGTGACACCCTAGGGGACAGAAGCCATCGGTGGTGTCATGGCGGTGACACCCTAGGAGGCAGTGACACCCTAGGAGGTGACACCCTAGGGGACAGAAGCCACCGGTGGTATCATGGCGGTGACACCCTAGGAGGTGACACCCTAGGAGGTGACACCCTAGGAGGCAGTGACACCCTAGGAGGTGACCCCCCAGGAGGTGCCACGAGATGAATGACTGAAGGAAAGCCATAACACAAAAAGATATTAATGTGTTTGGAGACAAGTTAAGCACTAGAGATCCTGCAGTGGGGTGACAAACTTTGCAATGAAACAATGGCAGATAGAAACAGAAACAGACATTTCTTCTGGAGTTATGAAAGTGTATGTCTGCATACTGCTTTTCTTTTAAAATACACTCTTCCCATATACAGCGTCTGCTCCACAGATAATATGCTTGTTACCACTCAGCTAACGGGCTGTGCAAATAGACTGTGATTTCCTCATGCAGTTGTCATTCCGTGCAGAAGAGCTACACATTCGTTGCAGCTACAACTTACGTGGACACTACCCGGGAAATGATGACACTTAGTATGGAAGCAGATCCAAAGATTTTTCCACTGTGAATTGAATTTTGGTTTCTACCTTGTATCCATGGGTAAGATCTGCCTTGAAAAGCCAGGTTAGATGTGGTCTGTGGTAGGTTGATGTCGGCGCCTCCCCCCGGGCCGGTGCCCTCCCTCCCTCCCTCCCTCCCCGCAGCTTTGGCACCGGGGCTTGGTGCCCTCCCCGCCGCTCCGGCTCCGCTTCCACCGAGCCCGGGATTCGGTCCGCGGCGACCGCCCCGTCGCGGGGTTTGGCGACCACCCCGTCGGTGCCGTTCGCCCCCCACGCCCACCCCTCCCCTCCCCACCCCCCCCCCCCCCCCCCCCCCCCCCCCACCCCCCCCCAGGAAGGTCCAGTATATACAAGCTTATTGCCTTAGGAGGACTTGCACTGCTCTTAACCTCTTGTTCCCCTTTTGGTTTTAGTATGCTGTGGAACATAGTGTGTAGCAAACCATATGTGTGTAGCAAACCATTTGCTGCAGGCAAAGTTAAGTGTACTCTGTTCAGCTGTAAGCAGTATGGACAGGAAGGAGTTCTTTGTGCTTTGCTTTCTTCTTGCACTTCCAAGTATTTGGCAGATTTGCTCTCTCAAACAGACAACACAGAGCTAATGGGAGCACATTAGAAGAGCTAAATGCATCACAGTAAAAGGAACTTGCTGATCAACAGCATCCCCTGCAAGCATCACCATCCTCAGTGAGCACAGGAGCCGAGATGGGCGCAGAGGGTGGAAACACTTCAGCAGGCAGGACCGTGAGAGAGACAAAAACGACAGGAAGGATTCAGCTGATGGAAAAGTGTTTCCCACACAAGCCCACTTTTTGATCTTCACCTCCAGCTACGTCTACCCCACTGGCACTGTGACAGGAGGGAACATACCTGTAGACACCAGGGTGGGCAGAAGTGATGAAACCTTCCAACTCACGAGGCAACTTCCTTCAGGCAGCAGCAGCAGCAGCAGCATCTCACCCCTCCTGTGAAAAGAAAGACTCTCACAGCTTTGGAATCTCAACTATTCGGAAGCAACTCCAGTGGAGTTCTTTCTTTATTTGAGGTGGGAATTAGGAGAATAAGATCCCACCCCTCACCATTTCTATTCTATGCATATGAGGGGAAAAAATACGGCCTTTTTAACTGTTGCTTACATGGCTAAAGTGCAGCTGTCTCACATTGCTCTATAAAGAACGTCTTCTAAGTTTTCCACATTGCAAAGAATTTTCCATTTAGTTCACACATTTCTTAGCTGTGTATGCAGTAAATTTTATTCTCATGCCTTTGCTTGAGAGGAATTTTCACCTGCATGTGTCCTGAGATAGATACATTAGAATACTACTATGCAATTAGGTCAATTTAGTAATTGTAAGAAATTACACCAGGGTTTAATTTAGTCCATGCTAAATTGCAAAGTATGTAGTTTTATAGTGAAGTGTGGGTTGTGTAATCGGATATTCAGGTAGTTTTGTCATCTATCCAAAACACTTTAAAACTAAGAATAGAAGCATCCAATCTCATATGGGCACAATTTAACAGATATAGTATAAATTGACGGAGACGCGCATTTCCCCCACCCGATCTAGCTCCCTTCCACCTCCGAGAAGTCCTTTTAAATACTCGGAGCGAGCTCAAGGGGAACTCGCAGATGCGCCTCTGAAAGTGCAGCACCTGAGCGTGCGGCTCCTTCAGGGACAAGGAGAAGGGACTGTAGCCTTCATCACATTGACTTTACGCTCCATAAGGGAAGACTGAGTGACAGGGCCACGCTCAGCATCCTGCCTTTCCGTGGAGAACGCCTGCGGTGGGCCCAAACCTGGCCCCCACGGAGCCCCGTGCCCCGGGACCCCCGCCCCCGGCAGGCCAAGGGCCACCATCATGGCGCAAAGGAAGCCCCGTGCCCTGGGACTACAGCTCCCTGTATGCCGAGGGACACCAACATGGAGCACAGGAAGCCCCGTGCCCCAGGACTACAGCTCCCGGCATGCTGAGGGACACCAACATGGCTCAGAGGAAGCCCCGTGCCCCGGGACTACACGTGCTTGAAACCTCTGGGTGGGTTGATGAGCCTCGATGTTCCCATTGTTCCAGCCTGGGATTACCTCTGCATGTGTCAGACGGGACCCTCCCAGCACCAAACCCTCCGGGCTGGGGGAGCCTTTTATTTACAGAGGTAAAGGCTCGGCCTGGCCCTCCTGCTCCCCTCACCAGATAACCCTGTCTGGGGCGATTTGCTGCTCGGTGTCCTGAGCGGTGGGTCAGCAGTTCCTCTGCTAAGCGAGGGCCACCAATATGGCTGCCAGGAAGCCCCGTGCCCCGGGACTACAGCTCCCGGCATGCCGAGGGAACAAACATGGCTGCCAGGAAGCCCAGTGCCCTGCGACTACAGCTCCCGGCATGCCGAGGGACACCAACATGGCTCACAGGAAGCCCCGTGCCCCGGGACTACAGCACCCGGCATGCCAAGGGCTACCAACCTGGCGCACAGGAAGCCCCGTGTCCCGGGGCTAACCCTCCAGGGGGGGGCTTTAGGAAGGGTATTTGAGGTACTGGGGGATACTGGGAGGTACTGGGGGGGGCTACTGGGGGATACTGGGAGGTACTGGGGGGGGTCTCACCTTCTCCAGCCGCTGCTGCAGCCGCTGCTGCTCCGTCAGCAACAGGAAGCGGGAGAAGGGCGGGGACCCCCCTGCGACCCACCCCCCCAATCAATAAGAGACGCCCCCCCCGCCACCCCCCCCCCCCGCCTCCAACAGCCCCCAAGGGTTGGGATGCAGCCCAAGGCCACTGCTGGATCTTGGGCACCACACTGGGGTTGCAGAAAGTAAAAGGCTGCACCTGCAGGGAGGAGCAGCCAGGACAGGGCACCCCAAAGTGACCAACGAGGGGTCCCTGTCCATAGACATGATATTCAGTATAAAGCTGAGGGATCAGGAGGGTCTCATCCTTCTCTTTGCCCCCTTGTCCTGCTTTGCCAGCTTGGCGTGACTTGGGTTGGGTCCCACCTCCGTTTCCACCTCCATGTTCACCTCCACTTCCATCTCCACCTCCACCTCTACGTCCACCTTCATCTCCACCTTCACCTTCACCTCCACCTCTACCTCCACCTCCACCTCTATCTCTACCTCTACCTCCACCTCCACCTCTACCTCCACCTCCACCTCCACCTCTACCTCCACCTCTGTCCATCTCCATCTCTACACCCACCTCCCCCGCCACCTCCACCTCTACCTCCACCTCTACTCGTGCTCGCGGGGTACGTAAAAATGCCACCTTGGCAGGAGCTTCTGCTGCCCCTTCGTTTCCCACCCCTCTGCTCGGGGAGCCTTCGCTTCTTCGAGGTGGATTTTACTCCTCTCACTTGAGGGCAGCTGTTTCTGCATCCCGGGGTGTATCAGAAGGGATGGGGTTAGGAGGTGGAGAGAGGTTCTCCTCCCTCTCTACGCTGCCCTGGTGAGGCCTCAGCTGGAATATTGTGTCCAGTTTCACTGAAGCACTACTGTGCAAGGAGCAGCTCTCCAAAACATCAGGCAGTCTCATATGCTGCAGACCAAGCAAGCAATAGACACGGTGGTACAGTTTGTAAGACATAGCCAGCAAGGTCAGTTCTGGAGGAAGAGACACAAGCTCTGTGCTATCTGTGGTCTACACCAATAACAAGTCATTCACACTCCAGGAAAGCAGAGAGACACTGAAGTTGGTCAGAGCACTAGATAGAGTGAAGGCGGCGCCAGCTCTGCTACCTCCCAGCCCTTGGTGGCACAAGGGGGCAGAGACTGGGGGTTGCGGTCAGTCCCAGTCCGTTCCATGTTATTTCTACAGCTTCTTCCTCCTCAGGGGGAAAACTCCTCACAGCCCTCCCCTACAGCAACGCGGCATCTCACGGGAGACAGTCGTCTACAAACTTCTCCCACCAGCGTGGGGGTCCTCCGTGGACTGCAGACAGGATTCTTCTACACAGTTTGTTCCATTCCAGCCACTGTTCTCACTGGACTGTTCTGCAAAGCTTCCTCTGCTGGAGTGTAATCTTGATAGATACTGATTGTCTGACAAAGTCCAAGCAGAGAGAAGAGAATTAAAAGGAGGCAGTTAAGCAACTGGATGTTTCTGATTCCTTTCTTGCTTAAAGTGTGTACTCAGGTGGGATTTTATTTTTCTTAGCTGAAAGATTATCAGCAGGCTTAAGAACATGAAAGAGCATTTTAAATCCTGAGAAAGGAATAAAAAGAGAGCCTGGAGGGCTGCAGTGGTGCTTTCAGCCCTCGAGTTTAGAGTCTCCAGATGGCATGATCCAATGGGCCATAGTTCAGCCCCAACCACCAGGAGGGTTTCAGCCACAGCTTTGTGTATTCCAACTTTTTTTTTTATTTTTTTTTCCTTTAGAAACCTGTCTGAGTTAAAGAGAAATTTGACTCTCCGGGTTTATGATGTTAAACTAAAAATGCCTGACAGCCTTTGCAACTATGGTAGAAATGTATATAGCTGCTTATAATGACTGTCTGACTTCCCTCAATTCAATTCAGTCTTCTGGCAGGACTCTGCAAGTGAGTACCAAGTTTCTCCCCAGGGAAATTATTGTTATCTGTCACACAAAACTTGACAGTACATCATCCAAAGCTTGAATGATGCTGAAAATTAAATTCTAGGTTTCAACAAGTAAACAAACAAACACATCAAAACACACAAAGCATTTTAAAATTAGGTTAAATTTTGAGAAATCCTCTTTGATATTTTAATAAATATTTTAATTTCCTGCCACTTTCCCCCGGAATAGTTTGAAAACATTTCAAATTTTCACAAAAAACTTTTAAATTTTAAGAAATATTTTGATTTGCTGTCACTGGCCCAGGAATATTTTAAAATTAGGTTAAATTTTGAGAAATCCTCTTTGATATTTTAATAAATATTTTAATTTCCTGCCACTTTCCCCAATTTAATTGCTACTGCCATGTTAAGAAGACTAATTTATGGGATTTAAACTAAAGTGTTCAAGTTTCTCCAGTCATACAGCTTAATAGAAGGAAGAAACTCATTAAATCCTGCTCGAATTTGTTTCATTAGCATTAAAGCACATGTGGGTCCTGGGACAATTGTTCCACATATATTAAAGAGAATTTAAGTAGCAACAAAATAACACAAACTTGTTGGAAATATTCACTGACAGACATTACGGCTCCCTCGTTTCGAAAGAGATGCAAACAGGTTGTTGCTGAGCATGCAAATCGCTCCCCACCAGAGAGGGAACTTGCACCAAGAATATTAAAAAAACAAAATAAAAAACCAATCAAAAACCCCACAACACAACAACAACAAAAATGAAACCCAAAAGCAGCCCACCCCACCCTCCCCCGGGCCCCACGCCCCCGCTAACTTTCAATGCCACGGCACATACCGCTCGAGAAGGAGCTCGAGAATAAATCTTCCATCATCAGTTATAGGGACTGCATATTTGATCCATTGTTTGGAACTGTTCATTAACATATAAACAGACACACAATCATTGAAGAGAAAGTAATAAGAGACTTTACACTGAAACCTTAAAAATGCAGGCCTGGAGAATAACTCCCAGAAATCATCAAGACTCATGTACTTCCTCAGAATAAAAAATAAACAAGATGACACATAACAGCTCTGCCCACCATAAATGCCAGTGACAGGCTTCTGTTTTAGTATATGATACCTTGTCAGATATGGTTCAGGTCTTTGGTATCCTGAAAAAAATCTATGCCATTACACACTGCAATTACTCGAGAAAATAAGTTGCAAGAATTAATGTGCAAACAGCTTTTTGAAAATGCACAGCACTATAATGTAGAACAATACTAAGTACAATTATCATTGCTACATTTCAGGATACGTAAGAGCCAAGATTGATTAAGCTGTTTTTCTCACATACAGTATTTGAGTGTAACATGGATGCAGATAGGAAAGTATATTTTAAGCTGGAAAAAACCAACCAACCAACCAACCAAACCACCACACACACAAAAAAACCAAAACACACACACACACAAAAAAAAAAACCACCACCAAAAAATCAAACAACTCAAACCCCACAAAAGCAGCAGAAATATTTATGCAGATTTAGCAAAGGTCACCCCAACTCTGTATAAAGTTTTCCTTTTCAAAGAGAATCTGTGTTCAGGGAAGATAGGCAAGCACTAAAGACACGTAATGTTTCAGTTTAAGTGTAGTGTTAAATCTAAAAGTTTAAACTAAACTGAAGAATTGTACTTGAAAAGAAGAACACAGGGAAAGGGATACCGGTGGCATGTACTCAAATATCTCCTGGCTAATATTCCTTTTCTCATGCATTTTTATCACTAAGGGTTTGATCAACCCCTGTGCCAGTGCTGACTGCTTTTGTTGCCCGATAGAGTTAAAATTCCATACAGATGTGCTGATTTTTTTTCTGTTCATTATTATTTTTTAATCTCCATTCTGCCTGCAATAAATTACCCAGTAAATGGTTAGAAAAATGTTCCCTTTGACAGAGGGTTTTCAGGCTGCATGTTCTTGTAGGTTCACTTCCATTCAGAAGGAAAATGTTCAAGTTCTGGGTCTAGTTCAGCTCTTTATTTTGCCTTTTTCTTTTTCCTGGGGGGGGTTTTCTGCTCACCTCTGTCCTCCCACCGCCAGGCCGAGGGCAGGAGCTCGAAGGAAAGGGGTGGTTGATGGAGGCACCCCCACGGCCGGCGAACCCCCTCCGTGCCCGCCTCGGCTCTCCAGGTACCCCTTCCTTCCTTCCTTCCTTCCTTCCTTCCTTCCTTCCTTCCTTCCTTCCTCCCTCCCCCCCCCCCTCCCCCCCCCCCTCCCCCCCCCCCCCCTCGCCTCCCGCCCTCTCTCGTCCCCTCTCTTATCAAGCAGAAACAACAGTAACCTCATGCATGAAAAAGCACTGGTCTAGGAAACACTCTACGTGGTATTTCTAGCAATTATTTACTTGCTCCATTTATGCATCTCTGACACGTGGCCAGCTTCACTGTGGCCTCACAAAAAGGAGTGCCAAGTAATTCTTGCAAGTAAACTCCCAGTAGATGGATATAGCAATATTTGTCTCTGGCATGCTATCTGGCATGAACCATCAGTTATTGTTATCCTCTGTAATCTTTTATTTGGGGGATGTTTATTTAAAAAAAAAAAAGAACTTGATTAGAGACCATCAATGAAGTCAAGTAGAAAATACATACTAAAAATGTATGTCAAAAATTAGCAGCTGCATTACAAGGTTTGGAGGGGGTGAGTGGGAACCAGACACCTGTCCGCTGAAATCCATCCATACCTATGAAACTTATACTAGTGCTTGTCAAGGTTTAGGGTCAGGGCAGCCCACTAGACCTCAACGCTGCTTCTCTCCCCAGTAGGCAGCGGGCCAGGAGTGACCGTCAACTACCTCAACCAAGTGCCTGCTGCCCCCGCGGTGGGTGAGACCCCCCGAGCTGGGAGGGCAGCACAGGGGGCAGCCCGTGGCTCCCGGCCAAGCCGCCTCAGTGCCTGCCTGGGGAGCCAGGCACCCACCTCAGCCCCCTGCCCCTCGGCCGTGCCCGTTGGCAGGGCACCAGCTGCCCCCGAAGCAGAGGGTGAAGTCAACACAAAAAAGCATCTATTCATAAAATAGTTCTGTAGTATAGTTGCATACAACTCATATAGTCAACATATTAGAAATTCATCGTAAAGGAAATAGATGAAAAATAAACGTTGGGGTTTTTTTGTTGGGTTTTTTTGTTGGGTTTTTTTTTTTAATTATTTGTATATTAGCAGAATCCAGGAGCTGTACGGACATTCCTTTGGGCTAGAGATGTTTCCAACAGAACAAAAGACCCCCCGAGGAGACGCGTGAAGAGGTTGTGGAGTCTCAAGAAGCCGCCTGGATCTGTTCCTGGGTGACCTGGTCGAGGCGATCCCGCTCTGGGCAGGGGGGGGTTGGACTTAAATGATCTTCTAGGTCCCTTCCGACACCCCTGACGTCGTGGGGTGATTCTGTGAAAATGAGGGTCCTCTACCCTCCTTCTACCAGGGTCACTAACGAACAAGATGAGGGAAGGTGGAAGCAGGTTCCCGCTCCACTTTATTAGCCTGCTTTCCTGCAACGCGGGTACGCTCGCGAACGAGCAGACGGGGTTATGCTCTGTCTTCAGCAAGCTCTTCTCAAGGAACACAAGGAAAAAAGACATCTTTAGAGGGTGACACTCGACTTCAGAGGACACGCTGCCAGCTGCAGCACAGAAGCCAGTATCAGTTCCTCTTGCACAAGCAGCGTAGTGGATTTGCACAAGTCAAACGTGAGCTGCTGAATAGAGGTGGCAAAACGTACAGAAGCTTGGAACATTACATTAGAAATCCCAAAGCGATGTTGATTAATTCAATAAACAAAAGTAAAATCCAATAACCACAAAATTCATCACGATACATTTTTATCTCTTACAAGAAACCACTGAATCTCCAAAGTAGCTTTTTTTCCTTTAGCAGAATCCATTTTGGAGAAAAAGGCTTGTAAAATTGGAAGTGCTGACTTCAGGATATCTGGGATTTCACTGTCTGAGTCGCTTGTTAGACAATGGGTTTAAACTACTAAGTGCCTATAAAAGTGTATTGAGTCAGCATCAACAGGTTTTCTTGAATCTGGTCTGTTATGCAGTGTCAGACCCTCTTTGTTCATAGGTATGAAGTGAAAGCAGTTCTCAAGAGTGAAACAATACAGTGGCAATCATGAAAAGCATCTGCCTTAATGCTGATGAGGGAGACTGTGTTGTGGGTGACGGGTTGCAGAATGAATTCCACAGACACATCAATCAGCTGGCGCAGGGAATTAGCTTCTGATTTACTTCAGCAATGAGGGAAAGAAAGAGTAAAGAAAGCCATGAGCCTAGGAAGCTGAACATCTCTTGGACTCCCTGTGGGAGTCCCCATCTACACAGCTATTGGCAGTGGCTTCCTGAGGGGCCTGACACTGAGGACAGGTTTATCCTTTAGTTCACCCAAAGGAAGAAAATGAGATGGCTCAGTCTGCACAGAAAGGCGAAGCCAGGCTGCGGGCTGCGCTGGCGAGCGGGGGGGAGGCGCGGGAGGGTGTTGAGGGAGAGGAGGAGGGGAGGGGTTGGCGAGCGGAGCGCAGCCGGGCCGGCAGGTGAGGGGCGCGGGGCAGGCGGGGCTTAGGCCGCCGGCAAGGCCCCGCCCGCTCTCCCAGGCTGCTCCGCGCCGCAGCCGGGGGGAGGTGGAGCCGCTTTATCGAGAGCTGAAGTGGAAATTTCCCCCCTCAGTTGCCGGCCAACTGTTTCAATACCAGCCTATCACAGAATCATAGAATGTCAGGGGTTGGAAGGGACCTCGAAAGATCACCTAGGCCAAGCCCCCTGCCAGAGCAGGATCACCTAGAGCAGGTCACACAGGAATGTGTCCAGGTGGGTTCTGTTCTGAATGTCTCCAGAGAAGGAGACTCCACAGCCTCTCTGGGCAGCCTGTTCCAGTGCGCTGTCACCCTCACAGTGAAAAAGTTTTTCCTTATGTGTGAGTTTCCTCGCACATTCCTCCGCGGCGGAAGTGGCGGCGAACCCGCCCTTCTCAGTCCCCCTGCTTCCTTAGTCTCCCAGTCGCGCCGTGGGGTGTCCTGAGGGGTGGGGAAGCGAAACAATTTCATTCTCTGGTCTGTCGGAGAAAGCGGCGGGCCCGGGAGACGGCCGGCTCCTCCGTGTTAGGACCCTGTTTGCCGTAAGAGTGGCAAAGGGACTACTTTGTGGCTCGGAAGGCAACACCCTACAGCTCTCTAGAGCACCCTAAAGCTCTCTATAGCACCCCATAGCTCTCTATGGCACCCTAAAGCTCTCTAGAGCACCGCATACCTCTCTGTAGCACCCTATAGCTGTCTATGGCACCCTATAGCTCTGTATAGCACCCCATATCTCTCTATAGCACCCTATAGTTTTCTATAGCACTCTACAGCTCTCTATAGCACCCTGAAGCTCTCTATGGCACCCTATAGCTCTGTATAGCACAGCGCTGACCTCCCACCCAGGAGGAGAACCCCCCCACGGCCCTCCCCGCCCCACAGATGACCTCCAACCCAGGAGGAGAACACCCCCATGGACCTCCCCACCCCATAGATGACCTCCAACCCTGGAGGAGAACATCTCCGTGGCGCTCAAAGACCCATGAATGGCCTCCAACTGGGAGGAGAACATCCCCATGGACCTCTCCACCCCACAGATGACCTTCAACCAGGAGAAGAACGTCTCAGCACTGGCAGGCAGCTCGCTTTTTCATTTTAGGACATATTTGCATTTTGAATATACCTAGATTCCTGGTGATATATAATACTCGAACTTTTCAATTCTTTTTTTTCCTTGACTTGTAAAGGACGTGAGAAGAATGCAGGACTTTCTGTGGAAGGCTGTTTAGTCATGGAAGACTTCTCACTCATTTCCTGATTACTATTAAACTGCTGAATGCAACCACAAATGAAGCTATAAAATGCAGATGTTGACAAAATATTCTGACCAGGAGCAGGAATAGAGGAGCCCTGCCACCAGCCAGGAGCAGGAAAGGGACAATTGGATTTACTGGACTCTGTGGATCCGATGGCCTGGCGCGTCAGATCCACAGAAGTACAATGCTTTGGTCAATACAGGTGCTCAGTGCACTTTAATGCCATCAAAATAAAGAGGAGCTGAGCCCATAAGCGTTTATGGAGGGACAGGGGGACTCCCAGCAGCTGACAGAGAAGAAACAGAAAATGGCACTTAGGCACAGATTGGGCTAAAATCTAGAATGTTAAGAAATCTGAAATTTATTTTTTCTTTAATTAATTTCAACTAATTCTCTGATGGTCTTAGAAAAGGTCCTTGATGTTGCAATGACAACTCCCTCAGTAAGAATCATACTTCAGTGGGAATTAGTAACAGAAAACACAGAATTTAACTCAGTCTATGAATATCCTGCTGTTAGAATGCTTATAGGGATTTACAGTGGATCTTGAGAACATATCACCAGCCTGTGCCTCTGGTAAGGAAAACATAGAGCAGGAGCTGAAGGTATTTACCAAGACCAGGACCACCTTTCTGGCCTGGTCGATGAAGAGGATGGTATCATATGCACAGAGGCTAGAAGCAGAACCCAAGTGGTTTCCAACTAAAACACAGACATTAATTTTAACCATTATAAATAAAAAACCAGGAGGGATCCCCTCTGCATTCAGAAGAAGCCCCGCCGCGCCCAACCCAGCGTTGGCCCACCACCTTTCGGCAACTCAACCCTGGCCAACTCAACCATGGCCAACGTTGGTCATCTCAACGTTGCCCATCTCAACCTCGGTCGACAACGGTCAACTCAACATTGACCGACTCAACGTTGGCCGACTCAACTTTGGCCGACTCAACTTTGGCCGACTCTAGAGCAGCTCCCAAGCCTCGAGGCCCCGCCCCCCCCCCCCCAGCCCCCGCCCGTGCCGGGGGTGCCGGTGTGGAGGGCCGGGCAGGATCCCGCCCTGGGAAGGATGAAGGTGGTGGGGGAGCAGCATTGGGGTTCCCAGCAGCAGCTTTTGGAGCGGGGACTCGGTTTGGGTTTGATGCCTTCCCAAGGGAAGTCCCAGTGTCTTCCTCCCACCCAACCCCATGAGGGAAAGGGAAAGAAGTGCCAGGGCCCATTGGAACATTCGTCCTTTGCCTGATCTGCTGGAGCCAGCTCCGAGGGCACAAATATGGCTGCCAGGAAGCACCGTGCCCCGGAACTACAATTGCAGGCGTGCCGTGGGCACAAACGTGGCTCACAGGAATCCCCGTGCCCCGCAACTACACCTCCCGTCATACCGAGGGTCCACAACATGGAGCACAGGAAGCCCCATGCCCCGGGACTACAGCTCCCGGCATGCCGTGGGACACCAACATGGCGCACAAGAAGCCCCGTGCCCCGCGACTACAGCTCCCGAAAATCACCTATGTGTATCAAATACTGAAGTGGATCCCAAGACAGGTCTTTTTGCAGTGACTTCACTGATACTTTCTGTAGTATTGAGCCAGGATGAACGTGATGCCACTGCATAGATGCTCTAGGGTGTGCTCTCCTGACTTGGAGGGTCACAGCCTTACTGGTGGCATGGTGTTAGCAGCTGAGAACAAAAATTCATAGGAAGTACTTACATGCCATTCTGTTTGTGTCTTCTTTAGATAAGCCTCTACTCTGAGCCTGTTAGGAAACAGGAGTAAATGTGGCAGTTTCAGGCTGTGCCTAGAAAATTGCCCACAGATCTTCCACAGAAAGTGGTGCAATGTAAATAAGTTATTATTGGGTGTAAAAAGGAAAAGAATGAGAAGTTCTAAACTATCCCATTGGATAGATAATAAACATAAGCTGGTAATGGACTTGATGATCTCTGAGGTCTTTTCCAACCTTATTGATTCTATGTAAACGCTTTGAGACAAAATCAAAAAGGGAACAAGCACACAAACCACCAAGGAAGCAGAAATAGTGCATTTCTCAGAAACCTCAGTGTACTTCCAAAAATTTGTCCTCAGTTTTTCCTCTTGAATTCTTCTCTAGTAACCAGTTTACCAACTTTAGCCCAAATATTGCTATAAAGATGTTTAAAAACATACACAAATACACTCTACACTCATGTTTTGTTGATGTTCTACTGTGTGTCTGTTCTATAACTCTTGAGTCTCTTCCTGTTTGGCTTTGTTCACTGAAGTTCATGGCACCAGGGTTTGTTCCACTCCAATTTCCTCTCGTTTGCAAAAAGAAGTTGTGACGGGCATTTCACACTAACCAAAATCTGTATTATATACTCATGTTTAAATATAAATGAAATGAGGTAAAATATGTACCCTGTTTTGTTTTACCTTTGAATTAGTAAGGCAGGCTGAAAATAGGTGTATATGTTTCTTGGTTAAAAGATATCTGAGAAATAAGCAGAAGCCTTCTACTTTTTTTGCTGCACTCAATAATAGTTTATTATAGAGGACAAAATGTAATTTGTTTTAAACCCAAATGATCTGTAGAATTTTCTGCACTGCTGTCAACTCCATACCTATTATTTTCTCTGTCTGCTACTGGAAAGAATATGCACCAAGAAGCCCACGTGACCCATCTGTCACAGAAAAGTCTCTCAGCATAATTTGCTTTGGAGAAACGCTCTGTGCCCTGGGACTACAGCGCCCGGAATGCCGAAGGACACCAACATGGAGCCCAGGAAGCTCTGTGCCCCGGGACTACAGCTCCCGGCATGCCGAGGGCCACCAACACGGCGCACAGGAAGCCCCGTGCCCTGGGACTACAGCTCCCGGAATGCCGAAGGACACCAACACGGCGCACAGGAAGCCCCGCCTTTCTCTTTTTGAGTTTTCACTGAACTTACACTGAAGTGGACTTCCCCACCAACGGGCCACAAAGGAAGGCCCGTGCCCCGGGACTACAGCCCCCGGCATGCCGAGGGACACCAACATGGCTCACAGGAAGCCCCGTGCCCCATGACTACACCTCCAATCATGCCGAGGGACACCATCATGGCGCCGAGGAAGCCCCGTGCCCAGGACTACAGCTGCCGGCATGCCGTGGGCTCAAACATGGTTCACAGGAAGCCCCGTCCCCCAGGACTACAGCTCCCGACATGCTGTTTTTGTAAGTGCTCATGGAAAAAGTGAATAAAACAAAGCAAAAGAAGAGCTAGGTAATCCAGCAGCCTCTCGAAATAAATGACATAACAATTTGCATTGCACTCCAGCACACACGTATCTTGCTTTGACTTAAAAAAAAAAAAAAAAATCACTTTCTTAGTCAAGGAAACAGGAAAAAAACCTCAGTCAAGGCTACAATTCAAGACATTTCAACTATCTTGTAAGCATATTGCTTGCCAAGCGAGACCTCTGGAAGTGACTGGCTTCACAGGCTAAAGGGACACACCCGGATGACTCACCTGGCTCTGTGCCTGACCTTGCCTGAGGCATTTAAACTGCCCCTGGTGTGTGCAGTTCTGCCCACACCTGTCCCCACCTCCCTCACAAGAGAAACCAGCACTGGCCAGGGCTGCCCGCTCCCCTGGGCTGCCTGGCTAACGGAAAGCTTACCTGGGCAGCGAAAAACCGCCCATCTCCTGGTGGTTTTCATTATTTAGACGTATTTGACTCTGATGACATCAAATCTCACCCTGGTACCTCGTTAGGGTGCGGTGCTTGTCGCTTGCCATCAGAGGGAGTTGGAGGAACAACTGGCCTTCCAACAGCCTTTGAAAAAACATTCCTGGTCTAGCATTCTTGTTAAAGTGGAAGTGGCATTGTCAGGCTGAGAATTACTAGTATTCTTATAAAAAAAATGCACAACTAAAAGTTGTTTCATTCTTTACGGCTGTTATTGTAACCATCACTCATTGCCAGCACAAATACACAGGCTGGACCATTCAACCTTTTACAGCAAGAAACTCACAGACAGTTGATGATTCACAATCAGCATTTTTCCTTCTACTACAGCCACCCTTTTTCTTTAATTACTCTTTCTTTCTGGCTAGGATCCCTTCCTGGCAGTTTTTGTGATGCTTCTTCCCCACTATTTCTTAACAGTATTAGCAGGAATAGGCAGGGGACCTGTTCTTGTGGGCCTATGGGTTGAAATGATTTTTATAATGTCCAGGGAGCACCAATGCAGATCCTGGTGGAAGTGAGCGGAGGTGATGCAGAGAAAGCAGGACAAGAGAGGAGTGTGGGGGGGAACTGAGGAGCAAGATCCCTTGTGGTTAGGAGCAAGCCCTTGGGTTGGGTTGACATCTGAGCTTGCCAGCGGCCAGTCATCACCCAGGAAGGATTTGGGGAGAGGGTAGGTTTGCTTTATTTAGACTACCACACTTGGAGATTCCTGGATCTGTTCCTAGGTGACTTGATCAAGGTGACCCTGCTCTGGTAGGGGGGTTGGACTGGATGATCTTCTGGGTCCTTTCCAGCCTCTGACATGCTGTGATTCTATGATTAAAAATCCCCAAGAGAAGCAGAGGAGTCATTTACTGTGCCTGAAAATCTCTGGCCTATATAAACCCAAGTCCTCATTGCTGGTTTCACTGCCTTCCTTCCACCCAACATCTCCAGAACCTCCTCAAACCCCATCCTTGACCCCCCAACATCTCCAGAACCTCCTCAAACCCCATCCTTGATCCTCCAACATCTCCAGAACCTCCTCAAACCCCATCCTTGATCCTCCAGCATCTCCAGAACCTCCTCAAACCCCATCCTTGATCCCCCAACATCTCCAGAACCTCCTCAAACCCCATCCTTGACCCCCCAACATCTCCAGAACCTCCTCAAACCCCATCCTTGAACGTAACCCAGCAGCCCCCAAACCCTGCTGGGTATCAAGCCCCCCAGTCCTGCCCACAGCCTCAAGATTTATTCGCCTCTCCTCTGGCACGCCTGGCATCAGAAGGCCAGCAGCCACGCAGGGCACCCGGCATTTCCTCCACGCTGCCGGACGGCCCGAGGTCTGCTCCCCAGGAGGCAGCAGGAGAGGATGTGCCTGGGTGTTTAGCAAAGCCCCTGGGAAATGGGAATTTAATCACGGCAGAGAATTCTGCAGATTAACTGCTGATTTCACCAGCAGAAGTGTTCTCTGCTGTCCATTATGACTTCACTGCCTACCAGGCTTTGTTAGCCTTCCTCAAACATAAAGAGACACTGAACCTCCCCTGATTGTTTTTCATGCCAGCAAAAGCTTATTGGGGATGAAGTTAGAAGAGATGAAATGGTTTCTGAGGTAGGGTTAATGAAATCTCTTCTTTTTCTCTGTAGCAGCCAGAGATGACCCGTGACAGGCGAGTCTGGAGCTGCTGCCCCTGGGCCAGGCTGTGGTGTGGGGCGGTGTGTGCGCTGGAAGCGTGCCATGCTCGGAACGCCGTCCCCCGGGCTTTAAACATCCCAGCTCCTGTCCCCCTCAGGCCTCCCCCTTCCAGGAGGCTTCGTGTCCTAGAAGAGCAGCTGCCTTCCTGCTTCCCATATTTTTTCCTCCGTGGTGGAGCAGTGTCAGTGCCTCGGGGCGGGCGGCCGGGCTCAGCTCCCACCAGGACCTAGCCCCGTTATCATGTATATTTGGTTTCAGCCAACTTACAAGAAAACAACATTTGAATTCCTTGCTTTATTTAGTGGCCTCTGCTCAACTCCAGAT
This sequence comes from Actenoides hombroni, assembly GCA_024336885.1. Taxonomy (NCBI): domain Eukaryota; kingdom Metazoa; phylum Chordata; class Aves; order Coraciiformes; family Alcedinidae; genus Actenoides; species Actenoides hombroni. The sequence continues at coordinate 98,136 of WUAM01006479.1, read as the reverse complement.
CCATGCAGCTCACCAGAAAGGCTGAAGAGGAAGGCAGTTTGTTAATTCTCCTCTTGAATTCCTCTTTATCAGCAACATTTTAATGATCTTAAAGGCCTTTTCTAACTTAAACAATTCTATGATCACATAAAAACAGACTGAAGTTTTCTAGACTAGTATTTGAATAGCTAAGTATTTAATAGCATAATATAGAGGCAAATTGATGCCAAAGACTGTTATTTTTATAGCTGAATAAAGAGTTAAACCTATAGTCTGTGTTCACACTATTACAATGACGTGACAGTCCAGCACTGATCAGCGATAACATTGAAGAGTCCTGTTATAAACAGTTATTAAAAGCATTGTTCACCAAATATTCTTAGTCCTGCCGGCATGACGAGGGACACCAACATGAGGCACAGGAAGCCCTGTGCCCCGGGACTACAGCTCCTAGCATACCGAGGGCCACCAACATGGCGCCCAGGAAGCCCCGTGTCCCGGGATTAAAGCTCCCGGCATGCCGTTGGCAAAAACATGTCTCACAGGAAGCCCCGTGCCCCGCGACTACAGGACCCGGCATGTCGAGGGGCACCAACATGGCGCAGAGGAAGCCCCGTGCCCCGGGATAGAAGTGGGGCTGGGACCTATAGAAGAGGGCTGGGACCTATAGAAGTCGGCTTGGGACCTATAGGAATGGGATTGGGACCTATAGAATTGCTCTGGGACCTATAGGAATGGGATTGGGGCCTATAGAAGTGGGATTGGGACCTACAGGAATGGGATTGGGACCTATAGAAGTGCTCTGGGACTTGTAGAGGTGGGGTTGGGGCCTATAGACAGGGGGGAGCGGGGGTCGGGGGCCTCGAGTACGAGAAGTGCTTCTTGGCAAACCAGCCTCCGCGAAGGAAGGCTCCGCTCTGAACAACCCCCTACACGCAGGTAGCGAGAGAGCTCGCTCAGCTGAACCACCTGACGCATTCACCAAGTTGCGCCGCGTTTTTCCCTTCTCCTCCTCTTTGAAACGTCAGTTCAGCGGTCGAACGTTCAAAGAGGGAGCAGGGTCATTCAAATCCTGTCGCACAGCGAGACAGACCTTTTCCCAAGGTCGGAGAGGAAAATAGCTCTGATTAACTAAAGGATTCTCCCTGGCTCTAAGACAGAAACCCTCAATGAAAACCAAGAGTTGTATCTTAATTAAAAAAAAACAAACCCAAAAAACCCTACTTGACATCGCCAAGTGAGAACAGAGGAAATGCAAATTCTCTTTATTACCACTGAATTCTTTAGGCATGAAATAGATTTCATAATTGTGCCCCAAGTGAGAGGTGTTACACAACGGACAAGTTATGGTACGAACAATTCAACTTAATCACTGAAAATTTATTTCCTAGTTAGGGTGGATTACCAGTGTAGCATGAAGTCGTACACCTTCGTTTAAGTTCATCTGGTTATGAGGGCTCAGTTAAAATTGGGAAAGAATTTAAATTGGATGTAGACACCTTGAATGAATTATTCCCAACGTCAAATTCATTGCGATGTCTTCATGGTGATATTTACATCTATGTTATCACCTATATTGTTTTCAAAGTAAAATACATAGAATTTTCTAGTGATGATCTGGGGCCTTATGAGGTTTTCCATGTGGCCAGATGAGCCCACTGCTTATGCTAAGTCTGTGAGATGGAATCAGATATGAATCTGTCTCAGAATACTTAAACTCACAAATTTCCTCACTATTCCAATAAACCTACACATTCTTCAGAACAAAACAATTTTCTTCAACAGGACCTGACACTTCATAAAGACTCGCATCCCAAAACCCATTCATATTAGCACGCGAGGGGAGCTGGTCCATGCTGCGCAAGAGCTAAAGGGCCCCGGGGGAGCAAGAGGAAGGGGCCAGACTCTTCTCAGTGGTGCCCAGAGACAGGGTAGGGGGCAATGGGCACAAACCCAGGAGGTTCCATCTGAGCAGGATGAAAATATTTGCTGTGAGGGTGTCAGAGGCTGTGCCAGGCTGCCCAGAGAGGCTGTGGCGTCTCCTTGTCGGGAGAGCTTCCAAACCTGGCTGGCACCAAAAATGCGAATTCAGACCCAAAATTGGAGCCTGAAGCACCAAAAATGCAAATTTGGACCCAAAATTGGACCCTAAATCACCAAAAATGTGAATTCAGACCCAAAATTGGAGCCTGAAGCACCAAAAATGCAAATTCGGACCCAAAATTGGACCCTAAATCACCAAAAATGCGAATTCAGACCCAAAATTGGAGCCTGAAGCACCAAAAATGCAAATTTGGACCCAAAATTGGACCCGCAAAGCCCCGGGAAAAGGGAACCCGGGGCGGTGCTTGGCCCCGGTCCAGCCCTGCCAGGAGCCCATCGTGTTGGCCCCACCAAAAACCAACCCCCTCCCGTCCCCCCATGAAGCCCTAAAACCACGGGGATGGACTCCAAACCCACCTCCCCCCCCACTCTGAACTCTGCTCTTACCCCGCTGGGCCGGTGCTGGGGCTCTGGCGGGGGCAGGAAGGGGAGAGAGGGGGCGGGAGAGGCCAGAGATGAAGGGGGGGAAGCAGGATGCAAGGGGGCAGAAGTTGGCTGCAAGATGCAGATGGGGATGCAGGATGCAGGATGCAAGGGAGCAGAAGTTGGCTCTGAGATGCAGAGGGGGATGCAGGATGCAAGGGAGCAGAAGTTGGCTCCAAGATGCAGATGGGGATGCAGGATGCAAGGGAGCAGAGGGTGGCTGTGAGATGGAGGGGGGGGTGCGGGGGGGGAGGGGGGGGGGGGGACGGTGGAACAATAAAAAAACAGGACTTTCATTAAATATCCTACTATGTGTTGTTACAAAACCAGAAAAATACACAAGCAATGTTACAATGGGCTGTAAAGAATTCAGCAGAAACTGAAGCACAGACTATATGTTCCTACCTACAATGCTAAAAAATGTTTTTGTCATTTTACAGACAACTTTTCATAACAAAATTAGTACCAGGGTTCAAGAGTTTACCTAAGGTAAATCTCTTTTTCCCTTTTTCCTTCGGCCTGGCGTTGGGAGGACACAGGTCCCCAGCACCCATCCCCTGGGCCTGCTCCTCGGCGCTCTGCTGGCTCCCAGCGCTCAGCTCCTCCTGGCAGGGTGAGGCCTCCCTCCCTCCCTCCCCGCTGGAGCTGGGGCCGCTCTGGGGACGCGCTGCCGCTCCCCGCTCGGTGCGGCCGCGGCGCTCCCCGGGCCGCTCTTTCCCGGGTCCGGGGCGGGGGCGGCCAAGGCGCCGGGATGAATAAAAGCTTGAATTTGGAGGGGGGATGCTGGGTTTATCAACTTAGAATTTGACTGCAAGGAATTTAAATGGGGGGGGAACCCCCCAACAACAAAACAACAAAAAGCAAACAAACAAAAGAAACAAACCAGAAACCCCAATTTTTTCTGTCTCCTGTCCCATCCCATAAATATCTTGGCTGCTTTTTCGTTCCTATTGTCTAGGAATCCAGAACAGCTTTAAAATATTGGTGCTGTTCTCATCTCTCCATCATGTCTGCCCATTAAATCCTCTGCAAGAGTTTTACCAGAAGAGTTGTCCCAGTACAGGGTGTGGAGAAGACTGGTAAGATTTTGTGGTCCTTGAATGTAAGGAGAATGTCTCCCCCAAGTGCCACTGGAAAAATGAGGAGTGGAAGACAAAGATCCATATTTTTTTCCAGATTTTCTCTCTCCAGAGAGTTCCCACCACTCTGGATTATCTTTCCATCCAGTGATTTTTGTATATACTAGATATATATACCATATATACACTATATGTACATATATACATAGATATACTAGGTTATAAAGTCTATATAGTTTATTTATACTACAGTTATTATATATAGTATATACTATTTATTGTATATACATTATATGTACACAATATAATACCTTGTGTATATAGTATGTATAATATAGTTATACTATATTATGCTATATATACACACTGTATGTATTATATGTAATATACATACTCAGCATGCCGTGGGACACAAACTTGGCCCCCAGGAAGCCCCGTACCCCGGGACTACAACCCCCGGCATGCCTATTGACACCAACATGGCGCCCAGGAAGCCCCGTGCCCCACGACTTACAGCTCCCGGCATGCCGAGGGACACCAACGTGGCGCCCAGGAAGCCCCGTGGCCCGGGACTACACCCCCCGGCATGCCGAGGGGCGCCAACATGCCGCCCCGGAAGCCCCTTCCCTCATCACCGTTTCTATAGATATTCTCAGTAGAAGATATGGTATGTTAGGAGAGGATCTCAGTGCATGTGGTCGAGAAGTGCAGGAATGGGATGGTAAGAGATAGGAAGAAGTTGACATTGGAGGTCTCAACACTGTAAACAACTCAAATTGAAGAAATGAAGACTCAGAGCTGAATAAAACTTCATTGATAGGTACAAAAAGAATGAAGAACAAGCATCCAACTTGCATACAACTGGATGCACCAATTCATCGGTGCTGGAAAGGACATCTGGGACAGAGTGGCGACTCCTGTGATATTTTCCTTGCTCTTCAGGCAGCAGGGAGGATGATGTCAGGCAGAGGGGATGAGATCAGACTCATCCTTAACTGCCACCACTCAGGTTAAGCTGGAAGGCACAGCCAAGACGTGGTCCTTCAAAACCCAGCTTTGAGACATTAACAAGTCTCCAGCAGGAAGCGCATTTAGCCATGCTTTTGTTTGGTGGGCAAAAAATGCCTCTTAACAATAATTTCATATCAGGAGTAGAAACCTGGATTCCCTGAATCAGCAGGCATTTATTCCTGGCACCTTCAAACAGTTTAGCTGGGCAGGGGACATCTGCAACACTGCAGACAAAAGTCATTTAAACAAGCTGAGGCAGTGGCCACCGCAGACAGACTCAACACTGTTCTGTTTTGCCAAAACCAATAAGCCTACAGCAGGATCTTGATCTAGGACTGGCTGCTACCTGCCTAAAATTCTCTTAGAGGTGTTAGGCTCAGTGTTGGGGTTTTTTTTGTTTGTTTTTTCCTATGTATTACTACCCAGTTCTCTTTCTGAATTCCTTGAAAAATTCTGTTTAAAGAAAAAAGCTTTCCCAATACATGGAACAATATAAACTGCCCTCTCCAAGGCTCACAATTAGCCCTTTTAATGCCCAAGCCAGAGATGGTTTGGCTGTTGCTAGCTACCTTTTATAGCACATTTCAGCATCCACTTTCAATCCACTCTGCAGCTGGTTCAAAGCAAAAGTTGTTGAGGGTAGCCTGCTCTTCCAATCACACACTTGATTTTGCAGTATTGCTCACATGGTCCTGCGTGTAATTCACAGACCACCTCCTGCACATGCAGTTAATTCCTGGCTTGAAGAGAAACTAATCTTTACCATCCAGTCCTTCATGCCCTCATGCACATCTTTAGCATGATAACACCTCCATTCAAATCCACACAACAAAATAAGTAATTTCTTATTTTTACTTAATTTCTTTAGTGAAATTAAGTAATTTCCTTCCTCTGATCTAGAAGCAAGGTGAAGCAGTTCCAGCTGAAAATCAGGTTTTCAGCAGGGATGGAAGGTGTTATTTTACAGTAGGAAATACCCAGCTAAAGAAAGTAGAAATAATTAAAAACAGTTGCCAAATTGAAAGACCCTTTAAAAAATCCTGGCATCGCTCCACTGAGACTCAGTTTAAAACAGGGAAAGGAACAGCATACACTAAATGAAAAACATAAATAAAGGTAAATACAGATATGAGGATGAAAGAAGACAGAAAGAAGGGAATCAACAAGTAACCTGTAAAAGAAATAGGATCACAGGCTAATGCAGCTTGCAAGGGATGTCAGGAGGTCTTGGGTCCAATTTCCTACTTAGAACAGGGTCTGCTGTAGAGTCAGATCACAAGTTGGACCACCAAACAACTTCCTCTTAAGTGCTAGTTTGGAAATGAAAGTAAATGTTTATACTACATCCTCCTCTAATTGCTGTAACTGACATGATTTAGTCACAGAAAAATATTTCAGTGTTTGGTTTTTTTTAAGCCTACCTTAATTTTAATGTAGTTTAATTCCAGATTAGGTTCCAAGAAGTGTGTCTGCTCATATGTTTAGTTTTTATTTATTTTTTTAACACCAATAAAAGTGAAAGGTATTTTATAGCTTCGGTAACAGGTTATTTGAACAGTAGCAAAAGACAGTGTGAACATGCTCAGACTGGATGTAGAAATTCTACTTGATCCAAGGAATGGGAACAAAACTTCACTAATGGAACAAAAACTACAAGATGCCTTGAAGACACATTACTCGTGTGACACATTCCCACATGCCATGCTGCACACAGACTTTACTTACAGCCCATTTTAAGAAGTTTTGAGCAGACAATTCATTAATCAAAAAATCATCAGGCTTGCATCCTGCAAAAATTAATAAATAACACTGATTTTAAAAATGGATGTGCACTAAGAAATTTGGAGATGTTCAGTGCAAACCAGCAAGAGTCTCCTCCATTTTGCTACAGCAAAGTAATTCATGAGAGGCTTGGTGATGGAGAACTGCTGTTTGTGTGTGGTGACAAGAAACATCCCTCAGCTGCTTTCCTCCATCCTTTTGTGTCTCTCTCACAGGCTATGTGCCAGAATCTGGGGGACCTGCATTTAACTGGACCATCAAGTGTGTACACCCATCCATGTATGCCTGTATCTAGCTACCTACTGAGGTTTGGGGAATCCAGAAGGAAACTGGGTGCCTGAGGTTTGCAAATCATAGGTGAGGTGAGGAAGGCATTTCTTGGAGTGGAGGTTGTGCACGTCTTATTTGAGCAGTGTACAGCCAGAAAAGGTGGTACCCTTTCAGACAGAGCACAGATCTTTATCTTTTGTTGACCTTTATCTGTTTGGATCCTGAATTAAAATTATACATTTTTGCTTGTCATTATCAGGAAATCTGAGAGATTTCCTAAGTGTCAGGTAATTAAGATCATTTAGAAATGTGTATGAGAAGGTTGAATAATTCAAAATCCCATGGTAAATTACTTGAAGAACTAGAATAATACAACAGATGTCATGAGAAACAGAAAGTTCTCTAGGCTGGCTTGAAACATATTAATATTAAAATGCAGAAACTCATATCAATGTAGTGAGAACTAATCCATAACATTTTGTGATTCTGTGATTCTGTGAAGTATAATGTAGCTGCAGAAAACATAAATAGAATTTCAGGAGGAATAATAGCAGATGAAATTTTAAAGGAACCATCTTATTTCTCTGAAAGAAGAAAGGAGCTTTGGTGAAGCTAAATACATCCATTCAATAATCTTCAACTTTAAAATCAAATTTAATGTTGCCTTGGCTCTATAACACAAGATTTATACAAGCAGAGTTTTTATAAATTAAGCTCAATAGTTCTGACGCCTTCTCCAGCATGTTCTCCTCTGTAGTATTTCGGAGTTGAAGGATGGGCTTTATGTGGTCTGCCAGGTTACTGGCTGCATGTGAACTCACTTGAGAAGGGGAGGGTGCTGAGACTGTTGAGAACTGTGAGTAAAACTTTGGAGTTGCTATTTGGGGTGCAGATTTTTTTATTAATTTTAACTCTGAACACCACATTTTACCCCTAGGCTCCCTTATACCAAAACTGTTTAGAGAAAGAAACTTAAATAAATTAAGTTAGAGCACAAGGTCAGTTGGATTTTCAGTGTCAACAAGTTATGAAGGTCTCACACTTTTGGCAGGGACACCTTGCTAATGAAATACAAGCCATCTTATTATGAACTTCAATATTTCTGCAATGTTTTAATACTCCTTTACTTAAGGACCAGACAGACTAATATGTTCATGGTCTTATTGTGCTGTTTATTTTTCACTGTCCATGCAAGGCCTAGAGTCCTGAAAAGTCTTCTGGAATAATTTCATAAACATGAAGTTAAGAAAGGGATACACAGCCTGCAAACCTTAAGTTTGCCCCCTAAAATTACACAGTGGTAGCTACCTGTCTGCCTGTGGAACTACCGAAGCACACCAGGCTCCTGTGGAAAGGAGGAAAGAATGGAAAGAGAAGCAGTGTCAAGATGTAGTTCACAGAGCTGCAAGTTAGAATTTCTGTTTCCAACTTAAATGAAGAGAAAACTCTGTGAAGTGATTTAATTTAATAAGAAGCTCCTCATGACAAGATTCTATTAATTATAACTTCTTAGGGCCCAGGAGGTTAAATGAGATACTGGAAAAGTTTCAAAAGGATGCTGGAAAGAGCCATCCAAGCTTAGGAGGGTTTTTCATTTCTATTTTATCCAACAGGTAACCTAAGCCACATTGAATGGGAAATGTTAACATTTCTTCATTTATAAGATGAAAAAATAAAGCAAATGGTACCTTTAGTCCTACAGGAAACTGGTGGAAGCAAAATATCTCAACGGCATTATTATCACAGCTTGCATTTCTAAGAACACCTCCTGCTTTGTTGCTCATTTTATGGTCACTGAGAGTGTAATTCTTCACTGTCTAGAGTTGGTACAAGCCTATGTGACTATCTCACCTCTTCACATATGGATGGAATGACACACAGAGGGTTTTTTATGGCAGGAGAAACAGTATAATTTACACCCTAATAACCACTACCGTATTTCTTACCCTAAACACAACAAAATCCTTAAAACTATCAACAACAATAACATCATGAACAAAAGCCCCAGCACTAAACGCAACATTAATACTAACCCTCCTCTCACTAGCTGGACTCCCTCCCCTAACTGGATTCTTACCAAAATGACTAATCATCCAAGAACTTACTAAACAAGAAATAACCCCAGCAGCCATAATCATCTCTATACTCTCTCAGTTCCCCATGTTTACAACCTCTCTACTCATCAGTATCTTCACTATTTTGGTGTTTATCAGCATTTATATTTATCTTGGCCTTCACCTATATGTAAGGTATTTCCTTACCATATTAATTCTTAGGTTTCTAATAAGAACTTTCCTGTGTTTGGGAGAACTAATATCCACTGTCTTCTCTTAGTAATTTTTGGCAATTTGCTGGAACACGAGAATTCTTCCAAGCATTAAGGCTCTGTCTTAAGTATTTTATATTTTAAGATCTTCCTCGAGTTTCTTTATCCTTTCCACAAAAAGTCTGGGTAAGATCTGGTGTTCCTGCTACTCCAGATGTCTTAATCCATAATTGTGAAAGAAAAGTTACTGCATGTGTTTTTTCTTCTTAATTTTCAATACAGGATATTAAGCTGCCAAATTGCCAAAGGCTTTATTTTCTACTTGCTAATTTCAGAGGAAGTTCCATTTTAATTAAAATTTTAGTTCACCTTCCACATATCTCAGATGTGCAAAGGGTTAGTTCACAGCCTCCAGAAGCTACACACATGGATGTGTCAGCTGGATGCTAAGCTTTTAACCTAGTTGGATCAAAAAACATGCTTATTCACGTTCCCAAGCTAGCTTGCATGCCAGAACACCGTGCATAAAAAATAACAGCGTCCATATTTCATCAGATTTTCTGGCAAGTTTCCCTTCATGAAAATAGGTTTGAAAAGAAGTGAGTTCTACTAGGCTCATAACAGTCAATCTGAAGGAACCTTTTAGAGGGAAACAGGATAATACAGTTCTCTGAAGTTCTCTTAGAGTGGCTGAAGTTTCATACTGGCAATTACTGTGCTGTGCATAGTATATTTTTTTCCCTATTTGTAAATAAAACCGAACAGAGGTTACAAGTGCATAAGCTTTATGCAGGGAGAAGTGGTTTGGTTGGATTATATTCAGGATCAAGTGTGAGTCTGCTTTTGATAGTAGTTATTTAAGTTATGATCATAACTTGCACCCCTTTCCTCACCATTACCCTTCTTTTAAACCTTCTTCCTCTTGTTGGGATTGAACAGGGATGCAGCACACCCACCAGCTGTCTTGACAGGGAGAGGCACAGGAGGATAGAAGAGTTTTTGCATTCATCAAAATGAGAGCTGGGGGAGGGCTGAATGCAGATGGGCATACCTTAATCCTTAGTTTGTTTTTCATATGTTAAAATACCATACATATATGTGTCCCTCGGCATGCCAGGAACTGTAGTCCTGGGGCACGTGGCTTCCAGTGCGACATCTTGGTGTCCCTCAGCATGCCGGGAGCTGTAGTCGTGCGGCACGGGGCTTCCTGTGCGCCATGTTGGTGTTCCTCGGCATGCCGAGAGTTTTAGTCCCGGGGCACGGGGCTTCCTGGGAGCCATGGTGGTTTCCCACGGCATGCCGGGTGCTGTAGTCCCGGGGCACGGGGCTTCCGTGACACCAGTTGTTCCTCTGTCCAGTGATTCTTGGTCTATGTCTTTTGCAAAATACCTTGAGCTGAGATTCTATGGGCATCAGTACACTCGAAGAGCCAATGCAGAGCCTTGTGGTCATTCCATTCACCATGACTATCATCAATATTTTTCCTATAATCAGATGGTGGCATCATTCAGGTGAGGTTCACTGCTGAAAATATCCTTCTCTCTCTAGTAACTATGTGAAGCATATAGCTCTAGCAGCCCTGCCCAGACAGGCTCCAGCCATCTGGGCACGGGGCACATCCCGGCTCTGCCAGCTGGCCCAGGCACCGCGGCCGGCCGTGAGCCGAGGAAGGACGGGGCATCCTGGGGAGCCGAGCAGCCGGCAGCCCTGCTGCACGCTGCTCCTGGCTGCGGGAGCCCTGCGAGGAAAGAGACCGTTTGCCCCCAGCCTCTGCCTGCGAAAGCAGCTGTCCTGCTCGTGGAAGGGCATCTCCACTTCCCAGGACTTGGGGAAATAGGGATACCTTCTCTCAACATTCCTCCTGAACTTCATTTATCCTGTGTGTGTACAGGCGTGCACTAAACTCATAGCTCGAGCAGTCCCTCTGAAGATGACCACGTTTGTAATTGTCAAGATTGTGTGCAAATAACTGCCTGTGCACATTTTATGCTACCACTGTGGTCATTGGAAATTCACCAGGCTGAGACCATCTTGGAAATGCAACTACTTCACTTCCTGTCATGACTGTGTACAGTGTTGCCTGAATTCTTACAGGAAAGGTACAAGATAAAGAACAATGATACTAAATGTGCAGAAATGTCAGTTCAAAGGTGTTAGGTTTGCAGATGAAGGCAGATGTCTACTATTGAAACTGCAGCAGAACAAGGGAGGTGTTCTGCTTGCCATTCTTTAAGTTGAAAAAATAATAATTATTAACTAAAATAAAGAATAATAATACTAAGGAGAACTAATTGCAACCGCGTATTTCTTATTACTGTTTATAGTTGAAATCGACAGCATGTTAAACAGAGTACGTCTGTTTGTGAAGGTAAAGTGTGTTTGTTTGGTCAGTACAGATGTTTAGGCAGTGTAACTGACTACGTTCAAGCACTACATCTACACACTGCCTAAGGAATTTTTTCTAACCAAACATACACACTCTGAAGTCTCAAGTAGCCTTAACCTGCTTTCTATGCAGTTTTGGCAACAAACTGAATAAGAAACTTATATGTTTAAGATTTGAGCTTCAAACTTAAAGAGACCATTGAGGTTCAGTTCCTGTTTCACAATTAGTGTGGTTTAATGGTTTTAGATTGGCTTAGACAGGCATTTCATCCAGACCAGTGTGTCTCAACGTGCTCAAAATGTTCCTTTTGTTTCAATGTAGTTTACCATCTCTCTGTCTGTGTTTTAGCTTTGGTTTTGGATAAAGATATTAAATCCTTCAGGCAGAAACTGCCAAGATCTTCACTAAAAATAGAAGCAGAAACTAAAATTAGACATCATTAGTTACATAACTGTTAATCATTTCATAGGCTAAAAAGATCAGCTTTAATTGACTGAAATATTAGTTGCATTTATAGGGTGTAAGAGGAGTTAAAAGTTAGGAACTGTTTTTGCTGGTTGCTTGCAGCATTTTTGCACAAGACTGCAAGGTGTGAAAAGCCTTAGGCTGGGTAGTAGCAGTGGTAGAGGTGAACTGTTGATGCAAATAGAGAAAAGAAATCTAAGGCGTTAGCCATCCCCTTTCTTTTGGCAAATTCTCTTTGAGCCCATAAGCCCCATTTTATAACCTTATCCCCTTGCTTTAACTTTAATACGTGCATAAATTACACTAATTTAATGGTCTGTGCGATTGGAGGCGTAGCAACTGTTAAAGTAGCTGTAAAGGTAACTAATTCGTTATCACTTGCATTGATAGTCAAATCACTTACAAAAACAAATCAACCAAAAAAAACCCAGCCCTGCATAATTACTTTGGAGCAACATTTCCCAGTCCCTATTTTGGGCTTGTTCCTGGCTGTTGCTCCGCAGTTTTCTGTAATTAATATAGATTAAAAAAGATTTGGCGATGCAGGATTAGGGGGGAGGTGTGGTGTGATTTGTCTTTGGGGCCAAAAAAGACATGTGTGTCACCAAAACAATTGAGTTTATTGTTACCAAAAAAAGTGTTTCAGGAAACTCACAAAAAGGCTGCCAGTTTCAAGAAAATTAATGACAATCTTTCATTGTCTGAGAATGAAGAGAGAAGGGGCATTGTGTTAAGCTTCAAGCATTAAATGATAGAGAAGGATGTTTGCACCCCTTTGTGTCGAGGTCTCTATTGAAGACTGAGCTATTGATGGCAATGCACTGCTCATTGCACTGTCACCTGAGAAAAATCAATGCAGGAAAACATATATGTATAGATAATGTATAGATAACAGGCAGCCCTGACCCTAACAAACCCTCTAGTTCTGCTGCTGCCTCATTGCACGTGAGGAGAGCAGGAACCGATGTCTCCAGTAGCCTGCACTGCTACCTGTGCACAGTTCCTTTGCTCTAAAGGCAAACATGAGCTTGTGTTTGGGTCAGTGCTCCACCCTTTGTGCTTTGCCTGCCATCCCATCCTCAAAGCTCCATCATTTGGACACAACACAGCGAAAGCTCAGGGTCAAGGCTAAGAAAATCCTTAACAGCTGTTTATTGCTCATTTGCAAAACATAAGAGCAATGGAATTCCATTACTTAGAGACACTGGCTGCTCCATGATATCCTTGGCAACAAACACCACACTTATCTTTTTGAACAATAGACTCTCAAAGTTTCTCCAGCCTACAAAAATAAGACAGTGAGGAATACTTAACTGTAAAATGCTAAACAATGGGAACTGACTCACCATCGGCTGAATTTTCTTCCATCAAAAAAAGATTTTCACTTTAACACTAAAGATGATTATCAAACAATTATAATTTACCTTCATCACTTTCTGAAGGATATTTCATTTCCAGGTTCTCAAATTCCTAGAAGCCATCATCATTCCAGCAATATTCCTGCAATCTTCTGATGAGGGTGTGTTGTATACAGGCTACCACTGCATATGCCTCACAGACCTCTTCAGTCCACACTAGAACTCGGCAATTATACTCTTCTAGGCAAGGGATTTAATTATTGAACTTTTTTAACTCTGGTGATTGTGCAGAGACCTTGGCTGTTGTCAGATGCTTGTCATTCTCAGATTTCATCAGAAATTACTGGCAATGTCATTGCAGCTTTCATTTATTGATCTACTTATGCTGCCACTTTTAGCTTTCAGGTCGTGTTAGGGATATAAAAAGCTGGTGGGTTTTTGGCATGAATAAATGCATGAGTAGCTGAAGAGATAGTCAAGCCCTCTGCCCAAAGTAGGAAATGCTGCCTGGCTAGAGCAGCACACATTGGAAAAGCTCCTTCAATCTGAGCACTAATTTGGATGTTCTTCATTTACTCACCCACCAGTGCTTGTGAAACTTGCAGAAAGCTTTGATAGCTCCACCTCTCTTTTCAATAGGGTTAAAAACTGTCAGCAGCTCCCAAAGTTCCATGCAGGGACAGAGAGAGGCAGAGATGATCTCATTCATTTAGGAATGAAGCTAAAAACTTCATAGGACAGGATGGGAATATCAGTGTTCTCCTGATTACTTAGTTAAACCCTTAAACCTTCAGTGTTAGCTCTTTATTACTCTGGTGTGGGTCTAAAAAAATCACGTCTCTATTTCAGTAATTCCGAGGTTTAAAAGAATTCAGATTACTAATTTTGTACCTACATCAGAAAAAAAAAGCCTTCTGTGGAGCATTTCTAACTCCTTTTCAGTACAAATGCAGTACTGGAAAAGCCAAACGATTAGCTAATGCACAGCTGGTATCCTTATGGAATTTTCTATTATGCATATTCAGCTTTAGCATTTTCAGAAGTTCAGATGGTCTCTCTTATTTCTTCTTAAGGGCAAAAATATTGTAGAAGCAGAGGGCTGTTCTCTTAATCTTCTGGATTGAGACAATGTTAGCTTTAGGATTTGAAAGGAAAAGCTTTTCATTTTTATTCACTTCTCTCTTCCATGGCATCCTTGAATATATATGGTTGCTACTAGAACTTAATGTAATGTTATTGCTGATATCCTATGGTATGGAATATCCCTCTGGTCAGTTGGCATCAGCTGTCCCAGCTGCATCCCCTCCATGCTTTTTGTGCATCCTTGGCCTCCTTGCTACTGGGGTAGGGGGAGAAGCAGAAAAGGCCTTGACTCTGTGCGAGCCCTGCTCAGCAACAGCTAAAACACCCCTGTGTTCTCAACACAAATCCAAAACATAGCCCCATACCTGCCACTGTGAATGGAGTATCGTGGGTTTGGTTTGCCTTCTTTCTCCTGGTTATCACCCTGCTCTTTGCCACAGAAGTAGTAGACTTTGTAATAGTAAAAAAACAGTAATAGACTTTGCTTCTCCCACAGAGCAATGGAACAAGGATTGTCCATATACAAACATCCCTTGGGAAGGCAACGGCCATTTCCTACCCAAAAATATCTGTCACTCATTTTGAAGAGATGACATTGACTTGCTAGCAACCCAGTGAAAAGCTGTGTTCTTTACTCTTTCTAAAGTAAGCATGGCCAGACTGTTTAAAAGAGTTACAAACTACTTTGGCGTTTGACATAAAAAAGCTAAATGAAATGTAGTAAGATCTGAGGTATTTGTTGGTGTTGCAAGCCTGAATCTGCACTATGTACTTTTAACTTGCAAAATGCATGAATACTTCCTGGGCAGATGCATAAGCGTGAAAGACTTACAGGTCTGATAGTCCTGCACAACTTTTCCTCTGGAGTTTTTTAAAAAATCATTCTAAAATTTTATTTAGCCAAAGATGAAAACAGCATCAGTAACTCAAACTGAACACACACAAGTGTTTATGCAATCTCTTCAGACTCAGCTCCTGTTCAAAAGATTAATTTCTAGACGGAATGTTTCCACAGCCTGTCTCTTCTGCTTTTGAGATAAGAGTGTTTGGGACATGCTTATTTCTCAAGGTGGGAAAGGATCGCCTTTTGATATTTCTGTTGCCTCTGACACTGACTTTGCTGTCATTAAGAGGGACACTAACAGGATTTATGGAAATGTGTTTTTTGAAAACATTTAATCAATTAAGTTCCTTATGATCGTGTTGGATGGCTGTTGAACGGGTTTGGTAATAACCAGTTTTTGGAAGGGCATCAAAGAACTTTTTTGATGAACAGTAGCTTTAATTTTGTTCTCAGCAGTGCAATAATGTAGAAAGTTTGCTTACCGGGGATAGCTTGCACACTTTTGTTTTGTGGTGTTAACTGAGGTCAATGGACTGTCTCAAACTGAATTGGTGCAAAATACAGAATAGTGCATACAGTGGCTTTTCAGATATAAATTTCAAAGAGCCAAAGCAATCAAAGTCAAATTATTTCAAAAAAGAAAGTTCATGTCAAAATCATCTTGTTAGTCAGAATCATTCCTTTTTCTAGATTTTTAGGGAGGCTGAAATGTATCTTCCAAACTAAATAACTTGACACCATTTAAAAAAGATGTCATTCTATCTGATTTTCCATTCAAAGGAAATTCAGATTTTTGAAATAATAAGCAGTGTGTTATAACAGATGCTGCTTTGACACCTTTAGATCAAAGAGAAAAGCAACAGGGTTTTTAATAGATACTCTTAGATGCAAATCATATGGAAAGACTGAGCAAAAGTAGAACAGACCCAACTTTTCCTTTCAGACAGGCAGCCTTTCTATTTATCAGTTTCATCTCACACAGTGTCAAATATACTGTATAAACCCAAGCAAAATCATTTATATGAGAATAAATGAACTGTCTGCTTACTGCTTTCCAGAACAGGTCACTAAATATTTTTTTTTAATTGTGGCTGGTCGATAGTTACTTAGTATGATTAATCACCAGAAAACTTTAACAGCTTCCTGCTAATAAATGGAGATCATTAATGCTAATTTCTAACATCTCTAACATCTAACTTGCTCTATAAGAATGACTTCTTTAGTCTCAGGCTACTTGTTTGGTTTTTTCCCCCACAAATTTCACTACAGCTATTAGGGGGAAAGCCCAACATAAACAAACTGAGAACACAGATTTAAAGCATAATTAGAAAACATCAAGAACCTTACCATCAGCTTCAATAAAATAATAATCTTAAACCACTTTAATTTGTGTGAATCTTGATACTTTTCTATTTGCACAATGATAAAATGAAGGACCCAATTAATTACTAAAGATTGCCACATGAAGCCCCCCTAATCCAAAAAAATATGGTCAGTGACCTGCTACACATGAGTCTGTGGGGCCAAATGGGATCCACTGAGGGATATTGATGAAGCTGATGGAAGTGCTCACCAAGCCACTTTTCATCATTTATCAGCGGTTGTGGTGTCCTGGTTTGAGTGGAAACAGAACTAATTCTGTTCAGTGATTTTAATTTTCAGCTCAGTACTTGCAATGTCTGAAGCCAGCAGCCTGTTGTCACAGTCTTTATATTTTGATTCTAAAATAGTGTCTATGAAGAGGTTCACTGATATCTTCAGGTGTGCATTCATTGACTACTTTATTATTGACAGCCCTTACTGTTGTATTGACAACCCATTAGTTCTTCCCTTCTTATTTTCTCACTATTTGACTGTATTTTCCAGGAGGCTCATCCTTTTTAGATACTCAGTTTCCATTACTAATAAGGCTTAACTTAGAGATATTGTCGCTTACCTCAGTGCGTTAAATATGCATGCTTTAGTGTAATAAATACCTGCTCAATGGACACTTCAGTGTGCAAGCTAGGAGGAGTAATCTCCCTTGCACCCGGCGCCGTAATAATCATACCTGCTTTAGAACCTTTCACGGGTTGTAGAGTTTGATTTCCGCACGTCAAGGGGTAGAAGGAGAAGCAGGAGAAGCAGCAGACGCAGTGGGGACAACTTCTCTCCACGAAGACAGCTTCTCTCTCTCCCAAAACAGAATGAGCCAATACTACCCCCAGAAGTTGAAGGGTAGTTTTCTGCTGCGTGTTGGTTTAGCGAATGATCTGCTGATGGGTAGGTCATATTAAGCGTTTTGGAGGGTGATTGGTTCGTTGTAGTCGGTGAAATCAGTGGCATCAAAGTTAGAAGCATACCCAAATTCTTCTGGGCCTACTAACATTCCTTTCCGCTTTTCTTCAAAAAAGCATATTTGGTCTTTCCATATTCCTTTGGTACCTCGAAATCCAGCATTAGGATGGCACAGAGAGGCAGGGGAAGGACAGACAACAGCCTGTCCACGCACAACCCACAGCCTAAGGCGTGGAGGGTGCGATGTGTGTGCACCCACTGGGGTGTGGGGACACCGACCCTCGCTCCTCTGTGCAGCCCCCCTGCATCCCTGGGGCTTGGGCCAGGCAGAGGCTGCAGTCGCCGTGTGCCCGGGGCCACTGGCCCGGCTCCTGACCCCCTCCCTCCTCCCAAGTTGGATTGAGTTGGGTTGAGTTGGAAGGGACCTTAAAGATCATGCAGTTCCAAGCCCCCTGCCAGGGGCAGGGACACCTCCCACTAGACCAGGTTGCTCAAAGCTCCATCCAAGTTGGTCTTGCACACTTCCAGGGATGGGGCATCAGGACCTTCTCGGGGCAACCTGGTTGAGAGTCTCACCACCCCCAGCGTGAAGAAAGAGTCATTAGGAGCCAGAGCTGGGAGCTGGTGTGAAGAAAAAGTTTTTCCTTATGTTTACCTGAAACCTATGCTCCAGCTTGTACCCTTTAGCCTTTGTCCTATCACTGGATGTCACTGAGAAGAGCCTGGTTCCTTCCTCCCAACATTTGCCCTTTATATATATATAGACATTAATATGGTAACCCCTCAGTCTCCTTTTCTCCAGGCTATAAAGACCCAGCTCTCAGTCTCTCCTCATAAGGGAGATGCTCCACTCCCTCAATCATCTTAGTGGCAATCTGTACTCCTTGAATTTAGTAACAGGAAGCAAAATAGAAAGCATCATACAAACATCATCCTCATTTACTGATATGCAACCATTAGCCAAAAATAAAGAGAAAACACTGCAATACATAGAAAGTCCCAAAGCACTTGGGGAACATGCACAATTTTTAAGACTATAAAACTGTCCCTAAACATATGATTTTCCTGATGGAAGAAAACACGTACTTAGAGAAAGTACTAATAAGATAAAACAATATTGACTGAAAATAGATATCTGGCTGAATGTGGAGAGTGAATAAAATTTTTCTTGGAAGGCTCCTTGAAATAGGGAAAATTATATTCCCAGTAATTCCTCTAAGCCATTTCTTCCCAGGGCTTTACCACCACAATTGTGAAATGCTGTGAGCATTCAAGAGCTCTGAAACATAAAAATATTCAGTTAATAATTACAGTGAAACATGACAAAGTTTTGGAAGAGACATCTTTGCATGATGAAATGTGGTTTGGGTACCCGTGGTGGTTAGCTAGCAGTGGAAAAACTGGTTCAGAAACAATAAGACTTGGTCTGAACATGAATCTCACACAGACACTCCACCGCCCCCCTTCTCTGTTTCAAACCTCAGACTGATCCTCCTTTCAAATACCTTGTGCTTCAGGGCTTCCCCAGGTCAGATTCACTGCAGAATGTGTCTGACCCGAGGAAGCCTCAGAGCATGAGATTTGAATGTAGCAGGATCTTGCAAAAGACTTACAGAAAGCCAAAACCCAAGCCCACAACTATGCACTCTGTTAATCGAAGGGAACTACTCCCTAGGTGTAGTTTGGCAAGCTCTGTTATCATACCTGGCTGAAACATTGGTTGTGAATGAGACGCAGTCATTTGAAAACGTCAGTGGAGTGGTGCCTGTGATATCCTCCCACTGCGCAGGTGAAGTACCTCCTACATGAACAGAAACCACAGAGTTTTTTCAAACACCCTGGTCAGTCTGCTTCAGTGCCTTGCCATGCTTTCAGTAGAGAAGTATTTTCCTATTACCCAATCCTCCCTTGGCACATTTCCTCTCATCCTAAGTATCACAACATTACCATAATAGTATCCCTGTGACCTATTAGTGTCAACTAATAGGCATTTAATGAGTGGTTTTGCTGACCTACTGCAGTTGGATACTCTATTATGCAGTGAGTTAAATAACCAGATAAAGAAAAGCTTTTGATACAACTTTAGCTTTAAGGAATTATGTCCTGTTTGGCAAGCAGAGGTGGGAATGTCAGCTTGATGAGGACTAAGTGCACAGACTATAAGCATGTGATGTTGAATATTACTTCCAGGACTGCAAGTAAGCACAAAGCAGTCTGAAAACTGCTTCTGTTTTGAGGGGAAAATAAACAACCAGAAGATACTACTGATGCTAACAATAAAAACAATAGCATATATGCCTGTGTATTTTTCTACAGCTAGTTTTCTGAAATTTTCATTGAAAAATTAACTGAGTTTCTGTAATAGCTCTTCTACTACAATTTAATCACTTTCATAAATACCTGAAAATGCAAAGCTAACTTAATGATCCAGCAAAATAATACAAAGTTGAGGGCATTATTTTTCATTAATTTTCTCCATTAGTTTTTTCCCCCCTAGATTTCTACCTGTATAACTATAGATTTTAAAAATCAGAATAAAATTTCCTGCACAATATGTTAAGAAGGATGAAGGCACTGTAAATAAGATTTTTTAAAAAAAAATCGTGATGTTCTATGGAGCTGAGTTAAGTGTTTGAGTGTAGGGCAGATGGAGGTAAATTAGAACTTGAATTCCCCAGACTTTAGAAATTTAAACTGATAGATCTGCCCAAGCATTCCCTGCTTTTCAGAAGCTTAAGATATGCTACACCTGATCCTCAGAAAGGGCACAAAATACCTCCAAGCAAACATAAAGCAGTTTAATACAAACAGGACACTTAAGAGTCTGCAACAAGAAGCTTCATTAAGTCAGGCTATTTAACAGAAGCTTCCCTCTAGCTGAGTTTGCCTAAATGTTGAAAACCTTCTTTTTTTATGGGACCCATAGGCAAATATAACAAATAGACATTATAAAATAATAGAGCTTAATAAATTTCACTGGGACTGAAACCTAGAGAACTATATTGATACCTAACACAGTCTTACAGTAAGACCACACCAATATCACCATCGATACTGTCTTTCCACATCTCTCCTGCTTGGGATCATCTGGTTCATTCTCAAAGCTTCTGATCCTCCAGCTCTCCACACCTGAGCAAACCTTGTGTCACACCCTCTTGCCTTGTGCTCTCTGCCTGCCTTTCTCTGTACCCAGTGGCACAGCATTCTGATTTTCTTGTATTTGCACCCATGTCAGAGACTTGGTCTCTCAGTGTCCTAGAGAGACAGCAGACAGGACATGACAGTAAGAACAAACTGCATCTAAATAGCAGGAAAGTGGACTCGCAGAGACTGTAGCGGTGTATTCTGTTAGTCACCCATCATTTCAAGTACCTCAAACTCAGCTGCAAATCAAAGACTTGTTGCAGTATGTTGCATTAAGAATCCCCACATAAGAATCCCCACTTCTGTGGCCAAATGTGACAGCAAACTGTAGAGCTGTTTTGTATGAATTACCTAAGGTTTGGTTTCACGTCCTGCTCTTATTCCTCTATTATGTCTTGAATGGAACACTGAAAAACTGCTAGACCTTCACTGGACTGTAGGGATTGTAGATTTGTGTTTTCAAGCCTAAACAGTGATTTGGTTGAGTTCTGCCTTCCTGTTCCCTGATCACAGAAATCACCTTGCTGCGTTTATGCTTGTCAAAGTGAGACAGCAACCACGGCAATCATTTGTATGGGGGGAAAAAAAGAAACCCAACAGTCACAGTAAACTATTGAAAGCATCCTAGGGGGCTTTACACCTGCTGCCCAGGGTTGGTGTGCCTCCTTACTTTGCAGGCTTCATCAGGTGGATCACTGCTCTAAGGCTGATGTTGTTTCTGGTGTTTGGATTGCCTTGCACACTTTTATATCATAGGATGTTAGGTGTTGGAAGGGATCTTCAAAGATCATTGAGTCCAACCCCCCTGCCAGAGCAGGAGCAGAGAATCCAGCCCAGGTCACACAGGAACACATCCAGATGCCAGTCCCCCCCATTCCCCCCCAGTAAAGGTGCCACCTCCCCCAGTACAGTCCCCAGCCCCCTCCCAGTGCCTCCCAGTGCCCCCAGTCTGACCGATCCGCAGGGGAAGTCGAGGCAGCAGCGCGGGAGGGGGGAGGGGCGGCTGGCACCGCGGGTCCCCACCAGGGTGACAGCGACCGCGTCCAACGTCCCCGCCAGCGGCTGCCGGCCCGTGCGCACCCGCACCCAGTAACCCGCCATCGGCATGCCGACGGACACCAACCCGGCTCACAGAAAGCCCCGTGCCCCGGGACTACAGCTCCCAGCATGCCGAGGGACACTAACATGGCTGCCAGGAAGCCCCGTGCCCTTCGAATACAGCTCCCAGCATGCCGTGGGGCACCAACATGGCGCCCAAGAAGCCCCGTGCCGCGGGACTACACGTCCCGGCATGCCGAGGGCACAAACATGCCTCACAGAAAGCCCTGTGCCCCGCAACTACACCCCTTGAGCCACCTGAGCCCTGCTGCTGCCCCGTGTTGTTATGGCAAACAGCCACTGGCTTTCTGTTTCAGTAGCAGTCTGAATTCAGAGCTCCCCTAACTGGGGACAAGAGCATCACAAATATCCATCTTAGCCCCGCAACAGCAAGATGAAAGCTTTCTGCTCCCCAGTCCTCAAACAAAAGAGCCTTCATCCCTTCCTATGGGGAGCTGGAATTATGTTTTTCTAAGTTTGCCAGGGCAGGCAGTGCAGATGAGGATTTGTGTCTCCCAGGTCACCCTCTATGCTAACAAAGAAACAGTCACCAGTACAAGATTTGTGTCTTTGAGGGGTGCAGCAAGAAAGGAAAAAAAGTAAGGGGTTGGAGTGAATCCAAGGAGCAGGGAGACAAAACAGCCTGTGGAATCCAGACAGATCCTATGGGTACCCAGCAGAGCTGCTGTGCATTGTCAGCCAAATAATTAGATTGTTGCTGTATCTTAGGATCTTGGCTTGTATTAGGAATAGTGTGGCCAGCAGGACTAGGGATGTGATTCTACCCCTGTATCTGGCACTGGTGAGGCCTCACCTCGAATCCTGTGTGCAGCTCTGGGCCCCACACTTCAAGAAGTATATTGAGGTGCTGGAGCAGGTCCAGAGGAGAGAGACAAGACTGGTGAAGGGACTGGAGGGAAAGTATTTTGAGGAGAGGCGGAGGGAGTTGGGGATGTTCAGCGCAAAGAAGTGTATTTAAACTATGAGATTTACAGCACAGCTAGCAGTTTAGGAAAGGGAAAAGAAAAGAAAAGAAAAGAAAAGAAAAGAGAAAAGAAACCAAAAAATAACCAGCCAAACAAAAAAACCCCAAACAAAACGCAAAAAAGAGTTATGACCCAGTGTGAGGTGTCTTTTAATTTAATTTCATCCGACGAGAACTGTTTGCCCAAAAACGTTGTCCGTGAGTCACGTATAGTATTTCAATCTAGCATTCGCGGGTACCTCCTCTCAATTCAGTTGTGCAACTCCATGCCTGTCAAAAGTGCGCAATTCGCGATTCTGAGTCACCCTCAAAAAAAGTGAAAAATATGGTGACTAGCTCCCACAGAAAAGGTGCTAGCCCGGAATTCTCTTGCTGAATCTTCTCTTCCCTGTGCCTCTCCTTCACTGCAGAAAGCATCCCTGGCTACCTCCTCTCAATTCGGTTCTGTAACTCCGTGGCTGTCAAGCTTCAGACCTCAGTAGAAGGAAAAGTTGGTCCTGAAGGTCCACCAAGACCTTCAGGAGGGTCCACCAAGATCTTCAGATCCCAGTAGAAGGAAAAGTTGGTCCTGAAGGTCCACCAAGACCTTCGGGAGGGTCCATCAAGGCCTTCAGCCCCCAGTAGAAGGAAAAGTTGGTCCTGAAGGTCCACCAAGACCTTAAAACAGAGCTTTGGTGTCCCCATGAGGGTTTTGGTGTCCCCACGAATGGGAAGTTACCCCAATGGGGGGGGCAATTACCCCTTAAATGTTAAGTTGCCCCAATGGGGGGGCAATTACCCCCTTAAATGTTAAGTTGCCCCACTGGGGGGGCAATTACCCCCTTAAATGGGAAGTTAACCCACTGGGGGGGGCAATTACCGCCCTAAATGGGAAGTTAACCCACTGGGGGGGCAATTGCCCCCCTAAATGGGAAGTTACCCCAATGGGGGGGGGCAATTGCCCCCCTAGAGAGCAAAAAGAGAGCAAAAAGAGAGCAAAAAGAGAGCAAAAAGCAGCTCTCTGCAATTACAGATATAAACTGCCCTGAGAGCTCAGCTGGGCAACAGCCCGAGCTGGACTTGCTGTGGGTCTATCAGGCTGCTCACAGAGGGTTTCGTCAGCACTGGTTCCTGCCGTGGTTTGCAGCGTGCGAGATAAAAACAGGGAAGCAGAAGAAAAAATAAAGAAGAAAAAAAAAGAAAATGAAAATGAGAAAAGGAAGGAGAATAAGGAAGGAGGAAGATGAGGAGAGAAAAGAGAACAAGGAAGGAGGAAGATGAGGAGAGGAAGGAGAACAAGGAAGGAGGAAGATGAGGAGAGGAGGAGGAAGATGAGGAGAGGAAAGAGAATAAGGAGGGAAGAAGATGAGAAGAGAAAGGAGGAAGATGAGGAGAGGAAGGAGAATAAGGAAGGAGGAAGATGAGGAGAGGAAGGAGAATAAGGAAGGAGTTGAGGGGTGATGGTCTGAAACTAAAACAGGGGAGATTGAGACCAGGAGAAAAGGTTTTGTCAGCTTAAGAAAAGCTGTGATTCTCCTCAATTTCTATAGCAGGACGTGGATTCTTTCAACCGTAAGCAGCATATTAATTATTTATATATATATAATATATATATTGATTATATATGTGTTTTATATATATATATATAAAAATTATTTCTGACCCACAGTCTTAAGAGATTTATTGGTAAAACTGGTCTGCTCCCAGTTTGCAAGCAGGACGTTTCCAGTCCGCTCCCAGTTTGCAAGCAGGACGTTTCCAGTCTCCTCCCAGTTTGAAAGCAGGACGTTCCCAGTCTGCCAACGGTCTGCTCCCAGTTTGCAAGCAGGACATCTCCAGTCTGCCAACGGTTTGCAAGCAGGACGTTCCCAGTCCGCTCCCAGTTTGCAAGCTGGGCGGGCCGAGGAGTCGGCCGGGCTGGTGCCGGCTTGCATTCATCAGAGAAAATGAGCACACCCAAATGAAGCGTGACACAGGAATACATCAAGCAGTGTCAGTGCTCTTTAGGTAGAGTATCACTTCACTTCTGAGCAGAGCTTGGGGTGAAGGGGGCTGGTGGGCTCCGTGTGTATTTCTGTGCTAATACAGAGGGAGGCTGGTGCAGCTGCTGCTGTGGCAGAGGGGTATTTAAACCTGCAGATTTGAATAATGCAAATCAAACCCAGGCGATTTTAATAAATCTTTGCTCCCCCTGGCTGGTGGATTTATAGACATGAATAAGGACATTAGACCTTTCAAGAAGATTACACAGGTACTTTCCAGTCCAAATTTACCTTGAAGTGCCTTTCTCTTCTTTCCCCTTATCTCACCATGCATGTGTGTATATTTGCATAATTATCACAATTCCACCTATGAAAAAAAGTTGTCTTTAGGTATAACCAGGAAAAATCATGATCACTTAAAAGCTGGAAAACAAAAAAGAAAAAAGAAAAAAGAAAAAAGAAAAAAGAAAGAAGAAAAGAAGAAAAAAGAAAAAAGAAAAAAGAAAAAAAGAAAAAAGAAAAAAGAAAGAAGAAAGAAGAAAGAAGAAAAGAAGAAAAAAGAAAAAAGAAAAAAGAAAGAAGAAAAAAGAAAGAAGAAGAAAAAAAAAAAAAGAAAAAAGAAAAAAGAAAAAAAAAAAAAGAAAAAAAAAAAAAAAAGAAAAAAGAAAAAGAAAAGCCCCCTGCCCCGGGACCAGAGCTCCTGGCATTCCATGGTCACAAACATGGCGCCCAGGAAGCCCCGTACCCCGGGACTACAGCTCCCGGCATGCCGAGGGCAACCAACATGGCGCAGAGGTAGGCCCGTGCCCCGGGACAACAGATCCAGGCATGCCGAAGGACACCAACATGGCGCACAGGAAGCCCTGTGCCCTGGGACTACAGCTCCTGACATGCCGAGGGACACCAACATGGCGTTCAACACACTAACGACTCATGTTCAGTCCACTATCAACTAATATTGCCAGGTCCCTCTCCAAGTCGCAGCTTTCCAACTGCACATCTCCAAATCTGTAGCTTGCCATGAGATTGTTGTGACCCAGGTGGAGGACCTGGCACTTGGCCTTGTTAAACTTCAACCAATTAGCCTTGGCCCAGAGTTCTAACTTGTCCCGGTCCCACTGCATTTGATGGGCATTACCCTAGCGGGGCTTTGCGTAAACTAGTCTCAAAAACAAAATGATTTAACAAGATACCTTTAATAAAGGCAGCTCTCAAAAGTTTTAGATGAGGGACTGTTTAGAAGGACCTGTAGTGATGGGATGAGGGGCAATGGTTTGAAGCTGGGGTGGGGGAGATGTAGGCTGGGCATCAGGAGGAAGTTCTGCACAATGAGGGTGGTGAAACACTGGAACAGGTTGCTCCAGGGATGTGGTTAAGGCCCTACACCTGGAGACATGAGCGCAGCTTGTGCTCCCGCAGCAGCACCTGGGGCAACCAGTAACACCCACTACAAACCAGTAACGCCCACACCGAACCAGTAACAGCCCCCCGAAACCAGTAACCTGCCCCTGAAACCAGTAACCCCCACACCGAACCAGTAATGCCCTCCCAAACCAGTCTGAGCGCAGCTTGTGCTCCCGCAGCAGCACCTGGGGCAACCAGTAACACCCACTACAAACCAGTAACGCCCACACCGAGGTTTATTCTGTGATTCTGTGATTATAGTACACATGCAGAAAGGATAAAAAAGTAAAGCTATTAATGACATGCACAAACAAAGTCAATATTACAGCTGGAATTGTGGCTCTGAATGTCAAAGCACAATGGGTTTAGTCTCTCAAGCTTACCAGCTGATCCATTGTGAGTGCTAAACCCAGCAGATAGACTCCTGAAACCAGGAACCTATGTTGTTGGTAGTCTTCAAGTTACATAATTGAAGCAGTGCTGGTTCTGCACTGAACGCTGAACCAAAGCACTCGCTTCTTCCACTTAAAAGAAATATCTTTGTAGCTCTTTGCACATCCCCAAACAGGAAGGCTCCACGTGCAGCAACCTTTAAGCATCCTCAACGATGATTAAGTATATGAGTCAAAAATTGACTGCTCTGGCTCCTTAAGGTACTGTTCACATAGGTATACAGTTGCTACAGCTACTAACCAGTAAGGATAATTCTCCTGTCAAAACTACACTACCCCATTATCAACCAACCTAATCAATCCTTCAACATCGAGCCCCAAAAAGGTAAGGCTTTGCATCCTTCTGCTGCCTGCTGGACTCATACCTACCAGTAGATCAATTTATACTTGAAGAAAAGACAGAAGGCAGCAGCAAAACTCCCAGTTGGAGGCTCATGTCTGTGTTTGAGGGAGGACCTGTGAGCTGGTTTTGGTATGAGACACAGTGGTAGGAAGTGTCTGTCCAGGCGGGGGCTGCGGTGAGGCGCGGGGCACCCCCCCGGGTCCCTTCGCTCCGTGGGAACCCGCGGCTGCAAGTTTTTCTCCGTGAGAGACACCGCTAATGCCCGGCGGAGGATAAAACGAGAGCAGGGGCCCGAGGGCAGCGGGGGGCCCGAGGCGGCGGGGAGGGCCGCGGCCCACGCGGGAAGCGGCGCGGGGCCGGGCGGGCGGGGGTCGGCGGCGCTGACATCCCGGTGGCGGCGGAGACATAACAGACATGAGATTTGAGATGTTGCCAGTGTAGAACAAGGTGCTGTGGAATAAATTGTTTTTGTTAGAGGGAATGTTATAGGGATTGAGTAAATGAATCCACTAGTGATCACATCACCTTGATACATGGGTATTAACTTACAGAAGACTGGAACACTGCCAATCTGTCCACTCCCAGCTGTCTGAAAGCCAACATATTCATATCTAAGATATGCTAAAATTTTATTTGCACTAGAAGTACTTCTGGTTATAAGTAAATCAAGCACTTAGCTGTATGTGGTTGGAAAGCTGAAAGTTGGAAAAGGACCTGGGGGTTTTGATCAACAGAAGACTAAATATGTGTCAGCAGTGCACACAGGTGGCCAAGAAGGCAATGGCATCCTGGCTGTGGCCAGCAGGAATAAGGAGGTGATCGTCCCCCTGAACTCGGCACTGTGAGGCCACACCTTGAATATTGCACTCAGTTCTGGGCCCTTCTTTGCTGTCACTACTTATCTTGTGTTTTGCTAACATGTTTATCGAAACACTGTCTCTTTACTGTACTTATACACTGATAGTTCCACCCTTGGGAGAAGGCAAACCCATTTGTGGGATTGTCTTTGCTCAAGGACCAGGATATACTTGGTGGATAATGCGGGAGTATGGTGAGACTCGGTGTGTACCTCAAGGAGATTTGACCTAGGCAGAAAGATAATCTGGAAATGTGAGTTGTATGTTGGAATTTCGAGTGAAATTTAAGGGAAATTCAGAAGAATTTGGGGGAGGGGGTAGAAAATCGGAGGGTTTTTTTTGCTGAAATTCGCTTTATTTTGCTGGAAAATTTGGTAATTTGGGGGGAAATTTGGGTTTTTTCGCTTAAAATTGGGGTTATGTGACAGAAAATGGGGATTTTTCGGAGCTCAGTGAGGATTTGGGGTGAAATTCTGATCAGATTTATTTGTTTTGGGGGAAATTTGGGTAATGGTTTCCTCCTCAGCACCTCTCATGCTCACCTGCAGGGACCTGGAGAGAGAAGTGACACCAAGGTCAGAAATGGCACCTACAGTCAACCCAATACAGAAATCAAATGCATACAGTCCATGAACTGAGCTGCCACGTTTCAACCCAAACGTAACCTCAGCAAGCTCCAGGAGGGAAAGGACTTCACTCTCAAGGTCACTGCAGAAGAAACCTCATCAAAACTTGACTTCTGTATGCTCTTTCCTCCCTTCCCAGCCATTTTTCACCAATTCCATGGATTTTTTTAGGGTGATTTTCCCCTTTTTTGGGTCTTTCTCTTAAATCCTTTCTCCCACTCATTATTTTAGGGCATTTTTTCCCTTTTCTGGGCGTTTTCAGAGCATTTGAACTCTTTTTTGAGCTCCTTATTTTCATTTTCCTCCTTTCCCAGGCATTTTTCACCAATTCCATGGATATTTTTAGGGTGATTTCCCCTTTTTTTTGCTTCCTTTGCACCAAGCTTCAAAAGAAAAAAAAAATATATATCGAAAGAAATCCGATGCATTGTGTTTAAAAAAGGAAAAGAGAGAAAAAAAAATAATCTCTATATTTGTAGCTGCAGGTATTGAAATCACCCCAGAGCTCAGCGCTCGAGTCACCCATCTGCCCATAGCAAGCCGATGATGGCAACAAAAACAACCAAACCCAAACAGGAAAGGAAAAAAAAACCCTTTTTCCAGAAGAGGAGGACTAGGGTGTGACTTGAGTTTCACAGACCCCCTTAAAGGCAGAGACCCTGGGGGTACCCGAGCAGACAGGGCCACCCCAGGCACAGAGGCTGAGTGTGGAAAGGAAGGACCAGTTGTTTGGGATCCTGACCAGCCCCTGGGGATAACAGATCTGTAGAAGGGTGAGGGTGGGTAGGGGCACAGCAGCTAAAAATCAGTTCTCAAGTATGTAACTGCAATGTATAATTACACGAAAGGGGAGCCTCAAATCAGTAGAAGTGTCATGGACAACACAGAGAAAGGGATTCTCTGTCCAGCGAGACCTTGGATGAAGAACTGTGTTAGGCACAACACAACTCAGTAAAGATGTTGACAGAGTACAAAGAGGAACAGCAAGACTGATAAAAAGTTAAGAAAACATGACCTTTGAGGAAGGGTTGAAGGAATAATGCTTGTTTAGTCTACAACAAACTGAGGGCAAATACAACAGTCTTCCCACCGGGTTACACCAAGGGCACGACCAGCAGAGATAAGGAGTCATTAGCCCACTTTGCTCAGCATTTGTCAGGCCACCCCTGGAATACTGTGTAAATTTGCCATACAAAAAAAGCTGTGGAGAGGCTGAAGAGAGTCCAGGAAGGGTGACAAAGATGCTCAAAGGATGAGGAAGCTGCCACCAGAGTAAAGACTGAGAGAAATGGGGTTGTTCAGCCTTGAGAAAAGAAGGCTCAGGGGAGGTCTTAAAAACTTCCAAGGATGGGAGTTTTTAAGACGTACCGTTTATTTCCCTTGCAACATACACAGATTCTTTAAGATTGCTGGTGAAAAACGCACTGAGCTGCTCTGTAGGTCCAAAACACACAGTTGTAATCACAATTGGAATCTCCTGGGGAAAACTATTCATTGTAAGTGAAGCAGCAAATCTTACCAGAAGTCATCCCTTCTGGGGAGGGCGAGCAGGAAAAACCTGTCCATCTGTGTCACCGTGTACTCGGGCAGGCGCCAGCCCTTCTGCACCACCAGCTCCTGGGGGGGGGGACGGACACAAGAGGGGTACCTGGGAGGGTGGCACCGGGGGACACCCCCCCCAGCTGGGAAGGGGACGTCCCCTGAAAGGAGCTGCCGGCGTCGAAATGGGTTGGAAACGGGCTGGTGGGTGCAAACCGGGGATGAAGGTGCCTCAAACAGGGATAAATGTGCCCAAAATGGGGATAAATGTGGGCGGCCAGGAAGCCCTGTGCCCCGGGACTACAGCGCCCGGCATGCCGAGGGCACAAACATGGCGCACAGGAAGCCCAGTGGCCTTCGACTACAGCTCCAGGCATGCCGAGGGACACCAACACGGCTCACAGGAAGCCCCGTGCCCCGGCACCACACCTCCCGGCATGCCGAGGGACACCAACATGGCGCCCAGCAAGCCCCGGGCCCGGCGGCTACAGCGCCCAGAATGCCGAGGGCCCCTGTGTCTACCCATCCACTAATTTCCATACACTGAAATGCTTTATTCTTGGGAGGAAAAAGGCTCAAATCTCAGACTAATTTCATCATCATTTTGTCTCTCTGTTGGCATACTCATCACATGGAGAAAAGATAGACTATTGCCATTTTTGAAGAATTCTTCTTTAAAAAGAGTTTCTTCCCTGATTCTCTATGTCACTGAGGAACAATCCCTTTCCCATCACTGCTGCAGAGTACTAGACACGGGGCCTTCTCCTTCCCATCTCCTACTTACCTGTCTGTGACATCACAGACCCCTACACCAGCTAGGGGCTGCTCCTGCCCCATCTCCTGTTTATCCACCTGTGACACCACGGACACGTGCACAGGTCCCTGCTCCTGACACATCCCCTACTCATCCCCCTGTGACATCACAAACCCCCACACAGAGTCACGTTCTGCTCACTCAAGGTGGGGGGAAGGAAAGGAGGGATGCAGGGCAGGGGTGTTACCTTACAGAGAGGTAAATAATAGCTGGATGAATAGCAGTTGAGCCACAGAGCCACATGGCTCTTTGGAGAGGTCACAGTTTCATAAAGGCTTTATCCATCTGAACAAAAGGCTCCCATTCCCTTAAGTCTATTATTTAAAATGTCTAATTTATGTTATTTTTATACTCCACATAGAAATTATATCCACAAAAGTTGTATTTCTTTGTAACTTCCTTAAGCATTGCATTTGGAGAACGAAGGGCAGGTCTTGGGGGGAGGGGCGGAGGGAAGGGGGTGTTTTTGGTCTGGAGAAAAGGGGGCGGGGGGGGGGGAACCTTATCACTCTCTACAGCTACCTGAAAGGATGTTCTATAGAGGTAGGCACTAACAAGTGATAGAACAAGAGGAAATGGCCTCAAGCTGCACTGGGGAAGGTTTAAACTGGACATTAGGAAAAAATTTTTCACTGAAAGGGTTGTTAGGCATAGGAACAGACTCCCACCCCCATCCCCGTTCTTCAAAGGACCATGTCACAAATCAGGACAAAACAGAGTAATGCTTAATTCCAAATATTAGAGCCACCCCCCACACCTCGTGAGAAGAAAGATAAACCCCTTCCCTTTAAACTAATGACTGAATGATCTCTTTGGGGATTAAAGGGATTTTATCACCAGGATGATAAGGGGGTTTTAGTGCAGCTGGTTTGTAATGTTGTATAAACCATAATTAGGGAGAAGGGGACACCCAGCACCCCCTGAGCCCCAACCCTGAGAGCTCTGCGGGGACAGAGCTCACAGGGACTGGAACTGGATGGATGGATGGATGGATGGATGGATGGATGGATGGATGGATGGATAGGTGGATGGATGCACAGATGGATGGATGGATGGATAGGTGGATGGGTGGATGGATGGATGGATGGATGGGTGGGTGGATGGATGGATGGATGGATGGACGGATGGGTGGCAAGCCTGGGGCACTCTGCTCCCCCCGCCCTCCCCCATGGCCTGCAGACTGCTACAGCGAGACAGAAGCTGAGGACCCCGATGGCGAGTCCCCCAGGCACGGACGTGACTCGGTGAGTGGCCCTACAGGGCATCCCGGGGAGCTGCTGGAGGATCCTCATCTCATCTCCCACCTTGTCTCTCTCCCAGCCAAAGAGAGTGCAGAACACTCCGGACAAAGCCCAGCTCTTCCCGGCCAGCAGCGAGCCCAGTAGCATGCCGGGAGCTGTAGCCCGGGGCCACGGGGCTTCCGGTGACCCAGGTTTGGACCCTCGGCGTGCTGGGAGCTGTAGTCCCAGGGCACGGGGCTTTCTGTGAGCCATGTTGGTGTCTCTCGGCATGCCGGGAGCTGTTGTCCCGGGGCACGGGTCTTCCTGTGCTCCATGTTGTTGCCCCTCGGCATGACGGGAGCTGTAGTCCAGGGGCACGGGGATACCTGTGGGCCACGTTTGTGCCCCATAGGTGGTCTTGGACCATCCCTGCAGAGAAGAGATGGATCCATAGGTGGTCTTGGACCATCTTTGAAGAGAAGAGATGGATCCATAGATGGTGTGCACAGCTCTGTGCCTAGGCGGAGGCTTCCAAAGCCCCCCCAGATGCCCCAAAGCCCCCCCAGATGCCCCAAAGCCCACTTAGCACCTCAACCTTGCCCAATTTTACCACGGGCACCCAGTAACTCCCACCTGGCATCACGGGCACTCTGAGCCTGTGGTCATGTAGCCCAGTGTCACTGCTGATCCCTGCCCTGATGCCATCTGGGGTGGGACTGTGATGCTGGTACCAAGGGATACCTCTTCCCCTGTCTCCTCCCAGCCAGGTGTTTTATACTAACGAGCAGCAGAAAGAATGGGGGGGATATCTGTCTGCCCAAGCAGGGCAACCCTGAGGTGTGTTTGGGTCTGCTGGTGTTAACGGGGGAACATTTAGGGCGCACAGAACCAGTCTCTTAGAGCAGTAACAGCTGCATTAAAATACAAGTAGTGATAATACTGAAATTCTAGGTCAAGTTTAAAAAAGATAGATTAATTAAAAGAGACTGAAAAGCACAATAATAGGTCACTGAGTATGTTCAGTGTGTCTATATAACATATATTACTGTTAATCCAAATGTATTCTTCAGAGGAAAAAAAAAAAGAATGAAAAAAAAATGGTATCTGATAAGTTGAACTTCTAGTGCCCATTCATCCACCACCTGTTTCCTTATCAGTGGTGTGGCACTGGGGACGCCTGGCCTGTGGACGGGGAAGACATCATTGCAAACCAAGGAGAAGTTTCTGAAGGTGTTTAGATGTCAAGGGTTAGGGCTTGTCTGGGTACTAGATGAATGACAGATGCTATTAACTCCCTCCCCAAAGGGGAAGAGAAAAGGAATATGGGAGAGACACTTATGTATTAGAAAAGAAAGATAGAACAGCTTTAAAGCATCAAACCATGAATACATATTTCTGACAAACATATTTTACCTATATTTTTTCACCCTTCTTTGGCCAGCTATCCTTACTGTTACTTGCTCCTCATTTTTTCCCCCGTTTTCTTATTTGAACATTCTAAAATATTTTTATCCTCGTTCCCTAGAGGTGAATCTTCAGGTTTCTGCTTAAATGCTTTTCTGAAACAGAAATGCTAGCAGGTCAAAAACTACCATGTCCAGGAGAAATCCTAGCAATGATATGGCTTCTCAGTTTGGAACATCAGTCTCCATATAGAAAGCAGATAGATTCTCACTTTTCTCACATATCACTTAATTTTTTGGGGAATATTTCTCATCCATATCATGCCTCATCAGGATTCTTCTTACATAGCTGTATACAGTTTTCCCTTTTTGTATCCCTTCCTTCTTTGTCACTCTTATCTCAGCAGGTGGCTTAACCTTTCTTCTCCAGTCCAGGAACTGAAGAAAACAATTTTGTCCCTTTGGTTGCTTTCCTCAAGCCTGCTCATGTGAAGGCAGCCAGGCTGCTCTGGTGTCTCCCAAGATGACTTGGTTGCACGGAGAAGGGCCATGGTTACTTTGGCAGATCTCGCTCGTCCTCTGTCAGGTCTTCTGGGCACGATGGCTATTGCTCTGCTTGAGCACTGACAACGCGTGATGCCACGAAGAGCCTGGTCTTCTGAACCCTCCAGTCCCTGCTTGATGTTGGGAGAGCTAGCAATGTGTGCTCGCAGCCCAGAATGGGATCATGGGCTGCATCCCCAGCAGTGCAGTCAGCAGATCAAGGGAGAGGATTCTGCCCCTCTGCTCCAGGTGCTCTAGGGAGACCCACCTGCACTGCTGGGTCCAGCTCTGGAGTTCTCAGCACAGGAGAGACATGGACCTACTGGCATGGGGCCAGAGGAGGCCACAGCAATGATGTGAGGGCTGGAACCCATCTTCTCTGAGGACAGGGTTGGAGCTGAGGACCAATTTCTCCAAGGCCCTGCAGGGTTGTCCAGGGCTGTCCCAGGCTGCCCAGGGCAGAGGGGGAGTCCCCATGACCCCTGGAGGGGTTTCCCAGCCCCCTGTGGAGCTGTGGTGCTGAGGGACAGGGGTCAGCAGTGCACAGGCAGTGCTGGGGCAACTCTTGGGCTCCATGAACTCCACGGTCTCTTCCAACCAAAACAATTCCATGATTTTAAACCACAGGGCTTCTTCTGCCCCATAACTGCTTCTTCTGCCCCATAACTGCTTCTTCTGCCCCATAACTGCTTCTTCTGCCCCATAACTACCCCCTCGGACTCCCGAACTGCCCCTGATCCCACCCAGGGCTTCCTCAGGGTGTTCTTGGGGACAATCCGACTGTCTTCTGACTGTTCTTCTGCCCCATAACTGCTTCTTCTGCCCCATAACTGCTTCTTCTGCCCCATAACTGCTTCTTCTGCCCCATAACCTCCATAGGAATTTTCAGTTGAAAGGATATTCCTTTTCTATGATATCATATATTCTATAGATGATAGGCTTTGAATTGCCTACATCTGGACTATTCCCAGAAAATAACATGGTAGATTTCCTAGCTCAATTGTATGTTAAACTGGAATTAAGATTAGTTAATATACTAATTTAAAATAATTTACTCATTATAAAGCAAAGCGTTTCTCCTGTGATGGCTACAACTTGCTTTTAGAGACTATCGTCTGGGGTGACCTGGGAGAGAGGGCACCACTGAAAAACTAGTCCCTCACCATGGGATTTTGGCCTTTTCCCTACCCATGTGCTCAGAGCAGCGTGGAAAGGGGAGAAGACGACAGCTTCTCTTCTCAGGGGGTACTGCTGCTTTGGAAGCAGACTCCTGGAGAGAGAGACCCCCGTAAAGATAAGCCCTGACATTTCAGATGAGAACTAGAAACAGTGACTACCCCAAACAGGAGACATCGAAGGTCTTGGTGGACCTTCAAGACCTACTTTTCCTTCTACTGGGGGCTGAAGGCCTTGATGGACCCTCCCGAAGGTCTTGGTGGACCTTCAGAACCAACTTTTCCTTCTACTGAGGTCTGAAGGTCTTGGTGGAACCTCCCGAAGGTCTTGGTGGACCTTCAGGACCAACTTTTCCTTCTACTGGGGGCTGAAGGTCTTGGTGGACCCTCCTGAAGGTCTTGGTGGACCTTCCGGACCATGAGTAAAAATGGGAGTTCTTTTCTCCCCCAGTTTCATACTTAGATTCCCATTGAAAATTTCTTTTGAAAACATCGGCTTGAGGCGGACACATGGCCTGGAAAACTTCATCCCAAGGTAGTTTTAAGTTCAGAAAAAACAGCATATCTTCAGATATTTCTTCTTACAGTGTGTATTGGAACCTGAAGTACTATTGAAATTCAATCCTCAAAATATATCCTAGTAGCTATTTGTCTCTATTTGGGAGCGCAGGGCGCTGCCTGCCCTGCTCGCCTCCACTGCCCTTCTCCCCTCCACTGCCCTTCTCGCCTCCACTGCCCTTCTCACCTCCACTGCCCTTCTCTCCTCCCCGCCACTGCCCTTCTCTCCTTGCTGCGGCAGTGATGTGAAGGTGAGCAAAGGGTGCAGTGATGCCAAGGAGGGGTCACAGGGGACGGGCAGAAGCTCGGCGGCTCCCACCGGTGCTGCGTCTCTGCGCGTTGCGGGACACACACACACAGGCCTGGCACTGTGCCCCCCGGCAGCGTGGCAGGCAGGATTGATGCCACCTACATGGGAGCACACGCGTGCTCCCGGACATGCAGACGTGCACATGTTTGAGTGCACATGGACACGTGCACACGCACTTGTGCACCCCCCGACCCCCCACACGTGTGCACCCCCTGATCTCACACGCGTGTGCACCCCCTGATCCCACATGTGGGTGCACCCCCGGATCCCCCACCTGTTTGTGAAGCGTGAGGAAGGCCACGTGTTAAATTTAGAGATTGAAATGGAGGTTTTAAAGGCTCATTAGGAAGTCAAGCTGCATGCAGGTAGGGTGTAGGGAAGTGTTAGTCTGCCTCAGTCTAGAGAATTGTGTGTGCACGCTTCTACACACAATACACAGATCATCTGTGATGCTATATTTAATACACTGTATTTAATATACTGACTTTAAACATACTGTGGGTGTGGAGGAGCATAGTAACACTTCTCCTCTGGTCAGGCCATCTATTACCTAGATGAAGTAATTATCTTTGATGCACACCAAGAATCTCCTGGATCACTTACAGCTTTCTGGGATGCTTTTCACACAGAAAATATCTGTATGATTGAAGTCTTCCAGCATGATCAGATGCTGCAAACATGATGCTTCCTGTAGCTAAAAAACATTTTGTCAACAGTATTAACTCCTGGGGTACATCACTCATGACTGAATTTCATCACTAGTGTCTTGTATGAATTAAATGGTAATTCATTGTGTACCAGGCAACATCATCTTTTGGAGTTGAGGGAAAGCAGTCGTCTCTAGGGGGGTTGTGGCATCTAAAGAGCAACTGTGAGAGGAGCAGGGAGTCTCTCACACAGATCTTACACAGCTGCAAACATGTGACCTCCAGGCATCAAATACTGTGAGTCCAAAAGTCAGAAACATGCAGTTTGGAGGTAGTGGTCCAACTCTCTGTTAGGCTTCCCCGGTAACACCCTTGGAGCTGCACAGACCCAAAGTTCCCTACGCCAAAGGAAGGAGGTAACATTTCCTAAGCAAGGTGACCACGGAGCTTTGCCCAAACAATTCCGAGAATGGTCCCGAAAGGGTTAGGGAGATGTGACAGACCTAAGCACACTGCAATTGTTCAGATTTACATGTGCTTTGGATGCAACAACTACTTAGCTGTGAGAGGGGGATGACAGAGAGATTTGCACCCCCCAAACGGGTTCTAGGTTACCCCCCAAACGGGTTCTAGGTTACACCCAAACGGGTTCTAGGTTCCCCCGGAACCGGGTTCTAGGTTCCCCCAAACGGGTTCTAGGTTCCACCGCAACCTGGTTCTAGGTTACCCCCGCAACCGGGTTCTAGGTTACCCCCCAAACGGGTCCAGGGTTCCCCCCCCGCCCGGGGCGCCGGAGCCTCGACCCCGCGGGTCGCGGTACCAGCCCCAAACGGTCAGATCCAGCCCTGGGAGAGCTGTCTGCTGTGGGGCAGAGGCAAGACGGCAGTGACCTCAGAGTATCCCCTCCAGACACAGGTTCATTGCTGTACCCTGCCCAGTGAATCCCTGGGGGAAGGTGCAAGGCTTCTTCCCCCAGCAGCCTGGGTTTGTAGAAGGAACACCCTAACTGGTGCCGTGCCTCTGGTGGGACCGAACGCACTTCTTCGTGCAGCCTTCTGAGCGTCAAGAGAGCTATTTGATCTGCAGCCAGTCAGGCAACAGGAAGGGAAAAGCCTGTCACAGAGCACTAATATCATTACCTTGACAAAAGCTACTCCACTGGGTGACACTGTGATATCATGCCTAATCTGGTAAAGTAAATCAGGAGGTACTCTGAGAGATGTACAGCCAAATTTGAATGCATCATATCTAACAAAGAGAAAAATTAAAGATGAAAACAATTCATTAATGTACAGCCTGATCAAGGAAAAGCATTTGAGGGTCCAGCACCATCCTCATCTTCATCCTCCTCCTCACCGGGAGGGCTCTGGTGGCCGCAGGAACCGGGGAGGGGGGTTGAGGGTCCATCACCATCCTCATCTTCATCCTCCTCGTTGCCAGGGCAGGTCTGGTTGCTCCAGGAAGCAGCTGGGGGTCCTTTGAGGGTCCAGCACCATCCTCATCTTCATCCTCCTCCTCACCGGGAGGGCTCTGGTGGCCGCAGGAACCGGGGAGGAAGTTTTACTCTTCTTCTGTACCATCTTCCGGAGGTGCCTTCTTTCACTCCAAAACACACTCGCTTCCCTCTGTTCGTGGCCCACATCCTCACAGACAATGGGAAACGCACTAATAGGAGGTCCACACTCGCTTCGCCCAGTGGACTTCTAAGTCCAGTGGATGTCTCAATCACTCACACCCCGGGTACCCAATCCCCGACCGAATGGTATCGCAATCTACTTACTCAACCCAACGCCTTCCATTTGGTAACCCAGTTATTCACTTTTTGAAGTCTCCTGAATTTGTTTGTTATTCCACTGTTGATGCCATCGGTTCCTCCCCATTTTTCCTCAGCTGGCATTTAATCTCTTTGGGTTGGTTGCTCATGCCTCAGGGTCACTGGGTTTTGTTTCCACACCAGGCTCTTTGATTCCGCCTCTATTCTGGGGCGGGTTAGTCTTTTGATTATTTGAAATGCTTTGAATGCTGACTTTAATTACATACCCCCCCACGACCGCTCCCTACATGCCGACGGCACAAACATGGCTCCCAGGAAGCCCCGTGCCCCGTGACTACAGCTCCCGACATGCCGAGGGCACAAACATGGCTCACAGGAAGCCCCGTGCCCTGGGACTACAGCTACGGGGACGCAGAGGGACACCAACATGGCGACCAGGAAGCCCCGTGCCCCGCGACAAGAGCTACCAGCATTCGGAGGGCTCCTAACCTGGCGCCCAGGAAGGAGGATCCGAGCCAAGCCAAGCAAAGCTGGCAAAGCGGGCCAAGAGGGGAGAAGAGCCACAGACACTCACGATGCCTCAGCCTTATACTGAATATGACATCTATGGGATGGAATCCCTCACTGGTCAGTTTGGGGTCACTTGTCCTGTCCGCTCCTCCTTGCAGGTGCAGCCTTTCACTTTTCTGCATCCCCCAATGTGACACACAAGATCCAGCAGTGGCCTTGGTCTGCACACCAGTCCGGCACCAACACGGCTCACAGGAATCCCCGTGCCCCGCGACTATAGCTGCCGGCATGCCCAGGGACACCAATATGGTGCACTGGAAGCCCCGAGCCGTTGGACTAGAGCACCCGGCATGCCGAGGGACACCAACATGGCGTACAGGAAGCCCCGTGCCCCGGGACTACAGCTCCCAGCATGCCGAGGTTTACCAACATGGTGCACTGGAAGCCCAGTGCCCCGGGACTACAGCTCCTGGCATTGTAATGCACTTGCAGAGCAAAGTGTCCTCCTCCTCAATCTGCTGAGAGCATCTACCAAGCAGAGCTTGACACGCGGAGGCGATGCAACACCGATGAACAGAAACATTAAGACAAGCTGTTCTTAACACAGGGGCTGCACCTGACACTACTTTTATTTACCCAGAAAAGTTTTCTGCTCTGTAGGCTCTTCCCCTTCCTATTTACCTACAACATTAAGAAGAACCCCCATCCCACCCTGGAGAACAACCCCATGTATCAGTATAGGCTGGGGTCTGATCTGTTGGAAAGCAGCTCTGGGGAAAAAGATCTAGGGGTCCTGGTGGACAAGAGGATGACCAGGAGCCGACAATGCACCCTCGTGGCCAAGAAGGCCAATGGCATCCTGGGATGCATTAAGAAGAGTGTGATCATCAGGTTGAAGGAGGTTCTCCTCCCTCTCTACTCTGTGCTGGTGAGGCCCCACCTGGAATACTGTGTCCAGAGACTTTATTTTGATTTTCTTTTTTCTTAAGGAAAGTGTCTTCAATTAATGTCTAACTCCTGTAATAGCTGATAAAATTGAGAAACTGTAGATGATGAAGATATTCAACAGTTAGCCTGCTCAGTAAAGAAATTATTTTTTCCTGTCTGAAGTCAATGGAAGAACTACTGGTAACATCATCAGTGGGGCATTGTGGGGAGGGTCGGGGGAACCCAAGCAGAGCTGATGTTTCTGTAATCACGGGATGACAGGAGCTAGGCTCATCAATTGGCATCCAGTGACCTCCCGAGATGAACCTGAAACCTGTGGGCGTGCACGGTGATGAATTCCATCTTTCCTACCCTGAGAGACTGTTAGATGGAAATGTACAATCATGAACTTAAGGAACTTTCCTGTAGAAAGAATGTGAAAGGCCGCACCTGCAGGGAGGAGTGGACAGGACGGGTCACCATAAATTGACCAACGAGGTATTCCATCCCATAAACCTGACCTTGCAGCTTGTTGGGGGGCTCCAGAGCTTGAACTCCACGAGGCATTCAGTGCCAGACACCCCTGATGAGAGCCAAGGGGTTTATACTCCCAGATAACTCATGACAGGACCAGAGGAAATGGGCTTAAGCTGCACCAGGGCAGGTTTATGTCGGATATCAGGAAACATTTCTTTGCTGAGAAAGCAGTGAGGCCTTGGAAGAGGCTGCCCAGGGAGGGGGTGGGATCACCATCAAGTGATATTTAATTACCTACTGCCTAGACAAGCTTGTAAAACAAATTTAATTACGTGCAACAGACAAGCTGTTGACCTCCACTTAAAGTGCTGTGTACATAGGGTGACCCGTGGGTCTGACCTGAGGTTGGAAAAAAAGCAGAAAGCCCAAATTTCCTCTTGCATGCCACCAAAGAGCAGCTGTGCTCTGTACCTCCCAGGGGAAGCAAAGCTATTCTCTCCCACAGCCATGGCAGAGAAGTCCTGTTTTCTAGGTAGGTGAGCCACAAGTGCTCTGTCTGCTGTGCTCAGGGTACAAATAGTGCCTTCACAGGTGCTACCCTGCTTTTGTCCTTCCCACTAGGATTAATGAGGCTTATCCTGCTTTGTACCACTGGCAGCTACCACTAAGGAGTCCAAAAAAACACCAGGAGAAAGGGGAGGAAGGAAGCATGCCTCTGCCAGCGCTTCCTGCCTCTTGAGTTTTGTTCTCCCGTGTCCCAATGCTATTGCCATTAGAATCTGCCTGTGACTATTGTGCAATTTCTTGCTGCCAGCCTTGTAAAAACTCTTTAACAACATGTTAATTCAGCAGCAACTTTCGTTCATCTTCAGAACTCAAAACTGGGCAAATTTCAACCAACATCATAAGTAATAGTAATGCAAAGCCTTGAAAGTTTCAGTCTTCTTACTAGGATGAAGTGAAGCGTACATAGCATTTTGAGATTGAGAGTCATAAAATAAGCGAGAGACGAAACCCACGGGGGT
The DNA here is from genome assembly GCA_024336885.1 of Actenoides hombroni. Classification (NCBI taxonomy): domain Eukaryota; kingdom Metazoa; phylum Chordata; class Aves; order Coraciiformes; family Alcedinidae; genus Actenoides; species Actenoides hombroni. The sequence goes on along the minus strand of WUAM01006479.1, from coordinate 57,018 downwards.
CGCAACTGAAGGGCCCCTTCCCAGCCCAGGGCCACGTCCCCCCCTCCCTCCCCCAGTCCCAGCCAGAACCCGCGCACAGCCCCCTCACGGGCCCCGGGTCACCCCCTGAAAGCGCTTCGGAGCCAAACGACGACCCGCCAGGCCCAGCCCTCCCTCCCCGCCTCCGCTCACCGGAGCGAACGACGACATCGCTACGGGCTGAAAGCGCATCCGAGGTTTTCTTCATAGTATGAAAACTGTTCCTTGTAGTATGGAATGTAACTGCAGAGCTTCAATCTTTCTGTCCAGTTTTGATAGTTTGGCTTTTAATGCCTTTTTTAGTTTTGTTTTTTTTTTCAAGGGAAGCTTTTTAACTTTTTCCTTTTTAATCTCCCTATGTTGATGAGTTGCACATGCACATAGCTTTGTAAGATGATGCTCTGTCACCGCATTGGATTCCTATTATGGTGGCCAGCATAGGGGGCAAGGAGGGCAGGGACACCTCTGCCTTGCGCAGGGGCTCATCAGCGTTCCTTCCTCCATCAGACGGCCAGCAATAGACCCCGAAGACAACGCAGAGCTCAGCTTGAGGCACAGCCGCTGTGACGCCAGGCAGTGCCTCTGCCCTGGGGGCCGGGAGCAGGCAGGGGAAGAGGGGTGAGTTCCCAAAGCTGCACCCCAATGCTCTGCACTGGGACTCTCTCTCGCCAAGGGCTTGACACTGAACAATTAGAAAAGGAACATATTCGGCCTACAACTAGTCCCTGGATACACCTGTATTTGTGATACCAAAAAAGAGCGGAAAATGGCGACTGCTACATGGCTTAAGGAAAATCAACAAGGTCATTGAGGACATGGGAGCCCTTCAGCCAGGGCTACCATCTCCCAGTATGTTTCCCCAAAATTGGGAACTGTTAATTATAGACTTTAAGGATTTCTTCTGTACCATTCCGCGGGAAGTATTCTCAGTCTGAGATGTCACAAGTGTCTTTCTGCAAGTACTTGTCCCAGAAATGCTAGATAAAATGTTTTATCTAACACCAGCCCTCCCATTGTGTTGCACTATTTAGCTGTCATCCTAAAGCAGCTGCATTTTTATGAATTTACCTTAATAAGCTGTGCCCTGAAAGGCACCAGTGTAAATTTGTTCCTCTCTGAGATGACATGGGAGTAATGGGTGGTCATCTAGAGTACTTGGTATGGTGAGGTGGGGCATGAAATCTCTTGGCCCCAAGTGACAGGACAAGAGGAACCGACCTCAAGTTGCACCGGGGGAGGTTAAGTTTGGACCTGAGGAGAAAGGTCTTCTCCAAAAGGGTTGTCCAGGGCTGGCCCAGGTGGAATCCTCGTGATCCCTGGAGGGGTTTCCAAGCCGTGGAGCTGTGGTGCTGAGGGCCACGGGTTAGCGGTGCCCTGGTGCTGGGTCAACGGCCGATGCTCTTGGGGGGGGGTTGGGGGGTGTTGGGGCTCGGAGATCCCCCCCAAACTTTCAATATTGTGTGTGGGGGGGGTTAAATATTGTGGGGGGAGGGTCCCACGCCCCTTCCCCTCACCGCTTTCTGGGCGTCCTCGAAGGTTTTCTCGATGGCGGCGATCTGGCTGTCGCGGTCTTTGTAGATCTCCTCCTCGGTGAACTGCTGCTTCACCGACACCCCGATCCTGGGGAGGGGGGGGACACAAATTAAGAACACCCCATGGGCAGCGTCAGTACCCAGGGGGTGCAGAAAGGGAAAGGGGACCCCAAACTGACCAGCCAGGGATCCCAGACCATGGACGCCATGGGCCGTGGAAAGATGAGGGGGCACAAGGGTCAAGCCCGGCTCAGCTTGGCTCCTCTTCTGGCTTCTTCCTCGGAGCATCCAAGGAGGACTCTGTCCCTTTTGCCTTCGATCCTGATCTGTGTGTTCCTGGATCCAGCACCAGAAGGAACAGACAGTATAAACAAATCACAGAAAAAGCAACAAGTATTTAGACAATTGCTACATTTTTTGTTTGTCACTTATATGGAAGGTTTTTTTTCCTGACTGCAGTACAAAATACATTTTTAAATGCCTGCAACTCAGCATTATTTGATTAAGCTTCTGCAAGACTTGACCCTAAACTTATAATGCTTAACAGTACCTATTAATGCATTGTGCCTGTTATTCGGTCATTTTGTTGAGGAACAGAAATGCTGTTAAAATTAGTAGTCTCTACTGACACGGTCTACTATAAATTTTTAAGCCTGACTGATATCCATCACTATTAACATTGTTTCAAAGTAAAAGTAATATTTGAAGACACAGCTATCCATAGTGTCTATAATAATGACTGCTGAAAGTGTGACAATATAACTGTAACATGCAAATTAAAATTAAAAATTTAAGATCTAGACGATGTAATTTAAAGTCGTCTAAGGAAGAGTGAAAGTCGTCAGCGAAACCGGCTTCTTGTTCCTGTCAGGGAAGGAGGGAGAAGAAGCGGGCGGAAATGGACTCTTCACCCCTCTCTTTGCCGCTTGCGCTCACGGTAAGAGTTGGGGCATTTTCTCTTGTATTCGAGCGTTTCGAAGCGTGTTCGCGTGGCGGGCTGTGCCGTGGGGTGTAAGCCCCTTCTTCCCGCCCTGAGCCTGCCCAGGGAGGCCGCTGGCCAGGCCTGGAGAGGGGCTTGTGGCCGTGGTCTTTCCTTCGAAATCCTACCAAGTCAGGATACCACCACACACGGGAGAGCAGAAGGCTCTTGTTGGGTTTCCTATTCTTCCCCACTGCCTTGAAGGCAGGAGACGGGATGTCTGGTGGAGTTTCATTAATCTTTGAATGAGCAACAACAATAGATGGGTATAGTAGGGACATACTGTGAAACTCATAACCTTGTAGACAGTGTTTATCTCCAGGAACAGGACAAGACATGAGTTAAAAGTATCACTTCGGGGAAGAAAAAAAAATTTAAAAAAAATCAGTGTATTTGGAGAATTTGCCCGAAAAATTCGTCTGTCTCTGCGGTTCGCTTTCCAGGGAGGGAGACGGGGAGCGGTTGGGGTTTCATTTGCCAGTTTATCCATTAAAAATAAAAATAAATATAATAATAATACCACCAGCTCCTGGAATTCCCGAATCGCAACCCCCATGTCAGCTTGTTTAAATTTCTGGTTCAGTCTATGCATAACAAAGTATGAGACTAGTAGCACTCTTTAATAGTATTCCTTTACTTGAAATCTTAGTGTTCTTTTTGTATGTTTGTCTCTCATGGAACCTTGTGTCAGTCAAGAAATTGATGTCAATACTTGTTCACTAATCTCTCTTGTCTCTTGGGCTGGGAAATGAAGGAGGAGGAAGGGCAGTATAGGATCTGAATGTTAAGAAATTAACTCTCATCAAAGAGTGAATTGCATCACAAAGATAAAAAGTGAATTATAATGTAGTGCACAACTATGTCTCTCAGCCTTACAATTTTTGTTATAAAATTTTGTTTACCACTGAATAAAAACACACTATATCTTCTGCAGGAACCCAACAGGAGGTTGGGTACTGTAATTCAAATTACAGTAATTTTTCAAGTGTCCATTTTCTGATAGAATAGCTTATTAAGACACAAATAAAAATTATAAATTGTTCCCAATGAAGTGCTGAAAGAGATAGGTTTAAAATGACAAAAGCAATAACTTTCCTTTATAAACACAGCAAGCAGTGAATTTGTGCTCACATATGACTGAGGAGACCAATATGGTATTGCCTGCTGTTGCTGTCCAAGGAAGAAATACCAGCCTAGGTGGGCCATAGATTTGACCCAGTACAGTATTTCTTAAGCTTTTATGCATGAAATCATGGCTGGAGAAATGTGATTGACACTATAGGCCTAAGATACCTGATGCATGATGAGGCCTGGAGCAGCCTGGGCTGGTGGGAGGTGTCCCTGCCCATGGCAGGGGGGTGGAACTGGATGAGCTTTGAGGTCCCTTCCAACCCAACCCACTCTGTGATGACTCTGTGAGAGGTATTTCCTTCCAGGCCTGGCTGTGCAGAGCAGCCTCAGCAGGGCTGCCCCAGCAGTGCTGCTCACCTCCTTCTGCAGCAGGTTCCACTCGGTCTCGCTGACCAGGCGGTAGCCGCTGGGCACTAAATTTTCCCAGCCTAAAAAAACTACTATTAGACATAAAAAAATCCAGGGAGCTATAGTTAATGTGAACATCCTTCAAAATGCCCACATGATATTAAATGACTGGAGAAGGCATCCAAACCTACAAAGCCTAAACTAAACATCTTTCATCTAAGTATCTTCTCATACCATTTCCTCACACACCAGCCCTTTAGCAGAGAATTAAACCCTCCCCAAACGCTGTAAATGTCACTGCCAACAAAAGGCAGAATCCTTCAGGGCTCCCTTGCTTGTTTCACCTGTCCTCTTCTCAGTCCTTTACACATGGAGATTGAATCCTGGTATAAGTCATCTGTGAACAGCTTCAAACAGGGGCCATGATTTGTTGTTAAAATTCTGCTTGTTAGCAAAGAGGTAAAGCTAACAAACCCAGTAGGTTTACACTTTTAATTAATTTAGTCCACTTTTGGAAACAATTTGGCTTTGGCTGAAATCAACAGGCCTTGAGAAGGGAAGGCTTAAGGAGACCTTTTTATCATGTACAGAAAAAGTGACTACCAAGAAGATGGAGACTCCCCTTTTACAAAGAGTCACATGAAAAAGACAAGGGGTAATGGATACAAATTAATCCTGGGGAGATTCCGGTTGGACTCCAGAAGAAAATCTTTCACCATGATAACAATTAGACATTGGAATAATCTCTCAAGGGAAGTGGAGGTTTCTCCTACATTGGAGAGTTTTACCAATAGAATGAATTACATGAGTGAAAGCAAATTTTATCAGTATCAAATCATTTCAGGATGGCATTCTGCCACTGCTGGATTACAGATGGTCCCTCCTCAGATGCACCTAACACAGATGGATCATCCAACTCAATTGACAGATATATTTTCTGAAATTCTGGAGTTGATCTTTGCAGCTAACATACTTCCAGGTTGCCTGTAATTAAGTAAGAAGTCCAGAGTGGCAATAAATTACACTCTGGTGCACAGGGGAAAACTAGACCAGGCTGCCCAGAGCCCTGTCGAGCCTGACCTTGAATATCTCCAGGGCTGGAGCCTCAACCACCTCCCTGGGCAACCTATTGCAGTGTTCCAGCAGCCTCCTGGTGCAGAACTTGTTCCTCACATCCAATCTCAATCTGCTCTGCTCTCATTTCAAACCATTGCCCCTGGTCCTGTCCCTGAAGTGCCTTTGCAGCCTTCTTGTAGCCACCTTCAGGTACTCTTGTGTCTTTCTCATCCCTTGTACAAACAGGCTCAAACTAATATTGTCCTGTGGCACTTAAGGAAATTAAAAGGGAGGGGAAGCTTGTTATCTCTAATTATCTCTCCAGGTGCTAATTTATAGGTATAATTGCACATAGTAGAAACAGAGTCTGGAATGAGATCAAGAGAATAAAGACCACAAAAGATCCTACATTTGTCATTCTCTTTACAGAATAAGAAGTGTTCTTGCTCTAAACTGGTCCCTTTCAGTAGACACTGCAGCTGGGAAAACTGAAGACTGAGTGGGACCCAAAGCCAAGGTTTTACCTGGGCTGTGTATGGACATCAAATCACATATGTAACTTCAATTACTGAGAAAAAAAAAGTATGAAAGGACAGCCTTCAGCTTTTGTTAGATGAAAAGTGTTAAGCTAAACTTCTGGGGATGAAACATCTTTACTCCAAAGAGCCACAGACAAAATCAGGGATTATAATTCGTGTCAGGGCAGGATCTGCTTGAACAATTGGAAACTAAAATTGAATTTAAATCGACAGGAGAGAAAGTAAAAATTTTAGAAGATAAATTAATTCAGACTTTAAGTTTGTCACTAATCCAAACCAAAAAATGGTATTTTATTTCTCAAAGAAACACTGGACCAGATATTCCCTGGAATGTGGGCTTCTGAGATACCTGGGAGAGCTAAAAAATGCTAAACCAGTAACAGTCTAACATCAGCAGAAATCTGTTTCTTTTTTCACGCTTCCCGCTTTTTCCCCTCAGAAATCCCCCCAAATTTCCACTTTTCCTCACAACTTCCCCAAAACTCCATTTCCTTCCTCCTAAATCCACCTAAACTCCTCTTTTTTCCCCTCTCAACCCCCACTTTTCCTCTCAGAAATTGCCCAAACACCACTTTTCCCGTCAAAAATGCACCAAAGCTGCACTTTTTTCCTTCTAAATGCCCCCAAAACTCACCTTTATAAATCCTGGGACAATGATTGCTATACAGGCATCTTTAACAGTCCACCTTACTAACAAATAACACTAGAATAATTCGAGAGAAGTTATTTCCCGTGCTGGTCAAACTTGGTACACTTTCATTGTTCAGCAGCTTTTTCTAAGAAGCTGATGTTTTGTACCAAAACACGACAAAAAAACCAGTCTTATAGCTCTTACTAAGGCACAGAAGGAGGCTGAGGCCTTTCTTCTTCCCCAGGCCTAGTTCTGTAGAACGGAGCTGCTGCTATGCTCTCTAGGTGCCCAGGGCACGCCGGGAGCTGTGGTCCCGGGGCATGGGGCTTCCTGTGCGCCATGTTGGTGCCCTCAGCATGCCGGGAGCTGTAGTCCCGGGGCACGGGGCTTCCTGTGCGCCATGTTTGTGCCCATGGCATGGCAGCAGCTGTAGTCATGGGGTACAGGTCTTCCTGTGCGCCATGTTGGTGTCCCTCGGCATGCCGGGAGAACCTGCTCCGCGCGGCCCGCGCCACGCCCCTTAAGGCGGCAGGGGCGGGGCGGGGCCTGGCCGCGCCCTCCCGCGGCGAGGTCCACGGCGTTCTGGCGCCCTCTGGCGGATGGGAGGACCTGGCCTGGCCCTCGCGTTCCGCCACTCGCGTCCCGTTGTCCGTGTCCGAGCCCCCCGCGCCCTGTCCCACGTGTCCCTCCCCTCGTGTCCCATCACTCGTATCCCACCCCCTTCACACTCCGAAAATGGAGGAAAAAAAGCGCAGTACTTGGCAGCGGAGCTTGCCAGTGCCGGTGCCGCTGTCTCGCTGTGGCGGTCTCAGCCTTGCTACCCCCTGCGCAACCGACTGCAGCCTCCACCGCCGTATCACCCCCTAGACCGGCACCCGTACCCAGCCCACCTCCGTTGTTCGTGCTGGGGTCCTCGGGGAAACCCCTGTCTGACGATTCAGGCAGTGAAACAGAGGGCACACTTGCCCCAGCACATTTTTGTCCCCCAAATCCCCCTTTTTTCTCCGAAATACCCATTTCTGTCCCTGAAATCCACATTTTTGTCCCCAAAATCCACCCTTTTTAACCAAAAATCCACATTTTTATTCCCAAATCACTTTTTTCCCAAAAATCCACACTTTTGTCCCCAAATCTCCCTTTTTTCCCCAAAAAAATCCCCTTTTTTGTCCCTAAATCCCAATTTTTGCCATCAACCCCCCCCTTTTTTCCCCAGCGACAGACGGGCCCTGCAGGACTGACGGACACGGCCCCAGCCGGGGCAGAGAGCAGCAGATGGAGCCCCTGGGACCAGGAGAGCCCTTGGGGGGCCGGGGGGACATGGGCACAGCCCACAGCCAGGGCTGCCAGGCCTCTGTCCCCAGCACCAGCAGCGTCCAACCCGCGGGCTCAGGGCTCCCTGCCAACCCCTTCGGAGCCTCCGCCCCCCCCCCCCCGCCCCCCGGCCCCCCCCCCCCGCACCCGAATTGCAAAAAACAGATAAAAATGGGGTTTTGAAAAAAAAAAAAACAGAAAAAAAAAAAAAAAAAAAAAAAAAAAGGAACATAGGAAACAGTAAAAAAAGGAACTTGTTCATCACAATGGAATTGAAATATCATTGGATTTTCTTCTCCTGACCCACCCCTTTTGGCAATCTTGGACTTGCAGATACAAGACAAAGGATTGTAGAATAGAGGTGGGGGGCTTGGATCCACCCCTATCAGATGTATTGATTAATTTTTATTTTTCACTAAATTTGTCATTGACAAGAAATATTCTTTTATTTAATCATAATTTTTTTTTCTGTAATTAATTGAAGTACATAATGTTTTTCTTAATATTTCTCATCTTAACTTTAGGAGGCATGGACTGTATCAGGCTTGGTGAGACTATTATTGAGTATTCCAGTGATTTCAGGTTCTTTATTACCACAAAGCTGAGAAATCCACATTATATGCCCCCCCCCCCCGCCCGGTGCCCTGTGGCGGAGGGCCGCGTCCCGCGGTGGCGCCCACCTTGGCACTGCGTGTCCATCTCCCGCAGCAGCGAGGCATTGCGCTGGATGTCCAGCGGCAGCGACTCCACGCACTCTAGGTAGTCCTGCACGTAGAGCGACAGCAGCCGGGCCCGCTCCCCGCCCGGCGCCGCCGGCCCCGCCACCAGCTGCGGCCCCGCCAGCATCATCCCCCCGCGCCAGCAGAGCATCTGGCCCATCTCACATATCTCCTTCACAAGTACCACTACCCAACTCGGGTGGTCCTTTTCTGAGGTGGGCTGTGGGGCAGGGTTGGGCTGTGGGGCAGGGTCTCTAGTCTCTGGGGCCATGTCAGGCTCTGGAGCAGCACCCCTAGGCTCTGGGGTAGGCGCCTGGGTGGTTATCCGAGTCAATCTTAGCTCATCTCTGAGTGCTAAAAAGAGTAGGCCTACCAACAACATTTGGTTTACCCCATTAGTCAGGCTGTTAATTAGTCGCCCCAGTAATTAGTTGCCCCATTAGTTAGCGAGGCTGTTAATTAGTTGTCCCGGTAATTAGTTGCCCCATTAGTCGGTTAGGCTGTTAATTAGTTGTCCCGGTAATTAGTTGCCCCATTAATTAGTTAGGCCGTTAATTAATTGTCCCATTACTCAGGCTGTTAATTAGTTGCCTTGTTAATTAGTCGCCCCGGTAATTAGTTACCCCATCTTCCCTGTGGCCACCACCATACCCATGGCCACCATCATCCCCATGGTCACCACTCTATGGCCCAACCTTCCCCATGGCCACCACTATCCCCAGGGCCATCACCATCCCATGGCCTTCACTATCCCATGGCCATCACTCTATGGCCCAACCTTCCCCATGGCCACCACCATCCCCACAGCCACCACCATGTGACCAACCTTCCCCACGGCCACCACCATCCCCATGGCCACAACCCTATGGGCTAGAGCTGATAATTTCAACACAGAAATGTCCATTAACACAATACAATCATGCTGATGAAAGATCCATAGACTTACATTGAAGATATTATGACTGGCAGAAAATACACTTTCTTTTCAATAATATCAGCACTGAGTACCTGCAATTTTCTTTGGCTTCAAAATCTAGAGACACTAGAGGGTCAAAGAAATGTAAACAGAAGAGTTAAAAAACTACTCAGTTTCTCCAAAATCCAGCCCTGACTAAGGAATCAGAATGAGGACAGAATACTGGGATATATCTAGCTTAATTAAATGAGCAGGGTGGGGGTGAGGGTGAGGGTGGGGAAGAAACAATTTTATGTAATATTTAAACCAGAAAATCACTATAATGACAACTGAAAATCTTGCAGCCTGCAAAATCTGCTAACAAAGTGTCTGCTGTGATTATTAAAACTAAACTTACGATCCATGATCGTCTTACCATTAAATGTAAGTGGAGACGGCCTCACCAGCACAGATTAGAGGGGGAGGAGAACCTCCCTCGATCTGCTGACCACACTCTTCTTAATGCATCCCAGGATGTCATTGACCTTCTTGGCCGCGAGGGCGCATTGTTGGCTCATGGTCATCCTCTTGTCCACCAGGACCCCTAGATCTTTTTTCCCAAAGCTGCTTTCCAACAGATCAGCCCCCAACCTGTACGGATACATGGGGTTGTTCTTCCCCAGATGCAGCACTTTACCAAGCATGACTTCCCCTTGGTGAAGCCATATTGACTGCTCCTAATGACCCTCTTATCTTTGATAAGCCTAGAGACAGCACCAAGGATAAGTTGTTCCATTACCTTTCCAGGGATGGAGGTGAGGCTGACCATTCTATAGCTACCCAGGTCCTCCTTCTTGCCCTTTTTGAAGACTGGAGTGACATTTGCTTTCCTCCAGTCCTCAGGCACCTCTCTTGTTCCCCACAACTTACCAAAGATGGTGAGGTAACTGGAGGCAGTTTCCCTCCCAACTTGTTCTTGCAGGGACAGGGAACAATGTTTTGCAGACAGCAAGTCGGGCTCTTGCCTAGCGCCGTTGTATCTTGAACTCAGCAGCTCCCATCCGAAATAATTCGCCTCCAACAGCTTTTTTGCCCTTCCCCTCAGTATGCTCTGTCACAGTGAATGGCCACAAAGTCAGCTTTCCTGACTTTTTAACATGCATTTTCAGGGCTTGGCCCGGTGGGTGGATCTTCCGCCGGGGAGGATGGCCAAGAGAAGCTCTCTAGTTTTGGCAGAGGGCAACTTCTACTCCTCTGAATGAAGACAGCAACTTTCCCCTCTTTGGAAGAAGGAAGATTGGGGGCAGGGGAGTTTGTCACGTTCACTGTCATAGCAGAAAGCAGTTTTTGTCACAGAAAAAGCCTGGAGCGTGTCCCGTAACTGAAGGAACTTTTAAACCCCTCAGTATTGCTTCTGAGCACTGAAAGATTCTGGTGCTGCTATTATCTGCTTCTGCCAGCAAGGTCATACACTTCAGGGGCTTTCTCAGAAAGGACTGGCACCAAATTGACACTATTTAAAGGCAGACTTTCATTACATGCACTAAAGGAAGCCAATAAAATGGGTTTGGTTTTATTCTTGCTATTACTAACAGCATCTGAAATTATTTTAAAACAGAGCTATTAACATATTTAAAAGAGCTACTAAGATTCAGTTATATTTGGGGTACAAGGAGCAAGAGACCACAAGCCCTGGCCCGTCAAAGGGATGGAGAGAAGAACGGCTTTGGAAGCCTTGATGGCCACAACATGGCGGGGAGCCCGTGAGGGGAGAGGCTGCGCCTTGCTCGCCCTGCCCCTGTGGCGGGGAAAAAAGGGCTGTTGAGGATGTTCTTCCTTGGGGTTGCGAGGCGTTAATTAGGGCGTTAGTTAACGAACTGGGGAGGGGGGGGGGGGAAACGGTCAGAGCTTCCTCAGAGGTTCCTCAGAGGTTCCTCAGGTTCCTCACGAGTTCCTGAGCTTCCTCAGAGGTTCCTCAGGTTCCTCAGAGCTTCCTCAGAGCTTCCTCAGAGGTTCCTCACGAGTCAGAGGTTCCTCAGGTTCCTGTTGGGTTCCTTGTGGGTTCCTCAGAGCTTCCTCAGAGGTTCCTCAGAGGTTCCTCAGGTTCCTCACGAGTTCCTGAGCTTCCTCAGAGGTTCCTCAGCATCGAGTCCTTGAGTTTCTGATGTACTTTGTACTTCTTGAAGAAGTTCATTTTGAACCCTGGACTGATAACAAACTCAGGAAAGTCTGAAGTCATTTCTACTGGGAATTTTATTGTATTTTTTTCTTTAAAAATACGTGACTGAGTCAGCAAAAAAACCTTTGTGGCTGTGATGAAACCGTGCCTCTTACTTTCAGTTTCAAAGAGACCACTGTCTTCACTTTCAAGTACTTTACACACCCGATCGATGTCTCCTCCGCTGGGGCTGGGGCCGGGGCCGCGCCCGCCATGGCGGCGGCTGAGCCGCGGAGCCCCGCGAATCCCCCCCTGCTCCGGCAGCGGCGACTCGCCCTTCCCCTCGCCGAGCCGCCGCCGCACTGCGCCGGCGCAGAGAGGGAGGCGGGGGAGGGGGTGAAAGGGGCGAGGCCCCCCGCGCAGGCGCAGAGCAGCCGCCTCGCCTCCCCGCACCGCCACGGCGGGCTTGTGTAATGCTGCTTTCAGGTTTTCTCTCCATTAAGGATATATTATCTATAGTAGAGACAGAGAAACTATATTAACACAATACTAAGATAGCAGAGATAAAATCTGGCAAATTTAGGAAATAAAGAATAATGGATTCCCAGCAGCACATGAATTTGGCAGCATTTCACCTCTTCTGTGGTGTGTGCTATCAGCTTTATGACATGACCAGAATTTATCATGCTCTATCTCAGATCTGCACATAAGCATCCAAAATTATTACAGGCCAGGCAGCAAAATACCTTGAGAGAGTTGTTTTCTGTATATCAAAGGTCCAATCTGTGCACACAGAGACCCCTGGGGAGATACTCAAGGTGAGGCTCAACTTGGCTCTGGCTAACCTCATGTAGTTGAGGATGGCCCTGCTTACTGCAGAGGGGGTTGAACTGGATGACCTTTGAAGGTCCCTTCCAACTCAGACCATTCTGATATGTATAGATGACATAGTGGGAGAAAAAGTGGGTTTGCGTTTGCAAACACCCACTCAGCTCAGCCCTGAAGCACTGGCATCAGAAATGGTTTTTGACAAATCTTCATTTTTATCCTGTATAAATCAGTGGCAATTAGGTATGAAGTGAGTGGTATTATCCGTGGAAATAGAGATGAGATCACATTTATGTTTCTGTGCAACCAGTCTCAGCAGGGAGTGGATCCTGAGTAAAACTAAAAGGCTTGGGTTTGAATGCATGAATCCCTCTCACGGATTGGAGGAAAATAAAGATTGTGTGTGCTGATTGGGCCCCGTCGGCTGTGCTGGCGTTCCCGGTCCGGGTGACGGACAGGGGACAGAGGGCCCATACACCAATAAACCCCAAGGATGTACAAGCAATTGTTAAGGCAATTGCGGACAAAGGGCTTAACTCTGCCATGGTTTCCACCCTCATAGATGGTGTCTTTGGGGGTGATGACATGCTCCCGTTCGATATACTGCTGAGATGGGGGTGGAGAAAGGTCTCCAAAAAGAAGAGACCTTCTGGGGTGTAACTGCTTCCCTCTATTGGAGGAGAAATGGCAGAAGTGAGGCTGAACAAGCCTGTGAGGTTTGAGTGAAAGGCTTAAGGTCATGGGGTGCAATTGGCTTGATCCAAGAGCTCCCTTGGGGAGCTGGGGGGGGGCTGCAGCTTGGTGGCGGGCGGCGGGGTTGGCTTAAAGGGCGCGTGGTGCTGGACCTTCTCCTGGAGCTCCTGGGTGGTTGAACCTTCTCCTGGAGCTCCTGGGTGGTTGAACCATCTCCTGGAACTCATGGGTGGTTGAACCTTCTCCTGGATGCTTGAACCATCTCCTGGGGTGGTTGCCCCATCTCCTGAACCTTCTCCACCCACCTCCCCCCGCTCTCCTCTCAGGCAAAACTGCATCTTGGCCGACGAGATGGGCTTGGGGAAGACCATCCAATCCATCGCCTTCCTGCAGAAACTAGCCCCGAACTTCTATCAATACATTAATAGCCTTTAAAGTTTCTCCATTCTGTGATTGTTCAGAACTCGTCAAAAAGAACACGAACCCAAACCACGGCGATACAAACACACTCAAAACAGTAACACACAAAGCAATAACCAGACACTGCATTAGTTCAAAGGGGTCTTGTACCACTATATCACTTCCCTTTCATCCAATGTATATCCCCAAATTTAGCAGAAATCAACCCCCCCTAATTTCCCTCTAAAATCCTCCAAATTTGGTCAAAACCTCTAAATTTTGTTCCCAAATCCCCCAAACTTCAGTAAAATGTCCAAATTTCCCTCTAAAATCCTCCAAATTCGGTCAAAACCTCTAAATTTTTGCCCCAAATCCCCCAAATTTCAGGAAAATCTCCAAATTTCCCTCTAAAATCCTCCAAATTTGGTCAAAACCTCTAAATTTTGTTCCCAAATCCCCCAAACTTCAGTAAAATGAACGGAAGAGTGGAGAGGGGAGAGGGGGGGGGGGGGGGGTGGGGGGGGGAGGTGTTATACATTAAAAGGGAATCTTAGATATTAAGCGTTCCGGGGAGTCTGTACCTCTCAAGTACCTCAGCCAATGGGGAAAGAGAGAGGGAAAAGTGGCTGGGAAATTAAGATAAAAAGAAGGCTGCGTCCTCCAAAAATTTGAGAGACCCCAGGGGAATGCCCCATGGCCTCTCCCTTTATTCGAATCTATCTACTGATACTGTGCATCAATCTATCTACTGATCTGTGTATCTATCTACTATCTATCTACTGATACTGTGCATCAATCTATCTACTGATCTGTGTATCTATCTACTATCTATCTACTGATAGTGTGTATCAATCTATCTACTGATCTGTGTATCTATCTACTATCTACTGATACTGTGCATCAATCTATCTACTGATCTGTGTATCTATCTACTATCTATCTACTGATACTGTGCATATATTTATACAAACACTAGATCAGAACCTAAAGTAACATATCAGGAAAGCCACATCTCCAGCTTTATGCAACAAAATCCCTGCATTTCACAGAAGGATCTGACCCCCTCTTTCAGGTTTGACAAATCTAACTTCATCTTTACAGGTTTCCATTCTTCTGCTGACACTAATGCTTGTTTTTGCAAGCTTTGGAGTGCAGCTGTTTGCTGGGAAGCTGGCTAAATGCAATGATCCACACATCATGGAAGAAAGACTTGAGATGTCCATCTCCAATCATCACACTGTGGAGGAATGGCTGAAAGAGCGAGGCGGGCATGAGCTCCTTGACATGAGCAACTTGCTTCCGTATAGATAGGCTAGCTAGGCCTACAAGCGCTCTGACCTTGATCGTCCTTGAAGACGTCAGAAAGAGGAAGTATCGCTCCGCTGTAAACAACTTTGAGGAAGTGAGGCCCACAGCCGGGGACAGACGCGGCCGCATAAACGAGGCCTTTGGGGATTTCATAGATAGGGCCGCTAATGCAATTGAACGGACTGGGGTCCCATTGTACATGAGAGGAGTGCTATTAAAACAATGCACACCGCAGAACTGTAATGCCGCCACTCGGTCAGTCCTAAATACCCTGGGAGTGAGTTGGTCCATAGAAGAGGCGTTAGATCGGATGGCGAATATGCCCGTCGGGTCGCAGGCCCTACTAGTGCAAGTGGTTAAGGAACTCGGGCTAAATTGTTTTTAAACTTTATTTGAGAGGATAAATGAGGACATTAAAACTCTCAAGCTGTGTAAAAGACTGCTCAGTTTAAAATGAGCACCAAAGGCTACTACAGATTTTTGAATGCATAAAAAAGAGGAACATTTTGGCTAGTTTTAGAACTGAACAGTGCACACAGCACAATTCAGGTTTTTACAAGTTTCCACATTGTAAGGGATATTACTAAGCTTAATAGTCTTCTGGCATGCAAAAGGGGCCTGTCAGAAAGATGGGGACAATCTTTTTAGCAGGACCTGTTGCAACAGGAAAAGGGGTGATGGTTTTAAACTCAAAGAGGAGATTTAGAGTAGAGAGAAGGAAGACATTTTTTACCCTGAGGGTGGTGAGACACTGACCCAGGTTGCTCAGAGAGGTGGTCAATGCCCCATCCCTGGAAGCATTCCAGGTGAGGTTGGACAGGGCTCTGAGCAACCTGCTCTAGTTGCAGATGTCCGATTTCTTAGTATTAGCCTGCTAGCACCTGATCCTGTGTAAGATTGTAGTAAACCTGACATCTTGTCTCTGTGTGTGGATTGGATTTTGCACACCAGAAAAAAAAAATCCATTTTTAGGACAACAGTAGGGCAAAATCCTTCTCTCCCACCCCCTTTCCCACTTCTTTTGCTTACTCTGGGTCTTTTTATACTCTGGAGACTTTGATGACCTTGGATTGTCTTTTTATCCTCTTTCTACAAAGAGAGGTTTTACTAAAATCCCATAGGTATGCATCCATAATTGACACCAACCTGTCATTCACAAAAATGTGGGGGGGGTCTTTTCCCATTCGAGGTTCAGGTATCCTGCAGACAGCTTCCTTCCGTTCCATCCCTAGTTCCCAAAGTCCTCCTGAGACTTCATCTCCTAGGTAGGGAACTTGTTTCTTCACAAGCTGAGCTTTCTGTTGAGAGACTCAATATTCACTTAGTCCAAGAAAGTTTCTCTCAGTGTGGCCCCAACTCTTCCTTCAGTTCTTGGTCAAGTATGGCCACCTCTCACATCAGTCCCCCTTAATTCCCTGTGAAATCCCCCTCCAGCTACCCAGGCTCTGATCATCAGCTCCTGTGCCTTAGTGCGTGCCCCCAAAGCTGTCTGCGTGTCACATTATTTCTTCCTGTCCTCTGTCCAGCCTGGATGTGCCAATCTTCTCCATCCCCTGGGGGCTCTGAGCACCCTCCTCACTCACTTCTTGCACACTTATTCTTTGCACACACACTTTTTGCACACTTATTCCTTGCACACTTATTCCTTGCACACTCACTTTTTGCACACTCACTCCTAGCACACTCACTTTTTTGCACTTATTCCTTGCACACTCGCTTTTTGGACACTCACTCCTTGCACACTCACTCCTTGCACACTTATTACTTGCACACTCACTTTTTGCACATATTCCTTGCACACTCGCTTTTTGCAACTCATAAAGAGGTGCCACGAACAAGCAGGACAAATAGGTGTCACTTCCACACGTTGTCCAGGCTGCGCCCAGAAGCGTTGGTGGGAGCTACTGACCGTGAGTCCTGATGAATTTTGGGTGAGTTACAGCTTCAAGAACATAGGGGTTTTTTGAATGTACAGCATGCAATTTTTCATTTTGGTTGGAAAGAGATTTTCCAAAATGGAAATCTTTCTCCTTCAAAGTAGTTGACTTTTAGGAACTTCAAGTAATTTTAAGTATTATATATAGTAATTATAGTATTATACTATAGTAATTATAAGTATTTTTCTCTTAGTGGTACAAATGTCATTCAGGAGCTAAATCTTTTAATGTAGATCACATATTCTAATTAATTTCCTAATTTTAAATACAAGTATATACGTTTACCATCATGAATTTTACATATTACAAGTACTAATACTGCAAAGTTTTAAGCTTCAAATGAAAAAAAAACATTAGAAGACGCCATACTGTTGAATGTGGATTCCTTAAAAGATTAACAGCACGTAAAAAATGAAGCTTCATTTCCACAGAGTGTAATGCACCATCTACACACACACAGGTCATGCTTCACCTCCCACTGTCCTTCCAGGAAACATCTGTCCTTAGAGCTGGAAGTGGGACAGGGTGAGCAACTTCATGCTCATTCAGTCTGGTGCCAGTGTCCCCACTTCAACCCTAATGGTAGCAGCTGTTCTGTGCAGTACAAAAATAAGTAGTCATTTCTACTATTTCTGTTCAGAAACAGCTGAAAATCCTACAGCTGGTATTTTTCCATGGCACTGGAATTAACGATTGGCAAGAGTGTGTTGCCAAAGGCCCATCAAGTGCAACCCCCACCCCGACCACCAGTGTCTGCTTCACCCTCAGCAGCCTCTCAATTATGGAGAGCCTCTCACTTCAATCGAACACCTTAAGCCACTATTACACCAGAGCTTCTCTTGCAGATTGGGGGGAGAGGTGTGGGCGTGCGATCGGCGTGTGGGGGTCTCAGGGACAGGTGTGTGGGGGTCTCAGGGACACACGTGTGGGGGACACGTATGTGGGTGTCTCAGGGACATGTATGTGGAGGGGACACGCGTGTGGGGGTCTCAGGGACACGTGTGTGGGGGTCTCAGGGCGGAGGGGGGGGGAGCAGGGAGGGAGTCTGCGGGCCAGGGAGGGGGAGGGGGGACGCGGGTGGGGGCCGAAGTATCCCTAACCATAAATCTCACATTCACACTAAACCTAACCTAAACCGTAAACCCCAACCTAACACTCACCCTAACCCTTACCCTAAACCTAACCCTAACCCCTGACCCTAACACTAACCCTATTCTTAACCCTAAACGTAACCCTAACCCTAACCCTTACCCTAGACATAATGCTAAACCTAACCCTAATCCTAATAACCCTAACCCTAACCCTCACCCTCACCCTAACCGTAACCCTCACACCCCTCTCAAGAGCCCAGGGCCAGGCTGCAAGTCCCGACCTTCTCATTCCTCCGGCACAAACACGAACGCTGCTTCCCACAGCAGCTGCCCGACAGGCGGCTACTCCTCTTTCTCAGGTGTGCTTTTGAGACCTGGAGATCCCGATGGATTAAATACAAATGTAAAAAACACCAGTGGAAAATGCATCTAGGGCCGGTGCCGGGGGGAGTGTGCAAAGATGCATCTCCACGTGGGAAGGAAGGCTGCCGCCGCGGTCCAGCTTCAGCCGTTTGGGCGCGGGGGGTGCCTCGTCCCCCGACGGCTCCTGCTTGATGGCCAGGGCGGGCAGCGCACCCGCGGCCGCCGCCGCGGAGCCGCGCTCGGGGCGCGCCTCGCCTTCCCCGCCGTAGCCGCTGTCCGTATCCGTGTCGGTCTCGGTGCTGAGCTCGGCGGCGTGAGTCCTATGGGTGAAGGGCACGCAGTTAGCCTCGCCCTCTGGATCGTGAGATTAATGATTTTTTTAATGTGGCGGGGGCAATATGGGAAAATAGTATGTAGTAAGAGTAGTGGTTTTAATTCTTTTGGAATTATTGAGATGCCAGTATATAAAAGTGTTATAGGTAGGTTGGGATGTTGTAGTATTTTTTTTGTGTATTACGTACAGAGTTAAGATCGCTGGATTGAGGCCGTGCAATTTGTTTGATCATTGCTCTATACATCAGTCGCCAAATACATTGAAAGAGATAAGCACTGATGTATTCTGACGCGCTGCACATTTTTTTTTCTCTCCATGTGTTGCACCCGTTTTACACCCCATTGCGTTCAGGAGAGCTATACAGCAGGAAATTAGGCCCAAAGTACATATACAGGTTTAAATCCATTTCTAAAACACTGTAACACACTGCTCTGCAGCCCTCTAATGGAGAAAATGGCAGGCACGTTCAGCAAAATGAAATGGAATTCACACTTAACAAAGACATTTCCCCTAGGGATTACCATATTTTGTTTTCTTTTAATATGACTCCTTACTTCCTCAGTATCTCTGGAATTCACATTTGTCTTCCTGGTAAAGCTATTTTTACTAATTTTGCCAACTACACA
Source organism: Actenoides hombroni (assembly GCA_024336885.1). Taxonomy (NCBI): domain Eukaryota; kingdom Metazoa; phylum Chordata; class Aves; order Coraciiformes; family Alcedinidae; genus Actenoides; species Actenoides hombroni. The sequence continues at coordinate 38,122 of WUAM01006479.1, read as the reverse complement.
GAGAGAGACGTTTTTCTTTAGCCAAAACTCCATGACTAGACAAAAGTTTTGCTAAGGATAGGTATTACAAGAGGCCAAATAAGGAAACCTCCAGGCATCTGACCACCTTCAGCACAACCCTTTCATTTACTTTGAGAAGTAAAAGTGATGATCAATTAGCACTAAAGTTATATTACATTGAAAGCTTCCAGGTAATGATTGAATTAAGTACTTTTACCTGAAAGCAGCACATGAGAAAACAGGCTTGGAACCCAGCCACACAAAAAAGACTGGGCAGAGTGCATGCCACCACAAGTTTCTGGAAAGGCAGTTGTTGAGGTACCTTTCAGAAAGGAACATGGCAAATGAAGCTTCAGGTGGGTCCTTTTTCAAAATGCTCCTGAGTTATTTCAGATACCCTGTCTCTGTGCAGCATCTGGGCATGCCTGTCCATAAAGCTGCTGCTTACTGCCACCTTCCCAACAGCTCTCCTTTCTTCTTCAGTGCCACGATGAGTGCCAAAGGCAGTGAGATGTCCTTCCTTGCTTTATGTATTGCCCCAGGCACTCCTGCCCTTTCCTACAGACATTAACTGCAGTAGCCTCACTTTTTTCCCTGCTGTGGCTTTAAATTAAGTGACGTGAGCTAATAAAATGTGACGGGTGATATAAAAATGAGATTACATTTGCTTAACTTCGTTAACTTCCATTTTCAGTACTATGACACTCCGAGTAATATCAATGGTTGATATTATAGCAATGGTTGATATTTATACCTCCAAGGATCTTTGAAAAATTCATTGGAACGAACAAAATCCTTGGAAGGAATTATCTTGGATGATCCTCTAAAGAGCAAAAAGGCAAGACAATAAGGCATAGGGTTCCGACTTAGAGCTCCAACTTAGGGTTCCACCTTAGGGTTCCAAATTAAGGTTCCAACTTAAGGTTCAAACCTAGGATTCCAACCTAGGGTTAAAATTAGAACATAGAGCTCCAACTTAAGGTTCCAACTTAGGGTTCCAACTTAAGGTTCCAACTTAAGCTTTAAAGCTAGGATTCCAAGTTAGGAGTACAATTCCAAGTTAGAACTCCCACTTAGGGATCTAACCTAGAGCGGACTGTCACTGTTGTGTGGTTACCTTCAGAGCTGTGCTGCACTGGCTCTGAAAGCTGGTCAGTTCTTGTCAGTTCCAAGGACTTTGGAGTTGTTGAAGGTACTTCTCCTGCTTTAGACAGAAGAATGTGAAGTAATTTGCTTCAAGTCATGCAGTGAAACCTGTAGCAGTGAGGAAGAGGATGGCTGTGCAGTTCCTGGAAACCTCACCTGCAGAACACCTTTGGAGGCCAAGAAGTTAAATTTATTTGCTATAAGTTTTTGTGTTCCTCACTTATATGAAAGTGCAGGTTTATTAAAACAGCTTTTTGATGTATATTAGTTACAGAAGTGGCCCACTAGCTTACCTTGAAGGTAGGTAGTGAAGTTGTAACTCTACAACAATGGCATTATTGCCCATGGTAGCAAAAAAAAGTCAATTCTTTGACTGCAAGATGTCATCCCTGCCAAATTCTCTTGCCACAGCTTTCTGACACTGAGCCAAAACGGCTGCAGGGCTCGTCACGTTAAGCAGGTGGTGCACCCACCGGGGCGGGTTTTGGCCAATTCTTCTGCTGCAAACACCTCCCGGGTTCAAGGGCTGCAGCCTGCTCTGTGCAAATCGTTGGCGCACAGTGCCATCTAGTGCAACCGGCCACAGACATCACACCCTGGGCTCTCCTCACGCTGCTCTGCCCAGAGAGGCTTGGATTTCGTGGCTGTGAAACCGAGGGCTCCTCCCACAAGCAAGATGTTGCACAAAAATACAGCTAAATTTTCAGTGCTAAGGTGATCCCCCATCTCCTCTGTCTATTTTTTTCTATGAAAAAGACAAATTTTATTCCAAAGAAGTAACTTATAGCAGTAGCCAGCGCAAAGGACACTTGACTAAGTGTCAAGCTTACTGCACAGAAGGACTCTAACTACATTAATAAAAAAGAACTGTAGTAAGATATATTTGTCAGTGAAAAGAAATAATCTATGTAGTGAATTGCCATTGACCAACTTAACTCAGACCTGAAAGACGTGTTCGGCACGGACTCGGCGACTCACACGGCCGGTCGCAACTTGCTGAAGATCGCCCAGCAGGAAGCCAATGAATTCGCTGAGGCCGATGGCCCAAGCGACAACGAAGAATACAGCCTGGCGCACGCAAGCCAGCGGAGAGCCGACGCCGCGGCCATCAACTCGGCGAGGAGACGATAATGGGTTGGAACATCGAGAAGATTGTGAAGAAACCTCAGCCTTGAGGGCTGGAGGCAACTGCTAACCCATGTCACTGAAACAAACCCAGGGATCACTTGCAAGCCAAAAAATTATGAATATCAACTTGTAATAAGCAAAAGCACCTCCCCTGCAGGCACTAAGGAAGTTCTTGGAGGTTAGAACAGACAAAATTTGGTGTGTTGTGTCTTCACAACCTGTGCCTAGCAAGTTTTCACACAGGAATTGAGTTCTGTAAGCTCACAGTTTGTAACCCTGTGTACCACATGCTTGTGTCTCACCCAGTCCTTACACACTAATGTAAATTCCATAACCTTTTCTGGGTAACCCCCCCTCACTGTGCCCTCAACTGCTAAAATTCTGCAGAAGCATCATCCTGACTACACTTCCAAAACTTACTGGCCTGAAGCTTCTTGAAGCCAGTTACACTCGGCTGTGGCAGTGCCCGAGTCTATAGAGAAGATGCCTCATTGAGCTGCATGCCTTGGATCCCATATTTCCTATAGTTTTTAAAAGCCAACTATTTGACCAGACTGTGGGAAAACTGAAGATAGAGTCCTAATTTACTTCAACTCTTCAATCTATTCTTCCAGGGAGAAAGACAGAAAGTCTTCATAAGCTCAGACTTCAGCTGTTGCTCAGAGAAGAAGTTTGGGACTCAGCAAGGTCAGGAGTGTGGCTGAAATTGCAACGTAGCTCATAAGGGCCCAGTTTTTAAGTCTGTTGTGCTGCTCATTAGCTCAGGAGAAAAGGCAAACTTTTCTCCCAAGCCTAACCACACTGAGTCCTGGCTCTCTCCATGCCAGTCTCCAGTTTTACACTGACATAAATCCACTGAATTCTGGATAAGCTCAGCAGTGATGAAACCAGGCTTGGAAGCTGAAAAATCAACTGGAAGCCCCCGTTACAGACAGTGTGAGCAAGAGGGAATGGGCAGAAGTTATTTGCAGAGTATGTGACATCTGTACAGTCACTGTGCTGGGACCCCCTCCCCAGCTCATGGGGCCCCTCCCCAATTCATGGGACCCCTCCCCAATTCGTGGGACCCCCCCCAGTTCGTGAGACCCCTCTCCAATTCATGGACCCCTCCCCAATTCATGGGACGCCCCCCAGTTCGTGGACCCCCCCCCCATTCATGGGACCCCCCCCCCCTCCTGGACCCCCCCCCCCCCCCCAGGGCCCCCCCCCCATCCCCCCTGCCCCCCCCCCCCCCTCCCCCCCACTTTTCACTGCTGTATTACACTGGCAATAGATGTTCACGTGTGGCACCTCCTTCCGCACAACATTAGTCCTGTGCTTAAAAAGCTTGGTGTACACTGAACAAGTCACCGTTGGTGAGGCAGATTCTGCAGGAGGATGGTTCTGGGGGTGTGTTCAAGGTATTCACCAAGCAGCCTGCTGCAGAGTCAGTGCCACAGCTTATTGATCAGCTGGACCCAAGCAGCATCAGCTGTGCTTCTGCACCAAGGGCCTTTATAGATGGCTCCCATGGTTATTCTGAAACTCTTCCAATCTTAATCCCAATAATTAACTAGTTTTTCTGGGTTGCCTGCTAAAAAGGACCAGGTGACCTTATCCCCAAGGTAAAGGGCAAGTGAGCAGTTGTTTTTAGCTGGAAGTTAACCACCATTTCGTGTATACCCAGAACTTAGACAAGCAAAATGAGTTAAATCAGCCAAATTCATAGAAAAGCTTTGAAAAGTAGGGCATCCCGAGAAGAGGGTGGCATCAAGAGGATGGCATCCAGAGAAGAGGATGGCATCTAGAGGATGGCATGAAGAGGATGGCATTAAGAGAAGAGGATGACATCAAGAGAAGAGGATGGCATCAAGAGGAAGGCATCCTGAGAAGAGGATGGCATCAAGAGTATGGCATCCCGAGAAGAGGATGGCATCAAGAGAAGAGGTTGGCATCCTGAGAAGAGGATGGCATCCAGAGAAGAGGATGGCTCAAGAGATATTTGTCAGACATTCTGCATTCAAGCAAATTCACTCATTATGACAGGCCCTCTGAGCTTGAGATTTTGTATACGTGTAATTCTAAATTTCTTGCTTTGTCTTTCTTCTTCTGAATGTCTTCTTAGGTAATTCACAGTAAATACCATACTATATACATCCTTAGATTAAAAATAAACTCGAAAGCCTGGAACCTCTGCTTTCTCCCGTGGAGAGAGAAGTCTAGGGCCAAAGCTGGATTTTTAAATTCCTGTACTGGTGTTAAATGGATAGCTTTAAGAATACTTGTGAGGGGTAACCAGGTTGTGTAAAGTCATGTGATATTCCAAAACTGACTGGACTGAGGAGTTTAGGACTGATCTGTCAAGGCCTAGGAAGAGGAAGGGGGTGGCCTGGCATGGTACTGTAGTGACCTAAGCCCTCTGGGACCACATGACAGGCTCTGGGCCAAGGTTGGTGGAACCCTCACACAGACTTGGGCGGGGGGGGGCGGGGGGCCCGGGGGGGGGGGGGAGGGGGCCCCCGGGAGGGGGGGGGGGCCGGACCGGGGGGGGCGGGGGTCCCCTGGAAGGATGGGCGGGGGTCTCCCAGCAGTGGGGGGGTCTGACAGTGGTGGGCAGGGGTCTCCTGGCAGGATGGGCAGGGGTCTCCCAGCAGTGGGGGGGGCTGACAGTGGAGGGCAGGGGGCTCCTAGCCGGGTGGGCCGGGGTCTCCCGGCTGTAATAGCCTGGGAAGCTACAACTGTGTAACCATTTTCTTTAGTAACTGAGACATGCTAAGTTTACATAAAACAGGTCCTGCAAAACCAGCAGCATCTCCCCCAGGGCTACTTTCCATCCATAACATGCAGTTGGCTGCTACCCTTCCAGCACATTTGATGAAGGAAAGCCTTTTAAGGGTAGGTGTTCCTTTAATGCAGTGATTTGGGAAAGGCATGGATAAGCCTGTCTTCTAGACAAGGGGGTGTTTCCTCCAAGGCTGAGATCAAGTTAAAACTCTTGCAGCATTTGTCTTAAGACCCGAGATATTCCCCATGACCTGTGAATTCAAGGATGCACTCGATCAGAGTAAAGTGGATTTCCGCCTCCACAAGGCCCTGATCTGCAAGACAACACTAATATGATCCTGTGTGATCAACACTAGTGTGATCCTGTGTATGATCCACTTGCTTCAGCTTTGGTCCTTCCTCCAGTCACTCTGATCTTCCTGAGGGAGTGAGTCTGCAAAGTTTACCTTGCAGGCCCTGTGTTGTCTGGGGTGGCTGTTTCACAGATGGTTGCAGCAGTACCGGGACTCACAGGAGGGAGAGCAGCCTCAGATGAGTGAAGGGAACTCTTCAGATGCAGGCCCTATTACACGTTTCTCCACCCAAGACTCGGCGGTTTGTTTATAAGTGACCAAAGTCACCATAACATTGGGGTGATTTTGGCTGGCTCGGCACTGTGAGGGATTTAGCCTCAGCAGGTGATTTCACCTCTCCCAGCCTTCCAGCAAAGCAGCAGCTGTTACACACCCACAGCCAGAGCCACAGCCAAGGCTTGAGCTGCAAAGTGCGCTACTCTGGTTCATTCCCAGCTTCACCTTGGTAGTCAAATGCAGCTTTATTGCATCCTCTGTACTCACCACTGTTTCCTCCAGACCTCCTTTCAGTACTTAAGTATCAACATGTGACACTGAACTATTTAAACATTTGGTTAAAAAAATGACTTCTTTTAGAATGAGTTTGAAATTACCTGTGACTTATGAGATTCAGAAATGCATTCACAGATAATAGTCCCACATTTTACTTTGAAACAACCAAAGCCTATAAAAAAAACCAAGTCTCTTGAAACCAAAAACAGAGAAAATACTTTAGATAAAACTCCCAGTGAGATCACAAGTCCTAGAACAAAACCTGAAATGCCATTAATAATGTTGAAATGCAGATTCCCAAGGAACAGTAGATGTACAGCTCCACCAGAACCAGGATGTTTAAGGCACTAAATTGCTGCCCTTCCTGAGCAATAACTCCACCTTGAGCAGGACTGGTTTCTGATAACCATGAGGCGAAGCACTCTGAGGGCAATATTATGGTGACCCACCAACCTGCCTGGCCAAGGGGGCACTGCCAGCCACAGCCCAACACCACCAGACATCCCAAAGCACGGAGCAGCCCCGGTGCATCCTGCCATCTTTATAACCAGTATAACAGCTGTGTGCATTCTCTGAACTACTTTGATAAACATCAGCCTAATGCCGCCAGAGGCCCCCTGACTCTAGCTCTGGACCATGCTGGACAGTCCTCACCAGCCATAAAAAGAGCAAGAGAAGGCCAGGTACATGCTGGAGTGAGGACCAGCTGCAGCCAACTGAACAGAGCATCCATGACCTGGGGCTGTCTCCTGGAGCAAGTTCTCCATCAACCAGACAACAAACCTTCATCCTCATCTTACACTCAAGCTACAGATATTCACCACTATTGCAAATGCATTGTATGTTTAAGAATGTTTTGTAATCATAAATAAAGTACATGAATCTACATATACTATGTTAAATTGATTGGCTTCCTCCAGAAAACCTAAATATATAGAGGCACAATCCTTTCTTTCATTCTATGTTAACATTTAGTCCAAAATGTTTAATAAGTCATACGTTGATCACCAGTTGCATAGTTAATTTATAGATGTCTTGTGAGTCTACAACAAAATATTATGTAGCTAAAATAGAAACAAACAACACAACCAAAATGAAATTTCTGTGCCAATATTGGCTTAGCCCAGCATATATTTAACATTTTTTTCCCTACCAAACTGTGCAAAGAAAACCAAAAGTCCTGTGAACGTGCAGTAATCCCCCAAATCTTCCTAGCCAGTATCTGTAGAAGATATTAAGCTTATTTTCCAACATTTTTTTTCTCGGTATCTTAACAGACATAGTTCGGAACTAAAGTACAGCTGCATGAAAACCATTTCCATAGGAACTCCCTTTTTATTTGGGTACCACAGCCATGAACATTCTATATATAGCTTGTATTAAGAAGGCAACTAAAGAGAAACTATGTGAAAACAGCAAAAGCCTTGGTCAGTTACTGCAACCCAGCATGCCTGTTATGGCTGAGTGGAAAAGGCCTGAAGGAGTCTAGGATATTTTATCTTTAGAACAGACCTTCCCAAGGTCATCTTTCTTCAGGATAATGTTTTTTTACCCTTGAACTGACTACCAGGCATGAAGATTTCTCAAAAAAGATATTTAAGTCCATGCATACTTTCAAGTGAATGCAGAAGTCACTATATAGCTGTTCACATTATTCAGTTGTGCATGGTTTAGTGCTTTGATGGACTTAAATGTCATTAGGCTACGAAGTGGATTTGTGAAATTACCTCAGGCCCTACTAGTTGTGGAGCTTGTGCAGCAAGGCAGGAAGATCACTGGGACTACAGGTGAAAGGTATGTATTGTTGTCATAAATAAAATTGTCAGAGTGTCCAGAGCACTCCAGAACTGCCAATGTATACTGAAACTGTAATACAGAAATTCCAGAGAAAGCATTAAAAAAGGTGGATAAAGAAATATAGAGATGGATTATTGTACAAAATGAAAAATTTATGTTTATTAAAAAATGCTAAGATGTTTTTTTATAGAAAGTTGGGACAGAAAGCTTGCAGTGCTGTGCTGAAAGCTCCTCTCCACATCAAGGGTTGAGCTCTTCAGAACAGAAACACATCCTACAACTACATCCAAGTTGGAAAGCAGAAAAGGGGTCCCAAAGTGCCTGAACTAAACACATCCTCTTTCATAAACTGGTCTTAGCTGCCACTAAACTCTCCAAGCTTCCCCAGAAGATACCTTTGCTCATGTTTTTCAACCAGAAACCACAAGGCAATTAACAATGCATACAAGAAGCATCTTGAAAAGACACGCAAGGACAAGAACAATCAGAGGACTCTTTGGCGCCCAAAACTGTGGGTGACAACACTGACCATGAAAGTGGACTCCAAAACCCTGCGCTGTTTTTCGCCATGCTAGCAGTTTCCAAAATTAATCTGTAATAGGAACAAAACTCTGCAAAAGCACACAGCTGGGAGAAGCTGGGAACCTGCCACTTCCAGACAGAGAGATGTCGTTTCCCTGCCAGAGTTACAGGTTCCTTCCACTTCCCTTGCTTGGACATGACTTCAGCTCTGTGAGCAATGCTTCTGCTCCCCAGGGCTGCCCTGGCCTGCATGCCTGTGACTGCTGCACCTCTCAAAAGGAGGAGAGCCACAGCTGCCAAAGAGGAACCAGCCCAGGAAAGGCTCCCTTGGGCCTGTGTCTAGGTGCAGAACTGCAATGGATGTTCCCTGAGGGTCTGCAGGGTGAGGGAACAACAGCATAAAGTCAATTTTTACTCATGTTCCTTTAATTTTTTCAAACCTCCTTTAGTATTTAGAATTTTCTTTCTGGAAATGTTCTGAGGGCAATTACAGGAAGATGCAAATGTTCTATCATTTCCAGCACTGGGTACCCATATATATGAAGTCAGTCAGTGACATTATTCACACAGGTGGAGTTGTGCTTATGCTGAAGTTTGTGGTTTGGTCCTTTGCTGAAAGAACCAAACAGATTTCTCCCTGAATGACAAAGAGAAGCAACTGAATCCAGGCAGGAAAAAGCAGCAACATCTCCTGCACAAGCACCCAACTTGCACAGAGTTGCCAACCCCTCCTATCCCTCCCTAAGAGCCAACGCGGCTAGAAAGGGATTGCAGAGGTAGGTAGGGATTAGCAGACATCCCACTAACAGCTCATGTTTTCTAAAGGTTCTGGAGGGAAAAAAAACCCAACAAAACCAACCACCCTGGAGAGGTTCTAGAGCAATGAACACCTTAATTAACAGGTTTGCTTGTACAGTAAAGAAGGGAAGCTCCAGCCAGAGTGTAGTAGAATATATATAATTGTCTCTATGTTATTACTATGAAACTGCACATCCTGACCTGCTGTATCTGGGGTTTCAGAAATTATGGGAATTCAGGATTTTCCATCCTGGTTTTACAAGCCTCTGACCCTGGTCAATCAGATGTGCTCACTGCTTCTTGGCATCATCTGCCCCTCCTATGTTTCAGACTTTCTGTGATTTATAAACACCTAAAATCATTCCAGTTACAGTGGAAGCCCTTGTATAGCAAATTTAAGCCAAATTTGGACTTGCTGCACTTTAGAAGTAGTCTACAGAGCTGCCAGGACCACTAACTGAAAACCAGTGTGTAATCATTCCCGTAGTGTTGCTGCTGCTTTATTCATATCATAGGGCTTTACTGAAATTAAGTTATTAATTTAAATAGCTTTATAAATGGATGTAAAGTACATACTGGGGCTCACTGTCCCGTAAGTCACTGCAAAATATTTGGTAAGGACTGAGAGGTAAAGTAGGGGGGAAATGAGCAGAAAAAAAAATAATAAAATACTTTGCTTGTTTTGAATACATCATGTTTTATTTGTATTTATTTTGCAATGAAAAGTTTAAGCTTGCAAACAAAACAAAGTCCATACCAAGCAGCATTTGTCTGTCAAGGGTGACTAAAATAAAATAATAAAAAATAAAGGTGTAAAGTTTACTTTTTTAATATATACTAATAGCATGCAAATGCCTGCACCAGATTGCTGCAGGCTGTTGGGAAAAGGAAAGAAAAATCAGCACAGTAGGTACAAAGGGCAGTCATGGCCACAGCAGTGGAGAGAAGCTCTGCAACTGGAGAGCTCTTCAGTGGATTTCATTCTCCCTTCATTGCCATTCTCACCCAAACCTTCAGAATCCATGTAAGATGGTGAAACGTTCCAAAGAAACTTGAGGTTGCGCGTGGGGGTAGGGTTAGGGTTGAGGTTGTGGTTAAGGATAGGGTTTGCGAGCAGATGACGGGTTACGGGAGGGTAGGCGGTTACTGTAGGTCAAAGGTTTGGGTTAGCGATAGGGTTAGGGTTAGGGTTAGGGATTGGGTATAGCGTCAGGGTTAGGGTTTGGGTCTGCGGGTAGGGCCAGCAGTTGTGGATGGTGATGGAGGGGAGGGGTGCCGACGACGCTGTGGGGCTACAGTGAGATAGTCCATCCATGGCCAAGTTGGTGTAAGGAAACCTCCTCAAACTGGGAATCCCCAGGCAGGAGGAGTTTGGCAGTAATGGCAGATAAAAGCATTTGGGAGGTTGAGATACTGCCCATCTTGCTTGTTGCCATCTTCATGGGGATCCCTCATTCGGGTAGGCTGCCATGCTGGGCCATAATGACACCAGCAGCCATGGAACACTCCTTTTCCTCAGAGGAAAGGGAAACCTTAAATAAATGGAAGAAGGTGGGCAGTTTCCACTGAGTTCCTGCTACTTTGTCATAATTTCCAAAACTCCTTTCCTCCATGCACTGCTCATCACAAGCCTGTTCCACCTCTGGGACTGAGTCTCTGCAGCTGCACTTTAGTCCATGAGATTCTACTGCTTCAGGAATGAATATGCAGCTCTGGGATTACCTGGTTTCCTAAGGCATCCTGACTGATCCAAGAGGTAAACAGTTCTGCTCCAGCCGAAGCGTTGCAGCAGCCTGCTGTATTCTTCAACATCAAATCAGTGCTAGTGGTTTAAAATTTACTTTAAATTACACAAGCCAGAAAAAACATCACAAAGAGCAGGATGTGGCCCTCTGATAGAAGGTAGTTCTGGAAGTTATCTGTACTAGTTTCTGTTGTCTAAATCTTTTTCCTACACCAGAAGAATGTAAGTGCTCTACATCTTTGAAACTTCTGCCCTGTTGATGTTCTCATGAACACAATAATTGTACAGAGGTTGATTTAAAGTTGTTCTGATTAATATTAATACTACAAAATTAAATCAGACTTCCTCTTAGCGCATTCTTCATTTTTAAAGTTCCTTCCCATTCAGACTATTTCTTCTTATCTAGGAGAGACAAGCTGTGATTAAAATGAAATATTTCATTATATATTTAGCATTTTATAATGTCAGGAGCATGATCACTGTTCTCAGTGTCACCCTGAGTTTCTTTCACAGTAGCGCCGGGGGGGGGGGCGGGCGGCCGGTGGGTCGACGCCGCTCGGGTCTGGTCACGGGGCCAGGGTGGGGTCAAGCTCAGCAGGGGGTTCTTTCCGCGCTGATTCCGCCAAGGCCGTTCCCTTGGGTGTGGTTTCGCTGGATAGTATGTTGGTGCAGTGGGAATGTCTTGCATTCATTCATTCGCGTCAGTGAGTAGATGGCTGGGCAGTTTGCAGACTGAGGTGAGTCATAGTTGCTCTCGCAAGAACAAAGAGTCAGCTCTGCATCCTTTTGAGCTTCCATTCATGCACTTCTGTTATTTCAGGAAGAAAACAAAACACTTGCAAAACCAAGGAGTCCACAACATCTTCTAACCTAGACAAGCAGAATAGAATAGCAAGGCTAACACTGATACTGGTAGCTGCACTTTCATTCCAGCCACCAGCCTCACTCTCCACAGTCGTCAGTGCAGGAGGTGGGAAGAACCTCTGTAACCATGCTGCTAGACTCAAGTTTCTGGCTGTATGAAGTATACACTATGACTGTTTGGGGGAGGAAATAGGGACAAGTTGGTTGTCATTGCTTGTTTGCCTGTGCCACTTGGCCGAGTTATTTCTCCATTTCTTATTCATGGGTTCCAAATTGCTTAAGCTCTACAAACAAGCTTCTTGATGTTTTTCAACCAGTTATCCAAGCTAGCCAAATAAATCTCTCTGTCTTGTACTAGGACCCACTCTCAACATTTTTTGTTTCAAGCTCGCAGCACCTGAGACTTACAGTGTCAGTGAGCACTTCAGAAAACTTGCTGTATTTCACATCTTGTTCTTCCCCTGAAACAGAGCTTTCAGTATTTCAGCACAGGAGAAAGCCCCTGCAGAAGTTTGGGGATATGCACAACATCAAAAAAGCATATTGAGATGGTTGAATTTTCACATGCCGTGCCTATGATGAGAAGAGAGCAGGACAGAAAACTTACAGGACTGTGAGCCTATGAAGGGCAAAGTCCATAATGCAGCCTTTCCTTCCAACACATCGACATATCATTGTTCTTAAAAGAACTTACCTTGTTCCTTGCTATCCGGAGCAATGCCAAAGTAAACAGATATATTAATCACCAGTATCTATTTATAATGTGTGAAATTATTGCCATAGACAACCACAAAACAGTTTAGGAAGTGGCATTTGCAGAAATGCTTCTTTATCAAAACCACAAAACCAAAACATAAAGCCCAAAACGTAGCCATTTAAATAAATTAAACGTAGTGTTTCAGAAAGGACAACTACTCCTCAATTTCTAATTGTGCTAGTGAAAAAGCAAAGAAATAAAACAGGTTTTTTGAAAGCTCTTGAGTAGGAAAATTAATGTAAGAAAGGGCCTCAGAAGTCCCTACTCCAATCTCCTACTGAGGGCAGGGTCATCTCTGATTTTAGAGTGGATTAAGCAGTAAACCAGCTTGGTGGTGAAAACCTCCGAGTTCTCTCTCTGCTTTTTTGTTTGTTTTTAACTTCTCCATGTATGGAGGAGGCAAGCAGAAAACTGAAAGAGAGCTTGAATGTGAAAAGGAAACAAAGGAGTGGAGATGATAGCAGAGGTGATTCTCAGCCTGCTGCAAAAGGGGAAGGTTTTGCAATCCAAGAGACTCGAGCAGCCTCTTTGCGTAAGTGGTGAGGCTGATTTCTTGGTGCTGCTCTGAAATGTCTCTTCAGAGCTCCCTGCCTTCCCAACCGGGGCCGCCTCCGCCGCCCGCTCATCACGATACGGGCGACGTCCTGCAGCAGATCATGGCGATTACCGACCAGAGCCTGGACGAGGCCCAGGCCAGGTACCGGTGGGGCCCCGGGGGGGGAAGGGGCTCGGCTAGGTAACGCGGGTCAGCCCTGGGCCGCGTAGTGTGTGGGGGGGGCGGGGGGCGGGGGGGCAGACTCGCGGTCTCGGTGGGAGGGGGGGTCGGGGGGCGCTATGTGCTGGAAGAACAGAGCAATCAGGAGTTCCAAAACCATGTATTCATTTGAAAACAAACTTGATAGAATAGTCCACAATGAGAAAACCCCACTATTTTCTCCAGTTTAGGGTGGTGTAAAATAGTGGTTGTTTTAAAAGGTGCTTCTTGTGCTTGAGGAATTCTAATTTCAGGACTGAAGTAATTTCTAATGCAGTTATCAGGGCAAAGAGTGAAAAAAATGCAATGCTTTTGATTCAACATTTATAACTTTTAATTTCATTCTTCTGTCCATTGTGGACGAAGACCTAGTTAATGTCCATCTATCTTACTTGTAATTTGGATACTCTCAAAGAAATACTTATTAGTTTCTTAGAATAAACTTTGCGGAGTGTACACAGGTGAGTGCATTTTATATGCAAAGATAAATGAATAGCTCAACACCAAAAGAAAGGCAAAAAACCAGTTTATTGACAGTAGTGTTATAGCCAAAGAAATACTGGACAGCACTGGCCTTCCATTGTCTCGAACCAGGACTGAGAGTAAGAAAAAAAAAAAAATCACATTTTATGCAAAGGTTGTAGGTGAAAGATGTTCCTTAATACCAGTGGGAGAGTTATTTATGCAATCAAAAAGCACGTGCTCTTCTGCACCTCACAGTGACACCACATCTATTCTCACTTTCCATTTCACAGGCACCTGTAGATATTTCACACTCTTACCTTTAATACTGAAAAGCTCCTGTAACTAAACTGATATAATACTAGTTGTCTTCATTAGCTTTCATTACTTTTTTTGAATCAAATTAATTAATTGCAGTAGGAATTTCATCCAAACTAAATCTCCATCAGAAATTTTCCGTAATGAGATAATTTCTCTAAAAAGACCGAGACAAAGACTCTAAAGTTGTTGCTGGAATTTCATTAAACAGCTAAAAGCAGTGTTTCTGGTAAAATCAATGGGGGAAAAAAATAAAGTGAATATCAAAATGTGGAGAAATTGAGAAAGAAATGGGCCCAGAATGGGAGAAATGGACCCAAAAAGGGAGAAATAGGCCCAAAAATGAGCAGAAATGGGGGAGAAAAGGGGAAGAAATGGGAAAAATTGGGAGAAATGAGCTCAAAATGGGCGGGAAATTGGGTAAAAATTGGAATAATTGGGCCCAAAATGGGTGGGAAATTGGGAGGGTTGGGTAAAAACTGGAATAAATGGGCCCAAAATGGGGAAAACAGATTAAAGCAAACTCAACCTGTTCTGTAGTCCAAACACTAAATCAAAATGTCTTTCCTTGTTAGAATACATTAAATGATCTGAATCTTAAATATTGAAAACAACTTCTTTCTCCTGTAATTGGATGACCCAAAATCTAGTGGCAAATATCCTGACTGGGCTTCATCTTGGTTCAAATATGGATAAGATTCTTGTTCTGAGATTTATATATTCTTTCCATATTAACCTCATCAATAAAGAATTTAATAGTAAGCTCTTCAAGAGAGTTTGTTTTACTTTGTGCCTTTGTATCTATATTACAGCAGAGTCTCTTTCTTGAAAGAGCATCCAAGCACCACTCCAATATGAAGATAGATATAAAAACAGAATATAAACATACACATGGAGAAAAAAAAAAATTGGGAACAACAGTTTGTATTTTGAAAAAAACAAGTTTTCTACTGATTTTTTTTTAAATATGTTGTTTTAGATATATAAATCAGCTGAACACTTCCATGAGGCATGTTCTGGTGCCTTTTAGTGAACTTCTTCCTTTAAAACATCCTGTTCTTTCTGAAGTAACAGTGTGGCCAGTGCCCTGCCGTTGTAAAATAAACCAAGCCTCTCCTGCTGGCAGCAATGTCTTGCACATGCTTTTAAAATAACATCTATTTGAGCTGCGAGGCTAGCTGTCACCAGCGAGGGAAACATTGATAAATCTGAACATGCTGGCCTGTGTTCTTCCAGAAACGCTATTTCCTACTTAGAGGTTTTTTGGTTGGTTTTTTTTTTTTCTTTTCCTTAGAATGTTTGTACCAGTGTTTGATAAACATTCAGGGTGACTTGCTGAAGCCACCTGTCTAAGCTAAACTAAAGCTTCGAATCATAAAAATGAAGTCAGGCCTGTGGCCATTGGTCAATGTGCATAAAAGAAACATGCTCCAGGGGTTCTGGCCTGGCATTTACAAATGCTCATGCCAACAAATAAGACTGAGGCACCTGTCTCCTTTTGTGCATGTGGTCCATAGTCTCTCTTCTCTTTATATGTAAAATAACAACTGTGTCATTAGTTCAGTGATCTGGTGTGCTGTCCTATAGAGACAATAACATTTGCTCAATATTATAATAAAGATTCTCTGTATATTTACAGAATTTCATCATCCTCCCCCCATTTCAGTGTCTCCTGAATTGATTATCATCTACAGTGTATATATATAATGTACTTTTAGGAGAAAAAAAGTCCAATATTAAGAATATCAAATAAATTGTCACGACACTATCTCATTAAATCAAATGAAGATCAACCTCAGAGATCTTATTCAATCATTTTGTGGAATAAGTAACACAGGTTTAGTGAAGTCTCTTCCATTTAAACATGCACTCCACATTGCACTCGGATCTCCAGGCACGCATTGGATGGACTCAGAAAGCCTCCTCTCTTATCTTCAGTCACCAGCATATTACAAACTTCAAACTCCATCATCAGTAGCCATAGCTGTCAACACATGAGGATTTTCATTAATAACACCTATGGATGAATTTAAATACAGACTAATAAATGGAAGCTATACTATTATTTTAGCCTCCTAGTCTACTTTTCCTATGACAGTTGATGGTTCTCTATTGAGAGATTCCTTTAGAGTGCCAGACGCTGAAAAAAACAGCTCAATTTTGACTATATATACAATAGTATATATATAATAGTATAGTATATCTCTCTCAAAAAACAACCCCAAAAAACTGGCATGGCTGAAGTTTCTGCACACCACTAAAACACACAGCTTGACTACTCTAGGCAGACACATGCAAGCAGGGCCACGGCGCTCAGTGGGACCACTTAAAGTTGTGCACATGTATTTCATTCACAGCATCAAGGCTTCCAGAAATCTGACAAGCAACATGCAGAATGAATTTCCATTATAGCCATTTTTGTTAATGTCATCCTTGGGACTACTTGCTTGCTACTTTAATAAAAGTGACCCTAATTCAGGAGAAAATCCTTCCAGAAAGCACAAGAACCTAGTTTTAATAATGCAGTATTTACATTCAGCTTAAATATTCCGATTACAGAGTAATTAAAAAAACCCAAAACAACTCATATTCTTCATTTTTAGGCTCCAAGTGTAACATTTTTTACTCTGCTTTAACTATTTGCCTAGGACGTGTATCTACAACCACAACAATAATAGATGGTAAGTGGAAGCTGTGTTAGGTACTGAGAACCATTACACTGCAGTATCCCAGAGGCAGAAGTGAGCAACAAAGTCAAAAAGGAAAGGCATGCACAGAAAAGGGGAAATAAAGGAAAAAAAAAAAAAGATATGGAAAAAAAAAGCTAAGAAGGAAATACTTGGGCAGTGGGCCTGGCAGCTGCTGGAGAACTGCCAGACAGGAAGAGACCAGGGGAGGATCTTGTTGCATTCCTGATCTGCCAGTCATATCTCCCCAGGGTCACCTCCACCTTGTCCCCATGGCTCTCCAAGGTCACCTCCACCCTGTCCCCAGATCTCCCCAGGGTCACCTCCACCCTGTCCCCACATCTCCCCAGGGTCACCTCCACCTTGTCCCTAAACCTCCCCAGGGTCACCTCAACCTTGTCCCCAAATCTCCCCAGGGTCACCTCCACCTTGTCCCCATGGCTCTCCAAGGTCACCTCCACCCTGTCCCCAGATCTCCCCAGGCTTTCTCTTGCATAGTGTAAAACTCCTTCATTGAGGGCCCTGCTCTCTGTCTGACAGAGGCAAGTGGAGAACTCCATGTCGCCTGTGTTAGTCTGATGCCAGATCCTGGTTATTGTTATGTCCTTAAGAGTTTGTTGCTGTTACAGCATCCCCAGGCACAACACCACATCCCTGTGTGGGAAATGCCAGTCCGGTGTGTGCTTAGTGGGGTGCTGGAGTTTGGGCATCCTAGGGGCTGGCTAATTTACTTTTTTTTCTTTTTTGTATTACCAGAGAAGACATTCTACTTGAACAATTTTGTCAGTTCCCCTCCACACATACGCCCTCTGCTTCTCATTTTCTTCTAATTCCAAAAGTTGGAAAGAAAATATGTCTTAAGTTTTCTTTCTGAATTCTCCTTCCTTTCTTTGTAGAAGGGCTTTTATGTCTTTCACAATCCTTCAGAAGTTTAGTGGCTCATTCTGGAAACTTGCAAGCACCAAGGCAGGCTGAACTGATTCTGACAACTGAGTTCCAAATTGCTGGAAACAGGAATGTTCATGGAAATGCAGACTGACCTTTATAAACACCAGAAGCACAGCTGCAACACCTCTGCCAGTGACACCTGCCCAGTTCGCCGAGCAGGACAATATGGTTGGATCCTCTCTTGTGCTGCAGTTTCTGACTGCCGAGGGAAACGTGGACATGGAGCTCTTGCTGTGAGTCTGAAAAGCAGACTGATAGGGTAGGGTGCCATGTTACTGTGTCTGTGAAATGCTGTTCTAAACAAGTGTGATGGCAAATTAGTGTAATGGGCATAATGGAAAGATTACCTCAGTATCTTATTAAGACATTTGCACAGACCATAACAAGAAGAAATACAACATAGAAAAATGAGAAATGGACAAATGAATCAAATTAAGCTTTGGAGCCTGTACAAGGGACCAGTTTGACAACAGAATGAGATCAGAACTGGCTACAGAAAAGGTCTAGACAACCTAAAACAGATGTGGATACACTGAATAATTTATTTTATTTCTAATACATTATAGGTTTTTGTTGGACATTTCTTAGTGGATATAACCATTTAAAAAAAAAAGAAAATAATTAGATCAGTATAGATAACCCAAGGCTGATTCTCTGAGCTCTCATTATTCAAATGCACAAATAAGCAACTTATTTCTGAGCATTGAGAAAAAAAATGGCTGGACTCAGGAACAAGAGTCATGGATTGGAGTAACCCCCTTTACCCCCAGAGTTTAGAGATAATTTTTTTTTCCCTTCTCATTTGCCAAACACTTGGGTTTTTCAGCATTGTCTGTGCCTGGAGGGGGTTTGTCTGGGAATTCTTTTGGATGTGCTGTGGCCCTGCAGCTCAGCCCCTCTGTGCACTCACTTGGATCAGTGTCAGCATTGCACCTCAGGGGCTCCAGTAGGACACTGCTGTTCCACGTCCCAACTCTCCACCCTACTACAAATATCAAAGACAGCAGTGAAAATGAAAACATTTGCCAGGAGAGCAGCAGAAGAAAAATGCAACAAGAAATTGACATTACTCTCAAAAAACCACAAGCACTCAAAACAAACTAGAGAAAAAAAAAGCTGAACAAGACACAGAATGACTCACTCCGGGAAATAACACAATCATCACAATACACAGGAAAATATACTATCAACACCAAACAGGGGTACATTTAGACTGAGAAAAATGTAATTGTTTCCTAACTCTTTGTGGCTATTTATTTGCACTGTTATATTGTTCTTTAAGTGCCAAAGTGATCACTAAGCAGTTTCCCTCCCATCACTGAGCAATCCACCTCCCTGGGTTGTTCTTTTGCAAACACTGACAGGGACCATCTGTGTTCAATGTTGGTCATGTAAGATGTTTCACCACTCACTGCTAATTCAGTTTCTAGCTAAACCAGCTTTAACTGGGATTTTTATAGCATAATCCATTCACCCAACCCTCACAGCTTTCTGTTAAGTTTAGGGGGGGGGTTTCGTTCCTTTTGCTTTTTTTTTCCTCTCTCTCTTTTCCTTTTTTTTTTTCCCCACCTAACACCCAAGCAAACACCGACCAAAACAAAAAGGGAGAGGAGGGGGAAAAAAAAAAGAGAGAGAGAGAGGAGAAAAAAAAAAAAAGAGGAAGAAAAAAAAAAAAAAAAAGAGGGAAAAAAAAAAAGGAGAGAAAAAAAAAAGTTAACATATGAAAAGTTTTTTCCTTCCCAAACTCCATTGTGACTTTAATATGAGTAATAATTCTTAGAAAGGTTCAGTGTGACTTGATAATTCAGCTATATATTTAAAAAAACAAAAAACCCTTCACCCAACACCCAAACAATTTCTAAATTTCCAGCAAACTACAAAACCATGTAGTGTACAAACCCTTCTCAGGTTCTAAGAATAAAGAGGATTAATTCCTCTTACTACCTTACTGAGTTCTCCTATGTTGTATGTAGGGTGGTTGTTACTCTCCTAATCTGGGCATTAACACATGGAAGAGTAACACTGAGCTTCTACAGAAAACAGTACCAGCTTCAGGTTCTTACTGGAGGGCTGCCTTCTAACCCAACACTATTTTTGGAATAGAGGTAACTTTCAATGCAATCAAAAGCTCAGGAGAAACCAGTACAAGATCACCCAAGTTAAAACATGAAGTCAAAATACCTTTAACTGCTTAGCTTCTCTGGGAGAAGAGTAAGCAGGAGTTCTACAAGTCCTTTGCATTGGGAGACTGACAAGCTTGTAATTGGAAGGTGTGGCAATGGACTGCTGGTATTGAATGAGTACTTTCTCTTCTGTAGCTTGCATAGAAAATCCTGGCTGTTATTAGGAAGGTGATGAAATGTTCCAGTCCTGGAATACTGGACCAAGCATAACATGAAGGAAGCTCTGTGGATGTAGGAATCCAATTAACTCTGACCTCTCTGAGCTGGCACTGAGTGAGGCAAGAGGGTTACTGAGCTGTCCTCAGTTTAGCCTCCCTGTGACACAAAGCACCTCTTGTTAACTGTGTTCCTCTTGGGTATTTCTACCTGACCCTGAAGTGTAAGCTCAGAAAGGGAAAGGTAACAGCCCCATTCCCCCGTGGATGGCAAACAATTCTCTTTGCCTTACCCTCATCAGCCAAGCATCTCTAGGTTCTTCCAATAGCTAAAAGAACTCACAAGCAATCAGTAAATCCTAAATTTCCGGCATAAATACTCAGAGATACCTGAATGATGTGACCAGTGTTCATGAGCTTTCCACTCTCAAAAGGAAGTATCCTGGTATTCTTTAGGTCAGCCTCAAGCATTTCTATTAAAACCACAAGTACCCGCTTAGAGACCGACTGAAGCATCAAAGAAAAGAGAGGAATCTCCACTGCAGAGCACGTGCCTCCCTGTGCCAGGCTTCCCACATGGACTGGTGAGCCAAAGCCCTAAAGCCTTGAACCAAGCTGCACAATTTATTTAGCACCGTGCGTGCGTTTCGCCGTCTGCGCTTGGTGTGAAGTGTCTGTGAACGTGCCTCAGTTGAAAAAGAAAGCTAAATCTCCTTCAACACCCCTTTCTCCTGACTGCTATAGAACTACAAGGAGCTGGAGTTACTCAGGCGAGTTTACTACGGAGGAGTGCAGCACGAGATCAGGAAGGAAGTGTGGCCGTTCCTATAGGCATATAACATTACCAAGATGTATAATTTAAACCAACTTTTTAAATGAATTTTTTTTTAATAAAATTAAGCATAAATCAAATTAAGCCATTTAGATGCAAGCAATTAGAAAGCAATTATTCAACAAAAGCAGGCTTGAGAAGAGGAAAGAGAACAGAATAATCTAGAGCTCTCCCTAGCTCATGTCAGGGCAAAACCATGGCCTAGCATGTAACAAAGTAAACCACTATTATCCATCCTCCCAGACAAAACCTGGAATCCATTAAAAACCCTGGCTGGGTTTTTCAAGCAAGCAGAACACACTAGAAGACAACCTAAATATATATGGGGAGAAGAGAGATCGTTTGTTCAGCACCCTTCCAACCAGCCTGGTTGCTCATTACTATAAAAATACAAGAGCAACACTAGAGAGAGTAGGTAAAAACTGTAAATACATGTGGGTAAATCACAAATCTGGGAATGAGAAAACCAAAGCTGAAGATTCCTGCAGGAGATAAGGTTTGAGAAAGAGAAGTTTGGAAGGTTTGTTGCCAACAGTAGATGGGAAACTTTCATGGGTACTAGAGGATATCTAATCTAGGAGAGGAATTAATACCAAGAAGCACTGGCTAAACTGGAGCCAGAATCAAATTCAGATGAGATATGAGACATATATTTTAAACTTGAGGTTCACTTTCTGCCTTCAGATCAACACAAGATGCGTTTCTGGAGAATAGAATTCAGGAACACTCTGCTTTCCTGTTTTTCTTTCAATCAAGGGCTTTTGCCTGTTTGATGCTCCATCACTTCTTAGATATAACTTTTGCAACCTACTTTCCTTTTGCTTGTGCATGATGGTTTTCCTTTGAGTTCATGAATCAAGTTGAATCAGAAGCATGCTGACTCTCAGATGCTCCATCCGATCCCTTGTTTTTCTTGATAAGCTGTTGAGATATTTTTTTTTTTTCCCCCAATTAAAAATTCTCGCAGTTGCAAGGCCAGACGCTGCTAAGTTGTCTACATCTTCATGGTGTTGTCTACGTAGTGAACCCACCTCTGCCCAGTATTCGTGGGGCAGCAAGCTGAGTGCTTTCATGCTTTTTGAAATAGATTTCTCTGATGACTCCAGCAGGACCTTGGCTGCCCTTGCTTCCATTTACCTCTTCTTTCAAAAAGTCAATTCAATTATATTTAAAATCTCACAATGCAATATTTTTGAAACCTTGACGAAACTTCAATTTCTTTCACAACACCAGGCTCAAGAGTAGAATCGAAATCTTGAAGGCATTTCCGTAATTGAGAAATGTGAAACACGGTATGAATAGCAGAAAATTGAGTTGGTAATAAAAGGCAATAAGCCACGAAACCAATACATTCAGTGATAGGAAATGGACCAATATATCGAGGTGGTAATTTTCCCCATCGATTGAAATGCACAACATCCTTCATAGGTGGAACACGAATAAACACAAAAAAGAATGCCTACTGGAAATATTCTGCTCATGCACTAACAGGAACAAACCATCATAAGTAAAAACTTCTTTGGAGTTGTTTCTCCTTCCCTGAAAGTACTTTTACCCAGTACCTTTAAAAAGAATATTTTTAGATTGATTTTTGAAAGCAAAAATAGTACATCCAAATTGCCTCACTGTATCTTTAATGAGGAAGTGCCATTATACACAGGGAATAACAGTGCATGCAGCCATTTGTCTTCTCCATGTGGCATCTTGGCCTTTTGAGATGTGAGCAGCTCCCTTTATCTGGCTCCTCCCTATCCAAGGAAGGGCTAAAGTCAGAGCTGAGCACTGAGTTGAGCCTAATTAAGAAATTCCATGGGTGTCTGTGTCACTCTGAGCACAAACGCTATGGGTAGATGCTCATAGGGTCTTGGAAGCTCCCTTGCTCCCAACTCCTAGCCACCTCCAGGCAGAAATGACTCAGAAATTACCTTTTCGCGATGTCCAGTGGGGTGAAGGGCACTTGTGTCCCAGCCACCCATCTCTGTGGTATCATTGTCCTTTGGCACTCTCACCACGCTGCTTCTTGGCCCAGAAGGGAAGATTTCTCTGTGCTGTACCACCCGGTTGTGTTTCAGAGCAGATAATGGTATCTCCAAAAGCTGTTGTGTAAGAGTAGGAGATGCCAGTCTGCCTGAGAGGTTTCAGGGGGGAGGTTTTGGCACCACAATACCTGAGAGTGTTGGCATTTGATAAAATGAAGTCAGTGACAGTGAAAAACAGTCAGTTCACTAAAAGTTGTCCATCCTGCTAATTTCAGAGGATTTCTGTAGCATGTGCAACTGGTGTGATGTTCTAACTTAAGCCTTTATTTTTTTACTGGTTTCAGTTTAAGTCTCTCACTTTTAAAATGGAGGAAAGGCTTGAAAGCTGGTTACAATCTGTTAAATTTATTTTGGAGAAGAGAACAGAAAAAGTGGAGACTGCCACTAGTCTGAACAACCCTAACAACAAGCGACATAAAGGAAGGAAAAAAATCTCAAGCCTTGAACACCACAGAGAAAGATAAGCACAGACTTTGTTGTGATCCACTTGTGATCCCAGTGGAACCGTGTGGGTTTCTTTAAATGTAATGGGAATGCCAGGACTTTGGCTACAAATTATTTGTTTTAATGCAAATGTCACAGTGGTTGCATTGACAATAATGACAATCTGGATTTGCACTCTACATTTGTATTTCAGGTCGATGTAAAATTCAAGCAAGTTGTTTATACATCTCTAAATTTTTACAGTGGTGTTAAAGAATTTACAGTTAACTGAAAATATCTGTTCAGAATGAAAAAAAAAAGAGTATCAAACAAGGCATACATGCAGTCAGAACAAATGGAAAGCCAAAGCAGGGGTCAATATTTAGGAAGAGGTCAAAATGCCTCCACATACATGAAATTACCTTGGAGCTCTACATAGGGTCTGGGCAACTTAGGAGATCAATATAGGGTTTTTTATTTTATATTTTCAATGGCCAGACATCCTTTGAAGACTTCATCTGTAATGAGCAATGAGATTTCATGGTGTTGTTCACATAGAAAATTCCTCCCATAAAGAACCTTACCCCCTGTGACAGAAACTTAAGCTTCCTCCACACCCCAGCTTCCCACCTTCTGGGCAGCCCACACAACTCCAAAACTCTGGAAAAAGAGAACCACAATTATTCAAAGTGATATATTAGAGTATGAAATATCAAGGGAGTTGCCCAGAATCTGACTAACTGAACAACCCAGTGTTTTGAAGTAATAGTTAAGCAGGATTTCTATGATCTCTCAAACCAGCTAAAATCTTTATGTTCCTGGCATAAGCTTGTAGGCAGTATCAGCAAAAGGTGTGTTGGATCTAAATAGTTGCAGCTTGATGGGTATAGGGACTGGTCAGAGCCCCTCTGCTATCGGCATTAAGTCACAAAAACTTCAAAAGAACTTCCCTTAAAAGCACATCACGTTGAAATGAGAAATCCTGGTGTGTGGTGGGTTATTAAATGATTTATGGTACTAGAGTGGCTGTTGAAGGCTCTTTTATGTTTTATTTTTTGAGAATTTCTCAATGGACTTGTGTATCAGGACAAGAAATTGTGAATCTTTTTTTCTCTTAAAGGGTCCATTCCCTGAGGTTAAACAGCTGCAAAGTCCATTTTATTTTGAAAATGCCTCATTTCTGTCTCAGACTTGCCTTCTTTTTTTTCCTTTGGAAGCTGATGGAGTTAAGGGAATACAGAGCCAGCATGAGCTCAATATCTGGTGGTCTGATGTCCTGGTAATAAGAACATGGTAATAACCTGAGTGGAGCAGCAGCTTTCATCACATCTGCCTCTGATGGAAAATATTTCCCCTGCTCTCTCCATGGAGTGTTGTGGTGTGAAACTAATGGGAATTTCACCCATATGTGGCTTTATTGAATGCTAATGTGCTGCAATCACACCTTAGGTTTGTAATAAAAACCCATTCTCATCTGCTGCTGGGGAAAAGCTCGAGAGGCTCTTGCTGATGGGGGGACTGTAATTTGCTCCAGGAAGTTTTTTTTCTTCCCTCCACCACCCCAGGCTGTTTTGAAGTCAAAAAAAACCCTGCTGAAAAGGTTCTGGTGGTTTTTACTGTGGTGTCACAAGAATTAAGTTTGCAGTGAGCACTTTCTTCTTTCCTTCCAGCTCCCTTCATCCTGTTTTGGTGTAGACTAACTCTCTGCAAGCCTTCATCTTATTAGTGCTATCACAACTGTCAGTCACATCTGCAAATGTCCCTACCAAATAATGAAACCCAACCAGCTTACCCATGTGGCAGTGGTTGATGAATACCATGCAAAATGCTTTATTTCTGTTGGTGTTAACTTTTTTTTGACAAAGAAAGTTGGTAATTTCCAAAAGGTTCCAAAAAAAGAGCACCCAGGGCACCCCAAAACCCCCCACCCAAAAAGGGCACCCACCCAAGAGGGGATTCCCCGGGTGTTGGGGGACCCAGGAGACACCCCCCCCCAAAAAATAAAGGGCACCCAGGGCACCCACCCCCCCCCCGCCGCCCCCCCCGGGCACCCACCGATGGATTTCTGCCGCAGCATCAGCCCGTGGGGGGGTCCCGGGGGGAGGAAGGGCCGGTCGAAGCCCCCCGGCCCTTAACTGTGAGTGAATATGTCTGAAAAGGCCATTCCACTCTAGTCCAGGGTGGGACGGGGTTG
Source organism: Actenoides hombroni (assembly GCA_024336885.1). Lineage (NCBI taxonomy): Eukaryota > Metazoa > Chordata > Aves > Coraciiformes > Alcedinidae > Actenoides > Actenoides hombroni. The sequence continues at coordinate 12,763 of WUAM01006479.1, read as the reverse complement.
CCTGTTGTAGAAATACCTTGAATCCAAATAGTTTCTTTGGAGATATGCATATCTAAAGGAATCTATTTGGGCAAGTTGTAGAAAATGTCTCTGAGGTGACAAGCAGAACTGAGTAATGATTTCAAAGAGAGTTTTCCAGCTTTCTGGACCAACACCATCAATGCTGAAAATTCCTGCTGCTACAGACTTGGTCCTTTTTTACACTGGTATGGAATGAGTATTAAACTTAAGACATCTTCATAAAACTTAGAGATAGACAGAAGGTTGAATCAAACATCAGATCACTGCAAATAGCAAACAAAGCAGGACACTGCTAACTACAGCAAAAAGAACAAAGTGTTTCAGATTATCAATCTATTTCTGTAATTAATTTAGGCAAAGGCATTATCTGAGCTCTGTTTTAACAAGCATTGTTTGCAGTAATACTGAACATAGGTCTACATCATGTGCATTCAAGTGAAATCAGAAAAAAAAAAAAAAGGAAAAACCTTGAAGGACAATTAAGGATTTCTGCCTTAGATGATTTTGGAAATCGTTAATTCCACTTCCTAGCAAAAAATAAGTTGGTCTAGGATATCTTCTATTCAAAATTTAAAAAGAAAAAGCAAAACAGGAAAAGACTTAAATGTTTTGGCAAAAGAAGTGATAACAAACTGTCAAGTAAGTATCAACTCTTTTCAAACAGCATGCTTTAAAAAGACTGGGCTGATTTTACTCCTAACTTTGAACACCTTCTGAAACACATATGTTTCCCTCTCAGCCCCAAGCTTCATTTCCCACTGCACTCTGTGCTCTGAAGAAATTATGCAGATGCAGCAGATGATGGAAGCTTACCCAGTGCACTAAACCAAGATGGAATATATCCAAACTGGTCTGAGAAATGGTTGTTTATCCTGTCTTTAAAGCCACTTTCCATTCTACTGTTGGTGGAAAACCTTTTATTGCTTGATCTACCTGTAAAGGACATTATTATACTTTGATACTGGAAGTGATCTCTAGTGAAAGTGGCAGAGTCATTTTGTTTCTTTTGCAATAAAGCTGGACATCTTCAAACCTGCCACCAAATTATTTGCCCCCTTAAAGTATTTCAGTGGTGTCTATACAGTTGCATCCCTGAATTTTTGTCTTGACAATATGGAGACCTGCTTTCTGCCCTCGTGTCAACTAACTGCACCTTCAGGGTGGCACAGCATCCTCTGGGAGCTCCCTGGGGCATGCTTACAAAGCCACCTTCAAATGAAACCTCAAGGAGAGAATTTCGGTTGATTACCCATCCAGATTTCTTTTTTAATAGTTAAGGAATGTTGCTGAGGAGCTTTCATGATTAAAGAAATGTAGCTTGTCTATCTGGTTACCATAACAGCTCTGTGCTCTTATGACAAAGCACAGGGAAAAGGCAGAGAGTGGTCCCTCCCACATAGGAAAGCAGGATGCTGGGCTCAGGTGCTAGTCCCTGTCCCAAAAGCTTTGGGGAGCCACCTGGCAACTGCTGGTTTCTTGATTAGCAATGAATCAAACCCTTCACTCCGGATCCAGGAATTTCCCAGGGCGTGTGTTTTTCCACTGACTTTTCTGTGCTCCAAGGAAGAGACAGTAAAGGTGACACACTAGGAAAGCTGTCCTCTACTCCTAAACCATGCAGTCATTTATTCCAGTAAACTACAGCCCCTGAGCTTCCACCTCTAATCACACTCACTCAAAACATCTATTTTTGTCCTCTCTGAGCAGGGGCAGCTCCCCAAGACAAAAAAGAAACTCAACAAAACAACTCCAAAATTCTTAGGCTGCTATTCATTTGGACCACAGACATGCCATGAAGCATTTAGAAACTGGTCCCTGACCTGCTCTGTGCACAATAGAAGTAACTGCTGGTCCTCAGTTTCTCTGTTTATTGACTGGGAGTAAATAATACATCATTTAATGCAAAGCATATTGAAACTTAACATGATAACCATTCCAAGATGTTATGAAAGCAAATACTAGATCTAGATATTTAAAAATATCTAGACCTTCAATTTAGAATAAAAATTTCAGTTATTGTCTTACTATCTGCCATGCCAACTTTCTCAGCTGCCCTGCTATCTGCAGCCAACTGAGCCAAGTACTTGATTCCTCGTGGCAGTGCCTGCAGACTCAGCATCTAAAGGTGTTAGTAAAACCCAGCTACTCCGTGGAGTGTGTTGTTTGCAGAGCTTGAGGCTCTTTGCCATTTCAACTGGTATTTAGTAAACCTCATAGCTCACCTCAGTAACTTTGTTGGTGCCAGGCTTGAGTTACTCCATTCTACAGATCTCTGAGTGATCCAAGAAGGAAGAACAAGTGAGCAGTTTGTTGAAAAAGTGCAAACCACGGGGTTCATCCTTTTGCTCTATCTTGAGCAGTCCTTTTGACACTCTCAGACACTGTGTAAACCACAGCACAAAAAAAAACAAAAAAAGTGAAGGAAAAAACTTCAGTTACCAAGAAACTGTTTTCAGCAACATACAAGTGACTGTCTTAACTTGTCAGTGGAGGATGAGAGAATCTCACAAGATGTGTTTCTGCCTCCTCTACACTGGTATTTACTGAAGTTACTGAACTTAGTCACCTCACTTAGGGTTTTATCTCAGACTTGAAAGCTTAATGTGACTGCATTTCTCCTTGATGTAGATTGCCTCCAGTCAGCAGATTTTGGTAGGTTTTGGTACAGAAAGGTATTTCTGCTGCACACGAGGCCTTGATATTTGGAAACTTGCTTTTATTCCAGTTTGGAATGAAAATGGCAAGTATCACTGGAGAGGGATGGTGACTATGAAGATGTATCATCATCTTCTTATCAACTGCCTTGCAGCTCAAGGTTCCATAGGCCAAGATAGCTGTGGAGATGAATGGGGAAAAGAAATGACAGGAAATTCTCAGATCTAAATTAGCTCATAGAAAAGTATTTTCTAAAAATACTAAGTAAACTTTAGAAGCCCACAGCTTCTTTTGTATAATTAGAACTCATTAAAACACAAACTATAGATAAGTGTCTTTTTCCCTTATTATAAGGTAACTGCAAAACTTGATGCATTGTAGAAGTATAGAGAGGATATTCAACTTATTGATTTTCTTTATAAAGTCATCAAATATTTCATAAATGAACATTTCAGACCTAGGGCTATCTGAAGTTAATCTGATATTGAAAAAACTTCCTCAAGCAGCTTTTATGAATTGGCAGTTTCATAGCACTGTTCTGCAATCAGACTCACATTATTGTATTAAAATTTCATACAAAAGCATTAACTTGGAAGCTGTATGTTTAAAACAGTCAAATAATCCTAGGAAACTTCTGATTCCTGATATTCTGTCTCCCCCCACACCTCACCTCGGCCACCCCCACTCCACAAATACCACCCCCACCCCCCACCCCCACCCTTCCCTCCACCCTCGCCCCCCCCACTCCGCCCCAGCCACCCCCACTCCACCTCAGCCACCCCCACTCCACCTCAGCCACCCTCACTCCACCCCCGCCACCCTCCCCCCCCCTCGGCCCCCGTCCCTCCACCCCAGCCCCCCACACTCCACCTCAGCCACACTCCCTCACCCAATGGGAGAAGAATAAAGTCATGTGAGTGCAGCTTTGGGTAGGTCAGGGATGACCCACTCAACCACCCTCAGCCTGTGTTTAGTTGGTCACTCCTCTCCACACAGCCTCTTGTTACACAATTTCCCTCATGTCACAAGCAAATGACTCTGAATGGGCTCAGGCTTTAGGGACTCAATGTGAAGTGACTCAGATCTCCTGCAATTACTCAGTTCCCCTGTTTTCTGTTCTCACCAACTGAAGGATAGCATTTATTTACTTCTACTGGGCTAGAAGAGGACTTTTATGACATTTGCTTGCCTAAATGAGCAAAGAAGGGGGCAAAACTGACACCAAGGGGATTCCAGCTTGCACACACCAGCAATCCTAATGGTTTTTCCAGTAGGTTTGCACAAACAGACCAGATTTTAAGTAAGGAAACTGGAAGTGCAAATCATGGATTACTTCTCTAAGCCAGAGCTAATGGTATAGTAAATAACTCTACACGCTCTCTAGCTATTTTCTGCCTTGGTGAGCCCTGGAAAACCAAGCATAAGTAACTGCAGAAGGCAGTCTCACCAGCAGTTCAGACCTGACATACTCAGAGCTTTGTATCCCTGCAGGCTTTTGTATGTGCCTAGTCTCATTACCATGATTAGAAATGCATACTTAGGTACTGGCCCTACTCTACAGGAATAGAAATTTGCAGGATCAGTGTTCAGACAGCTGGACACACAAGACAGCACCTTGAGATTGTACTGGGTCTTAAAACAGTGTTTAGTATTGTTATTACTAATATTGACAAGCCAGTAATTCAGCCTCTACTGAGAGCAGTAGGAGCTTTAACTAAGTAAAGCCCACAAAGAATTTAGTATTTGGATCATTAACTGCAATATACAGCTCTCACACCAGAAAGGTTATGATTACTTTAGAATTTCTATTTCAAGTAAAAGTTGATAAACCAAGAATGTTTTAAATCATGGATACCTACAGCTGATGATGACAATACACACCAAGTGTTTGGTCCTTCTCTGCAGCTCTCAAAAGAAAAATAAAGTCCGTGTCATTGTGTCAAATTCACAGAGAAACTGGAAAATGAGCCGGGCCAGAGGGAGGGCAGTTGATCTTTGTTGTTATGTCTAGCTTGGTGCTTGAAACTATAACTTCTCTGACATGATTTGAAACATATTCTGAGGCCATATGCTTACTGCTTGTCCTGGCGTGAGGTAGATTGGGTATTGTTTAAAGTTTTGCTTAAATGAAAACCAAAGTTGATAAACAGTCTCTGGCCAGCTCTAATGTTTTGTTTTCCCCTGTGAGGTGCGGGTGACCAGGATTGCAGATCTGGAGGTGACTTGCAATGAGTACAACGTTCGGTTGGAAATCCTCTCTACAGGTCTGGGAGCTGACAATCCAGACCATCTCACCCAGCTCCAGAGGCTATGTGGACACCTGACAGTCTCTGATCAGGCAAATTTCTGCATTTGGGCTTATTAAAGCTTTCTGGGCTTGCTTCAATGGACAAAAAAAATATTTTTCTGTAAAGTGAGAGCTGCTTAGGGAAGTGCAACTTCAGTATTTAAAATGCCAAACAAGATATATGTTCTTTTAAAAATCCCAAGAAAACAAACCCACAACAAAAAAACCCCAAACAAGCGAAAACAAACCACAAAATTGCCCCCCACCCCGTAATAGCCTCAAACGGACTTTTTTTTTGATGTTTAGCAACACAGAAATAATTTTCTCTAGTGTTTCCAACAGATGCCAGACTGAGTACTTCCAGTGTCAGAAATGAGAATAGGTAACTCCAGGTCTGAAAAGCCCAAGTCCCAGGGATGCCCAATCTGACTCATTGTTCCACAGGACAGGTAAAAACCATTTTTCAAAAGCTAAGGACAGAGAAGTCCTCTCAGAAGGAAGGAAGGGAGCAATGGGTTATTGTCCTGCAGTATCACCAAGTTCGATGAGAAGTACAGGCATGTTTTGGGACATAGGGAAGGATGAAACTTTGCTGCTGGAGGAGCTCTTCAAAGCTTGGACATCTACAGTCTTCTGCTCCTTGAGGTTGGTCTCTACATTACATACTGGTGGAGCAAAATGAATTAGCCAAACCTGCAAATATCCAGGTATTTCCATGTTCTGATTAGCTTATGTCTACCTTGCCTGGATGCTCTGGAACTTCTTTAGGTCTTGTGGTGGGTCCCTAATTATGTTTGGAAAAGGATGTTCCCTGAGAGCAGCTAGAATCTGTGAATAAACACATTGCCACAGGTGACCAGCTGATCTGTGCATAGGGGCCTAAAAAAAGCCAGTTTTCCAAGTTTAAAAGCCGCAGAGTGCAGCAGAGCAGACGCCAGACGCCAGCTCGCAGGGGCAGCTCTGTGCAGGAGCAGCACACAGCTCGGGGCCCGAGTCCCAGACAACCACACCGTGTTCAGCCAGCATGTGACTTTTTTTTTTTTTTTGAGCAATACAGGTTCAGAAAAAAATATAAACAGGTTGAAATTAATGTACATTTCATCCATCAGCAATACTGCTTCTTTTGATCCTACTGGCTCGATTGGATTTCTGATGTGCTGTGTACTTGAAACAGAAGTGGGTAAACCCCTCCAGTGAAAAGGGGGGCTGCCTGCAGGTACAGAAGCTCTTGGGTAAAGAGGACAGATTTAAAATCAAATGTAAACTAGCTCAGATGGCAAGTGCTGCTCCTTCTCTACCCTAAAATTAATCCTGATAGATGACTATGGCTTATTATAAATAGTTTAAAAAGAAAACCAAACCAAAGAAGCCATAACCGTCCCAAGTACAGCAGCTCCTGCTCGGATGACTTATGGCAGGGGAAGGTGGCTCTTCACTTGGAATGAACTGTCATGTTAATGGAAAGTGGAAATTTGCCACTTAAATCCATGGCTGATTTCTACATCATCCAGGCCTCAGACAGCTGACAGACGAGCCTGCTGAGGTAATGGTAACTTGTTGATAGGCCAGTGTGAGATGGGTGACAGCTTTTCACATGGTATAATGGCCTGTCTTTAATCGTGTTAACCCTTTCTGCAGAGAGAAACACGTCCAAGGGTAACCGCAGTGCAGAACGTGCCGGCGAGCACGTGGCTTGCAGTAGCTCCTGCAGCACGTGTGTGTTCATGCAGCTTAGACAAGTGCCTTTCATCCTACAGCAAATGTAAAGAGTACAGTGATGATAAAGTCCAGCTTGCCATGCAGACATATGAGATGGTGAGGGTCACAACCAGTTAGACTTCTGTAAAAAGAGCCATACTCTGGAATGGGAGTATGGTGAAAATGGAGGACACATCCACAGTGTCTGTTTTCCCTTACACATTTATAGTTTCGCATAACGATCTTGCTGAAAGGCCTCAAGCTTATTTTTCTTACTGTTGCTATCCCAAAAATTCCCACCTCAGTGCTGGAAGCTGTGACCTTGCATCAGTGACTGAGTCATCATCTGGGCATGTGTAGGCAGCATATCCAACTTTCTCTGCACTACTCTTTCTCCATTTTAGAGCAGAAGTTCCCTTTTTATAGAACTGCATCTCAATCACAATGCAACACTCAGGCCAGTCTGAAGATTCACCCCACACCACCATAGCAGGGAAGGAGAGACCCTTCCTCCATCACTGGGGAATTTGGGCAATAAAATAATCAGTAATTTTTTGGTTGTATTAGCTTACCTAAGATCATTTTCCAAACAGGATTCAGGTGCTTGTCCATTGCAGGCTGGTAAGAGGAATTGTTCCTCTTACATTCCTGCTATCAGTGGCATGGAGTGTGGGCAAGGCACGGAGTGATAACATTCTATTCACAGAAGGGCCTGCCTACTCTGTGAATTTCCATTCTGATTGGAGAAGGCCATTGCACTCAGCTTTACTTTAAAATCGTATTGATCTGTTTATTGGTGTCCACAACTCCATTGAAACAGAATGGTTTAGAATGGCTGTGGATTCACAGAATGATCTCCAAATCCCACTTCACAACAACTGCTGTGTCCAAATCTTCTGCTTTACTGATCTACAAGAGTGCAGCCCCTGCCTTCTGACCCCTGAATTCTGTCAGCCCATGATATACAAACTAGAATGAGAGGAGGCTGCTCTGTTAAGCAGAATGTGAACAACTTTGTTTAAACAAAGCAGAAACAACTGTTAATAAAAAAGGAATTACAGTTCCTATATTTTATTCTTTCATAACTGACAAAATAGATTCATGTTTCGCATTGATATGCAGCACAGTCACATATAACACATATCTATGTTTTGGATCACAAAGATCACACATCATTTACCATTTCCCTCTACATAGTTCTTTTGTTGTTTTTTTTTTTGTTTCCTAAGGCTTCTAGCACCTTACAGTAAACAGCACATCAATGTTTGGTGGGTTGTTGGTTTTGATTTGTTTTGTGTTTGTGGTTTTGTTTGGTTGGGGCTTTTGAACATCTGTTTTTGAGGTGGTTCTCTCAAAGCCTTGTACCTTTACTGAAGGTAATGTGCTTATTTAAGGAGTTACTCTATAGGAATATCAGAATAGCTGAGCAGTGTATTTTTAAAATAATAAAAAAAATAATAAAGAGATGGAGAAGTGGGGATAGTCCTTGACACAGATGTCTACACCACACACACCCTCCCACCTCCAATCACAATACAAAAACCCACACCTACTCTTTCTTACATCCACAAACCCCCCACGCCCCTCCTCCTGCCTAAAAAAACCAACCCCCAACTTACTCTATTCTGCATAAAAAAACCTCTCAACTTACTCTATTCTGCATAAAAAAACTCTCAACTTACTCTATTTTACATAAAAAAAACCCAAACTTTATTTTACATAAAAAAAACCCAAACTTGCTCTATTAAGCTATCCTTAAATGATGTTTCTTGTTATCCAAATATTAAATATTATTTTAACAGAGCTCGCTAATAAGATTCAGAAGTTAGATATTCCAGCTGAAGTCCAAATGACAATCTCTTGGGGAAAAAAAAAAAAAGGTATAAACTCTCATTTCTAAAGGAGATTAATAATTTCAAAATTAATAGCCCACCATATTAGACTAATTATTTTGTCATATTCACTGAACAACTGCTGGCCAATCATTCGTTTTGAACTTTGCAGCTTTGAACCTGTCAAACTTGTATAACAACTGTGAACACAACTCAAGGGATACTTTAGCAAAACACACAAAGCTTCTCCAGCACCTGCTTCTCTTAGAACCACAGAATCATTTAGGTTCAAAAAGACCTTTACTACCATCAAGCCCAACTATGAATGCAGCACTGCCAAGACATCCTTTAGTGAGGAAGAGGAAACTGGCGGAGTTTGTGTCATTTGAGAATACTGGACTGACTGTAGCCCCCAGAGGAAAGGGCTGCAAAATGTTTCTCCACTTTTGCCTTTCAAACTTCCCATAACCTTTTCATTCCCCATTTCCACAGTTGTGTTCTTGAAAGGAGCACAGAGCAAGAGGTTTCTTTCCACTTCCTCTTCTGCATGCCATCTTCTGCTTTTGCCCACATCCCTCATTTTACTCTCCTTGCAATCTCTAGAGTTTTTCAGGATTAAGAGCTCTTCTTGGACCATTCTTCTTTTCCATAATATTAATATTACTAACCATTAAAAAAAAATAGCTAACATAGCAAGGTGAATGAGAAATATAAAGGCATGAAAAACATGACCATAAACTATCTTCAGCTGGAATAATTTAATTTAAGAACATTAAATATACAAAATAATAGTGTGATTTTTATTTTTGCAAACTGGGTATCACAAACCAATGTTGTCTCCCTAATACGTATAATGTACTTAATAAAAAATATTTATAATTTATGTCAGTCAAGTCAGTGTCTCTGGAAGATGATGTCACAGTAGGTACAAAAACCAGCATGGTTTTGGAATACAAAAAGTAGAATTACAGGGTAAACACTAACTGCAAAAAGACATTTTTATGAAAGTCCAGTGTATTCTTCCATGATTTAGATTTCAGGTGAGAACTGATTTATAGGGCATGAAAGTTTGTGTATGGCTGTGTCAGCTCAGTTCTAGCAACAAGCTGATATATCTGCTTACACATGCCCCAGACGCCATCTAAGACTTGTACTCACACTTTAATGAATTATGACAGCTACATTGCTTTGCTTATTAACAAGCACAGCAGTGTAAAAAAAAAATGCACTAGAAATACACTATTTACCAATCTGGATATAAAATCCCTTTCATAAGTAGATTTGCCAGCTAATCTTAACAGGAAAAAAAAATATATATATTGGATATGTGACAAACAAACAACATACTTGTGGGAGGCACAAGTCTAGCTTTCCAATGAGCCCAGAGATCTTTTCAGAGCTTCTGGAATAGCAAAGGATACTTGGATGAGCTTAGTTTAATAGAGCAAAGTCTGCCTGTGATGGGATGTTCCTTACCCATTTTTATGACATTTTCTATCCTGCCTGAAAGAAGGGATGAAGAAACCTTTGAATTTCCACTGAAATGGGAGCTCCTGTGTGGTGTCCTCTGTTGCTCTAGGAGCAATCCTCCTGTGGGCAGCTGTCTGTTAGTGCTTTAAAATGTGCCTGAGTTTGCAGCCACCTGTCAGCAGACAGATGGCTGCATGCAGTGGGTGACAGCAGAGACCAAAGATCAGAAACTTCAATGATGCTGAGGGCATTATTTTCTCTCTGCAAGACAGAAGAGAGTGTGTCTGCTTTGCTTAACAATGTTTTCTTTGGCGATGGTCTAGAGACTAAACATGCAGCCCATGCTGAAGGAAGGCTGTTGCTGCTTGCATACACTGCTGAAACAGGTTGTATGTAATGCTTTTAATGCATTCCCATATATGTTGTATTTGTACAGGGAAAAAAAAAAGCCCTTGAGAAAATGGTAAAAGCTAAATGAATTAAATGTGATGCAGTAACTTAGTAGAGATGGAGTTGTGGGTTAGATGACAACCCCTGCTTGTACAGAATGCTGCTTTCAAGAGCAGCTTGAAACCTGAATGACTGCAACAAAAGTCCTATGCAAATATACTAATATGCTTTGATCAATAAGTGGCAGGATACTTCAGATGCAATGATCTTTAAACAGCTAATTTTCACATTTGTATATTTACTGAGCTTCTAAGGCAGAAACCTATCTGCACTCCTTTCTTTGGGATTCTTACATCAAAGAGGTTTTCAAATCAGATGAAGAAACTGTTATCAGTTACATCAGTCTATTACTAGGCAACTTCTGGCATTGTTACCAGCCCCTGTATTTTCCCTGGAGAAAATTTATTGCCATTAATGAAACTTTTAATCACTTTGTTCCAAAATGCTATTGAATGAAAGCAACAGCAGATCTGTTTTCACATTCCAGGACATGTCCAGACACTCAAAGATATTTTCTTTCTTTTTTGGCCTAAAACTTTCATTGCTTTTTCCAAATACTTTATTTTTGAAGCTTATGAAATCCCATAAAAAGTAATCCAAACCTGCAAACATCTTATGTGGAAAGTTTACTTTTCATTATTCTACAATTTCATGGTATGCTAATTATGCTGTTGTATTTATTTATTAAGCTTTTATGCATTGATTTTTTTATTGGGTGGTTTGTTTTTTTTTTTAACAAAGTTGTAGTAGATAGACTTGGCAGGGGGGGAAAGAGGTCCCATTCACAAACCCTGGAAAGGCAAAAGCATGTCTGGATGCCAAACGAATGCAGGTTGGTAGATGAGAACACAATGGAATTACTGCTCTTGTGTGGCAGCCTGAGCCAAGCTGCTGTAGCCAGCTAAAAGGAAGGGGTTTTTTTGGGGTTTTTTTACATGTGTACATTCTGTACATGGCATAAATCCTGGTCCTGGCTTTCTAAGAAGCTGTGTGCCTCACCAGAAACCTCAGGTTACAAAAATGACTCAGAAAAGTTAAGGAAATTCACCTCTTGCGTGTGGTGAGCATCTAGCCTTCAGAGCAGTCCATCAGGTAATCAGTTTACTTCTTCTAGCAGGAAAAGGTTATTAGTCTTTACCTGGGACCGGGGCTGGTGCCCACTGGGGTGCCGTGACAGTGGCAACGGGGTGCCCACGAGGGTTAGGGACAGCACCCAAGGGTGTCTGGGGAAGGTGTCCACGGGGATGCTGTGATTGTGACAACGGGGACGGGGGACGGTGCCCACGGGGTTGGGGTCAGTACCCCAGGGGGCTGGGGAAGGTGCCCACAAGGCCCCAGGGATGGTGCCAGTAGTGTGGTGCATATGGTGCCCATCACAGGGTGGGTAGCATAAAGACATCAATTTCTGGAGCAAGGTTTTTGCTTTCATGTATGCTCCATGTTGAAGTCTGTATTTTAGTGAAGGGTTTGCTTTTGGGGAAGCTGGAGGAGAGGGAAAGTTTGATCAGCATGTGCATCACAGCCTTTTCTTCTTCCTCTTCTTCCTTGTGTGTTTCTTTTTCCTTTTCCTTTTGTCATTCATTCTATGTCTTTTCCAACAGATCACCCTTGGAACACAGGCTTAGTGATCCTCTTTTTGCTTGTCTCCTGTGAAGTGTAATTTTGCAAAACTACTGTGACCTGGTCACACAATTAGTGATTGTATAAACTTGTTTGACAGCCATTATAAAAATGTGTCCACTCTGTCCACCCATTTTAACAATGAAGGAAACAAAGATCGAGAGAACAGACTTTGTTTGGAACATCTGCTGACTGAAAAAATGAAATCAGAGAAACATAACAGGTGATGTTGCCAGTGAGAGAACTCACCATGGATGAGTACAGACAAAGAATTATCCCTTTTTTAAACTGATGGCAATCTCTGCCTAATGGAGGCCAGGTTGTTGTTTGCCTTCTTCACCACAAGGACACGTTGGTGGACCATAGTCAATTTGTTGTCCACCAGGACCCTCAGGTTCTTCTCTGCAGTGGTGCTTTCCAGTCAGCTGGCCTTCAGCCTGTGTTGGGGCATGAGGTTACTCCACCCCAGAAGCAGGACTTCCTTTTCTTTAAATAACTTCACATAAGTCTTAATGTAAGTAATTTATAGAAGAATCAGGAACTACTTTGATATTACATGGGGAAAAAAAAAAGCAGTATAAAAGCCATAGGCGAGAACACTTCAGCTTAGGTGGGCAAGTCCTGGATGTGATCTCTCATGTCAAAGAGTAGAGCAGAAGAGCTGTCTATTCAGTCATATTGCTGTGCCTGCAGGCTCTGCCCCTTCTCACAGAATGAGAAACAACAGACC